>OU900099.1:5613971-8013971 GCA_918026865.1 Phyllotreta striolata
AAATTGTGATCAATTTTCAGTGTAGAATCTATAGGGCAATTGTAGTCAAAATGTAGCTTAGAATCTAGGGAAATTCTGAGAGCTTTTCATATACCTCACCATTAATTTCTTAAGCTATTTCACGATTTTTGAAGTACATTTCGTCCACTCTAGCAATTTTTCTTCATGCTAGTGATTGTTGGAGCTTGTAAAACCAATAATAATAATTTTCATAATTTCCAAAAACTTTCATATCAAATAAATTTTCTTACACTATGCAACGTTTCTATACACTTTCTCTCACCATCACCGAAAATGAACTCGAGTAAGGGTAATCAGCGCACCTTCATAGGAAGGCGAAACGTACACGTAGAGGTGCCGGGGTGGCAGTTAATAGGAACAAAGCGGGAGGGTATTGATTAAAAAAGGAATGATCAAAGTTTTTCAAGCGAGATGCCGTCACGAAAGTGGGAAATCGGCTGCAAGAACTCTTAACGTCGACGACAAAAACACCCCTCTGCTGAGTTTGCTACTAACGTTTAACCTAATTGTTTGAATGGAGGCGCTTTTTGTTACACAGTCGCGAGGCGCTCCGACGAGATGGGGATAGTCGAATGTAAAGCTTAGGAAAATATCCATTTATTAGGTAATGTACAGCGTTTAGTATTAACGTTTATTAGTTTTATCGTACCTACACAAAAGAGTGATTAAAAAAATATTGTATGTTGAGGTAAAAATAACAACCTGGCAACATTGTATGACATATAAAAAATCTGTAAAAATCACAAAATAGTTAGTCAAAATTCATAATCAAAGCTGCAACTACCAGCTTCACATTCGTAATAACAAACATCTCCTTACTCAACTCAAAATCTCATCCAAAATCTCTAGTAAATCATCAAATTGTGGTATCTAAAAAATTCCCCATACCGCGCAGCTCATTAATTCTAACCGTGTTTACCCCGCCGAAACACTCGAACTCAAATCCAGCCGCGAGGCGAAGGAACGAGTTCGAAAACGCAATGCATTTTCGCCATCCGCGTAATTCGCTTTAGATTCGCATTTCCGAGCCATTATGAATATCATCGCCTTCGCAAATTGAACGCTCGCGCTATTTGCCTTGCAAACTATTCCTTATACGCCCGGGTTAATCCCGGGCAAAAATTCCGTTTGATTGTCGATGATAATTGCGCCTTTTAAACGTAAACGAATGTTTCGTTGTAGCGACTTCGCGAGGGCTGCCCGAGCGATGGGGAGTTTAAATAGAGTTCGCCCGGATTATATGTCGCGCTTTCGCTGGAAACTAAAGTTTCCGAGATATTTCATACCGGTTCTCTTTGCGCTTTGCTTCTTATATTACAGTAGGTACCTTTTTCAGGGCATTGTGCGACTCCGGTTACTTTAACTTACTAACTTAGAACTGCAACTTTCTTTAGTGTTTTATATTGTACCTTGTGTACGCGTTGGTAGAAATAAAGGGAATTACTTTGTGTTTATGTTATAACTTTATACTCGTTTTTGTTGCTATTTATTCCTCATAATATGAATGCTTAATTGTAGATATTTTGTATAAAGTTGTTGTATTTTTTTGTCTCTTAGCCATTACTGGAAGTTATGTAGTTGCAGCTCCAAGCCACTTTCAACCTTAGAGAGTCAATTAATAACCCTGGAGAGTCAATCATCAGGTCAAGAGGATCGATCATCAACCCAAGAAAGTCAATCCTCATCAGCTCTACCTATTAATCCAATTAATATCTCACTCAATCGATTCTACGTTAGTTTTGCGTGCAATTAAAGCCAATAAGGGCGATAAATTTGGCGTATTCAGAACTCAGAACCGGCTCTCTCTATGTACATAAAGAGCGGAATATCCGGCTCGCTCCGGGTTATATTAAAACAGTTATACCGAAATGGCGAGCCCTATTGGGATCGTCGTTACGTCGATGGCTCTAGATTTGTGGTTTATTATCATTTAATTGTCCAATTGGGGCGATGCTCAGAGCGCTGGACAATTGCTCTATCGTAAAATCGGCCGAATTAGAGCGGCACCGGTATATATAAAACCAGGCTCTATATGTGGATGTGTATAACCGAATCTATGATTCATGAACTTTTCGATAATGAAGATTTCGTGACGAATGGCCCGCGTCCGGGACAAATATGGAATTTCCGTTCTATAGGCATTTCCCGTGGCGTGGTATCGATTTTAATTAAGTAATTAGAAATCGAGTTGAATTGGCGCGCAAAATCGAGCAGGTTAATTAATTAAAACCGATTTAATTATAACGCTAATACAGGCATAAAAGGCGACCGGATTAATTAATTTCTGATACAACCCGACTACAAGAGTATTATAGGATTAATACCGCCCTGTATACGTCGGCATTACAACATATAAATGCAACAATATGTAATTTTGGGCGAACGTATTATCGGGTATCGAAGGACGAGGACAATGACCGGGCAGATGTATACGCGCCCAGCGATAATTGAGTTATTATTATGTTCTCGCCCGATGGCGGTCGCTAATGGAATATCCCTCTGGAAGAACAAAAGAGTGGAGAATCGTTTTAGATCCGCGACGATAGCCAAACAACGTATTTAACAACAAAAACCGGCTCCGTCACGTTGTCGTGTATTCGTTTTGCGAAATGGATTTCTCGTCTTCAATTTACGGTCGCGGAAAAGTTACCTCTGATCGTATTAAATTTCACCCGGGGGGGTTTTTCAGGCCGATCGACGCGTTATTTTCCTCCGTCCGTTCGGTTATTTTCTTTTTTGTCTTCATTTCGTTTCTGCGCTTTGTGCGACGAGAAGAAACGGTGGAAAGGGAAGATCTGATGATAAGGGTTTATTGTTGTTTGTTTGTTTGTTTGTGGCACAAATATTGTGTTAGTTAATATAGTCTTTCGCTTGTAGTTAATTCGCTGTAAAAATTGTGTAGGTGTATAATGTAGTGATAATTGGGGGTGTAAAAGTGGGGAATTTAGGGAAATTGTAGTTAAAATTTAGTCCAGAATCAAGCGAATTTGTGGTCAAAATTTAATGTAGAATTTAGAGAAATTGTTGTTAAAATTTAGCGTTGATTCTAGGGAAATTGTAGTTAAAATTTGATTCAGAATCAAGGGAAGTTATGGTCAAAATTTAGTCTAGAATCTAGGAAATTTGTGGTCAAAATTTAGTCGATAAGAATATAGAGAAATTAGGGTCAAAGTTTTCTTTGTATAGATTCAAAGGAATTTGTAGTCAAAATTTAATGTAGAATCTAAGGAATTTTTGGTCAAAGTTTAGTGTAGAATTTAGAGAAATTGACTAATAAACTTTAGTCAAGAGACTAGGAAAATTAGGGTCAAAGTTTAGTATAGAATCAAGAGAATTTGTGGTCAAAATTTAGAGTAGAATATAGGGAATTTGTGGTCAAAGCTTAGTGTAGAATCTAGGGAAATTGTGGCTAAATTTTTGTCAAGAATCTAGGGAAATTAGGGTTCAAAGTTTAGTATAGAATCAAGGGAATTTGTGGTTAATGTTTAGTGTACAATTAGGAGAATTTGTGGTCAAAATTTAGAGTAGAATATAGGGAATTTGTGGTCAAAGCTTAGTGTAGAATCTAGGGAAATTGTGGCTAAATTTTTGTCAAGAATCTAGGGAAATTAGGGTTCAAAGTTTAGTATAGAATCAAGGGAATTTGTGGTTAATGTTTAGTGTAGAATTAGGAGAATTTGTGGTCAAAATTTGACGTAGACACGCTGTAATTAAAAAAGTCCAATTACAATGTCACTAATAGAACCTATATGTTGGAATTATTATAAAAGTATTAAGATACAATTATACTATTCTACTGTTATTTAAAAATTTAAAAATTAAATACATTTATAAATTAATGCTTAACCTAACAGGAAAATCCGTTTCGCTGGGAGGAACAAACATCGCCGGAAAGAAACTCACAAATATTTATTCTAAAAGGAAAACACAGTGGAGAAAAGGGAATTACCGTAAATACTATTAAAGCAAACTTGATTCAAAACGCAAATATAAGATAATATTCAATTTGAATAAGAATGACGTTTCCAGTGAACGAGCCGAGGCGGCGAAGTGCCCTTTAAACTTATGAAGAAAATTTGTTACGCTAAAAGCTTTCCTTGACTTTTTAATTAACTAGTTTTTCAGCCGTTTATCCGGTTTTCCGAATGAAACAGTCGCAAAGTTCATATTCGGCGGGGACGTTTCGTCGCCTGTTTCGGACATGTTACTAATTTAATACGGAATATAATTCTCCTTAATATTTTGTTTGCCTGTTAAAAATTTCCCAAATCGTTAAAACGGCTAATTATTATTCACAAATGGTGCCATTTTTAGTCTCTATTTTCAGTTTTTTCACCATACGAAATTCGGAAAAATTGTAGATATTCAAGTAGGTACCTACGAGTCTTTTAATATTTTTTAACAATCCGAATCGATTCCATTCAGTTTACATTACAAAATTGAGCTTACTCAAGAGATTTTTGAACTGAAAAATGTAAACCAGAATATTTTTAATATAAAGACCGACAGAAATAACTAAAGACGCGACTTCTAAATGACACAAACTCTCACGTCTACAACTATTCCTCCTTGTTTGTACCTTTTGTAATTATTATCCCTAATATTGAGCAAAGGATAACATGAATATGTGTTTATAATTTCCTATTTTTCTCGTTCACATTGTATCCAGTGAACAATGTATCCGAATGGTCATTACTGGAGGTTTTGTATCGATGTTCAGATGGAATCAACTGGACTAGAAAATACGCGTGTGTATTAGCTCGTACATTAAACTAGCTGAATGAACGAAAATTATATTTTTTGCGAATTTTTCTCTTTTCTGCCTTCGCCGCTCTGCGGTTATTTATAGTTTAACGGAAATTCAAAAGCGAGCTTTTTCGCAATTTTCGCGTTTTTGCGCTGTTGATCAGGAACGAATGAAATCGGATCGATGTTTACATATTTGCCCGTTTTAAAAGCGTAATTATTTGTAATACCTACATTGTACAAATTTAATTTTAACGAACACATCTACAGTTACAAGCGTGCTAAATATTTTTTTGATGTTTTTTCATGTAAATTCTCCATTTAAATAGACTCGAATAATTTATATCCTAACAGGAATTTTTTTTTGTAAATTGCATTATCTAAAAGTTACTACATTTTACCAATTTATTACACACGTATTGCCAACCTTCTAGTTTATAACAGTTATAGTCCGTTCGCTACCAGAGGATAGTAATAAAACCTAATTTTGTGCTAAGTTTTTAATTATCTTATACTTTACTGTTTCAAGAAGGTTTTTATTACTGTCTTCTGCTGGCGAACGGAGTATAGAAGATTTCTATGTGAAATGAAATGTTTTGGGCAAAAAATATTTTCTTAATTTTGATGACTAATAGAGTGGATAAAAAATATCTAATACTTGTTAATACTGTGAGTTCCATTAATATTCCCTTATGAATAAGTAGAAAAAAAGATAGCGACCCACGATGTATACACATTGATAAGTCGAAAAACATAAACCCCCACAGAACAAAATGAAATATCATCCTGTTTTCATGTCATTTCCAAATCAAGGCTATTGTACTACGTTAAAAGGCATATCAGATGAACCTCCATCGAATATCCAGTTAACTTTCCTGAGGAACTTTTTTTTCTCTGGCAAAACAATTTCATATTTCAATATCGCAATAATACGGGGAAGTTGGTCCGTTGTTCGTTTTTCTCCCGGAGTCGCGGAATAATACGCGAAATGCGCCTTTTTACTGCGGAAGTTTTTTCACTAAAAACATATTTTCGTACTCAACTCCAATTTAAGTTGACGTCGCGGTGAAATTCCTCGGCGCATTACGCATTAGCCGAATTCGAGTTTGGGGACTTTCGGAAGTTTCACTTATTTTTTAGATTGCCCTTTTTTCGCGCCGAGAGTCTCCCGAAATTTACTATACACTGTAGCACAAAAAAACTCACTAAATAATTGCACAAACAGTTCCAATTTTCGGTATTGATAATGAAACTTTTAGATTAAAATGTAATGAAACTTTTGCCTAAAGTCGCGACAAAGAAACATTATAAATCAGCAATGAATACGATTCCGTTCGGAGCAACAATTTCTTTTCTGATCCCGTCATTCACACTCCGCCATCAGAAAAAAAAAGGGATTTTCTATTGTATGACAACGCGAGCGCCTTTCATTTCTTCTTTTCCTTTCGCTTTGAGCGGTATATACGCATCGGAATATATCGGCAGGAAAGCCGAATGTTATGATTCGACTTTTCCCCGTCGCTGGAAAAGTGATGGTATATTTTTTAAAACTCTCCACTCCATTCAGTCTAAAACAGTCGATATTAGAATATACGATGGACTCGAAAAGTTCGGGAAACTTCCGACGTGGATTTACTCGACGAACAAAGAACTGGCAATTTTTCTTCGCTGTTAGGGGATTCCCTAAAAATTAAAAGATTCATCTCCCTAAATTAAAGACTCTTCTGAAAAGTAAATTTCCATTTTAAACGCCACTAAAAAAGCTACTTTCTCGACGTACTTGCATATATTTAAACTAACAATTACGTTATAAAATATAGCGACGTTGTCACGTTGTAACTTTTTCCCTATACTTACATTCAAATTCTGTGTAATTATAGCAGCGAGTACATGTAATTTTCCATCTATTAAATGTTTCATGTGCTCTAATTCAATGACATACGAGTAGTTAGATCAAATAATCGTAGCGAGCGATTAAATGACTTCATTGCATACATCAATTCTAATTTTCGAAGGTAATATGGCGCGTGTATTTTACACTATGGCATTGTTCTAGGCGCGGATGAGTAAAGTCGAGTAATTTGTTTAGACTGCGATACAATTAAACGTCGACGCCGACGCCCGTTTTAGCATTCGAAATAGTGCAATAATCTCCTGCAAGAATGTAAAGCCTGATTTACGAATTTATAATTGTGAAGTATTACCGTTCGGCTTTGCGCGTTTCCAAACCAGTTCAAATAGTTTTCTGTTTGAACGTGACATATTCGAAATCCTCGTGCACAGCTGGTTATGTTACAAACCGTCACGGATTTTCTAATGTGAAACAAGCAATTATTGCATGGTGAATTTACCTTGACAATTAGAGAATTTTCTTGTTAAATGTATACGTTCAGTCTGCTCTTACTCTTTAAACTTTACCCTTTACCCTTTAACCACAGATAACCTACACTAACTTTAAATTTGACAAATAAATGTCAGAGCCAAGAAACCATAGCAACAATTAATTGACAAATTTTATAGTACGTTCAGAATTAATTTTTAAATGTATCAATATGCCCGGGGGTTAAAACTAAATTGGTCTTCACGTGAATACGCGTTATTAAAATTTTTTTAAAAATTTGGGGGTTGACTTAAGAATGAAATTACCTTTAAAACGAGGTGTCACTTGACCCCCCTTTCCATAAGAAAAAAAGATTCAAAATAGCGCCTAACTGTCATTTTGAAAGTTTCAACTGTCATTTTAGCGTCAAAAAATAGTATTTTTACTCCAATATAAACACCCCAAATTGCGCGACAAAAGCTCTTACCATTCAAAAGTTAAAGGAAGGGAGACGGACTTTTGGTCCTCACTGTTTTCAAAAATCGCGCATTAGCCGCAATGGTCGAGGCCACATAGGCCAGAAGTGCATATATCGGGGGAAACCCGGCGTAGCGTATCGACTGCTCGCCACGGCTCATCGGCCGCCGCCGGTTTGACAGGCCCGCGCGCTGTCAAACCGGATTTCCCGAATCGGTTTGGCCTCCGGCTCGCCATCGATACGCCGCCGATGGGGTTCCATTGATTAGCCGGCCGCGAGCGGATCGGGGCCATTGTTTGCCGGGTTTTTTTTTTTTGGTATTTTCGCCGTCGCGTCGCTCCGAGTTACATTGTACACACACGTGTCGGGGCGCCGGGGCGTAACGGATCCGCGGCGATTCGGGGCACCGGAGACTGCCGGCTCGATTGCCGGCTAACTTAATTCCCCGGTCGTTCGTTACCATGTAAATGAAGTGATTTTAATTGCGTTTGCGGCGGCGCTTTTTTTCTGTGCGCTATGTACTAACTAGGTAAAAGGCCGGTGTGGATTGTTACGCTAATAACCTAAATAAAATAAGGATTAAAGACTCCAGTAACAGCTACATTTGTTTTAATAATTCCCTAAGTTTTTCACTCCTCATTAGATCCTCGACGCCATTACTCGTCGAAAGTGTTGTATAAAAAAATTTAATTTTCCGGATATTTCACCGAGGAAGGCTCATTAAAGTCGTCGGGGAAACTACACTCGCACATAGGCGATCTCGATTCCTTTGAAAAATTAGCGCCAGCGAGTCTCGGTGCTGGTAAAAAATCGCGGCAGATGGAAAAAATGAGGAATAAACGAGCAAACTATCTTGTCAGTTTCGACAAATTATTCGACATTCGCGTAATTTGACTCGCTGTGCGGCGCTTCCCCGGTTTTTATGTTACGAACAATAAGGCGGACTAATATTGCTCATTAATTTTATTTCGTTCTTTATTATGCCGTTGATGTTAGTAGTGTACGATATTGCTGGGATTAAATGGCTGTAAGAATATTTCTGATTTATAAAATGCACGAGCAGACTAAAAATTTGTTCAAAATAATCGGATTTGAAGGAATTAAGCTGTGAGGAAGTTTCTGAAGGTAAAGAAAGTTGCTAGGTGTTGTGAAAATTCATGGGATTTTCTAATTTTTTAATCTCTTCGAGGTTGCCAGATTTACGCCAATTTTTCTTGAAAGCAGGCAAATTTTCAGGTAATCAAATTGCTAGATGTTGTGAAATTTCATAGAATTATTATTGTTTCTTTAAAGTTGCCAGATTTACCACAATTTCATTAAAATTTTCATCTATAAAAATCACCTGAAAAATCGGCTAATATTGCAAAATATTCTAAAAAATCGTCAAATTTTCATCTAAAATCACCTGAAAAATTCACTAATATTGCAAAATATCGTCAAAAAAACGTCTTAAAAATCGTCAAAATTACATGTAAAACCATCTAAAAAATTAACTAATTTAGCAAAATATCCCAAAAATTTTTCAAACTTACTTGAAACCCCATCAGAAAAATAGACTAATTTAGCAAAATATGACCCAGAGCGAGTAAATCAGCAGTACAATCGATAGTTAAAAATAATCGAACAACAATCGAATCGATTCGAACATTTTTTGTATACCAAACTGTATCGAAACCCGAAGTTCTATTCGCCAATAAATAATCGCGGGCAATATAAATCGGAAAATGGCCGTATAGGTGGGACCGTGCGAGTTTATCTGCGCGAATAAATTTGTTTTCAATTTCCTTTATGGGTTCCGATACCGTCGAATTTGATTTTCAAATTGCTGCTTTATTAATGGACGGTAAATATTGAATAACTTTTAGTTTTGGAGTCTCTCGGCGCAAATAGCACAATCCAATTCGAAATCCTAAATGCTCTCCTCTTTTCAGGTTTTTCTGCGTATTTTAGCCACAAAGCGGGTTATATACAATAAATAAGTTCTGTTCGATACAAGAGAAGCAGTATGTGGCAAAAGCCTAATATAGAAAAGAGCATCTGCCGTCGGTTTTTTTCTTTTTTTCTATCCACATTTACAGAAATTTCAAGTGCGGAATCGGAGTAATATTAAATTATTGATGCTGAATGGCTTGCTCTCGACCAATATTGCGTTCCGGGGAAATTTATGATATCTAGCTGTTTCTTATTAGGTAAAGTCGCACGGCGGATTTCGCCATCGTATAATCAATTTTAGCCACAATATGGAATATACCCACGATTTATTTTTATCGCTTTTATCAGTAATAACCAGTCTATTTATTCATTTACAAGTTTATTAGGATTTGTTGTGCATTTCCACGAATGGCATTAATTTAAAATTCTTGTAGTAATACCAAGTAGAACGGTATAATTTGCGAGACATCGTTTTCCTCTAAATATTAACAGTTTCTCGGAAGACATGTATTCGCGTGTTCGGCCCAGCTGGTTTCGATAGATTGATGTTATAAACGTGTTTTAAAGTAGAGAAATAGAACTTTTATAGGTGTTTCTAAGAAAGTTTGCGAACTAGAACATTGATGAATAATTCAGGCGATTTTGAATGATGAGAACTGTATTAGATATTGGGGAGTTATGCGGCGGGATATAGCTTTCAAACGGGATTGGTTTTGAAATTTTCGTTTTTAAATAGGTACAAGAAAAACACGAATTCGCGGTGATAAATTGCGGGATTAACGTTTAGGTAACTGGAAAAAAACAATCTATGCGCGGCAACTCCGAAGCCGGCGGGATTTATTTTTTCACGCAATCGACTAGATTATTGGAGATTTATATTTACTCGTAAATTTTGCACTTTATACGCTCCCCTTCAGAAATTTATGGATAAGCTCCTTGCTAAAGTTGTCAATAATTTACGATATGGCGGGCGGCAGCTTTTTCCTCAATCGCGTAAAACTTTAGAGTCGCTAGCGCGGAATTTGGAAAGTCGAATACGAGAGATGATATGGGACTGTGTTATAGGTGCGTGGAATTTATTGAAATTGAAATTTTTCAACGCTAAATGCGCGTTATTAAAATTATTTCGGAGAGAAATATCCAAAACTACTTTCCCCTAACAAAGTAATATACCGTAAGTAGAAAAGTTATTGGGAGATCTTGCGAAACTTTATTATTACTGTTGGTTTTTATAGCGAATAAAATTCGCCGAAAGAAACTTTTCGGACACCAATTGTTGTATTGACGTAAATGAAAAGTTTCCTTTTTTATCCCTATTTGATGTCTCCAGGGCCTTATACATTTTATAATAAAACTTAGCATACGAATTGCATACCATGTATAAATATAAAATTTTGCTCCGGCTTGAAGAGGACTTTTCGCTGGACGAATGTCATTCATATACGTAAAAATACTTTTCCACTGGTATCCCAATAATTCGTGATTGATTATGCGCTAACAATATCAATTACTGAACTTTTCTGTCGGGCCGAGTGATAAATGGTGTGTTTTTTTCGTTGAAGTTTTTTGTATGCGGACGGATTTGTGTCTATATAGCCTGACATACCATAAAGAAATTTAATCAGGTTTTTGTAATTTAATGCATTCAATTTTTATCTAGCTGATGGTCGCATCGACCATCCCCGTTGATAGACAGTTGTAAATCGCTTCGGATAATCATTTTTTTAACAAGAAATGAACCCATGAATTTTTTTATCAAGCATCGAAAGCTGTTGAATATTTTTGCGCACTGAATTGAGAAGATTTTCTCGCGGTCTTCATCACAGCATTTTCATTTCAGTAATTTTTTTCTCGCAACTTTTATCCATCCACTCCAACAAACCTACCATATTTAGCTCATCGATAATCACGCAATATCGACGAAATAATTCGACTTTCGCTGTTACCCTTAGATCAAACACCATCAATTGCGCCGGCCGCTCCTTCGGCGCTGCTCGGTCGTTAGACGGAAAATTAAGTTCCCGTTCGATATTCCAATTCCGCTCTGTGTGCAAAAGCTAACGGGAAACGGGAACATGTTGATTGGTTAATATGAACACCAGACTTGACGAAATAGGGTGTGAAATTAAATTGAATCATCAGCGTTGCCGTTCTCATCTCCCGTTACGCGATATGGCCCCATCCTGACGGCATTTCTCGTTGTCTTTTTCATCGGTTTCGCCCCGTTATCGCCGCGATATCTCTACCGCACGGCGCTTTTTACGGGTTTAATTGAAAAGCCTCCCTTTCCTTATTAATGTGCGATAAAAACGGGCATCATATAGCGTAGGCAAAGAGATCAGTTTTAATACTTTTAATCTCCTGATAGCGAATGGAGTATGTGTAGTTAAAATTCGCCCAATTTTTCTAATAATTTTAAATCGATTTTTAGAGGTTTTAGATGGATTTCAACGCAAGAATAGCGAGTACAATAATCCCCGTGCAATTTTTCCTATCATGCGGCGATTTAGTGCGGCTGCATTTACGCATATCCCGGCCGGATTATGCGACAAAAGAGAACATAGTCGCGACGGAGTCGGGGAATTTTCTTAACAATGGTTTCCTCGAGTTATTTCACTTCGCATTTTACTATGCATAGAAACGGATATTCCGTCAATAAATGCGGCCGTAAATTCGCTCGAATCTCCGCCGAGAGCCGACTTAATGACTGCCGGGCGTATTGAATAATGCCCTTCGAAGTCGAGAGGAATTTTCGGCCGGGGAATTTATTTTTCGGATTAGCACGTTATTCGTGATGGAAACAAACTTTCAGTTCGTTAATGCTTCTTTCGCGCGCCCCGTAGAAATATTTAAGTGCGATATTATTTATACTGGTTTCGTTAGCTGTATAAGAAGTAAGCATTTAATAGGAGTTCTGCTGTTTGAAAGGTCCGAGTACTCCTCTAAAATCCATAACATTCCGGGAATAGCCCAAGTTGCAGTCGCCCTTGAGTCTATTCCGGCGTACAGTAAATACCGAAGCGCTCTGGAGAATTATAATTTTAAATAAGAGGCTACTTCTAACGTCATAAATGCACTTTGCAAAGAGCCATTTCGTTGGAAATTCCCTCAGATAGAGATGACAAAAGACCGAAGACTAACATCCCGGACGGTCTGGCTGGGAATTACCCCGCTTGTCGTTTGAATTCTCGCGACACGGGTAAGTAGTTTAGGAGGATTGTATTTTTATTCGCGTATGTGAGGTAGATGGGAATATGTAGTGGGATATTTCTCTTGCTATCGACGCTTTTTTATATTCTATTTTTAGGTAAGTATTTACTCGAGTATTATTAATATTACTCGATTTATAGTCTGTTCGCCATCAGGAGGTAGTAATGGAACACAATTTTGAATATTCAAAAGATACTGAATGAATTTACGATCATATTACCCCATTAATTAAAATAAACGAATACTGATATTCATTAGTATCTAATGCGAAATGTACGTAGTCCATTTATTTTACGATTACATTAAACAAATGATCAAGTAATAATTCACTTCAAATACCGGTTATTTAAAAAGCAATTAAACCCCGTCTTTTTTCTAACTCTCCTAAATTTTTTACCCCGGTTATTTTTCTCAATTAAATCTTTCCGGGCGCGGTATTTTAAAGTCCGCCCGAGAGATTACCGGAGATTTCCGAGTAATAGCCCGAAAAACCAGCCAAAAAAAAAACGTAATGGCCATGTAAAATCGTCGAAACCTTTTCTCGTGATTTGCCTTCCGCGCCTCCACGCCTTCCGACAATTCGAAACTGATCCCCTTGTTGGTAAATAATTGCTGCGAGGGAAAAACCGGGCCCGGGGTTTCTGCGTGATACCGTCGACAATCCTCGCACGGACAGGGGGGATTCGGCGGCCGGTGATGGTGATGGATCGGCCGTTTCGGCGCGTGATTTTTATCATTTGGTGTAAAAAAATATCGAGTGGCGTGAAAAAGGAGCCTCCGAAGCCGCGCGTTTTTGCGCTTCGATAAACAGAGGGATGTTTAATCGGTCAATTTGGGGATGGTTAGTCGAGAAGTCAGGTTGATTCGTGAGAAATTGGTCCACGAGGACGATAGGTTGTGCAGAAATTCGTTCATAAGGACAATTGGTCGATTATTGGATTGGAAAATTGGCGTAGAAGGACAATTGGTCGATAGAAAATTGGTCCATAAAGACATTTGGTCGATTATTGGACAGAAAAATTGGTTTGCAAGAACAATTGGTTGTTTTTTGGACAGGAAAATTGGTGCACAAGGACAATTGGTCTATTATTGGAGTGGAAAATTGAGAAAAGGACAATTGGTCCATTATTGGACGGAAAATTTGGTGCAAAAGGACAATTGGTCGATTATTGGACTAGAAAATTGGCCCACAAAAACAAATGGTCAATTATTGCACAGAAGAAATGGTCCTCAAGGACAATTTATTAACAGGATATTGGCCCACAAGTAGATACAATTAACCAATTGAACTATCGATCACTTATCCTTTGAACAATTAGGTACCCCTAGCCCTTTCGCTTATTAAACCATTCATTTTACGAAGGATAAATCCAATTGAAACTGTACCTAACTCATTTTCGAACGTAACGATTTGCATTGTTAATTGAAAACAGCGCGATCGTTGATTGTTCCATAATCGCAAAACCTCTCGAGATCTAGAACAATATAATAATTCCTTTAATTTCTCCCGCGATGCCTTTATCGCAGGAGAAATATGGAGAATTGGCGTGATACGAACCGTTTTAACACGAAAACCGGGGCCCGTAATTCGCGCGAAAACGATCCGTATACTCCACTATATATTTCAGGTGTATTAAGCTTATAACTCCATCGAATTATAGTTATTTCGTTAAAGGTTCGTTTTATTTCGGTACAGTTAACGGTTTCTTTACGTTTTCATGAGAGACTTCTAGCGCATAAAGTTTTATTACGCCCGGTAGCTTGCTCAGAATTCTCGCTAACTGGCAGGAGTAAACGCGCTGAATGCAAATTGAATTTATGCATTTAAAGTTTCTGTTTTGTGATGGTGATATACCTCACTAACTAACTCACTATCGAGCTAAAATATTATAGATATTTAACAAATTAATTCATTTTGATTATACCGAGTTGTGGATTATTTAAAACCCCTTTAGGAACCAACATTTATAAACTTAATTAGAGAAGTTAATTAATTCCATAATATTTTAACTAACTATTGGGGCAGACTATTATAGACAGTTAATAGAGTTATTAGGAGGTTATCCCTTAAGGGAACTAAAATTTATAAAATTATAATTGGACAAGTTAATTAATTATATCATTATATTAACTATAACTATCAAAGCAAATTTGTATACTGAATAGATTGGCTTAATAAATTATACCGAGTTAATAGGAAGATATAGAGATTATTGAGAAACTCATAAGGAATCAAAATTTATAATCTTAATTAGAGAAATTAATTATTTAGTAATTATTATTAAAAATGTACCTACAAAAATTACTAAGTATAGATATGATTAGAACCCCGCAGAGATCCAACAGTTAAAAAAGTTAATTAGACAAGTCAATTAATTTTCAAATATATTGTAGCTACATTTACATGTACGCCAATGATAGAAATTTATGGGAGCCATTCCGGCGGAGCCCGATCGTAATTGTTGTTTCAAAGTTGCGCGAACAATTACGTAGTCATAAGATTGAAATAAACACGCCATTAGGGTGGCGCAGCCCGAGCATTCCATCACCGTGTCAACCGTGCGACCGAATCGGACCGTGGTACAAACGTTTCCAGGTTTAGGCGTCGACCTGATCGCCCCTAAATCACGGCGCTCGCCGCGTAATATACATATTAAATCTGATTGCGGCGCCCGACAAACGGTAATTTAGTCGTGATGGATGCCCCGCAATCTACGACAGTCCACCTTTCTGGTCGGGCCGTCGAGTTGCGAACAGCTGCAGGACTTTGACTGAGATCGCTCATTCGTAAACGTTGCCGCTTAGCGTCCCGACGTCGGCCTATTACCGACCCGAATGCAGCGATTACTTTTGGAAATTGATACAGAGCCGGATTATGTAGATGCATTATGTCCATTAAACGCTCCTGCGAATGCTCAGCGCTGGATTTACAACGGATGATTTAAATGGATCGTAAACCCGTCAGGTGGCAAGAATTTATGGGAAAACCCGAAAGCGTTCGTGTAAAACTTTCTAATAACTAATAACGTTTAATATTCTTTCTTTAATATTTCTTCATCAAAAATGTAAATTACTTCAAATTAGACATATGAATAAGTGTAATTATGGCGCAGTCGATAGGATTGCAATGTGCTCGACGAGATTTTCGTTTTTATATAATTACTGGAAAATGGATAAAATAAATCGGAATGATGGCGATAAAGAATGTCGGGTAGCACGTGCGGGCAATGAAAAAAAGGTTGCCCTAAACAATTTGCCGTGAGTACAAGTCCACTAATAGAGCGATAAAAATCCGATAGGAGCCGGAGTTAAAGGAATTAGCGAAGAAAGAACGGCTGGCCGGTCACCGGAGGAGCCCGGCGGAGTTTCTACGTATACGAGTTGCGAAAATAATCCGTTTACAATCGAACATTTGTAGAGTTAGTTAATTGTGTTGTTTGCGGGATTAGTTGGAGGAGACGTATTTAATTTTTTTAAGACCGTATTGAATGAGGTAGAAACTTGGGTGGAAACTTCTTTCGGGTATTTACCATATTTCTCTCGGCGTTAACGCTAAACTACATCGTTCAACTTCTCAGGGAGATATCCATAAAAAAAAGTTTTTCCGCCTTTCGCTCATTACGGCCTCGCGCCGTATCTATTCCGCGCTAAGCAACTTCAAGAATTAGAATATATCCCGAGTAATAACCGTACTTTAAATAATGATTCACTGCATCGGAATCCATCACCATAAACTTCGAAACTCGACTTCGACGTACTTATAACTTTTTTCTCGGATCCTTATCGCCCGAACTTTCTCCCGTTTATCCGGAATTTATCTTGTACTTCCAATATATCCGATCGCTCGAAGGGCCCCGGCGTCTTCATTAGCCCCCCCCCCCGCATGATCATCAGGAATTAATAGGCGGTACTTCCTTTAATGATTTTTTTCTGATCGAACAGAAATCGAATAAACTGAAAACGATTATCTGAATTGTTGGTTTTATTTCGAAAAATGGTGGAGGAATCGTCCACTTCAAAGTGCAGATGCTATCAAAAGCATTCACCATTTTTAAAACTACTGTAATATGTGCTAATAAAGCATCCACCATTTTTTAGGGGTTATAATAATCTTGTAGAGCATTTTAATGACTGTATAGAAACAACAACATTAATGATTTAATTGTTCTGTAAGGAGTGTAAATGTAATATTCATAATGTATGTAAAAGTTAATGTTTGTAGGAGGGATTAAATTGTCTGTAGATGGTTTTTAGGCGAATCTCCCCCTTTCATAAAGCAGCCATTCTAATAGAATCAAAGCTTAAGCGTCTTAGATGCGGTTACAGTAACAACGATCACTTTAAACTTGCCGACGGAGTTTTCGTCTAATAAAATTTCTTCCGCTCAAAGAGTACGTGCGGACTGGCGGTGTTTCGTGTACTCAATATAGATTATAGTTGGCAATTGGTATAAACTACAAAAACAAGGAAAGTTGGCGAAGTTTGCGAGAGAGCCCTTTGTAACTTTTCTCTTAAATCCTTACCTTAACTGAAAGCTTCCAACCGCCAGACGAACGCTTCACTGATCTCGCCCCGCTTCGGTGTGTAACCATTTTCTAAAATCGGAAGAACCCGTCGAAATTCTACGGCCACACACGGTGGCTTATTGTTCGAGGGCGTTTGTCAATTCACTTAGGATATTACACGGTATTACCGAAATTCTTTCACTTTGTTAAACCCATTCACAGTATTATAAAAAAATCATCAATATAGCGTCTACATAAAAATTAGAAAAACAATTTTTAATATATGTACTTTAAAATCCATTCATGCGCGAAACTTTAATTAACCTTAAAAAGGTTTATTTACGCCTAATTAACACCGAGTCGCAAGGCGCATTAACGATGCAACTTTTTTAAAGTTTAATTCCGCTGAATATGTATATATCTAGCGGAGTTTCGCCGAGTTTTTGCCCGGAGTTTTACGCGAGGTCCCGGCCGGCGGAGAACGCGAAATTGCGCCGCCGGCAAAAACCAAGAAACAAATACCGGGGAATGTTTTGTCTTCGCTCGAACTCAATTAAAAAATGTTTAAAACAAGTAATTATGGAAATTGTTTGGCAAGTGGGAGCGGGAGGGATCGGGGGTGTTTTTGTTGTGCGTTGAATGGGAAATTATTTGAGCGGAACGAACGTGGAAAAAATGCGGTGCTCGGAAAAAATTTCGACGATATTTAATTTCGTTTGAACTGTAAACAGATAAACATTGGGAGTGCTTAAAAGCGCGCCGTAAAACTGCATCCAGGAAAAATGGAATTTGCAATTTCCTGAAATATTTTTATAGGAAATGTAAGTGTAGTTTGAAAAATTTAAATGAATAAGTAGACGAGCTGCATCAGCAAAAGGAAGTGCACACAAATCCATAAAATTCTTTTTATTTATACCATAAAATATACAATATTTAACAGAAATAAAACGATAAAGTCAACGAATTTCTAACATATATTGATGATTGTGCACTTTTAGTAAGAACAAACAAAACTGCAATTTAGTTTCAGATCAATTAATCGCTATATTTAGCACCGAAACGTTGACCAATTCTAAAGTAGTCAATAAATTAAAAAAATCAAAATTCAGCTCATAAAATTTGCCGGGCATTGCAAAAATTTAAACACCACAAAAAAACCCGACCGCACATTCACTGAACTTATACATTAAAAATCGAAATGCGAGAACGTACTTATTTTACGAGCTAATTCGAGAAAATTTCATGATACCTTTATTGTACGAGTTGAATGCGAATGTATAAAATTAAGTATTCCTTTATTACAATGTTGCTCCGTTGCGGCTAATTTTAAATACGAAATGCGAAACCTTATACCTCTCGAAATGCTTCTGTCAGTGTAATTAGAGCTTTATCGAGATAAACTACAAAAGCTACGAACTTTGCTGTGGAAGTTTATTCTATTCCGTTCGACGATTCTTGCTAATTTAGAGATAACCATTTGGGATTCTAATCGTGTCTTTAGAACAAAAATAAGTTTTGTTTCATTTTACATAAAAATAATACACTAATTTTGTTTATATGGTTTGTCCAAGTTGTATATAGTTGAAACATACGATTCGATTTAACTTGTTCGATATATGAGTAATTAATTACAAAGCTATAGGTATATGTAAACTATAACAAGCTCGTACAATTGATAATCTAATTCGAATTATCGTTTATGTTATATTTTGTACAATTTTCATTACCGTTTAAATTTATTGCCTTTATGTATTCCGCTTTTGTTGTTATTTAAATTGTATTTAGCGATTAAATCGTTCTACAAATAACTAATTAAATAATGTTCCAGGAGATAATTATAGTTTATAAACTGTATTATTGTAACCACATTTTAATTCTTCAAACACAGTGCTATGTGAATATCTAACTATGAACTATACAAAACAATGCGCAATGATTCATATAATCTAATTATCATTATATAAAAGTCGCGCCTGTAAGGTATCCAGCTATTCCAATCGCACTGTACCTACAGAGAGTATGGATTGGGTATTGGTGCAGGTATTAATTTCTGTCTAAATTCAAATGCATAGCGCAGCTTGTGTATTTTAGATGCATTTTTAATCAGAAATTTCCATATGCAGGTTACTAAAGAGGGCTCCGCGAATTCCTCTACTGTGACAAGCATAGAGTCCAATAAGGGCTAGTCAAAGGCTCGTATTTTTCGTAAAAAATATTTTCATTAACGTGCCGCTACTCGCTAACGACAGCAAAATAAAATATTCTAATTTATCTTATAAAAAGGACGTTCGTTTGATCTGACGCGAGGAGCATGGTTCTTTTGATGTTTCGCAAATATTTTTTTTTCTCGGAGCGCTTGCGATTTTATGAAACTTTCCGAATACATTGTACTTTATTTAGCGAATTAATCGCTAAATTTGTAATAACCAGTATCATCGCTCGGCTGCTTTTTATATTGTTAAGCCATAAAATACCCACCCAAATTGCGTACGAGGTATAAATAAATTTCCCGAGCGCCCCCAGGACGTAGCAGAAGAGGAGAGAAGTAAACGCTTAAAAAATACCCCGTCGTAAACAAGTATGAAGTTCGTTCTCCTTAATGTAATCCCTTATCCTGAATAATCTTGGTTTATGATCTGAATGTATTAGGAACTCTTAGAGGAACATATTTCGCGGACCGGCTTTTGTAATTTTTCGGAGCCATTTGTATAATGATATTCGGTACGCGTTTCGGTTTATTTATTCTTTTTTTGCGCGCAGTCGTGAAAAATATGAACGTACTGGGAATTAGAGTTATTCGGCGAATATGTGCGTAATGAAATTTGAACGAAAAAACGATTGCATATCTCCACTGAATTGCGCTTCGAACGATGTTTTAATTAAATTTTTAATAGACCGTCAAATATTCCATCATTTTCGTACTCGCTTCATCAATGCAAACTGCACCAAAATGGTGTAACTATGATGAAGTTATTTAATTTATCATTTGTGCAACACTCGATTAAGAACTCGCATTATCGACCAACTATAAGATATATTGGACTGTAAAATACAATATAAAGCATGTAAGATAATATTATTTTTAATTTTTTATTAGCGTGTTTGTTGAAAAGCGTTTTTACGATAAAACACAATATTGATCTTACCGATAAAAAAAAACAGAAAATAAAGTCCCTAAGGATATGTTCACTACAACATAACATTCCAATTTTCCCTCAGCTTTTTCCCATCCGATACCATCGCTGATATTTATAACACAAAGAAATATCCTAATAAAGTACGTTTATTCAACATTACAAATGTAGCAGCGACTTCTTTTGCCTGTATAATTTCCATCCGCAATTCGGGCGAGGGAGACAAAAAGCGGCGGGCGTTGCACAAACACAACAAGAACCCATTTTCGCTGACGCGACCCGAAGTCTCAGACGACGGGAAAAAAAGCTTATATCTTTAGCGTGACGCTGGAAATCTCCGAAAGGGCTTTCGTAATGATATATGCGACTTCCTTTTATCATGCATGAAATTCGGTTCGCAGATCTGGAAACGGAAAGTGCAAACCGGGATGGATCTGCGGACGAGGCGAAGGAAATGTTTAGGTAGACGCACGAGGAGAGGAAGAGGAAAAAATGTTCAAGTCGAGCAAATTTGCGTCTTTTGTTGGGCGGGAATTTATGGACCTGCGAGGAACAGGTTGGTCGAAATAGGGATGGAGAGTTTCCGGCTTCGGCAATATTGTCGCGTTTTTCTCCGATTCCGATATGAATAAATAGGCCGAGAACAAAGTTCGAGTATAAATAAAATATAGTCGGCGAATAAATATGTTTACGAAGGCGCGATGAATGGGGGAAAAAGTTCCCGGAAAGTTGTCGCTTTTAATAATGGCCAGGTATTAGAGTTGCGAAGTTGCGAAAGGTTTTTAGAGCGAACTTTCTCAAAAATTCTTACAATGATCAGATGGAAGCTTCTTTCGAAAGTTCTTGTACGCCGGGCTGTTTTTGTTTGACCCAAAAAATTTCTTAAAGCGAAAGAAAAAAAATTAGTAATTACCCATAGCTACTCTAGTTTTTTTGTAATTGTAATTGTACTTGAGTAGATTTTATTTTAAAAGTAATTTGGAATTGTAATTATAGGAAAATATACTCGTATGTTAAAGTAATTGTAATTTATACGATCTGCAAACTGCAAATCCTGCAAATCTCGTTTAAAACTGTTCCAAACCGCTCTAAAACATGCTCTAAATATGCTTCAAAGCTGATCTAAAACATCTTCAAAACTGGTTTAGTAGTGTTCTGAAAAAGCTCTATAAAATTACAAAAAAAACATTCTAAAATCGCCCCGAAAATGACTCTAAAATAGATCTAAATACTATTCAATCCTGCTCTAAAACCTCTCTATAATCTCTTCAGAACTGATTTATTACCGCTCTGAAATATCTTTAAAACCACCTAAACCCATTCTAACAATCGCTTCAAAATCGCTCTAAAACAGCTTGTAATACGCTTCAAACCCTCTTTGAAACCTCTTCAAGAGCTCTAAAACTACTAAAAACTACCCTTTACTCTCAAATATACCAGGCGCATCCAATAAATTTCCCGAACAAGGAACAAAATTATCACGAACGCCCCGTACAATTAAAAACCAGAACTGAAAAATGTTTTTCCCAGTATCCCATTATCTAAAAATCGCACGAGTCACGGGCCCAACATTAATTTACCTCGCGACATGAAAATCGCTAGCATATTATTTCCTTTGCAAAAATCTACTTACATTCGATCACTCTTGTTATAGACGAACTTTTCCGACAGTTGGGTATAGTTGTTCGATCGGAAGCTGAATCGAATTTCGGATTTTAGTTTCGCGTTTCGGCATTCAATCATCGTGCCGGAAAATATACCGGATTTAATCAAACAGACCTACGCAATATCAACCATAAAAAATATATTATAATATTTCCCGGAACGAACAATATAATGTAGGTATAATATAAATATGCGATCGCGATACAATGAATGTTATAATAATATAATCGAAAATTGACGGTGTATTCAAATAAGTTTTGGGTAGTTAATGAAATTTTGTATACTGAAAAAATTATGATAACTATAAAAAATATATTATAATAAATCATATAATGAATGATATAAAGCAATCGAAATACAATAATGTAATAAAGAATTAACTGTGTAGAAGAGGGTAGAAGAGGGTTGGTAGAGGTAGGGAGGAGTAGAGAAGGTAGAATGAGGTAATAAATAGGCAATAAAGCTTGAAATACTGAAAAAATCATCAAAAAAATAGTAAAACTATTGTTAAGAAAGTAGGTAAAAATAGATCTAGAAAAGCAACTATTGTAACTGCAATTCAACAGTAAAACCGAACGTTTTAATTTCCCCAAGAACTCTACACCCGGCTAATCTCAATGTAACAATTTCGCGCGGTCCTGGAATGCAATTGGCATGGACGATCGGGAGCGGTAATAAAAATGTTATTCCTGTTTTATAATGCGAACGTGCCTTCTTACGACGGTCTCCGTCCCCGGCGCCTTTAACGATTCGACCCTTAAATAGGAAAACGATTGTTCCATGTTGAATTTCAGCCGTTTCGCTGACGTCCCGCCGGTTCCCGTGCTATCGTTATTTTCGATTGGGGTCGCTGCATGGCGAGGAATGGCTCGCTTAAGAGGATGGAAAGAATTTTAATGCGGCTGCAAATGTGGGTGGTTATTAAGTAAGCGAGTGATAAGAAATGCGAAATGCATGAAATTTGTTGTTGGAACTTTGAATTTTCGCAAATTGTTGGTGACTAAAGTTCGAGAAATATACAAACTAAATTTTTGTATATTTTGAGTAATGTTAATTTCACAGCAATTTCTGAGTCTCACAGAATTAGAAGAATTTGAGAAAATTTATGAAAATTTCATAAAAGTAACGAAAAAGTACAATAAAAAATTTTAAATTTTCATATACAAATATGAAAAAATTGATGAAAGTTTCATAAAAATAAGGAAAGAATGAAGTTAAAAAATCGAAATTTTAATAAAAAATTTGCAAATTGATGCAAATTTCATTAAAATAGCGAAAAATGGAATGCAAAATTCGAAATTTTCATAAAAAAATTTAGCAAATTGATGCAAATTTTATAAAAATAGCGAATGATGGGATTGAAAACTATGAAATTTTCATAAAAAAATGAGCAAATTGATGAAAATTTCATAAAAGTATCGAATAAGTAGAAAAAAATTTAAAATTATCATTTAAAACTGAAAAAATTGACGAAAGTTTCATAAAAATAAGGAAAAATGAGATTAAAAAATCGAAATTTTCATAAAAAAATTAGCAAATTCATACAAATTTCATAAAGGTAGCGAAAAATAAGATTGAAAAATTTGAAATTTTCAGAAAAAAATAAGCAAATTGATGCTAATTTTCATAAAAGTAGCAAAAAAATGGGATTGAAAAATTTGAAATTTTCACTCAAAAGAATGAGCTAAGAAGATACAACCTTTTTGAGTGAAATTTCATAAAAATATTGAAAGTTATGATGAATTTTTTATGCAATTTTTAGCACATATTCCGAGCTTTATTAATAACACCCGGTACAATCTTACGCCATAGAGGTAGCCGCCGAGACAGTTTCAGAACAATAATCGAGTTACAAGTCGAAATTTATGTAGTTTCATTGGCTGTTGCCCCAGTTCCACTACTACAATGTAAATCACAAAACTACTGACAGGGGTTGTGCAATAAAGTTATTATTAAATTGTCCATTTTTAGCAGGCGAATTAACAGCGCAGCATTCGCATGTATGTGCATACAATGATGCAATGCCATACCGTTAGAATTATTGTGTAGCAGGGCGAGTTATGCGCTCGCAGGGAAATGGAAAACTTCCATTCGGGAGTTACATCAATAAGCCATAAAATTTACGTATGAAAGGCATCGAAACTTCGCTCATTACAAGGTACATGGAGCTTGTTATAATAACCGAAACTACAAGTAGAAATTAATCTATTTCAAACCGAGATTATAATGAAACTGCTTTGCCGGCGCTGCTGGAAAAAAAACCTGCAAATTTGTATGCGGAACAGAGCCGGAGAACACCATACAAAGCGACACCTAGCGTATATATTATCATAACAATTTTATCGCCAGTGAAATTACAACAAGCACGAACGGACTTACAAACTTACCAACGTACATTGTCCGAGTTTTGTTACTTAAAGCCCGGCCGAGTTTCATTGAAGCCGGCGTAAGATAAGAACAAAATGGACTATCAAATAGCAAAGCAAGCATACAACTATTGATACAGTCTGTAAGCGAGAACATTAAATTGTAAGCTTATTTAAAAAAAATAGATTAAATTGCGGTATCAAAAAGACCCTTGAATAAATTAGGAATAAGGAATTAACGATGTCAATAAATAGCGAGAAGATTAGCCCCGAAACGGAGAAAGTGTCATCAACTTGTTTGATTTAAGTCGAAAGTTGGGATCCGGCCGGAGCCTATTATTTTCGACTTATTCCCGTCACATAGTTCGGCCGTGAGAGATTTTCAAAATTTCAAGAGGACGACGATTTAATAACGTGCGAGCGCCAGAAACTTCGTATAAAGAATGGGCCCGTAATTGATAGGGGCCCCGAAGAATACGGTTGAGATATGTTGCGCGGAACTCGGGCGAGGGAAATTCTTCGACACGATTATCCGTTGTTATTTAAATGCTCCAGTTTTGTTCATTAATATCCATTCAAGGCGAATTGATTGGGTCGTAAAAATTTTCAATAGCACCCTGTACTTTAAAACTATTAGGTTTAGGTATAGGGAAGTAAATATGAAGTTATTTTTTGACGGCGATCTTTTTAAAATAGAAAAAATGGGTGGTTTCATTTGAAAATAAGAAATTTGATATTTTTGAAGTTTAACTTTGATCAATTTTTATACACACCCTGTTGGAAAAAAAGTTTTTTTCAATGCAAGTTTAAATACCTTTGACGTTGGTAGTAACCACCCTACAGAAACCTTTTCCAAATCTTTAAAGATATGTTCGTAAGAAAATATTTTTTTTTCAGTCAAATTTCTTAGAAAAAAATTAATAACTCGAAAACTATACATTTTTGGAATAAAGTAAATTATCAAAAGTACTCTAAAATTTTCCGTAGATATAAAAAACGTATTAATATAGGGTGTTCCATAAATAATTGTTCACTTCCAGTACAACAGGAACAATTACGATTGTCCAAAATATTTTAAAAGATGCATCTTAACGTATAATAAACGCATACTAAATAGTTTCCAATATACACATAGTTTAAGCTCATCGTGAAATACCCTTTGTAGCATAATATAATTTGCATGATTATACGTATACAGTTCATAAAACATATTATTGTCATCCCTTCGAGCAATTTCGAACGTGCATTTACATTGCTAATGAAATATGACTGTTGCATCCGGTATATATTGTCCTGATATTGTAGATATTATTACTTTTCGCGAATAAAGTTCGCATTACCCGTCTTCCTGCGAAATTCCGCCCTTGTAAACATTCGATTCCAAGCATCAGTCGCCGAAATTGAACGGCAGGAAAATTTGTATTTTTAAACCGATTCCCGGGAAAGCCAATATCGAGAACTAACAATAATTCCAACTATTCCGCGTGTGCGAGTATTTTCCGCGGAAACCGATATTTACCCCGAAAGGAAGGAACACTGCGGATGGGAAGTTTTGTTCTGTTGATTTTAAAATTTTCGAATATATTATGAGCAAGCAAATATTAAACTTGTAGTCGTCACTGACTTACTGATTGATTACTGTTTACACAACTGTATTTCGCAAGTATTGTACAAAAATATAATGCTAAAACGCAAAAATATGAATGAAAGTTTTACTATACACAATTCACCCTGAGTTTTACAGTTTTGCCAAGGTTTTTCTATCAAAGAAAAACCATTAAACCAACCACTGATTTACACACGAGTCGATCGACAGAAGTATATCGTTAATAATAAAGAGCAGGAAGCGCACGAATTTACTGCTACATTTATTGCCGAAATTTATGTATTACAAATAGCCGAGGAAGAAACCGACACGTCCGATTACATTAAACACCCTGTTAAATTTCCCTTTTTACTGTCTCCAATAAAAACTTGCCAACGACCGCAACTTTTAACCCGGATTATTTATGCCTTTGCGCGGGAATATTTAAAGGTGGAAAGAAATCGATAACTACTACTACTTTAATATTTATAATGTACTTACGAGATGGTATGAATACATTTATAGATAGCTTACCTGTAACAAAAAGAAGTTATTAAAAACGTTAAAAGTAATAAAAATACCGAAAACTCCAAAATATTGAATAAATAAGTCATGTATTTTGTGGTATATTGACTGACTAATTTTATTATGTCAATAAATTATAACCCAATATTTAGTTAATTAGTTTAATTGCCCGGTTAAATATTGGTACAACAATTCAAAAACAAATTAATATGACTGAAAACAAATGTCCTCATTAAATTCTCAACGCATTTTGGCCGGTGTCCTTTTATATTTATTCATATCAGCCGCATATCTTCACGTGAGCGTAAAATGGTTTGTTTTGCTTGAACGATATGAAATAACCTTTCCGCATTTACATGTAAAATAAGTAGATACTCGTAGGTGGCGGGCGATTTATAACCCAGGGAGAAAAAATTAAAATTCCGGTCCGGAATTCAATTTTATGCCAAATAATACGTTTCCTCCTCCACTGACCTTCTTGTGATATATGCCGGTTATCAAGTTTCCGAAATAATGGAAAAGATATTCCGGAGTTTTCCGTTCGGCCACCGCTCGAATGAAATAATAACATATACAGTGTGTCCCAAACAAATTCCACCATGAAACATGCTGTAGATATTAAAGAAAGTAGTAAAATATGTGCAATAAATAATCGAGTTAAATTCAAACAACTTAAAAACCTTTAAACTTCCCTGATTCTTATAGCCCGGAGATCGAACTTTCGATGGCGTATCGGAACCCAAAATAGATAGCTAAACTTTTCCCGTATGAATAATTCAACGCATTAGGATAAAATGCACGAGATATAAATTCCGGACCAGATTCGCGCAAATTGGTCGGGCAACTTGTATCGATGCTGCGAGATGATTGTCGGATAAATTCCGAGTTCCGAGTGCAGTTTCATCAATATGGACGAGTTAATTTACGTTTCCTCACTATTTCTCGAATCCTTGCGGGCGTAAATACCTGCCTCGGGGGAATATTCAGCGGTGTCTTTATGAATTAATATTTATAAGGGACGATTCCTTGGTCTTTCATGGCGTAATTTATGGTAAGCCGTGTAAGACACTGTCGAGATTTTACTGTTAGTGAAGCGGTCCTTGCATTAGCCTGCACATTAAGAGGGTCCTGTTAGGAGGAAACCCATCAGTGAATATTAAATAGCACAGTAGTATTCAATCAAAATGTATTACATAGTTAAAAATTTATCAAGTAAAGGATTATAATATGAAAATGGGGTATATCTATACAAGTTTGATAAACAAATTTTAAGGGGTTTTGTGTCTTGTTATAAGAGAGACTTTTACCGGTCTATTATCACTTCGAACCCTTCCGGTCAATTAAGCTCGTATGCAATTCAGATTCGAATCGCTGTCCTTATTGAGTTTCGAGTAATTTCTAAGGTTATCAATTGCTTTTATAGATCCGCGACGGCCATTTTATTTTACGAGACGTCGACTATCCGGGAGCGTTCGGACTTTAATTTCCTCGTAAATTTTCTAATAGCATTTAAAGATATAAATTGAATGTGTACGTACACACTAAAGTAATCCACTCAACATAAACTTATTTTTCGAGGTTGTTTTGAACGTCGCGAAATTATTTATGCCGGTAGTTTTAGGAGCGATACAGAGAGGGGGAGCGCGTGCTTAAATATGGACGTAAAACTGATGGGGTTGTAAAAATTTTCGGCATAAACTCGGTGCATGAAAAACTTTGGTATTGTTAAAGTTGTTTTATTTGCGTACGAGACTGACTTCATTTTCTTGCGTTGTAAAATAATCATAATTGTTATTGCTTATTACGGTTGTTAATCCGTTTTTAAAGGAAAGACCTTTTGCGGCTCTTTAGTGAGTAGAAAGTTGAGAGTAGAGTGTAGAGAGTGGAGTAAAGTAATTTCTGCTCTATAGGAACATCTAAGAACATTCAAAACTTCAACTGAGCAATACAGCGAATGCGACCGAATTTTAAACTAAATTTTTTAGCCGAAAAATTTAAACCCAATTAGAAAATTCGAGATTTCGGAGAAACTTTCGTGCGACACAATCGCGAATTTTTTAAAACGAATCCCCGAAACAAGTCCGGAATAACTGCACACGGTCGCCGTTAGCGGTGAAAGAGGGAATAAATTTCTCAAAGTTCACCTTCTCCATGACGCTTATCCGAAGAGCTCTTTTTATTCAACAATTCCACGGGCAGTGAATTTAATTCGTTTCCTAGATTTTTTTCCCAGCCGATCGCCATTGGCGTACAGCTAAGAACTTTCAATGAAATCGATTCCATCGGGACCAATCGTCCCTGCGAAGGACACTCAGCCCTCGGTCGGTACTCTACTTGATTAAATATAGTTTCGAAAATGAAATCGATACACCAAAATAATATTTCTAGAAATATTATGATGATTAAAATTTGCTAACCCGTACGTTTAATAAGTGCCCCGAAAATTACCCCAAAAAATACACCAAAACTGTTGTTATTTATTAAAAATAAATGCTGTTGTTTATTAAAAAAGGGAGCATGAAATATTCAATTTGGATTCACTCTCTACCTCCTTCTACTCTACTCTACCCCTCTCTACCTCTACATACCCCAATCTACCCCTACCTTCCCCTTTCTACCCTTCCTTACCCGTACCTACCCCCTTATACACTCTTCTTCTCATCCCTACCTCAATGATCCTTTAAATAATAAGGTGATGTAAGTATATGGGAAACACCCGGTACATTTAAAGGGGTTGTTTTAGCGCGGCTCGCCATGAAATCGGCTCGTAAAATGGTCAAAAAAACAAGGCAATATAGCAATGGTAAGAGCAGCCTCTAACATCTCAATTTCCTTTGTTTTAGCATCGATTCCATCCTTCCGTCTTGTTTGTTTCCTCCACTTAATCGCAATGGTTATGTGAAAACCGGCGTACACGGAACCCGACGTGAATTAGGAATTTTATTTTCCGTGCGTATTCGGGAGAAAGTTTCCTCGTAGGTGAATCGGGCGCGAGGAACTAATCAATTTGGACAGCACGATAAATATCCGGTTAATTAAAGCGAGTTTTCGGCGGAAATTAATTAAGTTGGTAGTATGCTGACTTGACGCCGAATCGGCGTTGCCAACCTACGTTTTTTGACGTTCAAGGCCTACTTTTGGCCGCCATAGCCAACTCTTGGAAATTAATATTCGGATTATATTATAAGAATAGCATTTTTGTAATTTAATAAAAAATGATGCCAATTTCATAAAAATAGAGGAAAATAGGATTGAAAAATTTGATATTTTCTTAAAAAAAATGGCAAATTAATGCTAATTCCATAAAAGTAGCGAAAAATGGAATCCAAAGATTTGAAATTTTCATAAAAAAATAAGCAGATTAATACAAATTTCATGAGCAAATGATGCAAATTTCATAAAATTAAGCGAAAAATGGTATTGAAAAACTAAAAATTTTCATAATTAAATGGGTAAATTGATGCAAATTTTATAAAAATAGAGAAAAATGGGATTGAAAATTTAGAAATTCTCATAAAAAATTGAGAAATTTGATGTAAATTTCAGAAAAGTAGCAAAGTATTATCTGGAAAAATCGAAATTTTCATAAAAATAAGCAAATTGATGCAAATTTCATAAAAGTAGCAAAAAGTGGGATTAAAAATTTTGAAATTTTCATGAAAAATGATTAAATTGATGCAAATTTCATAAAAATAGAGAAACTTAGGATAGAAAAATTCGAAATTTTCTTAAAAAAAATGAGTAAATAATTGAAAATTTCACAAAAATGACGAAAAATGAGAATGCTGAAAAGGTTTAAAATTTTAATAAAAAATGATCTAATTGATGCAAATTCAATTAAAACTACGAATATAGTGAGATAGAAAAATTTGAAAATTTCGTAAAAAAATCTTTCAATAAATTTAAAAAAAATAGCAAAAAATGAGAATAAAAATGATGAAATATACAAATCTAAATACCTGTTTTGAGCTTTTGCAATAGCACTTTATTTATAAACCTAATAAACTTGTATTCCGTGTATATTTTCTGGAAACCAGATGCAGATAGGTAATTTTCTTTCAGGTGATGATAGTGATAGGAAAACATTGTTATTCTCATTGTTAGCGACGCATAAAAGCAAATGGATACACAAAGTGAATTTCAAAATTCAATTTAATCTTAGATGAAACTGTTACGTGAAAATGAAGTTAAAATTGAATTCGATGAATGTTGGAGAAACGCCATTTACTGATTAACAGACTTGCTATTGCGCTCCGGAAAATAGTGCGGAAAATTTGTAATATACAGGTACAGATCAATGTGAATAGCTGAAGCCGCCAAGGTTACATGCGCAGTGCATCCATTTAATCATAATAAAAGCTATACTTGCGTCGAATTGGATTTGATTAAACGCTAAAATAGATTTCCGATGTTTCCCGATCATTACTGAATGCAAAAGGAACTCTTTCACAAGATAGAGAAACTCGGCCCTCGGAATGTATGTAAATAAATTCATGGAATTTATAACGTTATTACGGCATGTTCGGTTTACCGTCTGAAATTCTGATGTATTGACAAAATTCATGAAAAAACAAATTAAGTTCTCGCAGCCGGGAAGATTGAAACTGGATTGAATTATGTGACGGGAATTATTTTATGTAAAAAAAACCGATCGACCGGATAACGCATGTAAGAAATTACTGTAATTTCGAGCGACTTTAAAACAACGAAATTTCCGAATCATCCGGCGAGAATTCGTTATTATTTCACGCCCGACGCAGCCGGCAATTCCAAATGCCGGTCGATCCTCTTACTTAACAAGTAACCAGCAACCTTAGAATTTACATTTTCATTCTTCATTCATTACCGAACTTTATGAATATAAAAGTAGCGCCGAGTTTTGCTAGCGCGAGGCGAAAATAGACAAAGCAGATTTATTTTAAATTGCGCGGAATAAATACCGCGCTTTATACGGCGAATGAGACGCCCGTGAACAGAGGATGATATGACTTATTCCGAGAATTAAAGCGGCATTAGAAGCAAAACGTTTCCAACGTTTCCCAGATAATTAAGACATACTGAGAATACTGCGAAAGCATTAGATTAATCTCGCGGCATTACTGTTTGAATTGAAGAGAATTCGCTCTATAAATCTCCCATTCGCGTTAATTAATTTTGATCCCGAAAAATAACTATAACATCTTCATTAATTATTAATAGATTTTTAAGTTACAGAGCGATGCGAATATCTGTAGACGCGAGCTGCGCGCCTTGCTCCAGCTATTCCAGATGCTCTCTTGAGAGACCTATTATTGTATAAAATTAATAATCTGTCATAAAATCAGTGTAAACATTAATTCGACTCAACGTTCCCGGTATATGCGAAATTAACTTATCAACAAGAAATAGGGTCGTTAATTAGCGTTTATCAGAGTTCGAAAGTTCAACGTGGCGCCCGAGTTGGGCCACAATGGCGACGAACCAGATCCCGATCCTCGATAGGGATTTAGCTCTAGGCGCAACTATGCTCGTAAAGCGGTTAAAAAATATCGCGTATCGCGGCGCTGGGGCATCAAAAACGCATTACGGTGAAAGTGAAGATATTTACTGGAAAACTGATTTTGAAGTTTAATAACGAGGTAATAATAAGTGAGGGAATATTTTACGGCGTCGCGACGGTAAAAATGCCGATCGTTCGATCGCTCATTCACCGGCAAAAGCCAGTAAATCGGTATCTAAGAGGATTTTAAACGGCAACACATTGGGGATAATATTTGAAAGTCGCGCAGGTTATGTCTACAGTTATACTTGTCGGTCTGTACATTTCTATTTTTTGGTAATCCCTAATGATTCTGAACTAATCTAAGCTAATGTTTGGTTTGCTTTAGAAAAACACACAGACGGAATTTCGTTTGACAAAAACCAACGCCATTTCCAGCTGCCCGATTAGTACACGTAATCCCCTATACACCTATCTATCCAAAAATATTCAGTCGACCGGGCGAGTCGAGAGGATTCCTAACCGGCCAAACGGACCGGACGAAATTCTTTCTTGTTTCGCGAAACTTCCCCATCCCGGCCGAGCGTTCGAGACGGGATTAAAAGTGCACTTGAACCGATGAGTTTTAACTTTCCGTAGTACAATTTCGCTTGCTGCGGGGATTACCATGGGCGAAATTGAATCGAGCGGGTAGTTTTTTTTTTGGGGCGATGTTGAATTTTAATGCTTCAAAAACACTCTCTTGTTTCGCAAACGGTGCGGTGTGCGCGGATTATACTCCGTTCGACATCGGGAGATTGTAATGAAACCTAATTTTATGCATGTGCAAAAGACAGCTTGGGTGAATCAAAAAATATATGTTTAAAATTGCAATTTTTGAATCACTTGAGAATCTATACTCCTTACGCTGTTAGGACAAGAAGGTTTCATCACTATCTCAAGTATAAACTCAATATAAGTTACCTACTCTCGCTTATTAACAGGGTTTAAACAGTATAATTTTGGGGGAAATATTTTTAAAGGGAGAATTTTAAACACGCGTAGCAAATAAAATTTTCCATCGAATTCAGTTCCCCCCGAAACGCTTATCCTTTCAATTCGATGACCTCACCGTATCGAATTCCCCGCGCCCTAATCGATTTTTGATGGTTTACGTTGTTTCGTCGGGCCGTAAAGAAAAAGGCGGAAAGCCGTTTCTAAAATACTCCGCAGCACCCCGTCCGTTTTATTGTCCTTTTTCTTATGAAACGGAAGTGTATTTATACAATAGAGCATGTGAACGCGGGATTAGAATGCTAAAGGGGCTTCATCAGGTCTTTCTGCGAAACGCGAATTTTCATTCATTCCGCCGTCCTCGGATAAAGCCCGGGCGAACGAGGAGGAAACGTAACTTCTGGTCTTTCGCCGAGCCGGTCCCGAAATTTCTCCGAATAAATCCGTTTAAACGCCATAAAGAGAGGGATCACGGCAAAGGGAGCGGAATTAAAGAGAGTTTTTCTTTTATTTGTGTTCGTCGCGACATATATTCACAACAACTTATATATTTTTCCTGCGCCTTATGGAAATATAAAAGGGACCTTTGACGTTAAACCTCGTGCTGATAATAAGGCGCATCCTCTTTTGGAAAATGCCGTGATCCCAGAAAAATAAATACTTATATAAAGAGTGATTTAGTATTTAGTATTAGATATTAGTATTAGTATATAATATCAATTTCAACCTTTTCCAGTTCCCTATACCAACGCATTTTTGTGCACTAATCCCTCACCTATCCATACAAAACAGATTTCTGGGATTTAAATTTCCGTGGAAGGAACTCCAGATTCGCCAGACCAAGAATTCGCGGAGCGCAATTCGGTTTATTGCTCATCCAAACACCGATGCACGGTAATTCACTTCGTCTCCCCCGCGGCCCGGCTCAAGCCGGATCCGCTCTCAGGCTGCAAACGTCGCATTCGCCGAGAGACGACTCGACTCCGGAGCCGGGCCTCCGGACTCCGGGGCTCAGTCAATCACCGCAATCACCGGACCGCGGCCGGCCCGATTATTGTTTCGCCGGTGTAGACATATAAATGCAATATTATAAGCGGCAGCGGCGCCGGCGGGCCTCCGCCTCCAATGCCAACTAATCCGCAATCGGTTGACTCCAGCAATTAAATTTGTTTGCGTAATTGACTAGTATATGGCGGATTTAACGTAAGCCCCCGCTATTTGCCGAGCCACCCGGGAAACGCACTGCCGAGATGCGGTGATTGTTTGCCGATTCGCGCAAATTAAATTGCTCGACGTACCGTTGAACAATCCGCCAACGAATTCTAATGTTTGTTCTTTCGATCGGTAAACATATTTCATCACAATTATTCACCGTGTAAATAAGTTATAACAATGTATAATAGTCGGAGTATTGTGATAGATGCGCCTGAATTTAGGCAACCTTTCATAAACTGACGTCATTTAACTGGTATACAATTTTTTCCAGAATAGAGAGCAGAAGAGAGCAGAAGAGAGCAAAAGAGAGAGCAGAAGATAGCAGAAGAGAGCAGAAGAGAGCAGAAGAGAGCAGAAGAGAGCAGAAGAGAGCAGAAGAGAGCAGAAGAGAGCAGAAGAGAGCAGAAGAGAGCAGAAGAGAACAGAAGAGAGCAGAAGAGAGCAGAAGAGAGCAGAAGAGAGCAGAAGAGAGCAGAAGAGAGCAGAAGAGAGCAAAAGAGAGAGCAGAAGATAGCAGAAGAGAGCAGAAGAGAACAGAAGAGAGCAGAAGAGAGCAGAAGAGAGCAGAAGAGAGCAGAAGAGAGCAGAAGAGAGCAGAAGAGAGCAGAAGAGAGCAGAAGAGAGCAGAAGAGAGCAGAAGAGAGCAGAAGAGAGCAAAAGAGAGAGCAGAAGATAGCAGAAGAGAGCAGAAGAGAGCAGAAGAGAGCAAAAGAGAGAGCAGAAGATAGCAGAAGAGAGCAGAAGAGAACAGAAGAGAGCAGAAGAGAGCAGAAGAGAGCAGAAGAGAGCAGAAGAGAGCAGAAGAGAGCAGAAGAGAGCAGAAGAGAGCAGAAGAGAGCAGAAGAGAGCAGAAGAGAGCAGAAGAGAGCAGAAGAGAGCAGAAGAGAGCAGAAGAGAGCAGAAGAGAGCAGAAGAGAGCAGAAGAGAGCAGAAGAGAGCAGAAGAGAGCAGAAGAGAGCAGAAGAGAGCAGAAGAGAGCAGAAGAGAGCAGAAGAGAGCAGAAGAGAGCAGAAGAGAGCAGAAGAGAGCAGAAGAGAGCAGAAGAGAGCAGAAGAGAGCAGAAGAGAGCAGAAGAGAGCAGAAGAGAGCAGAAGAGAGCAGAAGAGAGCAGAAGAGAGCAGAAGAGAGCAGAAGAGAGCAGAAGAGAGCAGAAGAGAGCAGAAGAGAGCAGAAGAGAGCAGAAGATAGCAGAAGAGAGCAGAAGAGAGCAGAAGAGAGCAGAAGAGAGCAGAAGAGAGCAGAAGAGAGCAGAAGAGAGCAGAAGAGAGCAGAAGAGAGCAGAAGAGAGCAGAAGAGAGCAGAAGAGAGCAGAAGAGAGCAGAGAGTATAAAGTAGAAAATAAGGATTGGAGAGCAGAGAGTAAATAGTAGAAAGCAGGAGTAGAGAGTCCCTATAGCCCAAATGAACAAGATAGAATCTGTCCCTGATTCATATTTTGGCAGTTTCGTAGAGAATATTTCCAATTCCAGTCCATACCTATTTATAATCTAGCGGATAGATATCCGGTATTGGGAAGATACAAGTAGTAATTTATTTTCAATCTCGTTTACTCTTCGAAATTACGGCGGAAATCCTTTCGGCGCGAGCGGCAGCTTGTTAAAACGTTTCCATAGTTCAAATCATATCTGGAGCATGACCTCTAATCCCGCGGGGACCAATAACCGCTTCCAGATGAAAAACTATTACGGCGAGAATTCGAAAAGAACGTGCGGATATTCGGCGGGGTTTCTCCCGAATCGAGCGTGCCGCATTCTCCCCAGTTTTAGGCGATTCCGGACGCGAATTGTCGGGGAAAAAATAAGAGATTTTGCGAGATATTCGCTAAAAAAGGGTAATAGAAGATCGATGAGGTATTTCATTATGAACCATCAGGGGCATTTAGCAACCGGTTTTTGTATTGGCTTATTCAATTAGCACCGAATAAAGGCGAGCGAAAGGGAACAACTAGGGAGAATAACCGCGTTGTTAAAAGTTAAAACATCCTCTACTAATTAAGGCGTTAGTTTCGAATGGGGAAAGAAGCTTCGGGGAAATTGAACGATTCAATTATCGAGTTAAAGAATTAATTCCCGTTCGCATGTTCATTATTCGGGAGAAACGAATGTTTGGGGCGTTACAAGGAATCAATATTGACATTTTGTTATGGAGGATCCCTTAAATCTGCGGCACATGTCCGAATCGCACACAGCCTGAATTATAACCGTGACACATATCTTCGGTAAGCGATAGATCGGAAGATAGATATTCAGTTTCTGTTATCGATCAATTTATTACTTTCCGGCGCTCGTTTGTCAACGGCTGCCTTAAAATATTTTCCGCGAATACTGCCCGTCTGCGTACATTCCGCGCCGTAAATTTATGGAAATGTTACGTCACGGGAAATTGAGTAATCACCAGATAACGTCGAAAATAAGCAACCTTATAGAATGTGTAGCGTATAGGTAATAATAGCGGGTTACCTCTTGATGGATTCCATTATCTCCATGGACATTAATTTATCGGATTAATATCTAAAGGGAATTGAAATTGGCGCAGTCACTAGGATATTTCTTGTAAATATAGGTACTTGTAATATATTATTTTAAACTAGACAAAATTACCTAGCATATTTGATTGATAATTTAACTATACTCAACTCTATTATAAGTTAAACTAGCACTGTTCTAAAACTACAAATTCCAACTATAATTTGAACGCTTATTGGAATTTGCGGAAGTTCGGCGATATCTACATTACAGAATAAATATTTGCCGTGTTTTGCTCCCTTATTATATTCGGTCGGTAACGGTACAGCCGAAGGGGAACTTGACAACAAAGTTCAGCCCAAGAACCGAACAAAAGCAACTAAATAACAAACAAAGCGTTGATAGCGACTTAGCGCCTCCGGGGTGTCTACCTCTACGCGGGTCCCATAAATATCGCGAGCCCTTTTATTTTAATTAAAAGTGTTCCCTGTCTTCCGCCGAAAATTAAAACGCTGATTTTAGCGTCGCGTTTTTAAGTGGAACGCGTGTTCGGAAGGCGAGCTTTGATTGCGTTTCCAGAAGCGTGAATTTAGCCGTTATTGTCGAATTTTATTCTTCTGCTCGAGATTAAAAATCGTGTGAATTTATTATAAAACGATTGCAGTGAAAATAACAGTTAGGTAGTATCTAGATAGCCGGCGCTTTAAGCAGGAAAAAAACTGTCGTAAACCAGACTCGATATCTAGGATGTGAAAATAAAAAAAATCGCGGAAAATACATAAATACGAAAGAGCGGTATAGGTGCTTACTGAGCAGAAAAATCCGGTTCAATGTTCATAAAGGAAATATATAATTTCCAGCATGAAATAAAACCGGCATTTATTGCTTTTGTCTTTAACGGCTACGTTCAGTGAAATATACATTAAATACAACCGAAAAGACACATAAATCATGCGCGTTTTTTTTAAATGTTCGATTTTATTGTCCGTTTTCGGGCTATCGCGAAAAATCCGGCAATTTGGAAAATCCAGAAAATATTTATACGCACCGAGTGCGCCAAAAAAACTCAACATCAAGGAAGAAAATGTAATGCATATACAGGGTGATTCATAATTACACTTTAAGATATACACCTAAGTGCATAAACGTTTGAAACGTTTGAAAGATGGATTTAGATGGATTTAGATGGATTTGAAAGATGGATTTAACACAATATCACTCTTTCTTTTTCCTTTATAAGTGTCTAATAGAAGTTGTCTTTGTTATACTCGTAGCCTATATTGCAAACTTAAATGCATCAAACAGTATATTGTTTAATGCAGAAATTTGATTTTGTATTTTTAATGGAACCAATTCAAAATTTTGCAAACAAAAACAAAATTGATAAATTTACATTATCTTCCATTCATCACTTTTTAATTATGTTTGCATAACATTTTAATCAAGAGTGCGTAATTATTAATGTTGTCATTACACAAATTTGGTATAATTTTCTATGTATTATGATAGTAAAATAAATATAATACCATATCATTTTGTTTGACCTAATAATTGGCAAAATCAACGAAAAAAAATTTATTTAGTAATTATTTTAGGAAAACAGATGATTCATTCATATATTCCGAATGCTTTTAAATTTGAAAATCCTTCAAAACCCCCATAAAAACACCCCCTATATTCAACTTTCCAGCACTAGGTACACAAATAAAAAACGAAGAATATTTAATTCCATCCCGGCACGAAATCAACGTCACATCAAAATGTCAATCAAAATTCCCCGTACAAACAGCAAAATCAATCCGGCAATTACCCGAAACACCGACCATCAGCAAACATGAAAACCCTCAAACGCGAACCGCGCCCCGCCGACGTCCGATCGCCCTGCCACTTGTGCAAAAAATCCGGCGATTATCTCATAACCATGCACCCTCTGAAAGACGACCCGGCACGAGACGAGCCCTACATAAAATGTAAACCGATGCAATTCAAAATCACGCGAAATCACGACGATCTGATCGATTCCAGTTCGGACAGCGAGCTGGACATCGAATTCACCGCACCGGCCGCGATCGCGCGGAAACCCAGGAAAAAACCCCAAGTCGGGCACATCGATTGCCAGTACGATCCCTCCGATTTCGACGGCAAATCGAAGAAAACCGCCAGGAAAACGAGCAAAATCGACAGACAGATCAAAAAAATCAACAAAATAAGCGCAAGATGTTAATCGAATAACTATACAAGTTTGCTGTACTAATTGTAAATAAAGTAAATTCCCGCAAGTATTCCCTCTAGTTTAACACGCAATTTAGTGCTTTTGCTTAAATGAAAATCCATTGCGAAGGGACCTCCGGATTTCATCCCGGCATAATTTAAAAGTCTCTTTTATCGTGCAACTTGTCACGGAAGCCGTCTTTTAAAGAACAGCCTGCGCCGGGGGAGCGGGATTTTTTCGAATTCGATTCCATGTGCCAAAAAGTTCGCGCCTATCCATCGGGAATATCCATCAAACTGACGCGGGGCCATTCTCGATTTCCCTTCTTCTGCTAGTTGTGGGGCCCGGCGGTTATCTGTTTTTGAGGAGCATCAGGGCTTGTTGCTCGGCGACCGGATTTCTTTTATGAACTCTCCTGGCTTGATCCGGCCAGGTGATAGAGGAAACGAAGATAAGGAGCAAATTTAAATGGGATTGGTATTTATGGGGTTGGGGATTCTTTGAACGGGGTTTGATGAGAGGGTGATTGTTGAACAATTTTGTAAATTAATGCTATTTTAAGTGATAAAAAAACTGGTGGGATTTCATAGTGAATGCATTATTTTGGTAAAACTTGTTTGATTTTATAAATCAATTTAATTAACTTGCGTATAATTGAAACGAGCGTTTTGTAATAATTATAAGAATAGAATAATATAATAAGAAACGATGATAAAGAGCAAATATAAATGGAATTGGTATTTATGGGGTTGGGGATTCTTTGAACGGGGTTTGATGAGAGGGTGATTGTTGAACAATTTTGTGAAATTATGCGATTTTAAGTGATAAAAAAACTGGTGGGATTTCATAGTGAATGCATTATTTTGGTAAAACTTGTTTGATTTTATAAATCAATTTAATTAACTTGCGTATAATTGAAGCGAGCGTTTTGTAATAATTGGATTCCAATTCAAATTTATGCGATTAGTTCGTTATTGGATATTGCCATGAAAAAAATACATCAACACAATTAATTCGTTTTCCAGAGAAACTTTTTTCTCTATACAGGGCGAGTCACGCTCAAAGGGGCAAACAGTACAAAAGGGGCAAACAGGTTGTCCCAATTTTAAGAAAAAATGAATATCAAACTCGCCCTTAAAAAATTGAAAAAAATGGCCAATCCTGGTATACTTTCGCAAGCAAATGTGCAAGCGTACAATAAACACAAAAAATCCATAAACCCCTTTAGGCGTATTCAATCATTTTTGTAGCAACAATTTCGATTCGGTTGACAAGTTCGGCGGGAAGGAGACCACAGGAATATTAATCATTTCGGCTTTACACGTAACGTGTCCCTTTATCCTTTCATTAATGATTTAGCCTGATAAATGGCATTCCTACGAACTCCCGACAACCCGATGAATAAACAGGTTTCGGCAACTTCGAGGAGAATTTGATACACCGACGATGAACTCGCCCTTTTGATTCGCGCAATTACAATCGCCCGGATTGTATACCACTCGATTTTGTATACGGATAACTTTTTAATTGGATTACCTCCGGTCGTGTACGATGCTGGTTCGATGGCAAAACGAGTTTTACTGCCAGCGAATGGGGAATTTAAGACACCGGTATTTGCCTCGGGTATTTAAATATTGAATGTTGGCAGTACGTGAAATGTTGTGGTGGCGACGCTGGTTTACGAGTTTGTGGCGCCCTCTTCAATTCTGTTTAATTCTTTTCTTCAAATATTGTTTATTTTTGTACGATAATTTGATTCACGCAAAAAATTGTGTTTGTTGGTGGATTATTGACTCTCTTGGGTAGATAATTGATTCTCTTAGGCGGATGAATGGTTATTTTAACTAGATAATTGACTCTACTGGCCAGATAATTGATTCTCTTGGTGAAGGAATAGCTGTTTTGGGTAGATAATTAACTCTCCTGGCCAGATAATTGATTCTCTTAGGTAAAGGAATAGCTCTTTTGGGTAGGTAATTGATTCTTTTAAATGAAAGAATGGCTTTTTTGGGTAGAAAAATGGGTCTCTTGGGTAGATGATCTTTTAGCTAAAAGATTGGCTCGTTTAGGTAGATAATTGATTCTATTATGCGAAAGAATGGCTCTTTTGGGTAGATAAATGACTCTTTTAAATAGTTAAATAACTTTAAGGGTGCATAAATTATTCTTTTTGAGATAAATGACTCTTAGGTGCACTTAAATAGATGAATGAGTGTAATTAGGGGCGAATATGATAATTGACTCAATAATTGACTCTTTTTATAGGCAATAAATGAGTATAAGTAGTAAATAATATTATACACTGCTCTTCAAAATAAGTGCCTCAAGAAACTGATAAGTATCCACTCAACTTTTTACAGTACTATAATAAGTCTTCAGAGACAAATTGCCATTCGTGGAAATTGCGCTTTGCTCGTATATTGTTGGATGCAAAACTTTTTCAAATATCCTGTCAACGTACGAGATCCTATGAATATTTCATTGCTTAAAAGCTTGATAGATATAAAGAAAATTGTAACAAGCGTACGTAACTTAAACGTGCATATTCTTTACGATATTTGGGTTAAATTTTCATGACATATTTCCTTCTATGACGGATGTTTGTTCGAACAAAATTTTTAGTGGGTAATGATTAGTCTTGAACGGCGAAAGATAGTTTTTTTAATCATTTATTTATGCAAAAATGGAGTAATATTTTTTAATAAAAAATAAGTAAGTAGTATAGTTATTTAAAATTAAATACAGTAATTGGTCGTTGGAGAGCAATAACCGAAGCAGGTTTAGATAAAAATAAAGCAAGTTCGGAGTTACTGAAATCGGCATAAATCACCCCAACAATTTCGCAGCGATCCGGTTTTAAGTCATTAAAATCCCGAGTAGTAAATCCGCGTTTCAAGCCGTTTACGAACACAGGAAAAAAAACCGACAGAAAATTTCATTCGGAAAATTTTCGTACACTTTATTTTCGAAATTAAATTCATCACTCGCCCGGCTCGACCATAAATTACCGCGAGACGGACGCGAATTTCTTATTTACCGCGATGGAATCGGAATCAGAATCGGAACTTTTCAAATTTTATTTTGATTTATCTGCGCGCCGGCTATTCTTCCTAAAAGGGTGGCCGGGAGTTGATCCGTAAGTCATTCTGATGGTTACTGACCCACCGCTCCGGCCCGGATTAATAACGTGCGTCAGAAATATTTTTCCTTTCCCATGATAAATGGGCCAATCTCTGTTTGGAAATAAGATTTCGATCGCTCCGTGACATTTTCAGCTGAATAGCCGACGAGAAAACACAATCTAGCCGATGTGAATAACCAAAAGACCGCTTTAATGTCTATATACAGGGCGTTAATGTGTAAATCACCCTGTATTCGGGGTGTAAAATTCACTTTTAAAGTGAAGATAAATTTTTTTAAGGCTCAATTATTAATAATGGAATCAAATAAGTTGGTGGAAATTGGAATTAATCGTTTTCAATAATCTCTCGTTTCGAGATTTAGTATCTACTTGAATGGATTCAACAGGCTATTTTAAAGTCCTTTTAATCTCCGAAGATCCGTACGTTTTTATCTTAGACATTTTTAGTACCTGAAATATACGGTGCGCCGAGCAAAGAAATGTCCCAATCAGGATTTTTACGTTTCATTCCACCGATACTTTGTAACTTTTCCGTTCAAAAAAGCCCCCTTAATCTCTCCCAGGACAAAATGAATTATTGGTAATTCAACGTATGCCGGGCACATAGGAACCGTTCCTTTCCTGCCGCCGCAGGCTTTTAAATAATGCATTTTATTACAGTGTTAGGTGGGATTCGAGTAGATTTAATTTTTCTTAGGAAACAAGATTTAACGGGATTTCGCCCGACACGTCGGGTCCCGAGATAAAAATTTCACCTCTCGTCCTGGGACGCTCGTGAAATATTCCTCAAATTTCGAAAATGTACTGATTACTGCTACAAATTTGTTCTTCTTGCATATAGTTCATTGTTAAATGTACCAAAACGTCTCCGAAACTACCACAGTAAGTATAAATTAGTATTTGGTTCGATATAAATAAATTATACTTCGTTCGCTATCAGGAAATAGTATAATTTGTATGCAAGAGACAACACAAATTTCACAAGCTTTTAGGCTTTTTCTATTGTGTATTAGTACTGTTTATTTTACTTTAGTAGTGCCACTCTATATACAGGGTATATAATTACAGGCGACCCTTTTCTAGTCCTAAATAAAGTGACCTGAATACAGTACACAGTAGTGCTTCTGGGAAATTAAATGTGTACTAAAAGGATGTATTAAATTAAAAATCGCTTTTATTGATCTAAACTTCTACCAGGTATATTAACCAAATTATTAATTCAATAGTGCCAACTTTAATAAGTTTTATTATCTAAACTATCTCCTGATAGCGAATGGAGTATAATCTCGAATTAAGTAATCATGCCTTAGAAAAGATTCTAATAATATGCCCAATTACTTTCATTACATATTATATAAATACAGGGTGATTCATTAGTGCCTTAAAATTATCTTCGATTATAGAGTGTCCCAATTACTACTGATTATCTCACGCTGTGTAATCAATTTTCACTATCCTTCCCTAGTTTCTAGTACACAACTATCCCCTCTTCATTATTAGTACTATACACAGAGAAAGCTTTTAATCTAAGGCCGATGTAGAAGATAGTTTTTCGAAAAGAAAATGGTTGTAATCAAGTCCTCGGGAAAATCCTCTCGATAAAACTCCGGGCGCGAGCATTACCTACCTTTTTGTGTGCTTTTCTATAAAAGCGACTAAACCGGTGTCGGCTCGGAAATTCGTCTCCACTTTGTTTAGCGCCCGTAGTTAATTCGACATTCCGAATTTTTACATGGAATTGTACACAAAAGGGACCGTGTAGGAATAGCCAGTGCATTGTATAATCCCCGAATCGATTCGCGCTGAAACCGAAATGTACTTTTAATTCCCCTTTTATAATTGAGATTTCGCAGCGATTGTCCGCATAATTGCGGGAGTTGAGGTACGTCAAATGTCGCAATTGTCAATTTTTTTGACGTCAACGCCACGGCAACTAGACGTATTTGCAGGAACTAGACGAATATTTATTAGGCAGTGAATAATCGCTTCTGGTGTAATTCCATCTCTCGCGGATTAGTAACAAACATTCGCCGCAATAAATTGCAATATGCAGGGAATATGAAATGAGCAAAAATACTACCTATTGCTTTAATAAATAATAAGAGAAGACAACTACGTGCTTCGCTTTAATGCAGGCTAACGTATCTGATATTTACACGTGTTTTTGTTGGGGAAGTATGTTTGGTTTGTTCTACTACAAAACATGGTCCTGTTTGCTTAGCGGCTTTAGCATTGTATTACATGCTGATTATAAAGGGTCGATTCAATTCCAAAATTTTATAAAATCCGTTAGGTTTAAAGACTCAACAATCTCTATAGGTGAAGAATTTGCAATAATTGGCTGTCCCAAACAACTAAATTAATTCGAATTCTTAATAATAAAATAAAAAGGAAGCAAATACTAAACCTATTATCTGGCTGGGAATAAAGTCGAGCTGGGAATAAAGTCGAGCTGGAAATAACCGAAAAAACTCTAACTTAACATGATTGTAACATTGAAAGACGCAATTTGTTTTTCCATTCGGCAGTAAAAGTTAATAACCTTTCTTTCTCGAGGTAAAAGTGCTGAAGGAGTAAGACATTTTTGGTTGCAGGTATATAGTACGGAAAGGCCGGGGAAATGGGAGCAATAAAGTAAAAAGTAACGACTTTTATTACGGTAGGTAGTGTGTTACACAGTTTCGCAATATAATTTTGTAACATTATTCATTTGCGTTGTGTTCGTAATTACTAAAACGTGTTTCGCGTCGCTTTATGTTCGAAAAAAAATTAGTAATAAGAAGCAAAATGTCAACGTATCGTTCTACTTTACGCAAATTGATGCGCAGATCGATAGGAGCGCGAGGCGCATTGAAGTTCACGCAGATCGCGTCTCTAGTTATATCTCCTGATCTGTAAGTAATAATCAATTATTTCGCATGTTAGTAAACAGGCGTGCTTGCTTTAACATCGACGCTCAGTTATTTCGAATGGAGTTTTAATTGCCAAATTCGCATTGAAAATATTTATATGCGAGAGCGTATTGGAATATTGGAAATTCCCAGCGACTTCTTTCTAAATGACTGAAACGCTTTTTCTGTCGAACCGATTATCCCTGATTTTTGGGTATCGGAAATCCTGCGTGTGACTGAATTTTAATTGGCAGAGGAATGAAAAATTTCATTTCGTTCGAGCTCTCGTTTCCAATATTTCATCCCCAGCGATGTTATTATTAAGCACCTAATATTAAATGTAAACAAAAGATTAATTTATTTTGGGTATACAGGGTGAACCATGCTCGACGAAATGATGAAGATAAATTGTAAGAGAACCAAAAACTATCATGTATAAATATTGGGAATTGTTAATAAACTTATCTAAGGTTTTTAAGTAGATTTCAAAAATAGGGTGTCTCATTTAAATTTTTATACACTACATTATTTCAAAATTGAAACAACCGGAATATGTAATTAATTTTAAATTATAACCACCATATTTAAGCCGAAAAGGAAATTAGAAATCTCTAACAAAAATGAAAAGTATTTTTGCTATATGTTTAGAGCAAATATAAATCTAGAAGGAATCTCTAATATATTACGAAAGCATAAGTACAATAACAATATCGTGATTGGTTGAAATAAGTCACAAAAAGCACTAGGGTAATTAAAATTAAAGAATTTCGAGATAAAAACCCCTAGTATAAATTTTCTATTCATATAATAACATTAGGTATATACGAGCATAGCCGATTGAATGTCGAGATAAACTCGAGTAATACACTCTTGTGATTCCTGATATCCCTCTTGTAGTTCGACACGAAAACGGGAATAGCCCGCTTTATACAGGGGCAAACTTGATACCTGCTACACACTACAATATCGACCTTAATGTTGCATGCGTGGGAACGAATGCCGGCAAAGCGTATCAGATTCAGGAAATCTACCGGATTATATTTGAATGTCGGCGTAAGATATCCTTTCAGGGTAAATTTCCTGTTTCACTGTCAACGTTTCGGCGCAATTAATGTTAACGGGACGTGTATACAGTCGTAATATTTCGTTTCCTAAATTTAACTCGGGAATTTCGATGAATTTCGATAACGCGAAAATAATATAAATAAATTATCCGAATGGGATTTACGGGTCGATTAGCGCGGATTTTCTGGATCGAATAACGTCGAAAATTATTCTCGTTCCGACCGCTCGTTTCCTGCATCTGAAATTCCGAAATTAATTTCCGTAATGCAAATAGCACTTGGAATTGATACAATATCTGCTATTTAATGAGGTAGATATTTGTCAACATTGTAGTTCGATATAATTTCTGTAGTTATTTTTGTACATTTTTTACATGCGACTACCTACACTGCAACAAGAATAGTTGTAAACACATCCTGCGCAACTTAAATGCTTATAAAAAACTATTGCGCATTCTACTTTCATTTCTAGCTATTCTACTTGTAGTTAATTAATTTTAACGCCTTAACAGTCTGATAAAAAATTTGCATAGATCAATTCCAGTAATATTAAAATGTGAAAAACGCGATAAAAACCGAAAAAAAACGAGAAAAAAATAAAGTGATTTCTAACTTTAAAAGTCGTAAAAAATAATAATAAAATTGATTTATACGCGACTGGATAACAACGGGCTTTCGTTTTTTTTTAATGTACCTAACTTTCGAAAAGTTCCATACGTAAAATTATATTATTCGGACTGCTACGTAAAATTCTCATTCTAAAAGCGCCCGTATTAAATTTCATAAGCCATAAATGCCGTGTAATCGGCCATTTATCGGAAAAACGCTTATACCTTCGCGAGTTCAGTTGTAAAACGGGATATCTATATGGAATGGGGTTTATATACGAGTCGGTGCCAGTTCGCATTGATTCATTTGCGCAAAAAAAACGCTAAATTCCCCGTTTCATATACAATATTATGTGTACTTAAAAATATAAAATAATGATAGAGATAAGATGTGGTCTTATCCAATCGAATTTAACTACTACTACCATTTTTATATTATAGTTTAATATATGCCAGTAAAAAATATTGAGTATAGTTCGATAGGGACCGTTGAAGACTCGTCCCTGGTTATTTCAAACGTTCTGTATTTATTTTATAAGCCATGTAAGCTTATAGTCATAATTATAGTTATAATCAAATTTAACTACAACTACCATTTTAATATGACAATTGAATATTTGCTAGTCAAAAAATATGAGTACAGTTCAATAGGAATAGTTATTAAATTAAGAATAGTTAATTAAATTAGCGCAGGTTGCGTCTCAAGTTATTTCAAACGTTTTGTATACATCCTACATTCATGTAAGCTTCTAATATAATCCAATTTAACGTAATAAAATCCTTTTATAGAATAACTACCAACTGCAGCATTAATTCCGTTGGGTAATATTTTAAATTGAAGCATTCCATTACAGGACATCGCGACGTGAAAATTGGACGTTAAAATACATTTTATAAAATTGAACAAAGCGTCCTTTGTCGTCGAAAATGTACATCCACATATTGCCCTAGTTATCCGCGTGTATGTTGCGCTCGCGACAAAAACCGTATTGTCAAGTCTATTTAGATAACTTACGAAATAACCGGCATATACCGCGGATCTCGTTAATAAACTTATAATAAAGCAGGACGATGCTCGGTGCTCGTAGACAATCTAAATATGCTGAATAAATTTGTATCATCGGTTGATAAAACGAAAGGAACAAAGGCGAACTATCTGAATGCCAAATAAACTCCTTTTTTTTTCTCTCGTTAGGAAGTTTCTTAAAAGTAGGTTATATTGCTTGGATAGGTTTACGGGCGTGAAATGTATATTGCTGGATTAAATTAAGTTAATTAAAAATATCGCACTGTAGTCGCGAACTTAATTAGCAGCGAAATAATTGCATTTTTAACGGCGCGATGTTTTAACGAAAAAGTGTTATTTACTTCATATCATAACATAAATTGCACGGTGTATGGAATTTTACATTTATTTGCAATATAATACAATCGAATACGAATTACATTTGGCGCAAATCCAAATTCAATTTTTCCCCCGTATATTCTCGATGGTCTTTAATTTTCGATTTGTATTTCCACCACCGACAACGGCCAATTTTAATTCCACAAAATTGCTCACTAATTCGAATATTATTTCCCACTTACTTTGCAAAACGAAAACCATCAAAATCAAAGAAGCAGCCGGCCTCATCTTCTACTTCACCGCTGCTCGCATCTCATCGAACTCGCTGATCAATCGGCTAAATAAAAATCCACAATCACTCGGATCGAGTACTCCGCAATCACATCACCTCGAACACAAACATGCCAGGAGCGCCTCGGCGCTTTTGCGAAGCGACGCTGTCGAGTGCCCCGAAAGTGGAAGCCCCAAGGCCCGCCGGTGGAGCGCCAGCGACCAAGCACGTTTCGTTTGCAGCGAGAAAGCTCCGGCGAAACACCGCTACTGAGGGAACGCGCAGCTTTCCCAACGAACCGAAAGAGACTGCTGGATGGATGGTGATGGTGGATGGATAAGCAATTTTCGGCCGGAGCAGTTTGAAGTTCTGCGAGAAAACAACGCATGTCCCTTGAAAGTGCACTGCGAGCCCTTGTAGTCCTGCTTGGATATGAAATGGTGTATGTTAGGTACGTTATCTTTATTTCGCATGGTGGAAATAAATTGTAAATGTTTTAAAATTTGAAAATAAAAAATTGATGTAAAAGTTGAATGGGTACTTTATTTTGTCTACGGCTTTGTTAAAAATATTTGTGATTTAGTAAAAATTAATTGCCCTTAATTGCTGTAATTTTCTGGCTTTTAGGATTATTAGGAGGATTTGTAATTACATTTTTGCCATCATTTTATCGTCATTTACCATGATAATTTTCTGGATTTTAGGATTATGAGGAGGATTTTTAATTTAATTTTTACCATCAATTACCACGATGATTTTCTGTTTTTTAGGATTATTAGGAGGATTTGTAATAACATCTTTTACCATCATTTTATCGTCATATACCATGATAATTTTCTGGATTTTAGGATTATGAGGAGGATTTTTAAATTAATTTTTTTCCATCAATTACCACGATGATTTTCTGTTGTTATTTAGGATTATAGGAGGGTTTTTTAAATACATTTTTTACCGTCATTTATACCATGACGATTTTCTGTTTTTTAGGATAATAAAATTACTATTTTCAATTAAATTTTTAAAATAATAATTTTCTGAAATTTAAAATTATTAAGAGAATTTTTATTTAGGTACATGTTTTACCATCATTTTACCTTGATAATTTTCTGGTTTTTAGCAGTAGGCTATTAGGATGATTTTTAATTTACATTCTATACCATCATTTTACCCTAATTTTTCAAAATAATTTTCATCATTCATCATAATCATCGTCATTTAGGTTTTTTAGGACGATTTTTAATTACATTTTTTACCATCATGATCATTTTCTGTTTTTTAGGATTGTTAAGATTTTTAGTATGAATATTTTATATTTTACCAGCATGTTAGGGTATTCATTTTACCACTATTTTACCACCATTTTACCATAATTTCATTTTACCTTAACAATTTCTTGTTTTCCACTCTGTTTTGTAAAGAAAAACCAAACTTCAACGAAAAATTCATCGTTTTCTCGCTGTGGAAATTTATTCCTGGGGTCATATTTGAAACTCGCCGGCTTTTCTCGAAGGGCGCATGCAACGTTCTTGTTTTCCTACGGGCGAAGTTCGGGGCAAATAGAGCGAACTCATGCACCGGGCCGCCGCATTTTTGCCAGTAAAACAAATATAACGAAAGATTCGCGGAGACTAAAAGGATTTGCGGAATGGCGAAAAGTTCTAACAAGTGCTCTCTCAAAGCAATACTTCAGCCTGTACTTTTAATACAGACGCGAGAAGTTCGAATTTCGGAATTTCAGGAAACGCGAATAAATCGAACATAGAAAACGACCAGAAACGTTACTTATTTATAGCCCAAGTACACCAAAAATTTAACCAAACAGAAACTATAAATATTTTTCAATATCTACCAGTATCCAACAATTATTTCATAGCAGCATTCTTTGATAATTTAACTCAAATTAAGTATAGATTTACTTTAATGCAGTTATTAAATTATACTCTTCTTTGATTACTAATTTTTATTTAAATTTTACCCGCCGTTTGCGGGACAAATAATCGATTAGAACCTGAAGCAGAGGGAATTAATAAAATTAATCTAAAGACTCGTGAAAGAGTTAACTTTAAACAGGATCTCTTTGATGAGGACGACGTAACAATAAGTTTAATTGATCGACGGAAAATTACAAGGGAAACGAAGGAATATTACTCCTCCGAGGAGCTCTAATGATTTTAATGGTTTGTTAATTTATTTTTTCTGCGATCCAAGTCTTAATAAGGTTAATTGCGAGGAATTACAGGGTAGTTAAAAAATTGTATACAAACTTCAACGCCCTGTATGTGGTATATAGTTTAGCCATGTCCCCTGTTTTAAACCCTGTTTATACTTTTATAAAAAAAATTTTTACTTTCTCTCGAATGACTGTGGATAACTGGCTGTATTTAAATCGTTATGGGTGCGCGAAACTTCAAGCGAACTTTCCCTATTTGGAAGTTTTAATCTCCGGCAATGAAAGAAACTTGCGAATAAATCTCGTTAATATGGCACCGGCGAATCTTAATCCTAATGGCCTTTATTAAATGGACAATTTACATGATTGAAGTAGAAATTGCGGTGGTAGCAAATGAGGTAGGTGTTTAGGACTGTAATAATTATCAATTTGTAAAATCCGCATATATAAAGGGAGTAGTATTAAAGGATTTAGTGTATTAATAATTACCACAAGTAATGATTAATAAACTAATAATCCTAATTGGATTCTTGCACTTTTCTATATTAAACTAGGATTGGTTCGACCATTAAGCGATATTAAAAATATAGGTGTGTTTTAATCTCTATAAATTGGGAAACACCTTAATATTTATAATCGCATATTTTCATTTATGGTTCACACAGATTTCAGATAAAATTAAATACTTTTTATAAATACTTTATATAAATTTAAATACTTTTTTTTATAAATTAGATTCGTCCTGTAGCACAGTTAAAAATTCATTCGACGCGAACGAGCGCCCATTTGTATTTTCTAGACAAGTAATTTACCTAGCGCTTTAATAATTAATCAGAAATATCCCGGATCCGATGAACCGATATAAAATTCCATTTCCAGATAGATTAAACAAATTAATCGAAAACTCGATTGCTTTCGGAACGGTCGCCGGCGATTAGATAGAAACGTTCCAAATTATCCGCGAAGCTTTTTAATGTCACCGGTTAATATTTTATGACGATCTTTTACGCCTATACAAGGCGGCACGATTTCGTTAATTTTTATAGCCTCGTTTGGACGAATCAATCGGTTAATTGCGCCTGCAGCTTTACAGTATCGTTTTAACTACTTATTTAAATGTTAACCAACGATTTCCTGGAGAACGCCACGCCGATAGCTCGGAATAAGTTGTTTATTAACCCAAACTTCCGTTACTCGGCGAAGTACAAATTGGATCTGAATTACCTTCAACGAAAACGATAAAACACCATGTATAAACGTGTACTTCCGCGAGTTAAGCCGAAGTTTCCAGCCAGAAACCGCGTTTCCAAGGAGATGGAAAGTTTGAATTTCGGGAAATAAAATAAGTGGATTTTGGGTTAAGTAATAAGCAGGAATGCAGTTCTTTGAATCTACCAAAGGCAACTTTATAGCTGAAAGGATCTCCGAGGGGAACTTTCGGCAAAGTGAGATAGTGAGATTCTGAAACTGATAGTGCCTAATTCGTTTTGTTGGTTTAAAATTTAATTAATCCATTCAGAATGGCGAGTGACAAAATCCTCTCCCCAAAAGTACGTAATTTAATACTAATATAAAGGCTTCATAGCTTCATCTAATTTCAAAACAAAATATAACTTAATAACCCAGTTTTAAAACACTGATAGTTTCAAAAGAATCCAACAGTACAAATTCTACAGTACATAGTCCTTAAATATAACTAGATCTGGTAAAAAAGTAATAAACCTGACAACATTACGAGTAAATTTGAAGCGTTATTTTGTGGAAATAAAACGGAACTATTGAAAACCGAGCCTACGTTGGGGATCGTTCGAGGGGTTTAAGAGGCATCCCTGGAAAACTCCAAAGATCTCGTTCAGATTCCCGGCCCATTGTCGTGTGGGATTTCGAAAGAACACAGATAGTCGGCCGACTTATGAGCTAAATTAAAAGAATTATACGATGCCGTATCCCCGAGGCTTACCATTCAATAGAAAATCGGAATCTCGCTGTGCGGCAGCGCCCTGGGAATTGTTCGAACGCTGGAAAACTGGAAAGGAAATTTTAAAAGGGCTTCGCATCTGAAGTATCGAGGCCACTGGGAGGTCGAATCGGTTAACAGTCTGTCGGATTTTGTTAGTTACGCGGCGCTTGAGGCTTTTGTTGCAAAGAAATGGTTGGGAAAAAATGGCTTCTGAAGAAACTGCGCCCCACTCGAAAAATAATGAACATTAAAAAAAATAATGGAAAGAATTAATAAAGTAGCGATTTTAATAACTATGAATTGAACTATGAATAACTAATGAACTATGAATATGTGTTATTTTTTTCCAAACCATTTTATTGCTATTAACAATGTTTAGATCTGTACAAAAAAGTTTTTCAATTCACGTTTTTCATTAACACCCTGTATAAATATTTCCAAATGTCTAAGTAGCTGTTTGTACTAGTTGGATTGGGCCCGAATAGGTTTTTTAACTGACTGTAGAGCAAGTAAAAGACCCTAATTTTGACAATGACATTTCGACAAGAAGATGAATTTATAATACAAATAATCTAAAATATTGAAAAAGTTTAAACCGATTATACCACTCAAAAAACGTTAAAAACTGTATTTTAATATTTAAACCGGTTTTGTATCTTCGACATTTTCTACAAACTGAGTAATTTGTCATTTATTTATTACCTCGAATACATCTAATTTCGCTATGAACAATCCGTATCTTTCAAGAAACGATAATATCATCATTCCATTAAATAAAAGCCCTGTAAGTATTCATTAAACACGAATTATTGTCACCTACATAACAACCTATCTTACTAGTTCTTAATGGGTCGAAGCCTCTCGTGCGACTACGTGTTGCCATACAAAGAAGTATCGAGGAAGCATTGCCAATTAGAAAAAAGAGAAAGCTGCTGGTACCTGAAGAATATTGTAAGCACAACTTCTATCACTCGACACTTTATCTTCACTTCAGTAATTTCAGAGTATTAATGGCACGTACCTTAACGAAGGTCTCATCGCTGAGAATGTAGCCGTTCCGATTAAAGATAACGACGTCATCAGATATCCCAGCCCCATTGAGTTAAAATACACGTTTAAATCGAATGAATTTGATGGTATTACAGATGAAGAGCTCAGTCGCACATACGATAATATGTTACAGAATTTGAACAATGATGTGGGTAGTGTTCAAGAAAATAGAGTAAACGGACAGACCTATGCCAATGCTGCACCTTTGGCTGTTGATGACGTGATAGATTTAACAGAAGATAGTGTAGTCGGTATGTTAAAGGAACAATAGCGAATTGGCTTACTTAGATTTACGTTTTTCACAGAAGTACGGGAGCCCAGGTCATCGATAATTACACTTAATGATAGCTGTACGATAGTTCCTAAACCTACGGTATCGTATTGTCTTATATGTTAACATACAGGGACACCCTGTATAATAATTGTGTTTTTTAGGTAGAGTCTGTTAATTGTCAACCCAGCACATCGGCTGCACCGTGTAATAAAACTAGAGCTAATGTAAGTTTTAATGGCTGCTCGTGTAGTTGTTTCGATCGGTTTATTGTTTTAAGGTAAATTCGGAAATGATGGATGAAGAACTGAAATGTACGATTTGTGCGGAAATCTTTATAAAGGCGATGACGTTGAATTGCTCGCACACTTTTTGCCAATTTTGCATTTACATGTGGAGTACGAAAAACAATACCTGCCCGGTTTGTCGGGTGCCCATTAAGACCATGACACCTACGTTACTCATTGATAATATTGTAGAAAAAGTAAGTAATGTGTTTTAGTTGTTAAAGATTAAGAGTTTAATAGTATTTAATATGCAGGTCGTTGAAACTTTACCTCAAGAAGAAAAGGATGCGAGAAAGAGTATAATAGATCAAAGGAATTCAATGAATCTAAAGAAACCAAAAGCATGTAAAAGTATGTACCTGCATAACTAAATATCGAATTTAAATGAGTTAATTCATCATATTTTAGATATTACTAATGTAGTCTACGTGAGTAACGGCCTGGTAACTCAGTCCGGGGGTCATCGAGGACTAGCCGTAGCCGTTCAAGTAAATCCTTACATAGAGAGAAACACCTGCCATTTTTGCCGGGCGTTCGGCCGTCACACGAGAAACTGTCCCTACCAGTAAATATTCGATATATAAATGTTAATTAAGTCTGATTGTCACCTACGTTCAGTGTTCTGTAGTTTCAGCAGCCCTTCAAACGGATGCTGACGGTAATTATTGGAAACCATCACACAAATTTATGTCGTTCAAATGCTCTATGCAGTGACACATTGATAGTAAATTGTCGCATCGGTGTTCTCATTGTGCTCAATGTTTGCTGTATTGGGAATTTAAATTTTTTGTTCTACTTATTTTCATTAAATTGTAATTTTTCAATGTATTGAAATTTTATTATTGTGTACTATAATTTTTAATCTATCTTTAATGGTAGTTTAGGGAATAAAAACGTAACAGCAATGTGGAATACGATCGAAAGGGAGATCAACACAAATTTATAACATTCAAATTTTGCGCCATTTTTATTAAAAAGAAGAAATTCTGTCTTTGCTATTCAAGTTATTCAGTCAAGGTTACATATGTTATGTTTAAAATCAAGCAGTCCTCAAATCTTACGGGTGCAAATTACAATATTACCCAAGAAAAGTATAGATAATAGTATTTTACTACTTTACTTTAACAAATAGCTTATTTAAAACAAATAGAGATTATATAAAACCTCTTACTATGTAGGCATACACCTTGCAATTGGATGGCAATTTGCAATTTGACAGTTAATAAAAAAAGTCGAAATGAGGTTAGGTTTACTTCAAATTTGTTTTTGTTTGTGATTGTTAAATAATAATAAAAGCTATTTAAATTAAAGAACTAATAAACTGAAATGAGCCAGTTTCAAAAGAACGAAATCGTGTGGGGAAAAATGCCGAAGGGCATCCCGTGGCCTTGTCTGATATTGGAATCGGACAACCAAGCACCGACGACTTCCTACTGGGTGTACTTTTTTGGCACGTACAACTACGCCAGGCTGCCGAACTCCCGACTGGCCAATTTCGAGGAGAACCGCGAGAAGAACATAAACGGCTATTGCCAGAGGTTGCTGCCCCGCTCCTACCATTCGTTCCCCGAAGCCGTGGACGAGGCCGAGCTGCATTTGGCGAAAATGAAATCGAACCCGCTCTACCAAATTCCCATACACGAATTCAAAGGCAACAAGAGGAAAAGGCCGCCCATAGCGCAAAACAACAATAAAAAATTCAAGCCGGATATCGTGTTAAAGGAACTGACTGTAAACATCACGCGGCTTAATGGCCTGAACGAGAAAGTCCAAGAGCCATCCAAAACCGTTCTAAACACAGACGAAATTATAGTATCTAAGCTTAAATTTGGCATCGTAGGAATAGGTAATATTCCCATACAAATCTCTAAACAAATTACTTACGTTTTTTATTGCAGGTATACTAGGTAGTAGAGTAGCAAAGAATTTAAGTCAATCTGGTCATTTAATAAACATATGGAATCGAACAACAAGCAAATGTAATAAACTTATGAAACAGCTGGAAGCAAGGTATAGGAATCAAGTAACCACCTTCCTCTGTCCCCGAATCTTGCTAGAAAATTCCGATGTAATTTTAGTGTGCGTATCAGATCAAGATGTAGCCAATTCCATTTTCAAAAACAACTTCGGCATCAATCACCCTACTGATGCTATTTTGAAAAATAAAGGTTTGTTATTTATTCTTTCATCGGAATGAAATATATTCGCATGATTATAGGAATAGTTCAAATGACCACAACCGGTCCGGAAGCATCCAAAGATTTTCAAGCAATCATCGAAAAGAAAGGCGGGAAATACCTAGAAGCTCAAATACAAGGAAGCAAATTCGACGATAATTTCATCATCATCACAGCAGGCGAAAAGACCCTATTCTTCGATTGCCAGTCATGCTTCAAAGCCATCGGAATCTCAGCAATGTACCTAGGCGAAGTTGGGTACGTGCGAATTAAACTATCAATACATTCCAACTAAGACGCAGTTTAATTTCAGCTATGCTTCGAAAGTAAACCTCATCTTCCAATTGATCAAAGGAGTCCATCTAGCGGCGTTTGCCGAAGCCTTTTCCTTCGCCGAACGTTGCGGATTGAAGCAGGAGCTCCTGAAGCGAATCATCGAATTCATGGACATGGTGAGCCCATATTTGTCAAGCAAGTTGAAGATCATCATGAACAGAGACTTCGACAACGTGGAGCAGGCCCTGAAGCACCTCCAGGCGGACCTGAAGCTGGGCTTGGACTTGTCGAACAGCGAGGGCGAGCCCCTTTTTCTGGCGAGCATCACCAACGAGATTTTCAAGCATTGCAAAAGACTGGAATTCGAGAATAAAGACAGCGCGTCAATTTACATGAGGACTAAGTATTAATGGTTATGTATTATACCTATAGGATTTTAAAGTTATTTTTTTACGAATGTTTTAAGACTTGCACATAGAACGTTTCATTTTTAGTTTTACTAAGTAGATTTATACTTAATTTTAATGATTAAATTAATTCGTTTGTTGTTAGATGAATTTTGATCTCATACGGTACTAACCCATAAAACAGTTCCATCTAAACTTTCTTTTATGCGTAGCCACAAAGGGGGATAGTATTTTTATAAATAGCCGTTTTGTACGTAAACGTAAGGTTTATTCGTTCAAATGTATAAAAGCTTACAATAAGGATTCCATAAAATTATATAACAATAGCAATAGAATAAGCAATGTTTACGTTGTTTAAATAAAATAAATATTTTTACCCATATTCTTTCGAGTGAAATGGAAAAGGTAAACTTATGTCCAGGATGTTTCTCTTCCTTTTGCACTTCGCTCTAGCCTGAAACGGATATATTTATTTTAAACGAATAACCAGAAGGATTCGTCACCTCAATATTGTCATTAAAAACTGTCGATTTCTCCAGCGGATGCTTCTTTTTCGACCTACCAGCATCGTTTCCATTCTTAGCTAGAATTAAACATTGTAATTTAATTCTACTACACCTCACCAAATGTAGCTTGGCAGTTGAAAATAGAATTTAACACGCAAGCGGGGAAGAAAGAGGGACAAAGTTAAAGAAAGACGGAATCTTTGGGTCTCAATTTAGCTCTCATTATCTACACTCTCTTTTCTTTAAAGTTTGCTAAGGCACACCCAACATCATAACTATTCCAACTGCCAAGCTACATCGGGCGAGGTAAACTCGAAATAAAATACCTCTATAAGAACTACAATCGATAATTTGACTTTGCCTGGAATTCGTCATCTTTCTAAAAGTGTCCGCGTTGTAATAGTGGACCTTCGAAGGGTAGGAGTTGCTTTGTTGCGAATTGAAGTCCCCGACGTTCAGCGGGGGCAAACTCTCGAATTTGGCGCGCTCCTGCAAAGCAAATCGAACACTACCTACTCGATGATTCCATAGCAATAATTACGATTTGGTTTCCTTTCGTTTGGCTATCGAAACCCTTCGTCAGCGATTGGAACCCCGGCAAGTCCTTGCCATCCTGGTGCTTGGTGAACGTGGTTTGAATCTGCCGCATCCGCTGCTTCAGCATGTTCAGTCTTTGCGCGGTGGCCGATAAGGCGAGAATGTTGTGATCGTCTACGGGCGGTCTGGATTCCTTGTTGACGAATTCGTTGTTCAGTTTTCTTTTAACCGTTCCTGTAATTTGTTTCTTATAGTTTGTGTTTGTGGCGCGAAAGAGTGCCAACCTTCGGTGAAGGAGAATCTCCATTTGGTGTCGTTGGGTTTCTTCAAAAACTCGTTCTTTTTATCCGTTGAAGTTAGGATTTCGTTCTTGTATTTCCTGAGTAGCGGATTGTCCAGCTCGGTACAGACTCTCTCCCTGAGCGCTAGTAAGAACTTTTGCGGGTACATATCGTGAGTGAAGAAACTATAAGAGGGCTATAAAGTAGTCGATTTCGATCTGTGAGGAACGTCTACCTGTGGCTGAGGAGCTCGTTGGCAGTAGATCTATCGTTAGGGTCCATTTTCAGGCATTTGCCGAGAAAATCCACGGTGTAACTCGACCAATTCGCGAACCACTTGCAAAGTCCCAGCGGCGTACCGACCTCGGGAAATTTCACGATTGCCCTAAAGTTCTCGTTTTGCGATAGGATTTGTTGGTGGCGCAAGCACGGCGGCCCTTAAAAAACGTACAAATAACCACGATTCGGACTCGACCACGCGCTTTTTTACCCAATAGTTTGGTGATGTGGTGAATTTGATCGATGTCGCTCTCGCCGGGAAACAGAGGATCGCCGGTCATCATTTCGGAGAAGAGACAACCGATGGCCCAAACGTCTATGGCGGGCCCGTACACCGGTTCCCCGACGAGGAGCTCGGGCGCTCGGTACCATCTGGTAGCCACGTATTCGGTGCAAGTTTCGCCCGATGTACTGATTAGCCTTGCGAAGCCGAAATCGCACAATTTCACTACCCCGAGCGACGAAACCAAGACATTCTCCGGCTTAACGTCCCTGTGGATAACCTGGAACCACTCGGGTTTTAAGCGCTCAATTTCATTAACACGTTGACTGCCATGCTGCAGCAGCTTAAGCTTTGTTACAGGAGCCTTGTAGGGCCATTTATACCATCACCTTTCGGTGTTCTGTAAGCTGCTGGATCGTGTACTTGACGTGTTAATTCTGGACCAGTTTTAGCTTTGTTACAGGAGCCTTGTAGGTCCATTTGGACTAGCACATTTTGGTGTTCTATAAGCTGCTGAATCGTGTAATCAACCTGTTAATTCTGGACCAGTTTTTGCTTTGTTACAGGAACCTTGTAGGTCCATTTGAACTAGCACATTTTGGTGTTTTATAAGCTGCTCGATCATGTACTTAACATGTTAATTCTGGACCAGTTTTAGCTTTGTTACAGAAGCCATATGGACCAGGACCTTTTGGTAATCTGTGAGCTGCTATCTATTAAAGTTAACGTGTTAGTTTTTGAGGCTTACATGATTGTTGTGACAGTAGGCGATTCCTCGTAACACCTGAAAAATCCTGTCCCTGCACCGTTGTTCTCCCAAGCCGCTTTGCGCCTTGTCCAATTCGTCTAGTACCGTTCCTTTTAAATACTCGAACACTAAATAGAACCGTTTCTTGTGCCGGAACACCTCTATCATTGGCACGAGATTTTCGTGTTTCAGTCTCTTTAAAAATGCGTACAAGGTGATAAGGAGGGATTGCATTGAATAAAATGATGTGTTACTTTGAGCATTCGAATTTCCCTGAAGGCCATTTTCCTTATGGTCGCGTCCTCTTCGGTTTCGAGGAATTTCTTGATGGCCACCACGACGTTGGTCTCCCGGTGCCTGCATTTCATCACCAAACCGTAGGAGCCTTCTCCGATGATTTCCAGCTGCTCGTATTTATCCATTTACTGTTCAGTTCCTTCCGACATGTGAACCTGGAACCATGCCGTTTTTATTGAATTTAATGCTGATAACATACGCACTTACTTTCAATAAAATTAATAAAACGGTATATGTCTTTTGTTTAATAAAATTACACTGCTATTTAATCCAAACAAACATTTTATCGCTATTATATCAACGATAACAGACATACATGTCAGAAATAAAGTGAGTGTTTTTTGTACAAATTAAGCTTAGTTTACATGAAAGTTTTTATTATAAATTATTGAACAATTAAGGTCCTATTATACGTAGAATTCCCGAGTAAAATATCAGATTATTTGTATGTAAAATATACTCGACTACATCAGTAAAAGAGGGATTGGAATAAAATATAAATTCTCACAATATTTTATTCAATTTATTCATTCTCTAATTCACTACTGCGCTTTTCGTTTTTGGCTTTTAAATCCTCCAATTTCTGCTTAACCTGCTCGATTTCCTCGAATGTAACAGTCACTTCGACTCCGCATGCTTTCTGCTCGTCCCGGATGTATTGCAGATTGCGAATTTTCTCTTCCAAGAAAGCTGGCTGTTCGCTCTCTAATTGCAATCTGTACTTCTCTAACCTGTAAATCGGATTTCGTAAACTCTACTATACGATATGACTCGATTGTACTGTTTCTATACCTTTGCGATTTGATGTTATCGACGTAAATACCGGTCAATCGCTGCAGGGAGTCCTTACGAGTGACTTGGAAAGGTTCCGTGGGCAAAGGCTTGTACACCAAATCCAGGGTTTCCAACAACCATTCGAATTTCTTGTAGTCCCAACGTCTCAAGTACCTCAAGTGTTTGGTTCTTTTATCGATTAGCTCTTTCAGCGCTATTTTGAGCCATTTATTCCTTGGGAATTTTTCGATGAGTTCCTGCTGGGCTCGGATGACTCCTTAAATATCAAATGAAAAGAATCGCTTAAAAACTAACAATATACGACTTACCGGTCCACCGGGCCAATTTGACTTCTATCGAACTGTAATCGTATTCGTGCCTCTTTACGCGCTGTTCCATGCTCTTGTAAAATACCTTGTTGGTGAACTTCTTAGGTGCGAATTCTAAGGTGAATAGTTTCTTGACATTTTCGTCCGCTGTTTGCAGCTCTTTGGAATTTTGGAACTCGAGGAGGAACTGCTTGCGATTTATTTCCGGAAAACTCTGTAAATCACCGCTGTTCTGCGGTTTGTAGAATGGTACTTTCTCGGGACGGACCCATTTGATTTTCAAATCGCTTTTTAACGCATAATTTCTCGAAATTACCCCGTCTATTAAGTTGTTGGCGAGAAGGGGGATGTTCGAATTAATTCGTAAGTATCTAAAACTACTCATTATTCATACTATTTTTAAATATTTCTTAATGGAAATATATGTATAAAAAGTGAGGTTGTGGTCGATGAGTTATGACAATTATGACATTTTACGTCAAATACGTCATTTATTGTGCTCTTGGGCAATTCAGAGTTAGTTCGATTTGATAGATTGGGGCGTGATTATGAATAATGCTACAACTTTTCATCTTCCGTGTCACTTGTCATTTTTTCCGGTAACAAATTGTCAACAAAAACGAAATATTTTATTGAATAATAGGGATGTTTTGAATAGAAATAATAACAATTAAATTGAATAAAGATGCCACGAGTAAAATCGTCTCCAAAGAAATGCATAAAAACGAATTTGCAACAAACGACCAATTCGTGGATATTTCTTTTAAAAGGTATGGTAATTTTTTTTTGTTTTTGCGTAAACGATGGTCTATTTTCGTCGATTTTTTCAATTAAAATCGTTCTATTATCGCGAATTACGCGTGCGGACTTCGACGTACGCCTAAAATAAATCGATTTGACGATTGATTACGTTCGCATTCTAATTAACAAAGAAACTAATTAATTCCTAAATCGTTTCAGGCGAAGCTTTGGAACTCTCCGACCAGTACACGGGAAGCGGAACGCCCGATATAGTAACATTAAGACACCCCAACACCGGGGACTCCGCCGTATTCCTATTTTCACCTGCGAATAACTCCGTACAAGAAGTGCTCACGTTCAACGAAAGCAAGCGTTCGTGGTTCATAGACGAATACGTGAAAAGTGACGGGAAATTGCACCTTTCCACCCCCATCGACCCAATATTCTTAGGTAAATTCACAACACGATACTAACACAGACCCTCTTTAATAATTCTTTATGCTTCAGTTCTTCCATATCTTAAAAAATACTGCACCAATCACGCGGTACCGTTAGATCAATTGTTGAGAGACGACGATTTTCCAGAGACTGAAAGACTGCTCAAATCCAGCGGGCTTAAATATTTAAACTTAATAGCCGATAAGAAGGTAACAACAATTTATAACCTAATTTCGTTGCGTGTAAATCGAAGCATTCCAGGGAGACGAAGAACTGAACGCCTTCAAATATAACGAAGAGAAAACGTTGACTTGGCTGAAGAAGAAGACCGAACGAGTGGCCGATATACTCAAACAGAAGAACATTAACGTGAGCGGAGGGGCTGTTTCGGCTTCGTACGTCAAGGCCAGCAGGGCGGATTCGTTAGATTACAACGCCTACTTGAAATACGCGCACGGCATCGTTTCGGAGTATTTAGTGGAGGATCTGAGCCAGAAGTTGTTGAAATACCTAAATTTGCCGGAAGAGACGGCCATTCCGAATTTAAAGAGGAAATGTTTGCCGATGACTCCCACGGAGTCGAAAAGGGTGCGTTTGTATCGAATTGAATGTAGCTAATCGTCCATATTGATAAAAATGAAGCATTTACTTTGAAGTAGAAGGCAAGAGGAAAAGGTTTTGCTCTGATCGGTAGATGGTACAGAGATTAGCGAATTCGCCAAACTAGTTGAAACGAGTCTAAATGTTTCTAAACAGTTCTAAATGATTCTGGAGCATTCTGAATTGATCTAGCCAATTCTTAATGATTCTAAACAGTTCTAAATGATTCTAGAGAGTTCTAGATGATTCTGGATTGTTCTAAATGGTTCTAGACAGTTTAAAATGATTCTAGACTATTTAAATGTTTGTGTAGCATTCCACATTATTCAAGACAGTTCTAGATGACTCTTTAGCGTTCTACATGGTTGTAAACAATTGTAAATGATTCTGAGGCGCTCTGGATTGATCTAGACAGTTCTAGAAGATTCTGGAGCGTTCTAAATGGTTCTAGACAGTTCTAATGTAAATGCACCCTGTCAGTCGTAATAAACTGAGGAAACACAGTCAAAATACACAAGACTTACATTATATACAAAAGACTTACATTTTCACAAGCAAATCCCTCTCTTTTTAAGCAATTGCTTCTTTTTATAAATACGGAAAAAATGAAACCTTTTGCTTTGAAGCAACAGCGGGGTGCTTGAAGCGAAACCTCTTCCTTTACTTCTTTTTATGCATATTCCTTGAAGCTATTGCTTCTTTTTTTTGCGACAAAAGGTTATGCTTATTTTTATAAAAATGGCCTATGTTTATTTGTTATATGTTTTTTCAGATTAAAACCGATGAAGATTTGAAAAGCACCAGTACTTCGAGTATTCTAGATTTAAGTAAGCCGGAAATTAAATTGTCCGCCAAAGACAAGGCAAGATCGAAGGCGGCCAGCGGCAGCAAGAGCCTCAATTCGTTCTTTAAGAAAGCTTAATAACCACCATTGTAGGTGTTTTACGTCAATTTTAAACTAGGATTTAAGTTGTAAACAATAATTTTCGTAAGTTTAAGCACCCCATCGAAGGGGCTCCGGTTTTAATTGCCATGTGTAATTTAGAATAATTTTTAATGTAAAGAAATTTTTTTCAGTAGCTCGTCGTTTTTTTAAATGCCCCTTTTGTTGATGAAGAATAACTAGGTTGAAAGGAGTGTTGTGGTTTAGTGAAAAAATATTTTTTAATTATAGACATGAAGTGATAATGGGGATTATCTGGTGACCTTTGTCTAAGTGAATGCGATAATTTGTAGTGAAACGTGAATTCTTAATGGTATATCTATTGGTTCTGTTTGTTTCCCGTTAAGAAAAACATTTATGGTAAGAGTTTCTTTAAAAAGATTATTAAAATTATAACAACTCTAACAAACCGCACAGAGAATACTTCATAATGATTTAACACAAACATTTAAAATTATGTAGTTTGTAAAGACAATTTAACTTCCATTTTAATCATTAATTATCTTAATGATGACTTAAATCACATTTCAGGTCATCAAAAATGAGTACTTCCTTTAAGGTTCAAGTATTTTGCCTTGCCATTTTTTCTCTAATTGGTCTAGGTAAGTAAATTTGTAATGTAAAGTTTTAAAATTCTAAAAACGTTTTAAAATGACATAGACGTCATTTTTAGTAATTTCGCGCAGTCGAAATGCCGATGCGTTCTAAATGATTCTAAACAGTTCTATGTGTTTTTGTGTTTTGGTCTAATTTTCGTCCGTTTGTATTATAATATTCAGGATCTTTGGGCTATTTTGACGGGCTACCATAATCCCCACCGATTATATTCCGTTGAACAATTGGGCATTTCCGAATTTTTTCTTCGCTTAATTACCGTCGATTCCAGGTTATTCAATCAAATGCTACCAATGCAACTCGGGGGTCGATCCCGACTGCGCCGCTTTGACAGTAAACGACACCAGCAGTAAACATTACAAAGAATGCACGGGCGACTACGAGGGAGAGTCGCCGTTCTGCAGGATTTACGTGACTAACGGTAATTATTTAAAACATATTTACGACGTCCGCCTGTGCGGGGATCGAAAAGGAAACGTGCACCTTCGGGAGAAAAGCCGGCCGTAAATTCCGCATTTAAATATTTCACGACGCGCTAATAAATTGGCCCGCTAATGTAATTTGTGCACGTGCTTTTTTGCAGTGCTGCATATACAGGAGCCCGAAAAGGCCGTGAGGATACTCAGGAGTTGCGGCTGGATAAGGAACAAAACCCTGCCGCAGCAGGAGTCCTGCAGAAACGACAATTCGGATTTCATTTTGAAAACGAAGTGCCAGTGTTTCAAAGACGGCTGCAACAGCTCGCATCATTGGGAACCCTCTAAATTATTGATGGTGCTCTTCCTTATACTACCCATTTTGTGGTAACCTGTACTCGTATACACCTACTTATTGTTAGTAGTTTAATCCAGGAAATAAAACTTTATTTAACAAAATCTACTTTATTGCTACATCGTTAGGTATTCATTAAGCTTATTTAAACCACATCGAAACATTCAGAAGCAACAATTATACTAATATAATAAGTATAAAATCGGCTAAGGTTTTAAAAAATTCTATAAATTACTTCCAAGAAACACAAAGAAAGTATCGCTAAAGCCGCGTTTGCCCTGAAGTCGCCGCTCGAATTGCACCCCTCCGTCGAACACTTTATGCACGCCACTGTTTGAGTCAATCTGGTGTTCGTTTCCCTAACCTTTTTACATATATCCAGGTTTCCTTGCTCGGCCAACTGGCAACCCCGCAGGTAGTGATCCTTGCCGTTAACTAAAAAGAAAAATTCCATAGAATTTCATTGGGTAATTCCGTTCGCCATCAAGAGATGGTAATATGGGAATTTGTGCGAACGGAGTATAATTCTCACACCCGAATAACTAACAAAATTAGATATTATTATTATCCCCTGAAGGCGAACGGAGTATACTTTCACATTAAAGACTATGGTGTGCAAACTATAATAAAGCACGACCTTTACGTTTGTTTTAGGGTGTTGTCCTCTGTCCTATTTACATTTAACCAGCTTTAATAACCCATAAAGTGTCCTATTTGGAACAATTTATTATAACCCAATACAAAGAAAAGTCCACTCTACTGCTCATCAAATATAACGAATCTTAATCACACATCAATAAATCATCATTTTAGATGAGCATTATACAATAAATTCATTGTTCTACCTACCTTTAGTGACTAATTTGAGGCAAGCCAATACCGGCGGCGTTTCGGAGATATCAACTTCAAACAATTTCGCGTAACCTTCGTCCATGTGCTGCGCGAATTTCCTGGTTTGCTCCAGAGCCGCCGTGTCGCACTTCATCAGGGAAATCTGGTTGACTTCGGGCCTGGAGCAGTCGTCGTAATTGTTGTGCGTGTAGCAGCTGTAGCATTTCACGCTGTGAGCTGCAATGGAAATTGGAATTTTGGATTTTGTTACGTGTGCTGTCTCTCTGTTAAGGGCGGGTGAAGGGAAATTCCTGAAGATCATGGAGGAGCAGAGCAGAGCAGAGCACAGCGGAGCAGAACAGAGCACAGTAGTGTAGGGTTTAATTTACATCAGTCAGGGAAATTTGAGTGATATTAGGAAGGAGAATTTGTGTTCTAAGTTGCAGTGATTCGCATCAAAATTGATGGTTCAATCATCTTTCGTTCATTCATCATTTGAAATGCTGCTATTCTTGGAGATAATAGAGATATAAGAAGTCTGCAAGAAAGCTCATGATTTTTATGTTTTTTTTTTGCTACAATTAAGTTTAGTTATTTTCTTTAGTTAATCACATCTATTTTTTTTATTTGCATATTTTAATTCATTTTATCCAAAAAAATAATCCAAATTTAACACTATTAAAACTGCTACAGTTTAAAAATAGCTTCAAGAAATTTGTAAGCGTTCATTAAAGACGCGAGAAAATAAAAACTAGGCTAATTAATTCCCGTCTAATTTGACTTATTTTCACTAAAATAAATTCATACACACCCCTATTTACGCCGAGCGTCAGCAGCACCAGGACACATCCGAAAATCTTCCACATTTTCCCCGAAAATCCAACGAAAAAACTCGCCACAAAAACTGTAGAGTAGAGGGCGGTTGGTCGGGAAAGGGCCAGGTCGCTGTGTGGAGCGTAAAGTTTGTAAACAAAATGCGTGGACGGAATGTAACTTAACCGGCGCGGCGACGTCCGAAAAGAAACGCGACGCCTCGATTTAGGGACGCCAAGGATATGTGGCGCCGATCCGCCGATTGCGATACGGCTCTAAAGGCCGTTCGTCCCGGAATTACCGGATTTTTGGAAGCGACCGCGTCTTTATAGCGGCGGCGGTTGATGTTTTTTGCTGTAAAATATAAGGATAATTTTCGTGGAACTGGAATGTTAATAATTTTTTTTTTGGTATTTTTAGGTCACTTATTGGCATGATTTTTTAAAGTAATTTAAAGGGTTTTATTAGCGTTTTTTAAAATGGTTTTTACAAGAATTTAGTGGGTTTTATGGTGCCGGTACGGTCTACCCTATCGCATCTGGTTTAGTATGCGGTCTACTCAAATTTATTTTAGACAAGGTATATCAGTAAGATTTTGAAAATTGACCTTTCATTGTGGGAAAGAAAAAAAATACTGGTATTGTATTTTTTATAAAACAGCATGCGGGTAATTCAATTTACCGAGAATTGGAGAAGTACCTGCAGTATTTATTTGAAAATATTTAATTCATTAAGCAAGTATTAAGTAATTCAATTTATCGAGAATTACAAAAGTATCAGAATTATACAGGGTGAGTTTTTTTGATGATTCTCAGTCTTGCAAAATATGACACCTGTCAAAGTATTTAAATATACTTGGGCGAGAAAATGGTGGTAGACCGCATACCAGACTGGTCACGAAAAAAATGTAAATGCTCGGTAACTATTTTAAACGTGTCAACACTGTAAATATTTGCTTGGTTACCCTGTCACAAAGTAGGCAAGATCCAGTTTACTGACTCTACCCTCCCTACCTCAACCTACCCTCTTTCAACCTTCTTTACCCCAACCTACGCCATTCTACGATCCTCTCACCGACCTATCTCTAACCTACCACCTTCAACCTTCTACCCTCCTCTGCCTCTACCTACCTTCTTTGTAGCCTTCCCTACACTTCTCCATACCTCCTTCTACCCTCATCTACCCCTACTTACAATCTTCTACCCTACTCTACCCCTCCCTAGGTCTTCCAACTTCCAACCCATATAAATATGTTGGGTTTGAGTATTACCTCTTCCATTGAATACAATGACCTACAATCTTGAGAGGGATATAGAGAACAATATTAAACTTTCCAATAAAAAATTCCTACTTATTTCACAAAATTCCCCATAAATGTAAACACAACATGCTCCAATATAATCAAATTTTACATCTAAAATAAAATCCTGTGGCATTTCCACTAAACGCGTAGTATACGTTTAAATCTTGTTGCCTACATTTCAGAGACTTTTCCAATAAAACGCTATCCTTGTATCCTTGCCATGCATTAATAAGCGACACACCTGAATCCTTCATCATTGTCTATCGCGCTGTGTGAACGCGTTTCACAGATAGCATATCTGTTGTGATCCACTTGAAATATCGACTGGCTTTTGTGAGTGGAATATTCATTCAAGTATAGTAAATGCGTGTTGTTGTATTACATAGTAGAGACTACATAGAGGTTAAATTAAAAAGTGATATCATCGTGTGTTTATGTTCGCTGTAATTCCAATTAAAATTAGTTATATTTTCGTTCCTATTATGTTGTTAAATTGATACTGTTGAAATATATAATAATCTTTAGGTTGATTCGCTGTTGATATATTTTGTGTGTTTTATTGTTGGTAAACATAAAAATAGATAGGATATATTACATTTTTCGGCGTTCCGAATCGATTTGAACGTAGCTTGCGCCAAATTCAGCAAGTATTGGAATTATGGAGAAGAAATCTTCGGGGGAAACTAGTATTTTAAGTATTATTTGTAGCGCTGTGAAAAAGGTGAGGTTTTTTTAAATATTTCTATAATTTTTTTATAATTTTTTTTCTAAATATAGTTCTTTTTTTATAGTTTTAAATTCGACTAAATTTTCTATTTTAAACATAATAAAAACATTCCAAAATCCTTCCAAACTTGTATTATTTCCGAGTAATTAATTAATGCAAATGATGAATTAAATTTCATAGAAAAGAAATACATAAAAAATGCCTTACAACTAAACTTCCGATGACGCAACATTTTTTATAATAATAACTTCTAATTGCAAATTTACCTAAAGGTAAATTTTATTTACAATCACAGTAATACATACAAAAGTGCAGATTAATCGAAAATCATGAACCTTTCATGCTAAAAATTCCGAACTAACAACTCGATAAATATTTCACCATCGTGACGTCATCACCTTATAATTTTAAACGCACTATAGCTAAATATTTTTTAATTCTTATCTTTGCAGGCATCGGTGGTTGGTGTGGTTTACCTTGCTGGGTACATGCAATGGTCTGTTGGGTGGTTCGTAGGGCCGATAGTACTTTTCGTAATTAGGGATCAATGGAAAAAATCCAGCGACAGGAAACGCGCCATAGCCAAAGCTACAGCTTTAAGCAGCGAGCAAGAAGTGGTTTTGGCGAGGCTCGATGATTTACCGGCCTGGGTAAATAAAATTATCTGTAATTATACAGGGTGCCCAAGTAGGAAATTTGTAAAAAGCCATCCTAATATCACTCGAGTCTCTTTAAACAATTTGTATTATTTTTGTTGAAGTGTCATCTACAACTTATTTATATTTAGGAAAATCTTGCCGATATAAGTACCTACATATAAATATCAACATATTTGGATTAGATAAAAATACATATGTAGGTACGAAATTAATCGGCTTTTCTAAAAATAAATGCGTTTACAATATTTTGAAAAATTGAGTCATAAATTCGAATTTTTAGTGCGAATTTATTACGAATTTCTATTTATAACAATTGGTTTTAAAATATTACCTATTAAACGAAAAAAATAAAATAACCACCATTGCCAATACCAAAAATTTATTTTCTATTTTTGGTGCAAAAAGAATATCATTTCAACTTCTACTATTTCTTACTTTTAGGTATTTTTCCCGGATATTGAGAGAGCAGAATGGATAAACAGGGTAAGTTTCCTCACATCACAAAATTTTCATTTGAATTATCCTACCTTTTAATTATCCACTAGATAATAAAGCAAGTATGGCCCAATGTGAACCAATACGTGCGCGAATTAGTTCGAGATGCCATCCAACCAATCCTTCGGGAAAGCCTAGAAAAATACAAACTCACCGGCTTCAAATTCGAAAGGATTATTTTAGGCACAGTGGTAAGTTCGCTAGTTTTATTGCATAACTCCAAATTAAGCCTAATTTATACTCAAATCTGAACTCGCATTAAAATTCCAGCCATTCAGAATCGGCGGGGTGAAAGTCTACGACAAAAACATCGATAGAAACGAAATTGTTATGGATCTTGATATATTGTAAGCATTTTAAACCTTCTAATTTCCATCTCAAATAATTGGATACATTGCAGCTACGCAGGCGATTGCGACATATCCTTCTATCTGAAAGGAATGAAAGGAGGAATCCGAGATTTCCAGGTAGTAATCACCACTTTATTGTTAAATCAAGCATCACATAATCCAATTTTCCAGTTACACGGTATGCTCAGAGTCGTAATGAAGCCTCTCATCACCTCGATACCTCTAGTAGGGGGATTGCAAGTCTTCTTCTTGAACAATCCGGATATTGATTTTGACCTGGTGGGAATAGCTGATGTCCTGGATATGCCTGGCTTGAGGTTAGAACAATACACTCGGTTTTGTATTTGACGTATATGATTTTTATTTTTTTTAGCGATATTTTGAGACGTATCGTGGTCGAGACGGTCGCTTCGATGATGGTGTTACCCAATAAATTCCCCATCAAATTGAGCGAGGAAGTCGAAGCTGTGGAATTGAAAGCGCCTGAACCGGAAGTATGTGGAAGAAAAAATATTTTTGCTGATAATTTTCGAGTTTATTTTTTAGGGCGTTTTGAGGGTGCACGTGTTCGAGGCGAGTCACTTAATGAAGAAGGATATTAGTGTTCTGGGTAAAGGTAAATCTGATCCTTACGCGGTGGTGACTGTGGGGGCGCAGGAATTTAAAACGAAAGTTATCGATAACACCGTCGATCCCAAGTGGGATTATTGGTGCGAGGTACGTAGATTTATTTTAATTTTAAAAAAATATATTAGTTTATTTTACGGTGTTGATTTGGTAGATTCTCTATGGTGCATGTATGTCACTTTATTACACAACACATGACATTTTAGACACGACATAGAGCGGATTGTATTGCCTTGAAACAAGATTAATACTACCTATTTTACCGAGAAATTTTATGCCAGATTTCACTTAATATTATCTAGTATAGAAAAAATGTTGTGTTATTACTATTATTTTCGTTTTATTATTAGTTTCAAATTCTTGAATCAAATGGACAACAACTATATTTACACGTTTTGGACAAAGATGATACGGGTGATGACGAAAACCTGGGAAGGTAAGGAAAATTTTCACGAACGGAGGAAGTTCAAAAATTTATTACAATGCGGTTTTTATCGAAACAAATACACGTTTTTTTTGTTTAAGTAGTGATGATTGCGGTGTAGAAATTTTTAAAATGTCGTTGTCGATAAAATAATTGAATTTTAATGAGAAAAGACGTTGTGTAATGGATAATATTTCGATATTTTTTTGGACTTCCAGCTGGTATTGGAAATTTTTGTATAGAAAATCTGGGAGTAGTATTTAAAAAAAATAACCAAGGCGGAGTTTTAATTGTCTTCAAATTGACACAACAGAATGCATCATACTCTCGTTTTTTGTTTGAACTGTTCTAAATTCTAAAATTAAAACTCTTTCTTCTAGTCTATTCTATTCTATTCACTCGCTGTGTCGCTTATGCACTTTTTCATTACAATCATATTCATATTTGAAATAATTCAAATATTTATACATATAAAAAACTGATACTTAGTGTTACTACATACTTATTACTACTTAGCGTCTATACTTTGGTGTATAAATATTGAATTTTTCAATTTACATTTTCCCTGTTTTCTCTTATTTCAAAAAAATAACACTAACTGATTTTTATCGATTAATTTATTAATTTTCTCATGTGGTTTAGTTTCCCCTCGAATCTGTAGACGGCACTCAACTGTTGCTGCATTTGTATGATAAAGATAAAGGTCACAAGGATGACACTTTGGGAAGGTACTAGGCAAAAAATTATAAATGTTATTTCTTTTTAGTTTCTTTCATTTCGAAATTTCCGGCAACACGACTGTTCGGGAGTTGTTATTATCTCACTAACTTTTGAAGGGAACCATTAAAACTATAAAAACCAAGAACATTGCTTCATTGTAAAGTCGCTAGATAATTAATAAGTACTAGTTCTTCATTTCTCACCTAGAAAATTCACCATTATTCCCACTAGACTCATAAGAATATAATTATTTAAATAGATAAAGTAGAATGAAGTGACGTAATTCACAAACTAGAATAAGCCAACCTCATACTTGACCTCATATGAAGTTGATTAACAATCGTGTAATTTAGCATTCTTGACTCATAGAACTTTAAAGTATCTAGCAACTTTTAAATCAATACAACCACCATTCAAAAGTTACAAACAACCTTATTGAATATTTTTTTGTAATTTAATTCATTTAATGTAAATAGTTGCATCTCATTTTATGATTTCACGCTTGTTAACTACACCTAAATGATACGGCGTAAAAATTTCATTTCCTGTAATTCCATAGGGCCACTATCGAGGTATCTAATGTCGTGAAGAAAGGCAGCGACGACATGGTATGAACTAACATTTCCCCGGTAAATTAATTCCTAAAACCGCGACATTTTTCAGTGGGTCACATTGGAACGAGCCAAGCACGGCATGGTACATTTGAGGTTGACTTGGCTCGCCCTCAGCAAGAATTACAGCGATCTAGACGCTGTAAGTTATTATTAATCCAAAATACTCATCATAAATTACAATAGTACACTAAATAACTGTTATTTAGGCCCTCACAGAAACCCAGCTGCTGCGGAACTCGAATTTACATACAGCCCTCATCACTATATTTTTAGACTCCTGCAAAAATTTACCTGTAAGTGTTATACTCTACGCACTTCATCAAGCACTTGAAACATTCTGTAAACTGTATTAGAAAGCCCGTATGTCGACGAAACCCGATCCGTACGCCGTGCTGAGGGTAGGAAACACCACCCAGCAAACGGAGACAGTCATGCGAACGATCCACCCGGTATGGGAAAAGGGTTTCAGCTTCATGGTGACGAATCCTGCGAACGACACGCTCTCCCTGAGCGTCATGGACGCCAAAACCAACACGGAAATCGGCCAGTTGAATTTCAAAATCAAAACCCTGGCGGACAAACACGACATGGAAATGAAGAAGGAGCCGTTCTCTCTGCTCCGGTCCGGGCCGGACAGCAAAGTGGTCTGGTCCATGCACTTGAGAGTAAGATTCTTCGATATCTTCACTATTACATTCTATTTCTGGATGTTTTATTAGATATTGAAGAAGGCGGAGAAACAGGAAGACTCGAAAGAGTTCCATCGAAGTTCTTCCAACATTTCCAAACGATCACTAGGTAAGGTAACAATTATAAATCACAGATATTTTTAATTGTAAAAATATTGCAGATGCCGTATCGAACGAGAATCAACCGAGCAATGAAAACGTCAACGAATCTACCGAGCCTTCAATAGCACAAGACGAGGATCACATCGAGGAAATCATCGAAGATTCCTCGATATCCAGCCTTAGTAACGTTCCAATCACTGAAAATCCGGATATCCTGTACCATCGAACACCCAGTACAACATCGTAAGTACCTGTAAAGTGGCCCTTTTGTATTTTAATAATTTTTTATGATCTAGTTCTGCTGGAGAAGCTGGTCTAGGTCGCATCCAGCTGACGCTTCGTTACAGCGTGCAAAGGCAGCGTTTGATAGTAGTAGTGCACAAAATTATGTATGTATCTTGTAAAATAAACGATAATTCGTGTGATAATTTCTGAAATATTTTCAGGAATATTCCCTTGAAGGATCCGTCGAGCATCCCAGATCCTTATGTGAAGCTCTATCTGCTGCCGGAGAGGGCTAGAGATACTAAAAGAAAAACTCAGGTGAGTTAAAAAGAATTAAAATTTGGAATTTATTTAATATTGTCTGCTTAATTGTGTGATTTTCAGGTGATTAAGGACAATGTTAATCCGATTTTTGACGAGAGCTTTGAATATGTGATCAGCCAAGGCGAAATATCATCGAAACTTTTGGAAGTTACTGCTTGTACTCAGAAGCAATTGATTTATTCCAGAAGCAACGTTTTGGGACAGGTTAGTATAAAATTGATAAATGATATCGTAGATTTTGATAATTGATAATTTTCTTTTTTTTTCAGGTTATTATCGATCTTGGCAAATTGAATCTGACTCAACCTTACAATTGCTGGTTCGATCTGCAACCCGAAAGGGATTAATTTTGTCAATTTTCGAGTGAAACATGATTTTTTTTTTAAATTACTCTTTTTTAATTCGTCCGCTTGTTAATTTATATTTTATGTATAACGTATTTATTTTACAGAAAAATGTAAATTCTTAACGTAAACTAGAATCTTTTTATATTGCGCTCAGGACTTTTTGTGTTTGCTATTTCGTTTATTTTTGTGTCATATTTTTTGATAAATATTTTTATTATTTTTTTTAATAAATATATAGATTTTTAACATTTTTAATTATTAATCAAACGTGTGATATTCTTAGAAAAAATATTAAACTATATAAGCCAACATTACAATATATTTACAATTATTTCGGCCTTGTTAAAAATTTATATCAAAATGTTCTAAACATATTCTAATATTTTTATGTCTACATACATTCATCTAACATCTATTAAATGTCTATTAAAATTTTAAAATAATAAATATGTTTTATTCTAAATTCCCTCGGCTACAAGTGGCCTCGGTTCGGTTTCTAAAATAATTCGAAAACACTCTCTACTACCACGCATCAATATTATCAGCAAAAATAACTATTGTTAACCGGCGGTTAAATTAAAAAGGTCGCCTTAGCAATTCGCTTTAATTGAATTATCACCAAACTCACGGACGTAATTCAATTCTAATTCTAAAATGCAACGAAAGACATATTCCAATCAAACATTTTCACCACGCGATATTCTCCTGCAATCAATATTTTAATAAAACTACCTTATTAAAGAGGTTTGCGAGATAGCGTGACTCGATTATATAATATCTGATTTGTATTATAATTTCCAATAACTTGTATAAAAGTAAGAGAACTGGGATATTTTATTTATTAGAAATAGAAGTTGTTGCCGTATGTTACAATGTGTAATTATAGCAATATGGAAAATTTAATTCAAATATACAGGGTGTTTTTGGGCTCATTTTAAGAAAAATAGTTTATATGAACCTATGTCCTAAACGTCTTAACTTTTGAGATATAGGGAGATAGTTTTAAGAGAAAAAATCAATTTTTTACTGTCATTTCCATACCACTTTAGATGTTGTTTGTTGTTTGTTTGTTGTTTGTTGATACTTTTATGAAATTTGGTCGACGGCGTTTATGCATATTAAAGAGCATTTTTTTAAATAAAAAACACAGGCCAAATAATTTTTGGGTAAAAGTGGTACGCCACTGCTCCCTCTTGAAATAAAAATTATTTTTGGAGGCCCCGTTCAATTTAGAACAAATTTGATTTCTTGACTTTTTTTCGTACGACTCACCGTTTCGTATAAAAAAATTAAATGCATTTAGGTAATAATAAATTTTAGTTCATATGTTCATATGAAGTTTTTTTTTTTTAATGGGGCCAAGAAACACCCAAAGCAGTATTAGCTTGTTATTAACAAACACCCAGTATACGATTGTTAATTTAATAGTTTATTAGAACTCTTAATATGTGCAAATTTAATTTTTGTATGCTAAAAATAAGATTACTAGTTTCGACAGAAGAGACACATCATCATCAGGTCTATAAACTTCAATTATCACACCGGTATATTTCTGTTATCTATATTTTTTCTATAATAAACAATTTCGCTTCTAATTCCCAAATAAATTCTATTAATAGACACATCGCTCTTCACTTTTAAATTCCGATTACGACAGGTTATGAAACACCTGTTGAATAAAACGCGTACTTAAAAGTACCTACGTTGTATTTATTTATCTAACAAAATTTACAATTCCTTGAACAATTTATTTATTCGACAATTTATTTATATCGCCAATGCGTACAATAACATTATTTTGTGAATGCGCTCACGTGCTAATTCCGAAGCACCGAAAGTGCCAAGTTATATCGATTTTTGGATCCGCATTTCCTAGTGCCCTCGTCCATAACCTGCACTTCTTCATTTAAAAGCGACACAGCGCAACTCCTGCCGCAAACCGGAGTTTAACAACAAAAGTCCAACAGTAAATAAACGCGCCTTTAGCTAGGTATACCGTAATGAACCTATGGAAACGAGGTAATTAGCCTAACGGCGAGTTAAATAAAACTTTTTAGCTCTATTATTTTTTCAACTTTTAATTGCCAGAAGCAGGAAAGTGGAGCAAATAGTTTTTTATTGTTTGTATTGTGTGGTTTTCGTGTGGTCGGTTACTAGGCTGGGAACCGCGTGTGATTCTGGAAGTGGAACACTGAGCAGTTTTGATTGTGTTTCTCGGGTAAGTGGGTATCGGCGGGCCGAGCATAATAACGTGTTGCATATTCACCGGTAACAGAGCATATGTAGCATAATAAAATCTCTTTGACGAAGATATAAACTATTTTTAGTTTGTATATTTTGAAAAGCGATATGAGGTTCAATAACTGTAGTATTAAATGCTGGATAATTGATGGATTATTAAATAATCGGATATTCAACTTTTTTATGTTCTAATAATTCAAGTGCGAGATTGTAATAATTTATATTTTTAATGTTTAATTCAACGCGAAATTGGTTTGATGAGTCATTTAAATTAATTTTAAACGGTCCGGTTTGTAGTATATTGTGTATAAATAGAAAAATTATAGCATAGGAAATTTCAATTTGCGTTAATATTTTTGTTTATCGAGGAAATTAGATATAGTTTAGTTATAATTTGGGAGTCTTATATCCGGGTCGTTTGTGCAAATTTTTGGAATTTTTTAAAATTAATTAGAAACCTTGTTAGATTTAATAAAATTAAATGCGAAAATGATAATTTCGTGCAAGTATTTTTTAAATAACTTCCTCTCTACTCAATTAATCACAAAACAAAATACGCAAAACTCCTTCATTAAAATGTCATATGTGTAGGTCGTTAAAAAAACGGGAAATAGTAAAATTTTAAAATAAATAGAACAAAGTGAAATCAAAGTCGAGAGCCAAGTTATTTAATTAAAAAAATCTTCAAAAGGAGAGGAAAAAATAACATGTAGCAACGCAACTTCTGACATTATCGCCAAATTAGCCTGAACACACTATATGTGCAGGTATAAAAAATTCTTATCACCTAATCCACCCACTTCCCATTCTTTATTAAAAACAATATTTCCTATCTCTCGCACTAAACCGAAACACTACTAAAACTCAATTGATTTGTCATCGGCAGCATTTCTCGTTTCAGATAAATTCCATCAACAACAAATATGCATTTTAAAAAATGAGCTATACCAGCAGCACGGGAGCATTTGAAAATATTTCCATCAAATTCCTCAACAAGGTAAGTTAATCAGAAATTCGAAAATTCCACCCACTACATGAAACTTATTTAATTTTTCAGCTGGTGCTTTATTCCGTAATCTATTTTATCGGGTACTTTAGTTGTTCCATGACATGGATTTTAGTACCTGCTTTGATAGGCACTTTATCAGAACGGTACAGAATCAAGCAAAGGAAAAAGAGGCATATAACCAGAGAGGCAGCTGTTGGTAATGAGAAAGAAGTGATTTTAGAGAATATCGGGGAATTACCGTCTTGGGTAAGCCCATAGTTAGTCAATTTTTCCTCTAAAGCAGCATTGAATTCTGTTGGGTAAAGCCATTATACTTGTAATAAAAATATTCTATAATTGTACGCTTTTAAGTATCTTCCAGATTTATTAGAAATAATTTTATTGCATTATCTTTTTCTCTGCTAGAACGTTGACTTGGAATTAAAAATATACCTTTTGTTCTATAAATTCATCCAAAAAATGCAACTTTTTCTTGTCTACTTTTTAAGTACCTACTTCCATCATTACGATCGTTAATTATAGCAAATAATTAATACAACATAAAAAAATTATAACGAAGCTTTTTTAAACAGACATCTAATTGTAATAACAATTACTCACGAACATTGCCAACGCTTTCCTTAGAAACCCTCATTAATAATGAAGATTGGATAAAATAACATAGCGTATAATTACAAATATTGTTTTAGGTTGTTTTTCCGGACATAGAGCGAGCCGAATGGGTCAACAAAATCGTGAAGCAGTTCTGGCCCTTCGTGAATTTTTACGCGAGAGATTTGGCGAAAAATTACGTGGAAATAAAGCTGAAGAAAAATCTGGAAAAATATAGTCTCAAAGGATTCCATTTCGAACGGATTATCCTGGGCAGTACGGTGAGGATGATTTATTGGAATTAAGCGTTATGTATTTATGAGTTTCCCTTCCAGCCCTGCAGAACAGGCGGAGTCGTGGTGTACGATAATGTATCGAGAGAGGAAGTTATAATGGATGTTGATATATCGTAAGAATTTTATTTTGTTATTGTTCGCTGAACAAAAAAATTCCTCGTTGCAGATACGCCGGTGATTGCGATATAAAATTCCGTCTAAGGGGTTTACTAGGAGGCATAAAGAACTTTCAGGTTCGATAAGAGAATTCAAATAACTAAATAAATAGAGTAAAAAAATTTGATTAACTTTCAGTTATACGGGAAACTTCGCATAGTACTCAAGCCGCTCCTTCGACACTTCCCGCTCGTTGGAGGAGTACAAGTATTCTTCCTCAACAATCCTGAAGTAGAATTCGAATTGGATGGAATCGCTGGCATTTTAGACATACCAGGAATCAAGTAAAAACACACCAGAATTTCAATTAAAATATCGTTTTAATGCTTCAATTTTAGCGAATCTTTAAGAAAATGCGTTTGTGATACTATCGCTTCTTTGATGGTGTTACCAAATAAATTCCCAATCAAAATTTCCAAAGATATCAGCAGCGAACAGTTGAATACACCAAATCCAGCTGTAAGTATATTTATTTTGACAAAAAATCCTAGAGGATTTTACAGACAGATATTTGGGATACCAAAATACCTAACTGAAGCACCAACTAGATTTAGCGCCTTCTTCAAAACATCTTCTGGTACCATACTAAACCGAGATTAAGTTGATGTTCCTCAGCATACTATGTGGAAAGAAAGAAGTAATCTCAGAATCCTTTGGTACCACACTTGTTTCCAAAAAGTTCCTTTACATCTTCAAACTTTACCATCCTTTTACCTTCTTCTCTACCATCAAATGTATGCGATTAACATTGTTTAGGGTGTCCTGAGAGTGCACTGCATAGAAGCCAGAGATCTGCTCAAGAAGGACATCACGTTCACTGGAAAGAGCAAATCTGATCCTTACGCGGTGTTGGTAGTGGGAGACCAGACTTTCAAAAGCGAAACTATACCGTCTGATGTCAATCCGAAATGGGATTACTGGTGTGAGGTAAAGGATCAGCATTGTCTCGATTGCTTCATTATTAATGGATAAGCATATTTTCAGTTTGTAATTTTGGAATCTACTGGGCAGGAATTGGTTATTAGCGTTTGGGACGAGGATCCTACTGAGGATGAGTTTTTGGGGAGGTAAGTTTGTGTTATTCTGGAAGGAAAATGGTTGTGAATTTTGGATTTTTAGAGTGGCTGTGGATATTTCAACGCTTATAAAAGCTGGACTTAGCGATATGGTAATTATGGAATAAAAACAAAACTTATTTGTAATCGAATTAATTCTTTAGTGGTTGGTACTGGAAGATGTGAAACACGGTGATATCCATTTAAGAACATCCTGGTTGAATCTAACTACAGATTACGGCAATTTAAAAGAGGTAATGCTTTTAATAGGGAGTTATAATGTGTTAATAACTGTATTTTAGGCTTTATACGAAAGCCAACAATTGCAGCTATCTCACATGAGCTCGGCGCTGCTAATAGTCTACGTAGACTCAGCTACCAATCTAAGAGTAAGTACTACCCATACAAACTTTTCTTCAACCTCAAATAGAAACAACCACAGTCCTAATGTGAAGCTTTAACCTTCAGCAAGTGAGAGCTTCGACGAAACCGGATCCCTACATCCAGCTGCAGCTGGGCAGGCAGGTGAAGACCACGCACGCGGTCATGCGCACGATACACCCGGTGTGGGAGGACAGCTTCATCTTCATGGTGACCAACCCGGACTCGGAGTACCTCAACTTGAAAATATTCGACAACAAGACGGACGCCGAGCTGAACGACATCAGCTACAACTTGAGCAGCATTTGCGAGAAGGAGAACCTGGAGGTGGAGAAGGAGTCCTTGCGGTTGGAGTCGGGGAGGAGCGAGTGCAGATTGATTATATCGTTGCATTTAAAGGTGGGGTCGTTTGTGAAATACGCGGGGATTTTAGATGTAGTGAGTGAAATTGTTGTAGATATTCCACAATGAGCATTTTGAGGAGTTTTTGGAGAAGCGCCCCTCGTCGAGATATTCATCTTCCAGTATGTGTTTGTTGTTGTTTTTAAATAGTTTTTTTATGTTTTAAAATGACGTTTTATAGGTGAAAATACAATGGAAAAGGACCATTCGGATTCCGAATCGATGTCAAGTGATAGCACAAAATATTCTAGTCATAGCACACGTAGAAGCCATTGCAACCTCAGGTCCAGCGATTCTCTATCGAGGTAACTAGAATTCTTTAATTAACAGTGATAACAAATTTTGCTATTTTCCAGAATTTCTCAAGACTCCTATGGAGACATCACTCTTACCATGAGGTACAGCTTGCAAAGGCAAAGACTGATAGTTGTTGTTCATAGAGTCAGGTATTTTAACACATTTTATAACCAGGTTATTTATAAACCAAATTTCGATTTTCAGTAACCTATGCTTCGAAGATCCTACAGAAGACAAGGACATTTACGTGAAACTCTATTTACTGCCAGAGAGATGCAAGGCAACGAAGCGTAAAACAAAGGTTATTGTGAATTGTTTTGAAATATTAATCTAAACAATCAAATTGCAGGTTATCAAAAATGTACGCGAACCGATTTTCGACAAACGATTCGAGTTTCTGGTTTCACAAGACGAGCTGAACAGTAAAAGGCTCGAAATATCCGTTATAGAAGAAAAAGTGATTAAAAATGAAATTTTAGGACAAGTATTTTGCATCAACTTTGAACTACTCGTATACTAAATTATTATTTTTCAGTTAATAATCGAACTACGAAACATCAGCCTCCCCTATTCCGGAAGCTTCGAACTAACCGCCAGAATCAAACGGGACTAACACCTCCATTACAAACAATATTCCACAGTATTGATAAGGTTCTTAATGTAAAAATAAAGCTCAAAATTAAAAACGTCTCGTCAGTTAAGAAATATATTTATTAACGTTAACATTTTAATCTTCCTTCTTATTTTCGACCTTACCTCCTCTGATACGACCGGTCCTACGCGCAGCAATAAGACCGACCTTACGACCAGCGGACGTTCCTCTCTTAACGGTGGAGGCCTTACCAATGTGTTGATGGTTACCACCTCCGTGAGGATGCTCGACGGGGTTCATGGCAACACCACGCACCTTCGGCCAGCAGTTACGCTTCACCTTGTACTTGTGGTAGGCGCGACCTGCCTTCAGGATGGGCTTGTCGATACGACCACCTCCGGCAACGATACCTATAAACACAATACGATTTATAATTGGGAATTAGAAGCGAACGAGGGATCGTTAGGAGTGGATTTTAGTCAGAAAAAGCCTCTAGAAAAGTGATCTTCATTTCGTTATATCAGGGTCTAGAATTCATCATTTCGTTTCGCTTATACGCAGAGTAAAACAAGCATCAAATACTCACCGACCATAGCTCTGTTGTTGCTCGGGATAACTTTCTTGGCTCCCGATGGCAATTTAACCCTAGTTTTCTTTGTGTCGTGATTGTGGGCAATCACGGTGGCGTAGTTACCGGAAGCTCGAGCCAATCGGCCACGGTCACCAGTTTTTTCTTCCAAATTACAGACGATTGTACCTTCGGGCATAGTTCCTACAGGCAACACATTTCCTAAAACACACGAAATATTAATAGAAAAATTCACCACAAGGCAACTTCGAAGTAAAATAAACGTAAACTCAGAAAAAGCCTCTAGTTAAGACATCATACTCGCTCAGAAAGTAGGTAAATATTCAGAAATCATCATTAAAAACACTCTTTAATAGCTCACTTATTCCCAAAAATAAACTCACCAATTTGGAGGTTAGCTTTCTTTCCACAGTACAAAAATTGCCCTGTGTACATTCCCTCGGGAGCAATGAATATTTCCTTCCTAGTTTGGAACTTGTAGGGGTCCCTGAAGTGCACCAGAGCCAAGGGGGCGCCGCGACCGGGGTCGTGGATGATGTCTTTCACGACACCCTTGATGTACCCATGCCTTTCGGAGAAATCTAAGTAACGGAGCTTGGGTGCCCCTTTCCTCCTCTTAGTGTGGGATTTGAATACGGATCCCGCACCTTTACGTTGCGCTCGAATAACACGACCCATTGTAGTCTATCCTGAAACGAAAATATGTCAGTAACCTCACTTTATGCACAAACTCGGGAAAAAGTCTTCGTACACTTAAAAATACTTATTAGAACATGTAGGTTAAACTAATAAGAATGTTTTGGAATTAAATGAAGTTGTGGATGATGTGGAATTATAAAGATTTTATTAAAAATTGAGAAAACTGAAAAACAACATCAAAATCACATACCTACGTCAAAGTGAAAGGCACGTTGACAAGTTTCTTCTACCTACAATACGTCAAATATGTCATATTTTTATGTCTGTAAAATAATGAATTTGATGTAATTAACAATTTAGTTAATACATAAGACGATTATTTATAAACTTTTAAAATAAATTAAGCAGTAAATATGACTAAATAAGTAATTTGTATTAACGTGAAATTAACATCTGGCAACATCGCAATTCAGTGATTCTTCATTTTTAAAATCCGCTCATTCGGTTATTCAGCTAGGAAAAACCACCTCAATTTTAAACAAAAATGTTGTCATCATAGACAATTTAAATTTGTGTTTGTGTTCGTTTTAAAATATTTGTGAAATAAAATGTTTAACAATATACAAAATTTAATACCCCGAAATACCTTTAATATTGTAAGATTTGGTTCGAGTGCTACTAAGAAAAAGGATAGTAAGAAACCACCTAAAGAGGAAAAAAAACCGCCGAATATGAAAACGTTTCAAATCTACCGGTACGACCCGGAAGGTAAATCGAAGAAACCAACGATGAAATCGTACACCATCGATCTCAACGAGTAAAGCGCCTCCGAAACCAAATAATAAACCAAAATTACAACATTTTCATTCCAGCTGTCGGCCGACAATTCTCGACGCGCTGATGAAAATCAAAACCGAACAAGATTCGAGCCTGAGCTTCAGGAAATCTTGCAGAGAAGGAATTTGTGGTTCTTGTGGAATGAACATAGATGGATTGAATGCGCTAGCCTGCACCAGGTAAAACAATTTAGCGTGTTTCGTTGTGGCCGGGGAAACCCCACTAATATGTTCAAAAAAATGTATGCGGGTTATTCCGTTTAATTCCAGAAAAATTCAAGCCGGAGGAAAGACCAAAATCTACCCGTTACCTCACATGTACGTCATTAAAGATCTAATCGTAGACTTCACTCATTTCCTCAAACAACACGACAGGATCAAACCGTTCCTCATCAGAGACGAGGAGCCCATAAAAAACAAGCAATTCGTGCAAAGCATTAAAGACAGAGACGACCAGGTAATCAATCATCTACACTTTACACCTCAACTTTGCTAAAAACACCACAAATAAATTATAACAGATAGGCCTGGCTGAGTGCATCCTCTGCGCGTGCTGCTCTACCTCCTGCCCGGAGTACTGGTGGCACGGGCACAGCAAGGCCCCCGACGATTTCCTGGGGCCCGCGGCCCTGCTGAACGCCTACCGTTGGGTCACGGATTCCAGAGACCGCGCCACCGACGCCAGATTGAAAGAGCTGAAGAATTATTACAGCTTGTACAGGTGCCATCAGATAAACAACTGTTCAACGTGTTGTCCAAAGGTAACTGGTTCAAGTAACGCTTGGTTGGTGTATAAATGAGTTTTTTTCTCTTTAGAGATTGATACCTGGAAGGGCTATAGCTAAATTGAGGTTGTTGGTGGGAGATATGGTTGGTAAGAAAGTGCCGGATTTGCACGGAGTCGCTGTTTCGGACCCGTTGAAGGCGTGCGGCAAAAAAGTCCGGAAATCTTAATATTTCGTATTATAATTAAAAATTCGCCATTCCATACAACATGAATTTAAAGCGACTCGAAACATGATTTTTACTAAAGATTTATTAGCATTGTTATTCATTACATATACACTTCCATTTAAAAAATAAAATGATTGTTTTTGTCAAATCGTTATTGTGGATTTCTTACATCTTATGTCCTCCATACATCCCAATTTATTCGATTATAAAAAAAATAGGTGATGCAATTTTCTACGACCCTTTGTAGATCATTAATTTACACTCCCTTTTTTGCCTAACGTGGAAGTAAACTATTTTTCTTTATCCACATTTATGCCTTCAAGAGTGTCATCCCTTGTATAGTCCTTAAGGACTTCCTGGAACGTGCATTCGAGGTTCAGGTATTTGTTAAACGCGCACCAATCAATCATCCTGCCCGCTTTTGTAGGCGGCTCCGAAACCCACCACAATTCGTACTAAAAATAATTATAATCAAATTAAATGTAAGTATTACGTAATTAAAAACCCTACCCTTATATTCGTGGGTAGAAAATCGGTGGGAGGACAACGGCCCGCTTCCAAAAACTTGATTATATCAGTGTAAATGATGTTACCATTGCCGTCTTTTTCGGCGCTACAACACACAAAAACTAGGCAAAAGGACTTAATTTTTCATCGAAAACAACTTACATGTCTAAAATTCTTTCGAGTACCAAAATATCCAGAGGCAATCTGCAAGCTTTCATCACCGTAAGTGCGTCATTTCGGCTCAAAACTCCGCATCTGTAGGTATCAGCGTGGTGGAAATATTCACCTAAGCGATCCAATTCGTCGTACAGTTTTTTCTTTAATTCCGTTAGGCAATACGCTCTAAAATCCAAAATTGCTCTTACTTTTTTATTGCACTTACTCTATTATAGTTACCTCAATGTATTCCTTTCGTATCTGTCTTTGTGACATACCCCCGAGAAGGCTCTAGCTATAGTTATCATCTCGTGTTCGGTAAACTCCGGGCCCATTAATGGACAGAGTACAGACCTTAAAACAAACTTTCTACATCTCGTTTAAATATAAATGGAATTATATACACCTTAATTTTTCATAAGGAATTAGCGAAGTGTTATCTTTCGGCATGTTTGCGGCGATGAAATCTTTATAAATGGGCCTCAGCTTCTCTCTGACGTTGTCCATTATCAGTTTCACGTTGGATTTGGGATATTTATTGGAGTATCTCTCCATGTATCTCAAGCAATACTCGTCAGCGTCGATTAGAATAAACTCCCAAGTGAATATTAACACTGTAGCACCCACAAACATTCTTTCAGACGTCAATTTCAACGGCGGTTCGCTGGAGAAGTACTTTTGATTCGGCAACAGTACTGTGGTTTTCTTCAAAAAACAAGACTTTGGGAAACCTGTAAGTGCATTGGTATAAACTAGAAGTTAAATAGTAGTAAGTAGTAAGTACCCGAATGTTTGGACGGTACTTCAAAAATAGCTATAGTATCATCACACAAGTACACGAAGATTATGAAGGTCCTTCGGCAGTGTTCCGGATTATCAGACTTCATTTTAGCCTTGAATCTCAAGCAATGGCTGTCGAAACCTTTCCTACAAGCAATAACTAAATTGTTAAGAAAATGATCCAGTAAGATGCATTTATTGCTTATTCGTACTTGTCGTACTCCAGCATTTTCTTGAAGTCTTTCAGGGGCGCTTTGGGTACGACCGATTTGCAATTCTGCGCCGAATCTTCGTGACTGCCCCATCCGTTCCAAGGCGGCAACGTTCTAATCTTGAATTTCTCTTCTTTCTTTACATATGGTATGGCTATGGGAGTGAACTCGCTTATGCCGTATTTCTTGGCGTAGTACTCTTTGGTGAATTGGTCGCAATCCACCAACAGCACCTGTCTACCATACACGTTCATAATAGCACCTTACAAAGATAACATTAGATTTTTAATTTAGAGTGAAAGTTTATTTATTTTACCGATGCTTAAATCGGTCTCGCAATAATAAGCGACGTTCTCTCTGCCGCAGTCCAAGCTGTCCAGTATGTACCTCTTGGTGCCCAAGGAATTGCCCAGCACGTTGAGTATGGTCTCCGGGCAATCGAATCCAGGCGGCGGAAGATCCTTGTTGAGTTTAGCGAGTTTGGATCGCTTCAAAAACAGGAATCCCTTCTCGTGACAATCCCCTTCCAGCGGCATCTCCTGAATCTCGATGGTATCGTCCGCTAAATACAAGCGCACCTCCATGATGTGCAGGTACCCGTAGGGCGCTTTCCGATCGTCCCAGTACCCTTTGAACTTCAATATCTGAAAATCTCATTGATCAAGACGCCCTAATAAGATTGCTAGAGAATCCGTACTTTCTTATCGTTCTGTATGAACTTGGCGAATCTGGGCGTCGGCGTCCGCTTGGGCTTCTTGGGCTGCATGGACTTGGTCTCCTTGTCCCTGATGTCGAGAAATGGATCGTCGGGCATGGGGATGGGATCGGGCACCGGAATGCCGCATCTGTTGAGGAAAGTGCGCGTGAACCGGTCGCAGTCGACGATCTTGAACACCTTGCCGTAGAACTCCACCTCGTTGCCGATGTTGAAGTCCAATATGTCGTAGAAATTGTCGTCCATCAGCGGCGGGAAGCGGATCTTCTGTCTACCAATCACGATACCTGCATCACTTTACTTTTAGATTCCTACTTAGTGGAGCGTTTGGTGAAGAAGTACCTTGCGTACAACCGCTGTTTACAATGTGCGGTTCCACCACTTTGATAGTACCATCTTCGAGGTAAAAGTATATTTTAACTCTTCTCATTAGAAACGGCTGGCCTCGTACTTCTTGTAGCGTTTCGTTGAAATACGCATCGAACACTAATATCTGGAAATTATTTTTCTACAATAAATGCACCAAAAATGATCTAGGTACTAACCTTCTTATCGAACGCTACCCAAGCGGGTATCTCGATGGTTTCCCCTCTTGGATAAATAGAAGGGTACTTATCGGAAAGGGGGCCCAGCATGTTGGGCTTCACTCGTTCTCTCAATCCAGGATTTCCCGGTCCCAAGTAGTCTAATTGAGGGTGTAGACGAAAGTTGGTTCTACCGATCTGTGAATAGGGGGTCTACAATTTGATCGCTCCTGTACCATTATTTAATACTTACGTCTTTGTTGAAGGTATAGCCGGGTAGAAAGGGCATGTTGGGGCACTTGGCGGGGCACTTGGTGGACATTTTTAATGGATTTTACTTTCGATAGAGCTCGTAACGTAGAAGAAATGCGGAAAAAATGTTGAGGAAAATCGTTTTGTCGATTGGGATTATCGGTTTCTACGGTGATTACTTCTGTTGTCAAAATAATTCGAGGATAATAGAGCAGGAGCTGGCGTGTAAATCAAGTTGTATACTCTTCGTTAATGGTAATAAAAAATATTGAAAATGTAGGTAGATATTTCGTAGGAGTTAAAGCAGGATATTGAAGAGTAAGTGATTAAGTTTTATTTGATTTTCATCAACCAGCAGGTGTGTTAGATAAATATTTGTATTATTGTAATATTTATAGGTAGTTTAAGCCCCAATTTTTAATTAATTACACCATTTGGTTATTTATTTACCGATTCTACATTACTGGTACGTTATGGCGAAACGACCAGTTTAATTTGTGTTGTTGTTTTAAAATTAATAATGGGACAATAAAATTGTGTGTAATAATCCTTCATAAATTTCATAATCTACAAATATAGAACCTGGCATAAATCTAAATCTAAACCAAACAAGATAATAGTTAAACTAATATTGGTAAAGCAGATAAAATAAAAAGAAGTACAATTTTTAAAACGCTTCCACATCGCTTTCCGGTTGGAATGTGTAGACATTAAAAATTACTGAGGAATTAATTAAGATTGCTTTAAAATTCTGAATCCTTTCACAATTTCTTTTGAGCTTTTCTTTGATTTCCTTTAATCTTCTTTGTTTCGTATACAAAGATGTTAAGAATTTTAAACCCTACCGAATCCTACTGTAATGCATTATAGAAATAACATTTTGGTTTAAAGTTCAATAGCCTTCGTATTGTTATGTGCACTGTGGTAAGAAAGTAAAAATAAAACTAAATAAAAATATGCAAAATTTCCTGGCAGCAAAACGAAATCATTAGTAGTCAGATAGCACTAAGTCTAATTATCCTGCGCAGATTTCAGTTAGTAATATTTTTTATGTGCGTTTTTTTAGCTAGTCCGGTCATTTATCGCTAGTATAATCAGTAAATAGCCTCCCAAACTCCTATAACTTGTTTTACGAAGCCTGGTGAACAAATACCTTCTTAAACCTGTTCCAAGTCTAGTATAATAAATACCATGTTGAAACAGGTAAGAGTTTTAGTAAAAAAGTACATTACAAATACATTAAAAATACATTATAGGCCTTTAACTATTCCCTATACTTTCCCTACACGCGTATTTCCTTATTTCCCTTCCCGAAGAGTTTCCCTCAAGCTTGCGTATTCTCAATTCTGGGTCGACGACACTAAAATATCGACTGCCTGGTCTATATAGTCTATAGGATAGGATTTTCGTTTTAGATTTTATTTAGTATCTCGTCGACTTCGGTTCGCGACCCAACGCTTTTGTGCTTGTGTAATAGCTAAATATGCTGGTGCTTCACGCATTGTTGTCATTGAATAACAAACGGTACCAAGACGACCACGTGGAGAGCGGATTCCTTATGTTTTCCACCGGATTTTAGTTCCCGTGCGTCCGCGTAAATGCGATTGTTATGCAAAAAAATAGCGCTCGAGCGATGAAATGTTGTAGAGCGACTGGTCAGTAATTATTGGTTGTAATTCGTGTCCTAAGAGAAGGTTAAAACTGTTTGTTTTTTGTGAATATAGATGTTTGCAACAATTTGATATTTTCGAAATAACGAGGCTAATATAACAGGTAATTGTATGGTAAATTATGTAATTATGAATTGAAGAGGTTCGATAAATATTTACCTATTATTGATAGTGTTGTTTATGATTTGATAATACTGCAGATTGTAATAAATTCACTTTCGTTTATATAATTGTGGGATATAAATAACTTATTTATATTACTCCTCTTAAAACTAGTAAATGTTTTTATACAATTTTTTCAATTGCTTATTCATAAATAAACTTCATTTTAAATATTCTCATCATGAATCGAAGAGTATGATGCGCAGAAAGACACAGTTATAGCAAAATAATTTATCTTTTAATTTAAAGAAAATGTGTGGGTTTTGGCAAAATAAAATTTGAATTAATTGCTTTCTTCCATTAACTACTATTTCCTGGACTAGCATAGAGTGTGTTTTTTGTAATTTTTGCGAGTTGCGAAGGCGAGTTAATTTCATAACAGGCGCGGTTGAAATTCAAGGTTCTCCATTTAGCGCCAGCACGACTGGAACTAGATATCAATCAATTCCATGCTATATCATTCCGGCAATATCAATGAATTATTTACGTTTTGGGTCCGAGTATTCGCATGGGGGATTACAAAATCATTTTTAGAAGATTTGGTATTTTTATTTGTTTTTTCGTTTAGTTTATTGCATAAAAATTACTACTAATAGAAGAGTTCTAAATAATTTATTGCTTATCAAAAAATGTTGGGTAATTTGGAATTATGAGATGTATCTACTTGAAAAAAGTAACAAGCTGTCCTGATAAAGTTTGGTATTAATAATTCATAAAGATTCCAATTGTTTTATTTACATATACATACATAAGTCCAATTGCGATCATTTTTTGTTTTATTTAGTGTTTGGAAAAAATATAAAGTAAGTTTCGTTTGAAATAAAATTCGTGTTTATTCAATTTTTATCGTTATTTCACGTAATGTAATCTATTGTGTGCGAGTAAATATGTTGTGTATTTGTTACCTTCTCTTATCAACATTACAGTACATTTAAAAAGTTGTTTTACGTGTATATTTATTGCAGCGCAATATTTATTTACAACAAATGATTAAACTGCAATTTATCTTGATAGGCAATATTAATAATAGAAAATATCGATGATAGAACATCATTATATTTGGATATACACTTTTTTATTACACCAGTGGCGGAGGTGTTAAGAAGCCAACTTCCCCTAATTTTCGTCACTGGAAAAATTCAAATTTTTAGATATTTACTTTTTACTCTTAGTACCTATCTAAAGTGACTTGTTTCTTCAACAAAATATTTGTTAATTAGCCATACCTCTAATCTAAGTAATAGAGCTTTTTAACACCTTGTATAAACGAGTAGAATAAATTATTCCATCCAAGTTATTTGAATAAATATTCACTATCATTCAAATTTGCCTATAACACCTATGCATAAATAATCTAAAAAAATTATCAGCACACGATTATGCTTATCGATACCGTTAATTTTGTAACATTTACCACAGTACTTTCAGTATTAACACAAGCCGTATTCTTGCAACTACTAAAAACCCCCATAATCACACTCCTAATAATCAGTTTTCCTAGTTTATCATTCCCCAAAGACACGCGCTACTGCATAAAACTCGCGAAAATCAATACATCACTCCCAATTTAACAAACAACTTTGCCAAACATATTTTTATCGCATTCCTTCCCAGTTTTATGGGCGTCGCCCTAATAGCGCATTTAACTAACTATAACCCCATCGAATTTGACCCGAACACATTTGAACTCTCTGCCCACGTCTAATCATGGCTGTTTTTAAGGAACATGGACAGTTCCAATGCGGAACCAGAGCTGTCGAGCTTCGATAGCGAAGTGGACGAGAAGCAGGAAAAAAAGAAAATGAACATGAAAACCGTCGCGACGATTTTCGCCAAACGAGTGAGTTTTATTAATTTTATCGCCTTTTCCAACGGCTATTCAATCAGACAGCTGCGTTTGGGTTTTATTACGTTCATTTATATCTATTCAAACACTATATCGGTTAGATTTAAGATAGTTAGTAGAGAAATAATAGTACTATACAATCACATATTTTCGAATGCAACTTGGTTTGTTTCAGGCGGCCTTATTCTACCTGGGATACCTGATATGTTATTTCAGCTTCTCCGTAACGCTGCCTTTAATAGCTATTTGTACTTTGGTGTGGTTCGAGATGCAAAATGCGAATAAACACAACAAAATATCGAGCAAATCGAAGGCGAGTTCGTTAACGAAGAGGGACTTGTTGAAAGTGGTGGATGAACTACCATCTTGGGTGAGTTTTGAGCATATTGCGCTTTGACTTCGGCTAATTTTGGGGTATTTTTAGGTGACTTTTCCGGACAGGGAACGAGCTGAATGGCTAAACGAGGTATAAAATGCATTATGATTAATGGAAGATGGTGTGTAAATGATTTGTTCTTCAGATTATCGCTCAATTATGGCCCAGCCTATGCATTTACATAGTGAAACTGTGCAGGACGAAGTTGCAGGCGAAAATTAAGAAAAAATTCGAAGGTTTCGGATTTGGTGATATCGATTTCGGGAAAAAAGTAAGCGAAGAAATCGATTATTACAGGCTAATGTTATCAAACGTGATTTTTAGCCTCCGAAAATCGATGGCGTTAAAGTTTACAACAGGACCATTACTAAAGATTCGATTATCATCGATTTCGATATTTAGTGAGTATGAGATACATTTATTCTATTATAGTCTGTTCACAAATTCTCCTGATAGCGAACGTAGTATAACATAATTACTAACGTTTCTATTTAATAATAATTTTTAGCTACGACGGTGATTGTAAAATCGATTTCTCGGTGTCCGGAACGCAAATCGGGTGCATAAAGGACTTCCAAGTAATTATTCTCATTTGGCTACCCCTAAATCGCGAATTTTACGGAACTTGTTTCAGTTAGGAGCAGAATTGAGATTGGTTCTCAAGCCGCTGATGATTAAAACACCGATTATCGGGGGCATACAGCTCTTCTTCCTCAACACCCCCGACATAAATTTCGAATTGGAAGGTATCTCGGGAATCCCCGGATTCAGGTAGGCAACCGCCAATTAGCCCAATCGAAGTCATACCCATTGAAATTCATCTTCTAGCTATTTCATTCGGCAAAAAATCGAGGAGAGGATCAAGAAGAAACTGGTGTTTCCCAATAAGATTACCAAGAGGTTCTCGAAATCCGTAGAGGCTGTGGAATTGAAGGCTTTAGAACCAGCTGTATGTATTCATTTTCACAAGTAATTATGTAATTTACAGGGTGTAATTTGCAGGGCGTTCTTAGGGTTCACGTATTTGAAGCTAAAGATTTAGAACGAAAGGATGTCACCGGAAAATCCGATCCTTACGTGGTACTAACAGTGGGAGCCCAAGAATGCAAAACTCCTGTTATTAAAAGGGAGCTCAATCCAAAATGGGATTACTGGTGTGAAGTAGGTCATTGATAAATACTAGCCCCTGTAGATTAATACACTTTTTAATTTCCAGTTCGTGATTTTGGATCCTTTGGGGCAACATTTGCATTTTAAAATGTTCGATCAAGACGATTTAAACGAGGACGATTTTATGGGGAGGTGAGCGCGTTAATAACGAATTTATAAATTGTATATTGCAATTTTATCTGTTTCAGTGGTATTGTAGAAATCCACAACGTTATAAAAGACGGGGAAAACGATAAATGGTTCAACTTAGACAACGCTAAACACGGCAAGATTCATTTCAGGTTCTTCTGGCTCGGCCTATCACCTGACGTAGATGCCTTAAATGCGGTAAAAAAAATTTCACCACTAATGAATCACCCTGTATACGCAAATTGCATTCTTGCAGGCATCGCAAGAAACGAAGTTACTAAAAGTAGCGAATATTAGTACAGCACTTCTCACCATCTACCTGGACACAGCGCAAAATTTACAAGTACAAACTACAAGTCTTATAGCAACATTCGCATTGTAAAAATGCATCTGTTACAGAGGGTGAAATCTAAAAAGCCGGATCCCTATGCGGTGCTGACGGTGGGCAAGCTGCAGCAAAAGAGCAAGGTGAAGAAGCACACGTGCGACCCGATGTGGGAGCAGGGCTTCTCCATGCTGGTGGCGGATCCGGAGAACGATTCCCTCAATCTTTCCATTCTGGATAAGGGCAGCGACGCGAAATTGGGGCACTTGAATTACCCGTTGAAAGATTTGTTCGAAACGATCGATTTGCAAATCAGTAAAGAGGAATTCTCGCTGGGGAATCCCACGGAAAAGATTTACCTTTCGCTGCAATTAAGGGTAAGATTGTGGGTATTAATAGTAATTTTTTATAATTATAATTTGTGGTTTTTTAATGTAGATTTTGACGAATGATAATTTCGAAATTGACGATAGTGAGACTGAATCTGACAACGAACCGGCGGATAATCTATCCAGGCATCAGTCTACAAGGTCTTCTTCTTCACGATTCCATAGACAAAGTAAGATATCGAAGATTTATGATGATAATATTGTGTATAATTTTATCCACATTTTCGAAACTATGCGTTCCGGAAACTTCTTTTTTGTTTGATTCCGTAGTGAATTTTCTATGTTTCCATTGTAGATAATTTGCTAGTTTCTTCCTTATTTAGAGTTTTTATAAGGCTTATCCAGAAGTCGACTTACTTTACAATTTTGTTAATATCTCCTGAACTAATCAACGTAGAATCTTCATTTTTGTTTCCGTTTGTAGAAGAAACTTCACTCTTTTATAATCTTCAAACACATTTTCCCCAAATGCTATATTTAATGGTACATTCCGAATTTTCGCGCTTCTAATATTTAACAAATTTATGCCACATGAGAAATCTAATTTCACCAAATTTGAACCTAAAACCTTCCAGTATCTACCTCAAGCAGCGCGAGCCACACTCCGCCGAAATCTCCTTCCACGCCCACGAAAAGTGCCCCCACGCCGGACCTAGAAAATGAGGTACCCGCGAGGAAATCGTCAGTCCGCTCGAATAATTCAGCGCCAGTAAGAAGCCCTAGTTTCAAAGAGTAAGTACCGAACACACCCTTAAAACACCCCTTAAATGGACTTGTTTTTTAGAAAAACCGAACTGGGCCAGATGGAAGTAACCTTACACTACAGCGCCCCCAGGCAAAAATTAATAGTAACCGTCCACAGGCTTTCGTGAGTAGTTTTAAACACTCACTAGCTGCTTTAATAATGCAAATTCTTCTACAGGAATATACCCTTAAGAGACCCGAATAACATACCGGATCCTTACGTGAAACTCAAGCTAACAGCCCCAGGTGCTAATAAAATTAAAAACAAAACAAAAGTGAGTAATTTAGATATTTACTACTAATTGGAGATTTTATGATGGTTATTTTAATACGTAAAATTTTTGATAATGTAGTGCGACGGAAAATATAGCGAGATGATGAGTTTGTATCGGTTAGCAACGAAAATACCGGTGTTGTGGTCGTGGTTGAGGATGCCACAGCAACAGGTAAGGCCTCGTGCAGGGAAATGTCGCTTTCGGGAGTCGTTAATGTGGCATAAAGGTGGTGGTGAAACAACGATTAGCTGCAGTAAATGTTCTGTGACCGTCTAAAATGGGGTTAACATCGTAGCGATGCGATATACGTTGAAATAGTTATTTTTCTAGGTTATTATGGATAATTGCGATCCGGTGTTCGAAGAAACTTTCGAGTACCTCGTCTCCAATTCCGATCTTCCGAACAACAAGCTGGTTTTGACGGTGAAGAGCAAGAAGATGTTCCATTCGTATATCGTAGGACAAGTGAGTAATTCGCGTGAAATTATATACTTGCATTGCATTATTATTTTCGTGCAGGTAATTATAAATTTGAAGTACTTCGAACGGATCAACGAACCCTACCGCGAATGGTACGATCTAGCGCAAGCCGAAGATTCCGACTAGCATTGCCTGAATTGCGCTATTTGCTAAATGTACTCGCGCAATTGCCTTATTTTTATACGCAAAAATCGTTCACCTATATTCAAAACGTTTATGTATTTAGAAGTAAATATATGTATAACATTTCTTGTTAAAACACGTCTTTATTACTTCCAAATACTCAGGTATACATAAAAAAAATACAGTGATGAAGAAGACACAATACAAACACGATTAAATTAAATAAAAGTGAGCTTAGTTCTGGTTTGGTTCACCAACCAAACGTTCAAAGTCTCGTACTCCTCGATGCAGGCGTCCACCTGATCGGGATTGTACCCTTTGCTCGCGCACTTCTCGAGCGCGCTCGACACCATCACGCTCTTCCCGTCGCCGGCCAGTTCGCTCACGATCGCGAATATCTTATCGTTGACGTTGGGCGGCCGTTGTCCTTGGTTCTCGAACGTCTGCGTCAGCGAATCCTTGCTCATCTCCATCAGCCTGATGGCCTCGTTCACGTCGTCCTTCACCACCACGTCGGAGAGCCTCAGGCGGGCCAAGGCGGTGGACAAACGCAGGATACCGAGGAGGTTTCTCGCCGACGTGAACGTCATGTCTTTGGAATTCCTCGCGACTTTTCGCAGTTCCACGTAAGCCGCTGCAAGAAACGTTGTTATTAGGTTATCAACAGTTCGATATACATCTACTTACCGACGATAAAATCTGTTAAATCCTCCGGTATAACCGGATCTTTCAGCTTGCACATGGCTATGTACTTCCTCATGACCTTCATGTCGAGGGCCTCGACCTCCATGGGGGGCTGTTTGCTGTGCCTGTGCACGTAGGTGATGTGCTGGGCCAGCTTCAGGTCGTTGTCCCGATTCGCTTTGTCCTGGATGAGCCAGAGTAGATCGAAACGCGAGAGCAGTGCGGCGGGTAGCTGGATATTCTGCACTATGGACCTTTTGGGGTTGTAACGACCGTAAGCCGGATTAGCGGCTGCTAGAATCGACACCCTGGCGTTTAAGGTTGTTAATATACCGGCCTAAAAACGTAGGAAAATTATCATTATTAGAAGAAACGTTTGTTTGCGTGTGTCTTACTTTGGCTATACTAATGGTTTGTTGTTCCATGACTTCGTGAATGGCTGTTCGATCTTCATCGGCCATTTTATCGAACTCGTCAATGCAGCAAACTCCTTGATCAGCCAACACTAGTGCTCCTCCTTCCAGCATCATTTCGCCGGTCATCGGATCTTTCATAACCGATGCAGTCAAACCTACTCCGGAGGAACCTCTTCCCGTGGTGTACTGGCCTTAAAAACGAACGACATTCTTAAAACACCGGGAATTTTTAAGTAAGTTAAGCTTACTTCTCAGCGCTAATCTGTTGATGTAGCCCAACATTTGCGATTTGGCAACACCGGGATCGCCCATTAGGCATATGTTGATGTTGCCGCGGATTTTCATCCCGTCGGGTTTCTTGTCTACGCCTCCTACTAGTAACAGGAGCAGAGCCTTCTTAACGTCGATGTGTCCGTAGATTTCGGGCGCCAGCGACATGGCCAGCTTCGTGTAAAAATCGTCTTCAGTCAAAGTCGCTAGCTCTTCGGGAGTGAGGTGATCAGACGCGTCTGAATCCATTTTGTTGAGGCATATCAATTTCTAAAACAGAAAACATTTTTAACCGGTTTCTAGATGGTACTGTTTAGTAATCTTACGTGAGCTTCTAGGTAAGTTTCGGGCAAAGCACCGCCGATTATCTGCCTGTAGCCTTGCTTTATCAGCGGTAAAAATACACCGGTTACCGCTATGTGGTCTCCGGGAAGAGCTTGTCTGGTAACTTCGCCTCGGCAGAATATTGTTAGAGTTCGAGGAATGTGTCCGACTGGTACTTGGTCGCTCTAAACAGATTTCAAGTTACTCAAACAGTTTAAAATAAAATAAGAGCTCAAAACTAACTTGTTCCTGTATTTTAATCTCTTGGAACTTAACGAACTTGGATCCTCTGGTCTGCAGGTAGAGCCTACCGCCCGATTTGTTGGTCTTGCAATCCTCGCTTTCGCACATCACGATCGGCATGAAATTCAGGCCGGTGACGGGCTGGTAGGTCTCGGCCCCGCATTGATCGCAAGTGTAAGTAGCCACTCGCATCATTGGCTTCACTTCCGTGCAACGAGTCACGATTCCTCGTACTGTGACCAGCGTTCCGAGGTGCTCGGCTTTGATGTCTCTGATCGGCATCGGTTTGTTCGTGGTTTGATTTTGAAAGTAAATTTCGCTGAAAATTTAACGGGTAGGTTATTAAGATTGCTGCAAGTGTAGGGAACGTAGAATGATATTAAGCACAGTCTATTTCAAAATACTTTATTTCTAAATACTTCACATTTATTATCACAATTCATTAAAATAAATTAGCTAAGTGTTTAATCTTAGTTAGTAACGTTCCTACGTTTCTTTCTATGTTAACCGCCAACGAGAGTACTAGAATGGTGGAATTCCTCTTGTACCATTCCTTGTTGTAGGCCAAATGAGTACTCCAGCTCTCGTCCAAGTATTGTTTGTAGAACAAACTCATTTCGTCGGCTGTAAGTTGGGTTTTGTTGAGGTTTTTGAGGGCTGCTTGGATGTACTTGGCCTTTTCGTTCGAAAATTTCTTGTTGTGGTCGATCCAGAAGGCGTTGTTCCATTGCTGGGTGGCATCTTGCAGGTGTCTCAATCTAGCTTGCAGGGGAGTTTCATTTTCTAGTTTGTTTCTTAATATCGGTCGGAGGTTGGATACTTCGTGAGGAGGGCCGATTACTTCGACGTTATCTTGCTCGCGTATCACCACTACGGGGGTTTCTAGATGCTTATCCAGCAGGAATATAGCACCGCTTTTCGATCGCGATAGATTAGGGAGCTGTTTTAATTTGGTGCACTGGCGAACTTGATTCATTATATAACAATTAAGTTTGATTCATTTTCACGTTAAACAACACTAATCTGACTGACAGTTTCCCTCTAAATAGTTTGAGGTTAGTTACATAATTCCGTCAATGTCAATGTCAAAGAAACCGAGCCAGAACGTAACCGCACAAACAGCTACTTTTTAAAAAATCCAGTATATTATGTTTATAGATGAAAAAATACTTACAAACGTCGCATTAGCTCAGGAGGAAACTTATTCCTGGCTTCTCGGTGCTCGTTCGGTTGCGTCAGTCTGTTTTCCATCATCAGTCGATGTTCAATGTAGAGATCCAAAGCGTCCTTAGCCGTGACGTCTTTTTGTACAAACGTTGGTAAAAGTTCGTGAACAATATCGGCGAGTAATGTGTTGTAGCGCCTGGCGTTCAATTGAATAGCTTTAGCTAGGTCATCATCGAAGTCATTTACATCGTCGAGTTCTATCCACATTCCGACTTGCTCACGGTGAGCTAGTTTAGTCAGTTGGTTGGAGTATTTAAAATGCTTCGAGCCGGAGGTGTCTTGCACGCAATATTCCATTAAGAAAGTCTTCAGTTGCTCTATAAAAAAAAATAAAAATAATGAAGTTGTTTATAATTTATTTGAAGTTGTAATTACCTTTATCTTTTTCGTAATCTCTTTTAGCCATTTTGGTATTAGCTTGAAGGCACTACCACTTAAAAAACGAGGGCTCTTTTAATGGATTTAAAAACACTTTTCTTGTAAGAATATAAAAAAAACAACAGGTAACAGAAAAGCAAGTTTACCGATCACAAATGTTTTTAGGCGCGAAAATAAGCTTTTGACAGTGTTGACACTATTGACATTGACAGACTAATTGTCTTCAATTTTGTACTACTGCAACCACAATAATTGAACAAAATAGAAAGTAAATGTGTACTTAAATCGTTAATAATGTAAAACTATAATTGTTAATCAAACATAATTCAACATATTTAATAATAGATATATAATTGTTATATTATTAGGAAACAAATTTAATTTTGCTGGCCTTTGATTTTTCGGAACTCAGGCTATTACTCTATCATGTCATGTGATTGTTGATTGAGGTTAGGTTTGTTTTGAAGTTTAAATGGTTGGTTTATTAAGATTTAAATCCCATAATGGCTGATTTTACGAATACTCATCGATATTTCATACAGTACATGTTAAAACATGGTATAGCAACAATTAATAATGCCATGGAATATTGTCGTCACGTCAGTAGAGGTATATACAAAATAAATATTAATAAACGATTCTACCAATTTGCTTTTTAGGTGAAATCAATGATCAGTCAGAATTTAAAGACTTTGTGTTGGATGTAAATAGGGAAATAAAGAAAAATTCGTTTAACCTAACATTCAAAACTTGCGAGGTAACGAAAGAGAAATTTTTGGTATGGCAAACCTTGAAGAACGATATTTCTCTATTGCAAATAAAATTTTCGGCAGTGGATATAGAATATTTCCACTCGGTATTTCAAGAAATTTTACGTAACGAAGAGCATCGAATAAAACAAAACGAAGCTTTAAATTTGTCTTCCAGCCTAACGTCACGTTTGTCCCTTGAAAATGCTGAAAAATTACTAAAAACATTCGTGCAAATTGGTTATTTCGTTAGTAAGGATTCTTGTATATTCCTTGGACCCAGACTTATTTTAGAGTTTACTTCGTACCTCCAGTCGCATTTCACAGATTCCATTTGTCCACTTTGTTCTGAATTAGTGTTTTGGGTAAGATATTTTGAGTTGAAACTAATCGCTAACCACCTTATAATTAGATATTTTATATATAATGTATTTAAAGGGAAAAAGCTGCAGATCATGCGAAAAAACTGCACACATCTACTGCCTCGAAACGTACTTAAGGAACCAGAAAGACTGCCCCAATTGCCATGTCGCTTGGAGCACTCCTATGGAAGTTGAAGAGAATGGCGGTTCTGATTCAGATAGTTCAACTGATTAATTGGTAAGCTTACTACTATTAAAATTGTAAGATTAATGCCAATTTCTGGATATATTTTAGAACTCGAACTTCTATCCAACAATCATCTTAGGATTACCTATTTTTGTACATTTAATAAATACATTAACATTAATTTTTCAACCTGATTATTTTGTGTACAAAAACATAGCACAGCTTCTTGATTAGATGAAATTAATGTAAAAATCTGAAATTTTGAAACAATTTTAACGGAGGTTTTATTTGTATGTAACTTTATTCAACAATAAGTAGGTACATATAAATTGGAAGATTTTGATCTGAAGTAACAAATGAGTATAAGACAAAAACAATAACAGATATATTCAAGTTTACAAAATATTTACATAACTAATATATTACAATAAACGAACAAAGTATCAATGTAACATCTACATATTAATATCTACCAATTAAGGATAAATATTGTAAATACTCTAGTTATTTGCAAGAGGTGATAATTAAACAAAATCACTTACTTCGAGCGAAATGATATTGAAATGGATATTTCTCAATTTGCTTCGTAAAAAATGCAACTCGACAAATGGAAATAAATAAACATAAGAATAGAAACAAAGAGTTTGGAATACTTATAGCACTGGAGTTAATTTTTTAGAAATTACATGTAGCCTACTAAGCCTCAAAGCTGCAAGTAGATAAATATATTGGACTAAAATTAAACTAGACAACGCTAGATGTTTTAGTCCAATACTTCTAATTTGCTGTAGTAGACAATCGTAAAAATAATAAAAAGGAAAAATAAACGTTCAAAAAAAGTTAATATCATGGTCCCGATTTTGTGAAAATCATGATTCTGAACATATGATAGCCTATTTAAATAAATAACTAATGATTATTGTGCTATCTAAATATATACTTGAAAACGAAACATTACTTCAACAATAAAAACGATACATATAAAATAAATAGTTATTATATTACTTTTTTGCCTATGATTGAATTAGTTCGATGTACACATATGAGTTTCTGCTCGTACATTTCATTTGAGATCTCCCCTTTTTTCAATTAAATCTCTCACTTGTACACGTAATAAAATTTGCCAATTATTATCGCAAAGTGCAACGTACATCAAAAAGATAGGTTGAAATGAAGTCGAGAGTAGAGTGTCTTTCGTGCAAACACAGACAATCATAGTCCAATAATTGACTTAATTACCTAATTTATTACACAACACTTTAATTACTTTTATCTATTACGTGCGCAAGTTTAGCGAGCAAGCTACATTACGGTTTAGAATCATCAGGAGTGAGCTCAAATAAAAATGATGCTTTTTAACTATCTATCCTTCGAAAGCTTCTAAATTTTTACTTACATTGCTACGTTTCTACTGAAGCTACATGTTTCTTACTAGGCCACACGAGGTCTTAAGATAATTAAATCACATTTGAAATACAGAGTATTGCTTACAATGAAAGGAAAATATTATCAGGACTACAGGTAACTCAGCGTAAAACTAAAAATATACAACTGATATGTACAGATATACTTAAATAGATTGCTTGACACTACAAATGGTAATCGTGCGATTCGTTCGGTTAAATTTGCAACAAGTATCAAATTGGAACTGGCCAGTATATTAATATCAAACTGTAATATTACGTTTAATATTTTCGATTAATCTAAATTTATTTGTGTTTTGTAAAAACTAATATAATATAGGAATACTATATTATGTACCTCACAATCTCTCGTATTACACATGTTTTCTCTAATCTCTAATAACAAGCATATTCAAACCATTGAATGAATTTAAGTAAATCTACATATTATTTATGTAATAATGTACACACAGCATTTTTAATACCGATAAATGCTCTTCGAGAAATAAAATAGACAACAAATAATATGCTCTTTAGTTCTTTTTTATTAACATATTTTTCTTATAAAAATTAATACTCATTGGTAGATAGATTAAGGGTTCCTTCGTCTACACCAACTTACTCTACTTATTGTTAGAATAATGTAAATTCGCCTACACGAAATAAATAAGTCACCGACTATTGTCTGTAAAGTTCTGTAATTTGTAAACTTCCATTCGTTATTCAACATCATATAAAAATAAAAATAATATCTCCTACAGTTCCCTATAAAAACAAAGTAACGAGTACGCATTTAAAAATATCAGAACCGCGACTTCAATTTCGCATTTAAATCTTAACTCTTATAGATCGCATCGATAACATTTAATTCAATTCCAATGCAGCGCCAAGCACATCCCAACGAAACAAACAACATCTAAGTCAAGCTCTTGTTTTGTGTGATTGATAACAATATTATTGACGAGGTCGAAAAGCTAAACCTGTTTGCTCTCAGCTTTGCTTAAACTTATAGCTAGTTCGAGATCAGCCTGCTCCTGGAGTTGCCTCTTCAATCTGTCCTGCTCCATTTTCAGGCTCTCCATGGCGGCCCATTCCAGCTGCTGGTCCTCGCTGATCTTCGTTATCGGCGCCGACGCCCTGCCGTCGCTGCTCACGAACGGATCGTTGGCGGGCAACGGCGCCGATTGCCTGCCGTCCAGCCCGAACGGATCGAATTTCTCCTTATCCTTATCCTTATCCGTTCTACTGGCGGGAGCCGGCTCATCGTCGAACGTAATGTTAAACGGATCTTCGTATCGATAGTTACGAAACGGGTCGTCGGTAAATTCGAGAGCGCTAGAAGACTGCGGTTGGACCTTAGCGGTCGGCTTATCAGTGAACTGTAGAGGATATATGAAGGTTATTAAGGCTGGAAATTTGATTAAAATAGCGCGTTAGTGGAATTGTCGATCGAACTGCTCCTGAAATGTTTATTAATACTTGCTATTTTTTTTTTAACTAAACTGCTTCATGCTGGTGCTAGTTGAAGAAAGGCAAACTTAAAACAACGACAACTAAAAATTTTAAATCGTAAATAAAAAAGAAATTCTAATCAAACGAAAAAAATTAAGGGGCAGTTCTATGAACATTTCTGGTTAGAATATTTTTTTCAAAAAATAAGCGTTTGGTTTAAAATAAAGAAAAAAACTAGTCATTAAAAGTCTTTATAAAAATAACTTTACGCTTACTTTTTGAAGATGTACTTAAAATAAACACATATTCGTGAATTTCATGAAAATATTTTTATCAAATGACGAAAAATTAGTGAACTCTATTCATTGAACTTACTTTGAAATATTCCTATTTAATTAGAAAAAAAAACAAATTGTAGCGACAGACTTATCGAAGATTTTTCAACAAGTCCATTACTTAAAAAAAAAAAAAATAAATAATAGTGAAATTCAACAAACATACCGTGCAACTATTGGGATAGGCGAAAATTAATTGGGTAAAAAATGGATCGTTCAGTAAAGGAAAAGGTAACTTGGTATAATTTAACAGGATACTTCGGTGTAGGCACTATAAAATAAAAAAATAAATATGTAATCAACAAAATTTTGAAAGTAATTAAAAAAAACTCATTCCTACAGTCCTCTGGTGATTAAAAGAAATCTAATAAACAAAATACTTTCAAAATTTCAAAACCAACTAAAGCTAATCACAAGGCGATTCTCATACAACTACCATCGGTAGCCATTTACGCGAATCGCCCTGTAACATCAATCCGAAGCGCCCGAAGCACCCAAAGCCCCGTCGAATCTTATACCTTTGCATCGAAGTCCGAAAAATCGGCGAAACCGCCGCCGCCGCCCCCGAACGGATCGCTGCCGAACGCGTCCGACGGTTGCGAAGTTTTCCTGAATGTCGGCGGCTGGGGACGAGGCGGGGCGGGCCGGGGCGGCGGGTTCTTGCTCTTCTTCGGCGGCAGGGCCGGACTGGGGCTGGTCGGTCGCGGCGGCGCCGAACCGTCCCTCGTCGGGGCGTGCAGAATGGCGAAGGGATCGCAGCCGAACGGGTCCTTTTCGGGCTGGAATAGTACAATTAGGCGTCGTGCAACTGGTAAACATTGAGAGAAGAGACCACTTACTTCTGTTGCAGCCGGTTTGTTTTGGGCGTTATCGAATGCATTAAACGGATCGCTTTGCGAGGTATTTGAGGTAAACGAACCGCCGAATGGATCTGAGTTGAAACCGTTCTGAAATTTTAAATAGATACAATGAGACAAACTGATTTGATATATTCTTTTAGATATACTTACGTTATTGGGAAAGGCGGGTTTGAAATCTTCGTTAGAAAAGGCATCGTTACTCTTAAATGGATCTAAATAACACACACACAAACGATTATAAAATATATACTAATTAATTAAAGTTCTAAAAACGTACCGTTTTTGAACGGATCATCTTCGAATCCAGAACTTCCGTGACCGTTTTGGTTGTTGAACGGATCCTTGCCGAATCCGTTCTGAAATAAAATAAATTTTAAGCTATCGCAACGTTCAAATTATGATAAAAACGCAATACCTGCGTCTTAGAGTCTTCGTTTAATATTTTATTGTATTCCCCTTCTCTAAACTCCGGCTTAATTCGCAAAATATTGTCCGTTATTTGATTCACATCGCCGGATTCGATTGTCGAATCGCACGCTTTGATGGCATCGTTCATCTGTCTCGTTTGCTCCTGCAGTTGCGTTATCAAAGCTTTCGCCTAAAATAATACGATATATATAAAACAATCCGCGGTATTTTTTAACATATTTTACCTGGCTGATATTCAGCTGTGTATCTTGCAAATTAACCGAAAGGCTTTCCAATTTATTAATGTTCTCCATTTTTTGCTTTTCCAGCCGCTCTTCTTCCATCCGGAGGCCTTCCAGTTGTTGCTTTTTACTGTTCAATTCGGTTTCCTGAGTTTTCACCATCTCCGCTTGTTCTGCCGCTTGAACTCTCAATTTATCCACCTATAATAGTTTGATTTATTTCAATTACAGTTTATTTTATTAGAACGTTTGTTGTAAGTGGAGTTTCTTGTCCAATGATAATCCCTAAATTTTCTAATAATTAAATAAATTAAAATTGATAAAAGGAATTATCAAAACAGTATTATTTTTGTTACTCTTATTATTGAGTGTATAAAAATGGGAACGGAAGTTTTCATTCATTTAATTATCAGGATTTTATTAAACCACAGAAAGTGGTTTAATCAAATTAAAAATAGCATTTATCTACTAAACTTATATTATCTGTAGCATTCATTCAAAGCATCCATTATTAAAAATTCTATGGCTAATCGATTTAATATAACTTGCATTTTTACAAGCTGCTATATTAACAATGAACGCTAAAAAATAACGCATGCATGATTCGATTTGGTAAAAAAATATAAGCGAAAAGGCTTAAAAAACGACTTACCTTCTCTATTTGTTCTTCTAATGTCTTATTAATGCTTTCAATTTCCCCGTCCACCTGAGTTTTCTAGCAAAAAAATGAATGCAACATGCCAATCTAACTAAATTATTGTACAAATACACCAACTTTCGATGAAAAAACAGAAATTATCAAAAAAAAATCTTTGATAGTGTAAGTATTAGCTAATTTTTCAAACTCAAGCATTCAAATGCATATACAGCACTTTTGAAAAATTAGAAATCATATCGTGTAACTATAAAAAGCAAAGTGAAATTACTACGAAAAAAAAAAAGAGGCCACATGAAAACCTATCTTTACCTGCGCCTTGAGATCGCTCAGCCTCTTCTGCGCCTCGCCCTTCTGGTTCTCCAATTGCTTCAAAGTGGCCGCTAGAGTGTTCAATTCGCTTTGGAGATTCTTGATCTCACCGCTTTTAATCTTAAGATCAGCCTCTTTTTGTGCTATGTCGGTTTCTAAAGCTAATTTCTCCTTAGCTAATTCTTCTATGTTATTGGTAATCATATCTAGTTCGGGATTCGAGTATCTAGTATTATTGTTCTCCTGAAACAAAGCGACACTACACTAAATAACGCGTTCGGAATGAGAGTAGTTTGAAAACCCTTACCACAAGGCCATCTATTGGTTTAGTATTACGAAAACTGGGAGGTATCATTTCGGGCGTGAGAGACACCGGAGGCTCTATGCCTTTCAAGCACCTCGCGACCAGCCACATGGCCAAAGCGAACTGTTCGTCGTTCAATTTCCCCACCTGCTTAGTATCACAAAGAGCCCTGAAACCAAATCCAAGCTACAACTCGAGCAACCGATTACCATTCGAACGGGTTACCAAATGTGCGCCAGCACCGCCTGCGGCACTCCCGATTGCAGGAATATATCCTTGATTTCGGGACCGGACACGAACCCGTCCTTATCGGCGTCGCTTTTGACGAACAGCGCGTCCGATTTCTCCTTCTCATCGTTCGACACCACCCAAAAGAGCATCGGCTGGGCGGGCGGCGCCGCCACCGCCACCGCCGGCGGCATCGGCTTGGGCGGGATGGGCGACACCGACGGCGGCGCTATGGAAGGCGGAAGCTCCGGCTTGAAGCCGTCTTTGTTTCTAATCAACGTGGAGGTTTTCGGCGCGGCTTGTTCGATGAGCTCCGGCGGCAATACGTTAGGTATAGCGTGGTTTTCGAGGGCTCTATAAACTAAATGCATGGCCTGGAAAATAAAAATAATTCGTTTAATTTATATTGAAAGCGTTGTGTTTGTTGGTGTGCTTACGATTATGAATTCGTGTCTGTTTAAAGCGCCGTCTTTGTCCTGATCGGCTAGATCCCAAATTTTACCCAGCGTGTCTAACGGCAGTTTGGAGTCCATAAGAACATTTTTTACCTAAAATAAAAATCGATTATCACACGTAGAGTACTCGTTTCCGTAAAATTACCTTATTTCCAGGTATTAATCCGTTAGTGGGTGTGAGGGAATCGAATAATTTATCGTATTTATCCTTTTCGGATGGTTTAATTGTCCAATCCACAGCCGAAGGAGGAAGCGAAGTAATCAGAGTACCTCTCGGAGGTGGAGGTTTCGATGGCTTGGGTAAAGGTACATCGCCCTGGTAAAATAAATGAAAATTCATAAGTACTTAAAACGAAAAAAATATTTGTTGTTTCAAATTAATAATTGCACGAAATTTATGCGAGAGATAATTTTCTATAATTAATGTTGGAATTGTAAACTGTATAAACAAAGTAGGGTATATGAAATGTTTGCATTTTATATTAGAGCATTAATTTGGCTATTACAAAGATTAAACAATAATCATCATAAAATTACACTCTAGTTTTTAATCTAACAGAAATTACATATTTATAATCATCTACAAATTAGTTACCAAGAGGAATAATTACAATGCTAAATGAGGAAAGTTTAAAAATACAATTAACGATAATCTTACCATTTTTGGAGGGGGCACATCCAAATTAACATTGGAGATAGTCAAGTCTTTACCGTTTTGTACCAGGGCGACTAACTTCAAAGCGATGAACATGCCGGTTTTGTCCAGGCAACCCCTTCCGCCCGGATCGGACAGATCCCAAATTTTGGACAGGATGACATCGCTCAATCCGGACTTCTTGAGAAATCTGGCGGCTTCCATGCCTCCGACTGATCCGTACCCCTTCGGATCGACCTGTACGAAATTACAGAACGATTTTTAATCCAAAGTAGGTGCATAATTAATAAACTTACCACATTGTAATAGGCTTCATATATGGCACTGCTATTTCCTGCTACCTACAAAATACAGTACTCAATTAACATATTGGCTTATTAAAAAGGTTACTTAATATTAGAAGAAGGTAAATTGGCCACTTTATAGCATATTAAAAACATGAGTGGGTCTTGAAAACAGCAATAAAATAAGAATAGAAATAAGTAAAAAGTACATAGCAACTTAAAATCCTTGTATCATACCGCACATATAATATTTAAGACGGCTATATACCTACATATACATAAATTATAACCCCTTACGAGGTTTAAATGGTTTTCTACGAAGCACAAAAAACATTCATAGATACAAATAAAAGCGTACAATATCAACTAATGAAAACTTTTGATACTTGAGTGGTTAAATTCGATCAAATACAAGGATAATTACATTATTAAGGTTGTTTGTATTCGGAATTTCAAAGTCGTACAACTGATTCTTGCATATTTGAGTAAGTTCCAATGTAACATAGTTGAAAAACTGGAGAAGGAATATTATTAAGTAAATGCAGATATTACAAGTTCTTTTAGAACAGTAAATGGTAATTGATCGCGTGGCTAATAGCGTTTGTATTAATTTTTCAACGTTCATTTACATTAAATCAACAAATTGATCAGCAGATTTTGCTAGCATACAACACACTCAACAATCAATAATTAAAGCTGTTAATTTTCTGTTAACTAGGAGTTAACTTCTCCAAGAAACGATGCAAATTAAGCGTTCTTGTTGTAATTGTCAGGTCGATAATCGAAGAACTTATCTAGTGAATTTGAGCAATAAGAATGTTGATATTGATATTTTGAAGTAGTACGTATTAACGAAATGTCAAGGGTGTGACAATTGTACTTCGAAAACGTTTAAAAAGAACAGTTCTTTGCGAATAAATGGTAATTTTGGATATTTCCGGCCGTAAAATCGGGTAAAATTGGGGCTTTTAACAACTTTTGCTGAAATTTTACACCGCCCACTGGGATGCCGTTGTAAAAGGCATTTTTATTGCACTTAAAGGTATTCACTGCATATTTAATGAATTAACACTTTTCGGTAAATGCGAAACAACGAATTTTAATAAATGGTTCCAAAACACTAGGCACTTATTTAAAAATTTGTTCCTACCTGTGTTGGAGACGGCAACGCAGCCATCTTTTCGAATAAAACTAAAAATTTTCTGATAGGTCGCAACGTTCACCAATGGCGAGCGTAATCAATAAATTGTCTATATTCTAGTACGTTCGACAATCGTAATAAATTGAATATGCCCAACGTAAATAGATTTAAATTTATCTAATCTAATGTAAATAGTGTAAGGTTTTATGAAACTTTAAAAATTTAATTGCATGTTTACAAATTAAAAATAAAATTCATGCAGTGGCTGAATGTCTACCTAATAAAAGGACTACATTAAGTAATAAAATTGCCTGAATTGTATGCAACACGTTTTGCGTATTTCATTGTGCCATGAATAAATAATACATACAAATATCAATAATGTAGTATTAATATTGAATCATACTTTTTAATAACTTTTTATTATAAAAGTAACAACAATTCATAAAACTAATAAACAGAATTCAATACGGTTTGAATTTTCTGGCTTGTTTCATTAGTTCAACTTTCTTCTTGGCCTCTTCGAAATTCTTCCGAAGCACAGCTATATTCTTCATTTTGGATTCCCTTATTTGGAAGGTATAAAAGTTCTTTAATTCTTTCTTCTTGGTGGACTTTTGTGTTTTTTCGTTCAATTTGTTTGCAAGGCTTTCTTTTCTAGATATACCAGGTCGCCTTCCACCTTTTGTTACAACAGTCCAACCTTCATCGTCCACTACTTCTTCGGGTTTCTGCTTTTTACTCTCATCATATTGGGCCATATACGTGTTTACTTCTTGTTGTAGTTGTTCGGAATCGCATATGCTTCGATTGTAGTCCTCGATCCATTTCTCTACGCCAATCTTTATAGGCTGAGTATCCGATGAGAGGGGATTTAACTGTGTTAATTTTAGCGCTTTCAACAAATATTCTCTTTTATTAAAAACGACGAAAACTCGTTTAAAACCATCACCGCTTTGATCTTCTGCGTTTTCGAAGATTACTCGCTTTATATTGCCCACATTCGAGAATGCATTTCTTAGGCCTGTTTCACATGCGTATGGGGGAACATTTAGGATAAATAGAGTTTGTCCGAGCGGTTTTAATTCGTCTTGGTGCCTTACAGAGTGTTCCTTGAGTAATATTTCGTGCCAACTTGTACTCTGTTGAGAGAAAACTAGCGGAAGAACTAGAAAAAATAATGTTAATAAATGGAATATATTTATTGTTTCGGTCTTACTCTTAAATCCTTGCACGGACTCTTCAGTCATATTTGTTTAAATTAACGATTTATGATTAATAAATAATAAATATATTTTTATTTTCAATGTGTAAAAAATGTAAGGTTAGAAAGTTAAGAGTTCGGAATTTAATTACAGCGTTGTCAAATTTAGAGTAGACAACCTCGTAAAGCAAAAGTTACTAAAACATAATTGAGCCATATACCAAAAATAGACAATTGCGAAAGTTGTAAATATTGTAATATTTGTGTAGTCGAAATATGTGAAAACAGGCAATTATAAAAATGCATATTTTTAAGGACAAAAGTATTGTAAACAAATTTAAAATAACCGAAATTTCTGGCAACGTCGCAAATTTTTCGCTCCACAAATGACAGTTGACAACTATAATGACATTGACATTTTATACAAAGAAGAATTACCATCATTTCTTCTGCGCGTCCTTAAAAAGTGAGCGTTAAACCGACGGGGCAAAAAAATCTATCGCAAGAAGAATGATTAAATCAGAAGTAGAAACTGAAGAACGCGAAGACGAATGCACGATTACGTTAGCGTGTTTCTGTTGCGACTTCGAGACGCCCAACATCGACGAGCTTGACGAGCACATACTTGTCAATCACGGCGAGGAAAATTCCGACGAGAAATTTGAAATCGTCGCCGACGAGCCGGCCAAACCCAAGCCCAAAGCCAAGAAAACCAGAAGCCCGACGTCCCGGTCCCGAGGTAAGTTCGTCTACAGCAACCGGGATACGAAGTTCGAGATATGCCAGGACACCGAGCAGTTCTCCATCGGCGACGATGCGGACAGCCCGCGGCCGAAACGGGCCAAACGCACCCCTGCCGAAGAGATGAACTGCCACTTGTGCTCGTTCGTCACCAGGAAGAAGAGCGTTTTGGCTACTCACATGCTCAACCACTCCGATGTGATTCCTCCGGTCTACTACAAATGTTCCTTGTGCCCCTATCAAACTAAGAGGAAGAACGATATGCCCAAGCACATGTTGGGCCACTGCAGTAACGGTAAGCGAATTATTAAATACGCTAATGTCAATCAAACACACACATGCTAGATTTCGATCTGATCGAAAATAAAGTATCTTCGTTAGTTCTATGATCAAGTAGCTCAGTATTTATATTTTTCCAAACAGATAGCGTGCCGCTTTATAAATGCAAGTACTGCCCGTACTTGACGAAGAGGAAGGGAGACTTGCCTAAACATGAGATGAACCACGCCGAACGAGATAAAATAGTCTCCTGGAATTGCTCCGAATGTGAATATTCTTCCAAGAGGAAAAATGACCTGCATAAGCATATGCTAACGCACAGCGATAGACATGTATCGGGCGTGTTCAAATGCCTGAAATGCTCCTACGCTACCAACAAGGTATGTTTGTTAACTATATTGTATACGATGTATTGTTTAATTAATATTGTATCTAGGTGATCAAATTCTCTCGTCATGTGTTGAGCAAATGTAAACTTTGGGATGAGCCCGTCAACTTGGAACACCTGTTGCTGGAAGATATCTTGGCTAGTGTCGATGAAAATGGTGTTCATGTTGTGCTCGAATCTGATTCGGAAGGAGAAAATCAAGTACAAATTGAAAACGAATATGGAGAAGGTATGGATTATACATGCTGTTTGTTTAATAGTATTTATTATTGAGTTTAATTGCAGGAGTGGAGTATGTTGAATACATTGAAGGCATCGAAGAGGAAGAAACGGAAGCTGTTGTTGTTGAAGGAGAAATTGTAGAAGGGGAATATATACAAGAAGAAGGTGAGAGTGAAATGGTTGAAATTCAAAGTGAAGAACCAGGAGAACCGCTAAAAACGGAAGCCAAAGATTAGTTAGTTTTTTTTATAAGCTATTTCTATCTTTAGAGTTGGTTTTTAAGTTTGTTGGCAATGCCTATCATTGTATTTTTTTAATTTTCATGCTTAAACCTATGAAATTGTCTTACATTATTTCGGTTTATATTTTTACAGATTAGATTATAGACTATGTATATCGAAACAATTATTCACTAGTTACCATGTAAATATTATATCGTAGAACGTAACTTTTGAAGTTTGCATAAAATTACTGTATGCAACTTTACATTATGAATTTACTGAACATTCAATAAATAGTTAAACTAGGTTTGCATTTTTTCAATATATAATTTATAATTATAGTAACAAAAGTTAAGTATTGAAATTCCTGAGTAGTAACAACAAATAGATTAAAATAGAAGGTATTGTACCATATTTTTCATTTTAAAAAACATTTTTTAACTTGTATAATTCTCGAGGTGTAACGATATAGTGGCATAAAGTTTATCAAGCTATAAACCCATGTTATTGTAGAACTATTTTTATTATCAATTTATTAAAAGTACCTTTTTTATACAATATAAAAGGCCATATATTTCTTAAAAAAAGACATGACAATGACACTTGATGACAAATGACAGTGACAGAAAAGGTGTCACCTATTGTGCAGCTGTGCAAGCTTTGATGTAATAATAAAAATTCGGAAACGCTGGAATTTCTATTCGATTGATTGCCAAAAGTTTTTTTATTTTGCACGGAAAATGGAAGAATGCGAACTTAAAAACGTCTGTAGGGCTTGTCTAACGGAGCAGGGAGAGTTCCAGTCCATATTCATTACCGAAAACGATTCTGGAATTTCCCTACATGTATCAGAAATGATGACAGCGTTCGCTTCGATTCAAGTAAGTCGATTAAAGTTTAGCTTGAATTATTTATAATTAAATGAAAGTTTCCAATTCAATTGCCCAAACTGAAAATTTGCTCGTTTATTGCAGATTACCCTAGGGGATGGATTGCCTGAGCAAATTTGCAAGGCCTGCGTGACCGAAACTGTAAATTTCTACTCGTTCAAGCTAAAATGCGAGGCCAGCGATAAATTTCTAAGAGAAAAACTGAAAAAAGACGATTTATGTAAAAACAGTGATACCGAACAGTTCAAAAGTGAAGTTCTCGAGATCGATATAACCGAAGGAAACGAGAACGATATGAACTCATGCTTCGATACCTACAGTAACGACAGCGAAGATTCCAAGCAATCGAAAGAAGAAATAGAAACATCCCCTAAAGAAAAATCCAAAGAATTCTGGTGCGACATATGTACGAAGCAATTTACGAGGAACGATTTACTATTAAGGCACCGCATAGCACACGCCATGAAAATGGAGAATCAAAAATTCGATTTCAACAACGACTATCAACTCGAAGACGACGACGATAAATTCGTCGAAGTCAAAAACCTAGCATATGCATGTAACAAGTATACTCTCAGAAACACCCTTTAATTATGAAACTTAATCACGATAAATTTCAGGTGCGAATCCATTTTCGTAGAAAAGAACGATTTGGACATACACATGAAATGCCACAGCAAAGCCGAGTACAACGTGTGCTGCGAGATTTGCCACAAGAAATTCTCGAAGCTAGCACATCTAAACAGGCATTTACGCACGACACATTTAATAGAGAAACAATTCAAATGCGAAATGTGCGAAAAGACCTTTCAAAAGCAAGAACAATTAAGGAACCACATGAACGGCCACACGGGGCTCAAACCCCACATTTGCGACATTTGCTGCAAAGGTAACAAACCACTCTTTACCACACCGATTACCCCAAAAATACAAGTATTTGTGTTCAAGGTTTCAACCAAATCTCGAACTTGAAAGACCACATGCGGACCCACAACGGCGAGAAGCCTTTCCTGTGCTCCACCTGCGGTAAAGGATTCAATCAATTAGGCAACCTCAGGCAGCACACGGTGAGACACAGCGGGGTTAAGGCCCACCTGTGCAGCACCTGCGGCAGCGGGTTCGCCAGCAAAGGCGAGCTATCCGCGCATTTGCGCAAGCACACCGGCGCCCGGCCTTTTGTTTGTACTGTATGCAATCACGGATTCACCACTTCGAGTTCCTTGACGAAGCATAAGAGGATCCATTCCGGGGAGAAGCCGTACGAGTGCGATACATGCAAGATGAAATTCTCTAGGTCCGGTATTTTAGCGCGGCATAAAAGGACGCATACTGGAGAGAAACCATACAAGTGTAAAGTAAGTTAGATGTTGTTACTGGCAGATGTACTTCTAGTACACGATTGTCCAATACTTTGAGATGTAACTGTACAAATGGAGATATCTTGCTTTGTAAAGTATAAACTCCTTGTCAAAATTAGCGACTCGCTACTCTCGAGTCCACTATATTTGACGAGCGGTGTATGTGTGATAGATGATTAAACTGTGTTGTTTTCAGTTTTGTTTTAAAGCTTTTTCGCAATCGAACGATTTGACATCGCACCAAAGGATTCATACGGGGGAAAAGCCGTTTATATGCGACGAGTGCGGGCAGGCCTTCAGGCAGAGCTCGGCTCTGAAAACCCACAAGAAGACCCATAAAGAGAAAAACGTTCAGCAAGTGAAGGTTGACGCGAAACCTATTTTTGTTACCGAATTTATACCTGGATTTTAGCGAATGGAGTGAGTGGGTTTCCGTTTGGTTTTATTGAAACTGTTGGCTCCGTTTTGGGCCAATTGTTGTGTTATGTGAGGAGAAGGAGTAATTTTTTATTAGTTCTTTTAGTACGATTCTTGGAATTAAGAATAATCGCTTTAATAACGTGTTCATTAAAATAATATAAAGATTTTTTTTAGTCCTTAAGCCAAATATTAAGATAACTGTTATATTTTTACATATTGATATAAATAAACCATTATTTTTTAGTATTTTGAATTAAGTCTTTTTAAAATAGCGTAGGCATTGTTGTATATTAGTTTTATTTAAATGGCTTTAATTTTTTGTTTTTTTTATCTACGAAGAAATCCATTAGACATCTAAATAAAATTGTTTCTTCGGAAAATGCTTTACAATTTATGCTGTTACTACAAAACCAAACATTTTCTGGAGAACTTGAAATTGTAAAAAATAATCAATTACTAGTGTACGCACTTTTAAGTATTTTTTTAAGTATAAATTGTAACAATTATCTATGCAGATACTATAAAGCCTCTCGTCCATTTATTTTTAAATTGGAGATTAAAATGGCTTACGTGGGACCATCCAGATTCAAAAATATTCTTATTAAAATAGTAACAAGAGTACACACTTTAGTAGATACATTTGTTATGCTCCTTTTTGTATTATGTCTGTGGATTCAGTTGTGTTTACATCATAATTTTCAACAAATATACACATCTTTTAAGTAAAATCAATATTTAATTTTCAACCATTATATCATTTACATTATGACTATTAGTAGTTGCTGGTATGATAATTGTAAACTGTGGACTATCCTGAGTTTTCATTTTAACAACGTCGTCTAACATAAAGTCTTCATTTTGGGTATGCTCCCTTAACATAGAGTCTAGAGTTGTTACCGTAGCTTCTCCACTATCTTTCCCTAAAAAATACTCTATAAATATACTAATTTACTTGAATGTCTAAATTCACCTTTTGATTTTACAGCTCCCTTACTATTCTTAACAGCTTTCTTTTTATTATGCGTCTTGAGATGAGTATTTAAAGTACAACTTTGACTAAACGCTTTACCACATATTTTACAATTGTACGGTCGCTCCCCAGTGTGGATCCTTTCATGGGTCACGAGCATCGTCTTCGAGGCAAATGATTTATTACACGTGTGACAAACGTAAGGTTTCTCACCCGTGTGACTCCGCAAATGGATTGTTAATTGACCTGAAATTTACAATATTAACCCCGATTGTTAATATTTGTAAAACAATTACCTGTTGTAGACAATTTTTTACCGCACACTGTACATAACACTAACTTCTCCCCAGTGTGAATTCTCCTATGACTTTTTAAATCCGACGATTGTCTGAAGGAAACTCCGCAAATATCACAAGTGTATGGACGCTCGTTTGTGTGCTTCCTCATATGCACTTTCAGAATGCCTAAAATATTAGTAAACGTTACACCAGCATGTCTCGTGCAGTCTTCTAAACTTACTGCGTGCCATGAATTTCTCTTTACAAATCGTACAAGGAAACCGTTTGAGGCCGGTGTGGGTTTTTTGGTGAAAGTGCAGGGCTCCACTTTGCCTAAAACTCTTGCCGCATTCCTTGCACACGTGGGGCTTCTCCCCCGTGTGGTTCTTCATGTGTTCCGCAAGGAAACTCGGGTATGCGAACGATTTGTTACATAAATGGCAAATGTGGACTTTCTTTTTGTAATTTTCGTCGTGGGTGCGCATGTGTCGGCGTAGACTCTCAGCAGTTAAACAGCCTTAAATATTATAATAAGTACGTAGTTTTAATTTGTATTGGGTAGGTGTACCTTTATCGCATTTTGTACAGGGAAACGGTTTGGTATCTCGGTGTTTAAATTCGTGCTGTTTAAGCAAGTATTCGAAATTGAATTGTTTTCCACAAACGTTGCATTTGAATGCCTTGTCTTCGTTCGTATGGGATTTTAAGTGTAAATTTAACAGGTATTTTTTACTGTAGCTAATAGAGCACTCCGAGCATTTGTAAGGTTGGTTTTTATGGTTCCTTTGATGCAATAAAAATTTAGTTTTGTTGGTAAATTTTAAATTGCAGTTATCGCATTTGTATGTATTGATTTTTCTGGTTATAGTGAATTGCAATTCAGGAGGTAAAGGATTGTCTTTTTCTTCCGATTTCTCTGTGATTTCATCCTCGGAAATGTTTTCTACTAACGTAGGTATATCGCATTTGACGATAATTTCTTCTTCCATTTCTTGTTCTAACGCCTCTGCCTCGATTTTTCTCAACATCCTCCTGGTTTCCAAATTCCTAAGGCGAGCGTCCGAAGCTACACAAGTTTCTACGAAATCAAACGTTTCAAACACTCTTTGAGTGCAGTCACTGCATATATTCGAAGGTAAGTTTTCGGAATGTAATAACTATAAATAATTCATTATTAATAAGTAGTATTTATTTAAAAAATTATTTATAAATGTACCTTTAAATCGCTCATTTTTCTTATAAAATCCACAGCGGGCGAGCTGTCTTTTGGTATTACTAGATTAAATAAATTTTTCATATTATCTGAGTGTTTCAAACAAATTCTACAGGCATCTCTATAAGTTTCTTCGATATTAAATTCGGAATTCATTGTTTATTTTTGTAAATTTGAGGTTATGATTGACAAGAGGTTATGTTGCTAACTTCACTTCGATACTTTAGAATCTTCTTTTTTTTCCGAAACTCATCGTTAGTAATTATTTCGAAACGGCAAATAATTTTCGAAAATCATTTTGAAAATTTATTTTATTAGCCGATTTGACCAATTATCAGTTTCCTACTAGTTTTGTAATGATTAACGAATAAAATATTATGAACAAGAATGATCAAATAATTAGTATGCATTTATTTTTAAATTTTGTCAGTTTATTATTTTTTATTTATTTATTTTCTCAACCGGTTACACTTTAAATTCCTTATAATTAATAGAGAACAATCGCAGATAAAATAAAGTATACAACTTATTAAAATTCAAAGGCCCGTATTCAGCGCCTCACTTTAACTTTAAAGTGACTCTAAAGTCGCGTCTTTAACTTGACAGTTTTACATTGTTGTTATGGAGTAACTAGGGACTCGAGACTCGAGACGCGACTTTAGAGTCACGCTAGCCTTTAGAGTCACAAGTGCTTAAAAAATTGATCAAACAAAGTTTGCCTTGCTAGTATCGCTTTATTCATAAGAGAAAATAATTCAAGGTTTCCCCTCCCGCTGTTAGAGGAAATTCAAATGAAAGCCCATCGTGTATTTTCCTTTTAAATATAGGAAATATCGACTATTCAGAACGGGCGCCGTTGTCAAGGAAAGAAAACGACACTCTGCGCTGCTCCGCCGTCTAACCGGGTATATACAGCTAATAAAAGTCACGTTGCTTGCATCGTGATTGCTATCTCCTCAAGTGCAACACACTGCTCCCTCTTGTTCCATCGGCCGAGCCGCTAATTTTTCCTTCTCCTTCTAGCCTTTCACCGCTCGACGGATCGGCGTTCTATCAGTTTTAAGTTCAACTTCCAACTATTTACTACGGTGACAATCGACCTAAAGGGAAATTTTCGAAATTATGAGATTTTTCGGAAACCGCAAGACTTCGAACTTTTATGTGTTCCGTAAGTACCAATTATTTATTTACGGTTTTTTTAAGTTGTTTTAAGGGCTAGTAGGGCGCATAGGGCGCTTTGTCAAAGTTTCCTATTTGCTCTTAAATTTGTGCTTTATTTTTATTTTATTTGTATTATATTATTGGTAAATAATTTTTTTACTTTTTAATTGTTTGTTTGAATATAATTTGGTTATTTAATGGTAAGTTTTAATTATAAATTTTATTTGTTTAAAAAAAAATCTCAAGGTAGTATCTAACTCAATGCAGATATATTAAATGTTTCATAATTACTAACCTTTGACTCGTGGATAGAAAAATAAATTTGTATGGGGAAAGTGGGGGAAATACCAAAAAAATTGCAATAATATTGAAAATATAAAGAATTACTATTTAGGTTAAATGTACATTTTATTAGTTCATAGAGAGGCCTTGCTGGCCAAAAAATTCTACAGTATACCACAAGTAAAGGGTAAAATTTTAAAATTACCTTTGGGATCAAAACAACCTCTAAATGAAGGCTTTTATTAATTTTACTAATTTATGCCATTTCCCACCAGTTCCAAATCATCTGCTATAATTGCTATAAATTTTCATCTAAGCCGTTTGCAATTATTAAGAAGTTAAAAGCTCTTGCTTCATTTCCAATGAATAATCCATTTCCCCAAAGAGCCATTTAAAAGTTCTCCTTTACGTATTTTTACGACTACTTCATGTATAGATCCAGCTGTTTTAGACACCGAATTTTGAAAAACAATAAATCCCCCAAATCCAGCAAATCTCCGGTCACCCCCCATGTAATCCCCGCAATAATTTACCGATAATCATCTTTTTAGGGGCCGAATTATTCCCATTATTCAATACTAATCTCCAGTCCACATAAGGTTTTTGAACCCAAAATTTAAACTCCATATATTCAATCTATAAACTGCAATATTTATACACAAAAGGCTAATTGTACTTTCAAAAAATACGTGATTATTAAAGTAATTTTTATGAATGTTACAAAAAAAATTAACTCCTATAAACACATTGATATTTAGGGATACATATTTAATCGTCACTTGTCAATCTAGTCTCTGGTACTGAAAGAATGTATCGGTACGTCTTCAACTCGTGTCTCATTTTTTATTTCCAAATCGTACATGGATTGCAACGTGCTCTGTGCTGGATCACATCAAATCCAGGTGTCACGGACAGGACGGTTGCGTAAACTTATCTGCTTAAATAGAACAGATACTTCTGCTTATTCCAGTACACACATTTCCAACGACCTTTCCCTACAATACCGTTAGGTAATCAACAATAGTTTTGTTTTAACATTTTTGTCCCTAAATCATTATTTGAAAGCACTAAATTTTAAGGATTTTTATACTAATTATACTTAAAATAGTTGCTAATTGGTGATAATTAAGAGGGTTTTTAGTGCCAATTGATGAAGGCAGTAGTCAAAAGACAATAGTCAATAGGCAGTAGTCAAAAGACAATAGTCAATAGGCAGTAGTCAAAAGACAAAAGTCAATAGGCAGTAGTCAAAAGACAATAGTCAATAGACAGTACTCAATAGGCCGTAGTCAATAGATAATAGTCAATAGTCAGTAGTACTAGGCAGAGTAGTAGTAGTCCAATAAAATCGGCTAAGCCTATTTAGAAAAAAATTGGGGGGCATTTTTTGGTAATAAAAATATTTATTAACGGCTCTTTTAATTAGATGTATTTGAGCGATTAGAAAATGGGAAAATTTGAATGGGTTTTCCTATAAGAGGCGCCGGAAAATTACACAAGCAATCACGTTATTTTGAGCTTTCCCGGCGAAAGAAAGAGCACGTTGCGCTCGACGGTTGTGCAAAAGGGAACAAACAGATCTATTTATGGAAATGGAAAAGTTAATTTTATTCGACATACATAGAGCTTTCAGGGGTGGAAAAACAACGGAAAACCGTAGGCGATGCACGTTGAATATAGTCTGTCGCTCGTTGCGAAATTTCCATTGATAAGTTTAGTACGTTTTTAGTTCATTTTGATCCAAAATTGGTCCTAGTTATGCGATATTTAATCTGTAATTAAAGTGATTTTTGGGATTTTTTCAAATGAATTTTCATAGTTTTTTGTGTTTTTTGATATTATTATTAATATTGAAGTGAATATTAATATTTCTAAAGCAGTAACCTAAGTTTCGCTCAAATAACCATCATCAGGCCCAATTTATAACTAAAAAACAAACCAAATTACACCTACAAAATTAAATCACAAAAAAGAAACTTTACCAGAAGGAATTAAGTTAACAAAACTCCCAGAAATGTCCTGCATAGCACAATTTATTGAAGTTCCAATAAATATAGAATTCGTAAACCTAATTAAAAATAAACCAGCGTTGCATCGTTGTTTATATTCACGATGAATTGTTATTTTTGAACTGTCAATTATTAAATTACATAAGGATCTATCAGAGTGTAGTTGTGCAATATGCACCCTGTTCCTGCCATGTTTCCAACACCATCTGCTATTGTCATTATATAAATACCGGCGAAATATAGAATACAACCGGAAATAGACCTAAATGCAATTGTAAGGGTCACCTTTGTTAACACAGATATAAACTGATTGATATTACTGAAATAGAACAACCTGAAACAGATTCGCAAAATCTAATGTCTTGCTGGGTTTATGTAAATAATTGCAAGGTGATATTTTTACGCTTCTGATATATTTATTTTCAAGGTGACAGCGGGATAAGAATATTATTTTTACGGCTGTGATTATGATTAAGCCTGTCGATTTTCCGCAAATGCTAATCGAAAGTTAGGTAACGATTTCCATTCGAAGAATTTAGTAGATATACCTACCCATTTATTTCATATCCAGCATGATGCAAAATTTATTTATGAACTGGACATTCATATGCTAATACGAAAGTAGGAAGGCTATTGGTGAAATTTCTTTTATGCTGAATCCCTTTTTTCCATTATCTTCGTTTCGATTTTCCATTTATGTTCTTCCTCAATAGACAAGAAAATTTTTATACTAGGCTCTAGAGTAGTTGATCTTATTCTCTCATTCCTTATTTTCTTAAGCGCTTCTTTTGTACGTTTTTTAAAGTGAAATTCTTTATTAACACTTAAATGCAAAAGGAAATCTGATATTTCTAGCGATTGGGACATTTGATACTAAAAATTAGAGCAAATTCTTAACGTTCTCTTGTGTCTAATTGGAGCAAAATTTAGTTTATTCCACATGCCTATGAATCTCTCGTGTAACATGTAATTTTATTAATGATGTTTATTTGCCAGCGAGCTCATCGTCTTCTCACGTTGCGCTTCACGTGAACTTCGATTTACCATTTGCCTGGCGATTATTTGTAGGCTTTTACGACGTAATACCGGAACAATCGGTTTTCGATTAATTATTTTTGCGAATTTTGGGAATTTGTGTGTAGGTTTCAGGATTAGTTACAGCTGTAATCTGGGTTTAATTTTGAATTGGTATTATGATATTCGATTGAATATTGTTATAATAATAATTAAAGGAATAAATAGTGTTTTGTATTTAAAAATATCGAAGGTCGTTTTATTATATTACCTATATTGCAACACATATCTAAATCAGGTTTTTTTCTGGTCTAGACGTACGATTGATTTTTCTGCGATTAATACACTTTCATTGAATAATTTCTAGTTTAATAGCCGGCGATTATAATTCCAATCACACAACAAAAATTGACCACTAACACTCAAAATTTTTATTGCAGATTTTTTATTTTAAATACCGATGCAATTGAAGAGAAAAACGATGGAATCGAACGCGAATACTAAAATTTCCGATTCAGGATACTCGAACAGTTGCAGCAACACGAACTCCCAAAGAAGGTAAATCCGATTGAAAAATAATAATTCTACTATTTCCAAAAATAATCAATTTTAGCGCAAGTTCAAAATCAATTCACAGCGAGAGCAACTCCAGCGGCAGCAGCGGCTACTGTGGTGCCACAAATCCCACCAGCAGGTAAAACCTAGAACCTTACTTTGAATCAAACCTAGAGCTTTACCTAGAATCAAACCTACAGCCTTAATTAGATTCTTGTCTAGAGCTTTACCATGATTCCTATCTAGAGTTTTATTTAGTTTCTTACCTATGATCGTAGAACATAGAAAACTTGAGCCTTACTTAGAACCTTCTTAAATTCCTATCTAGAACCTAAAATAGTTTCTTACTTTTAACAATACCTATAATCTTTCCTTCATATTATTGATGATTATGATTAAACGATAACCAGACTTGTTATTTATTTTTTCAGCGTTCATACGGGCCCTCAACCGCCTAAGCGCAGCAAAGATAAAGACCACAAGAAGAAGAGAATCAAATCCGCGAATTTGGTGTCGACGTTAACGAGCATTGCCGGTTCGACGTTGAGTTTGGCGCCCAGCGAGACAGTCAACAGTTCCAGCACGAATTTAACGGAAGTTTTCACCGAACCGCTAGTCGGTGAGTTTCTCTAATTTCTCCTTTATTTGGCGTTTTATCCGCGAAAGTGTCGCGGAAGTTTCGCGTAGTAGTCGATGATAGATAAACTATTATTTTAGCTTCTTGAACTTCACTTCATTATAATCTTAATTCTGTATCTAGTAGTTTAATCCATTTAAGTATAAAGTGCAAATATTTTTTGTAGATTTAAAGCAAACTGCACCTAAAACAGTCGTCGAAGTCGCTGTGAACACAGAACAAATCAACGAGGACTTCTCCGAAGAGCCTCCAGTTTCAACAGAAGTCGAAGAGACATCAGGTAAGCATCTTTCACTATCTATCAATAATTCTCTAATTCAACTAAAACAACCAAACTCACTCACACACAACAAATACATCTAATCTCTTACACTAAGAATTCCATTTATATTTCCATTTTTTCACGCTAGCAGAGCCCCCGCAGCTCGATGAGGAACTGGCCGTGGCCTCCTGCCCGATCTGGGGCAGCGAGGACAAGGAGAACGAGCAGCCGGAGATCGAAGTCCCGCCGAAGGAAAAGACCGTGGAGCCCAACAAGGCCCAGCCCCCCTACCAGCCTGAGGTAGGTTAACCGTTGTCCGGTTGGTGTCGAGGCCTGTTGTGAATTTTAGTTGTTTCAGGACGGATTTTGCTGCGTGATATCGATGTACGATGGGGTCGTGTTGTACACGACTCCGAGCTTGACCAGCGTTTTGGGGTTCCCGAAGGACATGTGGCTGGGGCGGTCTTTTATAGACTTCGTGCATCCGAAGGATAGGGAGACGTTTTCCAGCCAGGTTACTACGGGAATCGCGTTTCCTTTGGTGGATTCCGAGGGAAAGTACAAAGGTACGGTGGAGGAATTTATTAATATCTATCTAAATCGATTCATTGGTTTAGTTTTAGGGTCACATAAATAATAACAATTACTTTCAGATTACAAAAATTGCCTGTACGTGTGTTTGCGCAAATACAGGGGCTTGAAATCGACCGGCTTCGGCGTCGTCGATAAGGCCATTTGTTATCAAGCCTTCCAATTGACTGTTAAGTTCAAACACATTACTGATGCACCTGAGACTAAATATTTAGAAAACAACAGCGGCATGTTCCTAGTAGTCGCCGCTGTTCCCGTTGATTCTTCATACAAAGGTAAATATAATACACAAACATGACTCGTATATATATGGTGATCCCAAAAGTGACCCAAAAATGTCCCAAAAGTGTACCTAAAATATCCTAAAAGTGTCCAAATAGTGCCTCAAGTGTCTTACAGTACCCCGAAAGCGTTCAAAAGTATTTAAAAAGTACCAAAAGTGTTATGTATATCGTTTTAGAAATTTTGGGATGACTATTTTTTGAATATGGAAACTTGATTATTTTTATTCGAAACACACTGTATATTATTTCTATACTTTTCAACGTTTCAATGATCCCTGTTCTTGAAGAGTGTTTCGAATGCGGGTTTTGTGATTGATGATTTGAGAGGTTCACGTGTGAATTTATGAATTTTATTTTCCAGTCCCGGAGGAAAAGCGGATTTCCCCGAAATTCGGCATGCGACACACCGCCGCTTGCATTTTCAGCCACGTCGATCCGGACGTGGTGACGAATTTCGGATTTCTGCCCCAGGACATGTTGGGAAAGTCTATTTTTGATTTTTATCACCCCGAAGATATGCCTTTTCTTAAAGAAATTTACGAATCTGGTGAGTGAAAATCAGCGCTGTTCCTCATAAATTATTCCCACTGACATCTAGGTGTAATTACACTAATTTTTTTGTGTTTTCAGTGATGAGAATGTGCCAAATAGCAGGATCAGTCTTTCGTAGTAAACCCTATAGATTCGCCGTACAAAACGGCACCTTCGCCAAAATCGAAACGGAGTGGTCCAGCTTCGTGAACCCTTGGTCCAGACGATTGGAATTCGTCATCGGCTTCCACAGGGTTATCGAGGTAAACCACCACCTCCCCCATTACCAACCCAAAACTTAACACGACTTTTCCAGGGACCCCTAAACCCCGACATTTTCGAACCCCCTACCGACCAAGTGACCAGACACTTGTCCGAAGAAGTCCTCAAAGAGAGCAAAATCATAAGAGGAGAAATATTATTACTCCTAAACAAGGTAAATTTAACAACTAGAATTTTTCAAATATTTGGCATTAAAAATCATCTACTGAGATTTGTAGATAACAAATTGGAAACTATAGTGTTGAAGAACTAGAATTATTCAGATATTTAGCTTAAAAAATCTTCTTCTATGATTTTTATTACACAAATTAGAAACTATAGGGTTGTTAAGTTAATATTTTGATATTTTTTTTTCTATCAGGAGTTGCCGAGACCCAATGAATCGGTGAAACACGAGGTGTCGAAGCGTTGCAAAGACCTCGCCAATTTCATGGAGTCGCTGATGGAGGAAGTGACTAAAACGAAAAACCTGCAATTAGACTTACCCCAAGAGATCGATCCGACCATCTCGGTAAGTGCGAAGAGAACGGTGAGTATTCGTTCGCTCTACGGCGATTTTCGCTTCGACTTTAATCGAATTAATCAAATAGCACACCAAACAGTTTCAATAACGCTGCAACTGCAAATTAAGGTGGCGGATTTTGAGTAATACCATTTTTTTTCATGTGAATTTGATGTGTTCAAATTAAATCGAATCTGCAAATCGATAGGAACTCTATTTTTTTCGTGATATTATAGTTCAAAATATTTAGCTTGTAATCTAAAAAATCTCTCATTTAAAAATGATCTTATTGGATTTTTCAGCTTGGGTTAGGTTCTAAATTTCAGTCGCAAATAAGCGGTCTCACTAGGTAATGGCAAACCGGCTAAATTTAATGCGCTATCCGTGAAAATATTAATAAAATACTGTGCACGTACGGACGATCTCGATAGGTCTTGAGTACCAGGGAATATTATACAATAATCTAACAAGGTCAGTAAAGCGCCAAAATGTAGACCTAGGGCTAAGACAGCGACAGAAAAGGTTTGTTGGTAGACTTTTTTTGACTCACCGGTACAACAAAGTTATGCAACAAATTAATAATTTTTCAGGTTTTTTTTTGCAGGAAAATATCCCAATAAGAAGAGGAATCGAATCAAAATTTTATTCGTTACATAATTTTGTTGTTCAGTTTCATAATATTCCCTTTTGTTAGCTGAACATTTTTTTACTTTAATTTAAGATAAAAAAAATCATTGCATTTTTAGTAGCTTTATACTTTATATCCTAAAAAGCTCTCATTTATACCGTAAATAGAAGTACTCAGTTTGCTGATGTAATTTTTTATTGCATAATTAAATCTAATTTAATTATAGATACATTTATAAGAACATAAACTTTTTACTTCTATTACATTCTTAAATTATTTTTGCCCTAAATTAAGTGAAAACAGTACCAGAATACTTTAGAAATATTGTTAATAATTTTCTTACTAACAAAGTAGACAGTATTTTATTTCTAATTTTTAATATTAAATATTATAACTAATAGTTGAAAACATCAACTACTCAAAGAGCTAAAAAAATAAGCCTTATTAATGTATTAATAATTTAAAAGCACACGCTAAATTGCTTTCAACTAACTCGCATTAGAACAATATTATTTATAATATTTAATGAACGCCCGTACGTCGTATGAAACGATAAATAACTTCGCCTGAATGATTAAATTAATTCGCTGTGAACCGATCATACCGTCGCGGCAGTTGATCTAATCGATGAATCGGGGCCTGTTGCAGGAACGCGACTCCGTCATGCTGGGCGAAATATCGCCGTACCACGATTACTACGACAGTAAATCGTCGTCGGAGACGCTGCCCAGCTACAACCAGCTCAATTATAACGAGAACCTGCAGAGGTTCTTCCAAAGCAAACCCAAGACCACGGTGTCCGAGGAGAGCAGCAACGCCCAAGGCGAGACCGACATGGAAGTCAAAGTCACCCAAGAAACTAACCAGTAAGTCTTCTCCATACACTTTAAGTACCGGAATCTTGGTGGATTCCTGTACTTGAAGGATACCGATACTTCTCCCACTAATTACCGACTAAAAGTATCCCTCTTAATAATGCATACTTAATATTTTTGTTGCGTCTGTAGAAAATGTTTGTCTCCTGTACAAAACAGCGGGGCTTCGGGCAGCGGCAGTGCGGAGAACCTGAGCTCTGTTAGTAATCCGAACATCGAAAGCGGTACCACCAGTAACACCAATACCACTACGAACGCGGATTCCTACAAGCCTCCTTTACTCACCGAATCCTTACTAGTCAAGTAATTAACCTCCTAATTCAACAATCGCACGGGTACTAATTTTGTGCATTTACCAGGCATAACGAAGATATGGAGAAGATAATGCTGAAGAAGCACCGCGAGCAAAGGTCTACAGTGAAAGATAGCAAGAAAACTCACCATAAAAGCGAGAAGATGAACAATACTGATAGAAATGCTTTCGGGCAGAACGAAGTAAGTTTGGGACAAAAATTGGGGCTTTTAGAATTTGCACAACTTGGGTGAAAATCGATACAACTTTACCAAACTCTTTGTCTCAATGATGGTATAAGAATGATAATTGGTGTGTTTGGTAAAGATGTGTTGATAAATTCATTTCATCATGGGATAATTAACTATTTTTCTTCTTTATTGCTTAGCAGTTTTTGGCCAATTATGCTCATGGTATTAAACGCAGCGGGACGCATTCACAGGACGGGGAAAATCACAAAGTATCGAAACGCGCTACTAATTCAAAAGAGGAATCCAACGTTAACATGTCTTCACCAACTAAACCCATTAACATCCATAGCCACCAACAGAACCCTACCAGCATGCATTACACGGAACAACCCATTTATCAACCAGCGGTGAGACCATCAAAATTTCTTATTAGTGCTTTACGTAAAACACCCTTTTATTATTTTAGATAAACGATATAAACTTGTGGCCTCCGTTCTCCATGACCGTCACCAACATGAGCAACACCCAAACCACCACCATGAACACAATGCTAGGAAGCCCCGGAGGACCCGGTGGACTCGGAGCAGGAATGTTTCCTTTTTACTACATACCCACTCCGCAACAGAGAACCATACCCGGTCATTTCAGCGATCCCGTTTTGCACGGTTCCCAGTATCAAGGTACTTTACATTTCACATTATGAATTTTTTCAGATAAATCTAAATAGTGTGGGATAATAATTTAGTTTTTTGGAAGTTGCCTAAGAACCAGGTCCGTTAATAAATACTCTTGGGAGATTTTGGTAATTTGGTGAAGATACATTAGTGCGGTTACTTTAGTGGAGAGACTTATTTGGTGTGGCAACATTAATGGGGCTACTTTGGTGGGACTAAATTGGTGAGGTTGCTTTGGGAAGACTAATTTAATTTCGCTACTTTGGTATGGCTGCTTTGTTGAGGCTTATTCTTTGGTGGGAAACTTTCAAAAGACATTGGTGTTGGTCTTTAATTATGAAGTATTATAGGTACTCAAATTTTGGGGATATCTTCTATTTTCCCAACATAATTTGAACCATGCTGCTGGAACAAACAAACCTTCTACATTCTCCACCGTTCAAACAGGTCCACAATTTCCCGCAACAGTCCAGTACATGCCGGCCAGCATGATATGCGGCTACAACAGCATCTACACCCCGTCGCCGTTCATCTGCTCGACGGTGCCGGTGCTGCCGCTGCCGATGGTGCCGCCGTCCATAGCGCCGCTGACCGCCGCGGCGGCGGAGGTGCGCCCGCTGGCCGCCCTGCACCCGCTGGGCGGCGGCGCGCCCGCCGTCCCCGTGCCGGTCGAGCACAAGCTCAACACGCCCCGCACGCCGCTGCAGTTCCAGCGGCCCGCCTCGCAGGCCACCTCCGTCAAAGCGGAGCCGGGCAGCTTGCTGGGCTCCATCGCGTCCGCCAGCGTCGCCAACAAAGTAAGTTTATTCATCGAGCTACACTCGAAACGGACCTATCAGTAAATACTTATTTCACTTATACTTGAGTTGCGGGTAACGTATGATACATTTGGTGTATTGTATATAGGGTTTTTTAAAGAACATGACCAGCGTGCTGGTGGAGAATTAATTGTTTATTTATTCTATATTCAAATGATCATTATAATACGGATGTTTTTTAGGCTCTATCAGAGTGTTCTAGAAAGGATATGTGGCTTCAATCGGTTTGTTTGCCTAATTCGCCGTTGGTTAGTCCACCAGATGGCGAAATGGAAGAATTTCAAACGAACAAGGTTATTTTCTACATGTGTTAACGTCACTTTAGATGTTCTCATATTGTTTTCTCAGTAGAATCGTACGTAACGAAAAGTCCTCCTAACATCCTAAAGATCTCGGTGGGATATTTAAGTTGCGCAACTATATCTACTTATTGAAAGCAATTTGCTCATTCGATCATCCGATTGCTCTCGTCCACATCCTCCATTAGCATGCATAATGTGTAAAATCGTACCTAAACGTGGTATTTCGCATGAGAATACTACATTGCACGAATCGCATTCGTTGAATGGAACAATCAGCGACCTTAAGGGATTAAAATCAAATCAATGTTGGCTTGTTACAAATCGTGACAATTGTTTGTTGCTATTTAAACTCTATTCGTTTGTAATCCTGGAAATAGAGGGAGCGAACCTTCGCGCAACGCCTCCATTCCCCGGATTATTAGCGATATAAGTAAATAATTATTTAACTCATAGCTTAGTTTCAGTACAGTGTTTCGTGAAACCGCTTCTCCGTTTACATCGAGTGATTTTTGTTTGCGTTGCATTTTAGCCTCTGGAGCCGGTACATGTGGTGAAAAAGCCCGAATTTCGAAACAACATCGACGAATCGAGCAGTTGCTACTCATCATCGTATTCGTCGTTTTTGAAAACGGACGGTGGGTCCGGATCTAATGACGATTCCAACGCGGTGGAGAGCAAATCCAAACGACAGGACGAGGTAAATTCCAGCAGCTTTGTTGTTTCGCTGTAATTCACGACTATGATGTTTCCAGAGCGCCTGGAAGAGCGAGAAGGGTTCCATGAGAAATAAGGATCCGCCGTGGTTGGAGTCTGTGAACGTTTCTCCAGATTTGATCTACAGGTACCAAGTTGCCGTAAAGGATCTCGAAGACATCCTCGCGTCCGATTTGAATTGCCTCAAGGAATTTTCTCAGGTAAAAATTAACGTTGTAATAAAAGAGGAATTTTTTTATTATGAAAATATAATTCGCTAATAACGATATTGAATTATGTTGTAGCCTGTTCTTGTAAATGACCAGCTGAAGCAATTGTACGTTGATATGGAGCTGCAGGGACTGTCGAAGAAATTAACACTTGAAGAAGGGATTACTTCAAGCAGCAGCAGTGATGAAAATTCCATGAATTTAACAAAGGTACTGACTGAAGTAATATAATTCACGTTTTTATGATATTAATGTGATTGCTTGTTTTAGCCAAAGAAGAAGCGGAAATCCTACAGTTCGTTGGTGATGATTTACGAAGAGAATGCCCCATTACCTTCTCCCGTGGATCGCCGCAATTAACGCTTATATTTTTATACGGAGAGATAGAGATGATTGTACGCGTTATAGTGAATACTTTCAAAGTATATTTTTAAATTTTGATGTAAATTTATAATAAGTAAATGTTTTTAATATTTGATAAATATTATTTATGAATCGTAGCTATATAATAGATTTTGAGATATTTATAAAGTACAGGTTGTAGTTGATGTTTTTCATTATTGCCACCGAGTTATTTCGTCTCCTTGTGTTGGTGTATTCGTTCCTCCGCGAGTAATTCAATGTTACAATGAACTACTAAGTAAATATTTACATGCGAGCTTCCAATGACTGGAAACGGTAAATTACTAAAATAAAGGCAGGAGTTCTAATTAGAATAGATACCAAGTTGTGAACCCTTCGGTGTACACGCTGCGTCGAGAAACTTTGCAATTTCAGTTGCAAAATTGGAAAATTAGCTAAGTGACAAGTAGGTAAGTTGCGCGCCAATTTACGGGATAATTTTCAATTACAAGATTCTTCTCTTTGCATTGCCGGTTGATTAGAAACTAACGCGACGAGGTTTCATGACTTTTTTCACAGATTAATAATTAATGGGAGGAGATTATCAATGTGAAAATGTTAAATTAAATCTCTACAGAACAACCTTTCCAGCGTCTTATCAGCCTTTTTTATCTAGTTTATTGCGGCATATGAAATGAGAAATCGATAAAAGTTTGAAAAAATAAAACTACACATATTAAAAAATATATATCCTTTTTATTTACAATACAAATAATAACTTAAGTCGCGATTTCAATTGATATAATCTACGTTTTACAAATTGAAATTTGTCCAAATATATACAAACAAAAAATATGAGTAAAAAAACTGTTATTCTACTACTATGTACGCATCTAATTGAACAATTCTTCGTCTGATTTATGACAATTTTTTTAAATAAAATCAAATTCAATTTAATAAAATATCAATATGACATCTTACTCGATAAATTAACAAAAATCGACGATTCGTTGTCAGCGTTAGTCGAATAAAAATTCCTAAAAATACTTCCGGATTTGTTTAAAGAATGCTTTGTAGTTCATTAGCTGCACATGGAATGTATCGAAGGCATCTTAAATTAATTATAAAAATAAAATCAATGATCCAAGCATCAGCCTTTAAGGCTATCCATCTTCACGTCCTGCAGGACCATATCTTCACCATCCAAAGATGAATCCTCTGTAACTGCGAAGAGGTATTTGTAGATTCCACAACCCAAAACTGCTCCCATATTCGGTCCCACCCAGTAAACCTACATAAAACACAGATTTTCTTTAACAAATCTTTTTAAAAAGATTTATAAAAGTAGAGAGAAAATAGTAAAATTACAGAAGACTTAAGCAGTTTTCGATCAAAATTCTCTTTAGAATATTCACTACAGATTATTCTCTAACCTGGAGAAGCATTAAAAATGAATTATGGATATTTATGCGTCCATTTATGCAAGATAGATTTCCTATAAAAGTAGAGAGAAAATTGTTACTGTTAAATTACAGATGACTTTTCGCGAAAACTATAAGAGGTTTTCGATAAAATTCTATAGAAGGATTAAAACTTCATTGTTATGGACATTTAATCGTCCATTTGTGTTCCTATAAAAGTAGAGAGAAAATTGATACTATAAAATTACAGACGATTTTTGTTTGCACTAAAAAATTAACAAATATTTAAAGCTAATAAAATCATCAGTTTGCATCGCCCAACTGATTTTTTTCCAAATCGCTTTATAAATTAACAATCGCGCTCGAACGGATTCTCACGGCAGCCTCTTAAATCATTAATTCCGATGATTAATACGCGCATTTAAAAGGCGACCCAAATCGGAGATTGTTTATCCGACTTGCGATATTGAGTATATTGAGCAACGTCCATTATGCTAATAAAATTCGCATTAATCTGACGAACGTTCGGTCTTTGGGGCGCGTTTAGGCGAGCTAATTGAGACGAAAAATGAAAAGCCACACTTACCCATTGGTGTCTGAAATCGCTGAGCCACAATGCCGGAGCGAACGTTCTCACCGTGTTCATGCTGGCTCCGGTCAAAGGGCCCTGAAATCCAATTACGAATCAATACGGTTGTTTCGATTAGTTTTATTGCCGGGAGTCGGTTGGAAATGGTTTATTTACACCGGAGATGTGTGAAATATGTGTATAACAGGAATGTTATAGCATGCTATGAATATGTTTTGAATGTTTATGTATCGGATATTTAAAAATGTTTGACTAAATTCGTGGATTTTCGAGGTTTTATTTGTAAATTTTACGATTTTTTAGAATAGGGTACTTGCTATAAATTGGTATAGATTTTTTAGATGATTTTATATGGTTTTACATGAAAATTAATGATTTTTTAGAAATAATTAACTAACGAGTTTGTTGATTTTACAGGTAAATTAGACGATTTTTTGGAATAATTAACTAATGATGAGTTAGTTGATTTTACAGGTAAATTAGGCGATTTTTTAGAATACATTAGTGGATTAGTTTTTAGTTTTTAAACTAAATTAGTGGATTTTCCAAGTGATTTCAGATGCAAATTCGACTATTTTTTAGAATTTTTTTAACTAATGAATTAAATTTTACAGATGATTTTACGCATGATTTTACAGATCATACTTATTACAAGATTTAACATGTAAATTTGACGAATTTTAATCACCTAAAATTTGCATGCAAATTTGAGGATTTTTTTAGATTACATTGAATTAGAAGTTTTTTTCTATTAGGTATAAAGCAAATTTAGTATTTTTCTAATGAATTAGTAGATTTGACCTATGATTTAAAATGTAAATTAGACGATTCTTTAGAATATTTTTACTAATGAATGACTGTTATGTTATAATGAATTAGATTTTACAGATGATTTTACGAACATTTTACATGTAAATTCGAAGATTTTTTGGAATACTTTACTGAATTAGACCATTTTACAGATGGTTTTATGAAAATTAGTCATTGTTGAGACATTTTTGAGATATTGTTATGATATTGTTGAGACATTGTTGAGACATTGTTGAAACATTTTAAAACATTTTTGAGACAAATTCTCAACTTCTTACAAACAACTCTAATCCTCTATACAAAAACGCCAAACAATTTCCCAAAAAACCATCAAAACCACTCTCTCAAATTTCACACACCTTTTTTTACACCACATTCAGAACATGCTACCGTGAACCCACCCGACCATTAAACCCGAATTTATTCCGAATTTCTAAAGACCCCAAACTTACCGCAACCATGGAAATCGCGGCCACGATCAGGGCGAACCTCACCGGCACCGAGTCCTGCTTATCCTCGTTCCTCTTGTCCCACACCGCGCACACCACGATGATCAACGTGGCCGTTATGATGGTCTCGATGGCCAGCGCCTGCATGGGGGTGATGAGCTTATGCGGCAGAGTCATGCAGAAGCCGTCCAGCCAATAGTCGGCGGGCATCAGGAGCTACACACGCAAATTTAGTACGATATTACATCCACTTCGTTCGAGGTACTCCCTACCTTTAGGAGGGCGAAGCCCAGGATGCCTCCGAAGAATTGGGCGGAGATGTAGACGAGAGACATTAGAGGCGAGACTACCTTTAGAAACACCGCTGCGAAGGTTACGGCAGGATTTAAATGGGCTCCTGATATGTGACCGAAGGCCTGCGAATAATAGGGATTATTAACATCACAAAGAGGATTTTGTATTGAGGAATAGTAGGTATATTTTGTTTCATTAAACTACCTACATTTCCTTACATCTTAAGTTTCCTTTCTTTACATTCTCCTTTTTATTTTCTATCTTGAACTACCTCTATCTGAACCACCCTGTATTTTTTGTAATACTCTTTTAGTTTCATCAGCACGGGCCAAAATCAATCTCACGAAACGGTCCACTTTCGAGTACTTTTTTTTTCATCTCGTTTTACTTTTTCCTGTTCGTTTTGCATCGTAAACTTTAATACCAGATTCGAAATAAATCGAGTGAAGCAACTCGCCCATATTAGAGTCGCTTATTATTTACCAAACGACTTCCACCAACGAGACCTTACCCAACGAAACTTGCGTAATTGGCCGGCAGTAAAAACTTATAATACGCGAATAAAACGTAAATGATAAGTAGATCTTTAGAAAAAAAACACCGGCGCATTGTTCGCTGGAAGAGATTTCGATTAAACTCGCCGTATATTTTTTATCTATTTTATGGGCTATTCAATTTGTAAGAAAACACGAGATTATTTTATTACGCGTACTCGCTCCTTTATGCCGGCAGTAAACTTTGATTTTACGTTGCTGTCGGAGCAATTTAAAAATTGAATGGAAATTTTGAAAGAAAGCGCAATAAACCCTACAATTGCGGTCCGCGGGAGCACAATGGACGAGAGGACGATAAATTTTGGCGTTGTTTAGGATTCAAATCGGATGTTTAAATTAATCGGACGGGTCCTTTAATGCTTTCCCAGGACGGGGTTTTATTGGATTCTTTGTGGAGCTTTTTTAAAGGCTATTGGATACTTTTACAACAAGAAAACTCTATAAGTAGGTATTTTATTTTGCATTAATTTTATTGAATTCTGTTAAAGGGATAGTTTATTGAGGTATCTCTAAAATTTTTGAAGTAGAAAAAGAAGGTTTTGAACTATTTTCAGTTGGGTTTTCTAGTAACTTTTAGACAAATTTTGAATGTAGAGGATAAATTACATTTGTTAGATTACATCGGAGTAAATAATAAAATTCCAGTGGCTTATTTACATACATACCTGCATGTTGGAAATTAGCGAAAATAAATAAATAAATCATGTAAATATCAACTAGATTATTATGCAACTCCAATTAAATATGTAACGACTTCCTTTATGACTTTTATGCGTTTTGATTACAAACATCAATCAAATGTTATTTTGAAAACAAACACAAATTTAGCAAGTTTTAATTTTTTTTACATTCCTGCATAAATAACTAAATTTTATATCACTCGTAACTAAACAAACCAATATTTGAAATGATAAATGAGATGGACCTGACGTCACTAATTTGGAGTTATGTTCCAACCTCTTCAATATCATACCTTGGAAATTTGTTTGCAGTATGGTCAATTTTATGAGTTGAAGAAAGAAAGATTATTAAAATAACAGTGGGTTAGAATTTAGAATGAGAAAGTTCCATTCCCACAATATCACTCTTTCTTTTTCGTTTATATGAGACTATAATGGAAGTCCTAAAGAGGAAACAAGAATTTTTGTTGATTGAAGCGCCCTCAGTGTATCAAACCGTGAACTTTTCACCCTATTCTCGTAGAGCATTTTGCATACAAATTTGCACTTATATGTCGTATGTATTTTCCGATAAATATAAAATAAATAGTACGTAATCAAATTCGTTAATAAAATAACATTGTTACCGGCTAGAGTCGGCTGTAGATAATTTTAAAACCGACAACCGAACAGCAATGTGACATTCCATAGACAAGCCCTTTAAATCGATTCGCCGGTTTAACAATGCGTTCGTTAAAATTTTTCGCATTAATAAATAATCCGAAATAAAATTAGCGACGTACGTGCTAGTCGAATGCGGGGGCGTTTCCACGGTATAACAGAGCCCGGGAATTTCGCGTGCGAAAGAGCGAAAGGCACGCGTTACCAATAATTTCATCGGGAAATGGAATTCCATTACTTACTTGTATGATTAGTAGAATGACCAGGCCGAAGGATAGGGAAGATAAATGGTGGAATGCCGGTGGATCGTCGACTTGCGGAATGCATCCCATACATCCCAGGAACATGAGGAGACCGGTCCCTAAAAATTCCGAAGCGAACAGAGCCAATGCCTTGGGCGTCGCTTTTCTCTCGCCTGTAAGAAAATAATGGTGGAATTATTTTTCGAGCGTGTATGTGTGTGTTTGTGTGCACAATACGAAGCAATACTAGGAATGATGGATGCACTCTGCAGATTATTCTCTCAGCTGGGGAGACATTAAAAATGAATTGTTGTGGATATTTATGCGTTGGATTAAATCCACTTGTGGATGATAGATTTGCTATAAAAGTAGAGAGAAAATTGTTACTGTAAAATTACAGAAGACACTTTTCGTATAAGTTAAGTTGTTTTCGATTACGCTCTCTATAAAATATTCTCTGCTGATTATTTCTTTGTTAGGGAAATATTAAAAATGAATTGTGGATATTTATGCGTTCGTTTGTGGAAGACAAATTTGCTGTAAAAGTAGAGAGAAAATTGTTGCAGCAAATTTATAGAAAACATTCTGTGGAAATTAAGCTTTTTTAGAAGCGGGATTAAATTGTTTTGTGGATAGGTATGGTAGATTTCCTATAAAAGTAGAGAGAAAATTGTTAGGTACTGTAAAATTACTTTTAAAGCAATAATTAAGCGTTTTTCGATAAAGCAGCTTTCTGTGATTCCTTAGTTGGGAAAATATTAAAAATGAAATGCGGATATTTATACTTATGCGTTCGTTTGTGGAAGACAAATTTTCTGTAAAAGTAGAGGGAAAATGGTTGCTGCAAATTTATAGAAAAAAAATTGTAAAAATTTAGCCTTCTTTTAGCGTGGGATTAAATTCTTTTGTGGATATGGTAGATTTCCTATAAAAGTAGAGAAAAAATTGTTACTGTAAAATTACTTGTAAAGCAAAAATTAAGCTGTTTTCGATAAAGCAGGGAACTTTCTGTGCAGATTATTTTCTAAGTTGGGGATATATTAAAAATGAATTGTTGTGGATATTTATGCTCGGATTAAATGCATTTGGGAATGATAGATTTCCTATAAAACTAGAGAAAAAAATGATGCAGTAAAATTACAGAAAAATTTATGTGAAAATATAAGCTTTTTTCAATTAAACTATTTTTAGAATATTTTCTGTAGATTACTCTCCAAGCTTGGGAAATAATTAAAATGAATTGTGGATTTTTAGGCGTGGGATTAAATCCTTTTGTGGATGATAGATTTTCTATAAAAGTAGAGAGAAAATTACTACTGTAAATTCACAGTAGACTTTTTATGAAAATGAAGTTTTTTTTTTCGATAAAGCTCTCTATACAATATTCTCTGTAGATTATTCTGTTAGTTGGTAAAATATTAAAAATGAATTTTGGATATTTAGGCGTGAAATTGAATCCGTTAGTGGATGATAGATCTCCTTTAAAAGTAGAGAGTTAATTATTATTGTAAATTTACAGAAGACTTTTCGTGAAAATTAAGTAGTTTTCGATAAAGCTCTCTATAAATATTCTCTGCAGATTATTTTCTAAGTCGGGGAAATATCTATTAAAAATCAATCATTATCGATATTTATGCGCCCAACTGTGAGAGATAGATTTGCCATAAAAGTGGAGAGAAAATAGTTACAGCAAAATTCATTTCGTCGAAAATTAAGCTCTTTTTAATCTCTCTTTAAAATTCATTCCAAAATCATCACCTATAATCGGAAATTGATCGCGTAGATTACAAACATTCATTATTGGCAGTTGAACTGACCTTCTGACCTCTCCGAAAATCTCGCATTTAACCTCGTCGTCGAGATGTACCGCAACTTATTATATTTTTTATAAATTCCCATCGACCTCGAGCAGTCAGATTCCCGTCGATACGGGGCTATTGTTCAATTTCAGTTTCTGCAACGTAACGGCAAATTCGGAAATGGAACTTGTTCGAGAATATGATTTCCGCGTTCGTTTCCGGCGCATTTGAAATATCATTTTAATGATAATTCGTGAAATTTTAATAGAGGTCGGATCCTTACCATTATTTATTGTTGTTTAATGAATTATTGTGGGAATTGTTTCCTCTCCATCCATTCTATTATTCGCGTATGAATTCGATAAGATTTGGTAAATGCTAAAAGAAGGTCGCGTTTAATTAATTGATTAAAAAAAGCGTCATTCGATGATGTTGCTAATATAAAAATACATTTTTGATAAATTGTTGGTGCACTTTAAACTTCAAAGAAACATAAAAATTATTGAGCAAACGGGCCAAAAAAGTGTTTCAGAATCAGCACAGCAGTTGTTACTTTGAGTATAATTAATCAATACTTAACTTATTAAGCTGTCAATAAGCTTACCTTCTTTCACAGCGGAACTTTCGCTTTAATGCAACGTAATAATAATAACAACGATTAATTTATTAACCTTTATAATTCAATTAAAGAAATCTACTTAATAGAGAATTCGTCCTTACGTTTCCAATGAATGATCTTTCGGTATTAAAATGGTTTTTTTTATCTATTTAATAAATCCAAGATCATAAGAAATTGTCGAGAAATTCACATTGTTAATGATACTCAAAAAATGAGCCTATTAGTATTATCCTTCAATGATTGCTATCGAATAATGGCACAATTTGTCATGATTTTTGCCAATTAAATTAAATGCGATTGGAAAAATTAATTCTCATGTAATATCTCAGCACATTTTAGTACTTATAAAAAGTACCATAAATCAATCACTTTATTTCTCATCGTCTGTCAATTTTTATTATCTTAAAATACTGATAAATTAATAGTGGTTTTACTGTAATATAACACTAAAATTTACTACATATCTAATGGCGTTTCAAAACAAACTATTTACAAACATTATTAATTTGCGTAAATCTGTATATCCGGAGTTTATCGGTTGTTTTTATCCAAATTACATTAATCAATTCGATAACGAAATAAGGACATTGTACACATAATTTTTACGTACTTGCTCCCATATTTTCTATTTTCTTCTCATTTCACTTCACAAGAGTTCACCGAGAAAACGTTACAAGGAATGCCGATTAACCAGATATGGATATTTTATAGCTGTATGCATTAGCATTACCATTAGCATAATTGAATTGAATTAGAAATTTAAAAAAATTAACAACTAGAAATATGGTCATGAACTAGGCATTATAACGTTGAAGAGAACGTAGATTAGATTAGATATATCTAATTGGGTAAGTAATGAAAGTAAACAGAGAAATTGAAGATTGTCGATAAGAAAATAGAAGAAAAAAGAAACTGAAAGAGTGCTATTACTAGCGAAAAAATAGCGTTACGCTAATTTGTGCGCTAAATTAACAAGTTATACGTTATTTAAGAATCATGAACAGTACAATGTAATTGTTATATTAAACGTTTGTAATTACAAAATTAATCAGCGATATAGGTAATTGGGATATAATAATTTTAGGATACGTTTTATAAACTTTCTGATAGGTTATCGGTGTTTAGCAACCAATTCCACGTAATTGGAGCAATTACGCGTATCTATTCGCATCGAATTGCAAAAATCGTTCAACTTTGATCGGAGCATTCGAAGCGATTTGCGTACATCAAATTTTCAAAATATTGTAATAGCGTTAGGTAACCGTTATACGTTTGATTATCGAGCGTAAATAATTCGATATTAATTGTTTTCCATTCGACGGGATAAACGAATTTAAATTAATTAATACGTCTGTAATTATTTAACCGTATATCGAATGGATGCTGTACCCGATGGTTTTTAATATTTAATTACCAGTGAAGCCTCGTCGATCATCAGTCTTGTAAGGGAAAGACGGATAAACGGCCGAAACAGCATCCAGGGAAAGGATGATAAAGAAAATTGAAAAATAGATGCCATTAACCATGTCAAGGGCTATTTTCGTCGGAATTAATGGAGAAATAATTTGCTGAGGGGACTCGAAATATATAGAGTTACTTAATAAACTTAAGGTCTCCGAAAGAAAGTTAGTTTTTATACTACCCGGCTTTTCCTCGCTCATGAATTGTAAGATGTTATTTTTACATTTTCAGTAAGGGGTTGTTACCCTTTAAACCTCCAGCTTTGAAGGTCTTTGACTATGCGAGTATTCAACCCTTCAAAAGCTGCTCGTATATTGGACATTTGATGCTTTTGACAGTTCATCGAGCTTTGAAGGCCTTTGACTACTTATGCATATAGCTAATATTGATCAAAGATAAAAGTTAAGATAGTTTTTAATCTGGAATTCAACGCACGTTACTTCGTGGAATTTTCTGGTAAAAAAAACAATTAATATTTCTTTTATATACACTCCCTGCCCGCAGTAAATTGAGTCTCTCACAAAGATACAACTTTTCGGGAGAAAAATAATTCAATGCCACCAACCTTTTTTCGCTTTCTCCTCCATTTCTATGGCCGCGAAAATAAGAATTAATCACCGAAAATACACACAGGATAGGGCAGGACGCACACACGCGGAATATCGCAAGCTCTTTTTTTATCCTTCGGCGTAAACCGCGGACTGCGGCAACATGCGATATCCACCAAAAGATATTTCATACAAATGTTTATATATACAATTATTTTATCTAGAAATTGGCTATCGAATAAACGGGAGACGCGTTTAGATTAGGTATCTTTTATCTGGCGTTCGTTCGGTATTTACGGAATTATGGCCGAGCTTGAGTGCACGTTGTGTAATGGAAGAGTTCAATGGATACAGACGAAAGCATCAGCGAGAATTCGCGATAAAAAGCCGTTTTTTGAAATACTTTCGAAAGTCATTAAAACCGTCGGATAACAAAGGGATTGTAAAATGAGCGAATGCACTTGAAAAGAATGTCCATTTGGAAGATTTTTTAATAGCGTTGGGTTTTAAGAGAAATGAAATATTACAATACTTTTTCTTACTAATTGTAAGTAGTAGTATTAACGAATTAATTTAAATAATTCTAATAGTTTAATATTAACGAGATGCAATTAATTAAGTATACAAAGAAGAATTATTAATAATTATATTCATTTATTTATTGTATTCTCAAATAACATAAAATGTATGTGTCTGATTTTTAAATGACTTTTATTCAAAAAAATTGTGATGCAAGATATTGCAAATAATGTTTCCAAGTAGGAAAATGCAAGATGTATCAAAATCAAAAAAAAATTGGGGTTACTATTTAAAAAAATCGTCAATGATGTCACTGCCCAAGAATGGTAAGTGGAGGAAACTTAAATTCTTTTTGAAAAATTGCGCTTTTAGTAAACAAAATTGACCTGCCCGAGCGTTTTTTCGAGAAACCAACCAATTTCATTATAATGAATTTATTCCTTTCATTTGTTACATACAGTATAGTATTATATAATGCATCACTCAAACGAAATGTTCATTTGGAAGATTTGTTCATAGTGTTAGGTTTTAAAAGAAGTATTAACGAATTTAAGCAATTACAATAATTTTAATTTATCGATTAATGAGAAACAGTTCAATAAGTAAAGCAAATCACTTAGTTAAATCGAAGCAAAATTACATTCTTTTATCTCCTTGTGCATTGATTGAGTTTCTTAATGAACTTCTGTTTTCAATGAAACGATTAAAAAGCTAACCTAATCTCATTAGTGATAAATCCGATTACAGATAAAAACATCGAAAAAGAATTTTTACTTATCAATAATTATGTTATTTACAGAAAAACAATCTTATCGATTGATGTATGTAGTAATTAATTATAATAATTTTGCGCAAAATAACCCATACAATTTTATAAACCTATTTATCTCGTGTCTGCATCTCTTGAACATCTCTTTTTTCCTTATTTTATTCCATACAATCGAACTCGACTTTGCATAGATATACGCGTATTTTTTTCCTTTTGTTCATTACGCCGCGCCGTACATTTCTCAATAATCCTCCCATAAATTCCGGCGATTTTTCGCCCGGGTAATCCCAGATGAACGATAGGAATATTAGGCGACACATGCAGTGATACAACCCAATTTACATTCCAATTCGTCCGGATCCGGCAGGACAGCGATATTTCTCTATACGGAATAGAAATTTCATTACCGATTTTTGATAGGTGCTCGTTTCAACTCGGAATTAATTTTTTTACTGCGATTTGATTTTTTTTAACGCCGGATCCGAATGTGTAGATTATATACGCGTGTGCAGTGCACTAGAAAAATCTTTTTTCGAGTTCGTTCGTGCGTTCGAATCGCACTCAAAAGCGCGAAATATTCGCTTTATCTCCGCTTTAATTTTTGCGCATCAATATCTACTGTTCGCCGTCGAAAAAATCACAAACAGACTTTGGATACGAATCGTGCAAATTGAGCTGGCACGGGAGTGCTTTCGAGTTGCAATAAATATTTACACTGCCTTGCTAAAGTGGCCTACTGTTAGGGCCGGAGACTTCTGGAAAGGTAAACCGTAAATACAGGGAGTTTCTTTAATTTCCTACTATAAACATTTACACACTTGATTGCAGCTGGATATGTTATGAAGACTTGCCCTCTGGTATCATAATATTGGCAGTTTCAAATAGATTTTATTCGGAATGAATGCGGGTACATTAATCAGAAACGGGTACGTGTGTTATCGATGTAACAAACATCCGATAACAAGGGCAGATTTTCGGGAGAGACAGTAAAATATGAGTTCAATTTCGGGCCCGTCAAAATATATTGGTAAAACGATAATCTTAGATGAAGGATGGGTGGATGCGAGATAAAATATAAAAGTGGAATATGAAAAAAGCGTCGCGTAGTGGATTTGCGATATCGGTGTGCATTGAATTTACAGATGATCTATGTGAAGATGCCGTAACGCTAACGGCTCCACGTCAACAAGTTTTCTATTTCGCGTTACCGGGAAATTTATTTATCGTCTGCTTTGTAAAGGATAATCTCCAGATTAAGAAGATTATAAATAAACAAAACTGCAGGAACAAACTTTTTGTTACCTGCATGCGCTGCATTAATCCCACAAAGGAATTCCTCACACTATTTTACTCTCTACTTCTCTCTACTTTTTACTGTCAACTCTCTACTTTTTTCTTTCTCTCTAGTTTCTTCATCTCCGCTTTCTCTATACTCTAATGTAGGTACTCTACCTTTAGATCCTTCCCTTGTAAAATATACAGTTTTGATAGATAATTAGTTTTCCACGTTCAATGCAAATACTACATACACATATTTCCAAATTTCAGAGTATGTAAAAATTAAATTAAAGTTTTGAGGTACTCAATTAGGTATTATTTTGGTGCAAAATTCCGTTACAACGATTTCAAGGAAAATATTCGCTACATTTTTTTTTCAAATAATAATTATAGCGAGTTAGGGATTCACCAAATTTGCAGTGTTACCGCAAATTTCCCAGATTTTCGTGGGATTTACTGCTAAATGTTCACCGTGAAAGCAAATTATAATAATCAAAACATGCAATGTATGCAATGTAACGATTTTATAATAAAATTGTTGGATTAAATTACTTGTAACCGGCGTTGACAACAATGAGGAAAAAACCCAAAGCGATAATGATTTAAAAATACAATTTGAATTATAATAATAAATTTGTTTTTTCATTAAAGTGCTATCGAACAGATTATAGTAATTAATTAAGCTCGGTTGTAATGTAGTAATTAATTTGGAGCGGCTTCAATAGTTATCGCAATGCCAGTGAATTTGTTATCGGTTTTCGATCGATTTAAATTTCAAACCACTCAAATCGATGTGAAAGTGCCAGAGGTAATTATTCTCTAATAATGCCTGGTTGAAATATCACCTATTTCTAATTTCTTACTTGATTAATTTTAACTTGGTATAATCAACTGAGTTATTAAGCACTTACAATCAAATCTTGTAAATATCTTTATCCACTATTTATTGCAGTATCTTTAATAGTCATTATTAATTTTCATTTAATTTTTCTTTACTTCATTGAATATTCCAAATGAAGTCACTCTTATCCAACAAAACGTGTCAATTTAATCACAAATAAATTATATGAATACAATAGCTATTTGTACAGAGATTGATTGAGTCAACGATGCTATCAATTAATTTATATAAAATATTAAAATAATAAAAAGTTGAGTAAACGTTTTGTTGTTTTATTACAACCGTAAAATTTAAGTATTGCAAACATAACGCTTTCTTGAAGGAGTTCCTTTAATAAAATTATTCCAATAACACTTACGGTTGTTCGTTATCATGGTGTCCTTCTTATCGTTGTTCTTCTCCCGGGTTTTCTCGGCCTTATCCGCCTTCTGCAGATCGCAGACTTGCAGCAGGATACCATTAGTGATGTTTCTCGCAGTGTTTTTGGTCACCTCTTCCAACATTCCAAATCTAAGAGGACACAGAAACGATGTAAATTCGATAAACTGAAAAATTTTTGTTGTAAGAGAAAACTTTCTCTTATGCGCGTGTGCATTCTTCGGACTGGAAGATATTCCGAAACCGTGAAAATCTAATTATTCGCAAGTATAATAAGAAAGTAAATAATAATTTAAACAGTTAAATTTTGTGTTTTTGGAGTAACTAACGTACCTTCGAAAATAGTGCGTTTGTATTGAATAACTAATTTTAACAAAAACATCTCCATTGCAGTTGCAAGTTAAATAAGTACTAATAACAAGCTTATCTATTTGTTTTAAACATTGATAGAACACGCTAAAAATTTAAAAATGGGAAAAAGTAATGTGTATCTACTTACTCTAGCGAGCGATTTTGAAACTGTCTGGAATACCAACGATGTTACTATTTGTATTTAATTGCAATGACAAATTAGCTAATTATGATTATTATGATTGCTAATTATTATTATAATGAACTTTAGAATTACACAGGATGTTAACTTGGACAGTTTTTTTAAATATTTGTTATACATCAATTACGCTATTTCCAAAGTCGACAAAAAATACGACCAGTACCTAAATACATTTTAAATATTTCTCGAAAAAAAACTGAATGAATTTGCACCCAATTAATAAAAGCTAGAGAAAGTTGACTGACTTAATTTCCTATAGGAACTAATTGGTTTTTTCTTGCATAGAATCCGAGCGAGAAATAGTGAAATCAGATTCGGGCCTTTTACGTAGCTACAATACGTTTACCAATTCAAATGCCGCAATTTCCATACCGCACCGAAACGCAATTTTTCGATCATTTATTTCGGCCCGTTCGAAGCGAAATGGCCGTTGAAATTTTCATTGCCCTGTAGCCGTTATGTTTTGCAGCATTACACAACAATTACATTGCGACAAAAAAACAAATAAAATCACAATAGTACATTTGCGGCATCGGAACGGCGGCTAGTAGGAGTAAAGTTTGTTTAATTACCCGATATTTTCGCTCGTTTCGACATTCATAATATACAAGGAAGATTATTGTTTATTTACGACTCGATATTAATTGTGATTTAACAGTTGCAAGCGAGTAAATAAATGAGTAATATTTTAGAGTAGGTATCGAAATATATTACAAGGTTCCGTTTGATCAATCGAGTGTCCCTTTTAAATAAATTTAATAAGCTCGAGTGTGTGACTAACTAGCATTTATTAGACCCCTTGGCGAATTTCAATTAATAACAATAGCGGCTTTAATGGACTCCTCGACGGTTCTGTGCAATTAAACAAATTGGATTCGATAATGAAATACAAATGAACGTGGTACCTGCCGCAGAAGGTTAAAAATGTATAATATTCAATTAAACCCCGACTTTGTTATTTCAATTCGATTTCGATTCGCGTCCGACGCGAATATGAAAAACTCCGCATGGTATTGTGGATTTAAAACAAACAGACTGTAAAATATCGTTTCAATTTTCCGGCCAACGACCGTCGACGCCCGGCGTCGTCGCCGCATCATATTATATGTATCGGAAAACCCATGATCATAGATGAAGGATGGGAACGAGGGAGATAAGAAAGCACGAGCGGCAATGCGAGAGGGCTCGCCGTATAGTTTTCGTTACAAAGTTTTTGATTTTATAAACCTAATTTTAGATTCGTTTTGTTTGGAACAAGTTCGAAATGGCCGGGTAGTGGCAATGTATTTTATTCTTATGACTTTACTGGAAATTTATGTGGTTGCTTTGCATTTTTGGATGAATTTCTAAAGATTTTTTTTGTCCTTTGTAATGAAATATTAAGGATTTTGTTTTTCTTGTATCTTGGAGATCAGTATCGTTTCGAGTTTATTTAGTTTGATAAATATATTTCAACTAAAAAAAATATTCTGTTAGATAATTACAGAGTGCTTTGCATTTTTGAATAAATTTTTAAGCTTTTTTTGTAATAAATATTAAGGATTTTGTTTTTCTTGTATCTTGGAGATCAGTATCGTTTCGAGTTTATGTATGTTTTATTTACTTTGATAAATATTTCTCGATTAAAAAAATAATTTGTTAGATAATTGAAGAGCTAGATACTTGGAATAGTTGATTTTGTATATCTGATTTTTATTAATAAAGTAGGTTTTACGCAAAACCCATTTAAAATGTACGTTTTTAGGTACATTTTAAAATAAAAAAAATATTATAATCCGATAATAAATTTCAACAACACTTTAATTAAATTATACCTACGACATAATCTACATTAGTAGACGTTTATTTAATTTTTAATATACATATAAACGAGCACCATATCAACTTTTCCAACCTTATTCTAATGCATCATTGCCATTCAATCTGCATGTTTAATAACGTTACAACTTCAATATCGTCAACAGCTTTGTTTTTATGATTCTTTTATTAGAGAATATCCGTCTCAGTTAGTGGAAGTTATTTTTATATCTCCCGAAATTGCTTTGTTAATGCGATTGTCTGCATCTTCTTTGTTGTCAAACGATGAACTGGGGACCGTTCTTTACGATTTCTGGATCCAGAAACTTTATTAAACTCAGCAACACGATTCAGCGATTTTTATTTATAAGATACAAAAACGGTTTCATAATAAATACTCGAGTAATTTCGAGTAAATATTGTGCAAAAATTTTGTTGAAATTGAAATGCGACAATAATTGTCATGAATGTTTTACACTCGAACGGAAATTAATTAATTGTCTGTGCTTATGCAGGCGTTATTGTTATAGGTGTAATAAATTGTTGTAAATACATTGTAGAAAAAAACCTATTATACAGGGTGTTAAGTTAATGTACTTATTTTGGAGGATATAATAACAAAATTTGACCATCAGTTCAATATCGTTATCATATCATTAGGAAAATCCTCTTTTTAACATAACGACATTAACCCATATTTTATTTAATATTAACGCTACTTTATACAAGAAACGGTGGATTTATTTTTATAGGTAAAAATTATGCGAAGAAAATCGTTCCCCAGCGGCCTCCCCGGGCATTTAAATTCGAAGAGCCCGCCCGTCGGGGGGGCCGCGACTCGCCCACTTAATTTTTTCCCCATCGCGAAATTGGACGCATAAACGTTAACATAACAAACCGACATAACAATTCGCTTTTTAAATTGAAAATCTCGCGTTACCCGGCGCGAAAACGGGCGAGCGGCGCAGCTCATTTGATTTAACCAGTGTTTGCGACAAGAGGAAAAAAATACATTTCAATCAATAAGGTTAACAAGGACGGGGAGAAACAAAAGAGACGGGAGCGCACAAAAGAAAAACGTTCTCGGTCGGCGCTAAGTCTTTATAACAGATAGGGGAAATTACGTTGATTTGGCACAAAATAGAACAGTTTTAGAGGCAGGAAAAGGACGCGCCGCGAAAAAGGGAATCCCTCCTGATCGGCGTGACTGATAAAGATGAAATGGCGACGTAATTTCGGTCTTAGAGAAAACGGGACTTTCACGGCTGATGTTCGCTTTGGTGCTGATAAAGGTTAGATGTATGTTTACCTGTGAAATTGCCATTATTTCAAACTTTTATGGCTGTAATTTGTTCTTATATTGGCCGGGAATAAGGTGGATCCCCTTTTCGATTTTTATATATAGGCTGTCCCAAAACATATCTCTACAATTTTGATACATACAGGAGTTCTTATAACTTGTTTATTTTATTTTTTCACATGATTTTTCCAGCACCCAAGTTTAGATTTTTCAGGCGATTTTATAAAGGAATTAGATGATTATTGAGAATGTTTTAATAAATGAGTTGATTTTTCAGCTGAATTAACAAGATTTTAAAGATAATTTAGACTCTATTTGAGGATATTTCAGTAAATTAGTTGTTTTTTCAAGTGAATTTACAAGTTTTTACTGATAAATTAGACGATTTTTAAGGACATTTCAGTCAATTAGTTATTTTTTAAGTAAATTTACAAGTTTTTACTGATAAATTAGATGAGTTTTCAAGATATTTCAGTGATTTAGTCGATTTTTCAGGTGAATTTTCAAATATCCTATAAAATTTAAGCAAATTTTGAAGATATTTCAGTAGATAAATTAGTTGTTTTTTTAGGTGAATTTTTTATAGATAAATTAAGACCATTTTTAAGACATTTAAGATATTTTATAAGTTACTCGATTTTTCACAAGATTTTGCAAATGAATTACAACAATTCATGAGTAGGTACTCAGATATACCAAACTTTAGCCACCAATTTTTGGACACCCTGTATTTGCACTACTTTTAGTACTAATAACAATTAACAACAGTATTTTAATCATCGTGCTCAACTTAGTCAATTTATTGCACACCATTTTCCATCAACTTCTTCCATCGTGAGCCGTCACAAATCATATTCAAATTTCGAGACACCTGGCATAATTTTTATTGGCGAAATTTTCACGAAACGTTCTATATTTTGTTACTAATTCCTCGGCTGTATTCAAAACCGAATAAACCCGTCGCTTCGATTAGCACACGTCGTCAATTTGGGAGATTTATGAAGTCCGATTCGATCCGTTGCGAAACTCATTTTTATGCCGCTGACATTTTTCCACATCCGATTCTTCTAAAAACTCGCCGATAAATCTCGCTCCCAACGGTCTTTAGTAGATCAAGGATAAGAATCGGTGTGCAGGCACGTTACACGGACTGCTATTGCTGTTACAGTTCATAATTACCGAACGTTACCGTTTTTTTTTCTCTCTTCTAATCTACTGTAAGTAGCTATTATAAAAAAAGCGGCGTGTAAATCGCACATCCACTCCGTTCTACTACTCCTATTTGGATAATTCTGTTTTGTTTCGTTACATAGACGTACTCCAATAGAATTTTTTTAATCTATTTTATAGGGGATTTTCCTTTCTGGTTAAATATTACTCGCGTCAAGTTGGCTTCTTTAGCAGATAACTTTTTTGGTAACTGAATAATGATCGAACTTAAGGCCACAGGATTTTTCTACGTAGTTCGAGAGGATTTTTCTCTGTCGGGATTTTTCCTATGTGGGTTAATCCCGTCGCCAATTAGATGATGTCAATTAGTTTCCAGTAAAATAGGGAATAGAGTTTGGAGTTGTTGGGAAATTTTTTTGTTGTAAATTTTTCACATGAAAATTACGTAGGAGTTGGGAAATTCGACCTTTTGTGAAATGAAAAAGTTACATTGACAAATTTTATAGATTAAGAATTAACTAAGATCTTGAAAAAACTTTAAAGAAATAGAATAAAAATGCTCAAGGGGGAGAAGAAGAACTTTTTTTGGAAAATGTAATGTTCTGTAATCAAGAAAAATTTGATTTATTTCTGAAAAATGATATTTTACGATTCGTTCAGGTAATAAATGTGTTTAATATGTATTTGTTTTCTACACCTACTAAAATATGCTATAGTAATATTCCACCTTTTAAAAAATAATTATCTTATCAATTTTAATTATATTTTTAATTAATTTTTCGATAATTTTTCAAGTACTAGTTATTTTGTAAAGAAACACGTTAAATATTTAAAAAATGCATTAAAATTTCTACATATTCTTAAAGCATTTGAAAAGTTCATAGAATTTATATAAGTCCTGGGAAAATGCAAAAGATATCTCAAGAATCTGTTCAGAAAAAACAATAGAAACAGAAAAATCCTCTAAAATCTCTCATAAATGTTTTTAAAAAATCAACAAAATACTTCAAAAACTCTTGAAACAACTCAATAAAACCTTTAATTAACAATCAATTAGTATAAAACAAGAGCAAATTCCTCTTATTTTCTACTCAAAAATTGCTCTCCCTTCAAATTTCTCAACAAATTATTCATTTTATCCCTCTTTAATAATCTAAAACCGACCCGTTTTATCAATTTTCCACAGCTTTCCTGTATGTACAGTGCATATATTTTTTAACAAAACGAGAAAATCCAAACGTACCCGCTGCTGCTCGCCCACCTTAAAACCGACCAACTCCTCTGCAATTAACTCTAAATACGAAAAAAAAATCGCTAAATAATTACTTCGAACGAGTCCGATGGAGGCGAGCACAAAACGAATAACGAATGCACGCGTATGTAGAAACTTTTCTACCGTCGAAAACGGTTGCTCAACGCGATTTTGATTAATTTCGACGGGCTATTCTCTCGCGCGGTACGCACTTTGCCGGATTCGAAATTACACGGTGCGAGTCCAAGTTCACGGGCGAACTGGCTGCCGTATCGCCTCGAAAAGCACCTTTTAATTAGATGCAAATTATTATTGATACGACAGAACAATTATAGCAGAACACATGTTCGGTATAAGCGCTTATTAAATCGATGATATTTTGATGTAAAAGTTCGCTAATCGAATTCGATTGCTAATTATCATTTAACGCGATTCATTTTTGTCGTGAACCGACCAATTTTATAATTAAGATTTCGCTTTATTACATCCAATGATTTTTATAGGTTCATTAGCTTAATAATTAGTCACGATTATTGCTAATGCAATCGTTGTTAATATTTAATTTTTTTTACAGCTGCGATTAATTAGGTATGCATTAATTACTACACCCTTTCTTATTTCCAATAATATTTTATCTAATAAATTCTGTTACTTCATACCTCATTATTGTAACGTACAATATCCAATAAACATTTTATGCACGTACCATAAAATTAAAAAAAAAAACATTAAACAATTTTAACTCACTTTTAAATTCGAGCCTCTTGTAGTGGAACAGAACAATGCGCGAAAGGGAATACCTGCTTGTAATATCGCTGGAAGGAATAAATGGGTACTTAATGCTGTCGTTAGAGGTAAAACACAATTATAAATCATCAGGAAAAAGGCGATTAATGAAGAGAGATGTTTCATTTGAAACTAGACGTGATAAATGAGCGAAGGAAAATTATACGAAAATATGCCCGTTGATTACGAGAAAACGTAATTTATAAGGAGTTTTATTGTTAATAACACTCTGTCAGTATTCTCACACTTAATTATGTATGTATTTTTTAATAAAATAAGTACAGTAATCAATGAATTAAATCACTCGCAGTGTTGCCAAAACAGTTTTTACCAAACGTCTACCAACTTTTCGATCATTTAAATACTCGAATATTGCATTAAAAATTAATGAGATTTCGCTCGAACGAAACAAATTAAGCCGACTGGTTTATTTAAAATGTAGATGGGATAAATTGTACAAGTAGCGACGCTCTTCCATTGAAAATCAGCTATTCATTTTCGTCTTCTATCCGTCGAAAATACTTTTCCTAGATAATGCCTGTTCGTTAGTTAATTAAATTTAACCGACGTGTTTTTGTCTGAACTAACAAACGCTTTACTCGTTAATTATGCTTACAGGTACTCCTGATTTCGTTATAAGATGAGGGTAAATATTGCTGTGTAAATTGATAAATTTGTTGAAAATGTTTCTATAAAGTGAAGTTAGCAATTTTATAGTTGTCATTCTGTTGACATTTTATTGTTTAATTAATGTTTATTAACCTTACCTTCTTTACCTTCATTTATTAATCTTAATTTTGAACTGTGAAGATTTTAAATTAGTATTATATTAAGTTTTAGTTGGAATTGTAATTAATATTACAAATTAATTGAAGAGCTGTCACTGAATGACAGGTAAGTTTTGGCCAACTTGTAACTAACTTCATTCGTTATTACATTATGGAAATTCGCATTTTTAATGCTCCAATTTCGCTCAAAAACAGAGTGTAGAGACAAAATCGCGCATGAAATGCGTTTGTTTATTGCTTGTAGCAGCACCCCGGGTGATTGATACATGTGCACAATAGTCCATTATTTATAATTCTGCACTGTTGAAACGACATTTCGCCCGAAAGGCAGCGGGCCGTGATTAATGGCGCCGGGATTAGAGTTAGAGAGGGCGCAAGCATTATAAAATCGCGAAAAAAATGATATTCCACGCGAGTCTAACCTACTTATAAACAGCGAGGACGTCCCCCATATTTCCTCTATCCCGGCGATTTTAGATAATCGCGAAAAAAAGGCGCTTTCAATGGAAATTAGTCATATCTCGCTTTCTTTCCGAGCATAATTGCAGGTGTAATTCAGCGGATTTTTGCGAACGCACCTCGATTGTTTTCAGAAAGCTAATTATTTATGTCGGATTTGAGGCCAAGATCGCCGATTGAAGCGATCGCGGCGCGTTGCAGTCGCTGCATTTGGGCGAACTTGGCGCAAGCAAAGCGCAAAAGTTTTTAAACACTTCGGCCGCCGCTCGAACGCGCTATTTGCGCGGATTGAGTGGAGTCCGATGGGCGATAAATCGGATCGAACAATGGGAGTAAATCGGCGGAAATCGGGGGAAATGGGCCTCTGTCTTGAAGGGTTTTTTGAGCGAGGGCGCTAGGTGGAAGTTTGCTTGAATTGGGTACTTAATTTGCGATGGGTACTTAGCTGTAATGAGGCAAGAAGGATTAGAATTCGTTAGAAGAAAGAAGGCTATTTTGTTAGAAACTGGCTGGAGTAGCTAGAGGTAGAGATTTAGCAGTTAATGGCATAAAAAATAAATGTTAGAAGTCAGAAATGAATATAATATTATGGAAAAAATAATAAAATGCTTCAAAATATACTTAATTTTTGGGTAAAAGTTTAGCAAATTCAATGAAATAAGCTTGAAAAATGCAATTAAATGATAAAAAAGCTTCAAAATGTCCTCCCAAAAAGGCTCCATAAATTTTTTAAAGTTCTCAAAAAACTCACTAAAATGTAAAAAACACCGAAATATTTGAAAAAACCTACAAAAATGAGGCATAATGTTTAAAAATCACTAAATTATCAGTAGGTTTCTTTCTATCTACATTTTACAATGACGAAAAGTTTCAAAAATTACCAAATATACAATAAAAAATCTCGAAAAAATACCTTATAAAAGATTTGATTTATTCTCAAAAAAATATCTTGCCAATTAAAATTAATCTCTAAAATTGGATCAAAAAACAGAATAGATCTATTATATGCCACAATACCAAACCTACCCATTTAATTATCTACCTGATTTTTAAATTCTTTTGAAAATGCTAATGTGACCTAAATGAAAATCAATGGGACAGGCGTTCTCTTCGTGTTGAACTATGAGTTCGCAAGTTTCTTCAATGGAAATGCAGCGCAAAAATTTCTGCCGCCTTGTGGGGAATAGCTCGAACGAAAAATATATACATTTTAATTAATTTACCGTGAAAAACCATTATGTTCGCCTTCTCGGAACGAATTTTTTCGCAATAACTATTTGTCGAATTGATCTAATCGCTTTTCTATGGATGCTCGTGGAGGTTTAGATGAAAATTCGTTCGAAATTCTCTACCATATTTATCTGCCCAATTATCGAACCGACAATCCGAGCTCGATTTTAAAATCGATTGGGCAATTGCGAATCGATTTTTCGACACTACCGATTTATTAATTATAATTACATGGAAATGAATCAGCTCTTTTGCCGGATCGTATCGGTATCAATTTTCAATTGTATTTTGAGACAGACACAATACCGCACGGTCGAATCGCAAGTCAATCAACTATCAATATTGATTCAATCTATACCAGAGCAATGCAGATTCGTTAATTGAAATGTCATATTTTTTAATACGTTTACGGGATGCAATCGAAACGTTAAATAACTGAATAAAGGGAAGATGAAAGTGGCCCTGGGAAATCGAGAATTACTCTCTATAAAGATACCTTTAAAGTTTGGACTGAACGTTAACGTAATGTATTAGTATGTTTGGGAAATGTCTGGTATTATAAATTAAACCGTATAAACGTATACATAGGTATTTTCCTTGGGATTTTTTAATAAAAACCCAAAACTAAAGAATACCCGCCGAGCCCGAAATTAAATCTAGCGGAAAGCCTTGTGAAGCTTACGGGGAGACGCGGACAGGAAAATTGAATTTACCGGTCGAGCTTTTTCCGTCATTCGGAAAAAATAAAATATGCTAATCGGGATTTGGCGCTAAATTATTTAAGAAAACTTCGCGCGATAATTTGACGGGCGATTTTATTTTTAGAACGTTATATTTAGTTCGGTTTTATTGTACACGGTAGCAAAAGCGAATAGTGTCATAGACCGCGCGTTCTGTAAACGTTAACGTTAAGTTAGCGAAAATTATTTATGGGTTTAATGAATGTATTAAAAATGTTGTTGGATGAAAGTGTAATAAAAATAATTATTTTTAGCAAAATTAACTGGTCAGGATGTAAATGATATTTTGTTTAAAAGACATCCTTTAAATTAGCCGAGGGTTAAAATTAAAATAAATTCGATAGAATTTTTAATTTATTTATTTTTGTTGTCAGCTTTAAAAATTGTAATTATAATTTAAATATGTGATTAATTTTAAATTTTAAAGTAATCAAAGCTTTGTTTAATTTGAAAAAAATTGTCAAATTTAAATTTTAGTAAATTGTTTTAATTCTTAATAACAGAAGTAAAAAATCTACAAATATATCACGTAGGAACTATTTTACAAAATGGAATTTATTAAAATTAATTTTATTCTATTTTTTGCTAACATTTTCCGCAAAAATGCATACATTATGCATACATTTTATTTATCTACCCAACAATTACTTAAATATGTATAATATTTAAATTAACTTTAATTACCTACAGGGGTCACTCGTTAAAAAAAATATTGCGCTTTAAATTTCGCAAATTAGAAATAAATTAATTACAATATAAAAATCGAATCAATTAATGCCATTCAACATTTCGCTGAGCCCCAACCCAATCGGTACAATAAATAATCGACTTATTATAAATCGAATTTAAATCTAGCACAGTTCGACCGCAAAAATCGAATCGATTTCGCATAAACAAACCTCAAATGAATAATTACTTACGCGATGGATTTTTCACTTTCCGTCCGGAGATTAATCTTATTTAGTAGGTCGACAGCGCTTATTTTACTCGCTATTAATAATTCGGATACGATGGAAATGCCGTTATTGACATTGACTATTAGAGAGCACCGCACTGAATGAAGAACAAACCCGCCTGGCTAAATGTTTATATTCTATTCAATTCGATTCACAAATCCACATGCACGATCACCTTTTGCGTGTATTTACGGGGTCCTGCGATTTGTTCGCGCCGCCATTGCCGATTCGCTCGTTTATTTATACACGACCACCTGTATATGAAGCGCTCGTGGGGACTTTTATCCGCCTTTAAATGAGCCCCGACTGCTTCCTCCGGTGTGCTGGTAATAAAGACTTTTATTTGTTTGAGTCGGACGCGTCTGAGTTCTGGTACATTTGAATTTTTTTATGAAGTATGTACTTGTTTCGTCCGATTTTTGAGTGCAATAAAGTTCGCGAGGCGTTGTTTTAACTGCTTACGAAAATAAACTAGAAATATTGCCAAGTTAAATGTGTAGGTTTCTAAAGGGATTATTTTTATCTTATTTCGTGCTACATTAAGTTTGCCTTTTTCTTTTTACTTTCGTTCTCTAAACTTTTCCCATTTTTGTTAAAAATTTTTCTTTTCACCAAAACCAATCCATCTTTACCTAGACATTTGAAAAAAAAATTACTCTCCCATACTCTCTACATTTTCATTTATACTATCATCATTTATACTCTTTACTATTGATAGTCATCACATCTTCATCGTTCGATGTTAATTTTATAGAACAGCATTCGCAGCAGATATTTTATCGAACGCAAATTATACAGGTCAAACGGGTAATAATTATTATCGATATCAGTTTGTATTCGAAATACCCGTTGAAAATGTCATGTAAAAGCCCTACCTCAAACGTCTTCTTCACTACATATAGGTAATTATAAACGTTATCTTTCTGAAAAAATTATTTAAATTATTGTAGGTAGCTATTAAAAGAAGACATAGGTGTGCGTTACTGGGAGAATACTGCTATTTACGAATAATTGTAGTATAATAACGACTACAGGGTGGTCTTTTACGAATCTAATCTACTATAGCAACTTGAAAAAAAATATTAATTTGTCTACAAACGAACTTTAATTTAACTAGTAATCACCAAAATAGAGTTTAAAAATAATTGTTTATGATTCATTTGCATACTCTATTTTCTCATGAATTTATCCGGATGATTTATTCATAATAAGCCACACTATATAATGTATTAATTTCAATAATCGCGCCGTTTATGCGCTGCGAATCGTGATTAAAATTATAAAGCCGGTTGTTGGGGATTTTTATGCGAAAGGGTTACTGGAATGTTATTCGATAATTTAGGTTTTCTCGCAACCTGTCGGAGATATTTAAAAAATGCGCAACCTCTTGGAAATCTAATTAGGCACGAAAATGAAATTCCGATTCTTAAAAATATGTTCATGAAATTTCAATTACGTTGAATATTTTTCACTTCTCCGATTGATAAGGATATTTATTGCTTATTGGAAATAAAAAATATTTAAAATTGATTACATTGGGATTTTTTTAGCGGGGTATTCTTATTAAATTGTAGCCTTTGAGTTCCGAAAACGAACGTCTAAAAATATAATAATGCAAGGACGAAATGCAAATTGTGTATATGGAAAGCCCTTGTACCGGAATATTGATATAATTATTTTATTTCTATTTCCGATGTTACTGGCATTCCGACGGTTTGAATAATTATTCAAACCATATAATTTATTATGCGATAAAAATATACGTTATAATAGATTTTTAATGTTGTTGAAATATGATTTGAATATTGTGTATAAATTTTAATATAAAAATTTTTCTTATCTGATTTTGTGCATAAGAATGAAAGCTGTTCGAGAAAATTGTTATAATTTTTTTTGTTAAGAAATACTAAAGTTCTTTTGATAAGGACTTTCCAACATTGAATATAGTGAATTTTCACAATGATTTTATTTTTAATACTTTAATACCTTAAAAATTGTTAAAAATCTAAAGAACCTAGTTATTATATTAAAATATATTTATTATAGTTGATATTCAACCCAAAAATTGCAAATCCAAACACTATACAAAATATTCTCTAAAAATAGGAAAAAAACTTCAAGAAAATAATTACAAACTTTTAAAATTTTTAATGATTCTTTTGTATGTCTTTTTTTACTTTTTAGACGAATGTTCTCCTTAAAAACTTCTGCGCAAAACTAAATTAATGAGAATAATTTAGTTATCTGAAACTTTTCCAAAAATCTCAACTTTCATAAAGCTTTGCTAGAAACGTATTTGGTCCATCCAGTACGTCCTAAAACCCGAATGTGCGGCTCATTAGTCTCCACTTTAGTGAAAAATCGCTGACAAGGGAAACCGATAACCCTAATTAATGCTTCAAAGAGCTCTACTTTATACTCCAATTAGGAGTTAATTAATATTAAAGGTTTCAATTTAATTCGATGTCACTAACAACAACATGGATACATGGCTTTTGTGGGCGAAGCGCTAATTTAAATGCGAAGACTCGCGTTATGAAATATTATCGTGTATTTTATGCCGAATAGAGCGCTGGTTGCACAAAAATGTCCTCCTAAATTCGGCTCGAAATAATTAGGCAAGACGATTGAATGTGTTTTTTCTCTCTTGACGAACGTCCGATATGAAACGTATAATATTTTATTAAAACACCGAACTAAAATAAATATAATTAAAAATTAGCTGACATTTGAAGGTTTCATTCTTCATATCGTGCCTCAATTTGACGACTTACTCATCGTGAAGTAATAAAACGCCTTACCTACATCGCACAATACGTGAGGTGCTTTCTTGACCCGATTTTTCGAAAAAAAAATTATGTATTATCGTAAATAATAAAATAGCCGCGTATAATCTGCTGATTTATTTTCGCGGTTTCGACAAACCTCACTTATTTTTCTATCTTTGAATAAATCTCGAAATTTATTGCTTCTTAGAAAACGAATTTAGAGCAATTATTTCCCAGGCAAATCCCAAGTAAACTCGCCTTGAAAGTTATTTTAGCTAAAAATTACCCCCCTCAAATTACCAATTATTTATATTTTCAATGGGATATTAAATAAAACAAGCTTGAAAAGTATTGGAATTAATTTTATTTTTTAAACAAATGCACTATACATTTTAACATGTTGTTTCCAAAAATGAATATGATTTCAAATAATTCGAATATATACCGTATGTACAGGATAATAACGAGTAATGTACAGATGAATCGAAAATCTTTGATGCTTATACGATAATTTAATTATATTTAATTTATCTTATATGAATATATTACCCGAATACTAAATGTAATGGAAGATAGATATTCCAGTATTTTTTATACACTAAACTCGATTATAATAGTAATAATATTTGACTAAATAAATATAATTTCAATTTGACACATTTCAGGTAGCAAAACATATTCAAGTTCGGACACTAAAATCAGTCTTTTCAAAATGCAATAATTTATTTTTACGCAGCATTTGAGCTAAATTAATTGCGTTTACAATTTCGCTCTGCAAATCCCAAGTAATTTAATCGAGAATATTGGAACAAAAATAACAATCATACCGTTCCAATTAAAACTTATCCGCTTATCTCATGCTGAAGAATTATTTCCAAACGCGAACAATTAAAAATGTTTGCTGTGAATTCGGGATACGCTCAATTAACAGGAGGCAAATTAAACACCATCCTTACACAACAGTCGTCCTGGAAATTATGTAGAAGAGATTTTCCATATTTAATTAAAATCGATTCGGTCCTTAATTAAATCGTAATGCACGGGTAACACTTGCACTGCCTTTCAATTGAGCCCCAAAGGAGAATTTCTGCTAATTGCCGATAATTACAGATAATTTACAATACGTTCAAAGTATATCCTCGTAATTAAATTAGGCTTGATTTGGAAATGGAAAAGGGCGCGTTGAATTATTAAAAAATTGAAGTTTGTTGATATTCGCGAAAATCATTTAATATACCGAAATTAATCAAGTTTATTCGCATTGATGAAATTGAATTTTACGCTGGATTTTTGCAATGTTTTTTTAGCAAAATTCAATTATGTACTTTCAATTTGCACAACGATTTTTATGTTCGCTTCAATTATTCAATCACAAGTGTAATTAGTTCACGTTTAAGTGTAATTAAAGCTAATTATGCAATTATATTTGATATAACGTAATCATACATTCGGCTTATTCCATGTGATTTTAACAGTAAATATTTCGAAAACATTTTAACAAATAAAAATTGCTTACCGACTAATTAACCCGGGGAAGAACCGTAATTCTTTTTACCTACTTACACAAAAATAAACTCTAATTATCTAGATGAAACTAAGAAAAGAATGTCTCAAAAATTATTTTATAAAATACCTAGGTAGAGTTGGGTCTTTGCTGTGAGCAAAACAAATTAGGTTTTGCAGTGATTAAGTACGTACCTGGAAAAATTTCACCCGTAGTCGAGGAGACGCAAAAAGAAAATCCCTCCGCAAACTTCGTTCTTTTAATAAATAGGTAATTTTAAATCCTAATGGAAAAGAGGTTCTTTTCGCGAAAAATAGCCGTCCCATTGTCCCAAATTAAAAGATCCCAAGCAAATACGGCCGTGTCAAACCGCGAAATACGACGCCACGTAAATTATACCTTCACAAAAATAACGTGAAAATTTCCTTATAGTTATTGTACTTCGTTTTTATACATTTGTAATTGTTCTTATAATACATCTATATGTATATAAAAAAGATATTGCTCATATGAGTACCTCGGCATTTAGTGAAAAATATATTAATTTTAATTGCAATTGCAAACTAATATAACAGGATCGTTCTTACTAAAATTACCCAACAATTTATTATCATCTCAATGCGAATTTTAAATTTTATGAATTGAGAAATATTCACAAGAAATACCACATTTTTACTGTAATAAAATCTTTTTTTCTTGATACTTTCCCGGTAGATCTCGACTATAAAAGTATTCATACAACCTTATCAGCGACAATAAAAAGTGGGTAATCATTGCGAAACAACCCCGTACATCCCCGCATCAGCGCCACCCCAATTTCAGACGTACACAATGTGAGGACGTTCCCTGTTATCGTTAATTTGTTCGTAAATATTCACAACGCTGGCCCCGTACGGGTCCCAAGGAGTGAGCGTTCGGTATTCATTGTGCATCATAATGGAGGGCTGCAAAATGTACTTCTCTATCTGCGCCGGCTCGCCGCGCGCCGAGCTCGCCTCGGCCGGGCTCCGACCGGCGCGCTTCTCGTCTCGCTGGGCGCCGGGCCGGCGCCGCGGCGCCCAGTACACCACCCCGCCGATCACCGCCAGGATGAACGCCACCGTCACCGCCACCGACAGCGCCGCTATCCACCCCACCGAGCAGCTCATCTGGCCGCCGGTGGCGGCCGACAGCGGCTTCGAGCGCAGGTCTTCGGGGCTGGCGCAGGTGATGTCGCTGTCGTCGAGCACCAGGTCCTTCGAGGAGGACGCGTTGAGCGGTCGGGATTCGCGGGAGGCCACCACCAGCTGCCACAGCCAGCCCAACGAGCAGTTGCATTGCAGCGGATTGCCGCCCAAGCGCAGCTCGCGCAGCTGGTCCAAGGGGAAGTGGCCGGCCTCTAAGGCCCTGAGGCTGTTGTACCTGATGGTGATGTAGGTGAGCTTGGAGTTGCCGTGGAACAAGCGCGTCGGCAGCGACTTGATACCCATGTTGTAGTCCATGTATACTTTCTCTAAATTGATATTGTCCACGAACGTTCGGACGTCGATTTGGCTCAAGGTCGCTATTCGGTCTATTTCCAACACTTTCAAATTGAACAGACCCCTAAAAGCTATCGGCTGTAGGACGGAAATTAAGTTTCCACTTAATTTTAACGTCGTGAGATTGGAGAGTTTAGAGAGCGATTCAGTCGGCATGACGGTGAAGTTATTATTGCTTAAATCCAGGTTTAAAAGGGCGGTGAGAGTCGATAAACCGCCAGTATTGATATCCGATATGACGTTTTGATCTAGCAATAGAGTACGAAGTTCCGGAAGCACCGGCATTTTCACGTTACTAATGTAGTTTCTAGATAAAGATAAGTAATTTAAATGGACCACGTCGATCAAAGAATCGACTGGCACTTCTACGAACTGGTTATCATCCAAATAGAGCTCCCGCAAATTTTTCCCGGACCGAAACAACCCCGCGTCCAAATGAATCAACCTATTACTAGACAACTTCACAATCGCCAGAGAATGCAAATCCCGAAACGCCATTTCCTGTATCTCGATCAAACTGTTATTGCTAAGATCCAGACGCGCCAGCGCCTTCAACCCTTTGAACGAGTCCTTGGTGAGGTTCTCGATGCTGTTGCCGCGCAAATTCAAATGCGTCAGGTTCTTCTGCGAATTGAAATTCGAATTCCCCAACGTCTTGATCCGATTGTGGGACAGGTCCAAGGCGATCAGCTCCTCGTAGAACGGAAACGAGAAGTGTATGTGCACGATGCGATTGTGCGATATGTCGAGCTCGCGCAGCTCGGGGTTCAGCTGGATGGGGACGAACTCCAGCGAGGCGGCGGCGCACGACGTCTTGAGGGCGTCGTTGTCGCATCGGCAAGCGGCCGGGCAGAGGGCGCCGTGACTGCGCGATCCCGTCATCGACAACGCCAGGGTCATCAGAACGGCCCGCCAATACAGGTACGGGAATTTCTCATACTCCATGGCCGGAATGCCGCATCTTCATCATGACACCTGAAACCACAACCACAATGTCAGCCCAATACTACTTGCTTTGCATGCGTTTTTTGGTACACCCTCAAGTTGGTATTTAAACATTATTTACTAACAATGTATTGAGTCTCTTTAGTACAGCCTTTTGGTCATTTAGATATCGCTAATGGTTCATTCATGCAATCAATAAGCAAATTCTATCTTCTCGAAGAGCTCTTAAAGACCTTCCGAAACCCTCTTAAATACCCAGCAACTTCCACAATCATTACAACAAATCTCTATTAATAAAACACATGCAACGAGACTTGTATACATCTACCAAAAACCTTTCCATCAACACCTATCGAAATCAGTTCATTTCCTTTTGGAGACACTTTGAAGAGTTGTTTCCTTCATTATATACCATCGAGAATATACAGTAAACGTGTGCCAGAATCCCCCTAACCTATCGACTGGCGTAAAATCGAAATTAGGGATTCCCCGTGCATCATCGATAACGCGACATCGCATTCCATCGACAAAGACCTTTAATAGACCGCCGAATTAAGTCGACTGCGTAACGGATCATTTATCACCCTTAGCGAAAACGGTGCGGCTTTCCCCTTTCGGGCGGGAACGAATGTTTTTTTTCCGGTGGGCTCCGCCATTATGCCGGCGCGAATTTGCATGGCCCGGAGCAGACGGGAACTTTAATTGCGGTCGCTCAAAATCAGACGTACAACGGGAGATAATGTATTAGCTCTGCGACTAATCTTAGGAATAAAACGTCAATAACAACTGCGGAATGTGCCAAATCCAGGCGAAACGCTAGTTGCAGATAGTCGAGCAATTAAAATAATGGATTTGTGTACTTATTTTTAGATTACATGTCGACTTCGACGTGCTCCCCGGGGGTGTTGCACGGCTGCGGAACTTCGTTGGGGATTCTTCGGGTGAAAATAAGTTCTATTATAGTCTAGATTACTTGATGTTGATGCAGATTGTTCTACTGTATTCGCCAGAGTGTTGTGTTTTATGAGCGAAATATGTAAATGTTTATCAGAAGGGTGGTTGAAAGAGGGAAGAAGAGGAAAGAATTGGTTTTGAAAGTTTTGAAAAGTTGGACAGGAATGTTAAGGTAATTGATGAATGTAACTGGTTAGGAATGTCAACGGAAATGTGTTGAAAATGGGACACAATCTGGTGTAAATGTGGAAAGAATGTATTGAAAATGAAACTATTTACATCTAGTGTAGAGAAATTGTGCAAATATTACAGAAATACATACATGAAGTAAGTAGATTCTATTTTTTAAAGGTTTTTGGGAGAAAAATGAAACTTATTATTTGAACTACAATAATCATTTTTTGTGAAGAAAATTTAAGAACCATTTGAGATAATTTATGAGAATTTATGATAATTCCAATAATAATTTTTGAATCAAGTATAAGGAAGGAAATATATGGTTTGTCAATATTTTTTTCAATATTTTTACCAATATTGGTAAAACTTATAGAACTGTAATTCACACTTTTTTGAGTAAATCTGAAACAACTACTATTTAAAAAACCTTTCAAAATTTTAAAATCATAGACAACAATTCTCCCTATTGAGTTACTAGAAAAAAACCCATCATTATCTAACAGATCTGATCAGATCTGAACCGAACCGAGCGCTTACACAGCAAAGGGCTTTGGAAAATAGCACCCACGTAACATATTTCAAGGGAAATTGCATTTCACGAGTATAGCGAACACGAACGCTCCAGAAACCAAAGACCTAATCACCGCGTATCGCTAAACACTAAACAGTGACCGCTCGCCGAATGCAAATACATACCCGTTTCGACAGCATGATTGATTCGAGTACCGCGTGAATCGCGTACCGAGCGAGACCAAAAAAAAATACCAACTAACCGTATTAAGTTTCTCTCGCAACCCGTTCGCGCGGGTGATAAACAGCGCTCGAAGACTACATTCATTAAATATCATCCCCCGGGACAGGGATATCGATTCCGCGACTAAGGACGTTGTATTAGTTACTCCCGAAGATTAATTACTACGCTTAATTTTACTGAAACGTAATAACCCAGAGGCGCGCCCTCGGAAACTCGATTATCCCTGCGGATGCGTTCCCGGGCAAATTTGAGGCGCTCTTCGTGCATTCGCCGGCCCGAAGGCGAGACGTTGGCCGATCGCGAGTTTGTTTCCCGTGTCCCTTTCCGTTATCGAATTAGAACTTTAATAAATTAATATTCGGAGATTGTTTTCGAGATGACATAATTGGATAGGGCGCGTACAACGTAGATGGATCTTCAAAGCGGGCTGAAGTTTAGCGACGTATTAGCGCGTCCAGAGCCAAGTTCTTCGGGTTAAATACATACAGGGTGAATAATTGATATGGGGACGTGATACGTGATGGAAATGGGGCGTTATAGAGGGGCTTTAGTTTGGCTTTATAAGCGGTCTGGTCGATTAGGTTAAATATGGACATTTATTATTGAAATGCCCTTTATAATACAGTGCTTTTGTATGTATTTATCTTGTTTTAGTTACTGCATCATAGTCTTGTATGCATGTGTATAAGAATTGAGTATACTATAGAGTCGAAGATTATATGGAGAATGGTTGCTAATTAGTGGCTTCTTTTAATTATGTGTGTGTTTAATTAAACCATTTAGTAAATTGGATTATTTTGTTAGAATGGGTAGAACTTATTTTTTCAAGAATTCACCTCATAATTTAAGCTGATAATCTAAAAATATAATATTTTTATTACACTAATAACGCAGTTCTCGTAAAAAAAAGGAAAACTAAAAAAATAGAATCTGAATAGGTACCTTCTGCGTATCAAAAAATATACAGGATGTTTTATTAAAGCACTTTAATTATAGTAAAATTATTCCTCCAATAAATTGAAATTGAAAATAATTAATGCGGACACCTTATAGTTTTAAATTACTAATTCGAATAAAAAGAAATGATAATTTTATGAAATTAATAACTCATTTTTCTCAAAAAATATGAAAACTAAATAATTAGGAATTGAATGGAATTGAAAACTTCTTTACTGTATCAAAATATACAGGATTTTTATTCACTAAAATTATAGTAAAATTATTCCTCAAAAAAATTGTGTATAATAAAATTGGGACACCCTATGGCAAATAGTTTTAAATTAGAGCATATTTTAATGAGGCAATAAATAATTTACCAATTAGCAACATTTCCACCTCATATATTATTCATTCTGCACTATAAATGCCTAAAAATAATATGTTATAATTAAATTATATCTGCTAAAAGCAAAGCAATTTCCACATGACAAAAACTACATTACATCGTCCATTTAATATGATTAAGTACTTTAGCATTATTTTAGTATTCACCATGAATAATTATTTATTATATTTTATTAATAGGACCTATAAAAATAACGTTACGCTATTTTGACGTACGCTAAATGTCACGGTTGCCAATTTTTGACAAATTACGACATAAATTTGCTGAAAATCTCAAATAATTACATATACTATAAACTATAACACACAAGCAGAAGCATTTTCAATAATACACCTAATAACCAAGCAACTAGTATTTACCTTAAGCATGCTAAACAACTCATCAAAACACCCCACTTTCTCTGATATCAATATTTTAATAACCCGAAACGTTTCCGTAATTTCGAAATTTCACCGTACAAATACAGGGCGATTCACTTGCAAATTCCTACCCACGTACTCCAAATATTTGATTTCAAAAGCCATCCACCATTTTGCTATGCAATATCTCCAGCACTAATACACCCTGTAATTCAACGAGAATATACAGGGGCGCGAACAACCGAGCGAATCGCGCTGTTTACCAAAATATTTTTATACCATTGTTTATCTGATGAAACTAATTAATTCCACGGCGTTCGAGCCGCGAACTTTTCAGCCTTTCCTAGGTCGTTTCGGCGGGTTAACCGGGCGGTTCTTCGCTCTCGTCGAATTTAGAGCGACAAATTAAAATACTTGAGCGGAACTACATTACAAAGATCGAACACGAAGGCCGAAACGGGATGGGGCGGAAAACAAGGGTGCATACTATTAGCGATTAATTAAGAGCGGAGAGCGAACCGGGGAAATGTATGGGGATTTTTTCGCTGGCGGAAGGTTTTCACCGGTTTCGGAAAGTATTCCGGGTGGATTTTTTTATTTTTAGCTCGGTGGGTTCGTCGCGGGTTCTATTTTTGTTGGGATTCGAAGCGAACATAACTAGGCAGTGATGTTGCAGTAGATGTTTCGTTTGAGTAAATTGTTTCTTTTTTGTAGGAAATTAGATATAAATATAATGTGAATGTTATCGGTAGGGATTAACGACTTTTAGTGCTTGTTTTGGTTAGTTCAATAGTTCATTTTGTAGTTCGTTTTATTGGTAGTAAATAATGTAATATCTGAAATTTATAGCTAGATTAGATTAATGGTAATTAGTAATTTCTCCTGGTCTCTCGATATTTCAGGATTTTTTATGCTTTATTTAAGATTTTTTTGTAAATCTTTGAAATCTTTGTAAATGAAGTTTCAATGATTTTAAAATAAATTTTTAGGTAGTTATTTTTACAAACTAATTTTACAATTTTTAAAGTGCTTTTCTTGCTCTTTTCATAGCTTTTCAATATTTTTTTCTTTATTTCAGTGGTATTTGAAAATTTATTTCGTTATTTATTATTTGCATGGGCTTATACCATTCTATTGAACAAATAAAAGACTCTTTTAGATAGATAATTGACTCTCTTGGGTAGATAATAGACCCTCTTGAGCTCATACCATTCTCTTGAAGAGATAAAATGCTCTTTTAGTTAGATAATATTGACTTTCTAGGATAGATAATTGAATCTTTTGGGTAGAAAATTGACTCTGTTGGGTAGATAATATAAACATTAGATAACTTAAATATTTTCTCTTTATTTCAGTGGTTTTTGAAACTTTATCTCGTTATTTAAGTGGCTTGTTACTTTACTCAGTGATAACTTGTGATTTTTTAATTATTTTTACATTTATTTAAGATTTAAAACTACATAAAACTCCAAAAATCAAATGAAATCATGAGGAAGAATCAATATAATTCCTGAAAAATCCATCACTGCAGCTCTTAAAGCTCTTTAAAAGCGATGGAAAAATGATAAACATTTACAATCAATTTAATCACAATAAAATACTTTTTTAATAGTTTGAATAGTGAGAGCTTTTTTGAGGGCTTTGATATAGGATCAAATTCCTTTTCATTTGTCACGATCTATGTATAAAATAATGAACAATTCACCAAAAAAACCTCATCCAAAATTCATTTACAATCCTCGACAATTCCTTAAAAAAACTAGAATATGCTCCAAGAAAACCTGAATAATTCATCAAAAAAAACCTAATCATCAAAACGGAACCAAATTGCCGGTCCTTAAATACAAAAGCCCACTGTCTACCCTAAATCCGCCTAACTAACCATAAAGTTCATTAGAAAGAATATTTAATAACCCCTTTCGAACTTGGAATAAAAAAAATTTAATTTCGCCCGCCGACCGGGGCCCGAATGAAATAAAATCCGGCGCATTTCCATCCATCTTCGACCCGTTTTTTACTCTTTCTTAACTTCCAATCATATCTAACTTAGGACCGCATCGGTATTGGTTTTCTCACAGCCGCGAATCGATGCGGCGGCTCCGGCTCTCTCGCATAATGGAACCGGAGAAAAAACATCCGGAGGAACTGGATAAAAACAACCGCACACTCACACATGAGCGCTTATTTTCCCGTCGATCGGCGTGATTTACCGCCGAGAAGTTGGCGAAACTAATTTTTCATTCGTCACGCTCCCGGGCGCGTTTTTTCCGCGAGATTTTCCGCACGAAAATCGCGCACATATCGAAAATTTTTTTTCAAGGTTCGTCGATATCGCATCAATTTTTCGCGAACGTTGATTTCTCCTTCGGCGAAAAGAAAAAAAAACGGGAGATTTATGTCGAGATTCTGACGTTGAATATTCGCAATTGAAGGAACTTATGGAATTTTAAATAGGACGCTTTTTTGCAGATATTTTACTCGGGGTTTCTTAAAGATTTTTCTTTGAAAGTTGTTGGTTTTTGATTATTGGAAAAACCAGTGACTTGCATACAAAAATGGGTTTATAAATGGGTGTGTAAGGAAGATAATTGACTCTCTTGGATAGATAATTGACTCTTTTGGATAGATAATTAACTTTCTTGGATATATAATTGACTCATCTAGGTAGATAATAGACTATCTTGGGAACATACCATTCTCTTGAATAGGTAAATGACCTTTTTAGTTAAATAATTTACTCTCTTGGGGAATATAAATTACTACTTTCAAACAATAGCTCTTTTAGAAACATATTTTCCTCCCAATTGTTCCGATGAAAGATCCTTTTACATAGATAATTGACTCTCCAGGATCCTTAATTAGTGTCAAGAATGATACATCAGTCTTTTAGATTATTAATTGACTCCTTCTGGGTCTTCTGGATAAATAAAATACTTGCTTTATTTTTATATTCCTTGCTATTGTGAAGAATATTGACTATCCTGGATGGTTAAATAAGAATCCTGACAGATAAAAGAGTTTTTTTTTGTTAAAAATTCACTCTTCCTGGATTTCTTTTGTAGGTAAATTGCTTCCTTAGAAAGACCGTTCATTGGATAAATAAGTAGACCTTTTGAGTAAAGATCTGTTGTTAGATAATGTTTAAGATAAAGTGTTAGATAATTGACTCTCTGATAAATAATTGACTATAATTCCAAATATTTTACACAAACAATTCTCCATAATTTACTGAGTTTTTTTCCTGAAAACCTGATTTTCTGGATAAATTGGAGTACCTTTTAATTTAGCTCGCCCTCTACATGCGAACCTTTGTAAATTTCCAACCGAAATTAAGCTAATTAATCATTATTTAATCAACTCGCGGATGTTCGTTCGGCGAAAAAAATAATTGGCAATTAATTCGGGGCCTTCTCGAAACGTGAAATAAGGCAAATTATCTGATTATTTACTAGTTGTTCCTAATTAAAAAACAGGACGGCGCGGCAATTAATCATCCTAACGACTGGAACACGCGAAATGAGCGCGGCAAAAAGGGCCGTAAAATCCCCCCGACGATTTTGGCACTGTACTGATAAATCCGAATGGATAAAAAAATCAACGAGAAGCGTTACAATGCAATTTCTTGGCAGCATTATCTCCGCTCGTGTATCTTCGCTGGCGCCGGGAACAATATAAATTTCTCGATAAATTACCCTAGTGTAGTGATGAAAGTTTTTTCGAAATAAAACGCAACGAAAGTTGGAAATTGTACGCCGACATTACGGGCGTAAATATCGTTTAATTCGGCAATTAATTCGGGTAAAATGGCCATGCAAAAAAAATTAATCTCCAAAAGAATAAATAAAAATTATGAAATGTGATTTTTGGCTTGTTTTTTTAAGGGTTTTGTTTTTTAAATTTTTTGGGTAATTTTATGCTTTTATCAGGTTTATTAACAATTTTTGATGGTATTTTAAAACAATTTCTAAAGCTTGTAAAACTCATTCATAATTTTAAAATCTTGTCAAATGAGCCAAAAAATTTCATATAACTAACAATTTACTTTTATTTATACATCCAGGTTTCTTATCAAATTATTAACGACTTTTTGTTATTTTTTATATGGTATTTTAAAACAATTTCCGAAGCTTTTAAAGCTCATTTTCAAAGTTATTCAAAATTTTAAAATCTTCTCAAATGAGCCAAAAATTTATATAACCAACAATTTACTTTTCTATCCATATACATACCCGGCTTTTTATCAGGTTTATTAACGATTTTTATGTAATAATTTTATTTATACATCCAGGTTTCTTATCACTTTTTTAACGATTTTTTTGTAATTTTTTATGGTATTTTAAAACAATTTCAGAAGCTTTTAAAGCTCATTTTCAAAGTTATTCGAAGTTATTCAAAATTTTAAAATCTTCTCAAATTTAGGCAAAAATTTATAGGACCAACAATTTACTTTTCTATCCATACATCCAGGTTTTTTCAGGTTTTTAACGATTTTTTAATAATTTTTGATGGCATTTTAAAACAATTTCCGAAGCTTCTAGAGCTAATTTTTGAAGTTTATAATCAAATGAGCGAAAAATATAAATTTCCAACAATTTACTTTTCTATCTACATTTTTACGGTATTTTCTAAGAAGCGCTGGCCCGCTCGCATATTTACAAATCGTTAAAACATAACCTGTAATAACACGAGGATTCCATTCGCAATAGAAAAAAAATCGAAAAGTGCCAGAAAATGCGGAAACTAATGCGAAAAAACGTCGGAAAAACTCACCCCCTCCATTTCGTACGGCCTCATGCTCAACTCGACATAAAGACACCGGAATATCCGCGACAATATCTTAGCACGAAATTACCGTTCGGTTCACCTAAATCTTTTTGCTTGCCCGACGTTTCCATTTATCGATTTTCTTCCATGACTTTTATCAGCTGACGCTCCGTCCCGCGGGAACTCCCGATTCGCCCGCGTACTTCCACGAAAAAAATTAACAACAACCGCGAAACCGCCGCCGATTTGTTGTTAGAGCGGCACTTGCACTCCCAGATGGAATTTTTCGACGAGATACATTCGCCGGATTACTCCGTACCAACGTTGCAAAAAGTGTGTTGGTAGAACGGGGTTTTCATCCCTTTTGTCCCGGCGCTCGTTATACGGGGGAAAAGGGATGGAAGGAAGTCCCGAAGCGGGGTAGTCGCGACATCTGTATTAGGGAGAGAAAAATTGGGATTTCTGAGAGGGTAGGTGTTATTTTTCTACTTAAAAACGTTTAATAACTTCAACTTATTAGTTATATAAAGCCATTAAAAGTTACTTACTACTTCTAAAGGGTGCATGATTTTTCGTACAAAACAAACTGTAATAACTTACACAACTCCACGTAAAAGGCGGGTTCTTTATGTACATATAATTATTCGAGAGTTGGGAATTGCGCGAATTCCTCATCACACAATACCATCAGCTACTTCGGGAACACTTCGACTTGGAAACTCAAACAGCTTAGCCGAAGAATACGGCTCGTTAAAGGCGTTTAGAGTCTCCGAAATAGAACAGAACAAAGATTAAAATAGACGTCGAAAATAACATGCGTTTTGTAGCTCGTAATCTCCGAGTCTGAGTAATTAATAGACTCGACATGTTTGACAAAACTCTCGGTTTTTTCTTTGCCCGTGATTAATACTCCGCTTATTACTTTACCTACGGGATCGCGTTCTTGATACGAGGTGAACAGGATAAATTGCTGTTTTGTATGGGTTAGGGATATTTGTAAACTATACAGTTGGTAATATTAATTGGTTCAGGTTTGAAATTAGAATAAGGAGCCCCTCATTGAAGGAGGTTTCTACATACAATGTGAAAGAGTACTTTCAACATTTTCGCCAATAAATTTTATATTTAATTCACTTCTGTAAATGTTTATTTCTATGGCACATTAGTATGGAAAAGCATAATTTTTCTGTTAGTGTATAGTTGTATAGACAATTTCAAAGAAACTTCTTATGAAAAGTTGTAGATATACTTTTATGCTGCATGTTTTACATGTTCTGGTTTTTATTCAAAAAGTAATTCAGCTGCTCTAGGACTTGCCAAAAATAGTTTATGACCAATTTTCCATGAAAATCGAGTTAAGTTTAGCTCTCTGTAGAAACTAAAAGATCGAATTGAAAATAAATTATAGCTTTCACAATATTGCAAATGTGAAAATGTACAAAATATTTTTCGTAATTTAATCATACTGCTTACAACGTGAGTCTAAACGCAATAGTAATTTTCTCTGTTAATTTAAATGGATCACCCAAATTTTATATCAGGAAGAATTTTTAAATCATACACTCTACAGTAACAGATATATTGAGCTTTTCCATACTAATGTGCCACCCTGTACATAGTTGTATTGTTATTTTTAGACTGTATCCCTAATTTGTAAAAGTCCTGGATGAATAATGACTGATTAACTGATTAGCTCCAGCATTTTCCATATGGACACAGTTCGCTAGAATTAATTTAGATCTTCAAAATTGCAAATCAATTATTGCCAGAAAATTTACGATAAAACGAACAATGTTAATACAAACCTGCGAGTACCACATTTTATTTTTTCCATTCGCGATTGCCGATAGTGCACAATAAATATTGTTCAGATTTTTTCAAGCGCTCAAAAATGACATCGTTTATAATAAAACGCTTTATTGCCGTAACGATTTTTAACATTTCCACGAACAATAAACAATCGATTCTCACGATTTTAAAATATCAACGATTTCTTTTAAAAAATCCTCGTCTCTGTAAGCGATTATTCCGGTCGCATTGCAGGCGCATTCCTCCTCGCTGTAGGTAATACTTTCCATTCCGTGATTTTCCACGGTTTTTTTATAGTCCAGGATGTCGCCGCCCAAAGCCTTTAATACCGCATGGGGGGCGCACGTGTCCCATTTGAAGGTGGTGCCTTTCGATAGCACGTAAGCGTCTGCTAAACCTAAGATATATTAAAAAAAATCTAAGTAGAATCAGTTAAAATTTATGCCGGTTTTTTTTGAAGAAGCTAGCTTAATTATTGCTTCTGCTGTAAATAAAAATTTGTAGAAGATAGCTTAATTTTGTAAAGAGTAAAAATACTATTTTCTTATTCAAATTTCATGTTCTATTTTTCTAAACTATTTGCTCGAGTGAGGTTTTACCCGTCAACTGTTATCTAACTGTGACCTCGCTTGTGATAAAACACTGAAAATAACAAACACGCCTATCTGCGTAAATAATTAGAATTATTCATTAAAACAAACCTAAAATGACTGTAAGAATCTTGTACCCGGCTCCCGAGGCTTCCACCAGCTCAACATTGTTGTGCCTCAATTTTTCCTTGATTTCCTCGTTTTCGCTGGAACTAATGCTCACAACTTGCCTTTTAATAGATTTATTTAACCCGCTAGAGTCCCGGAAATTCGGCAAAGCTACGCCCCAAATGCACCGCTGCGACAACCTAAAAAAATCATACAAATTGAAGCGATTTTCTCGCTATTCATTGCCCTTGACTGAGGCGTAATTTTTACATGTAATTAACACACTTACTGGTAATCGTCTTCGTCGAGGAATGGCCTGTTGATGACGCCCATAACGGGCAAACCCGTAATTTTATTATAAGCTCCTATTAGAACAGTCACGCATTTCAAACCGTTTACATGGATGTTCTGTTTTCGTCTGCCCGGTGATCCATGAACGTATTCCGCAGTGCAATCTGTAATAGAATTTTCGAAAAAAATATTAAGACAAGTTTGACATTACTTTTTCTACCACAAATCTACAAATAGCCATACAATAGTCATTAGAGTAGAGAGGAGAGAGTATAGAGAAGGGAGCAGAGAGTAGAAAACAGAGAGTAGGGAACTCAGAGTAGAGAACAGAGAGTAGGTAGTAGAGAGTAGAGAGTCATTAGAGTAGAGAGGAGAGAGTATAGAAGGGAGCAGAGAATAGATAGTAGGGAGTAGAAAGGAGCAAAGAGGAGGGAGCAGAGAATAGATAATAGGGAGTAGAGAGTAAAGAGCAGAGATGAGGGAGTAGAGTAGGGAGTAGAGTAAACTACAGCTCTCTATTTAAATTACCTATTGGATCGATCCAAACGCCCAATTTCGATAAATCTATATCGAAATTCTTCTGGGGAACATCGGTTTTGATGCTATCGATTTCCAAGTTCCTATGCACTTCTGAGGCCAAGCGGGAGGCGGCTTGTTGGTCCCCGTTGAGGACCATCTCCAATAAATTGGAGGTATCCTCTTCGGTGGGTTTCACTTCAACGCGTATCTTATCCCCCAGCTTATTCTTGAACACGTTGTTTTCCTCGCCTCTAATGCTGGAAGACAGTTCTTTGAACTGAAAATGGTGCTTCTGTTAGGTGCGTTTTAGCGCTCGATGCGAACGGGCTACCTGGTGTCCGATGTCGTGTTTAACCATTTCTTGTATGAGAACATCGGCTAGTGTCTTGAAGTCTTCTACGAACCTCGGATTGGCCTCGTTGGAGTTTTTCTTCTGCACGAGTAATTGGAATAAGTGCTCGTCTTCTCTGCAGGCTCTCGCTATGTTCGCCGCCTTTTCGGACACCACTATCAGAGCTCTAAGTAAATCCATCTAAAAAATAATCACTATTTTTTCTCCTGTATTTTCCATTAGATTTAGAGGTAATTTATTCGAGTGCGGTCCTGCTTAATCAATCAGCTGAAGGAACAGAATTGGATCGGTTTTAAACGATAAAAATATATGTACTGAAAACTGAATAGTTTGTAGAAATTTGTAAAGCAGAACAATTTATATGAAATTGTATTCATAAAAACATCTGATGATTGTCAAAATATAATAACACAAAATTTTGCAAAAAGTATTTTCATGTAAAATTCAATTCATTGACTTAAGTACGGTTCTGTTTAATCAATCATCTGGAGAAACAGATTTGAATTTAGAAAATATCCAGTACTATGAAATGTTTATTAGATTAGAAATGTACGAAATCATTTTATATAAAATATTCAAAATATACATACCTAGAAACATTATACAACTCAACAACAATCTTGGAATACTTATAGTAAATTAACTAGCGAGCCGATTGTATTGTTCGTTATTGTTTTATAATTAATTCCACAGTTTGTACTTACTTAATAACAATAAACAACGCGTTGTCTAACCTTTACCTTCGCCGAAACTTGTTTAACCTTGCACAGAAACTCGTAACTCGTATGTTATGTACTCATTCAGCTCTCTTCTGTTAGTTCGAATCGGCTCGGCGTTGCGATAAGAATTTGACTCATTGATTGCGTTTTTGATACAGATATATCGAGCAATGTAACAGGATTAGAGTCGGGGGAAATCCATCGTGGAAAGCGGCGGTTCGCGATTTATTGATTTCCTCGTGCGCCAGGTCAGTACTGGGCCGGAAAATTCCGAAAATTTCCACTCGATCGCGCCCGTTTTGAATTGGAAATTGTACCGTGGTATCGATGAAGCGAGCACGCTAAATGTACATGAGGAAATTACGATATCTGTTTGCATTAAATGAAACATGTGTTTGTTTATGGACGAATTACGTAAACTCTCATATGCGTTTAAAATAAGTTTATTTCAAGTATCATTGGTTGGAAGAACTGTACAAGGAGGCCTGCATAAGCTCCAGATTCATCGAGTTCGTTATTTTTACTACAGTATACAGGTTGTATTAGTAGACAATCTTATACTTAATAAGATGTAGACCCTTAAAGGTCAGCTAATTAGCGAGATAAAGATCGACGTATTAAGGATTGTACTTCTTACTAAAACCTACACGTTCCTACATTTCACAGAAACAGCCGGGAAATCTTATTATATTCCCCATTATAATCTGTTCTATTCGCGAAAGCATAATCGAATTAAGAAGCCCTACGGACCGAGTATAAGAACCGTTTGCCAGGAAATCATGCAGTTTCAGTGCATAAACCTTTTTCCATCGGTTATTTCCACTGCGATTTCATCGAAATGGTCTTCAATTTTCGAGTTTTCAAGAAACAATCTCCCAATGGCAAGCTCACCATGTACTTGGGAAAACGGGACTTCATCGATCACATCTCTGGAGTAGAACCCATAGGTACCTTTTTGAATCTTAAGGGAGCACCAGAAATAGAGCAAATAACTTCTTACAACCCTCTATAATAGTCCCTAGAAGTTCTGATATCATTTCGTCTTACAGATGGCGTCGTGGTCATCGACAACGAGTACAAAGACCGGAAGATATTCGGGCAGGTGATCTGCAGCTTCCGCTACGGTCGCGAAGAGGACGAGGTGATGGGCCTGAACTTCCAGAAGGACCTGTTCCTGGCGTCCGAGCAAATCTACCCGCCGCCCGAGAAGAACTCCAACACCAAGATGCAGGACCGCCTGCTGAAGAAGCTGGGCGACAACTGCTACCCTTTCACCTTCACGCTGCCGCCCAGCGCGCCCGCTTCGGTCACCCTCCAGCCGGGTAAGGGCTCTAATTAACTCCCTACTAAATTTAATTGGTTATTTATACGTAGGTGTGGACGAAGAAGGGCAACCGTGCGGTGTGCACTACTATATTAAAATCTACGTGGGAGAGAACGAGACGGATCGCACCCACAAAAGGGGCACCGTCACCATGGCTATAAGGAAGGTGCAGTACGCTCCGTCGAAGCAGGGCAGGCAGCCTTGCACGGTGGTTCGCAAGGACTTCATGATGAGCCCCGGGGAACTGGAGCTCGAAGTCACCCTGGATAAGCAGGTATAAATTGTTTGCATGTAGTGCTTGACTCAATCGATGAATGTAAGCTATTAGGCGAGGAATTATTTGATTTCAGCTGTACCATCACGGTGAAAAAATCGCCGTGAACATTTGCATAAGGAACAACAGCAATAAGGTGGTGAAGAAGATTAAGGCGATGGTGCAGCAGGGCGTGGACGTGGTGTTGTTCCAAAACGGGCAGTACCGGACCTCCGTGGCCGGTTTGGAAACGCAGTAAGATCGTTTTTGAATTTATTTTCGTTGAAAATAAATGTTTGTCGCGTAGGGAAGGATGTCCCATTCAACCCGGCTCGAGTTTGCAGAAGGTAGTCTATCTCGTACCGTTGCTGACTTCCAATAAGGACAAGAGAGGCATCGCTTTGGATGGTCAACTCAAAAAGCAGGATACCAATTTGGCTTCGACCACTTTGTAAGTATTGCGAGGGATGTTTCCAAAGTTATGGGAATTAAATTACCCAGAGCTTTATTGGTGACAGGCAAGTCTTGACATGTTTATGCAACTATCCAGTGCAACATTGTTCAGTCTGATTCGGTGTTTGATTGATACAGACGCACTGTTTTTTTAACCATGCTCTAGAGCTTTGGAAACATCTCTCGTAGATTTTCCGCTCAATCGATTGGGACTAAACAAATTTTGAAAATTTCAGACTGGCTTCGCCTGATCAAAGAGACGCTTTCGGGATAATCGTATCGTACGCGGTGAAAGTGAAATTGTATCTTGGGGCGCTGGGCGGCGAGTTGGCCGCCGAATTACCTTTCGTTCTGATGCATCCCAAGGTGAGATAAAAGGTTTTTAAAGTCTCCAAAAATGCCAATTTTATTAAATAATACCGCATTTTCAAGACCTTTAAAAAATACACTGGTTCTTTGTAAATAAACTATAAACGGCAATCTGTAAAAATAACCTTATATGATTTACAGCCCGGCGTTAAAGGGCCATTAATCCATGCGGATAGTCAGGCAGATGTGGAAATGTTTAAGCAAGATACGATTGATCAAGATGCCGATGAAGAAAACTAATGCGGAACAGACTGGCAACAGCTGAGCTTCCTTTGGACACCTTGCGATACTTGAAAATTGTAAAAATATTCTAAAATAAATACTTAAATATACGAATACTTACAATGTGGTAATGAAGCTTGTGACGTCACTACCAGTTTAGCTTGAATACACTGTATTAAATAAACTAATTCTGGCGATGTTCGTAAGATATATTGAGAAATATCCACATACAGTTTGATGTACAATACTCTTTAGATTTTTAAGGACAGAATCATGTCATAAAGCGTCCATAAGCTTAAATTTACATGTCACTTATATATCGTATGGCTAAACAAAACGAATGGCTGACGCTATAATTGAGAAAAGAAAGGGCCCCTAAAAATTGCACGCTCGTTATTAACCAGTCTTTTACCGAACATAGGAAGTATAATTGTATAAAAACTGGAAACCGGGACTTGTACACTAAAAATAAGTCTTAAATTGCCTTGAAAAGCCACATTCGAATTTTTGTAATAACGCTTTGTTTGATTGATATTCCAAAAATATTTCAAGGCAATTTTTTTCAAATACAATAATCACAGTTTTTCGAAAAGTCCGAACTCAATTCACGCGATGCAATGCAACATTAATCAGTACAAGAAATCAACAGTATTCGGCGTTCAAATGGCAATTTATAGGAATTTAATTAGAAAATTGTTCGTTCATAAACCTACATATATGTCGCATATATTTATTAAAACGTTTACAAAATCGTAAAAAACATTCTTCTTCATCATTCTTACCTCGCTGTCGAAACGGCTCGTTTTCAGCATCACCACACTTTTAAAACGTAAATAATATAGGATAAAAAAAACGTATCGGTGCATGATATGATTTCATGTACAAGATGCCAAGACTACAGAGAACGCTGTTACAATAATGTCTATCGCGCCGCATGTCTTATTTGCTTGTTATAAAGGATGTAACGAGAGATGTTTCAGAATCAAAAACGCTACCGGTGTATGTTTAGAAAGTCACTATATTATACAGGGTGTCCCGCGTAAGAATCGACACAGAGTAGGGGCGTGTAGGGGAGCCTAAAAGATGCCGTTTAGCCCAATTACTTGGACTTAATACAGCCAACTTTTCAACTATCGGCGATTTTAAGTAACATTGATAGTGTGTAAGACTTTATTTTCAGTGTTTTTGAAATGAACTAATAATTTTTTAAATCATCCATCAGGTAAACAAATTTTAAAGGAGCATCTATCGATTAATGCTCTAGTACACTCATAAGTTTGAGTATTACGTTTGAAGTTTTAAGCTTGAGTATTACTGAGATATTAATTTTTAATTTATAACTCCACTTTGAAGGCCTATAACTTCTCAGGAATGTAACTCTGTATTGAGTTAAGTTCGGTTAAACAACTTTTTGGGCTCCCCTAGACGGTTCTCATGCGGGACACCCCATATATCTCTTGATTTCGATAAATATTTCACTTTTGTTTTCATTTTCAAGTGAAAATCTCTCGAAAACTCGTTTTTCTAAAATTTTACACTAAATCTAAAGGGAGTAGTCAATATTCTTCTCACTCCAATTTTCACCTAACTATAATTTATTGTGCTAAAAATACACGAGACAAATTTTTGACTCCAGAATAAATTGCATAATTACTATATTAGTTTATTAAAATCTTCGTTACGTCCGATATCGTATAAATCAGATGTTTCAATCCGATATTCATGTAAAAAACGAACTATAAACTACGCATAACAAATTTCAATCCTTTTTATTTTTTGTAAATTACGAAGAAATTTTCTAATTTATCAATTTAGCTATAATATAGTTTCAGACGACGCTCTGTGGGGTCGGATCACCGACATATTTCACGTAAAAAATTCTCCCGATTAGTCTTGAAATCAATTCGTCTAATATAAAAAAATCCAAACAGACTATTCTCTACATTATAATGAGTATTTGACTGTTTATAAAGCCGTTTTCTTAATCACTTGGTATATCTTTTAATGATTCAATAAATCCGCAAAGTGGTTGTTCGATAAATCGTCTTTTTTATAAATTATGACTAGTGAAAAGTGGTAAAAATGTATTATTTACAATTTCATTAATACCTTATTAAGCTTTAAAGCTACCAATAAATTTAATTTGAACAAATTTAAACTACAAATTTCATATACAGGTAGATGCAAAATTGTTTCCAGTACACTCGTACATATTAAGGAACAGGAGTGATATTGTGGTAATGCAACTTACTCACTCTAACCACTTTTATTATAATAATATTTCTTTGTTCAACTCATAGAATTGACCATAACGCAAACAAACTTGCTTTTACCTATACAAGTGTATGTTCCAAAAAGGCTACAGAAGGAACAACCGTAGTTTTAATCAAATTTTACTAAAAAATCATTTCCATCCAAAGTGATGTTAAATCATCCTAAAAATCCGCGAATAAATTTTATTTTTCCATCAAAATATGTCATCAAAGAAAAACCACTTTGCATTCAACAAAAAAAAACTTGTGCTTTGAAACTACCGCTAAAAAACTGAATAACTTAAAAAAAATCGTATGTACAAAACAAACAAAAATATAAAATATGACCAGATATACAAAGGTTAGTCATTTGATTCCAATTCGAATGACTCGAAAAAAAAAATAAAACGATATAAAATCAAAAAATGAACACTCACACTGATAGCACATATTTTAAATCTAACGAGTTTCTTTCTCGTGCGCCGGATTCGGTACATTATTTTGTCTTGGGCAGGGGACGAACTAAATAGAGTTTCTCGCCCTGCTTGTTGGTGTAAATGGGCGCCCTTTGATAGTGATCGACTAACTGATCCAACGTGTGGAATTTCCTCTGACCGATGCAATACAGAGCTCCTTCCACGTGGACGCGGAAATGCTTGTTCCTACCAGGAGCTTTCAGAGACACGGAATAATCACCCACCTGTGGCCAATTATACGCATTAATAAACTTTCAAAACAAGTACACAATACTAATAGAATTCCTACTTACAGTTCGACGAGAATAGCTAGAGACTGCTCGTACTCCGTTTCCAGCTATCGCCTTCGAACCGTAAGCATCGAATAGACTAAATGAACGGTAAACTTACGTTCGTTTCGCTATCCCTTATGAGAAAATCTCCGTCGTGTCCGTGCTGGTTGAGCAAGCTGTCGCACACGTACCTAGTGATGTTACCGTAATACCAAGGCTTGTCGATCAGATGGGGCTTGTCCGGCATGGAGACGGTCGATCGTTCCATCGACGTTTCCATCGGACCCGGTCGATTTCTCTCTTGCAACAGCGGACGGTCGAGAAAATCGTTCAGTTCCTGCAGATAGTTCCTCGGCACCAAGCCGATTTGCCCTTGGGAATTCCTCGCTTTGTACCTGCACAGTAAACGATCAATTTCTACTCTACCAAAGCGATACATTCTAAGTAATATGCACGAATAAAGGAGTCGTTTGCGTACGTAAAGTGACGAGATAACTAACCATTCGGGATCGCTGGCGGGCCGGTCTAAAATTTCTAGCCTATCGCCCTTTTCGAAAGACAATTCCTGTTCGTTGGAAGATGAGAACGAGTACAAGGCGACGACGATGTCGAGCACGTTCTCCGCCATGGCGTAAGTGTGGAGGGTCTCGTCCAATTCGCCCTCTTCTTGCGTGTAATTCGACGGAAACCAACCGGAAATGTTGCTGCTCTGGCCTCGCCACCATCCTGTTAATACAACAATTAATAAAACTATTTTAGCGCTTCGAAGATTTGCGTATGTATACCATCATTGCTTTTTTCGAGTATGAGAATTCTTGAGCCTTTTACGAGTGACAATTCATCGGGCTGTTGCGCCTGATAATTGTATTTGACAATTGCGACGCCGATGGCCTCGGAAGGATCTGCGGGCAGCCTCCTCGCCATGTTCGGAGATTCTACTGTTCTAGACGGGGAATTGTTGGAGGGCAGAGTCTTCGAACCCGATCCTTTTTTCACCTAGAATATAATCCAGCATAATAACTCGTCGTTTGAGTGGTGATCGATGATGGTCATACCTTTTTTTTAATGCTATCGAAAAGCGAGGGTTTCTCCTTTTTCACATAATTACTGGGCACGTATCCCGCTTGACCGCGAGCATTTTGTACCTTCCACCAGTGTTTCGAATCGTCTAGCAGGACATACCGCTCGTTTTTCTTCAAGTCTAATTCTTGGGGACCTTGGTGCTCGTAATCGTACTTCGCCACAACATAACAGATGTCGTCTTGGCCGCTTTTGCCTAAAACAAAAACGAATGCTTCGATTAAACCAATTGATGTTCGTTAGATTGTTCAAAAACACTCGAAACTTCGTAATTTTAAAGAATTCATTTAAGAATCCATATAGATGATTAAAATTTTTATTCGAAAAAAATAACAATAGTATCATCTTGGCAAAACACTCGATAGTGAATCACAATATTTTAATGCCAATAATTAGAAGAAACAAAGCTCATACTAACAATTAACTATACAGCAAGTTTGAATATAATATTTATTGCATAACTTCATAATTTTAATCGCAAATATATGCATCGATAATTAATATCAAGTAGCACTTTTGCGCATAAATAAATACAAATATTGGTTTTACACCATAAAAAAAACAAGAGACCCGTATGATCTCATAACAGTCATAATTGTATGATAATGCAACAATTAACTATATTATTAACTTACACTTTAACCAACGTTGCTTAATCAGTAAGGATAACATTCTGATCAACAAAAGATTTATAAATAAAATAACTATTGTTTGGTAGGTATACCTGATTACTGAAATGTAAAAGACTGTCATGACGGTTCGAAACAATGTGATTAATCTCGAATAACAAGGAAATATTTAACATATTTCACTCCACACCAAACAAGTCTTATGTTATTTATCGAGAGCGAAACTAGTGTGGTGTACGATCAAATTGATAAATCTAAGTCTACGAATAATGAGTGTGCAAAGCCTTCTTTACCGTGTCTGATTGGCGTCGCCATTAGGTGAGGAGGTATTCTTGCACTTGCACAATAGTTGTTCCAAGAGTGTTCCGGCATTCCACGAATAGATCTGGTCTCCAACATGACAACAAGCACGACTATCTAGTGCTAGCTGACATACATGCTCTCTATGCTACAATACGTTTCTCAGCTTCGATGCTTAAAAAAAACATAAAATAAAAACAATCAAACAACCGTGATGGATCATGCTAAAAAGTATATGTAAAAAAAACAACAAAGTAAGCCGAGAGCCAATAAAACAATAAATAACAATCAATTTTACGGCAATTGATATATTTATTTACAATCCTCTATCGTGACTCACTAAGTAAATTCGCATTAGAAATACTCGGCGAGGGGGAGCATTGGATTACCCACGGGCAGTTTTCGACGGGGGTGGGACCAAAACAGAGGCGATATCGAGCGGTCGGAGGCGTCTACTTACCGATTTTCAAACTGGACATATTCCTCTAACACTCATAAGTACTTTCGACGATGTACCATTCGACGCGAACAAAACCTTATCACAATGAACGATAATTTCCGACATAACAATCAGAGTGGATACCAATGGGATCATCTACAAAAAAATTTGATAGGATCAAAGAGATGTCGCTTTGTCTCCAAGGCCATTAAAGTTTCGCGAAGCGCCAAATTCGAATTGAATAATGGAAAAACTAAATTAGAACTTTTGCACGATTAAACAAGCATTTACTGGATACTCTATGTGACTAATATTGATAATTCGAATGGAATGAACGCATAATTGTTGTAATATTTGTTATTATCTATTTTCTCTCGAAACTTTGAAACATATATAATTAAAAGCAGTATTAAATGTTAAGCGTATTTATCGCAATTACTTCGTTTATAAAATAAATTAGTACACTAATTAATCTATTAATTAATAATTAAAATTACCTGCGAAAAAAAATCAATAAATATTCAATACTTTTGTTCCGTGACACTTGACAGTGACAATGACATTAGTGGCAGTGGGCAGTGGCATTGACAGTTGATATTAAATTCCTTGGCGGTTAAATACGTGCTCGTCATTGGTTGAATTGGACATGTGTCAAAAATGCCGCAAATGAAATGTAGATTTAAACCCGATTCGAGCCGACGTGTTGCCGTCGATACACGAAGTAGGAAAATCCGGCCGTTTTATTGGCGGATCGGCGACAGTTGTGCCAACACAACGCGAACCGGCTTAAAAAAATTTGTTTTCGTTTTCATTTCATCTCCCTCCCGCGGACTTTTCTGTCAGATTCCCAGTGTTTGCGACTTTTTTGCTGGTAGATTAGAAATAAATCGTTTTAGCCGAAATAATGGGCGATAAAGGCGACGGGGAGACGTTCGACGATGCCGTCGAAGAGCGAGTCATCAACGAGGAGTACAAGATTTGGAAGAAGAACACGCCGTTCCTCTACGATTTGGTGATGACCCATGCTCTTGAATGGCCATCGCTCACAGCCCAATGGTTGCCGGACGTTACTCGCCCCGACGGTAAGGACCATTCCATACATCGTCTGATCCTCGGAACGCACACCTCCGACGAGCAGAACCACCTTCTCATAGCCAGCGTCCAGTTGCCCAACGAAGATGCACAGTTCGATGCTTCGCATTATGATAACGAGAAGGGAGAGTTTGGGGGCTTCGGATCAGTCTCTGGTAAGTCTTCACTCAATCTGCTTGTTATATACATTCATATTTACCTATTGTAATTGAAATTTACAAGAATACATGTAACCGAAACTAATCGTAAATCCACTAATTTTACATATAAAAAAAACTATTACATGATTGTTTTTTTAGGTAAAATTGAAATAGAAATAAAGATTAACCATGAAGGTGAAGTGAACCGAGCTCGTTACATGCCCCAAAATCCATGCGTGATCGCAACAAAAACACCATCGAGTGATGTACTGGTCTTCGACTACACGAAACATCCGAGCAAACCGGATCCGAGCGGAGAGTGCCATCCGGATCTTAGATTACGAGGTCATCAAAAAGAGGGATACGGCCTATCGTGGAATCCCAATTTAAACGGATATCTCCTATCGGCTAGTGATGATCACACCATATGCTTGTGGGACATAAACGCCACCCCCAAAGAAAATAGGATTATAGACGCGAAGACTGTTTTCACCGGTCACACTGCTGTTGTGGAGGACGTGGCTTGGCATCTGCTGCACGAGAGCCTCTTCGGCTCGGTGGCCGACGATCAGAAACTAATGATTTGGGACACACGATGTAACAACACCAGCAAACCGTCCCATACCGTAGACGCTCACACTGCTGAGGTGAATTGCTTGAGCTTCAACCCGTATTCGGAATTCATACTGGCCACTGGAAGCGCCGATAAGACGGTGGCTTTGTGGGATTTGAGGAATTTGAAATTGAAGCTGCACAGTTTCGAGTCGCACAAGGATGAGATCTTCCAAGTGCAGTGGTCGCCGCATAACGAAACCATCTTGGCCTCGTCGGGCACCGATAGAAGATTGCACGTGTGGGATTTGAGTAAAATCGGGGAAGAACAAAGCCCAGAAGATGCCGAAGACGGGCCGCCGGAGTTGTTGTTCATCCACGGGGGACACACCGCGAAAATATCAGATTTTAGTTGGAACCCGAACGAACCGTGGGTCATTTGCTCGGTTTCCGAGGATAATATCATGCAGGTGTGGCAGATGGCGGAGAATATTTATAACGATGAGGAGCCTGAACAGCAGGCTTCCGATATCGAAGCAACAGCCAGTTAATTACAATACAATACATTTTCTTCTACATTCGTAATTTTAGTTATGGATTTTACATACGATTTTTAATTAATTTAATAAATGCTTTTCATAGTTTATTGGTGTTTTATTTTTGTGCTCTTATGTTTATTCGAGTTTGAAATGGACTACTAGGTGATTGTGTAACATATTAGTAAAAGGCTATGCGGGTATCAAAAAGAAGTGTCAAGAATGCCAACAATACGCAAATAATTTTAGTGAAATTTAAAAATAACTGTCTCTAATAGTGAGTAATTTGCCAATATAATAAACAAGTTGAATTATTTTTCAAAAGTTTTTTGTGATAGTGTGATATCTAGAATTTTACAATATCGAAAGCTATTTATGTACATTTTTCAAAAAGTTTTAGATAGCATATTTAAACGTTAACCCGGCTTTTTCCTCGTGTTTGATATTGTCAAAATTGTAAAAATGGCGGATCCGGGGCACAAGAATCGTTTGCAAAATTTCAAGAACAAAGGAAAAGATCAAGATGTAAGTGATTTATCTAGCGTTTAATGCGTCGCGAGAGGCGCCGATTTCGCGGTGAATAAATTCGTTTAGTCGCTTTCGAAATCATTCGTCCTTGGGACAAACATTTTTAGGTCACATCCACATGTTGGTACATAAATCGCTTATTTTCAGGAAATGCGAAGACGGAGGACCGAGGTTACGGTGGAGCTTAGGAAAAACAAACGCGAGGAGACCCTACAGAAGCGCCGTAACGTTCCAATCGCCGATTCGACTGACGAGGATGACATTGAAAAATCACTGTCTAACACCAATCTCGAGCAGCTAGTACAACAAGCTGCGCTAGACGACGATCCCTCAGTGCAATTGCTGGCGGTGCAGTCCGCCAGGAAGCTGCTCTCTTCGGACCGGAACCCTCCGATTGACGCCCTCATTTCTAGTGGAATTTTACCTATACTCGTTAAATGTTTAGAAAGACACGATAATCCCTCTCTACAATTCGAAGCGGCTTGGGCCCTCACGAATATCGCTTCTGGGACTTCGGCGCAAACCGACAAAGTCGTAACGGCCGGAGCCGTGCCGCTTTTCCTCATGTTACTCCACTCGCCCCACCAAAACGTCTGCGAACAGGCCGTTTGGGCGCTGGGCAACATCATAGGCGACGGTCCCGTTCTTAGAGACTATGTTATTAATTTGGGTGTCGTGGATCCTCTGTTATCATTCATTAAACCCGAAATACCTATATCGTTTTTGCGCAACGTCACTTGGGTTATCGTGAATCTTTGCAGAAACAAGGACCCACCGCCCCCTGTACGCACTATAGGAGAACTACTTCCGGCCCTTAACGCTCTAATTCACCACACCGATTTCAATGTAAGTATACAATTACGAGAACATTGTAACGGAGTGTGTAATGTTTGTTTTTTTTTATAAAGATCTTAGTGGATACTGTGTGGGCGTTGAGTTACCTCACCGACGGCGGCAACAGTCAAATACAGATGGTGATAGATAGCGGAGTGGTGCCGAAATTGATTCCGCTTCTCAGCCATAAAGAGGTGAAAGTTCAAACTGCAGCTCTGCGCGCCATCGGTAACATCGTGACCGGTACCGATGAGCAAACGCAAGTCGTACTCAACTGCGACGCTCTGAGCCATTTCCCAGCCTTGCTCGTCCATCCCAAGGAGAAGATATGCAAAGAAGCCGTGTGGTTCTTATCTAACATTACTGCCGGCAACCGGTATCAAGTACAAGCCGTTATCGACGCCGGTATGTTATCTACATGTAAATTTTTTATTAATAGATGTATTAAATTCGTTTGTTGGATAGGACTTTTGCCGAAAATCATCGACAACCTGAAGAAGGGCGACTTTCAAACTCAGAAAGAGGCCGCCTGGGCCATCAGCAATCTGACCATAGGAGGCAGCAAAGATCAAATCGCGAGGCTGCTGCAGGAAGGCGTCATACCGCCCTTCTGCGATCTACTCAATTGCAAGGATGCTATGGTGATACAAGTGGTGCTGGACGGTATCAACAACATGCTCAAAACGGCCGGGCCTCAAGTCGAACAGCTTTGCACCATGATCGAAGAGTGCAACGGTTTGGACAAGATCGAGGCGCTCCAGAATCACGACAACATCGACATTTACAAATTGGCGTACGAAATTATCGAGCAATATTTCGGTGGCGAGGTAAGATAATGAAATTTATTTATTTATCATCTCCTTGTAGCCTTTTATAGGCTAACTAGGTTTCAGCTTAGGGCCTCAAAATCATGCGTGTATAGCCTTATAGGTGTATTCTATCTATCATGTTATTTACAAACTTATTAGGAGGTGAAAGAGTCTCATAAGTGGAATAACCTAGAGCCTCTATTCATCTGTCTTGTAACTTGTAAGCGAACAAACGATGATGCCAAGTTGATATAAAAGAAAAATTAATTCGTGATTTTTTTAATAATTTTAGGAAGTGGAAGATTCCAACATAGCTCCGTCTACAGGCGAGACAGGTTTTACATTCGATCCGAACACCAACGTTCCTAACGAGGGATTCAAATTTTGATCTTTTTACGTTGATAAAAATTACTAAAAGTAATTAAAGTTGTTCATTAGCGAGAGAGCAAGCGCTGCTTCCTTACTTTAATATCAAACGACAATGTGTCTATACATACATTCATTAAATATGTACGTTCATTTTAAGTTCTTGTATATATCGTATATATATTTTTTATATATAAGATGATTCAAAAAAAAAGTAAGCTGGGATAAGGAAATGTGTTTTTTCCGTTTTACCCCCGGTGTCTTTGAGAATGTTTATTTGATTTGAATTTTGCGGATATGGAATTTTTGATAACTTTTTTTTGTGTGGTGTAAATTAGAATTAAATGCTTAGTACTGAATATGAATTTTATATAGAAATTATTTGTTATAACGAACTGACTTGTAAAATCTGACTTTCATTTGAATAGGGACTCTTAAAATTGAATAAATATTCTCGAGGATGTTATATCTCAAAATAAAGAAATGAATGAAAATGTGATCCACAGAATCATAATTAATATATTAAAATGACCGTACATAATCAGAAGGATCTGAGCATGATATATAGGTAATTTATTTTATTTTTTTTATGAAATGTGATTAAAAAATGTTAATTTATTGAATAGACTTGTGATGCAATAAAAAGTCATGCGCAGATTTGGTTAGATTTTACTTAATTGTATTTATTATGATATTAACTTTTGACATTTTTTTTTGTTCGAATGCAAACACGCTTCAATTTGCGAACTAAGACATTTTCTATTAGGTACGTTGATTGTCAATTACCTAGTCGAATAAATTCTAATGGCAACGCTAAAGTAAAATTTTTAATAAGGTTAGTTAGGGATTCTGAGGAGCATGAAAGCAGAACTGAAGTGGTTTGCATTAAACGGAACTTTTTTAAGGAAAAGGTAAAAATATCGACTGTTTACCTGTTGTTTTTATATTTAGGGATCGCTAAATTCTTGCTTTTTTTTTATTATTTCGGTTACAAATTTATTTCCAATGTATGAACTAAATTTAAGTCAAAACTATATACTTTCCTTATCTATCGTTTCATCATTTAGGAAATTGTTCAGTTGTAAATTTATATAGAATAAACATTCAAATAACATTGTTGTTAATTTATTTTTAATTTAACATAAAATGGCTTTCAGTTTTCGATTATTGAAGGTAAGATAGGGGCTATGTATTGCAAATATTCTACATGTAATACGTTAATTTTATATGTTTATTAACGAGAACACTACATAATTTTAGTCTCCACAGAATGGAATTAAAATGTTTAAATATCGTTTACTTTTATGTACATCAAATGGGCTATTAGTGACTTTCTTCTTTAACAAATCTCAGTCCACAATAACCACATGTATGATTTCCGGGTTTATCCTGAAAATAAAATAACGCAAATATGAAACGTTAATACAACTAAATCCTAAACTTATAACGTGATGAAATGATATTAATAAAAGATATGGTTTATTTGACTCCAGAATTCTTGCTAGAATATCAGGATGTCGATCAGTTTTAAAAATGTTTTAGTATAGATGACATGAAGTTGCTGCTTTGTTTCTATAGAATTGAAGTAAATTACCAAATTAATGTAGACTTTTGGATGACCAGTGGGGCCACTGCCACCATCGCACCATACCACTCGTTCCTTCTTGGGAATCGGTGCGACTTTATCTATTAGTTTAATAGCGAAATTGGGATTTACGTGTTTCGGCCTGTTAACAAACCTGGATAATCTGTAATCGTCTTTGTCCCATTTCTAAAAAATGTTTATGATTTTACTAGTCGAAAAATAATAAGGTATCATATATTTTGTAACCTGTCCAGTGTGTGTTTCCTTTTCTTGGGGCACCCAATCAGACATACATCTGGCACCACAACGATAAGATTGTTGTCTACGAAGGACTTTTTCGCAAAGTTGACCCAATAATTTTACTTGAGACATTTTCCTTAAATTTATGACATAATTCGTAAAAAGTGAGGTTACAGTATTCTTCTGTTTTTGTAATTTTTTTTCTTTTCATATGTATATGCATACTTACGTGCACAAAATTAATTAATTACGCACCAATTATAATTAATTTTTAATATTTTATTTAATTACTAGTATAATATTCAATTTTTCAACTGTATTATAAAATTATTGAAGGTTTAATTGGCCTCTATCTTGGTTTACATTCAGGAAAATGTCAAATTAATTGTCATTATTGTCAACGTCACCTACACTTCAAAAATTTCAAATTGACGTTTAGACTGGTTTACAAGAAATTTGGTTTTTACAAATATCCGTTTTTAATTTAAATTACATGCTTTCGACATGGAAATGGTTGAAAATTTGGAAACTAACGCAATTTCTGATTTAATTTTGAAACTATGTAACAGTTTGTCCAGGAATAATGCGGGTAAATGTTTTATTCTAGTGTATGAAGATTGTTGTTAAACAAAATGCAAATGTAATTTCAGAACGATCTTCAAAATTATGTAAAGTGGCGTTTCATATGCTGTCTTCATCAACCTTAGCCTCTTCTAATCCGTGCCAAGAGAGTTGTGTTGTTGGTGATATCAGACAGAAATTATCCTCTTTACCTAAGGAGAAACTCGAGAAATTCGATATTCTCTACGCTAAACTTTGTGAATCTGTAAGTAATTCTAAATTTAATAATCACCATACAAACTATCACCGTTCCTTTCAGACGATTCTACATAATCGAAGCGCTTCCTTATGTTTTCTTCATCACTTGTCTTCCCACTACAAAAAATCAAAAGTCGAATTTTCAACCTTCCAAATTTCAAAAGAACTAGAAAAAATCGACTCTCACGCAAATTTGAATCCCACCAGTTCACAAGAAAGCGTCAAAAACTTGTATGAAGCCAGAGAAATAAAGAAGAGTAGTAGTCACGGAACATCTGTAAGCCGAGTACATTCAGGCTTCTCCACGAACATAACATCCAACTGGTCTCGATCCGATATCCCCTCTTCCTCCAAAGCATCAAGTAAGTAAAGAACAATATTCTAATAGATTGTTACTCACTAATTTGTTTCAGATTTATCTACAGTAACCGAGCACGATCTCCTCTTAGATGTAATATATTCATTCCAAGGTATTGAAGGGAAGTTCCTTCGCAAAGAACCCGGCGGTTTAGGCTTTACGATCGATTCCAAAACCGGTAAACACCTCACACCCTTCCAAAAAGGCATTCTGCAAAGGATAACCAGCATAAGTTACCTGCACAATCAGTTGAAGAGATATTGCGAGGAGAACGAGAAGCAAAGAGGAATGATTTGTCAAGCACTGATAGCTACTTTAAGCGATGAATTATCCGATTATTACAAGACTGTCGCTTTGCTACAGGCTAATGTAGGTTATTAAAATTTTTGTATGTGAGTTTAACTTATTGTTAATGTTTTTGTAGATGGTTAGGCAGAGAAATGATAATTCGGATATGACTTTGAAGAGGGCTTTGTATCTAATATCTGATCATTACACTCGATTCGAGTGGCTGGCTTACCTCTCCGAGCAATGTAGCGAGAAAAAAGGCGGTGCTTTGATCACAGTCATCCATGGATTCCTCCAACACGGTTCGATTTGTGCCAGAGAGGTAATTTATCTTTCGGTTTATCCGAGTGTTTGTTTTTATTCGATATTGTAGGTTTCCGAAACTGTTCTTAAATCTGTATGCAAACCGTTGTACGTTATGCTATCGAGATGGTTACTGGACGGGGAAATAAACGATCCGTGCGATGAGTTTTTCATCGAAGCGAAATCTATAATTACTGCCGAGCGATTGTGGCACGATAAATACAGCGTTAGGAAATCCATGGTTCCGTCCTTCATTACCATGAATCAGGCTAATAAGATTCTCGCTACGGGGAAGAGTATAAATTTCCTGAGGCAAATTTGCAAACACGCAGGCGAGCTGCCTGGTAGGGTGTCTCTCCAGAAACTGTTCAAGACCAGTACAGGTGAATAAGTTTTGTAGAAAGTGTGAAAGGGGTTATATATTTGTAATATTCTTCCAGCCGAGGCTCTCTTTGCTCCCGAACAAAGCATAGAATTCCACACGACGCTCGAGAGCGTTTACAAAGAAACGTCCGTGCGAGTTTTGGATTTGTTAAAGAACAAATACAAATTATACGAACATTTGCAGTCGCTTAGGCGGTATCTACTGTTGGGTCAAGGTGATTTCATTAGGCATTTACTGGAACTTTTGGCGTAAGTTTCGCAACAAAACGACCATTTTTAAGTTTAATTTCCCCCGAAATTCCAGTCCGGAGTTGAACAAACCCGCCGAAAATATCTACGGGCACACTCTATCGGCCATTTTGGAATCCGCCATAAGGGTAACGAACGCTCAATACGAAGACGAAGACACTCTGAAGCGACTCAACGTTAGTTTTATGAGCCACTCCACAGGAGATTCCGGCTGGGACGTGTTCAGTTTGATTTACATCGTCGATGGGCCCATCGGGACGATCTTCCAGCACACCATGCCGACCTATCAGAGCCTCTTCGGCGCTCTGTGGAAAGCCAAACGCACCGAATACGCTCTGGCCAACATGCGAAGGCAGCAAATTTGCATGGCGAAATTATTCAAAGGAATCAAAGGTCAGTCAGAAGTTTATAAAAATAGAATTAAGTATCCTCATTAATCGAGCAAAAAAGTAGTAATTATCTAGGAATGATTATTGATTACAAGTAATAAGAGTGTAATCCTTATTGTTACCTCTAATTCTTTTCAGAATTGAAACCAGTAATGCATCTGATCCACATTTTGACCAGCAAAATGATCCATTTCATCCGCCAAACGCAGTATTATTTCCTTTTCGAAGTGCTGGAATGCTCTTGGGCCGAAATGCAGCACAAAGTCAACAAAGCCGAAAGTTTAGACGACATTATAACGGCTCACGCGGGTTTCCTGGCTTCGATACAAAGAGGAGTGCTGCTAGATGAAAGTTCAAGGGTACGTAATTGATCTTGAGTAGTGCGAATGTATTGTTGTAATTGGAATTGTTGCAGCAACTATTCTCCCATCTGATATCGATCTACAACTTCGTGATGAACCTGGAAGCGTCGCAGGAGACGCTCTACCAGGTGTGCGCCAAGGAGAACGAGGCCTACCTGGTCTACCAGAAGATGATCGCCTCGCAGGAGGACTTCGGTACGAATTTGATCGAAGAGAAGGCGAACGCGTCGCGACGCGCCAAGTTCCTGCAATTCCTCAACACCACCAAAGTGAAGGTGAAAACGTCGACGGAAACCTACGACAGGATCGTGCTGAACTTCCTCGATCTGCTGTCGAGGAGCTCGAACGTGAACCTGCGATTGTTGAGCGTGCGATTGAGCTTCAACAATTTCTACAACATCGCATGACCTGAGGCGACGCCCGTCGAATCGACGTCATCGGAGGGATCATCGCGGCGCGAATGGCCGTCGCGACGTAGCGTCGCCTCGTGCGACGACGACGCCTCGAGTAAGTACGATAGCCTCACTTCGTTGTTGGACAATAAAAGGAAAAAGAAATGCAAGCATATCTGATGCTGTGTCGGGTGAAGGGCGATTCGATCGTACGGGTACCTACGTCTCGCAAATTCGCCATTTTGTGCCATTTATTTCTTGTTGTCGTATTCAAAGTTTGTAAAATTGGGGAGTTGTGTTGGTTATTTCTTCTCATTGAAACATCACTGAAAATATGTACATAAGTCACATGCAGGATATATTAGTAAAATCCCATGGATTGCCTCAATCTCTTTGTGATATTACCGGTTACTTGTAATTAACGTTTGCTTTGATTTTGTAATGCACTAGGATTAATTGACTACGTCACAACGCGAATTTGTCCGATAATGCACGAAAAAGTTTGATCAATCCTTGGTTGTTTAGAGACCTTGTAGAATATTGTGTCATTTTGACGTTAATGACATTTAGCAGCCTACTAGTTTTTACGAATTTTGAATAAGGGTGAGTACAATTTATCTAAGGTAGTAAATTATTTAAATGCTCTCTAATCGTTTGCGATGATTTAGACGTAGGTGTTTGTGTAAATTAATCCTCGATTGCCTTTCACCCTCATAGTGAATCTCGAATTTTCTTTATGTATTAAGATTAAGAAATCCACTTAAATAAGACTGTTAATTTTTCGATTAGTAGTTGTAATTAAGCATTTGATTGTTAGTGTTGTTTTTAGTCTTATTAAATGCTATAACTAATAAAATTCGCTATATAACAAAAAAAAGTTGAAACTAGTATAAAGTAATAAAAATTTCGTTGTTTTTGGTGTGGATTTTTCGAATTCATGCTGTTGTTTAATAGATGGGTAAGTGCAAATTTGTTTGCAATTCTATGAGTTGAACAAAGAAAGTTTATTGAAATAACAGTGGTTGGAGTGAGAAAGTTGCAATACCACAGTATCGCCTATATAGCGTACAAATTTGCACTTATCTGTATATGAAAAATAAAACTTACAAGTGAATTTGTGCTGTGCACAAGACCTTAAAACTTTTTTACATTCAAACGAATGTAGTATTGGGATTTTTTTATATTGAAGTATACATATTTACTGATTTTTAGGAAGATTACTTTATTATTGAATACACTAATTTTTTTCATTCCGACAAATTTATAACTGTAGGAAATACTGTTGTAACTAAATAACATTACACAATACAAAACAACATTTTATTCATTACACAAGCAACATACAAATTACAAATATAAAAAAGGGACAACAATAAGCTATAAAATATTTTAATTAATACGTAGTAGCATTCTTTTAATTGGTTGAAGTTATTGTAATTTTATAAAAAATATACCATATACGAATTTCAAAATTGAAAAAAATATATTCATCTTGGTTTAGTTAGAATTTATGGGCAAGATAACTGTTCCTTAATATAAATTCCTCCATCACAAGATGAAAATGCCTATTTCATGAGTAGATTCATAAATGCCCATATAAAATTATCTACCAGGTATTATAGTAACTACGTAAAATAACGTATTCAATAATTAAAGCGCCGATAAATCCACTTTAAAACATACAATAATTACCTAAACATCCACTCTAACACAACTTTAATTACACCACATCGATATCATACAAACAAAGGCGGGAACATCACGTTACCTTATCACCGTCCCTCAGGACCAGTATCACTTTATCGACTTTCTCGTCCTCGTCACTAACGCACATCCTAGTCAAATCGGAGGCCATGGAGGCGGTATCACAATTGCTGGCTCGCTCGACGTCGCTGAGCACCAGGTCGCCCCCGTGCGGGAGGCACTGGTGGTGCAGCTGCAGGCAGTCCATGGGGGCGGCGGGGCTGTTCGACTTGCAGACGATGGCTAATTCCGGCGGCGGCAGGTGGTGGCAGGAGATATCCGTCTCCGGGATCGCTATGGAAAGCTGGCTCGTGCTGTAAATGGAATGTTAAAGTAATATGTTCGAGTTTAGAAGCGTTTGATGTGGAAATAAGGAGCTATATGGGATAAAGATTTGTTGAAAATGGAGCTATAACAGACATTACAAGAGGGAGGAATATGGTGTGAATTGGGAATTTGAAGATAGAAGCTTTTTCTATAAATTCAGGAATACATCTAGCTAAAGTTGAGGCGAAAAACCAAACGAAAAGCACATCAAATACAGCACAATGAAGGAATTCAAAAAGAAAATACAACAATGCAAGCATTTTCAATTACTGCATTACCTAGAAGTAGGTTCGTAACAATCCATAGAAGACGGAGGGAGTCTTACTCTTAAGAAATTTTGGAACCATTCTGAAGAGTTTGGTCTAAAATACATCACTTAAATAATGGAAATTTCACCGTATAGCAGCAAATAACAGCGATTGATCGAAATCGATATTTGTTATGCAATAGAATAACAAATCAACTTACCCTCGTGCATGTACTTACGGACACATTAACGGGGCGGAATACGAGGTTAACGAAAAATAACGAATACTTACAATGGTGTGTATCTACAAATCGAAGGGGTCAATTTTAATTCTGGCACAGAAAATTTCCCAGTATCAAAAATTGACGGCGGCATGTTTGATTTTAATTCGAAAATGCCGTTTGTGTCGGCACCTTTCATTTTGTCGACATCAAATTTTAATTTATCTGAAATAAAAAAACGCAATTTGAACTCGCCCGAATTCGGCCGACTACTCGTCGTTACCTCTATTTATGGGTCCCAGTAATTGAGCTATACTGAACATGTAATCGGGCGTCCAGAAGTTCGGTATCCTCACGAACATTTTGCCCGTATCTACCGGCAGATAGAACCCTAATTTGTGGAGTAACACTACGAACGGTCGATGATTCAGTATGCTCGATTGCTCTGAAGTCCATGGTACAAGAGGCATCGGTAGATTCGATACTGCAATTAATAAATACACTATAGTTTACAACTTTAGAATCATTTAGAACTGTCTAGACAAATTTAGAACGCTCTAGAACCCTTTGGAACGCTCCAGAACCATTTAGATAGCTCCAGAAACATTTAGAGCTGTCTAGAACCATTTAAAACTAGTCTAGAACCATTTAGAGCGCTCCAGAACCATTTAGAGCTGTCTAGAACCACTAAGAACGCACCAAAATCATTTATAACTGTCTGGAAGAATTTAGACCGCTCCAGAATAGTCTCCTATCCAAAATAGTCTCCGGAATAGACTCCTATAACGATAAGATCGAAATGAAAGTTTCGATTACTTACAGGCGAAATAGTACAAAGACGGTTCGAGCACCGAGCTCCCATCTCTGAATTCCTCAGGCTCCGAGAGCACCAATTTTACATAGCAGGCCTCCAGCAGAACGTTCTGCAGCCACGTTAAAAATTTCCCGTTGTTCTCCTTGGACAAATAGTCCCTGATCACTTTGGTGTCGCTGTCGATGAGGTTGTCCTCGCACAAGGAGTTGTTGTTTTCTTCGACGGTTTGCTTCGAATGGGCCTCTTCGGGCAAGGACTCGATGGCGTCGATGCGGTGGTGTCGCAGCAGTTCGTGGTACTCGTTCTCGGTGATGATGTGCTGCTCGAGCAGCTCCTGTATCACCGATATTTGCGATTTGAACTTGAAGCCGCTCGCTTCGTATTTCTCCGTTATTTCGGCTATGGCGTCGGAGGATTCTTTGCTTTGATTGTAATATTTTAGGAGCGTTTCTTTCTCTTCTTGCGTCCACCTAAATAACATTAGTATTTCATCTAATGAGCTACACCTGGACAAAAAAACAGTAATTTTTATCGAGTCTTTATTAACTTTGATTTGCGGATATTTAATTGGTTTCACCTGATTTCCCAAGCATTATCGGTTAGTGATTTCAGTTTGTATACAGGGTGTTCTACGATTAGGAGTTACTCGAAGACCACCCTGTATATAAGTTTAATATCAGTAGTAAGTAAAAGCGAAAGATTTTCTAAAGTGCCTATTCGTTTTTTCCATTACTGTGATAATTACCAATACAATTAGTAAAAATTAATGTTTTTCTGAAGCTGAAATAAGAGTTAAGTGCTTATTTAGATTTAAACGATGATACTTACTCGGATTGGCTCTTCTTCGATAATCCGTCGCTATCTAAATCCGCTGAATTATCTATGCAACAGGTACCGGGAGTATTAATAAATTTATGTATAACGTACTCAATGAGATCGGACCAATCCTAAGAAAACGCAGCAATTTATTAGCTTCGGTAAATTCAAATTTCTCGTACTTACATCGCACAATTCGTAGTCGGTCTCCCAAATCTGCGAGAAAGTTTTCAAAATGGTCGGTTGAAACAACGTTTCAACGTTATTCAAATCGCCTCCGATGTGATGCATCATGGTGAATATGCAATTGTTGACGAATTCGCCGTTTTCTTTGAAATTCTCCAACAGCAACCCGTAGTTACGCATTATTTCTACACTAGCGAAACTAAAAACAAACTCATAGTACTCATTCGCACCAATCAACTCATTTCTTACTTTTTCAAATGCTCCATCATCGCCTCGTGCTGCTCCTGGTTCTGGCAGGTCTTCTCCACGAACAGGAACACGCAATGGTTGGTCAATATGAGGTCCTGCAAGTACTGCCTGGTTTGAACGTTGGGGTTGTACTGCCTCAGCAACAGCACGAACAGCATCTTCAAATCCTTCAGCTGGGCTATTTGCTGCTGCAGCTGCGCCAAGTGGTCCTTGTCGGAGTCGCAGAGGTGCATCATTTTCTGGTAGGCCTCGATGGCCTGCAGGAACTCCCTGATGGCCGTCACCACCTGCAAAAATCCAGTTCAATTTCGACCTGTACATCGATTTAAGTGTAACTCACTAAATGTAATCTTCGCAGGCAAGGTTTCAAGTCGACGCCGGGCACTGTGTAGCTGATCTCCAGCTCCTCGTAGATCCAAACGCCCTGGAACACCAAGTAGTTCATGATGTCCTGGGAGAGGACCTGGCTGACGTGCTCCGGGTCGAGTTCCAGCTGAATGGCGAACTTGAGGAAATAGGTCACCAGCCAGAAAAAGTGCGAAGTGTCGATGTGCACGTGCATGTAAGACAGTAGCTCCGTGTAAAGGTCGTTCACTAAGGTCCCGTATCCTTTCAACAGGAAATCCACGGTGAATTCCTTCAAAATATTCGCTATATCTTCATCGGTAGGTAAATGATGGACGAGGCCTTTCAAGTTGATGCTGAAATCGGGCCGTTATTTCGGGATTGCTCGAGGAAAATGGAAAGGTCGCTCACATATTAGTTTTCCTCCTCTTCACCAACTTCTTCCTTCTCAATTCCTTCTTCTCCAAGGCGGTGGTGGCCCTGTTCTTGTTGGCGACGTAGCGCGTCTTCTGGAAATTGGGCGGCTTCTGGTGCACCGGTTTCTCGTCCTCGTTGCTCGACGTGGAAATCGATTCCTGGTTCTCCACCTGGGTAACGTACCCGCAGTCCGATATCTCGCTTTGGTTCGACTGGCACATCGACATCGATCGCTTTGCACCGTTTGCTTTCTGCACCGACGGCTGAATGAACGGCATCGTTTGAGCCATATCGTTGCTCTGAAAATTACATCAACGTGAGATGAAGATCTCGCAGAGTGCCGGTCACTCAGAGGTTTGGTTTCGGTGTGGATGGTAATATTTACTTCTATACTTTGTCCCATAGACGACACTCCGCTGCTGCTCATGCTGGTTTCAGTTTCGGTACTCTTGTTCCTTTTTATAGCAATGAGGCTTTTGCTTCTATTTTGCGCTGCTCTCATGGCTTCTCTATCAATAATAATCTAAAATATACGCTACATTGAAGTACCTATACATCAACAAATTTTCGAGTTAACACTTGCCCTGTTGTTGTTAGCGTTGTTGCCTTTGTTGCGGTCGTTGCCGCCATTATCGCTGGAATCAGAAGTGGGATCTGAGGTAGTGACCGGGGAGAAATCGTCGCTGCCTCTATCTGGTGGGGAGGTGTTGCTCTCGTTGTCGTCCGAACTATCGCTGTAGGAAGACTCCAGCCACAGGTTGAGGAGCTTTTGTAGCGTACCAACGTGCTGGTCTTTATACAGCAGAGCTATCAGTTGGACTATAGTAACCCCCCAATAAACCTGAAGAGTGCGTGTAAATAATGTAAGGATTGTAATGGCGTAGGTGACAAACCTTTTGCGGACAAGACATGAGATAAATGATGACCTTGTCGATGTTTTGGGAGAAGAGGTTCCACATGATCTGGTTCTGCATGCTGGTGTGGCATAAAGAGCCGTTGGACGAAGGGGCTTTGTGCTCGGGCACGTGGAGGATGTTCCGCAGCAGCAGCAAGCAGTTGTTGATGCTGTCGCATTGCTCGGAATTCAGCTCCGAGTAGGATTCGACGATGAATTTCATGTGCTCGAGCAGGGCTTTGGTGCTCTTGCTGTCCGTGAAGGCCTCCTTGCTGGAGGTTAAGAGGTTGTTCAGCTCGAATATCGTGTGTTTTTCGACTTCTGTGCGCGACATCGCCTCCACGGGGAGCAAATACTCTAATAAAAATGGGCAATAGATTTGCTGTTGCATCTCCAAGTATTAGTAAGTATACTTACCGACTGGTATGGTAAGATTGACCAATATTTTGACGATGGTATCGATGATTTTTGTTGCGTTTGTAATTTTGGTATCGTCTTTGACGTAAAGGAGTAAAGGTATCAGATTCTTTCTGATATTTTGGCCGAATCCGATGGCCCTTCTAAATGTCCTCAAGGTGGCATCTTCGCCTATTAGCTTGAGGAAGATTTTCTCTAATATAGCTAAAAAGATTGAATTGTAGGTGTTTGCATGCGGTGAAAAGTTTTTTATTTACCCAAGCAATCTTCATTGATTGTTATGGTATCTCCGTTTTCGGCGAAAAGCGACGAAAACGTGTTGTGTATTGGATTAGTTGCTGTAATCCACGCCATGATTACGATAAAAATTTATTGACACTGTAAGGAACGGGAAGCAATTAATATATTTCATTAAATGGCTTAATTGAGCGAATTTTGCGGTAGTCTATAGGTATTTTTCTGCAGGAACTATCAATGAGAAATATCGTTGGTTTCTTATCAGATTTTCCAATTCAATTTGTGTCTATTTAATAACTATTCTAGTCAAATTTCACGGTTGGTTTGATAATTGGAGCACTGTCAAGAGCAAGCAACTCCCCCGGTGCATTTCGACCCACTTCGGCCGTAATGCATAATAATTATTTTATTTTTATCATTTTGAACGAGTTATTATCGACCTTGTCACTCACCAAGGCTGGAAATCTTATACAATAATAATGATTTTTATGGAATTAATAAAGTGTACAGTTACTTAATTTTGTCTCAAGTTTATTGTGTTATCTTTATTTATGTAGTTTATAATTTTTTTTAGAAATATTTTATACTTCTTCTAAATTTAGTTAGAATTTTATCGTTAACTTACCCTTTTTAAAAAATTTGTTAGGGAAAATATAATAAAAAAAAACTCCATTAACCCTCCTAAGAAAATTTCCCAATGGGGTAGCACTTATCAATTACACTCGTCTTGCATCACGCGATTCATAACGTTAACTGGCATTGCAATTTTCAGAATATGCAGAAATCCTGCAACGTCCTTGATCCTTGGTCATATCAAGTTCACTTTCTTCATTTAGTATGAGGGGTAAATAGAAATTGTTTACAATAATGATTAAACTAGCATTGTGCCACTAAATTCCTGCAGGCACAGGCGAGTCCTGCATAAGTCAAAGCCCTTAAAAGTCCTGAAAAGTAGCATTTTAAGTTAGGTAATGGAAGCAATTTTTTAAAAGTCCTGATTATTTAATAATTAATGAGAATTTTTGAATCAACTTAATCTGCAATGTTAAGTAAATGTAGGAATTTTTAATATTTCGGTTTTGATTTGAACATGACATATAATGACTGGTGAAAAAATTATCCAACAAACCGACGTCATTCACAAGCGACTCCTGATCATTATTCGCCTGTTGAATAATAAATCATTAAAAAACATACAAACAATCGCAAAGTGGATTACGTTATTGAATATTAACTCGCTTTGAATACCCCAAAATTTTCCCAAACAAGTTACGTTTAATTAACCAACCCCCATTCGCGTGAAAACTTACGAAACCCCAACGACTATTTGTCGGGCTTCAGCTTCCAATAGACCCGTTTACCGTTAACACCTCTGCACCGTTAGACGGGCGTACCTATTGAATAAATTATCGCGCACGTAACGGCGCTTTTATGCAAAAATCGAGTCTGATCTTTCAATAATATTGTGTTTACTTCGCCGTAAAAGGATCGATGCTTTTCAACGAGCAATTAACAGTTAGAAAACGCGAGAAAGCGAGAGTGAGCTCACCGCCGACGACATTTTTAAGGCGTGTATGTAGCGCAATTACCAACAAATATGCTGAGGCGAATGCAGATTAATTGCGATCTGTTGTGATAAGTTGGCCGTGGTTGTCATAAATTATGTTGGTAGCGCTGATTTTGTTATTCTTTTGTAACTCCCGAACGAAATATGATAGAAATATAATATTTACTTCGTTTTGTAGGGGGAACTTCATCTTTTATAATGAAGTGAACAAAAATCTGTGGTTGACAAGTAGGTATTGCAAACGGCACTAGACGAGACGAGATAATAGAATATAAATCTTATTCCAAGATATTCGTTGATAATTTCGCACGTTTACCGGCCCGTGAATAGGCCAGCGAACAATGAATAAACCGATATTTCTATATCGGTTTGGGTTTTTCACGGCTTATCAAATCAATGTCAGTACAATAAACCGGCGTCAATTCCGTTTGATGAATATCGCTCGGTAATTAGCTGTCTAGCTGTCAATACAACAAGCGGCAGGTGGACTGCTATAGACCTATTCAGTTTACGAAAGAGAGTGATGGAGTTATTTGATCAACATAAGAGAATAAAAGAAGCAAATATGTTTCACGCGCAATTTGTGGAACCATTTAAAATCTGCGCAAACATAAGTGCAAGAGAGATGAGATATTTGGCCTATTTCATTGCTGATTGACAGACACATTGAATGATTCTTAGATGAAAACTGTTTAAAATATAAAAAAGAAGAGACCATTATCAATCTTAACATTCTTAACCCTATTTTGTTTCCGTTTGATGTTTGTTTATGTTCAGTGTGTATTATTTTTAACAGTATTTCTTTGTATTATTTAGTATATTTATTTATAAAGGTAATAATTTTTTGTATAGGTCAATGGGATTATTTTTTTGAAATATATATTATAGCAAACCGATCAAAAAGCATTTTCGGAAACTTTGTACTAACCCTCTTACTCTTTCTTAGACTTGACTTGTACGTAAATATTAAGCCTATAACCCCTTTCTGGGCAGTAAAAACAAATTTGTATCGAGTCACCGCGTCCATTAAATCCGACGGATTGTTGGATAATGACAAATGACGTCTTAAGTTGTCGTTGTCTGGTTGTCAGAACCGTATTTTACCTGAGGTGCGTTCGTTTGTTCGTTTAGATGTCCAGCTAATTGTCCACAATATGCGCGCGCAGCACAGGTTAAACTGAATAGGTCTATTGTGGGCATTCGAATTAAAATAGCTCGCTGGATGTTATTTATTATTGAATATTTACTAAAGGTTAAATATGAGTATTTTAATGTAGGATTTGTTAAAGCAAATTAACATGAATTATGTCATTATTACGATTACGATTGTAATAATATATTCATATTCTTGATATTTACTCCAAATTTCATAATTATATCGGTTTTTTGATTTAAAAATTGTAAATTCCATAGTGTTTGCCGGTTTGGTTGAGAAGTATTGTTCCAATATAACTGTTACAAAGTACCTAACTCAATATATGCGATGTAGCTACATCTCTAATATTCAAATTACATCACACGATATGTTTAAATTTATATTAGAGAGTAAATAATTTTGTTTTTGATTAGGAAGATTTTTTTTCCTGTGAAAGCTTCTAAAAAAATTTTAATTTTTTCGAAAATTTGGACAATTTTATTAATTTTTATACAGTAGATTATAGAGCGGAATAGAGTTGAATAGAGTAAAACAGTGTAGTGTAGAGTCGAGTAGAGTGAAGTAGAATAGGGTGTAGTAGAGTAGAGTTAAATCTCTTTATTAACATAAGGGTGTGTTGTTTTTTAGATTTTCCAAAAAAAATTACCATAGCCGTGCAATATCAATTGAAATTTTAGATTTAAATCAATTTAAATTTTAGATTATAGACCAAAATTAATGGACAAAAGTCATATTAATATAAACGTCTCCAAAATTTGAATTTTATTACACGCAATCTTGATTCAATTAATGGTAATTTATTGGATTTTTTGCACAATGTTTTCATAATTAAATAGGATTTATATCTACCGGAATAATGCTCTTGACATATAAATATTCAAATAACCCATTAAACGACGATTTTTGTATAATATGAAACAAATATCAAACTTACTCAAATTTGACGACTACAAATTAAATTCGAACACCAAAATGACGATATCGAACGCTCTAAAGTCTTAATAAACCGTGCACATTTTACGAATACCTATTACAAATTAACATTACGATACACCAAACCGCATTTCATACAGATTAAACGGAAAAATTAGTGAATAAACTAACGAAAATTAATGAAAAACGACATTAATTCAAGTAATTTAGACGAAACGATCATTCATTCCGCAGTTCGCGGGCCGTTTGAATAGCCGACGCTCCCGAGAGCGAATAATGCACGTGCCAGATCAACGTGACGGCTTTTCCTGATTACCATGTGCCGATGCACCTCGTGTTGCATAGTTCGCAGCCGCGGATGAAAAGCTCTCCCCGTTTTCCTCTCCCCGTTTTCGCAACTTTCCCGACGCCCACGGTAAAGGGATGCGGAATTTTCCGGGCAGGCCGCCTGCTAGATCATACTCGAAGTGTCAATCATTCGACTTACAATTGTTACATTTGGTTGTTAGTTATATAATGAGCTAAAATGAATTGTTGTATTCTTTTAATTTGTTGTAATAATAGGAGTAACTTCTTTATAGTTTTTTGTAAAATTTCTATTTTTGTCATATTGGTAGTCTCTGCTAATATAGAAATTCAGCTAAGGTTGAATCGATCGAGGCCATGAGTATGACAAGAGACACCCATCATTGATAAACAGAAGAATTTTCTTGGTTATGTTTTTGTTGTTTAAAATTGTTTAATATTATAGACAATTAAATTAACAATACTGTGCACTTAACACACTTTAAAATTTATAATCATGTTTTTAAGATAATACTTACTGTCGTCGAGTTAGTGTAAACATGAAATAATATCTCTCTTTCGAAGGCCTTTTAGAAATGTAAAGAAAAGTTGGCTATGAGAGGGAATTGTGTAATTAGCTCGAAAGAAATGTAGCTTTTTGATAAAAGTAGGGTAAGTTCATATAATTTCCATTATTTTCAGTTTTCGTAGACGTTTTTTTTCTTTTCTTGAAAGTTACTCGAAGTTTCGAAAGTTTCTTGTGTACTAGAACTTCTACTGTATCTGTCATTCAAAGTTTTTTTCTGATTACGTCTTGTTATACACCGTGCTTCATTCGCGATTGCAACATGGTCAATTCTATGAGTTGAACAAAGAAAGATTTTTAAAATAACAGTTGTCAGAGTGAAAAGTTGCAAGTCACTCTTTCTTTTTCCTTTATAAGTGTCTAATTGAAGTTTTCTTTGTTGCACCCACAGCCTATGTTGCAATAAATAATGGAGCAATCTGTATGTATAAAGAATGTCTCAAAACTTCTTTCCAACATTATGGATTTTATAATTTTATTCAAAAAATTGATAAGTCGATAACTTGAGACCCTGGCGATTCTAGTCCCTAAAATATGTAGTAGTTCTATGTCTTATGAATCTTAATATAGATTTATTTTTTAATTTTTTTAGTATTTGTTTTTAATGTAATATTTAATAAAAAAAACACTCTTTTTTGCCAGAAAATACTATTTTCATGTGCATTCTCAATTTAATATTTTTTCCACATAATTTGTTTATTTTTCTTACAAAAAAATAGTCAATTCGTAGTATGTTGCTAATGAGTTTAACAGAGGCGTGTTAAAATATTTTTTTTTATTTACAATTTAGTTCAACAAACAACCTGTGCTTATTATTATTGGTCAATAAAGTTTAATTAATGTACTGGTTTAAAGTTTTAATTTTGACCTTTAGATGTCTTTCTATACAAACTGGGAATATGTACATACATATAAAGTTGACACGTATGTAAATGGTAATTCAACAGAATAAAAAAATTAAAACCAAAACTATGGTTAACAGGTTAAAAAACCTGAAAATTAAAAAATCAGTAACAGGAAAAATTTATTTGGTATTTTATACAGGAGTTTTACGAGTCGCACTTTCTGTGAAAACAATTTTGAAAAATAAAAAAAAACTTTTAAAAAGGACTTATCTATATCCTATATCTAGCCTGAAAATTAGTTTTTTGAAATTTTCAAATTACTATTTTAATTATCATTAGTACTGAAAGATTACTACAATTACAATAAACTAGAATGTAATTGGCTTTTTTCAGTTATCAAAACAAAATATCACAATAATTGGCAATTTACAAAAAATATAAGCTAATGCCAAGGTTGCTTGTAATAATAGTTATCTACAGGACGGATATTAATTTCCAACTTAAAATTATTAACGAATCAAAAACATTGTTAAACCAAACACGTACAAGAAAGTGAGGTAAGGAGAAAGTACCTACTGCATAATACATTACAAGTAGCGTACAATTCTACATGTAAAAGAAAATAATAAACTTTATTTTTCACCTACTACCCTTCCTTTGATATTGCTAATAATCAAGAATTAATATATTGTGTAAGGTAATTTCAACTAGAATTATCAACTTTTAACCTTATTATCGGGTACTATTTTTTTGTAGGTATCCATATCTATTACCCAATGTTTTTGTGCGTAGTATCTTGTGCACATAACCAACAGGTCAAAAGTAATTTAAGTAATATTCGGGTAGTTACCAATAACAATAAATTTATGCAATATTGAAATCACCTTATGCGAAGATAACAGTTATTTCAACATATAAAATGATTTTCGATGCTATTATTGAACTGGTTAATAAAATTTTATTATTCTTATCTGTTTTACAATCTAGATTTTATAAAAAATAATATCTGAACATATAAAATACTTATTAGTAATAAAAAAAACTTAAGAGTTATTTTACGACATGTAAAAGGATTTTCGTTTTAATTATTGAACTGGTTAATAAAATGTATTATTCTTAACTGTTTTATGAAATATAATTATCTAAAAATACAAAATTACTTACATATACATATTGAACATAATATGCTCTATGTAATGCGTAATATAATACCTATCTTAAAGAATTTAAGTAGTGTACAAATAATACTGTTATAATTTAATTGTTAGTTAAATGTAATATCATTAAACAATGAAGAATAAAACACTACCAATCTACAGTTTGTAGACTGTTAAAAAAACGCATAAATAGAACTAGAACATAGCATTGTGGTGAAAAAACAAACTTTGAACAAAAAAATCGATAATAAAGTATGAAATATAATGAAATTTTCCTTCCTACACTTCGATACCCTCGGGTAATAATTTCCGTTGTTACCATTTAAGTACCAACAATTACCTGTATATAATTGCTTTTTTTAAATTTTAATTTTTCGTTAATTTAACTGCATCATGTACCAATTTAAAAACCATTAGGTGGTTTCCTTATTTGTATAGATTAGTCTCTATCTACATGATAACATCGTCAATAACACCTGAGCCTCTCAAAGTATAATAATTACCAACAAAATAACAATTTGGTTTCTACTTACGACAGTATGGATAATTAATAGATACGTAGAAGTACTGGAATTACCGAAATTAATCTAACAAATGAATACGTATACAGGACGGGTTAATGAGCGTGGATCATTACCTATCTCAAACTTTTGTTTATTGCTATTGTTTGCACTCTCAGCCTCCTTATAATAAAAAAAAATTACTTTAATCCACAAGCAAGTAGAAAATCTTTTTCATTACAAGGCTAGCAAGGTATTTTTTGCTATTATTTCTATTAGCTTTTATGACTGGAAATAAATTTACTTGAATCAATTTGTAGTAATAAAGTTTTTTTTATTTTTTTACAATCTACATAATATCTGCAGGTTATTTAACTCAGAATATGAATCTAATTAAAAATTATAAATACTTCATAATCAACTGCGATTGCATATTTTAATTATTTAGATAAGTTAATTATAAATTATCAGAAAAGAACGAAGGAAAAGAATAATTTTATACTGAAAATTTAATCATTGGAACGATTAAAATATTCCTGATGTTATGTGCAGAGGAAAATTTTCCGGTTGTAAAATTGTAAGGAAAATTAATGAATTCAATAAATAAAATAAAAAATCTCATTCAAGTTTCATTTAAATTTCTTTATTTATTTACCATTTTATGGTTCTTTCGGTACGATATGATAAGAAAAAATAATTCACATAAAATTGTTAAACATAAAAACGAAGTAAAACTTATTTCGTTTATCTAAACAATAAATTTCAATAAATTAACTATTATGAAGTCGCTGTTTATTAAATTCATATAATCTCGATTCAATAAAAATAAATAAACATTAATGAACGTAAAAATGAAGGTTAGTGGAACGGATTTTCGGGCAGATATTTTAATGTCTACCAAAATTTCTCGAATATGTTGCAACTTTTATCCAAATTTCATGGACAATTTCTCACTGATAATTAATTAATTGATAATAAAACATAAACTAATTAATATTTTTTATATAAATATTAGTTATTATTATTCATTTGAAATATTTCTTTTCGAGACTTTTTGTTATTAAAAAAATTGATATTATGTATCGGTGAAGTACTGGAGTGAAAATAAAGAATAAACCTATTAAAATAAAAAATTTATTAATCCACATGCAAAACAATAGATATCATATGAAACAGTTACAAAAAAATTCACTAAACAAACAAAATGTATTTTGATTTTAGCTTAATGTTGACCGTTTACAGTGATAAATAAATTACGTAAAAGACGCGTATTGTAAACTTGACACAATTCTTTACAAATTACATAGGTATACCTACGTAACAAATAATTGATAAAAAATAAGAATAACGCATTGTGCTTTTACAGTACCTGCATTATTATGCTAATACATATGTGATTTTTGGAATTTAAACTTGTTTTCTTCGTTAAACAAATTTGCTACTGGAAAAAATTACCTAATTAAACTTATAGCGTATGTGTATACTCTATTCACAACCGCGCAAGCAAAGAAACCAATTTGACGTCCTAGAAAATCATTTCACCACATACCATTAACAATTCTAAAAACACAACTATCAGTTAAATAAATAATCGAAAAATAGTCTTACATAAATTAAATATTCGACCAACCCACAGTTAATTATTATTACAACAGTTTATAATCCCTTCGCAGAACCGTCGAAATTCGTATTTCGAAAATATACATAAATTGCCGGGCCACATTCGCAACTCGCGTTTTCCAAGCATATTTCCAAATTACATTTCGACTCTGAATTAATGTTTGTAGGTACATAATAATTAGTGCACAGCCTTCGACATATTTTTTAATTCTAATAATGGTAGTACTACTTCTATGACTAATTACAAGTCGCGCTTCTAATTGGCAGGTAACTTCAATTTCGTTAACAATTTTTAGTATCGAAGACAATTATTTTAGTTCCTACCATATCAATATTTTTTATAGATACCGATAAAAGCATTTATGTGTATTTTGTATCTAGATCGTACACATTTGTTGATTAACTCAAATTTTATAACAAAAAATATGCGGCAATGAAATATCTAACAAAATAATTATTAAAGCAATAACCCTAGTGACTAGTCCATTGTTACCATATAGTTGTAATATTTCGTTTATTTTATTGGCATTTCGAAGACTAAATAATGTGCACACATTCGCATGTGTGTGGTTTTATATACAGGGTGTCCCAATAAAAAATAGTAGCCCATTTAATCAGCTTGTAACTTTTAAACGCCTTATCACAAAAATATGCGGTTTTCGCAGATATGTTTTATTTTGTTACAGTGCCGCAGAAATTATCTCCTCTTTTAAATATACAGTAACCATTTTCTTAAATGAAACATCATGTATATGTAGAGGTATTCTGAAATATATACTCTTCTACTTTTCAAAAAGGTATTATTTCAAATTATTTGTACATGTTATTCTATAAAAGAAGGTGTCCCATTTGAAAAAAATTAGTTAATGTGAATTGAAAAGAGGAGATTTTGATGACTTTGATTTTGAGACTTTTTCTGAATCTGAAACTGATGATTCATGAGCCCATCTCAACGTGTAGGAGCAGTTACGATACAGATACAAATCACTGATATCACATACATGTATCGCTGTTTGTTGCGATTACCGATATCGATCTCAACGTGAATGGGGCCTTTTATATATAACAAAATAAAACATTGTATCTGCGAAAACCGCAGTTTTTTTGTGATTAGGCGTTTAAAAGTTACAAGCTGATTAAATTGGCTACTTTTCATTGGGACACTCTGTATTTTTTTATTAAAATCATCCACTTTGTCCCGCGACAAACTGGCCAATAAAAAGAAAATATCCGTACACACAGAGACGTGATTTTTTTTTAAATAAAGTAATTTTACGTATTTCGTTAAATTGAATCGCAAATTATAATTACGGTATTAATTTTACAAATTAATCGATCAATTAATGCAATTTATACATGAACATTAATTTATGTGATTACTTTAATAAAACTGGCCGGTTGTTAAATAATTATATTAAAATATGCTTAATTTTAGTAATTATATTCTGACGGCGAGTGTTTGTTTACTATTACACCGGCAGGACTAATCTTAAGGCCGCCATTCACGAGCACTCCAAACGGGCAAATGGAGTGGTACCAGTCCAAAATATCTCTATGAGTGTGAGAAACTGTATCCATTAGTGAATTTCTCTCTATTGGCCCAGCAATCCATTTGAACACTATCCAAAGGAATCATTCCAATCGGTGTGCTCGTGAATGGCGCCATTTATACTTAATCATTCCAATTCCATGACATTTGATTTTAGAAATAAAATATGAATGTTGGAATAAATTATTAATGTCTGACCGAGCAGCAACTTCAAACGTGAAACCGTCGTAATTATCCATTACTTGTCGATTTTAATTGAATTTGAAGCAACGATCTACACATAATGCCTACAATGAAAATTCAAAAGTTCGAGAATCATTAATTTTGCAAACAGTTTTCCCTCAACAATAGAATTGGAACAATAGCATTAATCAAATATAAACAAGGCCTTTCTCGAAACAAATTTAACGTTAAATTTAATAATGATTATTCAGAAAAAATGTAATCGTTTAAATTCCAATTAATTGGTTCCATTTGAATGTTTTACACGACAATACGTAACGCAAGTATGTTTGGTTTTCCAGCAAACATTTCGAGGACCTATCACCAAAATTTATTAAATAATATTTAGTAACCAAAAAATTGATAAATAACGACTAATTATAGATAAATTCAGCCACCGGAAATTTGTACATTCTCATAGAAAAATTATGAATTTGAAGCATCGATCAAAAGTTTTCGGAATGCAGGCATATAAACTAATAAAATAGATAAAAAAATTTACTGCACTTTCGACTTAAGTAATGGATAATCCGCAGTGACAGGTGCATTTCTCGTCTTCGATCTCCTTTCGCCCGACATGTAGGCCTTATAGAAAAACCTGGCGAACAGTACGAAATAGCTAAAGTACATAGTGATCGATAATTTAATGTTAAACGGAGTAATCTGGCATTCCTGTTGCTGTTGGAGCAATTGCCGGGCCCACAAATTCACGGCACAGCCGATGATCATTTGGATCAATTGCAGCGAGGTAATTAGCATGGCAATTTGCCTCGGAGGGCTATATCTCATAGCCCTCAAGGCGTAGTACGAGTACATCACCGAGTGTACGCAATAGTTCATCACGATAAACCATCTGGCGCTGGCCGTGTATTCCGTATAACTGAACCAGGAATACAGCAACACGGTTATGTGATGGTACCAATGTAGAAAAATAAGTGGCTGTTTTCTAAGTACTATGAAAATAGTGTCTCCTAATTCTGGAAGCTTGCTAAGTACAAACATCCACGTCCAGAAACCGGATACCTTATCCTGTTCGATAAACGATGGAATACATACGGAATGGTACAATCCGTGCTGGGTTAACGTATGGAAGAACTCTGGCACCGTTCTACAAGCACCCATTATACTAAAAGTGGCTAGCAGCGTGTTCCACAAGACCAAAACGCCTCGCAATTCGAATCGGGGTCGGTTCTGCATTAAATACTGTCCGCCGAATATGAGCACCATGTAAATACCGCAATAATAAAACCCCAGCGTCCAGTTATCCTGCATCCACGTGCGGGTTTTCTGATGAATGAAATCCGATTCGAAATTGAACATATACGAGTAATTCGGCATCGTAACTTGCGTGTATTCCTTCATTTTCGGGGGGCTGCTTCAGTCACTCTCACTCCGGTTCCGGCGGCACACTTTTCAAGCGGATTAGAAATTTCGCACTTACTCACAGGAATTTAGTTATGTTACGAGTGTTACGTACGTGCGCCGTACGACGAAACTGAAGTTGAAGTACGCCCGAAAGTGACCCAAACGTTGAATAAATCGCCTAAGATAATCGGTGTGCGCTTGCGTTTTTCGACCTCGACATCGGGCATCCCGGCGAATTAAATTTATATTAGTCGCTCTAACCGGCTCGTCCGGACGTACGCGCCCATTTGTAATTTTTCTGCGCTGGTTTTTTTATAATCCACTGGAATTTTGTTAATTTCTAGTTTTTGTCCAAAGATATTTACGAAAATAGTTCGAAAACCATCTTGAAAATTTAAATGACAAGTCCTAATTGTCAAAAATGACAAGTCAAGTGACAGTTAATTATTTCTTCTTTTTAACACATTTTTTATTTAATTAATAATTTTACTACACTTAAAAAGCCGTTTATTTTGATCATAATGAACATAAATTCCTTAATTAGTAAAAAAACTATTCAAATTAATATTAAAAAGATAATGAGAATAGCCAAATGCCAACTTTAGACAGTTGTAAATGAAAAAAGAAGAGGAAAATTTTCTTAGAACCATAGAAAACACACAATGACAAGTGACAACATGACGTCATAAATTTCTTAAGCTACCTTCGTAATATCAATAACGCAAATCGCAAACGTGGTATCTCTGTTATGATTGGCTAATATTAAACATTATAATTGCAGTTATTGTAGTTCCCCTTAAATGAACGTTTAGCCTAACGTCAGATGTCGAAAACATTTCTTCTGCTGCAAGCTTCAAGAAAAAGAAATTCGTGATAAGAATCGCGTATGTTTTTGCAATTTATTTCTAAGCTTCCAGGCGGGTGGGAAACATTAAAAACGGCCCAATTCGAAATTCGAAAATACCACAAGTAGGTTAAAAAAATACTGGCTGCAATCGTTTGATTAATCTGGACGAGAGAAGTTCTAAGTTTTTAAATGGTGGAATTTACAACCGATTGGGCAGTTAGTTTAAGAACTATTCCCTCCGAAGGAAATGACCGACAACACGGATGAGTTAAAGGTAATTATTTTTTTATATTATAAACTGCAGGGCTTAATTACATATGGCTGTGCGGGTTTTAATTTAACTTTATTTTTTGTCTTATATGAACAATTTAAATAGTTCAATTGTATCGCTATCAGTTGATCTAGTATATTCCGCGTTTTTAATAACGTATTTTTTGTGAATAAACATATATTAATGATTTAATTACAGAATATGCTAGTTGCTTTCCGTGTCTCAGAATTGCAAATGCTACTTGGTTTTGCTGGCAGAAACAAGTCTGGAAGGAAAACAGAATTGCAACAAAGAGCTCTTGAACTCCTCAGAGTCCGATCTAATCCGATACAACAGAAAATCAGGGATCTGTACAAAACTATACAGTAAGTTCATCGAGCCGGGAATTAGCTAGTTTATTCTGCTATACAATTACATAATCGATGTAATCATAATGGTTTTGTTCCAGACAAAGCGGTGCTTTGACTGGCGTGCAAGTTCCCAGCACCTCTCCCCAAAGTCAAGATCTACAAACCGCATCGGTTAATAGTATACCCCAAGTGCAAGCCAATATGCCTAGGACAGTAACCAACGTTCATCCTTTCAATAGCACTTTAGATAATAGACAGTTGTCTGTAAGTTGTCAGTAATGTCATTAGAATTAGTTTTGTAAGAAGATTCTATTGATAATGGTTTTTTATTTTATGCAAAGATTTAATACTGATAATTGAATTTCAGGCTAGGGCCCCTATGTATCCGCAGAACATTTATTCACCGTACCCGCAATATTCCACGGCCAAGCAACAGCAGAATGTCCTAGGAAATTACCCCATTCACCCCGACGTGAAATTCAGGCGGTTGCCGTTCTACGATGTACTGGCCGATTTGTTGAAGCCGTCATCGTTAGTACCAGTAAATACCCAAAGGTAATTTTAATACCACGAATAGTTCAGTTAATAACGAGTAAATGATGTAATTTCAGAATGCAAGAGGGCACCTTCTACTTCCATTTAACCCCCCAACAAGCCACCGATATCGCCAGCTCGAGGGACATCAGGCCCGGTGCAAAATTCGATTTCGTGAAGCAAGTTCAGATGAGATTTTGCCTGTTAGAAACGACCTGTGAACAAGAAGACTGTTTCCCTCCGAACGTTATAGTTAAAGTTAATAACAAATTGTGCCCTTTACCTGTAAGTAGTGCAGCTAAAATTTGATAGGATTTTTATACGCATATAATTTATTTGTTAGAATCCTGTTCCTACAAACAAACCCGGCGTTGAACCAAAGAGACCACCAAGGCCTGTCAACATAACGCAAATGGTGAAACTGAGTCCTACTGTAGCCAATACTATAACAGTATCCTGGGCAGCTGAGTATAATCGGGGCTATGCCATATCAGTATCGTTAGTGCACAAATTGAATTCTACGGATCTGCTGCAACGGCTGAAGAATAAAGGCATCAAGAATGCGGATCATACTCGAGCTATAAGTGAGTTAGACAGTGCAATAATGAGGCGAATAGTATTAATTCTGAATTCTAGTTAAGGAAAAACTGAGCGACGATGGCGATTGCGAAATAGCTACGACTTCGTTGAAGGTGTCCCTGATGTGCCCGTTGGGTAAAATGAGAATGGCGACGCCCTGTCGTCCCATAACCTGCACGCATTTGCAATGCTTCGATGCCTCGCTATTTCTACAAATGAACGAAAGGAAACCGACTTGGAATTGCCCGGTTTGTGATAAACCTGCTCTCTACGATAATTTGGTCATCGATGGGTAAGTTTGTTTGCATTCGAAGAATTAGTAGGTATTAATTACGCATTTTTAGATATTTTACTGAAGTATTAAATTCTATGGTGCTGCCTTCCGAGTGTAACGAAATTCAATTGAACAAAGACGGTACTTGGTGTATCCAACAATTGGAGAAGAAAGTGGTGGCGAAAATTGAAAAACCCGCATCGATAGCCATCGATGATTCCATTGAGATTATTGGCGATGATATTGGTGAGTGTTAGAAACTAGTAGGCGATAATCATCTTGAATATATTTATTTTGAATTACAGAAATTGTAAGTTCGAATACGACTACTATAGCAAGTAGTACCACGGATAAACCGCCTGCGGCCGAAACGAAAAAGCGCGACATCGTCGATCTAACGTGCGATTCCGACGAAGAAGGAGAACCACCTTCTAAAATCCGAGCAATCGCCCCTAAACCCGGTACATTAACATAACATATCTTAGATCAACATGTGACTAGTTTACTCAGTAAATACCAAATCATGACAAGTTTACTTAGTTGGTAAAACGCTCAAAGTATAGATAGAAATTCAAAGCGGCGGTTAGCGAATTAATCGGGTGAATTTGTTCGGTAGATTCGACGAGCGCCACATCGAATAGCAACGCGGCCCGCATAACGACGAGCTCGTCGGTGTCGAGTTCGGGCTACCCGGCCAGCCCGTCCGTCATCAATTTGGACAGCCCGTCGCCGCCGAGGTCGCCGCCGCCGCAGCAGCAGCAGCAGCCGCCGCCGGGCGAGCAGACGCCCTCGTCGTGCATGATGGCGTCCCAGACGAACGGGAACAACGTGCCGTTCATGGGGCCCAGCATAGCGCAATTTATGGACTTGGAAGCTGATCTGACGCCGGCCAACGGAACTAACTTGAGTTATTCCGCCGCTTTCTAGTTCGCGCCGCCGCCGGTGGGATTGTGCGGGGGGGGGCGGTTTCTTGTTGTGTATGGTACTGTTTTGACCATTGCTTAAGGTACTGGTAGCGGTGGAAAGTGTATTATTGAAGTTACGGTTGCATAATGATAAAATACAAGTGAATGTACGTAAACATTTTAAGTTATTTTTATAAAATTTAGGAGTAGATTTATAGTGCAGACATTTAATAATTAGGAAGAACAAAAAGTTGTTATTTGATATGAATAATAGTTAACGCGGCATACATAATTAAGTTCAACGTATTCATTTGTAAGTAAATCAGATTTGTTTCAAACTTTTATGTTTTACCTTATCATTTGTGTTATGACGGAATAATTATTGAAATCATTGTATAGATGAGACAAATATTTCTAGAAAACGAAATTTCATAATTGCTATGTGATTACGAAGTGTATGGTATCGAATTTTAGCTAGTTATTCTATATTTTTGTGGAATTTCGTTTTAAATAATTTGCTTCATTTCGAACGCTTCATTCATTGGATGACTATTTATTAACATAATTTTTATAAATTTTGAGAAGTACTGTTAAAAATTCTGATTTTGTCTTTGCAACTCATTTTGTATTCAAAGAAAACAAGATTTTTGGCTATTCAAGAAAACTATCTCTATGTATCTGATTTTTCTAGATTTATTAATACAATTAAACTGTTTTGTTTAATTTTGTTTCCTAATAGATCTTGCTCTGTCAATATATGAACATTTTTTCAACTAATTAACTTTTATTTCCTTATTCAAACATTTCATGTTGCTGAATTTCGGATCGGATCGGACAACTATGCCTTTGTATCTCCCGTATTTAGAATTTTTTTTATAATTAAATGGTTTTGGAACCATAATGATTATATATTTCTGAATTTAAAACATGGCAAATCTTAAACAAGATGAAAATGAAGTTATCAATTTTTCATAATAAGGTGGTAAAAGCAAATTTACCGAAACAAAAAGAGTAGGTAATACCAACATTACTCCCCTATAATTTTCTTCCAAATTATTCAAGTTGGCAGTGAGTTTTTACCTCAAGATCGCAGTTGCCAGGTTTGGGTAGCGATGGCAACACTGCCTTGAATCACATCAATTACCTAACCTCAAATTTGACGTTCGTATAAATGTAAATATTTTTATTTGTCGCTATCAGAGACGAGTTTTGCTTCGCGAGTGAACATGTTAATTTCCTCTAAAAATGAAATTGGCCGGTAGCTTTTTGTTAATTTCAACTGCATTGACGTTCGCTTATTTCCTGGGGCTCGTTCAGTTTCTAACTGAAAATGGAGAAGATAAATGCGAGATGACTTATATGTTTGAGTACCCCCAATTTGTGGTAAGTTTGTTAGCGTTGACTTAATGAATTATTTTAAGCGCTGACCTGACACTATTTTTAGAAAATTTCTAATAGAATCGACAAAGTGTACAAAAGGTATGGATTGTACGCTTACAGCGAAGGGAGGTTGACCCAAAAAACCAGAGATATGTACTTTGATGGTATCCCAGTCCTCTTTATACCCGGCAATAAGGGGTCTTTTAAACAAGGTACATTTATAATTTAAATAACAATATTTTAACGTATTGAATCGTTATATTTCAGTTCGTTCCCTCTCTTCGATTGCATTGCGAAAGTGGCTGAATTCCAGAATACCCTTTCATTTCGACTACTTTACAGTGGACTTGAACGACGAGTATTCCGGCGCATACGGCCCGCTTTTATACGACCAATTAAATTACGTAAATTCCTCTGTATACAGAATCCTGGAGCTATACAAAGACAAAAGAAACCGCCCTAAATCGATCGTATTAATCGGCCATTCGATCGGAGGATCAGTAGCTTTGAAGTTGTTATCTCAAACAACTAATCCCGCTTTAGTGCCTATATTGATAACGTTATCTTCTCCTATGAAACGGCCTCCTTTATTATTCGATTATCACTTTAATCGGTTTTATGACAATATTTTAAACGAGCGCCTAAACTCTACCACGCTGGTTCACGTCAACGGTGGTTACAGGGACTTGCTCATCTTACCTTTCTTGACAAAGAATAACCTAGATAATGCAGTTACTGTTGCGGTAAAAAAAAAACTTTAATTCAATCAGTAAGATTAGCTTTAATTCGTATTGTTTTATAGACCTCGCATATCCCAATTTCGTGGACCGAATGTGATCACGTACAAATTTTATGGTGCAAACAAGTCGTATTGGCAATAATTAGGGCTCTATTCGATAGCGTTGATACGGGAACTCATCAAATTTCATCTAACGATACTCTGCGGAAATCAGCATTTCAGCATCACCTTCATCACGTACGTTGGCTGCATAACCCGATTTCGTCGAATAACGATTATTTTGTAGCATTCCGGTATTAAATTTAGGGATCGAAGCAAATATTTGTCGCCTTCGTTACTGAACAGTAAAGGGAAATGGATAGAAAATATACAGAAACAGTACTCCGTAGAATACCCGGTTGGGTTGAATCAATTAGAATGGTACATGGTATCGATATCCGAGTTTTCCGGGTACGAAAAGCTTTCCATTTTAGCCGTTAATATGGATATTGTCGATTGGGTGTTTGCATGTAACGCCTACGTTCTTAAAGGCTCCAGTAGAATGTGGTAAGTGGCTACAATCTAGCAAAAGTTGGCTGAATATAAATATGTAAGAGGCCTGTATAATTTTTGTAGCCGTGAAGCGTTCCATTTGACACCTAAATCTGATATCGCACCGTCTACTAATTATAAAAGAAGATTCATCGAAGTAAATCTGAAGCATTTGAAGCAGCAGAACCCCGATTTGACTCATGTCGTCTTCCGGGCTTTACCTACCGATGATTTAGTAAGAAAATACCTTATGAAACACTACATATAACCTATTCAATTTAATTTTAGCTAGAGTACCACGTTGATGTGCACGGTGCAGATCAACGATCACTCTCCGTGCAATTACCATCCTGGTTCTCGTTGAGCAATAAAGTCATAATGGAAAGAACTCCCGATAAATCGCTGTACTTCGAACTGGAATTGAAGCAACTCGATCACGTAATGCAGTATTACAAATTATATTTGGAACCTTTGCGATGTTCCAAATCCGAGCATCATGCATCCATTACCTTATCTAGTCCGTGGAGTCACGAAAACTATCACGGATTCGTTACGTAAGTTCGTACAAATGACCTACGACTGTTGTTGAATTCAGTTACTTTCAGGCACAACGCGAAGAAGCCTTTTGTAGTTAGATTACTCAATTCGAAACCCGGTGAATTTCGAAACCATTCGGCTGTGATAAAATTAATCTTAGATCCGTCCTGTACCTATAAGATAAGGTGGGCGATTGCTTTTATTTACAATCCTCTTCGTTTTTATCGAGTATCATTTCAGCATACAAAGCTCGATTTTCGGAACGTTGGGCCAATTAGCGAGGACTTATTCACCTTTACTGCTAGCCAATGTCGCAGCAGTAGTTTTGATGTCCTTAAGGTACCAGCTCAACAATTTGAACCAGGGATATTGCTCAATTATGCTGATAGCTTTACTAGAAGGAGCGAAACCTTTATATGTATTATTCGGTTTTAAGTTAATTTCGCAATTATTTAGGTACTGTTTGCGATTATTCGATAGTTACTTACTAATAATATTATATGTTTCAGCTTTTTCAACATCTATTATCTTCCTGCGCCAGATAATTTGTATTTGATGGACGAAGGGACAGACTTTTTCCTACTTCCTTTGTTGCTCTATTTGTGTAGCGTTGGATTAACATGGATATTAACTGTTGCTTTCATAGTATCTCTAGTAGCGTTGGAGTCTACCATGCACAAATTGTGCTTAAGGTACGAACTACTACAAGAACTAACTACGAACTAACTACAAGTCTACACTTACACAGAACTATCCATATACTAACTTGAACCAGTCTGCACTTACTATCTAACAATGTAGACTACTACATACTACCCAACACTCACTAGGCTACCACTTACTAGTCTACCATTTTTGTAGATTACTAGCAGCTACTGTAAGCTTCAACATGTCTTGGTCTGGCTATATCTTAAATGGTCTTCACAAATTACCGGTTATAGTGGGCCTGACGTTAATATCATTGTCTGTTGGGGTATGCGGAGGGCTAGCATTGTGCCTGGGTACAGTGTTTTATTTTTTGAGAGTAAGTGCATTACGAATTTACGAACTTACTGTACAGCAATGATCTGTTTTAGTTGACGCAAATGTCGCAAGATTTCGTGGAGGAAATAGTTTGGATTGTTGTAAAGAGATTCGCTAAAAAATGTAAAAGGTTCTTCAGGAAAAGGCGGGATCCTGTTTCTGGAGAATTAGTTATAAGTAGCGAGGCTAATTTAGCGGTACTCGATCAATCTGATGTAAATACTGGTGTTTCTGGAGGAGCAGGCGCTGGCGAAAACGATGGAAGTAGTGTGGAAAAGTTCGATGAACGGGTAAAAGAGAATGAAATCGAGGCGAAAAATACAGAAAAAGGCGATGGTGATAAGAATAGCGAACTAGAAAAGACAGAAGACACGATTAGCAGTGATAGTAAAGTAGATAATGTTATTGAAAAGGTGACAAGTGGTGATGAAAGTGAGGAAAATTCTGCAGAGGGATTAAATCAAACGGAAACATCTAGGGAACCGGATGAATCTAATGATGAGACATTATTGGGAAATCTAGATCTTTCGACTTCTTATAATAGTATATTCTTCCATTCTACTATTTTCTTTTTGTGGGTTATTGTTACTGTCATTAACATACCTGCTGTACTTACTTGGGCTCACAATTTCAAGTAAGTTAATAATAAGTTCCCGATTCCAACGAAATACATATTTTAATTCATTTTAGATACAATACCAAATTGACACCGGATACCTCTTTTTTACCCGGAGTTGCGTTGAGCTTCTGTTCGCTCTTTCTGTGGCAATTTGATTTTCCCAAAATTAAGAAGTAAGCGTAAAACTTAATTTTACCGGATTTATTAAACAGTTATTTTTTGCAGGAAATGGTCGGAAAAAATTGAAGATTTTCTATTTATAGTGACGATTGTTGTCTTAGTGTTTACTACACTCTCCATTTACAGGCTCAATTACCTTCTCACCTTAGTAATATTGGTTGTAACATTTCATCAATTGCTGGCACCTGATGTTGGAGAAACGGAGGAAAATGACGAAAATGATGAAAATAAAACTGAGGATAAACCAAACTATCAAGATATTAAAATGAAAACAGAATAAAGTCATGCGAAAAAACACATCTATACAAAATACGCTTTGTTTAGTCCGTAGCATTGTAAATTTGTATATTTACCAAAGACATTAATTTATTTATGTACTAACAACTCAAACACACCTTGATTAATATTAAAAATCATTTTTTTTAAATCCGTCCGTCGTTAGAATATACACTTCCAAAACTCAGCCCGTCGGTTAGGTTGAGTATACACATCCACCTTTGTTGCGGCGCGCGCCGGCGCAATGGCGATTCGGCGAGTGCGCTGTCTCACAAAGAGGCCGCTCTCGGCGATGTGTTTTTCGTGCAAATCATAAAAAACAAAATGGTGTCGACTTGATTCAATGTTTTTCTGCATATTTACGCACGATCGCATGGCGTAATGCGATTACGAGCGTATCCGTTGTTGGGAGGTAATGAAAGTGAATTGAAGCGGTCGAGTAGGATGTGATTTCCCGGCTCGGAGGAGGTAAGATTGCGGGTGGCATGGTGCATCACAAATGCCTACAAAAACGTAAATAAACGCGATTTATTCTCTTGCTGTGCGCTTTTGCGGTGACTACGCGATGGAAACGGCGCGGCGTTCTCTCATCGAACGTTTGCATTTTCGAAATTGCCACGGTAAAACGCGAAATTACATAATGGCCAATTGTTTATGCTTGTAATAACCTTGTTCCAATTTGCATCAGCTTTTTTTTCGAATTGTACAGGCGATACTACAACTGTTTTCTGTTTTTAGGATCGATTTTAACTTGGAAAAACTACAGAAAACGTAGAAATGAACGTGAACCTGTTGCTTTGGCTCTGTGGGGTGGGATTGTCGAATCGCTAGTTTAGCAAATCCTGTTTTTCTGCATTATGAGGGAAATGGTAGGAGGCTGTTGTGTTTGTTCTGACGATAGAGGCTGGTCTGAAAATCCACTTGTTTATTGCGATGGGCAATCTTGTACTGTAGCCGTACATCAAGGTACTTTTTACCATTAATTACTCACCCACACGAACGTAGTTTTAAGTATTCGGAACGCTCTACGAGTAACACTCAGCTGATCGAGTTTACCGTAGTGTACCACCTTAAGGGTTAATACTTATCTGAAACATCGGCCTGTATTCAGCGCCCCACTTTTAACTTAAACATGGCTCTAAAGGGTTACTTTAACGTAAACAAAGTCCCTAGTTACTCCATAACAACAATGTAGAACTGTCAACTTAGAGACCCGACTAGAGTATTTAAGGTTAAAATAGGGCGCTGAATATGGGCCATTGTTTATAGTGCAATAAGTATTAGAATGCAACCTTTCCGTAATAGTAAGTAAATGTCGCAGTTAAATTTAACCATTGTTGACATTTATAATCGAGCCGTAACCTACTGGCAAATAAGTATAACTTTTTTAACTATAATATAACCTAAATGACTTATACACTCAAAACTGATTAATTATGTTTGTACTTAAACTGAATGAATTATTATTAATGACTTATCAATATTCTGTTTACACAGTAGGCAAGTAGAGGCACTTGTAGTAATTGCAGCTAAACAGCTTTATTGAATATAAAAAAGCCAATAACTTCAACAGTAAAAGGCCCGACTTTTTAGTGCACATTGTTAAATCCATTTTCAATTGCTGTTACCTAGAATTTCAGGTAGCGGACCTATTTATGAAGGGTAAATGGAGGGGTTGGATTGTATGGGTACTTGCCCACATTTTTTTTTATTCTTTAGTGTAAAATTCGCCCTGGAAGAAATTGTAGGGTCGAAAATAGTGGTTGAATTAAAAAAAAAAAATAACAGAGGGAAAATGTGCGACCCTGCAAAAGTCACACACGTTTAATTTATAAATATGAACTCATCAGAGTAGTGTAGTAAATTTAAATAGCAAATAAATCACTTATATTTTTTAGTAAACACGCTTGATTGATCGATAAATGTTTGTAATTACAATTAAAATAAAAATTTTTTCCAGCTTGTTATGGTATTGTAACTGTTCCTACTGGTCCTTGGTATTGTCGTAAATGTGAAAGTCAAGAGAGATCTGTTAAAGTGGTGAGTTATATTGCTAATGTGGTGCTTTTTCGTTTTTTTTGTGTTACAAGGGTCAGTGGTCCAGTTTTGTAAACAGTACGATGTATGAGTTGCGAATATCGATATTTGGTTAAAGACGTTAACATTTTCATCTTGTCCGTAGAAATGCGAATTGTGTCCCAGCAAATATGGCGCTCTCAAACGGACAGACAACTCGGGATGGGCGCACGTCGTCTGTGCTTTGTATATTCCAGAGGTTCGATTTGGAAACGTTACTACTATGGAACCAATCCAGCTGCAATTGATCCCTCCAGAGAGATTCAATAAGGTAGTAAGCAAGCACGTTCTATAGTATTCCCCCTCGGATTTACTCTCGTACATAATTACTTGGTGTTAACGATAATGTTTTGTAGCTTTGTTATATCTGCGAAGAGAAAGGTAAGCCATCCAATGCAACAGTAGGTGCGTGTATGCAATGCAATAGAGTTGGATGTAAGCAACAATTCCACGTAACTTGTGCTCAAGGTTTGGGTTTACTTTGCGAAGAAGCCGGCAATTATTTAGATAACGTCAAATATTGCGGCTACTGCCAGTACCACTACAGCAAATTAGTAAGTCAATGATTTCTTCTAAATCAGTAAAAATAATTTAATTACGTTCCGTAGAAAAAAGGAGGCAACGTAAAAACGATACCTCCGTACAAGCCCGTGTCCGAGGCCCACAATTCGGACTCGAACTCCGAAAGGGAGCCGGACAATAGCGCCCCGTCCAACTCCAAAACGGGCGTATCTCCCCCTTCGTCTGGCAAAAGGAAGGCTCTGCAAGGCGGCGCCAAACCGCCCGCGGCCAAAAACGCTTCGAAAGGCGTCGCGAACCAGCAGCAGAAGGGCTACGGCAAAAACGCCAACGAAAAGGGCGGCAGGAGCACCTCGACGGCCGCCAAAAGTGCTAAAAGTGACGAAAACGCTAGTGCGGAAGTTAGTGATAAGAAAGAACCCGATAGTGAACAACAACAACGCGACAAAGACTCCAAAGACGCTAAAGGTTCGTCGAAGAAACGCAAAGTTAATTCGAGGACGCCGACGCCGGTCTCCGTAACGCCCAGTGAGGTCAGCGTGACGGCCGTTTCTAGTACAAGCACTACGACTACTGTTAATGCTATCAGTAGTTCAGCGAATACTGATAAAAAAGCCAGTAGTAGCTCGGAGCCTGACAAAATTAAAAAGGTATTACACTCACCTTTTAACCACTGGGTTACTCGAAATATAATTGTATTAAGAGCGTACTGGAGCTCTCGGGCAACCAAATTTCAATCTGATTTTCACACCTTATAATATTATATGAATTTCGGGGCACAAGATATTGGTTTGTAATGCAACGCAATAATGCTTATAGTTGAACTGAAAACCTAAAAATACGCGGTGGTAGCATATTATAAGGGTTTAAGAGAAAAAGGTGGAAATTACCCAAAATTTCATAAAAATCGAATAAAAACTAACGATTCTAGAAGTAAAATCAGTTTTATAGGTGTCCGGTACGCTCTTAAAACAATTCTCTTGACTACCCAATTTAACGTTATGTCTAATTTTAAGGTAAAAGTGGAAACGACCCAATCGATATTATCCAATCAACCTGTGGTAGCTCTAACGTCCATATCCTCGATAAAAACGGTTTCGCCCGTCGTTACCGTCGAAACCACCACAACCACCAGTACGGACACGGTGGTCTCGACGTCTTCGGTCGTCCAGACAACGTCCCAAGTACATTCCCAATCGCTCGTCGTCTCCGTTCCCCTCGTTAACACGAGCCTCAGTCCGCACAAAGGCGTTATCAGCAGTCAAAGTACGGTCAGTTTGATCCCCGTTGCTCCAGAACGAACCGCCAGCCAGTCGGCTACGCCGGTGATATCGGAAAACTTGAACATGATAGGCGGCAATAGCAATCAAGATATGTTGACTCCCGAGATGAATACGGGTGGGCTCAAAATCGTCTACGAGAAACAAGTGGATTCGATTAACACGGAGGTCGATATGGAAATCGAGCACGATATCGTCCCTTCTTCTAACGTTGAAGTACCTGCGAAACGAGGAAGGTAATATTTAAACTTTGTATTAGATCTTACATACTTTTTATTAATATTCAACGGTTTTCGTAGATCTCAATCCCAATCGAACGAGAAGGCCGATCGGGCTAATCGCAACAAGAAACGAAACAGCACGGGCAGCTCGAATTCGAATCCCCTACCCGCTCCCGTTATTAATAACGTCGCGTCGAAGAAGTTGTCTCGCATGCACGTTACGCCGCCGCCGGAATCCCCCGGAGCTTTCAGTTCCATTACGCAGGCGCAAATCAAGGACTCGCCTCCCAGCAGTCCCAGCTCGGAGAGCCAAAGTCTACCGTCGACCACGGGCTCTCGAAGATTGAGGACTAGAAAAAGCGATCCGAAGGAATCTAAGGATGTTAAAATGTGAGTCGAGTGATTATTATAATGTATTGATGTTTATTGTGTATTTTTTTTTGTAGATTCCAAAATGGCCTTTCTGCGCCTCACATGCTGGGTAACCAGTTGAATCCCAATTCCACCATGCATTCGAAAATGAGCGATCATCTCAGTAACGAATTGGAAGCGCATAGTATATTCAATCCCCATGAACATGGTTCTAGTCTCGTAGGACCCCAGTTGCACCATCGAGTATTGCAATCTGTGAGTGTATTACGAAATTTGTTTAGTATTTGTTTAATAAACGATTAAATCGTAGGCGAGAGCGAGCAGTACCGCTTCCAGTACCGCTTCGGGCGGCAGTAGCGGTTTATCGAACATGCTAGGCGGAGGCGGCGGCAATATTCCCCAAACACTAGATCAATTGTTAGAAAGACAATGGGAGCAGGGCTCCCAGTTTCTCATGGAACAAGCTCAACATTTCGATAGTACGTTTGGTTAGATTTTTCTATTCGATTGGTATCAGTTACCGATTTTTAATCTACTTACAGTAGCTTCTCTTCTGTCGTGTTTGCATCAACTTCGAGCGGAGAATTTGAGGTTAGAAGAACACGTCAGCTCGCTGATCCAACGGAGGGACCATCTGCTGGCCGTCAACGCTCGATTAGCAATTCCCCTTACCGGCCAACCGGCGGCGGCGCCGCTGTCGTCCCATCCCCATTCCGGTACGGATTTAACGCTTCGATAATCCCGAAAATTCGATTGTTGCATCGATAATACCGGTTATAATGTAGTTTGTGTTATAGTGAACAACATTCATCCGTCTGTGGCCGCCGTTCACGGGGAGGTGCCCCGATCTTCCCGGCATAGCGGCGGTGCGTCCGGATACCCCACTCACCCCCAGGCATCGGCCCAACATCCTCCCATGGAGAACGGGTTGCCGCCGGACGCGTACTCGACCAGTACGCATCGCAGTCGAAGTCCCGGAAATCGACAGAGTCCTAATATGAGGTAGTAGATTACGTTACGTGGAGTGTTAGAGGTGTCACTGTCAATATTTTAGCGTGAATTTGTTGGGGTAAAAGGGGAGCAATGTATAGAAACGCGGCAACATTGAAACCTCTAACAGTTTGGTGTATTTTGGTCGAGCTCATTTTGTCTGTAAGAAACTCTCGGGTTTTGTATCGAGCAATCCAATAATTACGTGTAGGGCTCATGTTGGTTGAAATTATTTTAGAAATTCACCAGCGGGAGCGTACCCCAATAGTAGTTTGCACAGACAAAATGCAGATAGTAGCGGACGTTCAGCGCCCCGACCGCAACCTTATCCATTGTACGATAGGCCGGGGCCCTCTGCACAACAACAGGTATTTCCTCTCAATTTTCATTCATGCCGCATCGCTTGAGGGAATGCCATTGAATTCTAAAGACTAAATTAAGCGAATTATGCACATTTCGAGGCTTAGGAGGCGAAACTTCATCTCATCTATCTTGGGAGTAACTAACATATCGTGTTCGAAATAATTAATTGCTTTGTGGTTGTGGAATCATCGGGCGAGTATGAGAGAAGATACATGCGAAAGGGTTTTTCGTGATCGCCGCAAAACTACTTATGGAACCGTTGATTTTTATTTTTCAGATGGTAATACGAAGAGATAGGGGCGACAGAGACCCTGACATGTTTCACCGGTCGTCCTCGAACCCCAGCTGAAATATCGTTGATCCTTCGTTTAGTATTACTAGATTGCTAGACTTGCACTGAGACAAATCATTTAGTGGTAACAGTAATTGTATAAAGGAGACGATGATTGAAATTTTGTGTTCAATTCGATTTTGCTGGTAACTGGTAGAATCGATATGTTACGGATAAAGCTGGATATAAACGACTAAACCTAGGTTTAACAGGGTAAAGTGCGAAATACACAAGAAACAGGTAGGGTAAGGTAGGGCAGCGAAGGTTTTTTGGGTTTCTTGGGTTCTACCCTACCGGCATTTCGCACTTTACCCGGGTAAACCTAGGTTTAGTTGTTTATCTAACTTTACCCGTAACAGATATATTATGGTTTGATTGTAACCTTTTCTATTGAGACTTAAACGCCGATTTTAATCGGTAGGCGATACGATTGATCGAAATTATTTTCATTTCGATGATTTATCGAGGCTGATTGTAAACTCGGATGCCAAATAAAATATTTGATTGTGTTCATTTCGGATCGGCGCGTGCGCGTTCAAGGAATCAAGAAACTCCTTTACAGTTTTTTGAAGTTGTATATAGTTTTTTGTTTAATTAGATATATTTTCGTTTTAAAACCAAGTTATTTTTAATCGATTTAGTTGTTTCGAAGCTTTTTTTTTTCGTCCATACTTGCTACTTTTTGTCTAATCTAATCTAATATCTGTAGCATTCTTTTAATGCAATCAATTTGGAGCATTTATTTAATTTTCTTTTACACTCCAAAATATTTATTAGCATGAATTCTTTGACAATTCTTTATACGTTGTGTTCATGAATACTTTACTATTATAAAATATTTATCTTTAGATTTTCCATTATTTTCGAATGATTCGTTTTTTCAGATCGCTCTTCTAGAATATTTCTGTGTTTAACTATTAATTATAATTTTTCTTTCGATAAGAATAATACACAACAAATTAATGCAACATCCATGCTTAGCTTATTCTTATTTCTTGTTAATTGAATTGATTCCTATTAATTTTTAATTGTAATACTGCTTATAATTATTAGTTAACTCCCTTAAAAAGGATTGTTTACTTAAAGCTGGTTTTTCCATAACTTTCTATTGTATTTTTCACCCTTTGGGTCCAAGTTTATTTCAAAATAAAATGGATGTGAATAAGTGAGTAGAAGGAAAATGTTATCGATGTCTATCTTACTAATTTTTCAGTTTTTTTTAAGTATTTTGTAAATTTGGATGAATCTCAGGGAATAAATATTTTAAATAAGAACTCGTATAAGTAATTACGTATTGCCAGTACACAGCCATATTAGTTTATTGTAAATATCAAGTTAGATATCGCTAGGAGCCGTTTTTATCCTATTTCGGACGTAAGTAATAAACTAGACACTAATTTTTATAAAGTCGATACAAAAAAAATGATCCCTATTTTTCTGCTAATATTTTTGGGGTTTTTATACTTTTATAAATTTAGAATAACGACCGTAATCTTAAGGGTATCAAATTCGTGAATGTAAATCTTTTTGTTTTGTACAATGTATATTTGTATATTTTTTTGTTTTGTTTGTAATATAAGTATTTGTAGAATTACCGCATTTTGCCTAAAAACGTAACCAACAATGATATTCTACCTTGTTTAATTTCAAATAACGGCACAAAAAAATACATCATAACACCCTCAATACGGCGAATGAGGATAATCGTGATCATGGCAATGACGATTGCAGGGCGCCACGTAAGGATCGTCTTGCGTGCATCCGTGATGATCGAGGTGAATGCAGTGATGATCGCTGTCGTTCCTCTCCGAATTATCTACGTTAACCCTCTGCGGTTCCGCTGGAACTGAATTTAATAGGTTTGCATTAGAAGACAGGGAACAACCTAAAAGGAAGCCAATAAATGACCATTTAACACCTGTTAAATAGAAAATCTGGCAACATCGCGAGCGTGTCCAAATTGACATTCGTAAATGTCACTTTTTCCACGGTACGGTCGTATACATTAAGGTCTGAAAACTTAAGTTAGTTGTTGCGGATGTGATTTTCGGCAGAGGGCGTTAGTATCAGGTAGAGTTGTTTAATTGTAATCGCATAACGCCACTTTTCCTTCATTCCGCCATTTTGCCTTCCAAATTTAATTTTTATCTAATTTACGACAATTTTAATTCCATTTTAATTTAATTTAATTCATTTCAATTTTAATTTCATACCACAAAATAATCAGAGTTTCCAGACCTGCAGTCCTGCAGTATGTAAGACCGTGGTTTAAACATACAAAACACATTTGATTTGTATATCTTAACCCTACGGCTTATAAATTGTGTTTGTTTAAAAAGTGTTGGTGATACAGTGAAATTGTGATGAAGATTCTTCGAAAATTACAACATGTAAGTCTATATATTACACTTTTCTCAATTTCCCTTATAACTCGCCACCATTTTATTAAATCGGGCATGATTTCGAAGCTAGTGAATCAATTGTACATAAAAACTTACTCGGTGAAATTAAATTGAGTAGTTACACTTCGAATTCCCCTATACCCTCCAATTTCGTATCGATTCTTAAACAAGTCATGTATGATGGTTGGCAGACTTATCGCTCACCCAGAATTTCTCTAACAAAGACTCAATACCCATCAATATGCCTCAAAACCTACCGACGTCCTTCTTCTCTGGTATCTTCGTTTTGGAGTCACCCTCGTCGCTCTTCTTCCGGCCCTCTTCGACGCCAGAGGACCCGCTCGACACCGTCGTGACGGAAGACCGGCGCGTCTCCAACGCCTCGTCGTAGAGGCGCCTTCGACCGCGACGCCGGCGCCGTCCGTGCTTGCTGCGGCGTCGGCGCCTTCGACTGCGATCCGCCGGTTCCCCTCGACCTGAAACCAAGAGAAATATAAGACTGTACCTACACAGGAACTAGAGTTTGAATCCGAGCAATACCCAGAATAGATCGAGGTGACAAAGTTATCTTTCCACCTAAACTTACTTTCTTCTGAGTTTTCACTATTGGCATAACCGTCGTCTCGCCTTTTTCCTTTGCGCCTGCGGCTTTTGCGCCTTCTTTTGCCTCTGGAGCGTCGTCTGGATTCAGAAAATGGGAATTCTCCCAATTTCGAAGCATCGAGATTTTCATCAGCGCCTGTGAACATACACACAAATAACCCACATTTCCCAAACTACTCTTTTAGAAACCTATTAGAAGCCGATTACTCACTGTATTCCCGTGATCCTAGAGAGCGGTAGTCGCTCCTTCTCCTTCCTCTCCTTCTCCTCCTGCTCCTGCTGCGCTTACGTCTGCCCTTTCTTCTTTTCATCTCCCACACGGCGATGTGTCCCGTTTTGTAGGGATTGCAGAAGCTCTTCAGCACCGAATAGTCCTTGGGCGTGAGGCCTAGTTTGAATTTCCCGTGGGTTTCCTTGAGCAGGCCGGATTTGAGGCCGGTTTTCAAGGCTTTTTTGATCTTCAAATTGGAGTTTTTTACGAACTCGGGCCCGTGGGAGGACATGTACTTGACGATGGAGTCCACGGGGGAGCCGTGGGTGTCCTTGAGCTGGGCTATGGTGTCCATGACTTGGGTGAGGATGATGGGGGAGGATGTTGGTGGGTCCTCCGGAGGACGGGGTGGTTTCACCATGTTTGCTGTACGCTCAGATTTGGGTCAGTTTATACTTTTTACGATTGTTGTTGGTTTATACATACGCAGGAAATTTATTTGGTAAATTATGTTTAGGGAAGTTGTAAAGAACCATTAAAAAAACTTGTGGGAAAAAACGCAAGTGAATTTAAAATTTTGGGAAACATTAAATTGACTTTTTAATTGTCAAGATTATAATACAGTGGATTAAAGGTAGCTTACTTTGAACAAATAATCAGTTTCTTCCTTCATTTGAAATATATTTTCTTTATTATTTCGCTATTTCTTTGTGGATAATTTGCAATAAGAATCTCTTTGTAATTGGACATTTTATTTTGACTAACTATAACTTAGGCAATGGTACTACAATAGTGCTTACATACAATGTTTTCTAATAAAACACAAAAATGTGCAACTAGAGTTCAACAGGAAATCGAGTTTTAAATGATTACTCTAAACATGGAACGTTTTACAATCACAGATGAAGCTAATTAACCCAATCAAATTAGCCAAATATATTCAATTTTCACCATGATGTATAATCAAAACTGTTGAGATACCTAAAGAAGATTTTTGTAGAGGGTTATTAGTTTTTTCCTGAGAACAAAGTGAACCAAGAGAACTAAAAATTGGTTCATTTAGTGAGTAATTTGATGGGGCTAAATAACCAATTATACCAAAAAAAACCGCGCACAATTTTACAAATTATCACTTCCCACGCACTTGTGGCATTCGTGGAAGTTGTTCGCGTTGTTCTTCACCGAAAAATCGGCCAAAGCCAGGCCGGACTCGGGCCTGTACCGCGACGAATTGTTCCTCGAACTAGTCCTCATCGAGCACTCCACCGACACCACCGTCGTCATGCTGGTCATCGTCGAAGCCCTGTTGGCCCCGCCGGTCTTCATCCCGCCCTCCACGTACGTCTTCTTGTACTGCAACCCCGACCCGTAGGGCAGCGGCTTGCCGCCGATGGCGCCCTTGTGGCGCTCGGCGCGGTCCTTGCACAGCCCGTACCGCCCCATCAGGATGAAGAAGTCGCGGCGGTACTGCTGCGTCAGCAGCGCGTACAGGCAGGGATTGGCGCACGAGTTGAGCGGGTAGAAGAACACCAGCAGGATCTTGGTGTGCGTGACGGTGATGAGCGGGAAGCCCAGCAGCGCTGTGATGCCGAAGAAGGCGATCGGCGCCCAGCAGGCGAAGTCGGTGAACACCAGCAGCGCCATGCGCTTGGCCACGGTGAAGTCGCTGCGCACCGACGTCGTGGAGCCGGTGCGACCGCCTAGAATGTTGAATTCTATTAAAAGTTTTAAAGAATTTATGAGGTTGCGATGAGGGAACTGGCGAAAAGCTCATCAAACTCTGTGTGAGTGTGAAATTTCCTGCGATTCGATGATATTGGACCGTATTCCAGCGCTCTTTATTAACGCTATTCAATTGCTTTGAGAGTCTCTTTAACGTTAATAATGTCCATAGAGCGCTGAATACCCATTGGCTCTACTAGTAACGATTTTTATTGTTAATCTGGCCTCTTCTAATGTGGTCATACTGATGTCGAATTGTTTGTAAGTATTTTAAAATATACTGCTCCACAAAAGTTAAGAAAGTTTACAAATATTGAGATAAACTAAAAAGTTGCAGGTTTTTTGATCGACAAATTTAGTATGAGTTGTAGAGGTAGGGGCAAAAAATCCACTCAGATATGAGAGAAAATAGAAGCACATCTTTAAGAAAAAATTGTAAATCGTGGAGAAATGACTCTAATATAAAATGAAGCTTCAATATATAAAGTAAAGAAAATCACAAGTTTGTTATCGATTCGTTCGGTTTAATTTATGTTAGTGCATAAAATTCGAGCTTTTGAAAATTTAACTTTGATCCATTATCTTTAATGTAGATTCTTCGGAGAAACTAGGACATTTTATATTTTCCCAACGAATTTATGGTGATTAAGCAGAGGATTACATCCTGCATCCCGTGGCTCTATTTTCTCTACCGCAAATCTACCATTTTCATTACCGGACCGGCATTGCTCGAAAGTAATTTTATTACTAACGCTGAAGCCTCATTACCATTCTGCATAGCGTTAGTGGATAATTCGATTATACATAAATTAAATTTCGATACAACGAAACGTCCGATCGATAGCGATAGCTCCGGCATATTTACCTTCACGTATGGACTTGTACATGCTTCCGTAGCAGACGCATATCAGCCCGAATGCCACCGCGTTGAAAGCCAACAACGTCGACAGATAAATCGTATCGGCTTTGCCCTTGTTCTCCAACGGCAGGCAGATGCTGGTTTTCGAGTAGCTGCTCACGCCCAGCAGCGGCAGCGTGGCCATGAAAACCGCGCAAATCCACCCGGCTATCATCACTTTCACGGCGTTTCTCAATTTCAACCGCTTGTTCAGATGTATCGCCCACGTTATCGTGTACCAACGCTCCGTCGTGATCACCGTTAACGTGTAAACCGACAGGATGTTCCCGAAGATAGTGAGGAATCCTGCGACGTTACACCCGTTTCCTGAAAACCGTCAAACCAGTAGAAAATTTAACTACTAAACTGATAACGAAGGATTGCTCAATCTTTGGAAGTTACTGGAAGATCCTGTTACAGCGGATACTGGAGGATTGAGCAATCCTATACATTCCAAAATTCTCAACAAAACCTACCTTCCTGCCAGTCGATAGCTGAATTGAAGTAGGCTCCGATGGAACAAGCGTCTACAGCAGCTGTCAGCAGGAGATGGATGCCTATGCAAAGGTCAGCGATGGCGAGGTTGCACATCAGGAACTTGGAGACGGTCAACCTGAAGTGCGATGTGGCTATGACGATGACTACGAATAGATTTCCTATTACCGCCGAGAATGATATGAACCACACCGGTACTCTTAACCCCCAGTTGCCCATCAGGTCTTCGCAAGGGTTGAAGGCGTCCGGGATCGGGTCGCATTTTATCTAGAAATGGTTAAAATAGAAAGAATTAATGAGGTTTTTGGAGTAGATAAAGTTGTGGTATCGTATGATATTGTAATAGGTTGTTGTTTGGCAGGTATTTTCACCCTCGTAACCACCTATATCATAGGATCTTCTGTGGTTTTCCCGCTGTTGTAAGTTCATTGTTTCTGCCAGAGGTTTATCAATAAACCTTAGGAGCGCTCTGTCAATGGTGCTTTAAATGCTACATGTCCTGTGAGTAGTCCGAGTACTATGGTACTCGTACGGTACTAGAAGTGTGTAAATTTACCTCGTGATAATTCCTGGACAATTCGCCGCAATAGGCCGTTTTGACGAAAAACTCGTCATTGGAGGCGTTGTGGAACACTTCGTGCTCCTCGCCCCAGAACTCCTCGCTCTGCACTTCGGTGTTGACGCTCAAATTGGCGGGGAGCCAGTTGTGAAAACCGTCGGAATTGAGGTCTTTGTTGCTCTGGAAAATAATCGACGGAAGGCGTTAGATTTAAATTAAATTGTCTCCTTTGAACTGAGCGAAGGGAATTCGAATGTGAGACGAGTGGAATCTTTGCGGAGTTCATTTCGGGAACAATATGTAGGTGGTACTCACCGTTGTGTTCTTGGTATTGCAGGCGGATTGGAGCTCCTTTATGAATCTGACGTGTTTCTCGTATTCCCAGGGGTTGTGAGTCCTCGGGAATTTGAACGCGCAGCAGTGGTAAGGGTAGGTCAACCAGGCTTCTTTCAGAAACTGTGAAAATTTATAGATAAAAATTACCAAAAAAAATGTGCAAACTTGATTACATTTATCAATGAATCGCCTTGTTTAAGGACTAAAAATTCCCCTTTTTGAATCATTCCTTTCATAAATTCACACAATAGTGACTGAAAAAACCAATCAGTAAGAGAACAACAGGTAAATAAGCTTCACGATAAATACCTACAAAAGGCTCCTCGATTCTCGTTCCTTTGAAAACAGTTAAAAAAATGTAATTAAACTCGATGGCAATTAACGTAATAGTCCCTTCCGCGTCTCGAACTTTTCGAGCATCCTCTCTGGAGGACGTTTCGCCGTTTGGATTTGATTTGTATTCGGTCTAAAACGAGGATAATTTTCACTTTAATTTTCCAATGAAAGCCCGACGGGCCGAAATTTATACGTTAAGGCCCACTCTGCAAACTATTTTCCAAACGAAATTGACCAGCTTCGCATACCGAGTATTTTTGTTCCCGTTTATTTTTACGGCTTATGAAGTAATATTCGCGCATCATTAAACCGCAACGAGTTATTACGCGTTTGTTATGTGCATATTAAAGCATATATTTACTTGGAAAACGAGGAGTTGTTGTAAAAATATAATGGCTTGTTTAGTTGATGTATTATATTTGTTTAACTCTAGTTTTATTTGCCATATTAATTTGTTTGGAACGTACCAATTGAAATTCAATTTTCGGGTTGATTATAAGGGTTTGTTTATTTTGTCGTATTTAATAAACGTAAAAAATAATCCCCTCTTTGGGTATAATATGTATAACAAATCCGTATAACAAATCCGCTGGTATAAATTGAATAAAAACAAGAGATAAAAAAATATCAAATCAAGTTTCGCCTCCGGGAAAATCATTCAACACCTGTTCCGATATCTCTTCAATTTGGTAGTAATGGTTTTAAACGTGTCGCAAGAAATCGCTGCGTCGTCGATCCCTTGAAATTATGTATCAATTTACGGGGAATTCAATCCCGATGGAGTATTGGATGGCAGAAATGAGTAAAAAAATATTCAATCCGATACAAAGCTGCCCTTTTGCCGCACAGACCGATCGTATTGCGTCGAGAATTAAAAAAAAAATCAGACAAAAACGCCGTGGATGCGCGAAGAGGGAGTTCGTTGTAATTTTTCCCGAGTACCGGAAGATTATTGTAATTAAAAAAGTGGCCGTTCGGCGCTAAAAAGATTTTAACGATTGGCTTTATTGTTGAAAGAACGCGAAGAAGTAACGGTTTTACTGTCGCCCTTAGCGCAACGAGTTACCTAATAACCAATGAAATTCGTGTAAGCGTTTCATTCGATGTAACGGCGTCCCTAAAAGGGAAGTTGTGTTAAACAGAGGGCCGAATTAAGTCTTCCAAATTAGATATTCGGTAGGAAATTTTTAGTAGCTTTGACGAGATAATTGGTTTTCGCGACGGAAGGATCTACTTCAATTTTCGCCGGGACGTATTACCGTTAAATAAAGTTGTTTTTTATTGGAAGCGATAACCGCTCGATGAGAGAAGATTTTTCACGGGAAGCTTTCCAAACCAAAAACTAACTACCGATATACAGGGTGTTATAAAAAGGTAGTATTCTGGGGGCAAAATTAAGTGGATTGACGGTTTTAACCAATATCCTAAATGCCATACAAAACAAGTTATATACTGTTCAAAAAGGCTATCTGAAAATCCATTTTTTCAATAACTTCCAATGGATTTTAAAATTTACAAAACCGGTCCCCCATTAAAATTATAAGGGGGTCGTGTTCATTTAAACCCCCCCATTATTTTCTGTACTTTCGATATAGGTTATTTTTATATGCCCTTGCACTATTTTAATAAATTCATTTTGAATATAGAATATTCATTCAGAATATACGACCTACTTTTTTGTTGCATCCTGTATATTAATATTTTGCAAATTAATAACACTACCTTCCTACAAACACTTTTCCTCTACTTCTATAAAAAGTTTTCTCATTTTGAACAGTCCATAATATGCTTTTAAAAAAGTACAATTAATTGCAAATTAATTACAAATTAAATACACTTAAAATAATTTTCACAAAATTCCTACTCTAATTAAATCACCGATTCTTTATCTAAAAATATACTCCAATTTAGGTACAGTAAGCATTTATTTTAATAATAACACGAAGTAATTTCCTTCTTCGTACTTCCTCCATTATTTTTTCGAATGTCCTACCCGTAATCCAGGAAAATTTATCCTGCAACTAATACATTTATTGTTCAGCGTTTATAAATTTATGATGTTCGGGGGGATTTAGTACGCGAACGCGAAAATCGATAGAAATAAAGTTGGTATGTTTTGTTAGCTTTTAACGTGTCGTGCAGCAATAATATCCTCCAAGTAACGAGCGCATTCCCTCGCTTTGCCAAAGGGGAAAAAGGTTCGGCATTAGCGTAACATTATCCACCCATACGCAGACACTTTGTAAGAAGCGTGGGTTTCACAGGATTGTAAACATTTTTAAGTGAGCGAATATATCGCACGAAGAATTGTAGGAGGAATTTATTTTCCTCGTACAAGGCGATCCAGATTTATATTGCTCACTTATAACGAATGAACTATGTAAAAAAATGTATGTCAAATAGAGCGCAGAAATATGTATATTTATTACCTAAGCGCTTAAGGGTGTTTTAATCCTATAGGTAAATTGGGAGCGAGAATATTGCAGGTAGAAAAGAGGATTATTTCAGTAGAAGAGGGCAGAAGAGTGTAAAAGAAAGTAGAAGAGTGTAGAAGAGCGTAGAAGAGTGTAGAAGAGTGTAGAAGAGTGTAAAATAGAGTAGAAGAGATTAGAATATAGAGAGTAGAAGAAAGTAGAAGAGTACAATTTTCAGCCAACATAATTTGTGGTTATTTTCCTGTGGGAAATTTACCCCCAATTTACCTATAAGCTACCCCCATTGCGCTTAATTTATATCCCTTCAATTGATCGTGCTTTCTACTAGACTAATGATTTTACAACACCCTTTTACTCATACCTGAAAATTGAAAACGGACGGAAAAACTTTCAGGGACTTGGTGTTTTGGATTTTCAACGTATCGATTTCCCGCAGGCCTTCGATCGGCAGGAAAGTTATGGCGGTGCCCGATAAATCTCTGCAAGGCAATGGTTTCAATTAAAAGCCAAACTCATTCGGGGATGTAACCAGCTTACATGTATCGCAGGCTCTGCAGTCCTGCGAACGCTCTCTTGTGCAGCAGGCGAAGTCGAAAGTTGCCCTTCAAGCTCCTGAAAAATACGATTTTTACCGACTTATCGGTCAGCATGAAACTTTTTTTGGGGTTATTTAATTCCCGTAAGAAACGATTCATACCGGAACGTGAGAACTCGAAATCTCTTTAGCCACGAAGTAAACCGTCAAAGTTATATCGGCTGTTGTGGTTTGCCTTTCCACTCGACAACCAAACTTTCCCGAATAAAGCTAAACGTAACTGCATTTCGAACCGGCGGCGTTTCCATCAAACGAGCTCGGAAAAAACCCGCTCCGATAATCTCTTTTCCAACAGTACTCCGAAGTTGGAAACTAATCGAATTAATTAGATCGGTATACGCTGATGTTTTTATTCGAAGTTTAGCTCGATTTTTTTCGCCGTTATAACGAACGTTTCGACGCCCCCTCGTAGCTAAACTAGTTAAGGGTATATTTAACAGGTGGGAAAGTTTAATGTTGTTTATGGAAAGTTTATAGTTAAATTTGGAATTAGTACGAGATGTTCGAAATTCTGTTGAGTTTACTCGAGGATTATGTTACAAAATACTTTGATATCAGATAATAGAGAGTGTTAGATTCTACAAAAATAGCTTAAATCACTTATTGAAGCTTCTTTAGAAAACTAAATCCTGTAGAATTTACCGCTTTTATCAATCATCCAGCAGTAACTATTACACATTCAATGAAAATATTATCGCAACAGCCCTGCCGATTATTAATTCAACAATTAACTTTAGCGCTGATTACTTAATCAGGCTCGGATTCAAGTCGGCGCGATTCATAATGCAATTGCATCGGATTCGATTAACGAAAGACGTTGATTTACGGCGCCTTTGCCTAGCGTTATTGATAAATAGCTGGGAAAATGGTCCTTCATCTTCTTCTGGACGAGGCGGCCCAAAACGAGGCGATTTTTCACGACAAATAAACCGACTGTACGCTGGTCATACGTGATAAATTGATTCCACATAGCGTTAATAAAAATGTTGTGTATTTCGTTCACGCGACGCTAATTTGAATTTCGAATCCGAAACGTGCGCCTATTTTTTATTATAAACGATATGGAGGTGCGATATTATTTCCAGAACGTAGTTCAATCAAAATATACAATACAGCGTTAAAATATACCAACTTGATACAAGGTGTTCTTTATTTTCTTGCTTATATTTCAGCGTGTGTTCTTTTCCACATCAATAAGTAATTTTTGGGAATTTGCCAGACTAAGATAAGCGATAAATTCTGGATGAAGCACTGGGTAAGAACACCTTATTAAATAAGTGGATTTTATGAGAGAGGTGTATAAATAAATAACCGTCTCTAAAGTAACGAAATTCGATTATACAGTGAACTTTTTACTGTCGGTGTTCTGTTGAAAAATTGAACCGAATGTAATCCGAAGAGAACACGTCAAATTTTTCATATTTTGATCGACGCTTTCGTTTATTACGGCTCGGCAAATGGCTACGGCAAGCCAATAAAAAGTTAAGCTCGCGCCTGGAACATCGATAAAACAATTTCATCGCGTTCTCGGATCCGATGTAGACTCTATACATTAAGCGACTGTTTCTTAAGGTGTATTTCATTTTCGAGGACTCCGACGTTTTTACGCCGCCCTTTCGGCTTTTATTGAAATTTGATTAAACGTCGAAAACAGCGACTGATTTAGAGCATTCCATTTATTAGAACTTGTCGAGGGATCACCCTGTATGAATCCGGAAATGTTGGAATGTAAAATATACTTACAAATTGGCGATTTCCGAACCGGCGAACGCGGCCTCTTCAACTACTCGAATATCATTGAAATTCAATAATCTGAAAAGAAAACGGTATAATACTTTGATTACGACGAAAAGGAAATCCTATTTTAGAATTTCCGTCGAGCCGTACTGTCTCGAAACTATATCGAAAAAATATAGGGAAATACTTACAATTGTTCGGCCCTAACGTTGCTTACTTGTCTCGTCTGGATCTCTTTGATATGATTGTGCTCCAGGTCTCTGGAAAAAAAACGACGGAAGCGGAATTGACAAAAATAAACTAATAAATCGGCGGTTATAATCGAAAAACTTTTTAAATTGATTTGATATTATTCCAATATTTTCCAGATAAATACTAAAAAAAATATGGCATACAAAGGGAGTCACTTTTTTCAACATATTTTATAAATTCCTCCGTTATAAACCGTATTGCTTATTTATTAATATTTTGCTTAATTCAGTATTTAATGGAATAATTGTTTTTGTTTTATTCAAATACACTGGTTAATTTATTACGAATCGTGATGTTTAATGAAGCTACAATCGAAATTGCGCTCTTCAATTAATTAATAATTAATTAATTAATGCTCTAAATCATAATAATTTCATGGATTCGAACGTAACAGAAAATCGATAGTACTTATTCGCTCATTATACCGGACGTACATTTTTTCAAACATTCTACCTTATTTATCTCAATCTCTACTATTCGTTCGACAGCCTCCCTCTATAATCTATCCGATATCAGTAATGCAAATCATGAAATATTGCAAATTGTTGCCACCCGTCTGAATAAAGCATTGCTAGCACAGTTTAATTCAGATTCACCAGGAAATTTCGCATATACAGTGCGAATTAATAAAAGTTTATAGGTTATAGTTTGGTACTTAGCACTTTATTGCGACACTCTGTAGAGGGTCAACAATAAGACGGAGTGTTGTAAAATGTAGATAAATCTCTACTTAACCTACTTTACTCTGCTCTACTCAATTCACCTCATGGAGACCTCCACTAAATCTAAACCCTGTATATTTGGTGTATAAAAATTGTTCGTAGAACATTTTACCCCCAGAGGAAATTACCTCTAAACTTATTCTTTTACCATGATCGCTGCAGTGAAAAATCCGCGCAATAAATAAGGCGTGACAGCCACACAAAATTAGTATGAAGTTTGGGCGAGACGCTTTGTATCGGGCCATACGTGGGATTAAAATGATACATCAAACTTACAACGGTCGACGGGAAAGCGGTGATTTATAAGCGATTTAATGCCCACCTATATCGACTTTGTGTATGCAAACGCATTCGAGGATAATGCTGCTCATTTTCGTACGATACAACTTCGGCGGTTTTTATTAAAGTTCCGCCTCGGAAGCGATTCGGATACGTCGAATGATAAAGTTTCGCCGGCGTAATGAAATCGGAAAAGTACGAGAAAAATCGAGCTGAAGGGTAAACCTTTTCATTTCGAGCACCGAGAGCACATAATATCGCCCGCCTTTGTCTTAAGGGATGTCTCAAACGTTTGAATTTACGAGCATCAAAGAACAAGTGTTCCAGATTGCATTGCCTTAGAAACATGCTCTTATATTGCGAATAACGAAATTATAAAAATCTAAATTAAAAGTGGAGGATTTCCGACATCTCGAAAATAATCAATTATGAACACGCTGTAGGTATTTATCATTCAATTTAAAATCTACATTCGTACATAAAAATGAAATCCGTAGCATATTATTTCCATTCACGTCTTCTTCATCTTATAAATTATGCAGGTGTAGATCCTATCATAAGTACTATCGATTTTGCGCTTTTTAGAAGCATCAATTCAAATGATCCTTTTTCCAAACCGGACTTTCTCGTGCGCCTTTTCGCGTAAAAAAGGAGCCTTTTCCGGCAAGTTCCCGGCGGATAAGCCCTTTATGAATGAGTATTCGATGCATTGACGCCGCCGTTGAATTATGAAACCGGCAGGTTTCGAAAGGTCAGAAACGCAGCTCGGATACGGAAATTAATGCCGGTATAACTGTCACAAAAGGTTCGATTGTTTGAAATTAAAATTGGACGTTCGCCGGAGAATTAACCGTGTATTGATTTGAGTAATTGCGTTCGCAATGAATAGCGAATGTATGTACGTTTTTTTGATCTATGTGAATATAAATATTTTAAAGTGTTTTTATGACACGAGAAATTTATTTCTTTGTTCTAGAAATTAGTTATTAGGGATATTTTTCAGCAGTTTTCTGTGGTGTTTTTTGAGGTTTTAAAAGAAGTTTTGAGGCATTTTCTAATGGGATTTTAGTAATTTTAGTTAGACTGTTTAAGGTAACTTCTATGAAAATTAAAAATTTATGTGCAATACTTACATCATATGTAATACTGATGTGGAGTTCAAATGGTACAAATTTGGCATTTCTTCTAATCCTGTGTTAACTATTCTCCTAAAAAATAAATACACATACATATGTCCAAATGTTTGGAATATATTGTAAACTTTTCAGTCCAAAAGAATAAGTAATTTTTTGCATATTGTTTATCTGGCTTTGGGATTTATTTTGTATTGCTGTGAGTTTTAACAAAATGATGTTTAATTGTTCAGAATAATTTGAACATAAAAATAAAAAAAAATCATGAAATATTCCAATATTCAACCCTACATTCCACGCTACAACAAAAATAATAACATCCTGTACCTCATTAATAAATTACATTTCATCTAACTAATTAATATATTCTGTATAAAAGTTCTTCTCAAACAACAATCAACTACTGCATAAAAAATTTGAATAATGCAATAATAGTTTGAATAAAGTATCCCTTAATGAACGTTAAGGCACAAAAAGATTGTATTTTACATTGCAAGGCGATAAATTCAAACTCCCGTTGTTTTTTTAATCTAAATTACACGCAAAATACCTCCATGTCAGTGACTTTTGTGAAATAATATTTACGCCCTCGGCGCTCCACGTCCGTTGCACGCAATTTCCAGAGCGTTTCGACAATCAACCGTCATCCCCGTTATTAATATTGTTGTTTTTTCGCAAGAAAAATCGCCCGACAGAAACGGAAAAGACGTATCGTTTTAATCGCAACAAATTGCTCCGCCGGAAAAAAGCAACAATTAATCATGGTGAAACTTCCTTGACGGTAATGAAAATGAAAATTGAAAAGCTCCGGTACGCCGACGTAATCCAAACAAATCGATCGAGCGTACTTACCTATATATCCATTTTTTATGTTATTCAACGCCGATTAATGCGGGCTTAATTAATCCGAAAACATGCCGGGTAATAAGGGACTCGTTATATGTATACGCCTCTTCTTCGGCTAGGAATTTAATGCAGGAGGCGCGACCGGAATTGAAATTAGAGAGCAATTAGGACGTGAGTAGTAAAATTTAATCATTTACTTGTATATCTAGGTAAATGGAGTATTAACGTAGATTTAGGGAATATTAATCGAGTTTGGTACGGTTATTTTCGATCATCATTTACTAAATAACACAGTGGAGTTCACTATATAAAAAATAAGAGGATATTTTATGAGCTTATGCTCCTTTTTGAAGCTTTCTTCTGAACAAAGTCAGTTGTTTTTAAAGTTTTTTTAGCCGTTTTTAAAGCAGCTTTCGATCAATTTTACAAGATTTCTGAATCTTTCCCTTCTAAAAGCTTCCTATAGTCACCAATGAATATTCAACAGCATAAACGCAAATCCTACAGGTAATCGAACCAATCCATTCGTTTGATTCCGATCGGCGGCCTAATTATTAGATTTCCCGAGCGGTTCCCCTCGCAGAAACGGCGATTTTCCGGGCATTGTAAGCGAATATATGCGCCCGTTACGGACGTTAAGGAGAAACGTAAATTAAGCAGAAATGGCATCGTCAAGTCGAAGCTCTAAGGACCCTCGACAACGGTAACTTAACTACGAATGTTACGGAAAGGATTAGCGAGAGACGCGACTTTCACTACTAGAAATTAATATAACATATACGCACTTACTGACATGCATATTTTACTTTGCTCTACGTTAATTATAATATACAGAGTATCGCAAAAATGTTAGGACATGGCCTAACTACTAACTTATATCATATCCAAACCACTGAACTATATCCAAAAGTGTTTAGTAGAGAAGCTATAAGATGGAGTTAGAAACAAAAGATTTTTTTTTGAAAATTTGTATAGAAATATCTCTGGTTGATGACATGTTTTTGTGTGAAAAAATTGTTTTAAATTGTCGATTCGTGGGGTGATTTAACGGGTGTCCAACCCTTTAAAGCCCTCATTTTTCTGCCCATGTTTTTCACCTAATTTTTGAAGATATATTTCTTTTTTTGCTACTTTTACGATTTGTAAATCCCCGTTGTTTGGAACATTCTTAGCCCGTTATTAATAATAAAAATTTTTACCATTGTACCTTTTTAAAAGATTAAGTTATATTTAACAAAAGTCTATTTTTTTAGAAGATTATTTAAGAACGATAAGACATTGAATATTTTAAAGGTTAATATTAAAAATTTGATTGCTGTAATTTATAAAAAACTGTTCAATATAATTTAGTATGCATCACTAACTTCATCCGTAGTTTTAGCAAAATCGATCGTGTATCTAAACTTAAAGATAATATTATTACACACCGCAATAACTACAAGATTAATGTAACTACAGATTAGATAAATTTATTCACAATTTATAGTTTATCCTACTAAATTCCCACTACATTAAACGCATAGATAAGAATTAAATGGGCTATCGTGCATTGTTATTATCGCATATTTTTCAGTGTATTTTTCACTACAAATTTACATCAAATTGCCTGTTAGTCGAACTGAAATTTAGAGTTAACAGAAACTTCATATTTTCTAATTAAATCGAACTTAATGAAACGCTCCGAGTGCCATGGGATATTATTAAATAAGTAGGTAGCACGTGAATGGTCCGCAGGGTCCTTGAAATGAATATTATTTGGGAAATAACAGTTATGCTTTACGGGAATCCCCTATCTCTATGCCGAAATTCTATCTACTTGTTAACCATAAGCGTATGGTATCAAATTGTATCTGGACTAATGATAAGATTGTGTAACAAATTTAATAGGAAGATTTTGTACCTTAATATATAGGGTGTTTCATTTAAACATTTTTAAATGCAGGTAGATTTTGATAATATACTACTCTGTGTATTGACACAATATATTTAAAATATGTGAATTAATATACTTTTGTATTAATTTTTTCTGTCACCCTGTGCATATGTTTATGCGGAATTAGAAAACAAATTCGTGCAAGTTAATGAGTTGACGGGAGTAAATAGTGTTTTATTACGCGTGATGTAGAGGACCGACAGTGAGTTCTGTGTAGAATGGAGCTGAAAGGGCTTTGAGTTCCGCGTGCGAGCTTTGCATTTCAAAAGAACTTCAATTTATTTTTGCGCCGCTGTGCGCTCAAACTAACAAGTTACGGGAATATTTTACTGCTGATGGGATATTTGCTAACTTAATTAATCGAATTTCCCGGATTACCGTACACCTTACGCCGGCTTTTGTACTAGTATTCGGCTTGCGCGGATTAACTCGCAAAAAAAACTTTTGTTAGTCTATCTCGTTATTCGACTCGCCCATTTCTGATTAACCGGCTAAATACCGTCGAACTTCGTCGCGGCGATTAAAAAACTTTTTAGTTCTATCGAATAGTTTACTTACAGAATTTTAAGTCTCGGCAGAAACGTTCGGAAGACGTCGGGCTGAATTTTTAACAGCTTCGGAGCTCTCTGTATGTACCTGGAAAATAACAGTTAGAAATAGAATGTATAACGATCCGAAAATTCGCTGCTGTACCAAAAGTCGAATGTGCAGTTTATGAACTAATCGCATTCCCAAGTTAGATGGAAGTTCCGCCGACATAATAGGAGAAATTATAAACTGCATTAAATAACAAGTTTCGTCTAAAGTTACTAATTACCCTATTGGGTGCTTAATTATCCGGTTTTAATTTCGCATTTAACACAATGCTTGTATTAATTGCGTTGATTAAACACAAGATAAATGACGTCAGTGTATATTGAGTTGCCTAAGTTGTTAAAAAAAAATCAACTTTTTGGCGCATATTATAAAACTTAAAAAGTCCTAAAAAAATTCATGCGATCCGGTGAAGAGCCGCGGGGAATTAAATCAGCGGAACAATATCACATTAAGTGGCAATTCTACTTTTCGGTGTGTGATGATAAATTTTTTCATTTATGCAAATTGTTTCGAATACTGAGGGCCCGCAAAAATTGCGTTGGGAAATTTCATTATATCATCCGCTGATCTCCGCCCTTTCAAGCCGGTTCGAATTAAACTTTTCTCGTATAGTCGATGCCTAAACACCGCCGAGTGGCAATAAATTTGCGTCGAAAAGGCTCTCTTTTTTCTCGGATATAAACTCAAAATCGCTATGAAAGTCGAATCGGAATCTACGCGAGTAGAGGTAAACTATTCGCTTTAACTTCGAGCGGGAAATGTTGTTGAAATAAACATCGTTTCCGATAAATACTTACAACGTTTGCAGCTGCTTCAGCTGGTGAAAAACTCCGCTTTCGAAGTAATAAAACTTCTCCAAGTTCGCCAAAGTTCTGCAAACGAAGGAAACAATTTAAATACACATACATATTAATTTCTTTATGCTGGAAGCCGATGGTCTCGGGGCAAATATCTGCGTATTTTCCGAAACTTGGTCCGGTCGAAATTATAAATTCGTATCTCAAAGCGACTTAAAAACTAATTAAACTAATTGAAGATGAAAGAGTATTATTTTTGCGCTCGGCTTGCCACACATTTCGAATTTATTTTCGGGACCCGATTTAACTATATACCGAAATGCAAATCGAAGGAAAACTTAAGCACGCGAATAATACCCCAATAATAACTTCCGTACGGCAAAAAAACGACAACGAGGGTCGTAGATTTTCCGCAAAACGCTAGTGAAATATGCACGAGAGACGGAAAGAAAATCGCTCCATTTATACTCACAACTCTCTCAGCGTCCTCGAGTGAGGATTCAAGGAGTCGCTCTTTAATACCTCCAAGCATTCAGCGTCTTCGATCACCCTGCAAAAATAAATTCGAATTCGATTTAGAAAAATAACTGGGTCATAAAAATACTTTAGGTACAAATATTTATTTAGTAATGTCCATAGAGGCATAATATTCAAAGAGACTCCTTAGTATTGAGCCGAATATTATTTAGGAAACTAAAATTTTTGAATTTTCCAACAATTTTCTTTGTAATTGGGCGTCATAAATGTAGGTAATAATAAACTCTAAAGTCCAAACAAATGTTCGAACCGTCGGCGTTTTGCTAATTAACAAGTTTTCGCAATAAACAACAATCCGCAATTTTAATCAAAGTTTCAGTAAACTGACAACGTTAAAAGTGGAGGTGGGCGGAGGTATCAAACCTGGAGAACTTTAATTCCTTTCAGCAGGTTACAAGTTACCCAATAACCTTGCGAAGTTCAAGTTTGACGTCGAAAGATTAATAAGCATTACTTTCATTATCGGCATTCCGAAATTTCGGGGCTTCGTTTCTAAGCCTATCTTCGATTTAGAACAATTTTTCGTTTCGACAAAAATTCAATCGGGCGAAAATTCTATTTTATTATAAGGCAAATATTTCCCAACCCTTTTCCGGGTCGAGAGTCTTCCGAAATCTCGAAGGGAGTTTATCCTATTAGGGGCACTTTACGCCTTCTAACTTAATTTCCGATTTTTCTTTTAACTGAATAAAATGGTCCATCACTTTTGACGGGCGATAAAATGTCGTGCCTTTCAGGAATTATGGGCCAGAAGTTCATTTCAGTTTATTTTTGTACTTTAATTTTCATTTATTTTTATGGACGAGATTTATAGCTCGGGCAAACAGCATTGGCTCAAGAACGCTGCATGTTCCGGGTAAATTGCACTGATTTATGTATTTCCGATGGAAGAACTGAAATGCAATTGCGTGCTAAATTCGAAAACCTCAATTATTTATCAGCTCATTCATATTTATTTCATAGTTATCTACTTACATTTATTAGACGCCTAATCCTTTATCAATAGAATACAATATGTGAATAAAAGTATATATTAATTAAATAGCGCCAAAAATGCTCAAAGTTCGGTTCTGCTTTAGCATTTACTCAGTCGATCAGTTTAGGTTTACAGTGTTGCGGTGATTACCTCGTAAAAGCTTTCGATTGGCAATGAATACAACACCCCATCTATCCCAATGAAAGTGTATTACAAATAACCCAGAATCTATACAAATTGTATAAAATAAAATCGACATAAACTCAAAAGCTTTTCTCGAAAAGGCGAATTTCCAACGTCCTCTAATACCCACGTGTTGACTGTAATACCGATTGATCGAAGACCGGAGAAGTTAAATTTAATATACCTGTTACTCATCGAAACTTCCACCTCTAATGTTTATTAAAGATGCTCATTAGATAGGAAAAATTGCATTGTACTAGAGGTGGGCGCTTTCAAAAATAACGTAACGCTTAAAATATAACTTACAAAATTTCCAAATTCTTCGTGAGATTGGCGGGCACGTCAACCAACTCCGGTCCTGTGCACTGACATTTCGGCTCCACCGGAAGGTCGTCGCACATGCAGAATCTTTCCAATTGGTCGGAATTGCGGGAAGTACAAAGCGAAGGGTTTTCCAAAGGGTGAATCGCGAGGATCCCGCACGTCGACCAGAGCAGAAGGTGACTGGAAAAAGTAAACCGCAATTAAACTCTGCATTTCCCTGTCTATAATGATTGCTAACACTGTTTGAATGTAGCCTAATGGTGCTAAATCTGGAGGAAGTGGGGGCTGTTAAAGTGTAGGTTCTTTTTGTTTTAGTTACTGGTTTAAGGTGGTAAGTATGAAGAGTATTAATGGAATGGAAGGACTTTATAATGCATATCAAATTAATTAATAATAAACTTATTAAAGATTTCTGTGACATCAAAAAAGGTGTAGACAAGGGAGAAAGTTATAGTTAAAGTCTATCCATGTTTAGGCTTTTGTATTACTAATTTTCTTATCATTATACTTATTAAATACAACGGCTTATCAAAATAAGGGCGAAAGTTGTAGTTAAAACGTATCTACTCAGATCTACGTTTGGCCTTTGTATATGGATTAATACAGCTATTAGAATAAATAAACCCGGAACTTTTTTATGCAAATAATCTTCCGGGCGATTCGTCAAGTCGAGCGAATTTTTCGACAGCCGTCATCGGCTATATTATGTAAATCCGATAAGGAAAATGGTCGGTGCGTGACTCACATAATTCGGAGCTCCGGGGATCCCATAACTAGTCGAAAACGGCCCCGTTGCTATTGCGCCGATAAGAGGATATCGCCGGTGCTTTATCTTCGCGAAAATTGACTAGATATACAATCTTGCCCCGCTCAAATCCTTAAATATTCTTTCGCGTTGCGAATAAATCGGCCGCAAAAAGGAAGATTAAATTCGTATGCCGCTCGACGACTCGTTCGGTTAATTGGGGTGCGTATTGTAGGATTTATTTGGGTGTATTTTGACCCTTCGTTGATGGAGTACGAATATAATTCAATTGCGAAAAAAACTCTTCGGGATTGCGGAGGGTAAATAAAAATTTCGATAATAAACCGAACGCATTTTTAGGGGCGCCTTTTTATCGAGTACCGGGACCTACGCTTCTGGCGCTACCTTAATTAAAGGGATTTCTGTAATGTACGCAAGAGAGTATGAAACATTTATAATAAATTTAGATATCGCCGGGGAAATGGAAAAAAGACCCTAAAGTGCTTAGGGAAGAGTAATTAAGATTATTGAAGTCAGAAACATTTTTTTGAGGTTTGCAAATATTTAATTCGTCGTTATTTTTTTTGACCCCTCTATAGGAGTGGAAAATTGGGAAATTTATTCGGCGAGGAAAATTGCCGAATGGTAATTGAATTCACGCTGAAATATAAAATTTCTTTAACTACTCCCGCAATATAGAATCTCATATTATGCAAATACTTCAAAGTATAATATTACGTCGATAAATTAATAAAATTCAAATTTCATATATTGCGCCAGTTTTTTCCAAAATATACATTTTTTCGTCGAAATATATTTCGGGTAGTCTCCCTAACAATGGAGGAATGTGTCTGAATTATGCATGTCAAGTTTCAAAAAAACGTGCCCTCTATTTTTTATTAAGAAAAGGCCAAGTTTCCCTTCTACACGACCGACGGTAGGTAGGCGTCGCGACGCTGAGTGGTCAAAGGCATAGTTACTCGTTCGATAGAAAAGTGTATCGATCAAGAGTGCGTAGGTGCACAAGAATTGACCTAAACGAGGGCGGCGCAAAAAATTATATTTTAAATTTTTTTTACTTTTACTATATTGCCAATACTGGACGAGTTTAATAGAAGAATTTAATAAATAGGAAAGTTGAAGATTGAAATTTCTTCTTCAATACGAAATTTTAGATCTCGTTTCTTTTGCAAGTTGAAGTTGTGCATAAGAAAAAAAATGGTGAAGTTTCTCCTACAAGAAAGAGCTTACTTTCTGTCGTGATTAATTTCGGAGTTGTAAGACAAATTGTTAGCGAGTTCGTTAATAACCAACAAAAATTTACATTAACTTAATATTTGATATTATATTACGAGACTATATTTTTCACGTGTTGCAAAATTAATATCTCGGCGGAAGTTCCAACTAGGGGAGTTTTATTAAAGATTTAGTGCGATACGTGATCGTTTATTATTAATTTAGTGGCCGTTAAAGTAGCTAGAAGAATATTAAGAATGAAAAAAAATATCTAATAGTAGATTAAATTAATATTGGACCTGCCTTTTTCAAAAGTAATCTCACGTTAGAATACCGTTACGCTAATTAGTTGCATGTAAAATTATTTAACGTAAGCCAAATTAACGTAGCTCTATAATTACGTAAAAATTTGCACAAAAATAAAATTGGAGAAACGATTTAATTATAGGCTAATTAAAGAGAAAATAGGGGGCGCCGCTGGTTGCGTCCATCGAGCGTCGGTTCTATCCCTAATTATCTGGAATATCCGACAGACGGCTAAATGGAAATATAAAATTTTCCTTTACGTGCTTCCTTTCCGTGTAATTTTGTTTTCCGTGTAATTAATCAAAGTTGTGGAAGTCTAATGTTCTCTAATTAGTGAAGCAATACATTTACAAAATAGATAAGGGCGCGGAATTAGATGATAACGGCGCTCGGTGTGCATCAAAAGGAGCCGCTTTAACAACCCCGAGTTTATTTTTTTTGTTACGGTAAACATGGAAATTGCAAAAAAATTCGTTAATGATCAATGAGGTATAATTTTTAGTTCATTTAGTTCTTTAATTGTAAATAATAAACCAAATAAAACTAAATTGCCCCAAAAAGACAGCTAAAATATGTAAAAAATGCCCCAATGAGGGAACTAAACCAATCCCTTAGGCGAGGATAAATTGCTAGTAATTATCCAAAAAAAATGTGTAATAAAAAACTCGGTCCCAACATGCCGATGGCTCCCGGTTTGTCGTGACAAGCGAATTTGATTATAGCCGAAAGAGACACGACCTGGAGTTTTTCGTGGATAAATACGCACAAAAGAACGAAAAATCAAAACCATAAACACCCGAAGGCATTGGAAAATTTATTTCCGTGCTTTCCTTTCCGCGATTCCTTAAACGCAAACACAAGGCAAACTGTATTATTGTTATTTCCCGAGTTTGCGTTAGCAATAATCTGCGGAGGGTTTTTTATTCGCAGGAACAGGAATAAAAGTGTTTCGAATTGGCGTACGATTTCCCCGAAAACAATCCCGGAAAATGCGACTTGCTGCCTGCCCGCTTTATATATTCCATCTAAACTCTAAACCGAATAAAATCTCCTTCGAACGAACGCGAAACTGGCAAAACTTCTTCATCGAATTTCCTCACATATAGCTCTCTGTTATATGCAAAAGTTACGTGCAAATGCAGGATGCATGCGATGTCGCTCGAGTGTGGTTCGAATTGATATTGTCACTTTCCGATCGACGATTTTCCAGGTATTTTCCCGTTCCTACGATAAAGTAGTCAATGCAGCGAATAAAATATATCCAGGTTCTATATTTTTCCATAAGGAAACTGACAATTGCATCTTGCTTTGCTATTTTTATACCTGATTTTTGTAGAATTATTATACCTACTATTTTTATCTCAAATAGATAAATATTATCTATGCTCTATCAAATGCTATTATCTATGCCATATGTTATATCAAATAGAGATAGTTAAAGATTGAGTAATAATTAATAATTAGTTATCTCTAATTCAGATAGTTGTGAAATTGATATATCCATAGACCAAAGGTTTGGTATAGGGATATATCTGACATTTATTGATATACTATCTCAACTCAATTGTATTAAGGTAATCCCATAATATTAAAGATAGTGCATATCTCAAATCGAGGTGCTATCTCAAACAAATCTTTTTCAGTTTCTTATACAGAGTGTACGAATTCTTCCGCTGCAAGCGTTAGAATTAGAATCTCAATCAATACTATAAGATAGTAAAGAACAGAAACTTGTTTATCGATTGCCGGCCGATATTAGAATTCGTCAATTCGCTTCGCTTCGTCCACTAGCGAATAGCGGGGATAGCGGGCGTGACTATTTCGTATGTTCTCTTTATTCCTTACATAGCAAAAGTTAAATTAGCTATCTCATTATTCTCATTATATGCTTGCAGCGGATCAGTTCGTACATACTGTATAGTTCTTAAGTTTCTTATAGTCTCTTATAGTTTCTTCTTTCTAGTTTGTAGATAAGACAAAAGTTCTACAAAACTTCCATTAATTTTCCGGAAAACGAATAATTGCATTTGAAATTGTCGCGATAATTGAAAGCATTATTTCCAGCAATGAGAATAGAGAAGTGGACGTCATAATAATATAAAAATAGCATTTCGAGTGCCGGGATATTGTGCAAAATGGGTGTAGGGATAGTGGTTTGTATTGGCGGAATTAAATTAAAATCTGATCGAATTGAGTAAGTAATTTAGTAATGGACTAAAAGAGCACGATCTTCAGTCCCTGGAATAATAGGTATTAAATGTTTGAGAATCCCGGAACATCATAGCGAATTATTTACGAACGAAAATAAAACGTACGGGTAGTGGATTTTTTTATTCCGGCTTGTAAACAGCGGGTTTTTTTTATGTAGCTGTCCCATCCGAATTTTATGTTCTAGCACGATACCAGGAAATTGCCATTCCTGAGCGGGTTTATTAAAGTCGGATCGGCTCTGTTTGTTTTTCATACGAAAAGGTCACAACATCCTGTAGAGGACAAGTCCACTTTCATATTAACGAAAACTCCTTAACCCACTATCAATCCAGATCCGAGCGATTGTGTTTTGCTTCAATTAAGGACCGTCCTGATCCTTATTGTGTCTGAAATCTCGAAGACCAAACATGGCTCTGACTAATTAAGAGGGTTCGATGAAATTACAAATGTTTTGCGCCCTGATCCGAATTTAGTTAGTCGCTTGATCCTTTTAAGGACGTTTACTAGGCACTTATGAATATTGGGATGGTAAATAATTGTGAAATATTGTAATAATAGAAACTTTTCTGTATAGTTTGTGTGAGGCACCCTGTGTAGTGCATTAAGGTAAAGCGGAAAATCCGGTACAATTAATATAATAATATAATTGTAAACTCCAATCAAATTATGGTCGAGGAAAACGAGAAGCTTTTAGCCCTAAAATTGTATGGTTGTTCGACAAATTGCTCTCGGTCGCGATATATGGGAAAAGGTGTAAATACACAAATGCCGATATTCTGAGTTGGCCGAAAGTGTCTTGAACTATTAGGGCTGTTAGACTTCCCGAACTTCAAACGCTCCCCCATCATAAACTTCCCTTGCGTTACGACAAAGCCAACAGGACGAAAGATTCATCGAATTCTCGAAATTTTCCCGAAAATTAGTTGTTCGAGAAACCTCGTATAAATCATAAATATTTCGACGGATAGAGGAGGTTCGCACGGCGCGCATTTCTGGAATTATTTCCACGAAAGGCATTTTATCTAATTACGCGCTTCTGTGGCATACCGCAACTTTGTTCTTCGAATGTATCTTGAACTTGAAGTATATACTCTTGCGCTGATTTTAGCATGTTTAATTACAACGTTGCCTCAACCTATAACTTATATAACTCATAAAAGCTTTTGGTTGATGAAAAACTAAACAACAAAGTCGCACATAATTGGATTATTTTTCCTTCCTTTCTGAATTACATACAAAACGTTTTACTCCAAACACAGTGATTGTTAATTATCCACTTAAATTGTTCAATCGGCAATTTCGTTAAAAGGGCTCCAATTTCACTAGAAATGCACAATACAATACGTATTCCATTTTGTACTCAAATTGTGTAAATATACCGTACATTCGGGAACATAAAGAAAGAAAATCAAACGAAAACACGAGCTAAATAATGGCTATAAATAAGGATCGCACATACGGTATGTGTATTTAACGAACGAGGTAATTAAGGCCACTATCCAAATATAGTTTACCCCAAAAACCGCGAATAGATTACACTTCTCTCGGAGATTTATTGCATCATTTTTAAGTGTCACCGATTGTAGCAGACCGATTAAAATGCACTAGCTCTAGCCTCAATGAATACCTAAACACACAAAAAAGACGACAAAAACCGAAGAAAAAAGCTGTCTAAAAATCCTACTTGATTACAAAAAATGAATACCTAAACACACAAAAAAAGACAACAAAAACCGAAGAAAAAAAAGCTAAAAAAGTGTCTAAAAATCCTTCTTGATTACAAAAAATGAATACCTAAACCTCGCACCGCGACTCAATTGGCTAGATTGATACACACGTTTAAAGTTTAACTTATAAATAAATATCCCTTTGTTTTCCGTGAAAAATTGCAACAAACACAAATTACCGTTTATATGGATGTTTACCAGCGTGTTATCAATTTCGAGTTCAACCATCGCTTTTCCTCTAATCGAGATAAAAGCGCTATCAATCGAAAAATACGTTATTTAATTATTTAACACCTTAATTGGACCATATGCCGAGCGGATTAACTTCGAAAATATTCCGTCGACTGGAATCAAATTTAACGGGATTCGCTGATTTTATCGGAATTTTAGTTTAGAGGAACTATAGAGCTCCTCGAACGATCCAGCGAGCGATTGGGTTACGAATTTGATGAAACTCTAGAGTACCTGTACCTGCATGATATGAGCTTTTGTTAAATGGACTTCAATTAGTTAATAGCATGTATAAACACGGGTAGGTATGTAAAAAGCTCCACTCTCGGTTGCTTTCATTTTATGCTCAAAACATACAAAGTGTTTTCGAATTTTTATACAATTTTCATTTCAATAAAAGTTGATGGTAGAGAAAATGTGGTTATTTACAATCCAGTTTGTCTCAGGAAATATTCTGATGTAGTAAATTTACTCATAAAGAGACTTGATATGCGGGGTAACATTTAAGAAATTGTAGCTTTATTCTTGCCATATCTACTCGCAATTTTATTAAATGTATAGTCATAGCATAGTTGAACATTTTACGAAAACTGTTTCTATAAATCAGTTCATTTAATAAAAAAAAATTAATGAATGATTGAACGATTAATTGGCTTTGATTAACTAGTTCCCGAAAATCCCGCCGGGTATTTGCTACTGGGGAAAATCCGGTTTATCGCACGGGAGAGCTCTTGAACTCTAATATTCGACACATTTTCTCGCGCCGCTGAAACCTACACCTAAATGTTCGAATTTCGAATCGAATCCTGTCCGCGTCCAAACGTAATCGAATCGACAAAAAAATCCGCCGTTGCGAATACATCGTGATGTGTTTTCGCTGAAAATGACATCAATGCGAGTAATAATCCACTTATTCGACGGGCTTGTATTTCGACGCTGATGGCTGATGAAATTTTACCGGAGCCCCGATGAGTTATAATATGTGTATACGCATTTTTTTTCAGTGTAAGAGAGCTTTTAGCAAGCGGCTTTATTGTCGTATTATAGGCTGTGTAAATATTTTGGATTTCAATCAATAGTTTTCTGTCGAGATTTTTTTAGTTTATTTCTGATTGTTGGCCTATTTATTTCATGCTAGCAATTTGCGCTTGTGGAGGTTTATTGATACAAGGATCTTGTAATGAAAATTCAAGGTTTTTTTTTCGAGATTTTTAAACATTTTTTTTCATGAGCTTTCAACAATTTTTTTTATGAATTTTTGCTGAAATTTTTACGATAGTGTTTATTGACCCCCTTTCGTAATATTTATCAATTATGAAGTACTTTATTTCGAACATGAATTTGTGAGACTTACATAACGAATTAATTTAATAAATGCATAAAAAAATATTCAGATAGATACAGAAGATAATGGGCAACAATACTAAACAATCGTTTTTACGATTATTACGTTTTATTAAGCACGTTAATTCCAACGGATTAAATTCGATTGGGAATTTGCTCTATAAATCTCCTTAACAAACCCGCAACGCGAGCACAAAAGAGAGCAAATTAAACTACTTGCTAGCGTTATTTGGGTAATCAGTAATTACAGTTTAAAAAATAATAGGATAACCAACAAATAACAGTCAGGAATCAAAAAATAATAGGGAGGGAGGATTTATAACAATTATTTTAAAGAATGTATTTCAAGGTGAATTTGTTATAAAGTTAAATAAATGTTAATTAAAATAATTCTGCGTTCTTAAACATGTAAATAAATTATATTGAGCAGTATCTAAAATTTAATAAAAAATTAGCTCAATAAATTCAGTCTAGAAATAAATTATAAATCACCCGAAATCGAGCAAAAAGTTCCAACTTACAGCAACATAATCCGTCAAAATTTTACTCAAAACCGCAACTCATAATTCGTACGAAGCGATCAAACTTTAAATCATCTGGATACGTCTGGCAATTTAATTTCTGGCGTTCTCCCGAGCGACGTCCGCGAATTTCCAAAGTTTTTTTTCGGGCCCGCGAAACTCGGGAACTCGCGAGGCGGTTTCGCTGGAATGGCGCGACTGGATGGCCGGTCGCCGGAAAACTGTTTGACGGAAAACTCGAAGTTCCACGGCCGGAGGAAAATTCGCAACGCGCATTAACGAAATATATAAATAAAGATAATTTTTTATTTCGAAAACACCGATCAGAGAGAAAGGATACTTGTCGCACTTGCGTTACTGTCATTAAATGGTTTCTTTTAATAATAGACTTTGTAAGACAAGTTAATATAACAGGAAAACACGAGGTAAATTTTTCTAAATTTATTGTATAAAAAATAAATGTTATTAATTATTTTTTTAAAGTACAAAAATATTAATTTTTAGTGCCTCTAATATAATCGAAATATTTAAAGACAGCTCTTTCTTGCTCGTAGGTTTCAATTGAGCCTGGTCTTTGCAACCTAAAAACCCATTTTTAAGAGTATTCAAATAAATTCTGAACTGAAAATTGCGGTCTTTCATTGTCAGGCCGAGAACTTTTCTCGTTACCCTTGTAAGTATAGGTACGTGAATTTAACGAGATATTCGTATTGTAATTTAATACCCTGTACTTATTACTCGTTAAATTTAAAACAAATAAGTACACGTGTACGTCTCGTTCCTGTAAATAATATTAATGACTATTACCTGATTTTCGTAATGGCTTTTTCCGGGTGCAAATTTTGGTATTTAACTAAAAAACAGGCTGCCATAACGCCTGTTCGGCCTCTACCTTGACGACAATGTACGCCTACAGCCTGGAAAACAACTTTTTAATTATCGCACAATACGTGTTTTGATTAAATTCTCCACTAGATTGCTAGCCTTTTAAAAACCAATCTCGTTGATTTTTAAAATGCGATCAGAAAATTTCATCGAGCCAGCAGGGGTGGCGCGGAAAACGAAAGCTCCGCCGGTGGAAATTTACTTTAAATTAAAGTTTCTTTTAATGGAAAACCACTATTGATTCCTTCAACTAATGGCGGTATCAAAGGGCCGATCAAAATAATCAGGCACCGTTTTTTTTTTGTCGTTTGCTTTGAGACCTTTCCTTTTCCTCGGGGATTTACCTACGGGAAAAAACCCGAATCCGGCTTTTCTACTCGATAAAGTAAATTAGAGACGTTAGTAACATTAATAGATTTTCTTGATTGATATAAAAAAAGTTGTGCTCACTTGATTTTTAGCGAAACTCTCTTGGCAAATCCCCATAAATGTTTCTATATCTTCCAAGCTGGGCGGGCGAAATTCCTCCACCGGTATTAAAGTCCATTCTATTTTCTTGTATTCGTCTACAGGCGGTACAAAGTCATCGGATAAGGTTATCAAATGTTTAATATTATTTTGATATAAATATTCCAAGTTTGCAAGGGAATTCGGGAATGCCATTGCAGCCAATTGGTCCTCGACTATCCACGAAAAATTCGAAGGCTGCTGGCTGAAATCTTTATAAAAAATGTTTATTTCATATCGTTTAATAACACTCGCGTTATATTACGTAAATATTCTCCTATTTATCGAAAAATTTGAGGAATATTTTTTTAATGAATATTGTATGACAAACTTTCTACAAGGAATTTCATATTCAGAACTCATAAATTAGGTTTGAATTATATTTGAATAATATTCTTCTCCGGCGACGGTTTGAGAGCTATTTCGCGTCCTTTGGAGTAGAAGGAAAATGATTTCCCCCTTTTTAGATGCCTATGACATATTTTATTAATTAAAGCACGTGTAAAATGAGTAAATCCGTTTAATTCCCCTTTTGGATTTTCGCGCCAATAATGGAAATGCTGATGAAATTACACCTACTTTTAAGCAATCGAAATTCGAATATAATACTACCCCTTCACCTTTCGGAATATACAGCCGGATTTCGGATAAATATTGTCTACGCATTACACCACTATTTCCTTAAATTCAAAATTATACAGGCTTTTAGCTTCAGGGTGAATGGAGTGGATGCATATTAACCTAATTATAAAGCAGTTTAATTAAGCAACGAATAGGTCGCGACCAGGTAGTCGCAAATTATCACCAGAAATCTCTAATTTCTACGGGAATAACACGGTAATAATCCAGGAAACGGCATCTCTTCGTTATATCAGAAGCCTTTACTTTCTTTACATTTTAAATTAGTTAATTAAAGTACCTTGTCCATTTAAAGCCATATTCATTTCCCATTAATTCACAGGCGAATCCATTCCATTACAAGCCAGTAATTCCTGATGCTCTTCGATGCCGATGGAAAAACACTGCATTTTTAAACAAAGCTGATTGGTGGATTTGCTCGGATACTAATGTAGAACTTACTTGGTTTGTTTGGATACAAATGGATTATTTTCGAATAAAAAAAACGACCTGGAAACTGTCACATAAGCCTGCCAAAATTAGATTACTAGAGGTGATATAGGCAATAATTCACAGTTAAATATTCACACGTTAAAGTAACTATAATTGGGTAGAAAAATATTTAAATTTTTGTACTAGGTAGAGTATCCATAACAGTAAAAGCTACACTCAGGGACAATTTTTTTGCTGTTGATTAATCTCGTTGAGCAAATATCGAGCTCGATGCGCCCGATCTGCAGTGAGACACCTTTGAAAATTGCACGTAATTTAACTCTTTCAAATGCAAATGATTCAACGTCTGTTCTGTCGGGCCGGAACCGGCAGTAATCGATGGTAAATGAATTGATTCAATTAAAAACGCCCGTCGTTCCATTTTGTTTTCCCCATTTTGTTTTTCACTTTTTAGTGTTCTTTGCCGGTCGTGTCTTCTGATTTGTATCGAGCTGTTGCTAAAAAAACTCGATTTTTAATGAAGAGTGCATTCGAATTGAAGCTAAACAACATTCATTTTGTTACAGTTTAAAAGTATTGATGGAATAATAGAAGCTCTAATAAGGATAATTTAATTTTAATTGAACTTTGTAAATCTAACATTCCAAAGTTTAAAGTTTAATTAATAACAATCATTAATTATTATCAAACATCAATAAAACCGTAAAGTTTTGATCAAAGCCTGTGGATCTGCAGATGGATTTCCAAAGTAGCTTGAAGTTACAGGGTGTCCCATAATTACACCGATTTATATAGGACTTTTTTAAAATATTTTGGGGCGCGTTAATGAAACTTATTCGATTGATTTTCGCATCACCCTGTATATATCTGGTTGAGTTTATTTCGTTTTTTAATCCAATTAATCCGTCGATAAATTAACCTTCGTGTACCTCTCGGTGATAAATTATTTATGGGATTTTTGCAAAAGTCCAGAAAACATTTACAAGAGCATTAATTTTTCCATCAGACAAGCAGAACTTTTAATCAACTTCCCGCTTCAATTAATTCTAAATTAAACTCTTTGTAAATGGAAAAGAATTGCAGAAGAGTAAAGCTAAAGAAAGTGCATGATTTTTATTCTAGGAAAATAATAACGAGCGGGATTCTTCGGGCGAAATCCACGTGTATTTTTCGAACGCAATGCGACAACAAAGCCTTATTTCGCGACGTTCTGTTTCTCCGAAAATCCCCTAAAGTGATTTTGAATATAAAATATAAACGCGGACGGTTTCATCCTTTCAACCACTTCACCGGCACTAACCGTAACTCGATAAAGAAAACGGTTTATCTCCGCGATCTTACCGGATTTTTACCGCGAATTAGATAAAACCTGACGACCACTTCGGGACCTTTAATTTCATCTAATTCCACCCAACTAATTTCCCAGCGTACTCTTCTATTTTAATCTCATGCCCGGACCGCCAGCACTATTGACAGCACCATTTCAATAGGAAATAGCGGATGATTAAAGTCAGTCGATATCTCTTTTGATGCGTACTCATTTCAGTTAATCAAAACGTATTCGGTTCACTCGAACAGATTATTCGATCTATCCTTCTTGTCTGTTGTAGCTCAAACTCAAGATAACTTCTAATTACCTGAGTTTCAGTTTGTGTAAGCGGGGTATTCACCGAGCCCTACAAAACCAGTGACAGCCCCTTTAATGCAATCTAACCTTGCACTAATGTTTTCTTTTTTAATGCAAACACTGCAGTTATTGCAAATCCACTGCAAATAACTCACCCTATAAAGTCTACGTTATTTTTTATTTAGTTTATTTTATCGGTTAATATTTATTAGTTTGCTCTAATATCAATTCATTTTTTTTGTCGTTTTAAATGACATTCGTACACCCTTGTATAGGCCCTTCAGAAATACCGAGAGCGTGTATTGTCGATGTAATTACTTAATTAATTTAGTTGTCTATAACATTTGGTAAATGGTGTCCTATTAACAGTGACTAAAGGGCTCCTTCAGCTAAAATTCTAATAGAAATCGATTATCTATCATGTACCTTGGTGCGTTCAATCGGGGATTTCGGCGGACCCGAAGAAACGGGGTTACCGAAGGGCCTTCGGTGCATTAAATATTAATGTTGTTCTGTTGTTTACTCTCGTAATTTATTCCGATTAATGAAGAAAAATATGGAACAACCGGTCGTGGGTGTGTGTTTAGGCAAAACAAACTCGAAGGGAAATCCGAAAATTGGTCAATTTGCATTAGATTTGAATAAAAAAATATACACTCTGCTGTGTAGTGACAACAGTTTTGTATCCAATGGATAGGAAGCGGGAACAGACGATTCTCCGCTCGGATAACCGCGCTGAAATATCAGCGGTTGGGATGTAAAACGAGGGATAAAGTCGCGGAAGAAAGTCCAAAGAATTTGCACATTTATCACAAAAGCGAAGTGCACCAGACTTGACAAGTTGTAGCCCAGGTGAATTGAAAAAGTTACGAATGAATAATGGTGAATTATTTCAAGCCATTTGAATTCGGCTTATTTTAGCGCTTAATGGAAAAATTAAAACTTTCAAACTTGCGCTAATTCGCAATTACGCGGCAATCACAATGAATTTACTGTACCTACAGTATTAATAAAAGTACATACAAAATCGCAAAGAATTCATTTGTATTTCTAAAACTGTCTCGGGTAATAGAAGAACTAGAACATGCAATTAGATGCACTAATGAAACACTAATAAACAGCTTGCGTCACGATGTTTTTTTAACATAATAATGTTAGAAACAACTCATTTGCGAGAAGACGTCTCCCGCTTTTTTTAAAAAAACTATAGTAAAATGTTTATCACTTAGCTTGTTAAGAGAAGGGAAGCCATAAATGTTTAATTGAGTCTGAGAGGTCGAAGAAATTCAATAGACGTAAAAACGTTAATTTATCGACGAAATTCCTTTCAAATTTGGGGAAATTCGAAGCTTTTAAAAACGTTTTTACTCAATTATTTACTAGACGATGTTTTTATAAACACTCTGCGAGAAAAAAGGAAATTTCATCTACAAAACATTTCATAAATCTCATTAGTTCTATTTTAACCGCTTATATATTCTTTTTTAGGTAACCCCCATGTACCAGATCTTTCATCCGCCTTCAAGAAACTCAAGAAGTGCTCCCCACGGCTCGTGATCCTCCTCAATCTTTCTTCGTTGGCCATTTTAGCAGCAGGTCTGTAATTCAGAACGCATTCCTCCTGGCACTCGCTGTCCAAAGAACCAGGCCTGCTGTACCTCAGGTTGAAAATGGCTCTTTCCGCTGACATACCATGGAAATACATTAGATAAATCGCCACCATCACGCCCGATCTGCCCAGACCCATTCGATCGTGCACTCCTACAGGCTATAGTAAGTAAAATAATTAAGAAACATGTATGTACGATAGTCGAACTCTCCGAACTCTCGCTCCTTTACTATCTATATGGGTGGAGGTGTGTACTAGTAAAAGAGCGAGAATTCATGGTGAGGCAATGAGCGATAGGTTTGCCGACCATCATACAATATGTAATTGTTTGTGATGGGTACTTACTAGTTTGAATTTCTTGCATCTCTGTATGGTTCGGATGAAAGTGAATATTTGATCGATGGTAGGAGCGTGGCATTCTTCAATAGGGATGTAAGTCCAGCTGAATTTCGATTCCTCTATGTCCGGTATCTTCTCCGGGCAAAGTGTTACCAAATGTCTTATTCCTAAAAAGTTTATTGCATGACAAGGCCAAAAAGTACTTCGAGAGTATTTAATTTTATTACTTTAAGTATTTTTACTTTATCTTATTCAAGTATTATAGAATATTAATTTTTATGCGTAATGGTGGTTGTCTAATTATTGGGGTATTCATTTATAACAATTTGTTTCCTTTCTCATTAAGGTGGAGGCCACTTTTAACTAGAATTGAAAATGTCAACTGTCAATTTAAAATATTTTCGTTCGATTTCGATTTCTATTCTCGATATATGAAATTGTTTTGTTCGATTTCTGCAATTTCAAAAGTTATTTTCCTAGGAACATGACGCATTCGTGTAAAAAAAGGTACGTTTTTATTAAATTTACTATCTTTATGGCAAAAACTTGGCTAATATCTTCATAATTTTATTTATCGATGACTAACTTCACTCTCGCCTTTATTGCAGCTCAATCCAGCTAATACACACTCATCAAAATCTCTAATTTCATTGCTTAATTTTTCTCTTCTTATTTATTTGTTGGTTTGTTGTTCCCCGCATTTTCTTCTTCTACCCCATTCAACATTTCATATTCATTGATTTTTATTTGTATCTCAACAACAACCTCGCTGAGACAAAGGGACCCGAGCGGTAATCGAAGAAGTAATTCAATGATTAAAGGTCGGTGTGCGGTCGAATGCAAATAGCGCTCCTCAAAGACCCTTTGAAGAAACCGATGAGACTACTTAATTAAAACGGGTAAAACGCACACCGATTGGCTGTTACATTCAGTTGATAACAGTAAAGCTTGCCTACCGATTTTCCAGAGGTATTCCAGATTGCCTCTGGTTTGCGGCCAGGCGAACGCGGAGAGCTGGTTTTTCTCGACCCACGTGAAGAACCAGGGAGGGTAGAGGGCGTCCTCTTCGTTCCTCAGCATCAGCCTGAAACAGTCGGGAAAATTCTTTCGCGAAAATTTTCCAATTACTCGGTATCAGAAATGCGTTACTCATTACGACATGGGCCATAAATTCCCGAAGGCTATAAGCTATAACGCCAGATTACATCTACATATAACTCTCGTAAAATTCATATTATTTTCGAACGTTCACTTGAGAATTTAAGTGCGCTCTTACTTTTATGAAGATGATTATTGCTTGTGTTAGTTTTTTTTTTGTACGAATCGTTAGATGGGAAGGCTTATTAAAGGGGGAAATAAACTTGTCTGGGTGCGTAGAATTTATTTTTTTTTAAGAATAAAATGGATTTAGTGTTTAGAGTTATCGAATAGAGTGATTTTTTATACGCGTTGAAATGTTTGGTTCGATACCGAAATAGCTGTTCAATCAAGGCGAGCCGAGCCTTGCAGATCAGTCAAAATCAAGGTGATGTTGTTTAATATAACGAGTATTGATTGGCGTTATTTATATCGAAAATAACGCATAAAATGAGGGGTAAATGCGCGCATAACACAAACCTGTAATCCTCCTCATTGTTGACTTCGATCAACTTCAAATGTAGCTGGTCCTCCAAAATCATGGCGATGCCCGGGCGAGTAAACCTATTAATTCAAAACGACACTTTTCCCTTCGATTTTTTTTCCACGATTCCACTAGAATCTACCACGCACCGTCGCCCACATAATATTTGTTTTCCGACCGAAGTTCGGTTTGCATTTGAATTTTAATTACAAATTTGTTTGTCGTTATTATTTATACTGCCAAAGCTCTTCCCCTGCCAAATCGCGTGCCTCAAATTAATTTCGCCGAGCGGTTCAAATTGGTAAATTTATCTCGCGCGTACTTATGTACTTTGATTAAAAAAAAAAATAGTGAGCTGCAACCCGAAGTTTGTAATGGGTTCATTACTCTGGGAAGTACAGCGAGATGTTTTATTACTATACAGTTGAGTTAGGATTAATGCAATGTTGCCAAGTTGTGGGAAATATTCAATAATTAAACGGATTAAGTTATTTTTGTTAAATTAAGTTGCATAATGTGGCAGGTGCAAGAGAAATGCGAAGGAAAATTGATAGGAAGAAAGTATATTGCTATATTTTAATCATTCAATTTTTATTGGTTGCTGGTTCTACAGGGTGAGTCATGAGAAAGTGTATATAGGGTGTTTCATAAGTTGATTCTTTTTTTTAACTGCGTATAGATCTTTTTATTCTAAGCAACTTTTTCGAGTATTTTTTTTAATATTCTGGAAAATAAAAAAAATGGAATTTTTTTAAATTTCGAATATTTTCCAAAACGTACCTGCCATTACCACACAGGTGTCAAAAAAATAATAAATTATTAATGACAAAAAAAATAATTTTTCTATTGTTGAATTGAAAATGACTCATCTTTATACAAATAATAAATTGGTGGACATGCTGATTATTTATAGAGAGTGTTTCCAAAGCGTTTCCAATCAAAATGGCGACAATTTTGAGCAATTCCTTTAACTTTCCTTTAATCATTGACATACGTAGGTTAAACAGTGTTAAAAGAAACATCAACAATTACAATTCGATTTATTCTGCATAAAAGATTACAACAAAATGGCTTTTATCCACCGCACGTACTCTAAAGTTGGTAAGAAATTACTTCTATAAAAAGCTGAACGAATGAAATCGATAAAATGACAGAAAATAATAATACATTACATACATATAACGAATAATGTAAAATATACGATCACAATAATCCGAAGCTACTGATTGTCGAATAGATGACGATCCACGCAATGAAAACGCAAAACGTACCGACGAAAAAGTAGGTTTTCTTCCTGTTCCAGGGGCTGTCGTTGGCCAAATCGGGGGGCGCGTAGTTCTGCCTGGCCTGCCGGCACACGTGCGGCGTGCACACGTTCGCATCGGTGCTGGTGCCGGCCGTTTGGCCGTTCACCACGACCTTGCCGCCCGCCTTCGACGAGTCGCCCTCCGTCTGGATGTTTTTGTCCATCACGTTGATTTTGGTGGACATCTAAGTGCGAAAAAAAATTCACTGGATTAGCCTCGATAAGTCTGGGTGGTCTTGTTTATGGGTTTTTTTTATCGCGCCAATAAAGTGATCTCTTGACTTTTTGATATAACATTGTAGCGTTAATTAATTGGTCCAATTAGTTCAGATTTGTATATGAAAATTGCGAGATTTCGCACACTAATAACAACTTTATTACTAATTACTTAAATAAATATCCAATTATTACTAGATATTTAATGCCTAATTATCCACCACACTGGCGCAAGTCTATCTAAATAAGTCTATCAAAACTATAAAGGTTAATTACATGGGATGAGGATTAAAAACTCCATGCGAAAATTCTTGCCGTTAAGAAGGGGTAGAGTAAATTAAAGTAGAGTAGAGAGCAGAGTGTAGAGCATCAGAAATAGAGAATAGATAGTAGACAGTAAAGAGTAGGAGTAAATAATAAAGAGATTACAATAGATAATAAATTCAGTGCGGAGTTCCAATGCGCCTCACCACATTACTCATATTTAAAACAAATTAAACAAAACTTAATTAACTAACCTCGTAACTGTCCAAAACTGTGTACTTTCGGTCCTTATAACCAACATTACTCATATTGAACAAAAAAATTATCACAATAATAAATACACATGAAAACGAATATTTAAAATCGATAAACGGGGGAACGTGGTCCCATATTTTGTAAGTTTACAATCGATCCCGATATACACAAAAGACTGATTCGAAGACACCGAAAACTAATACGATAAGAAATATTGTTAAGATAAGGTTAACCTTAGTCTGTTATTGCGAACTGTTGTGTATGTACTTACATACATACAAACAGGTCAATAAATATTAATTAGAAGGGAAACTTACTAACTTAATAGAAAAGTATTATACTAATGAATGTAATATTTAGATACCTACCTATCAATTAAGAATTATATTCATATAAATATGGGTATTTTATTGATCTTCTAAGATAGCATTTTAAGGGACTAGAACGAATGTGTAGTGTTTGTTTTCATCTAAAATGTTATATTTTTACCTACAAGTTGATGTGGTTTATGTTATCAGTCTACATAACAGTAACAAACACCTCGGTATCACATAAAAACAAACAAATATGAGAATACTGCGGTCCTGAGCTAATATTTGTATACCATTTGTAATTTTTTTAATCAATAAATCAAATTTTTAATCAAAATGTAACTCATACAAGCTCTAGTCATACAGAAAGAAAAATAACAACAAAATGAATAAAAAAACAAGTACCTTGATTCACGGCAATTCCCAGCACAAATTATTAACAATATACGCAACACTTCTCTATTAAAAAATTCTTTGGAAAATCACACGACCTATTACTTATATAAATTAATTAGAAATACTTGTGTAATTTGCGTTTTAAACGTTAACATTCTCTCGATGCATCTTAACATAAAAAAAACTTATCTACTATGTGCTACTTACATTGTTATTGGTGGTTTTTACATACTGCAATTCGTAATTCGGCATGGGAATTCAAAAAAACGTTGAGATATTAAAAATTGTTTCGACGATCGCCGAATTTAATTTATCGATTCGGATTTTTCTTGCGCTTCGACGAGCGCCTCTGTGACATAATAACCGGCCGAGATTGCAATTATTGAGAATTTGCTTTCACTTTCGCTCGCGTAGTTGTAATCAAATTTTTAAATTATTTCTGGTTTATAGGAAAATACACTCCAATGTCTTGTAATGTAGCTAATAAAAATTGGTTATAGAATAACTAAAATCTGTGCTCGAGAAATTTCCGAATTATAGTCATTTTATTAGAGAAACACCCTGTATATGTTCCCATTTAAATATCAATTTGGTTATTTATTGTTGTACAATTTTATTCCCGGGTATCGTGAGGTTAAAATTTCATTTTTTAAAAATACACACATTATTTTTTTTATTTTGCGTGATTTATTTGGGTACAGGAAATGTTTCGAAACGATAATTTCCGCCACTGGTTTGAAATACGACATGAATACCAACTAATCAATCACTAATGACAGTATTGTAGCATCAAATTGACCTACCTTTATACTAAACAAAAACTTGCAATAAAAATCATAAAGTATTATATTAAAAAAATTCGTTCAGTTTTTATTGATGTGCAGGTGTATTAAAAAAGTAATAAAGTACCAAGTACGATTAAAAAAAGTATAAAATCTAATAAACAGTGGGCACTTGAAGAATTAATTTGTGCCTATTCAATTTAATTGTTTAAAGTCTATCAAAATTACTTACGATTTTAACGGGTTTCTCCTTCGCCGGCTCCAATTTCGTCCTGTTTTCCTTCATCATGCTGGCTAATTGCGACATAATGACGATAATTGATGATATTTTGACATTTTTATTTTCAATCTAATACATTCATTTTTCGATAGTATATCAATTTCGTTTTGTTATGCATATGTTCGATGCCCAAACACCTGCAAATGAATTAATAACCTTTAAATAATTCGATATGGACTGTTTGTGGAAAATACAATATTTGTACTTACAGAATGCGGAAACGTATACGAGGGTTAGTCGTAAATTAAACGGATTAATGTTTTTTATGATATTTTGAAGGGTTCGTAGAATGGTGACAGTAATTAATTGATGTACAAAATAAGAAGAATTTAATGCAAACAAAAAAGGATCTAGTATTTCGTATAATTCATTACGTTGTGTATACAGGGTGTCTACTATAAAAACCGCCAAACTTCAGTACGATTATACAAGTCATTTTGAACAACTTTTGAACACTTTTTTGAAAGGTTGATAGTAAATTTTGGATTTAAAAGATACAAATAATTATGTTCACTTTACAATCGTGACAATTATATCTTTTATAACACCTGGTATTGAACTTTTTTTTAAACTGATAAATACTTTTCTTATAGCAAATTTAATGCACTTTTACGGTATGTCATCAAAATTAAAATGTGACTATACGAATAAAAGTAATATTTTCGTTTTTTATGGAAAAAATAAATAACATTTAAACCATGAAATGTTAAATAAAAGAGAAATTATCGACTTTTCGAAAAAGTGTTATATGACATTTTTGGTTCGAAATTACTTGTATAATCACCTCCTCAAGTTTGGAAGTTTTTATAGTAGACACTCTGTATAGAATTAATCCTGTGAATAAATCCTAGCATACACTGCTGCGTATAAATTTGAAATTTTAACGTGCCTAATAATAACCAGTCCCAAGGTTGCCGGCAATAAATTTATCGGAATAGGAAAAAATAACAAAATAGCAACAACACTCTCACTTTCGAATGTGCAAACAAACCAACAGCAAATCGACGCATTTATTCATTTAGTCGACCATACTCACATACATAGGCGAGGTGAGGCATTTCATCCTACCATTAGAATAATATATTTGTTTAGCGTTTCACGCTGTGTTTATTATATCGAGCGCGCAACGACTCCGCGATAAGCAACAAAGGAATTAGTAATTATTATGCATTATTAATCGCCATTATCGGGTACTTATTGTTAACGAAAACAGATAAAATCGAGTGTCCTGGCGAATGCGAACGCAGGTAAACGCAATCCGTTGATATTTCATTTTCGTACGAGATGAACCGCAGCTCGGAAACCCTCACCTCCGCTAACATCGAAGTAAGTACTTAGTTTTTTAATTAATTTATTTTTGCGCAGGCACTCAGTGTGTAGTAAAATGCTGTATAAATCCGGCACAGAGCATCGCATTTTATTAATTCGTATTACGAGTGTTGGGATTTTTGCAGGAATTTGTGGTATTGCGTTTGTTCGAATTTCCTATGTGGAATTTTTAATACTGTGGCAATTCGAAATTGCATATGTTATTTCGTACTCCTCTAATTTGGAATTTGTAATCATTTTTTTCGAGAAATTAGATGTTAAAACAACTATAGATACACGTTGGTTCATTTCAGTTTGCAACATGGTCATTTCTATGAGTTAACAAAGAACGATTATTAAAATAACAGTTGCTAGAGCTAGAGTGAAAAGTTGCAATGACACACTATCACTCTTTCTTTTTCCTTTATAAATCATAGCCTGTATGACCTATATTGCAAACTAAAATGAATCGACCTGCATATCTTACTAGGAGCAATGCATTATAAAGCATTTCTAACAAAGATTTGAATAAATTATAATCTAGATTGAGTGCAATTATTCGCTTCTTGATTTTAAATATCGTGTATAGTTTTTCAAATAATAACACAGTTAGGGAAACCTGTTTTATAAAAAATATAGAAAAAATTAGGCAATTATTATCACGTAATTAGATAAAATATCATCTCAAATAAGAACATTTATACTTGATTAAATCTCTCTGAATAAAATTGCACAATATATTGAGGTGCAGATAAACCCTTGTTTGAAATTTTTCTGCTCATTAAAATTTTGAAAATTTTGAATCTACTCTTCCAAATTAGTTGGTGATTGTTAAAATAAATAATAGAAACAATGTTAAGATTAAGTTTAAATAAAGAATCTAAATGGCTATTAAAATAAAATTAGATAGTCATTTAAAATTTAAAACTGATAACGAAATGTTTGTTAACCAAAATTTCGTTGTAATACAAAGTACAATTTAGATATTTAAATTTTTGGAAAAAAAGGATTGCACGTTTTGTAAATTCTGAAATATTGGATTCCTGTTAAATTATCTGTTTTTTTTAAATTAGCGATTAGTTTAATCTTCAATCTAATCTGGTATAGATTTTTTAATACATTTTATCTACCTTTTTTTAACACCCTAGACACTTACATAATCAAACGTAAGCCTATCAGCGCATTTCCATAAAAAAGTAATGTATAACCTTAGATATCATCAAACGTAATGCACGGTAATGTTTTTATGTATTTTTATAACCCAATTTCGCTATCACCAATTGGAAATTCATTTATTTTTATCCTAATCTGATATATTTCTCCATTGTTTTAGAGCAATCCGATTCCACAGGCACCTACCAGGCCGGCGAATAACCAAGACTCGATGAATCCCTGGAGCAAACAAAAGCATTACAGTTTTATAGTATTACTAATATGCTTCACGGTATGGGCGTGCATATTTTTCCCTATTTTATTACACCACAACAACTCGACGATGCACATGTAAATCACCCCGTTTCGAAAAAGTTACGATATTATAGCATGCTCTGATCGGTATAACTCATTTTTATACACGCATTTTGATACAATTAGTTATAACTCTAATTATAACGTTAAAACCATGTCCTTACGTTGTGTTGGGTACGCTACAATAGCCGGGATATATCAGTGAGATTAAGAAACTAAACTTTGGCAGTAATTTTTATTACTTTAGGTTAGGTATATAAATACTTATTAAACACAACATAAATTATAAAAATTAGATACGAAAATTGTGTATATTATATAAAAAAAAGGATATCACAACGTTAAAATGAAGTTTTAAAATTACATCATAAATGATAAACTACAAGATGCCTCGAGCGCGTAAATGAATTAAGTGATGTAAATTTAAATCCTAAATTAATATGTTAATATCATTAAATACTCAATGTAAATTAAATGCAGATGTAAACAACGCCGAGGCATCCTGTGTGCGTACAGTTCAAGCTGTACAATAAATATTCCATTTGTTATTCCATAGGTAATATATACAATTTGACTAGTTTGTAACATTTGTAAATGTAAAATATTATTATCGCCAAACGTTATAAGTTATTTGGTATGTAGTTAGATAATTGTAAACAAGTGAACGGTTTTGTACATTTTACCCGGACTCTTCTTCTAACATCGAATATATTTTTATATTCTCAAATTCTGTATATCTGCAGATAAAATGGACTATCGCTCACCTTGAATTCTCGCTCTTCTACCTTCGATATAAGCGGAGGATTGTACTAGAAAAGAAGCGAGAATGCAAGGTGAGCCCCTCATACATTCTCGAGTATTGCTTGGAAGTCAAAGTGGCTTCGATATTTCGAGAATCGACTCTTTTCCACATATTGTTCTAATTATTTTAAAGAATCGCGGGCAAAACGTACAAAAAATACGATTTTTACGCAGCGTGTTGGTGTATAATTTCTGCTATTCAGTCTTTTTTACAAAAAAAAAATGTAATGCAATACGAGTCTATTATTTTGTTCGCAAAATCTCAATTGCTAATTTTAATTTGACGGTAACATTTTTATACAACGTTACCTTATTGTACATAGCAATACTAACGTTTTCAAATATACGGTATTATATATGTATTTAACAGTATAAAAAATTTTCGCAGATCACTACATTCAACGACACAAAAAACACCTCGATATTTGTCATTTATATCGTTGAATGTAAAACAAATCGAGTAGAATCGCTTGAATATCCCATTAAACTTTGTGCTAATTGAATAACATTACCTGATTCTAATATTTAACGCTATTATTTGTGGTGCACAGGCTGTTTCGTCGAAAAAAACCCAATATTTTAACCATTTAAAACTACACTCTAATTCCAAAATAGTAGGCACTAAATTCTCGGAAATATGGATTTAAAAGTAAAACATTGTGTCAGGTTGTGATTCTAGATATTTAAGCATCTTCTATTTAAATAATTTACAGCTGCTAAATAGCCATAGAACAACGGCTAACTAATAACGAAAACTTCACAATCATTTCCGAGAATTTAGTGCCTACTATTTTGGAATTAGAGTACACCTAAATGCATAAAATATTGTAAAATGCTCCATCTAAACTCACGAAACAACCCGCATCGCAAACCCAAGCGACCCTACCCGCAAATCGAGCGCCGTCAACGGCCCGATTTGCTCACCTGATCTGCGAAAGTGACCCTCTTCTAGCTGGGCTGCGGCGGCACCAGCGCCATGTTCTGGTGCAAGCCGCTGATCGGCCGGCTCTTCGGCTGTTGCTCGGCCTTCCGCAGCTCCACCGACTGGCCGTGCAACTCCTCCGTGTACTCCCTGATCAACGTGGCGATCTGGAAGGCCTGCGCCGTGGTCAGGATCACCTTGCTCTGCTTGCGATCGTTGCACGTGATTATCATCAGGCAGTTCAGGGCGGGCGAGTAGCTGATGATGCTGTTGTAGTCGTACGTGCACAGCGTGTTCCTCGAACGGTGCTCCAGCAGATGGAGGCCTTTTTGGTCCACCGCCAGCCAGAGGACGCGAGGCCAGTTGGACGTGAACGATTGCTGCAAATAAATTGTTTCGTAGTGATTGAGTAATTGGTGTTCGAGAAGGTTTCTAATTACCATCACATCGAAGATGGTGGCTTTGTGTAGGGGCCAGCTTTGGATCAAGTTTAGAAACGCTTGTTTGGCTTCGGATGGAGTCATTCCCCTCAAGGATTGGTGGTGCATTTGTACGCCTTCGTTCGGTAATATCGGTACCATGCGAGCCGGTAAACAATGCGCTGCTATCGGCCTGTAATCGTGAATTACCTCCTCTAAATCGCCCAGTTCCAATTGAGCTTGAAGGGCTGTTAGCATCATCTGAAAAATACCAATTATAAAGTGTTGTAATAAGTATAGTTCGTTCGCTATCAGGAGATAGTAGTAAAATCTAATTTTACTAAGCGACAACTACTTCAAGAACCAGACGATTTACTGCTTCAAGAAGGTTTATAACTCCTGATAACGAACAGAGTATAAAAGAGTTGTTAGTAGTATAAGAGAGTATAGTAACAAAAATCAACTAGCACTGTTTGTACACTTCTGTACATTGAAATTAGTTTGTTACTCTATAATTTGGTAAACTTACAGCTTCTTTATCGGTAACAGGGAACCGATCGGTCCTCAAATCGTGCAATACTTGATGGTACAGCAGCTCCTTTTCCACGTTATCGTTCAGATTGATGAAATTGTCCATGAACAGGTGTTTTTTGAAGAGGAAAAAGTGGTTTTGAGGTCTGGCCCTTTTGGTGGTACCGCCGTTGTTCATGGCGTTAGCCGTCGTGGCGGCTCTGTATCTTTCCCATTTAGCCATTACATCGGCCACTTTCTCTTCGGCTGCTAAGCTACGTTCGGAATTTCCTAGCACCTCGTATATGGCGTAACCTGCGATTGATCGAATTTATTACAACCTGAATTAGTCATACAAACTCATAAATTAACTAACCTTTAGCGTTCTCGCTGAGCCCTATCTTATCTCGAACAACCTCGAGAACATCTTTAGCCGTTGCCGATGGATTGAATTCCACAGAGTGGTATTGCCCGTCCATAAAATGAAATCGAGCATATACCGGTCTTCTGTTTATCGTGCACAGTATTTCCTCTCTCGACGGGGGCCATTGTCTCCTCCTCGTCCCCTGCGTCTTCAATAAACACTTCTCTGCGAATCTAAACAAACACAATTACAATTACAACCCCCATTTTCGCTCACTTTACTAGCCCTTACCTTGCGTATTTTCCTTCTTCGGTAACGAAATCCGAACTGCACCGTTTCAAATGAGCTATCAAGTACCTGCGTATGGTTTTGTTCGGAGGCAACACCACCGAACAAGCCAAAGACAGCAGCGCCCAGTGCCTCAAATTCACTCGAGAATTAGGATCGGGATGATCGGTGGTTTGCTTGATTAGTTGCAGGTAAAGTTCGCACAAAAGCGATTCCTTCCTCATACAGCGCTCCAATATAGTCTGCAGAAGGGTAACGTGTTCGTCTTCGACTCGCCTGATGACTTCGCCTGATTTAAATCACACATTTATAATAGTTTAAACTTTCCCATTAGAGTCGAACTCACCGTTTTGACCTAACCCGGCGTAAGTGAGAATGATTTGAAACACTTGCAGCATGATCTGCTCGTCGGGCTCGGGTATCCTGCTGATACTCTGCGTTAATTGTTGCCTGCTAAACGCCCAAAACGAGTAATGAAAACCCTTGTAAGTCTCCCCGGTATCGCCGCCGTGTTCCTGCCTTAATTTATCCAATTTATGCTTGCTCAATCGCCTTAAAGTGTTCCGTAAGAAGTTCCCCGACGAATCTATGGGTTTCCTGAGGATATCCAAATCGACCAGAGCCCGTCTGCAGTTGACCAGGTTGTGATACAAGCGAACCCGATCCTCGTTAGTGATGGCTTTGACTCTCTTCAAAGGCGCCTCGTTTTCGGTGAGCCAGCAGGCCAGCGACGGGCAATAGCTGGCTATCAACGAGCCGATTTCGTTCTTCTGGAGCGTCTCGAACACGTAGCATTTGTGATTGTTGTCGTTGACGTGTCGCTGCAGCGTGATTGTAATGAAACTGTCGCTGGGATCCAACAGAATGCTCTCGACGTCTTGGTAGTGGAACTCGTTGAGCACGAATTTATCGTCGTTTTTGATCAGCATGATGCCCTCGCAGTTGACGCCTAGAGTCAGGGCGTTCCCGTAGGACCAGTAACCGCGATAGGTGACGGGGAACATGGTGGTGCCGTAGAGAGGGTACTGCATCACGCAGGATAAGTACAGAGCTTTGGCTGTCAGTTCTGTACGATTCGCGCCGTATTGCTTGTGAGCTTGAGCGATAATCGAAACCTACAATGAGATTTATCGTTATAAATTAACGTACTGTATAATTAATTAACGTACCCAAACGTCGTCTCCTCTTGTTCTGCTTATCCTATAAGGTAGATATGTTTCGATATCGTTATAATATTCGAACTTATTATTATCTTTGGGATTTCCTAAAGCTACTTGTGCTTGTAGACCGGCCAGTTGCAGAGCGACTTTTTCGGTGACCGGGAAATCGTCACACTAAAATAATACGTTATAGTTTGAAGTGAAATTGTAGTTATATTAACGAACCTTTACGACGCTATGAACCGCTTGAGCGTACATCAAATTAACTTCTACCGGATCTTGACTAAGCTCACGACTAGATTTGAACAATCTTCTTTTGAATATGAACCGATTCTCACCGCCGCTGACCGTCTGGCCGCTTCTTCTGCCCAACGTGGAGAGACTGCTCGGAGGCACTAACTTATTTTGATTCCTAAAACATTTTTGAAAATTTAATCATAAAATGATTCTAGACAGTTCAAAATGATTCTGTAGCGTTGTAAATGATTCTGAAGCATCCTAAATGAATTTAGAACGATCTAAATGATTCTAGACAGTTCTAAATAGTTCTGAAGCGTTGTAAATGATTCTGAGGTATTCTAACTGATTCTGGAACGTTATGAATGATTTTAGACGATTCTGAATGGTTCCATGGAGTTGCCATACTTTTAAAATTGACACAAATTCAGTCAATATTCCAGGGAAATCTACTTACAATTCCCATTGGGCGATGATATCGTACAAATAATGATGCGCGCGCACGTGCTCCTCGCCATCCGGGCGGCTCTGGTAGATCGCCCAGCCGTCTAGATTCCGCAATCCCAACCGTTCCGCTAACTTCTTAGCGGCGTCTCCGGCGGTATCCGTGGGATGGACGTCGATGGCTTTGGTGCGCCCGTCGAGGAAGAAAAACCTGCATACTATCGTACCCAACCGTTTCATCGCCTTCAAAAAAAAACCGAAAAATTACTACCAATTTTTAATGCTTAAAATACTCCGACTTACAGCAATCTCTACAGAAGAAGGCGGGTGTTCTCTAACAGAAACTTTGTTGTTATTGCAATTGTCCAAGCACCATTGCACGTATTGACTGATCCTTCCGGGTTGAGTGAGGTCCTTCTTCAGGAACGTTACGAAGTACCGGTAGAGTAATTTGGACGGTTGGAATGAAACTATGCACAGGCAAAGCAACAACCAAACTCTTTCAGTTCCTTCTACGCTCGGATTGTTAGTAGCTTGACGCATACATTGCACGAACACTTCATCTCTGAGCTCTTCCCTTTCCAAAGCATAACCGATTATCGACTGGATGACTTGGAGTTCTCGTTCGCCACTAATTTCCCCTCGAATATACTTATTCAAATCCTACGAATTTTACATTATAAATCGATTATTCTACTCGAATATAAGCTACTTACTCTAAAAATACTACAAGCGATATTTATATTATCGGGATCGTACAGATGCAGGTGCGAACTGGGAATGCTTCCCTTGTAGTAGGTGACCATTTCGCTTTTGGGGATCATCTCCGAACTCTGCCGTTTCCTCGTCAGCGTCGCCATGATGGTGCCTTCGGGGCTCCTTTCGTGCGCGTTGAAGTACGTATTCGCGAAATCCACCATATCGAATTTGGTCTCTTCGACGAACGCGTTCTCCTTCTCGCTGTTTTCGTTGAGCTCTTGCAGTTTCTTCTCGACGCGGAATTTGCGCCGTTGTTCGCGCTCGGTGTTCGGCACCTCCTGGTGCAGCTGCGCGACTTGCTGCGGATGTTCTTGCGAGTACCGCCAGGTCGGGTGCTGGATAATAGTTTATAAATTTACCGGCATTTGGTGAGTGTGGTGAACTTACGGCTTCGCTGTTTGATCTGGATACTGCTGGAGTTGTTTTAGGAGATTCCGATGCTAGGCGACTAGGAGGCGCTGGTAGTGGAGGCGGCGACACGCACACGGGAACCGGTTCTTCTCGGGGAAGCACGGCTTCGTAAATGGGCTCGTCCTTTGTTGCTTTGGTTTCGATTTGTACTAGAGGAGGTTGAGGTTCCGGGTTTGCCTACGATGGAGAGGAGTATGATGTGAGATATACGGTTTTTAACCAGATATATAAGTAGAAATAAGTCATTAGAAATCAAAGCAGTTTTTAGTTGCTGAAAATTATCATTATTTTAAAAAATATAGCCCTTTTAAATTTAAAGTTTTGACCAATAACGTGTAAGATACTAACCAATCATAAGAGAACTTTGTTGTATTGAATCATAAGTGGCATAAGAATTTGAACAAGACTTCTACGGAAGAGTAGAAGAAACGAACAAAAGTGAAATGTAACATCAAATGACAGATGACATATCTAAGGTAGTTTCTTTGTTTTAAGTTTCTTGGCCAAAAATAAACCCTTTTTTAGAATACAATGAAGAATTTCACAAAACGGCATGAAACAGGCTTTTACTACCTTCGGATGCGACATTTTAAAATTGCATAAGTTGCTTTAGTTGGAGTTTAAAAAGTCAAAAGTATACATTCGATGTTGCCACATTACCATTTTTACTAAACAATAATTTAGAATTTAAGGTATTTACAGAAATTCGTAAATATAGGCATATTTTATTATTTAACAATTATAGTTTCGCTCTATATTTCGCTGTATATTCGCTTCTATATTCGATATGAGTTCGCTCTATATTTTTTTCAGAATAAAAAAATAATTGACAACGTCGCTAAAAACAATCTTTATCACCAATTCTTAATGCGATTGGTTAATGACTAGTGACGTATTTCAAACTTTAAAAATTAAGTGTGGCCTTAATAGAAAACGAAGAAAATAAAAATTTCACCAATGACTTCATAAGAATACATAGTTTCATAAAAAATTGAAAAAAAGTCGTACTCCTCTCCATTATAATGCAAATTGAGGGTACATACTTGAAGACAAAAGAGTTTACTTACGTTAACTGTAAAATCAATGGGAGGCGGCGGCGGCGGGGGCCCCGTGGGTTCCGGTAGAGTAGGCAGGCCCATCTTAGGAGGCGTCGGTTGTTGTTGCTGCTCCTGCGCCAAGCCTTCCAGCTCTTGTTGTATCACCGTTTCCAATTCGACGTCCAAATCTTCCACGAGCTCGTTCATCTTTTCGCCGATTTCCTCGATGATGTGGTTTCGGTTGTTCGGTTGAACGTCGGATAGGAAAGCGAACAAATTGTCCAAGTCCACGGATTCGGTGGGACCTTCTGTTCGATTGTGCTTCAGTTGCTCGGCCATTTGCGATAGAGCCGCTATTTCTTGTTGGGCCGCTCTAAAAAACACGAATATTAACATTACTCAATTATAAATTATAAATATTTACTTTTCACTGCGTTCTAAATCTTCTTCTTGCGCGAAAGAAGGCGGCGGCGGCGGTGGAATATCGTTTAGTTTATTCTCCTCCATTAATCTCTTAGCTTCCTCTTCTTCCTTTCGTTTCCTTTCGGCCCGTTCGGCCTCCCTTTGCTTCCTTTCTTCCTCCAGCTTTTCTCGTTTTCTCATTTCCTCTTCCACGCGCCGCATTTCCCTCAACGCCGCCGCCACTTCTCTGGCAAAGGCCCCTCTCAAATGGCTCTGGATGACGACGGCGGCTCTTCGCTTCCTCAGGAAATCGATCCGCAATTTCCAGCCTTTGTAGGCGTGTTGGATCCTCAACGTGGCGTTCAAAACCTTCAAAAACTCTTTCCGTCTCACGTACATCCTAAACGTTTTTTGTATGAGAATCGCCCGAGATCTGACCAGCTTGTTTCTGGCTTCTTCGAGGGGTTCGTGGACGTGCGGTCGCATGAAAACCTTCGTTTTGCCCATTTGCCATTCGGTTTTCGGCACGTTGTGGGTTTCGACGAGATTCAGGCAGGCCTTCGGCATGTCCGGAGGGAGGCGGTTCTTGGACAGGCAGTGGTAGCGGATCACGAAATCTTCGAAGCTCATGTGAATCGGGAAGCCCTCTTTTCTAATCCTTATTATATCTAACATTCCTAAGTATTTGAGTTGATCCAACACCAATTGATCGTCGTAGCTATCCGCTTGTTTGTGTTTGTTCGGTTTTATGCATCGAACGTACCAAGGAGTAGTCGACTAAAATTATGAATATGCATAATTAATTGGAATCGTGATGATAAAATTGAATGATTTACTTGTAGCACGTCGACGAGAGCTTGCAGCTGGTGCCTGAAGGTATCGGAAACGGTGGGTTTCCCTTTGCTGGTGCCCCTCGATACGGTCGAAACTCCGTTAATGTTCGTCCTTTGGGCCAACGTGTTGGACAAATCCTGGAAGGTGTACAATTCCTGAACGAATTCGTTACTACTTCTAGATAGAATATCAAAAAATACATCTTGTTGAACATCTCGATTCTTGTCTACGAATCCTTTAACATTATAAGTTACACAGCCAGCGTAATGTTTGATTCCAAACTCCGTCTCCCATTTTCGCCTATCTTCACCTAAAATAATTCGCTATAGAAATTGCCTATTATAGTACAATAGAGGTGATGTATACCTTTAACGTATCGTTCGTTATTTTCGAATTCAGAATGAAGATTGGAAATATAGGAAGCATCACAACCCTTCGGTAAATGGCACTGTTCGGATAACAGTCTTAGAACACACCTCGGCGGTTTCTCCAGCAATTCCAAGCATAAAGTATTATCGGTAAAATCGATGTGATTAAATTGGATTTCCTCTTGTATGTACTAAAAAAAACGCGCAATCAACAAACCACATAACAAATACACGTCGCATTACAATTTCCTGCTCCAACGCGAACACGTAATGGTTGAAAAACTTGTGCAATTTCTCGTTCGTGTAATTGATGCACAGCTGTTCGAACGAGTTCACGTTGAAATTTTCGAAACCGAAGATGTCCAGCACGCCGATGAACCTCGTCGAATCCTGCCCTGGATTCGTGCACGTGTTTATGTGATTTATAAGCCAAGCGAACGTCCGCGAATACAGGGCTTTCGCCATCGCATGCCGATTTTCTCTAGCCTAAAATACACCCATTAATGTACCGTTAAGAAAACATCGTTTATACTCCGTTCGCTATCAGGAGATAGTAATTTTGTGACTACTTTTCAATTATTCATTCAGGCGCCTATAGTTTACTGCTTCATTACTATCTCCTACTGGCGAACAGACTATAATTAACATTCGCACCTCTTGCAATTTGAGCGGAATCTCCGTGATGTTGCCGCGCACGTTGATTTGCCGGATCAACACGACCTGTCTGATGTGCTCCAGTTCGAGGCCGAGCAAATCCGATAAAATTTCGATGATACTCTCGTCGCCTTCGGTCAATTGGCACCGTTCCCCGTCGATGTCTTCGAACGTCAAATTGCCCAACCACAAAATCGCCGATAACGTTTGGAATATCCCGTTGCACTTGTTGCCGGGCACTTGCAGCACGTTAAACGCCAGCATCAGGCTGTCGAGCTTCCTCGAATCGCCGTCGATTTTAATGCAGTCCGATTGGTTCAAGTAGTTGTAGAATTTCGCCTCTTTCAGGTGCAGCTGCTTGGCCAGTTCGGCGTTACTCTAAAAATCGTACAATGAATTTACCGAAATCGAGAGATCGGATTACAAGTACCGTTGCTTCTTCTACTAGTTGGTAGAACACGTGGTAGTTTCTCTCCCCGCGTCCTTGGAACGTCAATCTGGACTGTTCGAGCAGGTAATCCTGCACTATGCAACCGGCTATCATCCATCTCGAATCGAAGCACACCTGCATGAATTTCCCGAATCTGCTGGAGTTGTCGTTTCTCACCGTTTTCGCATTCCCTAAAAAAATATCTCCTAAAGACCACTAAACTAAACTAAACCTCTGTACAAGTATTATGGAATTGCCAAAGGAAATCTGGTGAAGCAAGATTTTTACTCTAGAGGAGTCTAGAGAGACTTTCTGAAGCCAAGGACCAGATTTAAATGAATCATTTATGCCTTACAAAGGCCTATCTTCTAAAGGCCACTCCTCGACAAGCCTTGTAGAATTAACAAAGGAAACCTGTCGAAGCAAGACTTTATAGTGCTTCTGCAAGCAGGACCAGCACTCTAGAGAAACTTTCTGAAGCCTAAAATCAGATTTAAAGGACTCATATATCTCCTAAAGACCACTCCTCGACAAGCCTTATAGAATTGACAAAGGAAACCTGTCGAAACAAGACTTTACACTGCTTCTGCAAGCAGGACCAGCACTCTAGAGCGACTTTCTGAAGCCTAGGATAGGATTTAAACGACTCGCAGACTCGCTTACCGAAAGCTTCCAAGATGGTATTGGCCTCGAGTATCTGCTGCTCGACCCACGTGGACACGCCGCTGGTGACGGAGCAAAGGTACTGCAGTATGAACCTGGTGGATTCGGTTTTGCCCGCGCCGCTTTCGCCGCTGATCACCAAGCTCTGGTTGTTGTGATTCTTGCCGGGATTGTCGGTCTGCAGGTTGGTGTAGGCGGCCTCGGCCAGGGCGAAGACGTGCGGCTCCATCTCTCGCATCTTCTTGCCATGGTACTTGTACACGTAGTGCTGCAATATTACGAGATATCGCCGTGATAACCGAGGGATTAGGTGGGAATGTATGTAGGTCAAAGTGGTCAGTTAAACAAACAATGTAATTATTTAACGCGGTCAAAGAGGGTGTGTTGCACGTTGCGGTGAATTGATAATGTTGGATCAGGATCTGTCGCATAAAAATGATTTATTACACGATTTAAATGAAAGTATAGTTAAGAGTTAATTCAATTTAAAATTGCAAAGTGCACGCGACGGCAGGATGTCGGCAATAAAAATTTCTTGATAGAACAATCTTTCTTTTTTGCAATTCCCGTTTCTGCGACTAGTCGAGACGTCCAAATCGCCGAATGATTCGATTGCAATTATCCAATTGGAGAGATACCTGCGTTTCAGTGGAGTTATCAAGTCATGAAAAGGCAATTTGTTGTTTCGATTACATTACCGCGAATTTTTTTTATGTACGTTCTTATCGCGCTAGACCGAATGGAAAGAAGCAATCTATTTGGTAGATATAGAGCGATGGAAGCGTCCGTAATATATCGAACACCGGCCCTGGTTATCGGCCGTTTAGTTCCCATGCCCACGTTTTCTAAATGCGTCATACTCGGTACTTTTTTTTTCGGACTGAAACTCAACACCGAAAGATATTTCGTGTGTAGTTTCCACGAAATTATTATTTCAGTTGTCTTCCGCTAAAGAGTTGAACGTGTAAAAATAATGCATTTAAACTATTCGCCAGGATGTACCTATCGAAGTTTTCGACGTGAACCGATTCCCAATTTAATTTTCTCTATTGTTTACCGAGCTTATTAATATGCAAATTAATTTCCTATTTCCTTTTCCAATAACGGGTCGGGTGTTTATTGGAGTATGATTTTCTGCAATTTCGTTTTCTTTGTTTGCATAAGCGGCCTATAAAGGTCGTCTCGAAGCAAATAATATTCGTACATCCTCTATTTAAATCGTGGGAAACGCGCTTTGCTCAAGTACTGTGACGAAAAGTCATTGTAATATCAACGAAATTCCCATCCTTTGATTAATGCCAGTAAATAGAAGGAAAGAAGATAATTAACATCTCAACGAAAGTGTATTTTTACGATGCATCCGTCCGCTCGGTTCCTTTTCGAACCAGTTGAATATAGCCCTAAACTATTTTTAAGAAATTATTGTGGTCTATTTTTGATATTGTTATATAGGAAATGCTTTTATTTTCGGCACGATTAATGAGCGCTTTAAGAATGTAGGAATGCGATATTAAGTGCTTAAAATTAAGGGCCATTTTATGTTATGTTAACACCGAATTAGATTAAAAAATTTCCATAAGAGGAAGTACGAAAACCCGGCGAATTTGTGATAAATGTTGGCAAATCAAAAAGGATATCCGCACGTATTTTGCAATGTAATATTATTTAATAAAGATACAAAATTATTAATGCTAATGAAAATTACCCGTTGTAAGATTTAATTTGCAAAATCAAAAATTCGTCAATTAAAAATGATTTTGGGATATATTTCCCCTTACCTGTGAATAGATGTCAATGTCCTTGTAAGGATTAACTGCAACTAAAATGGTGCCGGTGTATGTCTAAATCGCATTAAGGAAAAAACAGACAATGTTAGTTGTAAAATTCATTCATTCTAATGCCCTATGTAGCGTGCAGTTCCTCGATTTATGCACCTTCCCCAAAGCATAATAATTTATCGAATGGTAAACAAACAAAACGCATAAAAATAATACCAAAGTACGTTTTCATCGTCGATGATTATTCATTGTCAATTACCGGTAAATCTCGTTAGAATTTTGTGACAAGCTCGTTAAAATTAACGTCTTTTCTACATTCGGATAATCCGGCGTGTAGGCCTCACAAATAGATTATATAGTCGTAGGCCGTGACTCGGATGCTCGTAAAACAAATTTTATAGTCAAACAATGAGACTCGTTTCGGTGGCTTTTATTATGCAGCTCGCCCTTTTCGATGTCGCCGGTTTACCTAAATCGTGTACTTTCAACGCACACCGAGTCCTCAACTATCAGACAAAACGCTATCTAATTGGAGATGATTAAATTACGTTGTTAATTAAAATATGCCGGTGAATTGTTTTTGCGTTGGAGTGATAGGGGATGTTGAAATTGTAGCTACGCGCCCTAAAAAATTCTAAAGTCTATTGTAACAGATGACGAAAACAGATGTTTTAATCTAGATCATTGTAAAAAAGTCGAATAAAGTAGAGTATCGCGTTCAAAGTAGATCAACCCATTAAGCTTGTGGAATCACCAGGCAATTCAGAATAAGGTTTCTAAGTATATGGGAGCAATCTACTCTAGAAGATTGCTTTAATTTATTTGAAGCTCTATTAAAACGATTTATAGCGAATTAATAAAAATGTAATAATTTTCTCGCTTTGAATTGGCCTGTTAAAAAAATACATCGAATGACATGGAAATATTCTTTGTGCGACCTTAAAGATAACACACATTCCGCGTTGAGGTTGACAACAACATGTATAATGGTGGGCGATTATAAAGGGAACGGAATGGGATTTATCGATTCGAATTTTCAGGGAATAATGTCAGTGTCATCATCAACTTTTAGCGATTACGTTCGAATGCCTAATGGAATTCCGACGAGCGCGGTTTATTTACAACGTTATTACCTAAATACCTGCGATTTTTATTTTATAAATAATCGCTCGAAATAAACAATCAAAACTCGCCTATTAATTACTAAGTAATTTCCGAAAACGAAAGGGAAAAAATTCGAAAAATCTAGGTCATTTAACTAAATAATGAATCATCTAAAAACTATTTCTTACGAGTCTGTTACAGTTCCGGATAGCTCGGAATTCCTCGAATGCCCGGAGGGCTAGAAGGAGTGGATGACTAAACGCTTAAGAGTTTATAAGCGATTGTAAAAAATATTACAAACGATTGGAACTTATAAAAGCCACTTGTAATAACCGATTCATTCGTAATAATTCGAATCATCTGCGCAAATTGTAATAAACAATCGTTTTATTTTAATAATAAACCATGTTACCCTCGGTGTCGCGAACAATACATTCCAGGGCATGTTTATAAAAAGCTTCAATTACTAGCCGATACTGAAGGAGCAATTACGATAACATTTCTTTGAACAAATTCCATTCTAAACGATAAATTCATCGCGTTACATTATGTACTCTTTCGCTTGTGCGTTTTGTTTATTTTTAGAACCGTTTATTGGCTGCTTTTAAGTCCATATTGTCGACATATTACAACTGTTCGAATTCCCCGAATATCGGAAAGCACCTTGTTTATTATTCCTGGCTTCAATCACATGTAAAAGGATACGTAAATTTTGCTGTTCTCGTAGCGAATCTTTAGATTCTTGTTGATGACTTCTTCGTTGAGGACAGTCAGACGGGTCATGTCGGGAACTCCATTTTCGGGGATGGTACCTGGAACAAAAATTACAGTCTCGTTTCGCTCGTGCATTTAGCGAATCATCCACGCGCTTATTCGAAAAACTACCTGCACAAATAGACGGTGCATTTTCGAGAATAAGAAAGCTAAAAGCGGGAGGCAGATGTTTGGAGACTCGCCGGCCACGTGCCCGTTTTTACCGATGCCCGATGCACTCGGCGAGTTTTGTTTTATATGGGTGAACCAGCCTGTGCCCCGAGGGCAAATGAGATTATTTATTTGAGCGATCGGAACACCATCTGCTCGGAGACGAGAGGCTCTCCGGGTTTTTTTTTATCTTTACGGATAATTCTACTACTACAGGTGACAGCTCCACTGCTCCACCATTAGTCATTATTGAATTAAATATAAGGGTATAAAAATAAATGGATATAGTTAGTGCTGAATTTGTCGATTGGCTCAAAATAGTCATTACTTAAGGGATAATAAAAGTACAGAATATACTGGTTTTAATGATTGTTTACAAGAAATATACAGGGTGGAAATAACAAATTAGTTTGCAATAATTGAACATTTTCCACTCTGTTAATTCAGCCTAGATTAATGCACTTGTTAGGTTAAATTAGACTAAACCTAAGTTTTACCAGGGTAAATTTCAAAATACGGGTAGGGTAGGTTTCAAGTGACTTAATGGGAACCCAAGAAACCCAACAAAACCTACCCTACCCTATTCTAGCCTACTCTACACATGTTTCTTGGGTATTTCGCAATTCACCCGGGTAAACCTAGGTTTAGTCATTTATCTAACATTATCAGAAACACGTCCATTATCATGGGACACACTGTATAAAAAAACCCAATTTAATTTTGAATAAAGAATGTTTTCTGTGCACTCACGGAGTTTCTAAATAATTGATCAAATTTTAATAAATATTTATTTGCAATGGTGTTACACCTCTAGTAGATCACAATCAATTAAATAGGTGTTACCTAAACCTAGGCTATGTTTCCACCACAACATAATATCAAATTTAATAGAATAAATGAATTGAAAGCAGCTGTAAAACGCGAGAAAATCGTCGCTAACGCTGTAAAATCCGAAGCAATTTATCCAACAGCTGAACCATGCAAAATATCAATAATAGACACCCTCAACTAAAAGGGTGGTAACAAATTAATAGTTTTCGCGAGGGAACTTACCCGCAGAAGAAAAATCTAGCTCGACCATGGTTTAGATTTGCGCAATGGGCATCGTATCGCAAGTTTTCATTCAAAAATTTTGTTTTTAAAACAACACAAGTTCAAAACTACATTGCAGGTTTATGTTGTACGCGGAGACACACCAAACGCACAAGTCGAATTTCGGACGTCGACTGTTCGGATTTTTCACACTAACCGGAGTAATCGGAATCAGTGACTAAACTAAAACTGCGTTCGTTGCTCGTTCGGTGTCTGTTCATCGCTTTAGCCCGGAGCAAGAATTTTTTTCTCCACATCCGTCTCTACTTACTCCACTATCAAATTATGTATACTAAGTACTGTTTTATATAAATCTGCAAGTTTTGACGAACTCCCCACATCAATTTATCCAATAATTAATTTTATAAATGGGTCTTTACTAAAATTACACCAAAACAACACAGTGGAACAAAACTTTTAATTAGACATTGACAAGAATGACATATAATTGACAGTCGTTGACAATACTATTTTAAGGTTATCTCTTACGTTTCTACTATCAAAATATTGAGATAATTCGATCATAGTTTAAAAAGACCTAGGAAATTAATGTGATATTATTTATTAAACCAGCCAAAATGAAGACCAGGTTTAACACGTACGATATCGTGTGTGTTATAGCGGAATTGCAACAGTATGGACATTAAAAAATGTAAATAATGACTACTATTCTTACTAATTGCGAATATTTTAGCCTTGTTGGTATGAGAGTGAATAATATATACGATATCGATAGCAAAACATACTTGATCAGGCTGCAGAGGAGCGAAGAGAAGCAAGTTTTACTGATTGGATCAGGGGATCGTTTCCACAAAACAAGTTTCGAATGGCCCAAAAATATTGCTCCATCTGGTTTCAGTATGAAGGTAGGGATACATATTATTATTGTCATTTCAAAACTGCAATATTCTAAATTTTAGATGAGGAAACATCTTAAAAATAAACGCTTGGAATCTATCACGCAATTGGGAACCGATCGAATCGTGAATTTCCAATTTGGCTCGGGCGAAGCTGCATATCACATAATCCTAGAACTGTTCGATAAAGGGAATTTACTCTTAACTGATTTTGAGCATACGATTTTGTATGTTCTCCGTCCGCACACCGAAGGCGATAAATTTAGGTTTGCTACGAAGGAAAAATATCCTCACAACAGAGCGAGGGAAAGCGGAGTTATAAGTAAAGAAAAATTATCCGAGATATTGGCTAGTGCCAAAGTTGGTGACCAGTTGAAGAAAGTTCTTGTATCAAATTTAGGTGAATAACTATAATTTATATTTTTTATAAATGTTCTAAATGTTTGTTTTTATAGAATATGGACCTGCTATAATTGAGCATGTTTTACTTAAACGTAACTTCCCAAACTCCACGAAAATCGGAAAAAACTTGAACCAAAACGAAGATATCGATAGAATCCTAGAAGCACTGAACGAAGCTGAGGATATCTTCCAAAATATAAAACCTGAACAAATCAAGGTAAACAAAATATCTAAATATAACTACGTAAATATTTATTTTTGTTACATTTCAGGGCTACATAATACAGAAAAAAGAAGAACGTCCAACATCCGATGCAAATTCCACTACAGTTTTCTATTCCAATCAAGAATTCCATCCAATGCTCTTCCAGCAACATTTAGAAATGACACACAAAGAGTACCCGACGTTCAACGAAGCCATCGACGAATTTTTTTCATCATTAGAGAGCCAAAAATTGGAACTCAAAGCTGTGCAACAAGAGAAGGATGCCATGAAGAAATTAGAGAACGTCAGAAAAGACCACGATCAAAGACTCGTGGCTTTGGAGCAAATTCAGACCGTCGATAAGCAAAAAGCCGAGCTGATTACCAGGAACCAAGAATTGGTCGATAAGGCTATTTTAGCTGTGCAAACGCTCTTAGCTAATCAGGTAAAAAGATTATTAGCATTGTATTGAACTTAATAAGCTTGTATGGACGTTTAAGATATCGTGGGAAGATATTACGGATATGGTAAAAGAGGCATCGTTGAAAGGAGATCCAGTAGCCTGTTGCATCAAACAACTCAAACTAGAAATCAACCACATTAGTCTTCAATTAACCGATCCGTATGCGGAAAGTAACGAATCCGATGTAGAAAACAACGATAACCTACCATCGATGATCATCGATCTCGACTTAGCTTTATCCGCATTCGCGAACGCGCGCAAGTAAATGATATTATTCACTTGTCAACCATAAATTACATTGTATCGGTTCCAGATATTACGATCAAAAACGATCTGCTGCTAAGAAACAGCAAAAGACCATAGAATCGCAGAGCAAGGCGCTGAAATCCGCCGAGAAAAAGACGAAACAAACCCTCAAAGAAATGCAAACGATAACGAACATAAACAAAGCGCGGAAAACGTACTGGTTCGAAAAGTTCTTTTGGTTCATAAGCTCCGAGAATTACCTAGTTATAGGCGGTAGAGACCAACAACAAAACGAGTTGATTGTTAAAAGGTGATCATCAGCATACAATTGCAATAGTAGTATTAAAGATTTATAATTTTCAGATACATGAAACCCACTGATGCTTATGTACACGCCGATATTCACGGTGCTAGCAGTATAGTCATCAAAAACCCCACGGGTAATCCCATTCCGCCTAAAACCCTCAACGAAGCGGGTACCATGGCTATTTGCTACAGGTAAATATGCATATTAAACTTACTTAATGCTTAAATTTGTATTTTTCAGCGTTGCTTGGGAAGCTAAAGTAGTAACAAACGCCTACTGGGTATGGGGCGAGCAAGTCAGCAAAACCGCTCCTACCGGAGAGTATTTATCCACCGGTAGTTTCATGATAAGAGGCAAGAAGAATTTCCTTCCCCAATCGCACCTGATACTAGGTTTAGGCTTCCTATTTCGCTTGGAAGATAGCAGCGTCGATAGGCATAAAGACGAAAGGAAAATATTAACTGCTAACGAGGAAGATGCCGCTATTCTGGCAGAGATAGACATGGGGAAAGATGACGTAGAAGTGGAAATTCTAGACGAAAGTGATGGTATAGTTATTTGTAATCCCAAGTGTACAAATCTTATAGAGTAAATCGATTTTGCAGAAGATGAATTAGCAGCGCAATCTGAAAATGCTGATAACAAAGAAGTCGAAAATGCTGACAATAATGAAGAATCAACCGATTCCGATGAAGAGAATAACAAATTTCCTGATACTCAAATCAAAATTCAGCATTTCTCTGGAACCAAGTGAGTGGATAGAGTAGAGTAGAGAAGAGTAGTGCACACTATTGCAAAGTAAAGTAATTTAGTGTAGTGTAGCGTAAAGAGAGAGCAGTGCAGAGTAGTGTAGAGTAGAGTGATTATAATTATTAACTAATTATTTTTTTAGGAACATCATAACTGAATCATCGGAAATAGCCAATGAGGAAAATAACGAAGATCACGTATTTTATTTAGGTGATAATAAACCGGTTGTGATAAAGTCCAATCAGAAAAATCGAAGCAGAGGGAACAGCGAATCGTCTGTCAAGCAACAAAAAAATAACGAAAAGGGTTGGTAATATCGAAATCTTGTCGAATTTTAACCAATTTTTAAGTATGTACTTCTTATGTACTTTTCTAGCCGAAATTAAGAACGATTTGAAACAGCAGCAAGTTAAAAGAGGCCAAAAAGGGAAATTGAAGAAGATCAAAGAGAAATACAAGGATCAAGATGAGGAAGAGCGAAAACTAAGAATGGACATCTTACAGGTAAATCATCTAGCACTCCACAAATGTTGATTAATAATAACCATATTATCTAGTCCTCAGGTACCGGTAAGGAAAAGGACACCAAAAAAGGTAAAAAGAAGAAAGACGGCTCGTCGGAAAAAGGTTCCAAAAAACCCCCAGTGAAAACCATAAAAAATTTCACCCCTAAAGAAATATCAGAAGACAACATCGACGATGAAGATCTAACAATTCAAACCGATATCGACATGATAGATGCCCTCACGGGTATCCCTGTCTCCGAAGATGAGCTGTTATTCGCCGTACCTGTGGTTGCTCCTTACAATACTCTATCCAATTACAAGTAAGCTTTTAATTGTCATTATAAAACTAGAGCTCATCTCTACTGGAGTGTATGCAACCCACATTACCCGAATTGCATCATTTTCGCTATCCCTAGCTGGGGATCCCCCTAAATCTCGTGCTAATTTCCATTGCTGCCAACTGAAATTGGGTTACCAATCATCAACGCCTTTAATGGTTTTGTTTTTTTAGGTTCAAGGTGAAATTAACCCCGGGTACAGCGAAGAGAGGTAAAGCAGCCAAAACGGCGGTGGCTATGTTCCTGAAGGAAAGGGCCATCATCCAAAGGGAGAAGGATTTACTGAAGGCCGTGAGAGACGAACAGGTGGCGAGGAATATACCGGGCAAAGTGAAACTGTCCGCGCCCAAATTGCAAAATTTAAAAAAGTAACTGTGGTTTTGTTGTATTATAAAAAAATGTTGATTAAATTACATTATATACTCGTTGGTTTTATTTGCGTTTGTTCGCCCTATAAAAAATAGGGACTCGACTCTGTCCTTGGCGACAGCAATATTATTTATCTATACTTGAGCGGACGCAGATAATATTGAAATTTCTCGATTTCCCGGAATTCTCTTCAAAGCGAAAATATCACACTCCAAAATCTAATATTTGCTTTACGATTTTTATTTTCCATATCACAATTAAAGTGGGTCCGATCTTGTTGCCAGGGAACCACCGGGAGGTTGAGTAACCAGTCAGTCGAGGGGTCGCGTGAGATCACCTGCTCGTTCTGTGAATCCCTCACGGGTTTCGGTCAGGTGTATATAAGCGCGAGCCAGAAATGCGTAGTTTATCAGTTTTCCACCGATTGACGTTGGGTTGATTTATCATCGAAAGCGAAAGTCGAGAAGAAATATGGACCAAAGAGCTACTGACAATAGATCGAATCAGAAGAATCCGAACAACGATGCCTATTATTCGTCAAGAGGACAGGAAAATCCGAATGGTACGTTTTTCTAATATACTTATTGACTCGAAAATTCTCTGGGATTTCCCGAAGTTACTGATTTTGAAAATAATACGTAGAATGTAGGTTGGTTAACAAAATAAGGGAATTGGGTTACGAATATATGCTAGTAGCTTAAAAATTTACTGTTATATGTGTAGTGAAATTGTAATTTCACTATTTTTTCCTGTGGATGAATTTTTTCCCGTCGATTGTAGATGCATTTTATCCTGGGATTCACAGCCAACAATAATGTAGGTAGTTAAAAAACGACTGTGATTTGCGAGGATAGTGAGTAGAAAATAGATTAAGAATTTGAAAGATTCACAAATAACATATATGCTTAAAATTTTTCCCAATTTTTTCAAAAATCGTGTGATTATTTTATTTTAATAACCGCTGGGAATCCCAAACGTTGCAATGATCATAAAGATGTTATATGGCAAATATTCTAATTTTTTGAAGGATTGTAATTTCCTTTGTTACCAATGAATTCTTCGATATCTAATAGTGCTTAAATTCTGTCCATATACAGCGAAACTTGAAATTTATATATGACATCTCGCTGGAATTCCCCGATTGAATTTAAAAAGCAATTCAGTGACAAAGAATTATATATTTTTAAATTGTCGCATCCCCTATCAAATTATTGAGCATTATTATACTTATTGGAAAAAATTTAATATTATTTTTCCTGTAAATCCCCGACATTTTGACAAACTTAATTATATTTACAGTTTCGTAGATTTATGCAATACACTTGAAACTTTAATTAAGCCAATACATTTACAATTCAATAAAATATACAAGTTGAACAAATATAATAAGTATGAGTTAATTAAATATTGCATTATATTTTTTATCTTTTTCAGCTAATTCATCGAACATGTCCAAGGCAGATGTAGATAATCGATCACGTCAATTGAATCCCAACAATTCGGATTACTACAAAAGCCGACAAAATTGAAATAATTCCGCATTGTAATTAAAAATATCAACTTAATTATTCGTTCAATGGCAACGTTGAATTGAATTTTAAGTACCGAATAAAAACTATATAAAACGTATTCGAAAATTCTTATTTTTTCACACCAAACTAATCACATTAATTCATAATTATTCATAAATAAATCTTGTGTAAATAATCAAACACATAATAATATCGCAACAGGCATTATTCAGAGATAAATAGGTTGCCCAATTGAGATTCCAACGTTGCGCGTAACGGGTCATGTTTATCGAATAACAAGTATTACATTCTCTTACAAAAATCTATTATATTCGTAACGCAAAATGTACAAGAAATCCTTCAAATTGTGCCGTTTAAAGGAAATCAATTCCAATCTCAAAAGGCAGTATCACAGCGATAACGTATTCGGATTTCGAAGCAAAAAGAAAAAAATTTATGAAGGTAAGGATGAAATAAAATCCTAAATAAGTACACACAATATTTTTTATTATAAATGCAACGTTAATTAACTCTAAACAAATAATTGGACGTGTTAAACACAATTTTTGTCTAATCACTATTCCCCACTTGCTTTTTATCTTTGTTATTCGAGCTGTTTCGTTGTTGCTATCGCACGGTTATAACCAACTTTGCATGATAATTAACCAATGTTCCGTTGTCCTTGCACCTACCTATTAATCGCCAGGTGCCTTTAACTTGCTCGTTATGCAGCTACTCCAATATCATGCACATAAAATTTGTTTCAGAATCTCGGGAGAGCGCCGAGGCCAAAAATAAGGAAAGCAATTTCTTTCGATTGGTTACAGCGTACAGGCAGCACGGCCACAAGTATTCTAATATTAACCCCGTGTCGTTATCGGCGCATTCTAGGTAATTTATTTCGATCAGAACATGTTATACCTATATTTATACAGCGCGAACCAGATGTATATGTAATAAATAAATTCATTTTCTCAGGTATAAAATGCAAAAATAGGTCAATTTTTGTTTTTTGTATCGAATTTAGTACCTTCAAATTTTCACTCCTAATTGATACCCCTCGGTGTTAACGGCTAATTTTTCAGATTAGAAATTTCAATCTCCATTCGAGAGTGTTTTATGAATTTTTATTCTATTGCCTAGTTACAAATATTAACTGAGAAAATGGATTTTATTCATTGCACATGGTTCGCACTGTATACAAATTTCTGTACTATTTCCAGCTCGATGCCGGAATTGTTGATAAACCGTTACGGGTTCAGCGAAAGCGACAACGTCAATTTCGATGGAATAATCCACGCGAGCCGAAAAGAGGGCAGCATTAAAGACGCCGTGAAATTTTTAAATCGCGTTTATTGCTCCTCCATCGGAGCGGAATATTTACATCTCGAAGTAAACCTCAAATTTACCTCAAATGTATACTCCGTTCGCCATCATATTCTTATAAACGAGCTCATCATCTTCTGATGGCGAACGGAGTATAATTCTAGCTTCATGTAGACATTATTAATTTATCCAACAGGACGAGGAGGAGATAGAATGGTTGAGTAGACAATTAGAAGCTCTACCAACAGAAGAAATCGACGATGCCACAAAAATCAACATCGCAACAGAATTATTGAAATCGCAATGTTTCGATCGGTTTTTGGCGAAAAAATTCACCAGCGTCAAAAGATATGGAGGCGAAGGGGCCGAAAGTACGATGATGTTCTTCGGGGAGATATTCAAATTATCTGCGAAAGGTGAAATGGGATAATACCCAAATTTACCTATTCCAGAAATTCTGTTTTTTTTTAGGTAATATTGAACAAATCGTACTAGCCATGCCGCACCGAGGACGGTTGAATCTACTAACAGGCATGTTGAATTTTCCTCCTGCTAAAATTTTCAGCAAATTAAAGGGCAACGCGGATTTTCCACCCTATTACAAGGCGAGCGGTGATGTTGTAAGTCATTTCAGTGAGTACCACATCATCTAGTACTACTTTAAACTACATTCATACATTCTAGTTTCTTCTACTGATCTCACATACGACGATCAATCAGTACACGTTTCATTACTCTACAATCCTTCCCACTTGGAAGTCGTAAATCCAGTGTCAATGGGAAAAACCAGAGCAAAGCAGATGATCCTGAAAGATGGAGATTATGGCGATAAAAATTGGTCTGATAAAGTTCTTAATATACAGGTATATTATACACACAATAAATTGTTAGTTACTATTAAAAGTGTATTTAACAGGTACATGGTGATGCAGCTTTCGCAGGGCAAGGAGTCAATCAAGAATGCTTGAATCTTTGCAAAGTGCCTCATTTCGAAGTAGGCGGTACTATTCATATGGTGGTCAATAATCAAGTGGGTTTCACCACGCCGGGTGATAGGGGAAGATCCTCGCGGTATTGTACTGATTTGGCGAAAATTATAGCAGTGCCTGTGATACATGTGAATGGAGACAATCCAGAGGTATTAAAAGTGTAATATTTCTGGCTGTCTGATTGTAAGAGTTTGGAATAATTTCCAGGAAGTTCTTAAAGCCACGCGATTGGCGTTCGAGTACCAAAGGAAATTCAGGAAAGATGTATTTGTGGATGTTAATTGCTACAGGCAGTGGGGTCATAATGAACTGGACGATCCGAGTTTTACGAATCCAGCTCTGTATAATATCATAAGATCCAAAAAGTATGTAAAATTTAGTGTAAAAATTTCTCCTAAACTCGATTATTCTAGAACAGTGCCGGATTCCTATGTGGAGAAGCTCGTTAAAGAGAACGTTATGAGCAATGATGATGCCGAGAAGATTGAACAAAACCACGAGCGATGGTTAAACGATGAATTAAAAGCTTCCGAAAATTACAATCCACCAGTAAGTAAAAGAATTTTCATGTTAAATTCCATTAATTTTTTTCAAGAAGATCTGTAATTAGGGAGGTCTATCAGGATAATTAGGAAAAAAGGCTACCTACTCGATTACCAACCGCGATTAACTAAATAAAATGAACTGAACTTCGGGTTAGGAAGCGATAAAATCGCAAATGGACGGATTAATTATATTTACAAGTTTTTATTGTTTAGGACGTCTATTTCAAAAAACAATGGGACGGTTTCTCTCAAGCCGGCGAGGTAATTACGACTTGGGATACCGGAATCGACATGGATTTAATGACTTTCGTTGGAACTAAATCGGTGCAAGTACCGAAAAACTTCGTAAGTACCTCTATTAAGTACCTATATCATCTACAGGGAGTGGATAAAAAAATCATAAGAAGTTACCATTAGATTTAAGCAATTTATAAACTGTGATAGCTTGTATGTGTCACAATTTATTTATGCCTACTGAATACAGGATAACTCTGAAAATTTCCAGGAAATCCATCCAACTCTGCTGAAAAGCCATGTAAAAAATCGAATTCACAAAATATCCGAAGGGATCAATATTGACTGGCCTACGGCTGAAACACTCGCCTTTGGTTCTTTATTATTCCAAGGCAAGTACTAAATTCTCTCTACTCCTTCATTTCCTTCGACTTATTCTACTCCTTCTACTTCTTCTATTCCTTCTGTTCTTTCTTTTCCTTGTAGGTACTACTTCTATTCCCAATACTCTATTTAATTGGTTTCTTCTCTGTATTCCCTCTATTCTACCTCAACATTCTCTCTATTCTCTAATCTCTCATAGGTTTCAACGTTAGGCTGAGCGGTCAGGACGTCGGGCGAGGCACCTTCTCCCACAGGCACGCCATGCTCGTGGATCAGAAAACCAACAGCACGTTCATTCCCTTGAATCACATGCACGACAAGCAATCGGCCTTCCTGGAGGTGGCCAACAGCATCCTCTCCGAGGAGGCGGTGCTGGGCTTCGAGTACGGGATGAGCGTCGAGGACCCGAGGAACCTGATCGTTTGGGAGGCGCAGTTCGGGGATTTCTTCAACGGCGCCCAGATCGTCTTCGACACCTTCGTCAGCTCGGGTGAAAGTAATAAGCGAATTTATATTAATGAATTGTGTATTAAATGGTTTGATTGGTTGCAGGTAAGTGGTTGTGGCAGAGCGGGCTGACTGTGCTCCTGCCGCACGGGTACGACGGGGCTGGACCGGACCACAGCTCCTCTAGAGTGGAGAGGTTCCTTCAAATGACGGATTCCAGGGAAGATCGAGTGGATAGCGACGACGTGAACATGCAAGTTTGCCAGCCCAGCACGCCCGCTCAATATTTCCATTTGTTGAGGCGACAGGTTCGAATTTTAATGATGCAGGAATAGCTGTAGATGCGCCATAGGGTTTATTTGTCGCGCAGGTTACGTCTCCAGTTATTCCCGTCGCACTGTATTATAAGTGGTTCATGTATTGGGATATTGTGGTAACAGTTTTTAAATATTTTTAGATGGTTCGTAATTTTAGGAAACCTTTGATAATAGTCACCCCGAAAATTCTGCTTAGATCTCCGGTTTGCGTTTCGGATTTCGCCGATATGACGCCTGGAACGTTCTTTAAACCTGTTTTAGGTAAATAAGAAAACAATCTAATCCTTCATTAACTAGTAATATTAATTAAACAATATAGGCGATTCGATGGTGGTGCCTTCGAGAGTGAAGAAAATTCTAATCACCTCCGGTAAGCATTTTTATTCGTTGATGGAGAAAAGGTCTTCGATGGGAGTCACCGATACTGCTATTATTCGAGTCGAGTCGTTCTGCCCTTTTCCTGTGTTGGAATTGACGAAGGAGATTTCGAAATATCCGGAAGCCAAAGGTTAGTGGAATTGATACTGCCCTAATTAAATACAGTTTAAGTGGTTTTCACGATTAATTCAGTTTGTTACAAATATGGTCAATTATTTTACAAAATTCAAAAAGTTTAATAGATTTTATTTGTTTATTTTTAGTTATCGTTTGGTGCCAGGAGGAACACCGGAATATGGGAGCTTGGTCGTTTATAAAACCACGATTTGAGAACCTCCTTAAGAAGCAGGTAAATTAAATTTTATTCCTTTATTTTAAGCACCTTTTTATCTCAAAATTAATTATTTTGTAGATCCATTACAGTGGAAGAGACACACTGGGAACACCAGCAGTAGGAATAGCAAAATTACACCAAAAACAAGCCATAGATGTGGTAACAAAGCCATTTTTAATCCAAACTGATCAGTGAATTCCATACGCACTTGATAATTAAAATCAATATTTGTATCAAATTTCATTATTTCATTAAGCCTTCCGAATTTCAAGAGAAGTTTCCTTCGACCAAACTAACTAAATAATTCATGCACAAATCGTCCTAAACAAAGATGTACAGTTTCGAGTCGACAAAGAACAAATTTAGATTTAAATGCAAATACACTCGTGTTACGAACAAATCTATGTTGTTGACCAAATCAAATTAATGCTCGTTCGGCCTCCCACTCGTTCCCACAAGGTATTTTCCCACGCTCCAATCGTAACCCCAACACATTCTTCCCTCATTAAAATAATTAGACGCGGAGAGGAGAACTCTCGCGGAGAGGGGATGATATGAATGAAATTGATGTTTTGATCGCTCTCTGGGCCGATTATACCGGGGCCGTACGATATGATGCGCCTGTTTAGCATAAAATGATGATTAAATCAGACAAATCGTTGGTTTTATTTAGTAAAACTTGGATTTATTTATTAATGTTTGTTTTGTTTATGCTTATTTGCATTTGCTTGATTATTTCAAATGTTTAAGAAAATGACTGTTTTACTTACTTGAACAAGGTCACTACGTTTTAACATGAAAGCAGAGTTATTGACATATAATTGCCGTTTTGACATTTGTAGGTTATGTTTATTGATTTTTTATTTTGATTACATGTTTAAACATAATTTCGATTAATAGTTAAACTATAGCATTTTTTACGTTTTATCATGTCTCATTTATTCATTAGGTAATATACTGCATAATTTACTGGCCCTTATCTTCGCACATCTTCGCTGTTACAATGAAAAATCTAGTGGTCTTCGGCAACCCCTTACTAGATACAATAGTGTTTATCAACGACAACAGCCTACTAGATAAATATAATTTAGAAAAAGACGGTCAAAAAGAATTGAGTTCCGAAGAAATGAAACGTATCACTGAAGATGTTCGTAACGAATCAAAGAACACAACGTACATAGCGGGGGGCTGCGCTCAAAATTCGATGAGGGTGCTGCAGTGGCTGACGAACAAGCGGCACAAGGCTTCGATAGTGGGATCAGTGGGAAACGATGAAGACGCGAAGTTGCTGAAGAACCTAGTGGAAAAAGACTGTGTTGATACCCACTACATCGTACAGAGTGGTTATACCACTGGAAAAACTATTTCTTTGGTTAAAGGTGTTGATAGGTCTCTAGTGGGTCAGTTAGGAGCAGCGGAAGTGTTAAAACCGAGCGATATTTCTAATAATAGTAATTTTCCGGATATAATTCGAATTGCTGACTACATTTATTTCGAAGGGTTTTTTCTAACGAAACGCGAAGAAGCAGCTTTGTATATTTTAGATTACTGCAAGAATCTCAATAAAATAATCGCTTTCAATATATCAGGCGACTACGTTTGTAAAATGGTACCGAAAACATTGCAATACTTCGTTAATAATTCTGATATTTTATTTGGTAATAAGAGGGAATTCGAAGCACTAGCAACAATGTGTGGATTAACCGATACAGAAGAATTAGTGAATACACTATTAAAAAATGGTAAACAAAAATTGAGTTTATATGGAAACGTTGTTATAATAACCGATGGTGCGCAACCCGGTACCTGTTATTATGGTTACGCAAACAATTATTCGCAGAAATTCCAGTTCAAAGTGGAGGAAATCGATAGGAGCCTAATAAAAGATACTACGGGCGCAGGTGATGCGTTTGTAGGGGGATTTCTAGGTGGAATGTGCGAAGGGAAATCTATCGAAAAGTGCATAGAATTGGCATGTTATGCTGCCGGGGAGATTATTAAGCAAATCGGGTGTTCACTGCCCAATAAATCGATAAATATTTAGTATAATTTGTGTTATAAATTATTAAAGAGTTTTTTTATACAGGTTATTTGAATCTCTAATGTTGTGTGATAGCTAAGGGAAATAAACGCATTTTAATCGTTAAATCATAGAGAAAGAAAGACTTTTATTTTGTCTATGCCTTAAATATTCGCTACTGGCTTAAGAAAAATATTAAATTAGGGTTCAAAAAGTAGCTAAAGTTTTTATTTGAATTAAAAAGAATCCTAACATTTGTCAAGTTGGTACCAAATGCAATCTATGTTGGTCACAAGTTGAACTGTCAATTCCATGTAATGACAGATGACAGGGCAAATAAGTGGCGACCATTTTGTCAACAATGTCATAAATTTCTTATTTTTTTGACACTATATTATGAAACATTCTGTATAACAAAATGATCAAATGAAATAAATTAAACAATAGAAAAATACACGTAAAAAAGCAAAAAAGTAAAAAAATAAACAAACATCATTGTATATGAAGTTTCATATAAATTGTATCAATTGTATGTATTTATAAAAATAAATACATGGTAATGTAACGATAGGAGGTTGCTCTGTCCACCCCCTTCGACATTCCGGATTCAACAAATAAAATAATGCATATGCATATGACGTTAAAAAAATCGATCTCCCCTCGTATAACGTCCAATCTGAAACCTCCTTAATACCAACCTAAAAATCATTAATCTGTCAAAACGAGCCGATTAAACAGTTAACTCACGCCGTTTTTAATCAATTAAACGCAATGGAAATAATCGACCGTTAAAAACCAACGATTTATCAATAACATCGCGTAGCAATTCGCACAAAATCGCCGACTTTAATCGCCCACCAAACAATCGCTCCGGCATCCGAACGTTGGCCAGACTGTCGGAAAATTCGGGCTGCGAACAGGTGTTTTTCAAATTAAAACGAGAATGAGGTGAAATAGCATGTAAGTCAAAAGAGGGGAGAATCTCCAAACAGTTGTACGGCAGCATTTCGTTCTCACGATCTCGCGTCTCTCGCGTAGCACGGATTTGATTTACGCGAGCCAGTCGCAGTCGCGGACAGTCTGTTATTGTTGGTGTTTACGTTCCGTTTTCCGTAGCGTACAGGCCGCGATACCAGCCAACATGGAAGCGCGCAAATCGTGAGGAACTTTCAACGATACCATGCCCCATCAATACGGATTGCCGGGCATAGCCCATGCCCAGTCGCCTCCGACGCCGCCGCCCCAGCACGGCGCCATGTACTCCCGGTTCTCGGGGGCCGTCGTGCCCGGCGGCTACAGGAACGAGGACCGCAGGCTCACCAGGGAGGCCATGGAGCGCTACCTCAGGGAGAGATCCGACATGGTGATAGTCATTCTGCACGCCAAAGTGGCGCAGAAGTCCTACGGCAACGAGAAGAGGTTCTTCTGTCCGCCCCCTTGCATCTACCTGTTCGGCGAGGGCTGGAGGATGCGGCAGGAGCAGATGCTGCGCGAGGGCGAGTCCGAACAAGCCTCACAGCTCTGCGCTTTTATTGGAATCGGTACGTTAAATCACTCATAACCATTTCGATTAATATAACATAAGGTCTTGTATCGTTCCAGGCAACTCGGATCAAGACATGCAACAGCTAGATCTCAACAACGGCAAGCAATACTGCGCGGCGAAGACCCTGTACATATCGGACTCCGACAAGCGCAAGCACTTCATGTTGTCGGTGAAAATGTTCTACGGCTCGGGCCACGACATCGGGGTGTTTCACAGTAAACGGATCAAAGTGATATCGAAACCGTCGAAAAAGAAACAGAGTTTAAAGAACGCCGATTTGTGTATAGCTAGTGGTACGAAAGTGGCCCTGTTCAATAGGTTAAGATCGCAGACTGTTTCCACTCGGTATTTGCACGTGGAGAACGGACATTTCCACGCCAGTTCGACGCAATGGGGCGCCTTTACGATACATCTGCTGGACGACAACGAGTCGGAGAGCGAGGAGTTTCAAGTCAGAGACGGTTATATCCATTACGGGGCGACTGTTAAGCTCGTTTGTTCGGTTACCGGTATGGCCTTACCTCGATTAATCATACGAAAGGTATACTCACGCTAAATTCGTTACTATTCAGACATTTATAACAAATCTTAACAGGTCGACAAACAACAAGCTCTACTCGAAGCGGACGATCCGGTATCGCAGCTGCACAAATGCGCCTTTTACATGAAAGACACCGAGCGAATGTACCTGTGCCTGTCCCAGGAGCGCATCATCCAATTCCAAGCCACGCCTTGCCCGAAGGAGCCCAACAAGGAGATGATCAACGACGGAGCTTGCTGGACCATCATCTCCACCGACAAGGCGGAATACCAATTCTACGAGGGCATGGGGCCCGTCCGGTCGCCCGTTACCCCCGTCCCCATCGTCCACAGTTTGCACCTGAACGGCGGCGGCGACGTGGCCATGCTGGAGCTACAGGGCGACAACTTTTCGCCATCTTTGCACGTTTGGTTCGGGGACGTCGAGGCCGAAACCATGTACAGGTAAGACGTACGAGTAATTGTATTATATTTGCATAAGTTATTGTTTATAACTTCTAACGCGCGAAACAAAGGTGGGAATTTTATTAATAATGTAGTTAATTATGTGTATAGAAAGAAACTATGACCGTGACAAAAGAAATGAGGAAGATGAACTTATATATTGATATCGTGTAAGCAGTAAATTGATTGAGCTGAGTGTTCTATTCGATAAGAGGATAGTAAAGTAGGATTATTGAGTTTTCGAAGAAAATTTTAAAGATGTTAGTCCATATTTATAAAAATGAAGCTTTTACTTTGAAGTAAAAGGTAGAAGCAAAAGGTTTTGGTCTGATCCATATTCATAATCTCCGCATTTTCCTTGCAAGGAAACGTTTCTGATAAATGAACTAAATGGTACAGTGTTTAGCGATTTCGTCAAACTAGTCTAAATGGTTCTAAACAGTTCTAAATGATTCTAGAGCGTTCTAGATTGATCTAGCCAGTTCTAAATGATTTTAGACAGTTCTAGATGAATCTGGAGCATCCTAAATGATTCTGGAGCGTTCTAGATTGATCTAGACTAGATAGTTCTAAATGATTTCAGACAGTTTTAAATGACTCTGGTACGTACTAAATGATTCTAAGCAGTCGTAAATAATTCTGGAGCGCTCTAGATTGATCTAGCCAGTTCTAAATGATTTTAGACAGTTCTATATGATTCTGGAGCATCCTAAATGATTCTGGAGCGTTCTAGATTGATCTAGACTAGACAGTTCTAAATGGTTTTAGAATGTTTAAAAGTTTCATTCCAGATTGTTCTAACTGGCTCTGGAACGTTCTAAATGATTCTAAACAGTTCTAAATAATTCTGGAGCGATCTAGATTGATCTAAAATGTTCTAAATGATTCTAGACAGTTTCAAAAGTTTATAGACCGTTCTAAATGATTCCGGAGCGTTTTAGATTGATCTAGGCAGTTCTAAAAGATTCTAGACAGTTTTAAATGATTCTGGAACGCTCTAGATTGATCTAGATAATTCTAAAAGAATCTAGATAGTTCTAAAAGTTTCTAGACCGTTTTAAATGATTCTGGAACGTTTTAAATTTTTCTAGGCAGTTTTAACGTAAATGCATCCTGTCTGCCATTACAAACTGGGGAAACACAGCCAAAGTACACAAAAATTTTAATGTTGCTATGAACCTAGATTACATTTTTACAAGCAAATCCTTCTCTTTTTAAGCAAACGCTTCTTTTTATAAATACGGAAAACACAAAACCTGTTGCTTTAAAGCAACAACAGATCCCTCGAATCAAAATCTCTCCCTTCACTTCTTTTTCTGCACATACCTCGAAGCAATTTCTTCATTTTTGCGTCCAACGCGGCCTATTAAACCGTTTTCTATTCGCTTCCAGGTGCCAGGAGAGCATGCTGTGCGTGGTGCCGGACATCTCCCAGTTCAGGGGCGAATGGTTGTGGGTGCGCCAGCCCACGCAGGTGCCCGTTTCGCTGGTGAGAAACGACGGCATCATCTACGCGACGGGGCTGACGTTCACGTACACCCCGGAGCCGGGGCCGCGGCCGCATTGCGCCCCCGCCGACGAGATAATGAGGCACGGGCACGGTCAGGGCCAGAGGAACGCCGCCGTCGGGCAGGCCCAATCGCAGCCGGCCATTACGGAGAATTGGAACTCGCACGGGATGCATTGAGATGGACATGTCGTTGTTAAAGGTAGGAGGAAATGCGAGGTGGTTTTGTAATTGAATCGGCGAGTTCGAAAATCAGCGTTCCGAAAAATTCTCCACATTTCACAAACATAAACAACTGTGCTACGTTAACGGCTAAGTATCTAGTAAGGTTTTTAAGCTCGATCGATGAAGAGATAAATTTTAAACAAAATGGCTACCTTACTTTAAAATATCAAATTTTGGACTTGTGCGGTTTTCGAACTCACCGATTCAATTGTCTCTTGAGGATTTTGAGGGTAAATGATGAGAACATTTTGGAAGTAAAAACGAATTGTAAATGTAAAAATAGTTAGAGTTTCTTTAAACGACGACGGTATAAAATTGTGGGTGTTATTTTTATACGTTTAAATTTTTTTTTATTTATTTATAACGTAAGATTTGATGAGTAGATTACTAATATAAATTTTTTGTTTGGAATTTTTCGATGAAATTCCCAAATTAATAGGCGATATATTTTTAAACCCAGAGCGCATAAAGACACTATTTAGTAAGTAATTTGGATGAAGTAACGTCAAGCAATAAATACACAAGCATTTTTTGTATGCTCTCTAATTATATTTTATTGTCCATCTAACAAAAATGCTTTAACTAACGGGGGGAGTTTCGTTTGAATTGTAATTTAATTCGAATCTCACGCGCTCTCCCTACAATGATGGAAATTCCTTTTGAGGAATATTTAAAGTATTGGAAAATCCAAATTATACGCTTAGTATGTAAGATTTTTACATGTTTTTACTTTCTCACTTAGGCGAAGATATTTAAAATACCATAAAAGTTATTATAATTTATTTAACGGTTTCGCTTCCACGCATCTTTAAATATGCATCTACGGTATTATACAGGGTGTCCCGCATGAGAATTGATGCAAAATAGGAGCGATTAGGGTAGCCTAAATTATCTTGTTTATCCCAACTTTATTATCGATTAATGCTCATAGTACACTCATAACGTATACCAAATTTAGTTGTTTTTAGTTTGAATATTACTAAGATATTTTTTTTTATTTGCAACTCCACTTTGACGGCCTGTAACTTCTCAGGAATGTAATTAAATTGTGTTAAACAACATATTTTGGGCTCCTCTATATGCACCTGCTCTGTGTCGATTCTTATACAGGACACCCTGTAGTTTTCCCTTAATTAGACGTCTTTACTGAGTAAAATACAATGAATAGAGCGATCTGTTTGTTGTAAGAAATTATAAAATTAGATAGATTTTTCCAATATTTCGAATACTTTTTATGTGATATATTTAAGACAGACGTGCGAGTGATGATTCTCAGTAATATAATTTTTTAATAGACAAACCAAAGTTGCGTAAGAGCAGTATTCGCTCTTTTTATATTTTATATCAATTTGGTTCGCATTGTATTTTAATTTCTAAGTGCAATTAGACACAACGAATGAACAAACTAATGATATATGTACATATTATAATTTTTTTCCATAGAAGATAAATTGCATTTTGATGCAAGTCCTTTTGTAGAAATATAACTATTGAAAATGACGAGGCTTATTTTTTGAAACGTCCCATTAAATTTCGCGAAAATTAAACTAAATCGCGAGTAATCATCGAAAGTATGTTATAAATAATTTCTCAAGGCAGTAACGAGGAAGTCGATTTTTTTTCTCTCATATAATATTCATACGGAAAGATTTTTCTCACGGGCCGGTCGAGAATGAAAGAAAAATATATAAAATCTCTTAGTACACTTGTTATTTTATAGTTAAATGTGGGAGAACTCGCGTAACAATGGAATCATTTTTAATAATTGTTTCCTCCTGTATATTAATTAGTTGAACTGATTCCCACAGTTGAGTCAAAGGTAAAAAGAAGGAGGTCTCCGGTCTTGATGATCATGGGAAAAAAAGAGGAATTGGCTAATGTGCAAGTCTAAGCAGTGATTTTCAGATTGTAGGGGTGATAACGAAATTGCCACTTAATTCTATTGTTGTCGCTTCATCGTCTGTGTTTTTGGGTTTATACCACTTTGACTTCTATTATTTTAAACGTTTATACAAATTGATTTTTTTCTCTCACAATTAATAACAAGAACTAGAAGTTAATTCATCATAGATCATAGCATACTAGATAATATAAAATCTTGCTGTCTTGCAATTAATAACAGGATTACTACATCAGAGTATTTTCTTTATTTGATGTTGATTATTTGGAGTGTATTTTGATGTTTATTCATCATAGATCATAGCATACTAGATAGTATCAAATTAATTGCAATTAATAACAGGATTACTAAATCGCAGTAAGTTATATTTTGATGTTTATTCATCCCAGATCATAGCTTACTAGCTAATATAAAATGATCTTGCTTTCTCGCAATAAAATTAATAGCAGTATCACTAGTAGATCATATCAAGGTATATTTTGAAGTTTATTTATCATATATCATAGTATACTAGATAATATAAAATGATCTTGCTCTCTTGCAATTAATAACAAGATCACTCGATCACAGTAAGGTCTATTTTTAATTAAAAATAAAACAGGATCACTAGATAGTAGGGAATAACCAAAAAGGTTGTTTTCTTGCCTTTCATTTTCCACTTAGTAGTGCACAAAACACTACAAAATCAAGGTAATTAGCAAATAAGACGATAATAAATACCACAATTAAAAATATAATTTATTGTCATTCACCTATTTACAACCATTCTCACAATATAAAACATCTAATTTATAGTACTTAAGTGATGTGAATGTATTTACACTAAGCATATACATAAAAAATAGTCGACAACAAATAAAATAAAGCTTTAAATAGACAACTTTTTGACGGGTATTCGAAAACAGGTAAATTGGGAGATTCGGAAGTTATATTACTTTTTTATAATAATAACAATACACTCTTTCAATAAATAATTGGATACAATAAGAATACGAATATCTAAACAATACTAATGAAACAAATTACTGGGTAAAATAATGTAAAAACGCTACAAAAACATCATAACGTGTATATAGTTGTTAAAATAACATTTTGTAAACAAGTCGAGTACTTTAGAAAATTGGCTATGAGTAATATTAATAATTATCATATAAATTTTCTATTCAAAAATGCGAGATTAAAAAATGAATTTCCTAGGAAATGATTTTAAGTATTGATCAAAATAATCTCTAACGATCTATTACTTTTTCCTATTAAAAATAAATAAAACAAAAAGAAAACATTAACGGCTAATTCTCATACGAATCACCTCACGTAATGACCTATACACTATTTCCTCCACACATCTATTTAATCCTCAAACTCCTCTGTTTATTCATATTAGTCAGCATTAACGAAATGTACGATGTCAACAAATCGTCCATTTTGTAGCCCAGCGAAGTCTCGCACAGCAGCTTCGATCCTCTAACTAAATTACCTATGGTCATGTGGAAATAAGTGTTGCCCGAAGACCAATTCGATATTCTCGTGAAGGGATGCGTCACTAAAATATCCTGAAACCGAAAATAACCGTATTATACGAAACAATTCGAACTTAATAACAATAATTAAAATCAACGAAACACATTAATAACGACTAAAGCAAGACGTTTTATTATACGAAAACAGGAAACAGCCGCGATTATACATGTGGGAACCTCTTAGTTTTAAAGATGTATTGTGAATACGGTTATGTAAGATCCTGCTAACGACCGGTTTTCAACTTTGACCGTCGTATAATCGTTTCGACGAGAGTTAGTTACCTTAGATTGGGGATGTATGAGGCTGACGCCGTGCTTGTTGATGGCGATGAGCAGCATTTCCGGGTAGTTGGGGTCCGTGGTCTGCTTCACCTCGAAGAAGGCCGATCCGAAGGTGGGCCAGCGGTAGACTATCTTCAAAAATGTGATCTTCGCGTCCTCGGGGTTCATCCCGGCGTCCTGGTTGTACGCTGCTACTATGGACCGCTTCCAGTCGTTGGAGTTCTGCAGCTTGTGCAGGTCCGCCGGTATTAGTTCCCTTAGCATTTGACTGAAAACAATTAGTGAGTACTACGTCGACTGGCGTACTAGTCAACTCACGGTATCGCTTGCATTTCCTGTTTGCTTTCCCCGAATCTCACTCGGTAGACTAAAGCCGCTAACTTAACGGCCTCTTCTTTAGTGCACTTGTGGTAGCCCCTGATGAGTTTGGGGAGTTCCTGGTGGAAGTGGAAGATCAAATCTGCGTTCCTGTCTTTACCTGAAATTATTAAAGTATCGAGTGAGTTTATGGGGTTACAAACACTAAAGTTACAAGTACCTGGTACAGTGTTTGTCCATAGTTTCTTCATGAAGAACACTTGATAAGAAAATTGCGGTGTGATCCCGTCTCTTGTCGGGCGCGCTTTTCTGATCCAGTCTGTTAAGTGCCTCACGAAATCGAAGAAAAAGTCTCCCTCTGGTACAGATATCACCTAAAATTATAGTTCAATAAACGAAGCTCAATTCCCACTACAAAAAAAAACTTACTTTATCTGCAATCTTAACGAACAAACTGAACCCCTCGCTCGACCTCAGATTCAACCGCTGGCTAATATTCTGGCAGAAATCCTTAGCTCTAGTACTGGAATCCACCTCGAAAGCTTCGTCGGTGTCATCAGGAAAGTAGACCTTGTGGAATATTTGCGTGGTCTTGTGCTGGATCGCCTCCACTTCGACCTGATGCGGGGGATACTTCCTCTGGCCGTTCCTCAACGTTTTCTGCAACCTCTGCAGCGAGTCCTGCGATATCGGGTGCCTCCTGCTCCTCAAAAACAACGTCAGCTCCTTCAGCAGGCTCTGCGAGCAACTAAACAGTCCCGTCGCCAGCCACATGAGCTCCCATCCCCTTTCCTCGGACAATCTAACGAAATATTAACAAGATAATAAGAATTGATGCGGCTGGTTTAAGTGGTACCTGTTTCTGTTATCTGTTAGCTGCTTCATGATCTGGCAGTAGATCTCGTCTCTGAGTATCTCGTGCTTGAGGGGCCCGTCGAATATGTGATCGGTGTACTCGTTGCCCATGCGCGGCCGCTTCGACGGCAGATCGCCCATGTACTTGAGGATGGCGCTGAAGGCGAAGCAGGCCTCCTCGGCGAGCTCCTCCTTCGCGAGGAGCTTCTTGAGCAGCGGCTGCTTGATGGGGTCGCGCGAGTGCTTCCAGAGGTCGTCGACGTTGCGCCGGTTGGCGGTGAGCGTGAGCGCCTTGGACATGGTGCGCTTGACGGGCGGCCTGAAGTGATCGATGGAGTAGTCGGAGAGGTTGTGGGGTCGGTCGCGGGTCTCGGTGCCGTTGGTGGCGTATTGCTGGCTCAATCTGCGGCTGTGTTCCGCCCCTAGAGCAAAAATTGGATGTACGGTGTGCTGCTAATGGTGCTCAAATTTTGGGTAGTTACTGGTACTACTATCGTGTATTTAGATTGTAAAGAGAAATGGGAGTACTTTCTTTCGTTCGGTAATCAAAACTTATAAAAAACACCGTTTAATTCGATAGGCGATTACTTGCACGTATCGAGCTAAAAATAGAACAAAAAGTCGATAGTTTTTTTGCACAAAATCGAGTTAAATAATGTAATTTCTCTAAATTAAAATTTTAAATGTTTTTTTTGAGGAATGAATAATTGAAAGAAAATAACTTTCTCGGTGCATTTGTCGTCGAATTATCCGATGAGATGTTTTGTATGCAAAACTTTGATCGGAACTTTCTCGATTTTTGACGAGATTTATTGAACATTGTGCAAAGAGAAATTTGTAAAACTCGTTCAAAAATTCTCGTTTCTATCTTAAAGCTTTTATCATCGATTCATTATTTCTTCTGCAGATATTAGCATCTCCAAAGATCATTTTTCGAGTATAAAATGCATATAAAATTTACATACTGAGTATTGGTAATTAAAAATTATTATCAAGGTTACAGTTACAAATGAAAGTATCCATGAATTTAGAATAGTTTAAGCATGTAAATTAGTTATGAAATTGTTAATAAATTTAATAAAAAAAATAGGCTTGTAAGTACAGTCTAATTATTTAGTGAAATATTAGTCCATAATAATATTTATAAAAATGAAGCATTTACTTTAAAGTAAAAGGTAGAGGCAAAATACAAGAGAAAAAGGTTTTAAAACCTTATACAAAGGTAAAACCGTAAAACATTTCGCTTTAAAGCAACACCAGGGTCTTTGAAGCGAATCCTCTCTTCCTTCACTACTTTTATGCATATACCTTGAAGCAATTCCTTCATTTTTTGAAGCCTATTCTTTTAATTCAAAATATCTAATACCCACTAAAACTATAACAAATATTGATTGATTCAATAGACGCTTTGAAACTAAAGTTCAATAGATTTTTTTTTCATACCCAAATGATAATATTTTTACTTTGATAGCATACTATACACTTCTTTAAATTTTATTATTTATGTTGATATAATCATTAAAACAAAAACATAAAGACTTACATTGGTGCCCCCATCCCATGTATATCATATTGAAAAATATTAATAAAACAGCCGAAAAAATCGGAAAACAATCGACCGATCACCAAACAAATCGAACCCGACCGATCACAACCATCGAATTATAGCGGTTAAGGCGATTTCGTAATTTCATCTAACGAAAATGCCAAAAGTAGTCCGACACCACCAATATGCACAACTCACTTTCACTCTAAGAATTCACGACAAATATATTTCTGTATATAATTTAATCTATCGGCGCTCAAGAGGAGATATTTACGTACTTAAGCGGTATACCGGTACTTCTTGTAGATGGAAGTAAAAGATCGTTCGATTGACCTCAGGTGCTCGTACGAGCGGCCTTCACATTTCATTCCATCCCGTGAATTACAAGCAATGGGTTCGGCCGATTAGATTGCTCTATTGTCTTTCGTGCTGCTTTTAGCAGGAGCTATTGATATGCAATTAGAACGAAAACGAGTGCAGATTGTTAAGAGAATCGAAAAATGTTAATATGTTCAACACCTTTTATGGAATAGTAATCGTTTGAAGAACGACAATCTCTCGAGAAAAGTAATTACGTAAAACAATTTCACCTTTCACCTTTAAATTTTATAATCTTCCAACAAAATTGCAACGAAATAAGTTGATGGATTAGCGTTAAAAATAAACTCACCTTCCACGGAAAAAAGTTGTAAAATTTCCCCGGGCGGTTTCGACATGCAGGGCAGAACGTACACCGTTTCAGCAGGAAAATCGCCTTTCTCCTGCGTCCTTTCGCACCTTCCGACGCACCAGCCCGAATTCAGCACCGTCTCCCCGGTACTATCCTCCTCCAGGACGATCAGATCGCCTTTCAGGAAGGTCAGGAAGCTGGAACCCTCTCCCGGCGCTTTGTAATCCTGCAAGGCGATCACGAACTTCGAGCGCTTCTTCAAACCTGCGAAAGAAATGTATTAAACATCAAAGTGAAGAACAGAGGGAGCTGGAGGAGGTCTGGGAGGGTACTTTTAGCTTCTAAAGACGTGAAGAATTTACCTTCTAGGAAATAAACGACCAGGTCTCTGATGTCCTCGGCGTTGGGGCTTTGGAACGTGAACTCCTCGCCTCTGACCGTGTTCAAGCTGAAGGTCTGTGTGAAGACTTTGTTGGTTTTCTGACTAGCGACAGTCGTTATCTCGGGAAAGGACAATTCTAGCAGGACCTGCTCCTGATCGTCGACGACGTACACCCCCGTCCAATTCACGGCAATGATGACATCGTTCTTGGGCAAATTCGGGCCGGAGTTTCGGTACGCCTCGTAGAACCTCGAGAAGAGCAGAGGCCACTTGAATTTAGCGTAGCTCACTACGTCTTCTTTCACTCGCAGGCAAACCACCTGCAATATTTCATCGAAATAACACAACCTACTACAGTTTGTTAAGCAATCGCAACCTTCTCTTTAACGTAGTAGCTCTTCTTGTACGCCTGCACCACCAAGGCGGCCCACCTGTCGACCGCCTTCTCCACGCCCGCCAGGCAATAGTCGGGTATGTAGTTGGGCAGGAGCGTGAGCAGCCGCTCCACGTTCATGTCGCTGTCGTACTCGATGAAGTACTGCTGCGCCGCTATCATCGCCAGGTCCTCCTCCTTGTCGCAGCGGTACTCGCCGAATTTGACGCCGCGCACCACCTGCTGGTAGATGAGGTTCGTCGCCACCTGGTCCTCGGTGGGCTCGTGCCACGGCGCGAAGATCTCCTTGCGGAAGAAAAGGCGCCACGGCGCGTTGCGCTCCTGCGCGCCCTGCTCCTTGGCGTATTGCTCGCACTGCGATATGGCGTCCATGACGTGGTCGCCGCCGCTGCCCAACGAAGACACCTTATCGAACAGCGCGATGTACAGAGAAAACCCGAATTGATCTTTGAGGCCTATTTTATCCGACAACTGATTGCATAATTCTCTAGCAGTAGTAGCGGAATCGGCTAGAAGGGTCTTGGTGTTGCCGTCCATGAAGGTGATGGGCAGCATGATGGGTTTCTTGGACTTGGTGGCTTGGAGTTCCAGCCAGCTGGGCGGCTGGTTTCTGGTGCCGTTGTTGAAGGTGCGCTTGAGGCGGTCCTCGCAGTAAGGAGCGTAACCGGGCGGGCCCTCTCTGATGAAGGCTCTGAGGTAGCTGACGAACTTCTCGGAGGGGGCGAAGCAGCCGACGCACAGCGAGAGGAGTATCCAGCCTCTGGCGTGCGAGGATTTCGACGGGTTGTTGGTGAGTTGCTTGCATATTTGGCAGTATATCTCGTCGCGGAGTTCGGCCCGGAGGATCCCGTGGCCGATGATGAAGTGGAGCTTCTCCAAGTTGCTCGTCGGTCGGGTTTCCAGCCAGGATTGGTAGCTGTCGGCCGTGTATTCCTCGTCTTGCAGCTTCCTTCTGACGTCTTCGCCTAGTTTGTTCTTCCTTTTCAACGTCAAGGATACCAGTTTGTTCCTGATAGACCTAGGTTTTTGCTTGAGGAACGATTCGGGATCCAAACCCATGAGTTGGGCCTCTTGGAATTCCTTGCTGCGGATGAAATTGCGGCCCAGAGTGGCCGTCACTTTCGACATCACCGAGGTGGTGTCTCTGTCCATCGTGTGATAGCGGGGCTCCGGAAGATCCCCGGTGAATCGAAGGATGGTTATCCATAAAGCTTGAGCAGCCTAAAATAAGTAAAATTATAGTTGAACGGTTGTAATTATTTTTTGGAATCTTACGAGTTGGTCGCCTTGGGTGTGCAGAGGCAATAGAGGATGCTTCAGAGGTTTCCTCGAGTACTGGTGACCGATGTTCCCTTGGAAATAAGTAGCTGCGAATTTTTGGAATTTAAACTCGCTGAGGTCTTCCTCGTCTTCGGAAGCCGTCGCCAGGGGGCTGATGATTTCATTTTCTGCAGGCCTGGATGGTAAATCGTTGAAGACAGAAGTTTCTCGACCTACGATTCATACATTTACAAATACATTACTTTTAGAAAAGTTAGTGTAGTGACCTGGTGTGGGCGCTTCGCTGGAACTATCAGGCAGAAAATCGAACATCGCTTCCACCAATTTAGAATCATCCACGGGCTCGTCCGCCTTCCTAGCGGCCTCGTTAATTTTATTCTTCTGCTCCTCCACTTGCTTGCGCTCCTCCATTTCCAGCTCCATCTCCTTCTTCTCCATGTGGTAGATGCGCTCTCTGTAGTGCTGCTCGGCGATTTCCTTGGCCCGCTTGTTGCCGGCGTCCTTCAACTCCCTTTCCTCCTTCTTCTTCAGCCGCAGCGCCTCCACGTGCCTCTTCTGCTCGAACTTGATCTTCTTGTACCTCCTCTGCGCTATCATCCGGCGCACGTGCGACTGTATCTTGATGATGGCCCACATTTTGTAGCCGTACTCCCTGCGCACCAGGTAGCCCCTGGAGTGCGCCTGCAGCCCCACCACGTGCCCTCGCAGGTGCCGGAACCTGTGCGAGAGCACCCTGGCGCGGATGAGCGCCTGCAGGCGCATGTACCCCAAGCGCATCTTCTTGTAGCGCTGCCGTTGGACGTAGCCTTTCCAGTATTTCTGGACGATTATGGTGGCGGCTTTGAGGCGCAAGAACCGCCTGCGGTACACCCAGCCTCTGATCGATCTGTTGAAGCGGAATTGTTAGTATTGATTTATAGTTCGGTGTGGAGATGTTACCTTTGTAAAATGAGTATTTTTTTGGTTATTACTCGATCCCTTTCTTGCTCCAGAAATAGATCGTGGGCGTCCTTAAGGAATACCTTGTTGTGACCGAGTTGATAATCAGATCTACCTAGTACTATCGAGCATATTCTAGAAGTAGCGCTTCTGCAATCAGTCTTGTGCGCAGGAGGAACGCCAGATATTAAGAACCTATAAATTGCAACAAAAAATTGTATAAATTGTTTGTAATACGGCCCTATATTTCTAAGGTCTTTAAACATGAATCGAAAAAGTGTCCCGTTATTTGAGGATTAACCAGGGTTCCTAAAACGGCCGCCATTTTGTAAAAGACCCCGGTTTTTTGCGTACGAATTATTTAGAATTAGCATTAAGAGGGGTTTTATTCAAACTAAAAATAGATAGAAAATCACATTCTCTAATGCATAAGCTTAGGCTGTTTCCAGACCTTATAAATATACGACCGTGGTTAAGAATAAAAAAACGCGGCCATAAAGGCCATAAAAATGTCAAAATTGAGATTAATGACATTTCGTATGACAGAAGCTGAATAGAGGTGGGAATCGATTTTTTGGTATAGAGATGCAGTAACGACTGTTACAAAATAAGCGTTATTTTAGAAACAACTTTCTCCATAAGGTATTGATTGGGTATTTGTAATTGTATTCTCTAATGCATAAGCATAAGCATAGGCTGTTTCCAGACCTTAGAAATAAACGACCATGGTTGTATGTTTAGCTCGATAGGCTGCTAATTTTCTAGTACCTGTATCTTTCGACAAATTCAGCGAAACTGTGCCTAATGGGATAACCCGCTCTTCTGATCCTGATGGTCTCCATCATGCCGGAGTACCTGAGCTGCCTGCAGCACAACGTCCTGTCGAACTTCATGGGCTTCTTCAGCTCGTTGGGCTTGATGCACCTGATGAAGAACGGCTGGCAATTGGACAGCGTGCGCATCAGCGAGTCGAGGCTCTTCTTGAACTGCGTGGAGAGCGTCGGCGTGCGCTTCCTCGTCTCCGAGCCCATGCCGATGTCCTCGGCGAAGATCTGCTGCAGGAACTTGTTGCCGCTGACGCTGATGAGTTGCAGCAGATCGGGGCTGAACGTGTCCCGGTTCTTCTCCAGGAAGCCCCTGGTGTCGTAGAACACCACGCCGGCGAAGTGGTTCAGCCCGAAGCTGGTGTTGATGTCCGAGCGCGGTTTCAGGTAGTTCCTGTGGCGGCCGTGCTGCTTGTGGAGCTTCGCCAGGAAGGTTTGATCGGTGCCTTTGGGGAACTTGCCTGAAATAGAACTGGTTAAAGCGCTGCTTTGGTTTAATCCGGGTGAAAGTACATACTTTCTTCGTCGATGAGGGCCATGATGTTTAGTTGTTTAATGGCGATCAAATCGAGGGCGTCTTGATTGTCGACGAACTCGATGTGTTGCCAGTTGATGCCCTCCAAGTTGTACTCCTCCTGCTCGAGCTTGAATATGTGCCTGACGAAGAACTGCTGCAGGTTCTCGTTGGCGAAGTTGATGCAGAACTGCTCGAAGCTGTTGTGATCGAAGTTCTCGAAGCCGAATATGTCGAGCACCCCGATCGACCGGCGTTGCCGCTCCTTGGGCCTGTAGATGGCCTTGTTGATCTTCCTGACGATGAGCACGAACAGCCGCCCGTAGATGCCCTTGACGAAGGCGTCGCGCACGTCGACGCTCTGCTCGCGCGAGAGCGTCGAGACGACGGTCTCGCCGTGGGCGAAGAGCGTCTTCCTGGTGAGCGCGTCGATGAGCAGCTGCGGCGGTACGCCCAGCAGATTGGCCACCCTGAGGACGTTGGTGGGGTCCGGGATTTCGGTGGCGTCTAAATTGTCCACCACGGTGGCCTTGTACCTGATGTTGCCGATGTGCAAGATGGCAGCCAGGAGTTTCATCACCTCCCAGATCTCCGAGTCGGAGAATAGAAGTACCTTCATGGCGCTTCGGATGTCCGCGAATTCCGCCGAATCGTCTCTTCCTTCGCATGTTATACATCCGCCCTAAAAATTTGTATATTTAGGTTGTATTTTTTCTATTTTAGTGTAACAAAAAACGGTAAGCCATTTTAAGTTACAGGTAAAATAAATATAAATAATATTTTATGATATCTGTGAATAAAAGCCAAATTTCTTCAGTTAAACGTGGTTAAACTAACACATTTACTGTTATATGCCACCATCTTGTAGACATCAATGATAATAACCTGGTGACTAAACTTGGACAAAAGGTCACCATACCAAGTTCTGGCATCTATCCACAGATTTATGTTTTTACCCCGGTTAAATATCGATATTGACTAGCATCTCCCAGCTCCAATTTCTTCTTGTCGTCTTTGCCCAGTCCGGCCAGGATGCAGTAGAAGACGTGGTAGTTCCTTTCGTCCGGATTCTGCGAGACTATCCTGCTCTTTTCCAGCAAATACTGCTCAATTTTGGCGCCCTCGATGACGCCCTCTCGCGTGAAGTGTATGTCGATGTACTTGCCGAACCTGGAACTGTTGTCGTTCCTCACGGTTTTGGCGTTACCGAAGGCTTCCAGAATGGGATTCGCCTCGAGGATCTGCTGCTCTATCCAGGAGTGTTTCCCGCTGATTGCGGCTAGATATTGCAGGATGAGTTTGGTGCTTTCGGTTTTACCAGCGCCGGATTCGCCCGAGATTACTATACATTGATCTTGACCATACCTACAATGATTTGGATGTAGTTAGAGAATGCAGTATTTTAGATTCCTTTACCGTCTCATGTGCCCGTAGGAATTGTCACCAATGGCGAAAATGTGCGGAGGTAGCTCTCCGATTTTCCTCTCCTTATACAATTTGATCTGATCAGCGGTGTAGATCGGTAGAATTTGGTACGGGTTCACCGCCACCAAAATGGATCCGGTGTAAGTCTACAAAATCAACTGCCATCAACCCGACGATTCGCGCGGCCAATCTTTCAGTACTTACGTATATGAGATTCTCGTTGTATCTGATGTGCAGGTTCCTCAGTATCCCGGCCTCGTGCAGATCCCCCAGGCCTATCATGTCTTCGACGCCGTGTATCGAGGTCGCGTGCATCGCCTTGATGCGCCGCTCCGGCGACAGCCAGTGCTCGTTGCCATCGTCGTCTCGCACGGCGATCCTCCTGCCTTCCGCCGACACCACGCACGCCCCGATCGCCACGTCGAACTCCCCCCCGGCCGTCGGCTCGATCCATATGTAATCACCCTGTAAATGCCGATGTTACCGATTAGAAAAAAAAGTACAGAAATAGTCCATTAGAAGGTCTACATTGTAATATAATAGCTAAGGACCTACATGAGAATGTTCTTGGATTTCCTACAGGCTTAGGAGAATAGTTGGAGACGTGAGTGACGCGCAATAGTGCTTTAGAATCGCCTTGAAAATATTCGTGGGTTAGCTATAGTTTTAGAAGAATAGCTGGAGACTTGAGAAGAGTGTGCTCAATAGTCTTTTAAAAGACTATAGATTATAGAAGGTTCCTATTGAGAAAAGTGGCATAAAGATAAACTTGAAAATATTCGCGGATTTGCTACAGTCTTAGAAGAATAGCTGGGTACTTCAAAATAGTATGCGCAATAGTCCTTTAGAAGACTGCAAAAGGTTCCTAATATGAGAATTAGATACTAAAAATCGCCTTGAAAATACTCTTTAGGATTAGCTACAGCTTTAGAAGAATAGCTGGAGACATCAGAAGAACATCAGAAGGTTGCTAAGGACATGCTTTAAATTATTCGTGAGCTAGCTACAGCCTTAGAAGAATAGCTGGAGACGTGCGAATAGTGTGTGCTATAATCCTTTAAAATGATGTAGAAAGTTGCTTGAAATCATTCTTGGATTAGCTACAGTCTTATAAGAATAGCTGGAGACAAGAGAATAGTTTGCGCAGTAGTTTATATTGCGTATTTGCATTCCAAAGTTGCGCATGACACGTCTACTGCTATTCATGTCGAAGTGTAGGTACTTAATTAACTTTAAATAAAACAATCATTAAGTTTAATGAACTTTAAATAATATACCTACCTAACATCCGTAAAACGAAAGTAAACACAATATAAATTCAAACAGGCGTAAATATTATAGATAAAAAAATCTAATATGAATTAATCTTTATCAGATAACGAAGTGTGATTGAATTAACACACTTTTGCTGCTGGAATTTGTTCTTTAATGGGATAATCGCGGAGTTGTCGATGTAAAATCGCTCGGTAGAACAGCCGGGCGTTTCGTAATGGAGTCAAAACTCCGGATGTTCCGGCGTTTTCACATCGAATCCGAGGAAGAGATGTAGAAATAAAGCAAACAAAAAAATGAGAGATACAGAGAATGTCCAGTAGAGCGTAAATTGTGTTTCCTGTTCGTTTCTACGGTAAGGGAGGCGCTTAAACGTTGACCGTTTGTAAATGCTCGTTTTTACCGGCGCTGGAGTGTTGTAATTATTTATGGAAATTCAAAAAAATTTACACATTTCGTAATGTCTGAGGAAAATTACTTAACTTGCTTGTTTTAGTACGTGTAGATTTTAGGGAATTTTCAGAAAATATTCGAGTTTTGATAACGTAAAAAATCCTAAGTAGGTCACGAATAGATGTGTGGAATAAACGGTAATAGTACAAAAACCACTGTAATTACGCCGTGATTGTAATTAATTACGTACGTTATTTCATCACATTCTCTTAGTGCAGTAGGTAATTTTATATCTTTAATAATTTTTTTTTAACTTTGAACAAGGCGATAAAACTTACATTGTACTAATGTCGCATAATAAACGAAATTTCGAAATTTTAATCCAACTTTTTTATTAAGTAGGTACCCGTATTATGCAGGCACTTATTCATGATCTTTCGGTTCGGATGAGAAAGCAGCGAGTAATCAGCAAAGTGGGTTAAGTATTTCCAAAGCAATGATAGAATACTTATTGTGCTTAATGTAATTAACGATTTATACTAACTTAACAGAAAAAAACGCGTTAAAAATTAATTATAATGCGCAATGTACAAGAGATGCTACTACATGCATATGTGCAGTTTATGGGAAATGCTTGTACAAACTAGCTATTTAATTTACCACGGCAAAAATTATAGCATGAGCATTAAAATGGCAAAATTATCGTTTAACATTCGTGTAATTCGGACTTTTATCTTTCGTTTATACTTGCAAAATACAATTCAATAATTAGTATTTATCTAATTTACATTTTATGTTGCGACATAAAACCCAGAAGATAATGGTCATGTTTAGTTTTCTTTTCACAAACAATAGCCCGGCGAATTTCGAAGAAAAAGCGATAGGTAACTAACTGAACATGTACAGGTATTATCCAAACACATAAATTTATTATTTTGTAAGCACACACATTTTAATAACGCTTGAACAGTTACTTCAAAAATACATTCTTCATTGTATAGCTAACTCGACGACAATAAAACAAGCACCAAAGTGTTGTTTTTCGTAATTAACACTTACCCGCGTCACTATAACCATTGTAGAAAGGCATCAACGTTATCTGCAACAAAAATTATTGGGTGTATTCAAAATGGAAACGGAAAAATGGAGCTTGTGCAACAAAATAAACTGCTCGATATAATTATTACCAGTAGTAATATAAAACCAGATACATTTAGAAGTAGCGGCCTCATTATTATCTACTGTGGTAATTGCTAACCCAGTACAGTAAGATGTACCAAATTTCAAACATTAAATGATTGCAAGCTATTCCTATCGAACCGTGAATGCCTAATTTTATAGTTGAAAAAAAATGACGAAGGAGCCAATACGCCTCTACCATTTTTTGAAAGTCCTCCCATGCATCATAACTCACAACCTCTTTTGTGCACGCAAAACATTTAAATGAGGTGTCTTTTCATCTCGACGAAGTAGAAGAAAATCTCCATTAAACAGGCTACACAATAAGTGAAGATAATGTAGGTAAAATGTCGATTCAAGGCATCACGCGCTAACGCCCATCGCCATTGATATGCATTTAAATATCGGCTTCATCGTAATGAAATGGCCATCGCCGGTCTGGAAAAGGATGGTACACCATTCAAGGTTCATTTACCTCGAAGGTTGAGCACCGATGAATGGCACACGCTCCAGCACATGTAATTTACGATTTTTTTTATCAATAAACAATCGTTAGGTTGATAGGTATCACAAGTAGCTACATGCTTGCTGTGTAAGGAGCAAAGGTACAAACTGATAAAAAAATATGGAGAATTAGGTACCCACTTCGTTGACCTAAAAAGTGCGCGTATAATTAACAACGCGAGTTTCAAAACGCTTTGTAAAAACGGTAACGGTGAAGTAGGCAGTTAAAAAATCGCACCGAAAAATTCAAACATGTCAAGCATCTGCTTAGCTCAGGGCGAAACGTATCGAAGCCGACGATTCCGATTCCAATTGAGAGTGTTTCACCGTTAAGCTAAGAATTTTCGTGTGTTTAGTATGCACGCATTACGAACATTTACGCGTCCCGGGCTAAATACAAATAAGTAAAGTAATCCCGCGAAAACGGCGTTGATAAACCGTTAAATTTGCGTAACTTCGACCGCGCGTTGCGAGATTAACTTGCTATTATTGTAAAATGTAATTATTTATAGGCTTATTAAAAGTTGAATTAACTACAAAGTGTTGTAATTTGTATCGCAGCAAATCGATTACCTAATTACGAGATTGGTTAATTATTCGAAATAAAAATGACGTTGGTTCGGTTGAAAAACAATTTTTTATCCTGCCAATAAATTAACAGGTTTTTGTCTTATTTCAAGAATCCAGAAAAATATTTCACAACAATCTCATCTAATTACTCATCTAAGTTTTACCTGGTTATTGCGAGCGAATTTTTAAGTAAAAATTGCACTACTAATTTGCAACAAACCTTTGCAGCAATGTCAAGGCTTCCAGAGTCTTTGACCTTTGATCTAGACTAGACAGTCGCAACAGGTTGTTGCTAAAAGCGATTTTACATACACGGATTGTTAATTGCACCGTTTAGAGATACAGAGACGCCCACTAAATTATATATCTTTCAGCAGGTAGGTACACTAGTTGCAGTCTCTCCTTTTCTTACACCTACGATTTCATTAAATGCCTTACGAAAATTAGCTGAAACAATGTTGTATTTAAAATACAGTGATTTTATAAAGTCTTCAAAACCACGTGACCAAATTTGTATGCTCTGACTAAATAATATTTATTGTGCATTGTGCAAATAAAGTTATTCTAAACTCAAGAAATTAGGGATATTTATACCTCTGATTGAATACCTAAGAACTTAAAGTAAAGAGGGAATAGAGTAGATAGTAGATAGAGTAGGTAGAAAGATTGGGTTATTTAATCCATGAGGTCACATGGGTGAGCAGACTTCATGAAGGCACTGTAGAAGAATGTAAATAGAAGTTGTATGTATTGTGTACTTTTGGGAGCATCCAAACAAACATGGTGTTAAAAGAGGAAAGATAAAAAACCGTGAAATGCGGCGGTGTTTGCCATAAACAGCTTTTACTTAAAACTTTCTTTAATAAAACGAGTCGATAAAAATAAAATGCAAAAGATAGGTGCATTTTCGAATCAATTGGTCGACTTGAGAACCGATTCGAAATCGCGGTTTGATCCGCAATTTTTCGCTTCGATGGGACAAGATTTGTAGAATAAAATATCGAACTCCAAATCCACTAAACTCCGCGTTTAATATAGGCGAAGCACCTGAAAGTATACCCGATCCCGCTTGTAAATTACGCGAATTTGTTTGTTCATCGTGATAAAAATAAACAGTTTACATCACGGGTTAAATGATGTATCTAATTAGGATTTATTTTAATTAAATGGTCGAGTAAAGAAAGCAAGGAAATTAGGGAAAGTTATGAATCTGAACCGAAATCGTCATAAATTATAAGTGAATGCTGAGAAGACAACGGAGTTTTGTCTCGGCTCGGTTTCCAAAAACCAATGGAACAAAATATGATCTACTAATTAAAAACGTTCCAGAAATTTAATTAGTCGCTACAACGGGTTGTTATATAAATGAAGAGTAAATAAAGTGGAAATCTAATTACCCATTTACCTACATAGCGCAGTAAATTCCCGAAATAAATCAAATTGACGGGGCGTAAAACGAGCAAATAAGATAAGTGCGAATAAACGGTTAATCAAATATGTGCAATTGTAAAAGGATAAACACGAAGATAACAGTATAAATAGTTTATGTAGGTATTCTACGACGATGGTGTAGCGGGCCTACCGACGAGCTGCACAAGCACAAGCACCAGCACCACAACTCAAAAAGGTACCGGTGCGCCGTGTTGACACCCGAAGGACATGGAACCCGATATCTTGACCTCTATGCAGAAGAAGCCGTTCAAATCGCCCATTAGCGCAATCACCGAGTCAATCGAGAATCTAATTAAACCGGGCGGAGTTAATCTCGTTAATTCGCTGGTGCATTTTCCCTCGGAACGGCGGACTTCCAAGGAAAACGTATCGAATTGCGGACGTGTACCGTTTTCCGCGAATAGTACGGATCCCCTGCGTGCCTTCGGCGCAACTTACCCGTTTCTAGTTAAATATCCTCTCGTGTAATCCTGGGCATTTTTCGGGCCACTTCGTCGGGGACTGTTCAGTTAACCGGAGCACTGCAAATTGGTTATTTTTTGATAGGATACGCGGCGCGCGGCGACCGTTTTCAATGCGACACCGACGAATCAAGCGCTATTACTGTTACGGTGTTACCTGTAATAATCGAGTTTCATTCTACCTGCGCATACTGTGGTGCCTTCAATGGGAATGCGAAGTACTACGGTGGTGTAGTGGTGGCGGTACCACAAAACGAGGAACGTAAATTGAATTTTTAAAAACGTGTTTTTTTAATCTCTTTGAAAATGTAGAAGTATTTATTCAATTGAGTTAGTAAATATATTTTTATGTGCTGTATGTAATGTATAATTTATATTTAGCAGGTATCTACATGTAGATAAATTTATCCGTGTGGAAGTTAATATAAAAGAATAGAGGTTCAGTTACAAGTTAATTATGGATTGGGCGAATTAAGGAATAATTTATTCTGTATATCAAAATAGAGTAATAATAATTTAGTAAGTACATTTTGTCATAGCACATTTAACGTAGGCATTAAGACCTATTTTGTCCCAAGTTATAAAGTATACAGCGCCCCACTTACCCCTTCACGGTAAGTGTCACGACTTTAAAAACACGTCTCTAACTTGACAGATTTACATTGTTGTTATGGAGTAACTAAGGACTTTGTTCACGCTAAAGTGACCTTTTAGAGAATTGTTTAAGTTTAAAATGGGGCGCTGTACCACCCCCAGTTTTAATATTCTTCCAAAGCTTTAAAATTTCTTTCGAAACTTTGTATACAAAAACACGAATTCAAAAATTAATACTCTGTATTCGACTTAAAGCAACAAATTTAATCTTAACATTACAACTGGATTACTGTCAGAGTACGAAACTGTCCAATCGTAATTTTCCCTCGTTTTCGATGAGGTACACGACATCGGCCAGAGTCTGATCGCAAATGGACTCTTCTCCTCTCTCGGACATGGGCTTGTAATTGAACTTCTCCGCGGACGGGGCGTGTTTGAAATTCGGGCCGAAGTTCACCGATACCGTAACGTTCTTGTGCAGAGAAACTATCGGGTAGTAAGAGCCTTGGTAGATGTTTTCGAAGGCGACCCCTTGGCATTCCCCGTTCTTGAAGAACGATATTTTGCCGTTAGGAAGCGCCGTGAGATTCTTCAATCTCTCCTGCACGTTGTCCTTATCTTCGTAGTACAGGTGGCTTTTGAATTTGACCAACGGTCGGTCCTTGTACGTGTTAGGAATTAACTTGGTTTTCGCGTTGACCGGGAGTTCTATCAAGAACCCCACAGTGTCTCCTTCCCCGTAGCCTTCGCTGTAGTGTTTACCGGCCGATTCGTGGAACTTGGTGCCCTTTTTGGACCTCCAAGAGTATCCGAATTTATCGTACCCCAACGGAGCCTGCAGGTTGGCGTAATCTTGCCCCCAGCCTAATCTCGTCGCCGAACCTTCGGGCATTTCTTCTATAGTTGCTTCCCAATACCAAACCCCCTTCGTAACGAAATGCGTGGCTCTAACAGTCGAGTAGCCTTTATCGCCTGTTACAGCCAGTCGATCTTCGGATATCTTCAATTGCGGGGCTCGATCGTGCAGGGCGAGCAGCACAGTGTTGGGAGTGCTCGTGCGATACAGCCAACCGGGAATGGGCTTTCCGGCCCAATCGGAGCTCTCGTCGAATTCCTGTCGAAACGGGGCGTGCGGATCGGGCTCGGCCAGCAGATACCTGTAGCCGTCTTTGTTGAAAGGGTGGTCGAGGGGGTAACCGTGAGCAGGCAGCTTCGGGGCGCCCAAATCTAATCCTCTACCTTTTTTTCCTTGCACGCCCAATTCGCCGGGGAACTTGCGCTTGGCGTTCCTGGATTTGACTCCCACTTGAAGGGGGATGTGCTGAATACCCATATCGGTTACTTTCAGCAGGCCTCCTTTAATCATGGCTTCGTAATTGGGTTTGATGTTCGATAGATCCGAATTCAACAGCCCGTACATGTGGTTTCCGTTGGAGCTCTCTTCGAAGATGAATAGTATGTGTATGTCTTTAATCAGAGCCTTGGTTACAGTGTAATGCCAGCTTTGAGTGACGCGTCTGGAGGTGGTCGTAAGGGCTTCCCAGTAATATTCGATGTACGGTATGATTTCCTTGTCTTTGCTGAAGAGCGTTCGGCCGGAGCCATCCTTGGAGCTGTTTTGTTGCAGATTGGCTATGGCTGTTACGCACATTTGTTGCATCTGGGCTTGGCTCTTCTTGAACGTTTCCAAGCCGGTCGGTGAGCAATTCTTGCATAGAAATATGTAATTCGACATGAAAGGCACCAGTTTTCCCAATTGGTAGCCGATGCACGATTCGTGGAACCATCTGCTGCAATTCGCGCACAGCAATTCCACTATGTTCAGGTTTCTTTCTTTGCCGCAATAACAAACGCCGGATTGTTCGGCTTTTTTCTCGCCATCTGTAGATTTTTGATCGTTCTTGTTGGTATCCTCGGATGCAACGTTTTCTTCGTGTTTGGTTGCTTCTGGTTCATCGGACATTTTTGTTGGTTTTCTTTAAAAAGTATTTATTTCGTGATGCTTATAAATCAAAACAAAACATTAGAAACTAACCTCAATTACAAAACTGATGACATTTCACTTCTTCTTTTTTGTAAACGGTAATAAAAGAAGTAGGAATAGTCGTTTGATTAAAAGAAGATTTATGACAATGACAAGTGACATTAAGACAGCTCTTTCTTGTTTTGATTCTAAAAAAATTTTTAACGGTTTTTGCTCAAATTTGGATTTTAAAACTTATTTATCGTTCTAATAATGAATTACGGTTTGTATTTATATATTTTTCTATTAATTCATAATATTATAAAATAATTTCTAGAGGACATTCTAACTGGCGATTATTCAAATGTTTTGAGTACATTCAAGGAAGAGCATTGTGCAAGATTCAATAATTGCATAAGTATTAAATTCAATCATTTGTAATTCGTAAATTATTGGTTATCTTTCAATTACAGATGAAAACACCGAAAACCGCATAAATGGATTTAAATCAATGATAGACAAATGTAAGGATGCTGTAGAAAAATATACAGAGTCTGCTAATGCTTCGAATGCAATTGCAAATTGTGCAAACAACCTTAAAAACCAAAAGGAATTATGCAATGTATCAAAAAAATTTCTTAATTCCCTAATACAAAAGAAAGAAGCAATTGGTAATATTTTTTACTGAAATATTTTCAACCTTTTCAACTTCGTATTGTAATTTTTTTAGAACTCCAAGATGATATAGAATCTGAACAAAAATCTGAGAAGTCTAAATACAACGAGATTCTGCAACTCTATGAAAACTATTTTGATTTTACCGTTACTAACTCGTCAGAAGATGAAGATAAATTAACGGCTCACATTAAATTTAAGTATAATGGAGGCACGGAGCCCGTTACAGTAGTTTTGGATCGAAATGAAAGAAAGGTTTTAGGTAGAAATAATTTTGCCAATTACCTTAAACATAATTAAATATATGAACGAGACTTACAGAATATTTTTTCAGAGGTTGAAATAAATGGCACATCGAAGAAATTTACTGGAGATGATAACACTTTTAACTTTTTAAACAATCTACGAGAATAATTGTGTACTAAAAATCTAAATGTTGAATTATGTAAAAAAATTACAATTTAGTAAAGAATATAAATAATAAACTTTACCTAACATAGTATAACTATTATTAACACTTATCAAAAATTTGAATTAGAAACTTTTTAATTTTTTTTAAATTATGACGTTGTCAAATGTCTGCAGGTTAGCCAACAGTAAATATGAAATTTTCCTACTCATGAATATACTTTTTTTATTTTATTTAACGATAAATCGGAAGCTAACGATTACAATACGTCAATTTTTAATACTTTTTTACAAATTACACAACAAAACGTTTTATTAATTCAATAATTTGGAAATAATTTTAATGCCCTGTCTGTTCCTGATTTGTTCTAGAACACCACCGAATCATAAGTTCTGTTATCTTTATTTTTATGTTTAATGTAATGTTTATACATTAAATGCGAAAATTTCTTCAGAGAAAATCCTGTTGCGATGTTAGAAATAAAATAACTTTTATGTATTCCGAATAAGAGTCTTTAATGGGAATTCAAAATTCAACTTTTCAAAATTGGCGCCACTTAACCTGTCCAAAAGATGCTGGTCACATGACCCACGCTCGCCGCCATTTCGCCGAATAAACAACGACCGGGAGGTTCTTCTGTGTGTTCTTTAACGTTTTCTCTTGGTTAGATCGTGTAATTAAATATTAAAAATGTCAGAAGTCGATTCAGTAAATACTAATAATACCGCAAATGAAGAAAATAGTTCAGTAAGTACAAATATTAATATAGTTTTCCTAGAAATTTGCCTAAACAACTCTGCAATGTGCACGTAACAGAAGTGCGTACTTAGAATGTGACTTGTCTATAACGAATCAGTTGAGACGCATCACAATCTAAGGGATGTTAACAATGCGATAATGAGTTTATTAATAATTTTTCGTTGCGCCGTTGTTAATATATTCTCAATTACGATTTATATTCGTAACAATCGCGAATTTACTTTTGTAATTCCGTAGATTCGCTATTTCATATTATGCATTACCTACCTCGCATGAAGTAATACTCGACATACGTTTAGCGTGGTGTCGCTCTTTCTCAAACGATCTTTTTTAAATGCGTTATGTCGTAGATTGAATCATCGAACATACCAGTTTTGGAGGGAAAATTCAACTTGCGTTATTTTCTTTTTAGAATGAAAAAAATACTAAAGGTAGAAAATCCAAGTCCCCTAGGCTGTCTACAATAGAAAGAGCAAGGGAGGAAAGTGAAGCCATAACAAAGGTTTGTGTTTATTAAAAAAATTAAAAAATTTTGCAGACAATAAAAGGTGAATATTAATTTTACGTTATTTTTTAGGGTTTGGGACCTGAAGTAGAGGGAAGACGTAGGACTAGGTCGGCAGCAAAAGGTGTTACAGCCACTCCACCGCCTCCAGCTAAAAAGGAGAGAAAAAGTTCAAGTAATGAATTTTACGCTTTTGCTCGAATCTATCGAGTTACTGGTTAACCTCGGCTAAAATGAAGAATACCTTTTTTAATCAAAAAGTTATACCACGCAGTTATAAAAGTATTCCTTTCATTAACAGTATAATACAATAATTGCAAGAATGCTAGTTTGAAGGCAATAAAGGCCTTAATATTATTCCTTATTTAAGGATGAATGATCTATATTATCATTTTTCATATTTACGTAATGGTCTGTTTAAAATATTTATTGTTGGTTGGAGGATATTACAACAGAATCGTTGAATGAATAAGAAAGCATTGCTTCATTTTAGATAAACCAAAGAACATCATCATATAAATAACTATTAATCTAAATAGTGTTAATTGATCAGACTAAATTACTTATTAAGTGTGTTGTAAAAAATACATGAGCAGATTTCGTAGAATACAAAGCTTTAATAAATAACAATTATGGTGCTGAATTTAACTAAACTGATATTTGATTTCAGCGAGAGGGAGGAAAGGTAAAAAGAATGCGGAGGAAAGCAGCGATTCGCACGATGAAAAATCAGAAACGTCTGTGACCGAGAGTGAAGAACAAGCCAAAAGTATTGATGAAACTAAAAGTGATGCCGACACAACTGAAAGTAATTCTCATGATGATAAAGAAGAAACGGGCAATAATAATGCAGAAGTAACCGATTCTAAAGTAAGTACTTTTAATTAAGTATTACAGATGATAATAAAATATCTAATATTGTCGCTAGTATTCGATACATAAAGGATTTTAACCTTGTCATTTACATTTCCTATCATATAATAATTTTAAGAATCACACATAAATGTATATCAATTAAATTGTTATCAGTAAGAGGTTAATATGGTACATTGATAGTTCATTTAACTGAATAATAAAAGATAAACATTAGATTTGTTTTAGAGAGAAAATGAGTATGCATATTTATTGTGCAAGATCTTGTAGTGGTTTGTCTGGATATTTGCTTGCTAGAAAAAAATTTACATCTCATTCTCTAAAATTTGTTTATGTTTACCCTTTATTATAGAAGGTGTACTACACTCGTACACGATAAATTATTGTAAAACTACAATGTATTTGACTATTTAAAGGAAACTCAAGAACCTACAGCTACCGAAAATGGTGCTAAAGAGGATAGTGTGGACGCGCCCGCATCTGAAGAAGATAAAAAGGAAGAAGAAAGCAAAAGTACGGCGGACGAGTCGGAGTCTGCAGCAAGTCACGAGGAAACGGAGGCGGAGAAACCGGCCGAATAAGTACTTTTCTTTTCTTTTTTAATTTTCCAACTTTATTTTCAATTTCAATTTTTTCTATTCATTCATTAAATCTACTGTAGGTTTAAAAAATGTTCAGAATTGTTCAAGACCGATTATTTGACAAAAAAAGAAGTTAAACGAAAGTTTCATACATGTTTGATTTTGTGTTTGGGAAGAAAATATTTGTTTGGACATAGTAATTTTCTAATTCGTTTCATTTAGTTTTGTATGAGCTGCGCCATGCAAGATTGCGAGATAATTACTGTTAATATATTCTTTAGGTTAGGATCCCTCTTTTTTGTATATTTTTTAATTTTTTGTTTCAATTTGTTTTGATGGCAAGTAGCAGATAATAAAATAAATCGTAGCATTCGTCATACCTACAGGATTATTTAAAATTGAGTGAGTAGATGCCTGAAGAAAGAAAGTACATATGGCGGCAGTATGTACCTGAATGCTGTCGACTTTTCATTTGCTTGAATAAATAATTATATAATGATTAAAATAAATTTCTTGAGCTATAAAACCGATACACGATTGTTATTATCCATGTTTTGTTGCTCGTGAAATTGTTTGTTATCTTTCAATAATATTTCTTTTTATTTTGATGAATATTTTATAGGAAAAATATTTTTGGTTCTTATTAATTATTGTAAATAAAGCAAATGAAAAGTTTTATACTATTGAAAATTGTAGAAATAATTACTACAACTTATCTGTCATAAAGCGACAGCAATATGTATATAAAAAATTACAATTGATCGGATATAAAATGCAACGTTTAATCAACGTAGATTTTCATCTTAAATAACGATATATCACCGATAATTAATTGAAAAATGTTGTATAGCATTTTTTTCAAGTTCTTTCAACTAGATAGATAGATCGATTAAAATAGTTTACTTTATATCCCACCAATTAACTTGTAGGGATGCTATCATCACAAAAAAAGTTTAAAATTGTTTTGTATATTTTGTTTACAAGACTGTAGTTCCAAATTTTGTAATTAAGATTAGGGAATACCGAATAGCTTTTGTGTATATACATGCAAAAAGGAATAAAAAAACTAATGGTGTATTCTAGGCCGATGTTGATTTAAATGAATTGAAACCGATAGGTGTGACTAAGTCTACCTTCATTTGCTTTAAATATGTTAAACATATTAATCTGACAATGTACAAAATCTGTAAGATGAAAATGTGTAAAATTTACATTGAGAATCGTACATTTTACAGATTCTGCAGCTTACAGGAACGTCAAGATTCACATCATATGTATTATCTGAAATGTTGTTACTTTTAATTTGAAAAGAATTGTAGTCGCAAGCTCGGTTGTGCTTGAATTTGTAAAATATACAGTTTGTTCTTTACGTTACTCAAATCACACAAAAACTAATACGAGGGTAAGGTGAAAAGTTCTCGGTCTGGCAAAGAAAGACTATGGCGGAGAACATTTCACCTTACCCTCGTATTAATAAAAAAATGCTTCGTTTTTATTGAAATTAAACAATAATGACAAATCTAATTCGCATAAAATACACCGTAGTTTCCAGTAAACGTGCACACAAGCCGCCAATAAATCGACAAACATTCAAAATTAACTATCTAATCGCTCTTCATTTTTTATACATCAAACTCATCGTTTGTATTTTCATAAAAATTATGTAGTATATTTTACTTTTATTATAAACGTGAAATATTTGTCCTCATTTTATATTTATGTAAACTAAACTGTATGGTTAATATAAATGTGAAATAAATTTTCATTAATTAGACACTTGCAGTTGTCATTTTATTTTATTTCATTAAATTTGATCCAACGAAGTGAAATAAAAAAAAAACTACCTGTTCTTGTTTCTCTTTACTCGTCTCACAATGGGTTGTTGAAGGACAGAAGTAGCAATCCGTTGTGAAGATAGCTACAATACAAAACGCAAGAAGGACAAAGGACACCCGGTGCAGCCATCCTGCTCCCTCTTTCAGTAAACCCATTTCACGCCCCCACTCATTATTCAGGCTGAAAAGTGCACGAGTGCGTTGCGCATGCGTCGCCCCTTTGCCGCGCCACTGAAAAATTGAAGATGTATAAAAAATGAAACTCCTTCGCGATGAGAGTTTAGTCAGCGGCGTGTTGGTGCGCATGTTTCTTCCTCGCTTCACTCCGGTCAGTCGAAGTTGGACGTCCCGCACGGAACCAGCATCTGTCAGTCGCCGGTCCGGTTCATAAACACAACATTAAACGGCGTTGAAGTGCCTTAGTGATGGATTTGGTCTGAGAAAAGCGATCGGAATCGTATTTTTTTGAATGAAAACTTGTTCGTCATGGCTGTGATGCGACCGGGCGCGATGTATCCTTTCCGAAAACTGCACTTACCGTACGGATTTTTGTTGATTTTCGTGGTGTGCGGCCCAGCCTTTTGCCAGGAAAAATTGAGTTGCGATTCGGCGAGGAAGGGCATAGAGGAGAAACTCAAAGTACAATTATTTAAAATTCCTCAAACGATGCAATTAGGTGAGTGATTTAATTCATTAATTATTAATTACAATATTACACTACCATTTTCTGACAAAAAAATCACTACAATAAATTACCATCGCCTACTTTGGAGTATTTAACAGTCTTAAATGTCATTTTATGACATGACAAATATAAATGTTTTTGCAACTCTGTGAAATGTTTGTTAATTGAAAAATATGTATTAAATACTATTGAAATTAATTTTAAAAAATGTATTTTTGAAGCTCAATTTTACTTCATTCATCCTAAAAAATAATTTTTAACAAATTTTGACAGTTTAAATTATCGAATGACATTTGTATTGACAGTGACAGACTGGACAAATGTCATTTTCATTCAAAAATAAAAAATAACAAAAATGTTTAATTGAACACAAATAAATTGGCTAATCAAATACTTCCATTAGCAATCTTTAAATTTGAGTCACTTAAAGATTGGCTAATTATTTTTACATCGTTGTCATTTTGGAATATCTCCCATAACATAAAGATTATGCATATCTCGACCCCCCTATATTCGTAATAATATAATCCCAGATTTTTAAAATCTTAATAAGCTATTTTTATGCTACAATATTGATGCTTATCGTAAACGAACTTAATCCGGTACTGGCCCGTTTTCGACTGTACAGGAGAATGAGCAAAAGGAGACGACAAACCTGGGGGCTCCGATTACACTTTGCTTCCGTTTTCTAAAATCGACTTCACCGGCCTTCTGGCACGTGTTTTCCGCTCCTGTTTATTTGGTTTAGCACCTAAAAGATGAAAATTGCCCGGTTTAATTGCACGAGACGCGTTCACCTCATGCCGCATGACTATTTTCCGTTCGATTTTATTACCCCTTTGAACACGTTGGATCGTAAACGTGAATGAACTATGAAAGAACGTAGATAAATCCGATCCTGGTAAGCGGTTTTGCGCAAATTTACCATCCCCGGGGCTACCACGATAACGTCCGTCATCGAGGGTATCCAGAGAGACGTGCCCGGTGGAACTAAAATAACAAATATCCCGGAAAGGTTTGTTGATGTTTTCTGGTTCGTTGGACACCGCTCTATGTTGATTGATTGATTGAGGAAGCAAGGTAAATTTTATTACTCGGGTTTCTTATACGAAATGCTTCGTAAATAATGCATGGTAACATCCTAACAATCGTACATCATTCGTCGTGCCTAACGATATCCATCAATTTAAAATTATTGGATGATAAATTTTTATCTGGAGGAAACGAGGAGCCTTGTCTTGTTTGCATTACAATGGATCTCTTAATATTTACATTAGCGTTTCTCCTGATAATCGACACCTACTGTTTGTGTAGGTACAGATAAAAAAAATGCCCGAATCGATGACAGATGATAAGTGTTATTTGGAACTGTTGAAGTATTTGTATTTTATTTCCACATATGGATCAATCGATCAATCAATGACGCCGTTGAAGCGTCCGATTATTTTCGATGGGCACGAAAGAGTAAAGTATTGCCGCCGAAAGTGACAAAATTATATCGGGATTATGATTAATAGTAGCGCTAAGAGTAATTACATATTGATTCTAAATAATGAAAGGATTAATTATTGATTACACGGAATTCGATCCTCTCAAATAACACCGTTTTCTTGTAAGTGTAGGTTGTTACTATCTTCGATTATATTCCTGAAACGTAATAATTTGTTATTATAAATAGCGAAATAGCTGTTGTTTCGACGAATTTATTCGCTGAACTGTGTCAAATGCGGAGAATTTCAAAGACATCACGATCTCTCCAGCGAACCTTTAGCGCAAGTTTACTCGGAACAATTTGTTTAACAATGGTTTGAAATGTTATAAGAACCCAAGGCGTACCTAAAAGGGTACTGTTATTAATTTTTTATTGTTATTACAATAATTAGTTCGAGCATGTGCGCGTTTAATTTAGTTATCCACATGCCCTAAGTGACTCGACATCTTGCAGGCAAGGCAAGCACATATTGTAGAAAGTTTCGACGCGAAGAATTTTATGCAGGTGCTGTTGTAGCATCGGCGAGGATTTAATGCAAGCATGAATATATCCTGCATTGGTCGGAAAATAAAATTCATTATTGATTCATAACGTACATACCTGCTATGAAACGATTCGAAAAATATTATTCGAAATGTTATATTTCCTTTCAGATAAATTCGTTTTTGATTAATCAATTCGCAAAATAGTATTATAACATGGGGCGTACTTTTCAATGGTTACCTAATCGATTAGCTATTTTAACATTTTGTTTATTTTAGTAGCCAAAAAAGGCACAAAATAACTCATTTTCTAAAGGCACAAAAACGTCAGCATCGATCTACTCCACCGAGTCATCCGAGATTGATTTATTAACCTAATGATTCGAATTCAATAAGGATCATTACACAAAACATCCATCCTCGTATTCCATCGAATCATCTTCGGAACAAAGCGAGGCGCGCATTCGGCAGGCAGGGCGTTCTTTTTTTCAGTTTCGAAAATTCGTTCGGCATTCCTTCGAAACGAGAGGTCGCGCCCGACTATTTAAAAAAAAAAATAAAGTAAACCACGGTTAACGAAAAGAATTTCGGAAACCGTTAATTAAGTTCGTTTCGTTTTTTTTTTGTGGTGTCTCGTAGTTTTCGTACCCTATGGATCGGGCTCGGCGGGTGCTGCCCATCGCCGGGGATTAGGGTTTCAATGTTTTATTATTTTTATTAGTTGTATTATATGCAACACTATGGTCAACTTCATATGATGCAATAATCGAATCTGGTATTAGCTAACTTCACAAAATAGTTTGGAATATACTCTTACAGTAATCTAGTATTTTATGTAATCAAACGGGGTGGTTTCTTTCACCGCTCCGCCACTGAGGGTGCAGCATTCACGCGGTCCCTTTCTGCCCGTCGTCCTTATCACTTTTCACAGGTAGAAAGTGTCTAAAATAATTTGTTAGTCGCTTTATGAATCCGAAATTTTTATTTAATGATATATACACGGATGTCTTCGAAAAGGGGCCCCCACAATGGAATTCTTTCTGGTGGCGCCGGTTCTGCCAGGAGCCCACCTGATTTATTGACAATTTTATGCAAATTAGGGCCGAGTCGAAACGCGCGGGGCGGCGAAATAGAAGAAATTGCATCACGATGACGGGGCGTTTTTTTTTGTATTTTCGTATCGGGGAAAGCGAGCATACTTCCACACGAATAGTAGGCTATTATTTCCAATTTGGTGTTTATGACAAGTCCTTTTGTAGAGGATCTTACAGGGTGATGCAAGCTGGAGTTTATTTAAACTATACAATGTTATGTGCTTATTTTTTCGGTATAAGAAAGTAAGCACAAAGTGGTGAGGCGTAGGTTTTCGTATAAAACTATTATGCAAAATTTATAGGTTTATTTGCGATATTTTGTGTATACTTTGCATGCGCCACTGGAAAACGAGGATCGGAATGCGACGTTTTTTCAGCTAATGTTGTATATGCTATAGCTATACAAACTGGGATATAAGAAAGGCATGTGTGTATGCATTTGCGGAGGTATGTATTTACCTTTCTGTTTCTTTTCTCGTCGCTCGTCTCCTCGAATATTGACATTAGAGTCGAGTTGTTTAATTGCTCACATTTTGTTTGTTTATGGTTCACTCGTAAAGATGGACATTGTAAGGTTTGAAGAGAGGTTCACACGGCGCGAATTAAAGCGTATTATCTACGATTTTCTCGAAGCCCGTGTAATAAAGCCATTAAAAACCGAACGGAATTCTTTCGCCTTTGTTACGTTACATTATCAATTAAGCCGGATTTTTTCGAAACAATATCATCAAGACCTCCCACAAAACATAATAATCTCTAAACACGTCAATAAAAACTGGTTATAAAATATTATTACGAGACCGTCAATAGTTTTGGTGTTCTCGCGGAGAGAGGAAAGTCAACTCGCACAGGTGGGCCATAAATTAGGCCGAGTCGCCCCGTTGGATAAATAATATTATTAATTGATATGGCAATTATGCGAGACCATCGGGACCCGGCTGGTATCTCCATTAAGGGAGCGTTCGCTGAGTGGAAACATTAAAGAGATAAGGTCGAATGCGTTTTATTGCATTTAATGTAACCCTTGCGTTCCTTACACCTGTCGTGAATGTTGGGTTTTCAGTGGTGGGTATGCCAGAGGAAATATTTCTACAGCACTAAAATCAACAGTTTGAAATAATGTACTTACCTACTGTTCATTTAAATATCCACTTATAAGGTTAATTTTTTGAACGTCTAAACCGCAAATATACAATTATTATAAGTGGTATATAATTTGTTATTAAAAACAAACCAATGGGTTTTTTGAGATATTTAATTAGGAACCTATCGCCTTAAAAATAAATTAAATTAAAAAAAAGTGATCGATGTCTGCAATTCGGATGAATCATAAGGATTTCTTCGGATCCGGCTATTTGTGGTTAAGTCTTTGTTTTGAGGATATCTTTAGAATGTGCGGTTAATTTTAGAAAAATGTGATTAAGTAGGGTTTTCTCAATAAACTTGTAATCGGCTTGTCGTAAATCTGTTGTTTCAGAGTTCAAAGTTTTTGCTGTCCATTTACCCGCATTTTATTGCGGTTATTTGAAAAATCATATATCTTTCAACGCAATGTTATAAAACCAGTAATTACTCGTCTGATGGTTTTTTTATAAAATTAAAATTATTTGCTTAACAAATCGTCAAAGTTGATAACCTTGCTCGAATCTTTACTAGTTATTCGTTAAATCACGGATTAAAAAATAGTAAAACTTTATCATACTAGTTATGTTAAACGACTTGAAAACATTTTTTCCAAAAATATCAATTTTACGTATGGAAATTCGCCCCTCTCGCTAAGTATCCCCATTAGGGTGTAATTTTTCACAAAATCCCCCCATAAATACCGTCCTAACACTTCGGAAGTACTACATTAACTGAATCTTGACATCCGATGAATGAGAATAAGAAATTACAATGTAACCGGAGTCTCAAACATCTCAACAATACCCATAAAATACCGACAAACCCACCACGTAGATTTCAAAACGTCTCCTTTTTCTTTTTTTTGTGTACCGTATACAAGGACGAAAATCCTAGCCGGCCATTGTCGCAATCCACCTACTTCTTTAAAGCTGAAAAAAACGGCTTTCCCCTAAGGGCAGATGTGCCCGTGTGTCATTTCACACCCTCATTCATCATTTCGCCGGCCGCAGGGGGCGCAACCACTCTTTAATTGATTATTCATTGTTCCGTGATTATGGACCAGTACAAAAATTTATAACAAATTCAAAATATTCCTAGTTTATCGCACCGTAATGTCAATTGTCACTTCCAGTATTTTGACAGTTGTTGTTGTTTTGATATGACACAGATCGTCATGACAACGGGATGTGAGCAAACTAGATTATATCCGTTCTAAAAATATCCTTTTAGTAAGAGTTATCGACTGGTCTATATTCGAACGAACTGTTAAAGGGTCTTTTACCCTTTGTAAATAATCGCAATTGACGTCCTGTTTGAGTGATTTCAACGGGTGCGAAACTCTCGAACATTTTTGATTTCGATTTTCATTCACACCGAAAGCTGTACAATTTTTGCATTCGATGTAGTAAAATTGTTCATATACAGGATGTTAATGTTATGTAGGTACTTATAATTGAGCTAATTTTGAGGCTATAAGTTCATATAAAGGTGAAGCTTGGTTTTCGCTCTACAGAGTTGTAAAAGTTTTATTCTAGAGGCTTTTTGAGAGATGCAATTTCAAACATTCCTGGCAATCTCTTCGTAAAAAATTCATCGATACTCACTCGACGAGAGAATGCATTTTTGGTGCATTTTCAGCCGGCTTGCGTGTCGGAAACTGCTGCTTTTAACGGGACCTTTTAACGCCCTGTATGCGCTTCAAAGAGAGCATAATGTCGAACGATCGAGTTTGAGTGTACTCCTCTTTGCGCCGGGAGTTCGGTCTCCTCCTCTTCTTTATTCTTCCCACAGATTCCGCTTCGATGTAGGTAGAGGTACAAGAACGCCGGGGCCGCAAACAATCTACGTGTTCTGCGGCCGTTGCGGTTAATGTCTTCAAACTAATTTATCATCGAATTGGACTAGCCCGCGTGTGATTTATATTTCGTATTTTATCCGCTCGCTTAGAGCGAAGAGCGCGGATTTATCTCGGTTTCGAAGCAGAGCTCTTGTATATTTCGTATTCGGAATGGGAGCACGTCGAAGTGTGACCGCATAAACCCCGTATACGAGATTCCGGGGCGTAATTTTCGCAGCGCTTTATTTTTATTACCGTCGCAGGAAAAATTGCAACCGTATAAAACGGTTTCGGAATCGTCGGAGAGCTCGCCTCAAAGCACGGCGCAATCGTAATTTTTATGGCTTTTCGTACACAGGTACATACTCGAAAACCCATTAAAAATCGAGTATATTTTGTTACATTTATTTCTATGCAAGTATACAATGTATCCAAACATAATTCTTGGGCCACACTGTAGTCAGAGACTGATAATTTATCTCGAGTACTCTTGGTAAATGTTGTAGGTAATTCAATATTTGATCAACTGTTGCTGTAGCCAATTGAAAAAACTTTTAACCCAGATTTACATTTGCGCAAATATGATATAAGACAGAATTAATAAAAGTTGATAAATTGATCAAATAAACCAGTAGGAGCAAATAGTATTTAAAAGACTTCTAAAATGGAAGAATTTGTACGACGAGCTCTTCGTACGAGCGAAAAAAAGGCTCCCATTTCGCATTTATACCTGAATGGCGCTACTAACTACTACTCGAGATCGGTTCGGTGTCTTTTGCCGGCCTTTTAACGGCTGTTATCTCCAAGTACCTCTTCACGAATGAAGATAACCATTCATAAAAGGGTGCACCTATGCGCTCTGTACTGTGCCTGCTCATTTGGCCGCACGAAAATCGAAAGAGTCCGGCACAAAAAAAAGATATCGGTAATTAAATATGACGGTATTCAAATTGAGTTGTTGCTATGCGGAGAGTTGCAAAGGTGCATCGGAAAAAAATGGGACATCCGAAGCAGGTTTTTCATTGCGAGCCGAACTCGCAGATATTCCGGTTCTTTCGAAGATATACCTATAAAATTAATGTTATCACCGCCGTAATTTGCTGGATAAATATATTCTCGCTGGCCGCCTTTGATATGCGGAACGATGCGATAGATGCGCTAACGCTCGCGGATTAAATTTATGCAGATTGATTAACTCTGTATAAGCAAAAATTCTTTGCTCATTTTACTGTATCGCCTAGTTTAGCTCTAAGTACGGTGCAGTTTATTGAAACACATGCCCGCTTGTGCTGGATGGTTTTAACGACTCGACAAGTCGATTATTTTGCACCATATATCTCGGTTTCCGAGTCGCACTAAACGATTTTTATTACAAAATTTTACGGTCAGTTCCCTTTCATTGAATGATGCGGGGAAATCGCTTCGAATAGACCACACGAACTAATACAAATGACAAATTTAGTTTACAAAAAATATTACTCAACAGTTTTACGAACCCATGAAGAATCGTTTCCAGGCAGCGAATTTATAGAGGCATTTAAAGGAATAGGGAAAAAAATTGCAGTAACCTACTGATTAACAGAACCCCTTTCATTACATTATGCGTTGTTAGCAGGTGGTCTTCGAAGACCGTTTTTATGAGACCACGGGGGCCTCTCGTTTCTGTTGAAAACCTCCGCTGTTTCTAGGGAAGCGCAGGTAAATTTGGCAACAGACGGCTCTCTCGTCTGATCGGACATCGTGGGAGAGGGCTCCGCCGAAAGGCATCCGAGGAATGCGAATATTTTAGCGCTGCCTTATTAGTTATCAATAAAACGCTCCGTGCACAGGTTGACCGTGAAATGAATCGCGAAGGAAAGGCTTCGGGGTGAATTCGCCTGGCAATTAAACCTCGTCGACGCCACGGTTTTTCGCAGCACGAAATATTACACGGTCGAGGCGTTAGCAACGGCTAATGAAACGGAAAACTTACGGGGCTGGAAGAGCGCCGGGTTAATGAAAACGAAGCCCGCGGAAAAGAAAATTCAAGGGGATGGAATCGACCGATTGACAGTTTAATGAGTTCGCTGTTAACTAGCGTTTAAAAAAAAACTATTACATTCCTCTGCGTTTTTGGCCCGACATCGGATTGGAAATTGGAATGTAATTAATCCCGGATGGTGCCGCGCTAAATTATTCGGAAGATTGATGGAAAAGCGCGATCGCACATGAAATATCGTTTCACACGCGTGTAAAAAGACCCTTTTATGGCACAATAAATAAAACGTACCTATTATTAAATTCAGTATGCAATAGAGTTTTATTTTCGTGGGATATTGCATGCGACGATAAAGGCTCATTTCGCATGATTTGCGTTTACAATGCACGCACGCTAAAAAATAATTTAGCAAAAATCTAATGTCAGATATGACTGTGTAAAATAACCGCTTACATTTAACTAGTAATTGAATATGTGGATTCAGTTGAGAAATTTCGACTATGCGGTAAAAAAATAAATAATTATACCCACCACATATGCAGGTATGCTTCAAGGTAGGGTCATTGTTTTTTTTTACCTAGACGAATTTTATTGCTTCCCGTCATATTTTTATTGTTGTAAAGTAAACCTCCAGTATAATAGAATTACATGGAATTTGAATTAACATAAACTGTATGAATCAAACACACCAGACACTAGTAACAGCAGGAGATTATTGCTTGTAACTTACCGGGTATATTATCAATAAAAGAGTAAATAAATCCAATTATTAGATAAAATGTAATCAGGTACATAATTGGATTCATAAAGGATCTGTTAATTATCAAACTAATCAGTTTTCTAAAATAATTTAATTACTCACCGCATGAGTTGGATAAATAGCAGGTTAATTATACGAAGGTATATAAAAATATTTATAGTTAATTAGTGTATGGTGGTTAAAAGTTTTCTCTGAAAGAATCCAAAAAATGTACAATCTCCGCCGCATAAGCTCTAATAGAGTAAACGCGATAAAATTAATTCCAGCTTACTTAAAATTAAGCACCCGATAAAGATAAATCCGTAAAATTTACGATTGGAAATAATTTGACAGCCACTGATAGATAACATTTCAATTTATTTAACCATTCGGGAGCCGGCTCGCTCCGGCCAGTTTTTATCAACATTATGGTAGTTTGTTATGGCGGTACGCGAGATTTTAGATCTCATAAAAGGCGTATTTTTGAACTTTTAATGCACGCGAGTTTACAAATGAATGGGTTCAGTACCTTTTACAGCGCCCAACGGTTGCCGAAACTCGCCGGTTTTCTAAATATTTGTGTTGAATAACAAGGAGAAATTACAGAAATAAACTCCTTAAATTGTAAACCTCCTACCTCGTATGTACAACCTTTTTTAGGATAATTTATTAAATGAGTTAGTTATACAAAACGAGAATTGTTAATTAGGTAATTGAATGTTTAAATTTATTCATAAAATGATAGTATTAAAAGTTTGTGATTATACATTCACAAAACTCTACCAATGCACAAAACCTATCATTATGAATAATATTGGTTCGATGAACACGATTCCCATTCCTCCGTATTAATTAGATAGTCGATAACAATAGATCGAGCCGGCGCTATTTGTTTGACAACACATCAATTAACTGGAGGTTACGAACCCGCATTTATATGCAACTTGTTCGATACGCATTTTTATGCACATCATATCTCCGTTTGTTCAAAGTTTAATGCACACTATTAAATTTATTATCGCATCTCGAATGGTGCATTAGGGCCGTTGCAGGATTGAAGAAACTTTCGCATTTCAGCGAATTCGCATCGACCCATTTTCGAGGCGCGCCAATGACCAATAACCCATTGGTCTGTGCCGGTCGGTTGCAGGAACCCGTTTGGACGCCTCGCATTCCATTCAATGGGCATGGGTTGTAGCCGTCGGTATTTGGATGACCAGACTATCGACCCATTGCCCATTGATCTTCGAGATGGCGCACAGAACCGGATCGAATGGTGAGAATTTCCCCGGCCATTAGGAAGATATTAAAAAGTCACATTCGATCGGCCTCGATCGCCTCCATTATTCGCTATTAAGCTGTCCCGTTTGTTGGTCGATTGCGGCCTTCTGTTATTGTTGTACCAAGGTTTAATTACTATGTCAACGATGTTGATGGTTGTTCATTATTTTATTTAATAATTGGTAATATTAACAGGATTTAATAAAGGAAGAAATAATCGAATAGAAGACTGCGATTTTTGTGCCTGAAATCCAGCAAATTTAACGCAAACGACTGCATACACAACGAATTGAAAAAATCATTGGATCCTTGAGAAAAATCCTTAATACAGCCCTGTTAATTTATGATCCTGATTCGAGTCGTGCTGACAATGCGGCGGAATTTACTTTTCCCAGAATGTTATTACGATTTTCGTGTATTAGCATGCGATACCTTCGCTTCTTTTTCTCGTACGCCGCGGCTCGTTAAAATGGAAATTCCTCCATCGGCTCGGAAAATTCGGGAGTCGATCGAATGGGAATCGAACGAGCCATTTCGTGCGGTGCAACAATGTCGGGTTCGCCGGTTTATTTGACTTGGAAAACGTTTCGGTTTGCTTTGCGTTCGACGCGTCTCTGAGTAAAAAAATACCCGCGGCGTGTGAAGTGTTTGACTTGACGAGAAACATTCCGAGAACGAACGGCTTCCTGAGAACTGTTCAGAATTAGTCGTCGAGCTTATAAACCATTCGAGGAGGAAATTTATACGCGCGGTAATTGCTTCCATTAGAAAGAATTTGTTTACGCGTACGCATCTGCATTTACATAGGTGATGATGCATTCTTTCATACCTAATAGACGAACTTTTTCGTTAAAACAAGACTTTTATATTGAATAATTATCGTGGCTAGTGATCCTTGTTCTTTGTCTTTATTTTCTGATCTAAATGCATAGAGAATATGAATTAAATACATAGGTACCCTCGAAAGAGATATTTTACTGAAATGACTAGTAAAGAAATCCTTAGTAAAGAAAGTTTTGGTACATCTCTGGTATATTTTACATAAAAATACCAAAAAACCAGTTCAATTTAATAAAAATTCTTTGAGAGGAATAAAATTGCTGAAATTATTGCTACTCTCAAACAAGATTTGACGTCATAAATCCTTTGCAAATAAAAATCTATTAAGAAAATTGATTACTGATATAGATGAATGAAAACACCCTGTACAAAAATAACGGGCATAGGTACCCAAGATTGTATATTTTCCAACACAAGAACAATAAACAAAGCGCACCTAAAACGCTTCAAGAAATTAAACAGTGTTAAAAATAGGATATCCATCACGTTTCTGAAATATCCGTGTAACTGGTATACACCTACAACTTTTAATAAACCGTCAATGGTAATTCTAATTTATTAGCGTACGGAAAAATTCCTGATAACTTATAAATAATTAAAGCATCGTAATTTTTGCGCGTGCAGCGCTAAAATCTCGCCTCTCATCGACGGACATCGTTATTTAAAGTTTTAGCGTAATATACAAGTCGAGCTGGTTCGCGATCCGAGCCGGTAATAATAATGAAATAAAGGTGCGTTCTCGCCCGCTACTTAACCGAAAAAAAAAACTGGAGAGGTTTCGCTAAAAACAAGCCAGCTTCGCAGCGGGGGGATCCCAAGATGATTTCGTTACCTCGCGAAACGCGTCGATCATGCCGTTAATGGGAAAACGTCGAAAGAGCCGTTGTTTATGCCTCTATTAGCGTTAAAAATGTCCGGAGATCTTTATATTTTACGACCGAAATCGCAATTGCGGCTCATTTGGATGCTTTTCGATTACCCGATCGGAATTTACCAATTAATCTGTACATACGCTCTTTTGTACCATCCTTTGTCACCACTGATTTTCGTGGAATTAATCGTTGCACTCTAAATTTAATTTGCGGCGCGTTTAAGGAGGCGCAAAGCGAATAAATCAAATTAATGAATTATAAAAACCCATCTCGGCTCGGCATGGAAATCAAACAATTACCTCACTCTTGCGTTTATCGAGAAACAGATCCCACTTCGAACTACTCTACATAATTGCAGTTTGAAGTGTCAGCGAAGTGTTTACCGAGAGTAATTAAAGGAGATGATGAAAGTCTAGACGTTGCATCAGTCATCCAGTGGTGTAGCAGCGCTCTTCTCATAAAATTATCGCCGTTAATAACGTCTGGAATTATTGTGCTCGGGACCCCTGGAGGAGGACGAGACGGCGACGAGAAATTCACATTGTTGCTAATCATCTAGCCCATTGAGTCGAATTCGAAATTGAATTGTTAGTGGAGAGGCCGCCGTGCTCGACTAAAAATTCTTTATACGGATTAATTCCGAATAAGCTGTTTTTATTGTCGACGCCACAAAGGCGATTAGAGCAGATTGTTGTGAAAGGTAAAAACGGCCACTTTCGCCGGATCCTCCAGGTAATGTTGTCTCGAAATCCCAGTACAAAAGGTTCGACAACAAAAAACATTCTTTCTAGTGGAAAATTACCATATAAACAACGCGACTTTAAAGCTAATAATGCAAGAATTTTGTCGTCTCTTCGTAACTGCATAAATACCTTTTCCAGAAGTCAGTACTGTTAATTTTTATTTTTATATTATGCTCAATAATTCGAGAAGTCCAGGTAAGTTACCTGGCCTTTTAAAAATTGATATCCGGTCGTCGACGAGCAAATAAATCGGTACGATTCAAAGGCTACCAAAACTGACGAAAATTAAACGATCCGCTCTTTTTTACGACGAGCGCGCCAGAAGGAGTATACCTGCGTAAATATAAAAATCAACGGTCGAGATAAATTAAGTAGATAATAAAAATAAATCCCGTCTTTTCAATTCCTGCGTTTTCCCAAAGTGAGTTGTAAAAAGATAAGGAACATCCTTTTCACGGAGACCGATAAAAGCGGCAAAGGCCCGCTTGCCGCGGTTTGTAAACATCGGTCCTCTTTGGCTCGCCTCGTAATCCGTAAGCCGGGGATAATACCTTGTTAATTACGTGGAATCGCAGGCGTCACTTTCCTAAAAACTGTCCCATACAGGCGCTTCCTGCTGGCCGAACGAGCGCCAAACCGACGGAATAAACTGGTTAAGACAGGAATGCGTCCGCAAAACTCGCAAAAGAATTAAAGAAAGGAGTACGAAAGAGAATATAAAGCAACGCCGGGTTTCAGGTATTTTTCGGAATGACTCATTCGGCATACCTCCAGCTGAAATATCTGCCTCCTGACGTCGACGCTGCCCAGACAAGTCGAGGCTTCGCCGCTTCAAGAATAAACTTGTTCGGAGCGATCGGATGAATAGTACCTGTCGCCGAAACCGAGATTTTAGTACTACTCTTAGCGGGGTGTTGTTTTTATATCTTCTCCATAACCCGAGCGAATTTCTCGGTATAAAATTCGGAGATTCTTCAGCACAACAGTGATTGATAGAAAGTGGAATTTTGGAAGTCACGTTTTTATTATTAAATCGCCAATTAGTCGAAATTGTAGCTATTATATTTTTTATTAGGCAATAACAGTTAAATTTGTGTGAAAGTACACGAGATTATAAGGCAATAAAGAAATAAAGCAAAAATGCGCTAGGAATATAAAATTCGCTGTTGCGAGATTAATGAAGGTACACGACGGATTTTTTTTTATTTATATCACGCGCCTGGTTTGTTTTCGCGTTAATCTCTTTGATGTGAACTGGGTGTTTGGTCGTTTAGAAAGTTCACGATGCCGCCTCCGGATTACCTAGAAACTACTTTTGTCAATATTGGATTTTTTCCTCGCCTTTGAGAGTGCATCGCGAGCTTGGAATCGAGATCGAAAAGGATACACTTCGCAGCTGTGAAGTACCGTAATTGAATATCCAACAAGAGTACCTGTCTCTACACAAATCATTCGATCTTCCTTGTATTACAAACTATTCTTTCACCTACTCCTAGACAGTTTCTTATAACTAATTCACTGGTAATGAGGACGGTTTCACGTCCAAATGCAGAACTGTCATTTACCCGTATTAGTTCATTTAATCTTAACTGTTTGAGTTCTTCGTGTAACCGTTTCACAAGCTCTTTTTTCGCTCACTTATCTGAGTTTACTGATTACGTTTTACTACATAAATACGTCTCTTTGTTTGTCGATTCGTTGCGAGTAAAAACTCTTTAATAATCCAACGGCGAAGAGTAAACAATTTCGGTGAAATGTTTATAGCGCGCGTTTGTAAATTAACCGAGACGGGTGCTTCCTTGCGCAAAAGTTTATCAACAAAAACAAACTGCTCGCCGATATTTTCAATCGCCCGAGAGATGCATTAAATACGCCTTTTTTTTTCATTGTTCACAGGTGATTTATGCGACGAATCGTGCTGTACAAAGGAAGCAGAAAGAGAAGCGTACAAATTAAGCCAACAGTCCGTAGATAAATTCCTAAAGAATTCTATATCGAAAATTTCATCTATAATAGAAACCAGAGCTAGGAGATTCGATGGTACGTTCGACTACCGCTCATTCGTAGAATCTTTTTTTATTGAAGAGTATCTCTTGCAGATCAATTCCAAGGGATGATGAAAACGTCGAAGAAAGAATTCCACGAAATGTTCGAGCGCACCTACGGCAAGATCTACCTCAAAAACTCGGACGTCTTCAGCGACTTCTTCAACGAGCTGGAGACGTACTACAAGAAGGGCTCCGTGCGGCTGTCGGAGACCATGGACACGTTCTTCGGCATCCTCTACCAGCGGATGTTCACCGTGATCAACGCCCAGTACACGTTCGACGACGCCTATTTGGACTGCGTCTCCAGCCACATGCAGGAGATGAAGCCCTTCGGCGACGTGCCCCACAAGCTGGGCGTGCAGCTGCGCCGCTCGTTCGTCGCCACCAGGACGTTCTTCAAGGCGCTGATGAAGGCCGCCGAGACGGCCGAAAGGCTGGGCGAATTGAAATTGGGCGATGAGTGCTACAGGGACAGCGCCAGGATGCGGTACTGCGGCGTTTGTAAAGGGGAAGAGGGCGCCTCGCCGTGCTCGATGTACTGCATAAACACCATGCAGAAGTGCTTCAAGTACCACACCGAGGTGTCCAATTATTGGGATAACTTAATCGGTGCGTACACAAAAATTATTAAAGGAATTTCGTTTAAAGTTTGGTTCGTTTTTTAGACGCTATCGATAAGGTGGGTGAACGGTTGCTGGGGCCTTACAACATCGAAGTGGTGGTGGAGCCGTTGAATATAAAAATCTCGGAGGCCATCATGAATTTCCAGGAGAGCGGCGCCGAGGTGTCGAAGAAAATCTACAGTTTGTGCGGCAAGCCGACGTTCAGCAGGCCCAAGCGCAAGGCGGATTACAAGGAGGCCGTCCAGGACGGACCGACGATGGAAATCAAAATCGAGCCGATGAAATTGCCCGGCCGAAAGAAGCACAAAAAGACGATGACGAGCGTGGAGGTGCAATCGACGCCGCTGGAGAAGATCATCATCGACATCAAACAGGTAACGATATTTAGCGGAGCAGTAAAACGACCAGTCGCCGCGTAAAATGCAAATCGTCTGAAATTTATTTTTTCGCTGGAAAGCGAAAACGGCATTCCGGCGTGTATAGGTAATTAATTTCGTTTCGTTTGATCTAAAATTGAGAGGTTACTCGGTTCAACAAACTTATTAATAAACCGCCGCGCGGATTCCGTTTATTTTCTCTGTCGAGCGTCTCGCGTTCGGGCTCTAATTAACCAATTAATATTCGCTAATTAACGCGATGATTGACGATTTAAGTATCGTACTAACTTCGGCATTTCGTTCGCAGAAAATCAAGGAAACCAAACTGTTCTGGATGAATCTACCGTACCAATATTGCAACAACCTGTCCATATCCAACGCCAGGAACGCTTCGGCGTCGAGCCGATGTTGGAACGGTACCACTCCGAACGGTACGGCCTTTTACCAGACCAAAGTACAGCCCGCCGACAATCCCGTATTGAGCGAGCAAACGTACATACTCCAGGGGCTGAACGACAAGCTGCGAAAGGCCCACCAAGGGCAGGAGGTGGAAATGGTGGACGACACCGAGGAGGTGCTGGACGGCAGCGGATCCGGCTCCGGGGACGGCCCCGACGACGAAGACCAACAAGAGAAAAAAGTAATTATTTTAATAGATTTATTGTTGTTGTTGGGATTGGTTGCTGCGATGTAGCTCTTGGAAGAATAAGATATGCAACAAGGGTTGTTGTTGTTGTTTGAGGGCAGGTGTTTGCAGCTTCACAACCAACTAGGTCATGAGGTTCTCGGTAGTTTTCCTGGTGATCTAAGGTCATTGTTTCTGCCAGAGGTCACCTAAGTTTCTGAACCTTGGGAGCTCTAATGACCTAGTTGTGCCTAGATCTTTTGGATCTAATGCTCTCTGATGCCTCCTCAGCTATGTACCTCGTTACCTTCAAATCTCTCGTGGGAAAAACTTAGCGCAATTGAGACCTGTTTTAATATTCCACTAGATTAATCCGTTGAATATTAAGCATTCCATTGGAGGAAAAATAAGATGAAGATTTCATAGATTGTGTGTTTGTAGAATTATTCTGATGGCTTCTCGTTGCGCTTTTATTGAAGCGTGTAAGAATTTTTATTAGTTTCCGTCGACTTTTAAACGTTTTACGATCTATAATTCAATTAAGCGGAGGAAGTGTTAAATTCTTTATACCGGACCAGATAATAACAGATTACATTGCTCGCTGCGCGTTTGTACACATCACTCGGTAAAATATATCGTTTTGTTTTAATATGTAATTAGCAGTTTATCATAACTTTATATGATTTTGTTAATCATTTGCTGATGGATATCTTGTTGTTTCAGTTGGAAGTGGGCGAGGGCGAAGGCGAAGGCGACAAAGACATCACCTTCGTGGAGGCGAAAGGGGGTAAAATCGAGGAGGAAACGAACCGCCCGTATCCGACGACGACGCCGAGCAGTACGCGGGGGCCCGAGGTGGTCAGGACGTCCGGCGGAACCGCGAACGCCAGCAATATGTCGCTCACTAGAGCGTTGATTTCGTACCTTCTGCCTATGATTATGGCTTGGTTCGGAGGCGCCATAACAAACTTGCTGTGATAGCTTAGTATAGGTATTAACGAATCGATCGATCGATTGAAGGAAGAAAGGATTGCTTTATTTTGGAAGATATTTGCGCTGGAATGTCTACTTAAATTTGAAAAAATCCCAATTCAACCGCTTACTACTTACGCATATCTCGAGTGTCTTCGGAATGGGGCAATCCTTCTTTTAGCTGTACATAGTAAAATTTTGTAAATAGAAAGTGTTGAATGTGACTTTATTAACAATGGGACCCAAACTTGCATTTTTTTTTGTTAAAAAAATAGCGGCAATTTTGAAATGTGGCATACATGTTTGAAAGAGACGAAGACTTGATGTTGGTTCCCGAGAGCCTCGTAACGCACTGAGTGAAATGATATTTTTTAATATTTATGTAATATTGTGATAGTATTTATGGATATAAAAAGTAAATAATCGTAACCCGTTTTTCATTTAATTCGCTTACCCAAACCTAATTTCTTTTGTGTAATGTAAAATTTATTGGAAACATGTATGAAGGAATACTATAAAGAAAATGAATTAATCCAATGAAATATGATATATTTATTAATAAAGCACAAAATTGGCAGGAAGAATTGATTCAATAGGAATATAAATCCCAAGGTAAGTGTAAAAGTATCTTTAATTATAAATATAACTAGCACCTTTCGATGCTATATAAGAGTCATGAATAAGAAGGGAACAACTTAACTAAAAATATTTATAAATAAACTCTAACAAAACCATTTATTTTGTAAATAAATGCAACACTTTCATAGTAAATAGCAGACTTTCTTAAAAAAATAATTAATTTCACGTATCAGTCGATGAACCCGTCCCTTGGTCGTGTTTTAATGTAAACGTATGCCATGATGAAAATCGCGATGGCGATTAATCCGGGTACTACTATGGTCTTGACTTGCTTCTGGGTTTCGGCGAATTCCTTCCGCCTCAGCTTCTTTTCTTTGGAGGACTCCTTGGTCTTACCCGGTCTGGCCATGTTGCTCGATAAAACTAAAAAATCTGCTACAAAAAATTCAAGTATATAGAAATTGAATTGTATATATTTACTATTGGTTTTATTTAGATTTTGTATTCAAAACATGCTAAAAGTAAACAAATTGAGAATGAATCAGTATAGGTGTTGCTTCAAACTACAATTTGTGCAATTTGTTTCATAATTTAACTGATATTAATATTCGAATTTAATACAACGTAAACAAATGTGAGATAAATAACAATAATAATGAAAAAATTGGAAAAACTTACACTAAAAATTTAAAAATCCGAAACTTTATCGGCCAATCTGTTAGCTTGCTGTTTGCTCCAACTTTATTATGCTGACGTACTCAACTTTCACTTTCATAAAATGAAGAAGATAAATTATCAAAAATTTATTGGGTACTTAATTAAAATTGAATTCAATTCTATTATTTATAATAATTTAATCTTATCATACAATAAACAGTTTATATTTACAAGAAAAAATAACATACAAAAGTATAATAGTACAAAAAAGAAGAAATATTTCCAAGCAACAACGTCAACGTCATTGTCACTATTGTCAGTTGTCAACATCGGAACTTTCAAAAATCAAACCTATTTGTTCAATTTGTTGTGTTTTGGTTACTACAAAACTTTACACTTTCATGTACAATTTTAAGACTGTGATTATTCCAAAATAGTCCCAAAGCATGGATCCCGAATCGTTTAAAGAACAATTCATCGTCGGCGATTACATAGTGATAGAATTGACGAGCGACGATATATTCGAAGGAGAAATAGCAGACTTAGCTTCTAGCAGAATCGATCTGAAGAACCCCAAACAACACAATAACGACAACGAGCTTAGTGGAATATACACGTTCTACAGAAACGAAATTGTTAGTATAAAAAAATTCAAGAATGAAGTAAAAGAAAAAGCTTCCGACAGCCTCTTAAGCCAGCTCGAAGTTAACTTCAGCGGTTTGGAAATAGTGGAATCCGAATACGACCGTTTAAAGGACATGACCAGAGATTTCGTGTACATCGAAAATGCTGATTCGAGATATTTCGATGCTGTGAATGTGATATCGAAGGCCGAAACGATCGGAGTAGCCGGATTAGGCATTGAAAAATGCAGAGGAGGATCGATTAAATTATTAGCCATATGCACGTGGGATCAAGTCTACCTATTCGATTTCATTAATGTGAAGCAGAAGAAGTTTTACGCTGAATTAAAAGAAGTCTTCGAAGCGGAATGTACATGCAAAGTCATCCACGAAGCCGGCCCTTTACTGGACATACTATACAGAGGATACGATGTGTTTGTTAAAAACGTATTCGATACTCAAGTTGTGGATTTGATCATCAAAAAGAAAGAAACTGGAAAAATACCTGTTAGTTTACAGAGCGTTTCTGATTTACTGACCGATTATTTGAAATTCCCTTCGCCTTATTTGGAGAAAGCCATGGCCACCACGATTAATAAATGGTCCGAAAGGCCTCTGAGCACCCGAAGAAGAACATACGCATCGCAGTTGGTCGCTTACTTGATAACCCTTAAGGAGCACATGCAAAGGGTTCTGTTCGGGGAAATCTACGAAGCCATTGAAAAAGTGCACGATTTCTACTTCTATTTGGATGGATACAACTTTGAGAAAAGTTGGCAAGACAAGTTGGTGCCCAAACAGATTCAGAATCTAATTCCTAATTTGAGGAGGAATCCCATAGAGAGAGATACTATTGTCAAAACTATGTCACCAACACCTTCTTTAGTGGACAATCCGCAGTAGACGTTTGTGAGTTTTCTTTTTAATTTTTACTAAATAAATGTTATTTTTTGATCAACTAGTATCATTATGCTGAATAACTTCGAAAGAAAAGTCAAATTGTGAATAATTTTGACGTTGACATTGACATTTGGTAATGTCATTTACCAATTTATTTAAAATAAGATAGTGTTGTAATTAGTAATTTTAGGATTATTAGATAATTTCGTGCAAATAGATAACTATGAGTCGGTATACTAAAAGAGATTTCAAACATTTTCTGAATACCACATAAATAAAATTTACAGTATTACATAACCTAAAATGTTCAAATTTTGTGGAAGAATTTTGGCCATTTCGAAGACTCCTTTGAGAGTAAATTTTAAACAAATTGTTAGTAGAGGGATATCTAAAACACCACCTACGCCTGGCCGATCACCATTAGCAGTTATTTTTAGCAATAAGTATTTATTAACCACTAATATAGTTAGTTCCGGGGTGTTGATGTTCATTGGGGACATTGCACAACAGGAAATAGAGTATCGTCAGCACACGCTAGAAAAACGATACGATTATGGCAGATTAAGTACGATTTCTAATTGTTGTTTTCGATTATACTTTAATCACAATTTAATTTTAGCACGAATGTTTTTGGTGGGTTTGGTATTAGGCCCGATTCATCATTACTATTATTTATGGATAGCTAAAAAATGGCCCGCCAGAACAACAAAAATTATTACATGGAAAATTGGCCTGGATCAATTCATAATGTCTCCAATTTGTATTGGTGCATTCTTCTATGGAATGAGTGCTTTAGAAAATAAATCTCTTAGAGACTCTACGGTTGAGTTGAAGGAGAAATTTATGGAAACATATACAGTAAGTATTTTTCTATGCTATACAAATTTAGTTTTATAATGAAATTTTTAGGTTGATTGGTTGGTTTGGCCACCGACTCAGTTTATAAACTTTTACTATGTACCTGTTCGTTTTCAAGTGTTTTACATTAATGGCGTAACAATGTTGTATAATGTTTTCTTATCTTACATTAAGCATAAACCATTGAAAGAAGAAATACCGTCGTGAGCTAGATTTGTACACTAAATTTAAAAGGATTTATTACACTATTTTTAGCTAAAACTGCCACTGTATTGATTCAAATTTTCATTTTACCTAGCCAAAGATACAAAACAAAGCTTAAGGAAATATAACTTATGTAATGCTAACTTTTTCTCAGAGAATAGTGAGAATATGAACTGCAATTTACATTTAAAATTTTGAATTATAATGGTCTTTTACTATGAAGTATTTCAGCTTAAATGTAGTAGTTGAATATATCTCATAAAAAAGAAGAAAAAAGTATTTTTGACTTTTGCTCTCTTATGACAAAAAAAATGTAAGTGTGGCCGAATAGCCCTTGCAGGTGAGACCAAGTTTTACGTTACCAAGAAGAAGAAATATGAATAAAAAAAAATTATGAGAGTGCAAGGAAGTTCGCTTTTTTTCAGGAATATTTTAATAATCATCACAGAATGTCACAGATAATTAGTAACGCTCGCTTCTCGCTTTTTTGTATCCCGAAGACAAAGCCAAATTTTAAAAAACATGGATTTAATATAATTAAATATAATTAATTAAATTAATTAATATATTATCGGGGTCTTGCAATAAACACATTAATTTAATTGTGTGGTCTTATTGTTATTAATGACTTCTTGAATGTTACAAATAAGCTTAATTACATTACGGAAACACGAAAAAAAAGCGTTCATAAATCATCATTAAATTCGAGTGGGATAAACTGTTTTTTTTTAATAGAATCAAGTTGTATTTTTTTTTATGATTTTGGCATTTGTTTATATGTCAACTGTCATCTGCGCTAACTCGAACTTCAAATTTCGATATTGAGGTTAGTTTTTCGTGATCATTTAAAAATAAACAATTTCGAAAAAAAAATTGTGAAGTACCGTAAGTTTGAATTTGCCCCACTTTACCTGTCGAATATGTACGTAGAATTTAATCAAAATTAATTAATAGTAAGGAAAGATGGTAATTAGTAAAGGAAACATAATTTTGTTATAATTCTCTTGTTTACAATTTATGACGATTTTTTTTAATAATTTTATAAAAAAATATTTGTTATTTAATTACCTTATCCGAAATAATCTTAATTCATAGTGAGGTAAGAAGCAAAACAGTTCAAAAGTGGTGCTATTATATAAATATTCGTATTTTTCAGAGTATTTATCAATATGGCAGGTAATCTATTAAAAGGGTTTGTTAGGACACAAAACTTTAAATGTATGGTTAAAATTAGGTAAGTTAATTTTCCATTTCCAAATTCTACGTTAACATTGCTACATTTTAGATTATACTCATCGGGAACTTCAACTATCGATGATAAAGAAGTAGTACATTTTAAAAAGTTTGTTTCCTACTGGTGGGACGAGTTCGGGGAATTTAAACCTCTCCACTCGATGAATAAAATCCGCATCCCTTGGATAAGAGATTGTATCCTTGCGAATAATGAAATGAAAGATGCCTCTTTGCCCCTGAAAGGATATTCAGTATTAGATGTCGGTTGTGGAGGTAACGCACATTCCTCTACAATCATTCAATAATAAATATTCTTTAATTCAAGGGGGAATTTTAAGCGAACCATTGTCGAGAATAGGAGCCGATGTAACCGGACTCGATGCCAATGAAGACCTCATAAAAGCGGCTAAAGCGCACGCTGAGCTAACTAAAGCGAACGTTAATTACGTGGCCTCGTCTGTAGAGGACCACGCTAGAGAAAACTTCGAAAAATACGACGCGGTCGTCAGTTCGGAAGTGATAGAACACGTTACCCAGAAAGAAGAATTCGTTAAAGCTTGCGTTGAATGCCTGAAGCCAAATGGCTCTATATTTTTCACGACCATAAGCAAGACAAAATACGCTAGTTTTTTAGCGATATATCTAGGCGAAAACGTAATAAAAGGAATACCTAAAGGGACGCATCATTACGAAAAGTTCATTACCCCTCACGAATTGCAGCGCATTTTGGAAAAAAGTAAGATAATTAATTATCAGATTGGTAATAATTGCGTTAATTTTTAATTTTTTTTATCAGATAATTGCCGGACAGACGTTGTTCACGGAACTATTTACAATTTCCTTACGAATACATGGAGCTGGTGGTTCAATTCCGATTTCACTTACGTATTAAAAGCTACTAAATTAGACAAACAAAATTGCTAGACAGTTTTTAAAAATTTGTTACCTATATTTTAGTTTGTTTTGAAAACAATAAATCATTATTCTCAATGCATTCTAATATAAATCATAATAATATAAGCTAATTATAAATAAGTATCTAGTTTATTCAAATTTTAAATGAAATAATTAAATTGTTCTCTTAATTAAGTATCCCCACGGAAGAACTATGAATAAAAAATAAGAATCTATGCACATAAACATTAAAAAAAATGTAAGTGCTAAGAGCGTTTTCATACAGTGCAATATATTGCGTTGCAGTTAAAATACAAGCGTTAAAATGTGTATTTTTCACATTTGATAATTTTTATTAACGCTTGTATTTTAACTGCAATATAGCAACGTCTATTGCTGCGATATAATGCACCGTGTGAAAACGCTTTTAAGCCTAACTTTTCACAAAATTTACAAAAGAGTACTAATTAATTTCCAGTTAAATTGACCGAAAGCAAGCCGGTCATACTTTTATTAGCAAACAAATCGAGAGTTAAGGAACTGAGGAAAACTGGAATCGAATTTTGTTGCTTCACGTGCAAATTAATCATGTGTTCCAAGGAAGCGGTAAATTCGTTTTGCAAAAGATGCATATTCCCATCGGCGTATTGAAAGCATATTACATCCTCGGGCTTCTCGGCGTACATGTTCGCCAACGTGTACAATGAATTCTTCGTTCTGTCCATTTTGTACCCAAACAGCACGTAGATGACGTTCCTGAGCTCCTGGAAGTTCGATTTCAAATAGTTCCTCAGCATCTCGGTCTGCGACTCCTGCGACTTCAGTTGCTCGTTGAGCGCGTCGATTTCTTTGGAGTGCAACGTCACATCGCCGATTTTGCTGTTCTCGATGCCCTGTTCGTAATTCTTGATCTTCAATTTCAAGCGTTCGATTTCCTTTTTCAGATTTTCCACTTGATTGGCCCGCTGCTCCACGCTCTCCCTCAAAGGGTTGTACAGCTGATGGGCGATTTTGCCGCCTTTGAACGAGCTGTCGTTCTCCATTTGTCTTTCCAGTTTGATTTCAAGCTGATCACATCTCTGTCGTAGCTTGTCGTTTTCCAGTTTTAATCTTTGAACTTCATCTTTTAATCTGGCCACTTGCTCGATTTTCAACGGTATATCATCGCGTAAATGAGGTTGGGCGTTGTGAAGGTCATTTTCCAATTCAGCTACTGTATCCCGATATCCGCTAACTAATTTTTCCAAATTGTTGATATGCTCCCTTTGTGTTTGCAATTGGCTCGAACTTCTACTGACGGTCGTATCCATTGTTAAATCGTTCTCGTAGGAATCCAATTGCCTCCTGTAACTGTCCCTTTCGCTAATCACCAATTTCAATCTCTTCTCCATTCGATGGATCAATTTCTGCTTTTGCTCGCCGGTTAGTTTCAATTCTTCGATTAATTTGCGGCATTTTTCCACTTCTGATTTGAGTACCTTCGATTCCTACAAACAAGGGTAGTTTTAAACGCTCGTCGAAGCCCTTTTTTATTTACTTACGTGGCTGATTGATTTAAGCTCGCACTCCAATTCGACTTTCTGCGATGTTAGAGTCAACTCCTGATGCTGGAGCTTCTCCACGACGCTTCTCAATTGATGCGGCAACGACGAATCGGAATCCATCGATTCGCATATTTCCCGCGCAACTGCTTTCCATTCGTTCAATTGCAGCATACTTTGGGATTGCTGAATCTATAATTCAACTGATGAGTAAATGATGTCTTATCTGCTTGATATTGTACCTGTAAATCCATCAGTTTCTTATCGTAATCTTTGTATTTTTCCAATCGTCTTTTGAAGTCGAAGGCTTGTTCTTCGAGAATTAACTTGTTTTTGACTTGATCGAGCAGGCTGGCGCGCTCTTGGTTTAACCGTTCGTTCTCTTTTTCCAATTCAATGTACCTGGATAACTTGTCTGCTTGTTGCTGAAAGAAAAACAAGCATATATTTGTGATTTTTACGATAAATTGATGCAATTTACTTTGGCCTGATCTTGAAATTCGCTGTAGCTTTTTAATTGATACTCCAAATTGTTCACTGTTAATTTCGCCTTCATTAGTTCGTACTCTTTTTGCTCCAAATTTTTCTGAAGGTTATTATCCTCGCTCAATTTACTGCCTAAAAATGTCACGTGAATATTATAGGAATTGATTTAATCAAGCGGACTTACTTAATTCTTTGACGTATTGTTTCTGAGTTTCCGCATCGTCTTCGGCAGATTCAAGCATCGTTTCTAACTCAGTTATTCTTCTATTGAGAGATGCCACGACAGCGCTTTCTTCAATGTCCGATTCGGTGCTTTCCTCCTTGGAATTACTGGAGCTGTTTTGGAGCATTTCGATTTCTTTGGCTGAATTTATTTTTAGTAAATCGTACTTGCATTTAATCTGAAACAATTAATTAAATTTTATCGTTTATTCTAGAAGATTTGTGACGGTATTCGGACCTCTGAGAGTTGACTTTTAAGGTCCTTCTCTCGTTTTCTTATCGTTTGCAGTTGATCTTCCAATTCTTGGATACTTTTTTTGTCGTACTCGCTTTGTCGCCGGAGAATTTTGTTCTCTTCCTTGAACTCCAATTCCATCTTATTTCTGAGAGAATGAGAATTGGTTAGCCTACACTGCAAGTCCTTGATGGTGATCCTGGCTTCCACTAAATCGGCTCGCATCCTTCTCAACTCCCTAGGGGAACCTTCGTAAGGAGTGGAGTCCTTGCTGATAGACTTGAACCTTTTTATTGGCACCGGCGTGGATTCTTCATTTCCATTCAGTGATCTTTTTATGGGGAAATCGGTGGAAGGCGGATTCAATGTTTTCACCATATTAACGATAGTATCGTTTGGACAACCCTCCATTGCGTACGAAAGGATTATCCTGAATGTGCAACAATTAATACAATTATAATTAATAAATAATAATAAATGGATATAGCGGATAACCTTACAAATAACGAATTTATCAGCAAAACAACAAACACACGACAGCTTAGAACATAAACAGGAACAGAACCAATGACAAGTGACAGGGCGATGCACGGTCGCCACATCGAGGCGATAATAAGCGGTATCAAATTTATATTGTTAAAACAGAACATATTTGCGAGATTTGGGTAATTGGATTATGTATGAAGAAATTATAAAGTAGATACTATAAGATTTTGTAAGAAAGGAGGGGGTTTGTGGCTAAAAATTGTTTAAAATGGATGGAAAAGGAGGATATGGCAACGTTGTAACTACTACTCATCTTGTCGTAAAATTTCCCACTTCTTTCGGGCGTATTTGAAATTGGAAAAAATCAATATTAATTTACGAGCTCATTATAACAGTTGCTGGTACCAAATCAACGCGTATTGTTGAACAAAATATCGAATTTTCGAAATAAAACAATATGAAATTGATATATCAAAGAAATTATGTTAAAATTAACTTTTTATGTAGTCAAAGTAAAAATTTTGACAACCTCCTGCATAATCGGCTTCCTATTTTCGACCAATCAACAGCGAGGCAGTGTTCTGTCATGCGCACGGCTCCTAGCCGGACAGCTTTTGGGATCGCCATTTTCCAAGCGTCTCGCGATTGTTTGAGAAACGCTCTCGTTGAGCCAGTGTTTTTAACACGGTAGTACGAATACATTTTGATTTTAAACCGAAAAGCCGGTATGGGTGATTATCAGGTAGCTCAGGTCCAGCAGGATGCTCTTGGGGCCGTTCAGCTGGAGCTCGGCGGAAATCCGAATACCCTGGCCCTGCGTCGGCCTTTCGATCCCTTGGCCCACGACTTGGAAGCGAGTTTCAGGTTGACGCGATTCGCCGATTTAAAAGGCAGAGGTTGCAAAGTGCCCCAGGAAGTTCTCAACAAACTCGTCGAGGGTCTTCAACAGGACTACAATTCCGCTGAACATGAACACGCTCATTTTATGCATATGGCTATTCCGCGAATCGGAATCGGCCTTGATTGTTCGGTAAGATTTTGTTGTCATTACACCAGCGCTTAATTTTTCGATAAAATTGCATTATCCGTATTCGTAATAAAGCTGTTGCAGCGCATTGCTCGCACCTTAACGTTTTAAAATTAAATTGTGTTTGTTTTTTAATATTTTTTAACTATAAGTATATGAATAATTTTTATGCGTTTCAACATCTTTTTTGAGTTTAAAATGCTTTTACTTTAATCAATTACTACAATGGAGTTGTTATCAGTTTCGTATTTAATTTGACTTCAAATAATGTTTATCTGTTAATGGTCGAACACACTAAGTATAAGGATTTTTTTACTATTTACTGTATGTTTATCAACCTTACGATTTTAAGGGTCACAAAGTTCAGTTATTATGCATGCGTTTACTAAAAATCGTATTTAAGATTAGTTTTATTAGTTTTGTTACTATTGCTAACGATGTAAAAGACCACTTTGCATTTTATTGTTATATCAATCGAAAGTTGTTTTATGGAACTGAAAAAACAATAACCAACTAACAAAAGCTTCAGAATTGTTAAAAATAAATCCTCCAAAACGCTTCGTTCAGAAATTCACGAAAACCCCGCTTAAAACTTGTTTAAAAGTGCTAATAAACCTACTCGGTGTTTTCGCATCCCTCTCCTCATATCCTAACACAAGGTATTTATCCCACCTATTCCGATATCACCGATACTCAATGATTTATCGAATTCCAGGTTACCCCTCTGCGACACGGCGGCCTCTGCCTGGTGCAAACGACAGACTTCTTCTACCCGTTGGTCGACGATCCGTACATGATGGGCAAAATCGCCTGCGCCAACGTCCTGAGCGATCTCTACGCCATGGGCGTCACGGAATGCGACAACATGCTCATGCTGCTCGGCGTCAGCACGAAAATGACCGAAAAGGAACGGGACGTGGTCATACCGTTGATCATGCGAGGCTTCAAAGACTCCGCCCTGGAGGCCGGCACGACCGTCACCGGCGGCCAGACGGTCGTGAATCCCTGGTGCACGATCGGAGGGGTCGCCACCACCGTCTGTCAGCCCAACGAATACATCGTTCCGGACAACGCCGTGGTGGGCGACGTGCTGGTGTTGACGAAACCGTTGGGCACGCAGGTGGCCGTGAACGCCCACCAGTGGCTGGACCAGCCGGAGCGTTGGAACAGGATTAAGTTGGTGGTTAGTGAGGAGGACGTGAGGAAAGCGTACCACAGGGCGATGGATTCGATGGCTCGTTTGAACCGCATCGCGAGCAGATTGATGCATAAATACAACGCGCACGGTGCTACTGACATCACTGGTTTCGGTCTGCTGGGACACGCTCAGACGTTGGCGTCGCATCAAAAGAACGAGGTGTCGTTTGTTATACACAATTTGCCCGTCATTGCGAAAATGGCGGCGGTGGCGAAGGCTTGTGGGAATATGTTTCAATTGTTGCAAGGCCATTCGGCTGAAACATCGGGGGGGCTGTTGATTTGTTTGCCGCGCGAGCAAGCGGCCGCTTACTGCAAAGATATCGAAAAACAGGAAGGTTATCAGGCCTGGATTATTGGTATTGTGGAGAAAGGCAATAGAACCGCCCGTATTATCGACAAACCTCGAGTTATCGAGGTGCCAGCTAAGGAGTAGATGTAATAATATTATATTATATAAGTATTTTTTGACATACATGTGGCTGTTAACGTCGATGTATGATTCCCAACAGCTTTGTAGAATTATTATTATTTTGTGCATTTCTTTATTCTACGCATTGTTTGTCAGATTTTTATTTGGTTAGAATTTTACACGTACGTGTGATTTCTCATTAATGTTAAGTATTTTAAATTATGTAAATTGGAGTTTCACTACTAAATTCCAGACGTTTGGCATTATACTTTAGTACATAGAAAAAATGTTCAACGGTATTTTGTATAATAATTTTCCAATATAATTACTTAATGAGTAAACAAAATTGATTTTATTCTAATCTGAATTCACAACTGAATTCGTCATGAATGTATAAATGAAACGAAATAAAAAAAATTCAACTACATTTTATTGTCACCTTTTCATCGCTTTCTTAAGTCTAAGAACTTTCTTCTTTCTGTTGCCTCCCAATTTTTTCTTGAATGGTTTGTTTTTCCTTAAATTATTTCTTACTTTTGCTTTGACTATTTCTTTGAGGTCTCTGCGTAACTTTTTGAACTCGGTTGTCTCTTCGGATTGCATTTTTTCAAGGAAATCGAAACCCTCTAAAACATACCAAATTGAAAAACAAATAACGTGAAAAATATATTTTTACAACCTTGTAACCTGAAATCGTCCAGTTTGAAAAAGAATGGTTCGGTCCAAGAAGTTTTCTTTCTAACTTCTTCATTTTTAGCCGGGACTGATTGATTTTTATTACTTTCTTGAACATCTCGTGTTTCATCTTCATCATCAGATGAGTCGTACCTGAATGGATTCTTTTCTTTATGAAAACCATTTGTCAATGTTTTAGAATGCTCTTTTGACGCGTATGCTTCTTCTGCTGTAAGTAAATACAATTATAAATTAATCCGTGTAATACGGCAGTGTATTAATTACCTCTTTTTTCTTCTGGCTGCTGCCCAAACATACTGAGTAAGCTAAATTCTTTCTGTTCTTCAAAAGTCTGCTTCAAATTATCAGAAACTTGGAAAAATACTTCTTTGGAAACCTCCGGTGCTGCTTTCTCCTCTTGTTTTTTCTCATCAGTTACCTCAGCCTCAGAATTTTTTCGCTTTCTTTTACTTTTCTTCTCAGGCGCGGCTTTGGGAATTTCATATTTAGAATGTTCCGGTTGGGAAGGATCAAAACGCAACATTTTCTTCTTACTACAATCGATTATGTCACTAGTTTTTATTATTTTATTAAGCTTATACACTCTACCTTGGTTCATGTTTTTCTTTAGGAGCGATTTTCTTTCCTAAAACTTGCTCGAGAATCTCGTATTCTCTCTTCTTTTCTTCCTCGATGGGCACATCTTCATTAGCCTCTTGATTAGGAGCAACTTCTACAGATTCTGCTTCGTTGTTCTCCAAAAATCTCTCATCGAGAGTAAACCTTTTATCGTTCTTGAATTTAGATTGCAATTCTAATAACTGAAATAAATAAATTATATTAAATTATAATTAATTAGATGTTAGTGAGAATACCTTCTGTCCTTCTTTCCCTTGGAAATGCTCTTTTACTGAAAAGGTCGGTTCAAATTCTTCTTCAGAATCATTTTCGTTGAATAACGTCTTTTTGCCACTTTCATTAGTGCAGTTATTTTCACTATACCTTTCGGCAGTATCGCTGAAAACGATTTTATTTTTTGAAGGTACATCGATGTTCGCCAAGGCGGATTTAATTAGCGATTTTTTATTGTGATAATTATCCTTTAAATTTTTCAGCGATTCTAATCTCTTCAAATTGGCATCCGATTTACCAGCCGTACTATTTTTATTTACTTTACCCATTTTATTTCAATATTCAACTTCTAAAAACATGGTTTTTTACAGGTTATATTCTTTCTTCTTTTTTTCTTCAATTTGACATTTAAGTAGAGGTTAGAGGTGGGACAATTTATACAGAATGATCTCGACCTATACAGACATACGTCCACTTTAATAAAAAATATCACAGTAATAAAATAAATAGTTTTTTTTAATTGTCGCTATTCCTGTAAGGAGACTTTCCTGCGAATATCTTTCAGCTTCTTAGCGCTGCAGAGAGGCGTGTCAAACGGCTGGGTTTGTTTAAACTTTTTATAATCGACTACGTATCGATTTTTCGCCGTATCGTAATCTACACAAGGTTCAAATCGATGTCCCCACAATATATCGCTATTACTATAGGAAGTCCTATTTTGAGATATTTGACCGGTAATATTCGAACTACCCTCAGCCACTGCAATTATTTCGAATCTGCAATAAACGTGAAAATATAAGTAGGCCATGCTCGGCAAGAATGCTCGCTGATCGTTTATGAATATCTCAATGTAAATAAAGTGCAATCCCACTGCAATTAATTGTCACAGATTTATCATATATCCATATAGGATTAGTGGTCTGTGAAACTTGTTCTGATTTTGTAATGTATTGCACGTATTACGTAAGAAATGGGCAAACCTTGAGTACTTTAGTGTCCTTGACGTCAATGTCATTTTCAAAATGAAAAAATTCATTTTTAAATGTGCGCGTGGATCTTGAATACATTAATTTACCTGGATTGCAAGATGTCCAGGGGCCTGAACGACCACAATGGGCTCTCCTCGTCGATCACGTGCTCGATTTCCAAGGGGAAAATCAGGAGACCGTGCGGTTCGATCTTCATCTGAATCATATCGTACTCCTCATTGGGATAGACCAGCTCCTTGTCAATGAAATACAACGATATGTAAGTACTGCACCAAATTTTCTTCTTGAAATCGTTGATCCTGAATACGAACCTCAGCTTTCCGTCTCTTATACAAATCTAAAAGAAAATATATTATTTTATTCATATTCATAGGGTAAAGAGCAGATTTGTTTGCAATATGGCCGATTCTATGAATTGAACGAAGAAAGATTATTGAAACAACCGTGGGTTGGAGAGAGAAAGTTGTCTTTGTTGTACCTATAATTTACCCATATACGGCACTCTTGATATAAAAGAGTCGTGCACATAAATTGCTCAAAATTGTTAGAGCAATCTAAGGGCTCTGTGGTTTGGGCAAACTTACCACAGCTTTTTTACTGAATATCTTTTGAGCTGTAGCGGATATGGGCTTGGTGATTTTAACGTAAACAACGCTAACCAGAACCCCTTGAACAGCAACGCTGAGTAGAACCTGCAGCATCAACATCAACCACCCCAAATTGCATTGTTCCGTTGGATATCTGTAACCGTATCCTATCGTAGTTATAGTTTCCGCGCTCAATAAAAAGTACCCTGCAAAAATAAGCACACCAGTTATTGTAAACATTTGCAGGAGAAATTTTTCTTTTCTTCAAACACACCTCCTGCATTGGATAAATACCATTAGGTAAATGGCGAGCAAATATTTACCTACCGGTTAGAGTGCGGGTGTTGATGACACAGAAATCGGTGTTGTTCTGATCGAAATCGCCGCTGCTGATCGCGATGCCGTACCACAGCAGCCCGAACGCGAAGAAGCAAACGAAATTGACGACGATGAGCGTGAACAGGATCCACTTCCACTGGATGCCGAGCAACGTATTGCCCAGGTCTTTGATGTACGTCAAATTCTTGTTGGACAATTTGGTAAGGAACACGTTCAGTTTGCCGCTTCTGCTGATCAATCTCGCTAACGTGAAATTCGTTAGAGACGATCGGACGTGTCTTCTATATGAAATGATTTAGTTTATGCAAGGGTTGTAGTCGAATTGTTTCTGCTTACTTAATTTTTCGCCGCTTTAAAATCAACAAGGGTATGCTGGTGTTGTCTTCTTCCTCGTCCGAGCTGTCGGAAAATTCATTGAAAATAACTTCGGTGAATTGATCGAGTTTACTATCGTATTCCAATTCGTACATGGCGTATTGACAAACTGTAAATTAGTTATAATATACGAAATCAATTGTTAGGTGTTATTTCACTGATGGAATAATAAATCTCCGATTAGATATAGACATCTAATTTGTTTAACAATCAATAGTAGCTCGATTATACTTGAGATAAGTAGTTAATGATAAGTATAAACAAATCAAAATCCTTCACAATAGCTTCGTGTGGATTTTTTATTAACGGCTCATCCAAACGGATTAATTTAATCCAATCATCAACACGGATCACCCTGTATAGCAAAACCGTTCCAGTTCCAGTGACAGTTACTTGCGTTATAACCTAGAAATTTTCGAAACGTCAGTGACATGTCAGTGACAGTTACCTGGTGATGTAAATAAAATCGAGTCGATCACTTTATTTTCGAAAATATTAAACTATGGGCTTGTCCAGGCAAGAAGTAAATTTAAGGCGGTTGCTCGCCAAATGTGAATTGATGTGTAAAAGTGGAAAGGACGATGACAGGATCGAGAAGTACGTGGAAACGTTGGAGGATATGTTTCAGGAGGTGAAAAAATTAGCAGAGTAAGTTCATTGGCATCGTTTGCTGTTTTGCTGTGGTAAAAAATTGCTGTTATTTTGCAGGTCTAGTGAATCGGTAAAAAATTACCATAGGAGAATAAAGGAAATTAAAAATTTATTAGGCATTAGCACGGAAAAATACAAAGATGAGCAAGACCTGGAAAGCATGAGAAATGAGTTATTAGGTACTTAATAGCATAATTTTATTGTAAATTATTCGCATTTAATTATTACATTTGTAGGATTGAGACATAGAAACGTTGATAACGCATCTCTAACTGGCTCTGGTGATTTTGATAAAGTAATAGAATACAATGAAGACAGACAGAGAAAAATTACTGAAGATATGTTATCGTTAACTAGAACGTTGAAAGAACAATCGGAGACAGCTAATAAAATTATAAAAAAAGATACGGAGGTAAAGTGTACCTCGGAAAAAAGTTACTATCATTATGATAAATTTTGAATATTTAGGTGGTTTCAAAATCAACCGAATTGACTGAAAAAAATTACAACAAACTCACCACAGAGTCATCGAAATTAGCGGAGCATTCAAAAAGAGCTTGGAAATGTTGGATGTGGATTTTGTTGGCTGTTGTGATAATCATTTTTATAAGTAAGTGAAGCTTTTATTTCAGGGCATTTCGTTGTATTAATTATTTTTTTAGATATGGTCCTATTTATGAAAGTAATGAAGAAGAGATATTGAAACACCAACAAATTATTTATTGTCAAAACGTATTTAATTAAATTATATCGTGTACTTAATTTTTTTCATTTAAAATTCGCGGTATTTGCTTTCGAAGTAAATCAGAACAAATTGACGAACGAAAGATAAATATCTTTATTAAAATTAAAAACATGTATACATAAAATTCACATTTATATTTTTAAAAACAGCAAGACGACAAACACATAACACTTCATTGTGTCATCTAGAATGAAATTAAATATATCTGTGAAATAACTAACCCGTGGAAAACGACAATATATTTTCTTTAAATGTTTCCTCCTCTCTTTGCGTTCAATAGAAGACTATTTAACGAAGTTATAGCGGCATCACCCTCATCGCCATCGTCGTCATCTCCCCCTAGGTCATCTTCGTCTTCGTTAACAGGTGGTTTATTCACGGTTTCAGGAGGTAACTCTAAAAATTTCACTGATAAATACAAGATCTAATTTAGATGTTTTGTACCTACCTAATTCAGTCTTTACATTTACGCTTGTCGAAGCATTCCATTCATCTTCTCCACAGGTATCTGCATTCGGGGTAGCAGGAGTATTATCATCAGCGTTAGGACTAACACACGAATTAGCCGTTAAATCGGTCGTTATTAAATCAGTAGTCGACAAATCATCGGTTAGATGATCTGTAGCTGTACTGTTTGAATTTGAATTGTCTTCAGGTACGGCGCTTTCGTTTGTGTTAAAATTATCTAGTGGCGCGTTTTGGCTATCGTTTATTTCTTGCTTAATAACGGCCGGACATCTACCAGGAGTCACTGTCGCAGTCCTCTTTAAACTCATTTTTGTAGCTACGACTCTGTACCGCGATTTGCCCTTTTCAGATGAGTCCATTTTAAATTCCGATTTGATAACCGGATTCGCGCATTCGGGCGCTTCGACGGTTGGTTGTTCGGTGGGCTCGGGCGTTTGGGGGTCCGACGTTTGATCGTCGTTTTCTCCGTAACCCGACGAAGATTCGTTGTCGCTCATATCTTCGAATTCGTCGCAATTTATTGTGGGGCTAGTTGTGGACTAGTAAAGACAACAAAAATTGTAGAAAATTGACTGTTTCTTACGTAACTTATATAGCCTACCGAAGTTTGGATTTCCTTTTTGATTCGTACATATCCCGAAAATGACGGTTGGGAAACAACCGGTTTCCGGTCTTCTTCGATACAAGGTATACTCTCTTTCGTTACGCATCCTTCGTCCTGGTCGTCGTCGTCGTCGTCATCATCGACTGCATCAGGCGCTGGTAAATTATTGTCCCAGCTCGATACGTCGATGTCCCAAGGACTCGGTAAAGATTCGGTTTCAGTCAAAGAGTCGGTTTCAGACAAACGGCTTTGGCGAGACGTTTGCACTCTCACCTCGCCGGGCATCCCGACGGTCCCGTGAAGTCTCCTGAACCTGTAATTATTATTCCATTACGACACACTCCACGTATTAAAAAAAATGAGTTTTACTCTACCTCACTATCAGACTCTTGGAGTACATCTGAGACGAATGAGTAGTTTTAAACGCTTCGATGGCGTCCGTTACGTTGTAGAAGGACACGAACGCGTAACGGGTGTACTTCATCTTTTTCGCGTAGCCTATGTCTATCCGTTTCTGCTTGGGATAGGTTTTCGTCATGTCTTCTTTAGTTATTTCCTGCGCCAGGTTTCCCACGTACAGCGTCAGCGGATCGATGTCGGTGGGTCTGATGCCTTGCTCGTCCTCCCTGTCTTTCTTGATTTCGGCGTGCAAATAGCCCAAGCCGAATTTGATTTGGTTCAGCTGCTTTATGACCGTCTCCGGATCCGCCGATTCCTAATCAAAAGCGAATTAGAGTTTTGACTTTTGCGTCTTTCCTAGCGATTTTTGCCTTTTTCTGGAGCGTTCTAGATTGTTCTAGACATTTCTAAATGATTCTGGAGCGTTCTAGATGGTTCTAGACAGTTCCAAATTATTTTGGTACATTCTAAACGATTCTAGACATTTCTAAATGGTTCTGGAGCGGTCTAGATTGATCTAGACAGTTCTAAAAAATTCTACACAGTTTTATATGATACGGGTGCGTTCTAAATGATTATAGAAAGTTCTAAATGGTTATGGAGCGTTCTAAATGACTATAGACAGTTCTAAATGGTCCTGGAGCATTATAAATGGTTCTGGAGCCGTCTAGATTGAACTAGAAAGTTCTAAAAAACTCTAGACAGTTTTATATGATTCGGGTGCGTTCCAAATGATTATACAAAGTTCTAAATGGTTCTGGAGCGTTCTAGATTGATCTAGAATCTAGACATTTAAAACGTAGGAACTTTTTTTTTATTTATATGATTGAAAGAAACGAAAGTGTCTTACCGTAAGGGTGACGAAGCAGTATCTCGGAGTGGAAGGTTGTTGGAAATGTACGGATTCTATGCCCGTGTGAAAACTCGTCACGATATCTCGATTGACCTCCTGATCGGGAAATTTGATAATCAAACCTTGCCGTCTCGTTCTCTTGTTGCACTCCTTTTCGGCGTCGAGCGCCTTCTTCGCGTCCTCTATCGACCATTCTCTCCTCTGCGGCACCACTTGCGACAGCGGTTTTTTCTTCTTCTTCAGGTTCTTCTTTTGATCGCAATTACCTTAAAAGCGCCACAGGCGAAATTGAATTGAAACGTTTAATAGCGACGAACGCACGGCCAGCGTGCTATAACGTACCCTCATATTTCCTTGTTACGCCATAATGATTCTGTATAAACGGTGTATTATTATTGTAAACGAGATATGGTGACATACCAGCCTGGTAGTTTGCCATTGGGGTTTGTTGATTTTGCATGGGTCGCTGGGAGGGTTCGACGGGATGGTTCATGTGATTCTGCATCGGCATATTCGCCATTGAAGAATCCATGGTGTAACCGTTTTGGACCGAAGTCGGAGGAGGCGGGGGAATTTGCGGCGGGGCGTCGAGCGGCAGGGGCGGTTGCTGGGGCGGCGGGTAATTAGGCTGGGAGGGAGGCAGCGGAGCTGCGGTATAAGGATACTTGCTCTCGGCAACTGGGTACCTTAAAAATATTATTATGTACAATATGCAAGCGGATTGTTAACTTTTCTAAGCTAACATTTTGTGTGTTTGGCTTTCGTTTAACTCGATATGTGTAGCTCAATGCAGTTAACAATCCATGCGCACATGTTATGAGATAAATGTTACTTACCCGTACCATACAGGCATGAAATAACTAGTGCTAGCTTCATCGTATTGACCGGCAGATAACGCCTGAGCTTGGGCCTGCAGGGCTAGAGGGTTCGCTTTCAAATTTCGAGAGTATGGCGAGTTGTGCATATTTGGTGGTGGCACGTTCGGTTTAAAGGGAACCTAATAAAATCATGAAATATGTTTATGAAGCGTAGTTATTACATGTGAAAACTTACCGAATTTACACCAATATTTTGTGATGCGTTTTCAGCCATTTGTGATTTGTAATTAGGCGGCGGGTTACTCATGGATGAATTTGAGGTGGAGGGTTTTTGGTAATTTTTTGAATTTTGCTGGTTGGAATTAACGTAACTCCTTGAACTCGCTTGTGAAGATTTATTCGTGTTGTTCCTAAAAGACGGGTACGGTATTGGATGTAGAGAAGGATATTGAGTATATTTCTTTGATTGGCCCGAGCCTGTTGAATGATTAGAAACTTTCCTGGGCGCCCTTTGAGGAGCGACTGGAAAGTGCTCCTTTTTATCAACGGTATTGTTGGTCTTTTTAGTTCCATTTCTAGGGAGCGGGGGTATTTTAAAATTGTTCCAATTACCGGATTCCTGAAATTATTAATATAAATATTGACGAATAATTAAACTTGCGGTTTACTTACGTTTTTTATGTAGTTTGGGGGAGGTTTCGTGAATAACGAAGGATCAAATACTGTATTGTGATTGTTCATTATAATTAGTAATAAAATATCGATTATTAAATATTATTATTAGCAACAGACAATATTGAATAAATTGTTTCTTTTTACTATTTGTTTTGACGTTCTATCGACAAATTGACATATTCCATAATGATTTTTTTGACATTTATCATCTGTCAGTTGTACCAACATAAAATCCCTTTATTCTTCTTTCAAAAAAATTATAAGTATTTAGCCCTTACCTATATTAGTAATTAATCACTTTTATTTGTAGGAATTATTACAATTATTTTACAATAAACTTTTATTTAAGGAACTTAACTCATTATTACAATAATTATCAAAAATAAACTCAAAACTTGCCGGATTTAAAAAAATCCTTCATCTTCATTTTCATTGGCATCATTCGATTCTATGACACTGAGAAGCATATGCTTTGGAATTTCGCTGCCTCTAATTCGTATGTTGTAGCAAACGAGTTCCATCTTAGTTAAACTTTGCCGTAACACATAAGCCTTCCTAGACAATTCTTTATACCCGGGAGCCATAAGACCTAAAAAAAATCATAATTTTGTATAACAATAAACGAGATAAATAAATTGTGTCTTACCCAGAAAGCCTGTATTAATGTGTCTAACGAAATTGCACAATTTGAAACATTCCTCCACGTTTCCCATGCCTAAATTATTCAGACTCCTCCTCATTAGTTCACCGGTAAAATCGGCCAGGCCTAGTATGAAATCCACGTGAGGGAACACCAATGAAACGGGCTGTTTTTCTTCGCTTTCGTATCGAAACAAACCGTCCATAGTTTTCCAATTCTTCACAGTTTCTTCCTTGATGTAGCTGCAGAATGCAAACGCTTCGATGAACTCTTGTAACCCGGCAGTGTAGGCTTTGTGATACTGATAGCTATCTTGGTCTTTGAGCTCCAATGCCACAGCTTTGAGTTGAGTGTCGATTACGGTTTGTAGCCGTTGTTCTGCTTCTTCTATTACTTTCAATCTCTTGTCATCTCTGTAATGTAAATTGCAGGAGTAACGATTATAAGGTATCGGATGTTTCACTTACAGGTCGGTATTCACATTGTGTAGAAGGAAAATGATTCTTTTAGATTCTATTGTTATATCACGGCTGAGTTTTACTATTCTCTCGTATCTATCGTGTTTGTCGTCCAATGTTTTGCCATATTCTCTGAACATTAACAACACTGGATTGTCTTCAGATAGGCTATTCAAAGTTTCTTTTGCTTTATCGCCGACTGAGTATTTGCTTCTCTTGTTTTTAGCTGAAAATTGCAGGAATTAGTACCATTGATTATTGATTTATTGTAATATAATTTTACCTTTCGATTTATACATTGTATTATATTGTTTTTAAAAGCATAGAATAAAAAATATTTTTGGATTGTTTGGTGAACACAGATTACTCAAAATGAATGTCAATTTTGACATGTAAATTGACATTGACAGTAATGACATTAATGACAGTAAAAAACACTTCACCTTTGATCATCCTTTTGGTATTTGTCTATGCCTTTGATTTCGAAAAGTTTTGAACTACATAATGCGAATGCGGAAAAAGTTAAAAAATGCAGCCATTTCGAAGCCTATTCGTATGTGGATAGATGGAAAATGCTTCAATATCAAGAAATGGAGTGATACGAAAAATTCCCAGTCGGATACTACAGGTAAATTTTCGACATTTCCCTAATCTTCAATATCTTCATCTTTACATATCCAAAATTTCAGAGCCCGAAGGAACACAGATTTCAAACGAAACGGATTTTATCGTAAGAGATGATGGAAAAGTGTCTGTTAGTTTCGAGTTGCCTCCGTAGGTATTCCAAGTCCAACAACTTCCAATTCAACAAGTATACGATTTTTTAGATACTATTATGGGAAGCTAACGCACTTTCCTAACCGTAACCTCTTTTTTGACAACTTAACTGCTATAAGTAGTAAATTAAACACTTCCATTAAAGTACCCGATACCAGTGGCACGATCGAGAAAATTTACGTTTGTGGAGATTCTGAGGCTAAGGTTAAAGAATCATTCGATGGTATTCTTTCAATCATCGCACAAATAAGACAAATGGCGAAACTCACTCACTTCATAGGAATACCTTTAGTGAGCGATGAGATACAAAGCAATTTTGAAATTTTTAAAAGCGAAGTTCTAAAATTCGAAAACACGAGAGGCTTGGAAGAATCGATATTTCAGAGTGCGTTGAAACTGCATCTCACTATCGATGTTTTGGTGCTTTTGAGCGAAGCTGAAAAGAAGGAAGCTAAAAAAGCTTTGCAGGAATTTAATGACGACGTTCTAAAGTATGTAAATTGAAATCTACTGATATATTCGTTGATTAATCTCGTCTCATTGTAGACCTTTAATAGCTCGAAATGGTCCGATAAAAATTCATGTTTCGGGAATCACCAAATTTGATGATGAGAAAATCGATAAAGTTAACGTCGTGTTTGCCAAGGCCAAATTTGTTAATGAAACTGATGAAGTTAATTTACAAAAAATTGCCAATGCCCTCTTAGAGCACTTCTATGAAAAGGGTAAACTTTCACCTCTTACAATAATTCAACATAATTATAAATTTTAAGTTATTTTGCAGGTTTCTTGAAAACGTATAAAGATAATGTTGTTCTTCACATGACGTTGATTAACACAAAGTATAGAAAAAAGTCGTCATATAGGAACAGTCGAAGACGATATGAAAGCCTCGATGCCACGAAAATCATGGAGAAATTCAAAGATTTCGAGTTCGGAACTTGCGAGTTTAAAACGCTTACCATATCAGAAATGTCTTCAGTCGGCGAAGACGGCTTCTATCGCAGTTTAATACGCGTTGATGTATAATTGGTTATTCTGTTAAATAGTTATAATTTTTAAATAATAAATTTTTGAGCTCAATTTTTGTCGAGTGTACAGTAATGTAAGAGGCCATAATTTTTGACGAAGAAGATTTATTGACATGACATTATTATTGACATTAGCATTTTTAATACTTTTGTCAACGACGTCAACGTCAAATTTGTTAAGTAGGTTGAAGTAGTAGTAAAATTTAGTGTAAAATTCAACAAAAATTCGTTTTTTGAATCCAAATATACTCAAAAGGCAGTTAAAATGGTAAATTCACTACAATTTCAAATATGCTTCTCAGTAGGCGAACGACTCGCACTCATTTTAATATACATTTCTTATCGAATACGCTCGGGTTTACGCCTCTTAAAACATATTCGTTTCAGATTCGTTTTATTCTCATACAAAATAGGGCCGGAAAAACGAGATTAGCAAAATGGTACATGAATTTCGACGATGACGAGAAGCAGAAACTCATCGAAGAAGTGCACGCAGTGGTAACTGTAAGGGATGCCAAGCACACAAATTTTGTCGAGGTAAATTATTTTTATTTAAGTGATACGATATCACAATACAACCACAACACCGTTGGTAGATAATAGATATATTTTTAGTCCGAATTGTCGTTCATTCTGTTATTAAGCGATTAATTTTTACACATTACTTTAGGGAATACTAATAACAGTGGGTATTTATTTTCAGTTTCGCAATTTCAAAATAGTGTATAGACGATACGCCGGGTTATATTTCTGCATATGCGTGGACGTTAACGATAATAATTTGAGTTATTTAGAAGCCATACACAATTTCGTAGAAGTACTCAATGAATATTTCCACAATGTGTGCGAGCTAGACCTGGTATTTAACTTCTACAAGGTCTACACGGTGGTTGATGAAATGTTTTTGGCTGGCGAAATAAGGGAAACATCACAAACGAAGGTTTTAAAGCAGTTACTCATGTTGAATTCCCTAGAATAATTGTTCTTGTTAATGTATTTTGTATATAATCGCAATCTGATGGGGGATCATCGAGGAAAATCAGAGGTCCTAGTTAAACTGATTTCAGGTCATTTTTTGTTGAGGCTTCCCGTTTTGACTAATAAGGGTAGATTAAACACTTACGGGACTCGTATGTTTTTCTTTACTCAGTATTCTGTGTTTTGTAGGCTACAGTCAAGCTATTTAGTATAATGTAAAATTTATCCATTATTTGAATTGTTTTAAGCATAAAATTGTGGTCCACATGTTTATAATAAAAAGACAAATCCTAGTTATATTTTATCTACTCTATTAGTTAAAAAAACTACTTTTAAATTTAAATTGCACTATTGTGCTTATTGTAAAACTTGCTGTAGTGATAATTTATCTGTAGAATGTATTTATTTTGCTTTGAAAGCGAAGCAAATGAACCTGATTTCAGTTGCAAAGAACATTCGTCGAATAATACATATTGTAAATTAAGTCAACAAGTAGCAGTTTCCTTTACATTGATATGTATGTTTATTATATTTTATTTGTAATTAAATTTAGTTACTATATTTTTATTTTTTCTATATTTTGTAGGTAGTATTGTTATTCGAATAACGAACGTACTTCTTGTTTCATTCTATGTGTAATACTCATTTAAGTTTAAATCGACTTTTAAAGCATAAGTATTAGTAATATAATCTAAATCTAGAGGAACAAAAAAATCTTATCTAATTAGCAATATATTTTAGTTAAATTCTGTAGTTACTCAAACGCAGTTTAACTAACTACAAATGAACAAATGTAAATTAAATATGTACCTATTCTTTTTTTATTTTTTAATAAATTATCGAATGTTATCAACTTCAATTCCAAAACTGTGTACCTATTTGGTTGGTAGCTGAAACTTTTTTTGAAAGTTTTTTGTTATTAGCAAATCATCTATGCAGATTTATATTGTAACAAGTTTATGTAGATATCGAACAAATCCTCTGAATTTAATAAGTGAGCTTTAATTTTGAATAAACTGTCCCAGTCGGTGTATTTCTTGAATTCCAGCAACAACGGCATAACGTCCATCCATTTTTGTATAACATTCTTTAAAATCATCAAATGATGAACTTCATCAGTTCGAAATAGTTTTAACACGTCTTCGAAATTCGATTGTGTACCGATTTGTAGCCCGCCGTTATTTAGTGTTTCTAATAAAGTTGTTACAACAGTTTTATCACAGGAATCCATATGTTGTAGTGTTAAATAAATCACCGATTTAACGAATTTCCTTCCGGGTAAATTACCCTCTTTGCAGAACCTGTAATTAGTCAAGAATTCGGCGTAATATCTCGCAGAATTCGCCTTCGTGCGCAAAATGAAATGATTCTCTTTCATACTCTTTTCGTCTTTCAGCAGTTTCCAGATGTTTTCTTTAATTTTTCTTTTGCTGAATTTCTTTGTACGCCTTATTTTGGCCTTTTTGTTCGATTTATGTTGAGGACCTTTGAGCAGGTTTAAATTGAAAACCTTTTTAATTATATGCATAACCATTTGATTAATGGATTGAAAGTGAAATTTCGCGGACGTTTCATTGACAATTTTTTGAATTCTTGTTTGAAATACAACACAATTTTACTTTGAGTTATGCAACCATTTTATCAATTCCGTGGTAATAAGTTTGTGGCGCTACCTATCATTTCAAAACGAAAACCTAATTTAATTTAAGTCAGACTTCTAGATTGAAAAATGTGTCTTGTTTTTCATTCAATCCACTATCTGGGTATTCTCGGTTTTGAATTTAAATCGTCTTGGCATGGCAAATCCTCTCTTAGTCTTTAAAAACATTGTCGGCGGTAGGTAGTCAGTTGAATAAACTTTTGTTTATTTAGCCCGTGAGATTTTGTAACTGCAGGTGTTTGTGAAATAAACTCATGTGATTATGGTCTAACTTGGAATGTGAATATGTTTTTTGTTATTGACACATTTTTTAGTCAAACTGGAAAAGGTAAATATTTAATTTTTCGTATATTTTTTCCGGTTTTGTTCGGTTTGGTTTTTACGTGGAAAAATTAAATAGTTTGTCAATTGTTTTGGATTTGTTTATTTTTTACATATCTAGTTACACTGATTTTTTGACAAGTAACATAACCTACATCTACATTATTGATTGTTTAATAGGATTATAAGATTGCAATTATTACGAATCCAAAGTCAAGGTTGCACATTAAAAATGCACAACTTATATTGACGCAATTTCATATCTAGAAAAGAACGTTACCTGTTTTTTGTAATTTACATATTTAATGGTAGTTTACACACGTTTCATATGAACTTGCAACTGACATATTGATATTTGCAATAGTTGATTTATCTAAGGACAGTCCTCAAGAACATTAACGATAAGTATACAGAGTGTCCCAGTAATGGGAAATTTACATATTGTTGTACACGAGACACCCTGTACAGGCCAGGTGAAAGAATCGAATTCAACATTCCATATTTGTTATTTCCACAGAATGATTCATAAAAAACTTCAAAGTTTGTTCAAAAAATCACTTAATAAACAATTTTTAATGATAGATTGATTTTTTAATTGATTAATAAGAAAATTTGACAAAAATGAAGGCGGCGTTCAAGGTGTTAAACACAAACATTTCTCAAAGTAAAAGAAATTAATCTACATAAGTGATAGAAAATATCCTCCTACGAAATACGTACACACGATTTTGCACGTGAAAGTACATGTTATTAATAACATTTTTCTCATTTCTCGCATTTATGCAGAGCAGTTTTAAGTTCACATCCTTTCCCCGATGCCCTAGATATTCTCCTTAATTTTTATGCGTCGATTCCAAATAGGTCCGATAAATGAAATTCTCTGTAATAAATTAATTTATTAGACCACTTGGTACTTGAATTTGATGATAGAAACCTCTAGTAAGCAGAGAATTTCATTTTTGAAGGCCTAAAGGCAGGGCTAAAGTCAAGCTGTGGTTTTCGAATAGAATTTATTTATTTTTTATTTTCAATAGATCTTCAGTTTTATACTGACCACACGGTTTTGTTGGAGGAGCCAACAAAACTATTGTGAGTATTTTTCATTTTTATTTTGGTTGTGGTTTATGGCTATTTCCTCTAATGATACGTAATGAATTCCCAATTTTTTTGGTAATTTTTGGTCGCTTATCATCATATTTTTAATGGGATTTAATCTGCGGTATCATAAAGTATTTTAAGATTATCGTAAATAGTTCATTAACGTACATTAAACACATCATTAAAATCTCTATGGTGTGCATGCGGTGATGGTTTTTTCACAATCTACCCGTTGTGAGTAGAGAAAATTTAGAAGAGCTCTCTTGTCTTCAATGTAAACAATCCGAGGGAAGGATATAATTCTGTACTCACAATAAATCTGTCACTACGCTTTCAATTCTCGCCCAAGAATAATCTCGCAGCATTTTTCTATCGTTAGTTTGATTTTTTTTCAAGAAAAAGCAACAGACCTTCGGGTCGCGTCCAATGGGGCAGTGCATGTCTCGTAAGGCCGCGGGGGCCTTTGCGGCGTCGGCGGCGGTCTCGCAGAATCGCCCGGCCAAAATGCAGAAGCACCAGAAACACCAGGTGAGCTCCGAATCCAATCTAATCTCCGATTTTCAATTTAATTTTAATTAAATCGATTTATTTCCATCGAAAGTAAAGGTGCGAGGCGGGCCTTTCACGATTCGATCCTAAAAATTTATGTACCATAAACGGGCTCTCGCTTTTTAATCGGAAATTAATTAGCACGGTAATTGGCGGAATCGGAATAATTCACGGTGCGGTTTTCGATCCGTTTTGCGCTGCATTCGAAACTGACGACAGTTGAGTGATGGATTTTTCCCCTTGATAAAAATCGAAAAATGTTTTCTCTTTGCGATGAAACTCGTTGCATATGGATGCGAAGAAAGCGATATCTAACGTAGATGTTATCCTTTTATAGTTTTACGGCTTCGAATACTTTTGGTTTTAATTAGGAATTGTTTTGTACCTACTGGGTGAGTCGTACTTGCTACTCAATATACAGAATCTAGCTAAATGCAGCTGTTAATTTTCATAGGTAGGTTCTTGGATTTATTTTGATAATTCTTAGAGTTATTTTGATTTACTTTGGCTTATTCTAGAATCAGGAGTCTCTGGCATACTTGCAAATTGAGCATAAGTATCAAGATATTTTACAAAATTTTTGGAATGGTAATTATTGGAAGCTTAATATTAGACTTGATGCTTTTTCTGAATCATTTTAGTGACCCAAAATGTATAAATTGAAATTACAAATTCCCAAATTAATCCAGGGACACCCTGTATGTTCAACAATTCATCGGGTTTATCGTAACAAAAATACATTTCTCCGTAGTCACATATAGTAGTTATATACGAACGTTACTCAAGATGTTAATTAGCGCCTGTGAGTGCGCAGCATGTTCTGTTCATATTTGCTTTATCGTTTCGTAATCGACTTAACAAGGAGAGTCCATATTATGTTACTAATTGCTTAAATGCAGCGTGTATATAGATAATCGCGTACCTGTCGAATGAAGATGTTAAATTATTGGATTGCTTTCGTTTATTTAGGGTTCTCGAAGAATGGAGGGAATCGTAAATGGTTTCGTAACAATTATCAAGTTCTGTTGGGTTTCGTTTCGTTTAATTAATAACGTGTATCTTCAAACATAGAGAACAATGTGGAATTAAATTTAATAGCGTAATTGTGCAATCCACTAGACATTGTTGTTTAAATGATAAATTTACGGTGGGAATTGCTTTTTGATAATTGTGAGAATTCTCTATAAAAAAATTACAGTTAGTACGGTTTTGATTCGTATAAACAATAATTAAAAATTCGCACATATTGCACGAAAAACTGTCGCTAGATGTTTTATTATTATCTAGGGCGTAGAAAGGATCAATTTTTATTTAAAAAAATAGACATTTCACACGGCAAGGTAAGTGACCCGACTGGTTTATGAACTAGGCATTGCCTAATACAGTGCAGACCGTAACAAAACACCGGATAATACACCAGTCACGATTATCTCAATTGAATCGCCTTTTTTAAATAACAACTAAATTCCACCTAACGCGTATCGAATGGGAGATCTTAAAAAAATAATGTCCCGAGAATTGTTCTATTCCCCGAAATTTTACTTAATAAATAAAGAAATAAAACTAATTTAGTAGTAAGTTCTTTAAAGGTCTCGATGCAAGAAAGTATCTAGTCTTTCCAACCAACAATTTAGTTACTTCATTAAGTACAAATTACCTAAGAGCTAGGTACAAGCATTTTTTTAACAAGCCATAATTATTGGTTCTATTTAATAATCGTGACAAAAACCGTTATTATTCGCTATCTTCATCTTAGGCAGATGATAGATAAGCTGCGATATTGTTGCTGAAATTCGCGAAAGTACATAACGAGGCGTCACGAACGCGAAAAAAATCCGTCGCAATTTCGTATTTGTACAAGACCCCGGCCGGCGTTCTCTCGTTACAAAACCGGCTTGTTTGTATTTCTTGCCATCAGGATTGAGAAATCCTACGCGATATTATGTGCGACGAAATCGTCCGGCTCGTCCGTTTCCTGCGTTCGGTAATATCATCCTTTTTATAGCCACTTTGAACTCACTGAGATTCAACATTCAACGGCCGGAAATCGAGCACAAGATGAACACGCATCGAAGATGTTAAAATAGTTGAAAAAATTAATAACGGAACAAATGAAGAGATTTATTAGGTACCTAGGTATCTTAAGAAATTGAATTACTATACTCCGTTCGCTATCAGGAGAGAGTTGTTAATTTTGTTTGCAAAATATAGCACGAAAAAATCATAAAATTCCAAAATTTAGGGTTTGGCATTGTGTAGGTAATAGTAAGATTAATAGTCCCACTCTGTATACAGGGTATTTAACAATAGGCAACCCTTTTCTAATCCAAGTTAAAGTGACTCGAATGCAATGCATATTCGTGCTTTTGATCTCTTGATAGCGAACAGAGTATACTTAAAATTGTGTGAGATAGGAATATCATAGAGTTCCGTGAATTTTAAGGAAGAACTAAATTCAATTCAATTAAAAATAAGTACCTAATTTATCTTTTTGAACCTTTAACTTGACCTATAAGGTTATAGAAGCTATTCAAAATTGTGGGTAAATATTGAAAATGGTAAAAAAATTATCCAACATCAAAAAAGAAGTTTAATTTTAATTTTCAACAGTCAAAAATATGTGAACAATCTCTAAAACCCCTCAAAAAATATTACAAAACTTGATAACCCTTCAAAAAAACCCTCTAAAATAATAAATACTAAACACCGAGATACTGTCTATACAATCCCCAAATAAACTCTTCAAAACCCTTTCTAATTTTCAACAAAAAAATCCTCAACAACCGCCAAGTTCACACCACCATTCCTTGACCTTTGAGGAGACAATCATAGTCAATCAAGCAGCCTAAATTCATCCAGAATCCAGACAATCTAAATTCATCCAGAGTGATTCACGCTGGTCCGCTACCTTTTTCTCTTGCAAATATTGGCCTCGGGCCATCGGTTCGGGATCGCTACACGTCGACGTCGGCGTCGAACGGAAAGGCGCATGGCGCCGCAACGGCGCTTTGCCGCCCTCTCGCCGAGCTTCCCGATCAATTTTCAAAACACCCACCGACACATCCGACGTTATTGCGTCTTTCTTAGTTGTTTTTTTCCTTTCGCGATGCTCCAACGATAGGCGAAGATATTAAAGAATAAGTGTTTTTCCGAAGGAAAACTGGTGGTTAGTCTGTGAAATGATCTGACGACGCAATGGAGGATCATTTGAGCAATTTGATCATGGACGAGTGTCCTCCTGACCTAAGGGTAAGGGTTTTTTTAATAAGGCGCACGCTTGCTTGAAAATGCACCAGTTGTAGAATAGGAATCGTAAAATTAGTCAAATATCTGGTATATGACATGTATTTTGAGTACCAAATGATGTAGAACATACACGTTTACGTTCTATATCTTTTCGTCGTCTAATGGACATTAGACTACTCATTGGTCTATTAAATTCGAACCACATAGGGCTTTTAAACTAATGGCCACACGCCGCAGTAACATTTTTTTATATATGATCAATGCGATCGAGAGCTAACGTTACCGTTAGTCGGCCCGTAGTCTCTCCCTATCTGGAACCCATAATCAAATCAAATATACGATTTTTTACGCTACACCAAGCACCGTAATTGTCTTATTGTATTTCGACTTTATTCACTTCACCGTCCATCGGGCTTGGCTCACTCCATCAGCTATTCGGGCGAACTGTCGGGATGATTTTCTGATTATTTTTTTAATACTTCAACAATAAGTTGCTTCTGTTGAATTGTAAGGAGAATTATTGTCAGGGTGTAACAAAAATGAGGGTCATAAGTTATTCCACTTATTCTGGGGTCGAAATTAAGTTGACTGGACCCTATTTACATGTATCCAAAATGCCATACAAAACAAGTTATAGCCTGAAAATCGATTATTTGAATAACTCCAAGAGTATTCAATGAAAATTCATTACACTTGGGACGTATTATTTTTATAATAGGAGCATGTTATCAAAAAATTAACAAAATGGAACCACTATAAAATTTTGTTCTCTACTTTATAGAGAAGTCTTTAGTCCCTTTTAGGATATAGGGTCCTTTTTGTTACACCCCGTATACGCAATCGCTCAATATTATCTTCTGAAATATTGCAATTGGTCGTAACCTTCAAGTGCATATGAATGGCTCGGGGCCATCATAGTTCACATGTAACTGAACGTTACGTTTTGTAATGAAACCACCGTATCCAATGTACCATCTGTTGATTTTTCTTAATGAACTAGGTACTTTCTGGTTAATGAACCTTAAAACGTTTAATAGACAAAGTAGTTGGACCGTAAAGAATTGTGATAATTTAATGGCGTCAGAATCTACCTTCCTCATCACTTCTGAAATCCGACGATAGGTTCTTGTTCGAAATTTAATTAATTACAAGATCCGAGTGGATTGTACAGGGTGTTTCATAAAAAGTGGAAAATGCAGGAGATAATAAGAGAAATTTTTCATATAAATCCTTTTTCCCCATTTGTAAGGTAACTCGTTTAAAGAAAGGGTTACATCAGGGTTTTTATCACTTGCAGTTTTTCTAAAAAAACTGATTACATTTAAATAGTTAGGATATTTGAAAAATTTCTCTCATTTTTATCGAGCAACACCTTGTATATAAAAATTCACCAATCAAGAAATGAAATTATTTTCGCAAATAAATTATACGGTATATTCTTCGTATTATTCGAACATCTGTTGTGGTCAGTAAATCGCTGAGCTACTAATTCGATTAATTTGTCCGATTATAATAAAAATAATAACGAACGTAATTAGAGAAGAAATTGAATAAAATTCGCGTATTACGTAAACGAGAACGTTTGAATTTCATACAATAATTCGTTGTTTGATAATACAATGGATTTTTAAAAAACTTTCATTCGACAGGTCCGTATTATATTGTTACTCGTAAATTAAAAAAAATAATAGGCTCGTAAAAATTCTGTTATCTACGAATCTATTCTTTGTATTAGATACTCGACTTTTGAGCTCTAGATACATACAATATTATTTATCTTTTATGTATTTAAATTGCCTATTATTTGTGTGTTTTATGTAACACCCTATAGAGTAGGTTTGGCGTTTAAATTCGATTGAATCACGATACTTAAAACCTACAAGTTTGCATTGTTGAAAAAATCTAATGACTGTACAGCTTTCTTCATTCGGAACTATTCATTTAAAAATAGTGGCCGTGGGCTACTATAAAATTCATAATAATCCCATGTAACGCCTAGCGTATAAATTATATGCAACGATTTTCGATCTCGTTTTATTGGATAACTCAAAACTCATGCGCTGTTGCAATGATGATCCGTAATTGGTAAAAATTTTACACTCCATAGGCAATTACGAAAAAAAACTCAAGGCTATTTTCGTACAATTTTCACGTTTTACTGAACGTGCAGTACCAGAAATATTAAAGACATTATCCGCCCGACTATATCCTTGAATATATTTTTCGTTATGCTGCTATGATAACGGTATTGACAACTGCCACTTTGAATTTCATTTGTATTTCCCATTCGCTCGCAGCCAAGCGTTCTTCGGATGATAATTAGATATGTGTATTCCTTTCCTCTGCAATTTACAGCAACTCCAACTCGCCTGTTCGTATGGGCATATTCTAATTTATGGGCTTGCACTTTAACTTCAATTTCGGAAATAGATATTAGCAAGAGAATATACCTTTGAGTTAACCACCGAACGACACTGGCTGCTTGTTATGCAACGTTGGCATGAACTTTTTATTCAATTATGCGCGGAACAGCCTATAAATTGTTTAGAATACCGGAGGATTTCTTAAGAGAATGACAGATATGAACTAGTACTTTTGCAATGCGCTGTGCTCGCAAACATGCAACGATAAATTTATATTCGTGCGAATAAAATTGCCGAGATTCCAGCGAACAGAAATCCACTGTATCCTTGTAATTGGATTTTGTGCACAGCTTTTAGCGTCAGGAAATTGGATTGGTTTGTGGTGAATTTTCCGCGTACTGTTGGCTATTCATACGTGGCTATTTAAATTGTTTTACATAAAACCTATAATTGTACCTACTCTATTTTAATTTATTCGCATAATATTATTGTTAATCTAATAGGAAATTTTTTCTATCAATACAACAGGAATAGATAGAGACTATTAAATCTCTTACGTCTACAGGTATTCTTATCGCACTATAAACAGCGGGTTTTATTTTTTCTATTTCAGAGCTATCTCATTGTGTTTCATACTTTGATTAACTGTAAATAAATCGCGTAAACACTAAAAAGCAATCAACTTTATAGCCGTTAAAGTGAGCTATAAAATAAATTATAATTAATGAAAGTTTATAGTTATATTTAACAAACTGCAACCTCTAAAAGAACCTTCTGTATATTCAAACCAACGAATCATGCTTTGGTTAAAATTCGCGATATTAGAAAGTTTTTCTGCATTAGTTCGTTAATTTTTCCTGTTACTTCTTTCATTAAATGCACGATGATGCAGATAAGTGTACTACAGTATGCAATGTAGGTAATTCTATTAAATTATAAGCTACTGACCTGGTAATGGCGATTCAAATCTCCGCCGAGATTGAATCGAAAAAAAAAACAGATATTTACATACCAAATTAACTTCGTAAATAAATCGCTTCCTGCAATTAATCAGTAATAACGTTTTTGTTGCGAAGTACAGAAATCTAGGTATGTAGGTAAATTGAAAGAAAGGAACTTATTGCCGTTAAAATTGGCGCCTGCGAGTTGATAGTAAAATGTATGGTGGTTTTTTTCGATATTATTTACGCACGATTGTAACAAACAACGTTAGAATTGGCTAAAAACAGCAATCATTCAGTACCATATCTAAAAAGAAAAAGTTAAAAGTTAAAATTACTATTGCAATCCTATGTTTGCAAAGTGGAAAATTAAAGTTTCTTCTACAAAATGTATCTATTCTCTGTAAGTAGTTTCGGTTCCATCCATATAGACATAATAATTCTACTCTTCTCTACTTTCTATACTCTATTCTCTACGCTACATTCTGCTCTGCTCTGCTCTGTTCTGCTGTTCTGCTTCTGTTATATATTTCTGGTGCGCCGCTGAAGAAAACAATGCACCGAGCACCTTAACGAAGTCGTGACTGCCGTAGCCGTTCGAAGCGAACATGAATGAGGATGGGAGCTCCTCTTGACATGACTGTTATTCAATAATTATTCCGAATGATACGAGAATTTGAAACGAGTAACGACCACTCCGTTTTGAACGGAACCGACCTATCGATCGACATTCAACCTTTTCTGCGTGAGAAGGCGAAGAGAAATCCATTGTGCATTTACTACATATCTCGATTTGTTCGCGCGAATGTGCGAAAATTCTCGCTCGCATTTCGAATGGGAATTTCCCAGCGGTGCCTTGGGAATGAGGATGATTGGGATCCTTTTTGCGGGTGGTTTCGAGGGTAATTAGGCATCGGTTCCGTTGCGGAAGAAATTTTGTTTCGATCGTAATTGATTTCGATTACCGTACGTAATGGTTGGCGTGGTATTCTAATCGAATATGAACATGATCTGCAGGATATGTGTTCTACGCTCTGTTACATTATTTCATTACATGCAAATTAGAGTTGTTGAATGGTGCTTTCATCTTGTACAATGCAAATTTTTAATTTATAAAAGGTTCTTTACCTGAGAAGTTATTTATGAGTGTCAAAGATTGCGTTGTCAAATGTCATTTCTGTCAAAAATTATCTGATATCTTAGTTCCATGTCAAAAATATTAATAAATAATTGACAGTACCATGGCCAACTTCTCAAAAAATTCCTATTTAACGGGCGCGTTTAATAAATGTATTTATTAATTACTTTGTGATATCTGTGTTTGCTTTGAATGTTGTTGGGATTTTTTTATAAGCAAACAACTGACTTATTTCGAATTTTTACACAGGTAAATCGACAAAACAAATAAAATTGATATAAAATTTTAATATCTGAGGAAGTTGTTCGGCTTTAATTAATATGACGCATTCTTAATTTATTCTCTTGCTGTATCTGGGAATTTACCATACAAATGCTCACCAATAAACGCTTTTTTTAGTTTTTCTCTTGCTTTCTAAGCCAACTTAGCGCGCGTCCAATCGATAATAATGTAAGTAATTAAAGCGTTAATTATAATATTGAAGGCGCTTTAAGTGTATAATTTACATCTAATTAATCTTATATACAAACTACGATAATTGGATATTTGCTTAATTAATTTATGCCTTTATGGTATAATTTGTTGTTTTATGATTGATTCACTCATCGTCTTGAATTGTGCGATAAAAGTAAATAAAAATAATGACACCCTATAGGTAATCGATAAAATTCAGTAGATATGACATCACCAAATGTGATTTCATTGCCGGATTACCTTGAGCATCTTATACTAGTCTCCACAATGTTATAAGAGTCTTAAATTTATAATGCTATATAGAAGTCTCTAGAATGTTATAGATGTATCTACAATGTTACCTACTCTCTATAATGCTGTAGAAGTCTCTATAATGCTATAGAAGTCTCTATAATGCTGTAGAAGTATCTACAATGTTATAGAAGTCTCCATAATGTAATAGAAGTCTCTATAATGTCTACAATCTCTCATCTAATCTATTCTTTGATTATTTCCAGAGTCCGGACGACGAGAACAACAAACTCCGCTCGCCGATGATCCCGCAAGACACCAACAAGCGCCAGCAGCGTTTGGTGCAAACGACGGCGACGGTGGGCGTCGCGCCGGCCACCAAGGGCGTCGCCATGTCGTTCGGCTTCCGACGCCCGACGCCGGCGCCGTCCATAGCGGCGAACGCGAGCGCCGCCCGCCGGCTCGCCAACAACGCGGCCGGCATCGACGCCGGCGACGCCTATGACAGGAACGGCAACGACGCCCGCGACACCGACGGCCTGACGGCGAACGCGGCGCCCACCGGGCGATCGACGCCTCGCTTGGCGCCGCCGAAGAAAGAGGCCAACGCCACCAAGGTCTCCAGATTCGGGTTTAGGTGAGTTGGTTAGGAAACTTGAGTATGATTGTGATTGACTGTCAAATGTAATAATTGTGAGTTTGCATCAATTGAAATTACTAATTGATGTTAGGATGAAATTCATGCTTGGTTAATTAACTATCCGTTTATTTAAATATTATGCCTTTGAGTTTGTTACCGATTAGATAGGAGAAAATATTCACTTGTGCCAGATGCAGGCGGACAGGTCGTTTATTTTTACAACTTTAAGGTAGTCCAGTTTATATTTAAAAACCTTTTTCCGAGTGTCCCGAACAGTTTTTTTTTTCACTAAATAGAAGGAAGTATTTATGTACTCGGTACGGAATAGGAAATTCGTAGACGAATATATCCGATAATTGATGGTTTAAAAATAAGTACTTAACGAATTTCGAGTTTTGAGGCGACAAGACGGTATGTAAGTTCCCGTATTTTTAGATATTCGTTGGATTAATTGCTCTTTTTATCGTCGCCTCGCGTCGTGACTGAGGTAAAACGTAAAGCGGTGCTTAAATTATTATTTGGTACCATTTAAAACAGCAAATTACGCTTTAATAATCGCCTATTTTCTTTTCAGGGGCTCCCAGAACACGAGGTTCAACAAAGTGGCGGACGTGAACAAACCACCAGAAATTGTTAACCAGAACAAACAAAACCAGTTCGTTAAAAAACCCATTGCTCTTACTAGAACTGTCATGCCCACGGACAATAACAATAGAACCAGAATACAAAAAGAGCCTCCCGTACAGGTAAATCCACGTCAATTAGCAGAATTTATAAAATATCGTTTTGTACACCAATTGATTGATTCACACTCCGTTGTGATTGTTACAGATCGGCAAATACACGCTGCAATCGACGCAACTACCCCGACCCGAACCGATCAGAGTAATAGAAACGAAAACCGCGAAAACTTTAGCCAATAACAACAGAAGGGTAGCCGGCATGTACCAGCACCATCCCGAAGAAACGTCTTCCAAAGACGGATCCTTAACGGAGGATTCCGGATTGGGCAGCCACATCAGCAGTAAGTGATTTGTTATTCAACCGATATGTAAACACATAAAATCTTACACGTTGTAAGCAGTTTATAACTGTATTTAACCCCGATTGATCCGACCCCGAGTCGCGTTATTTAATCCTTTCCATTCGAACGAAGCCTTTCCAACGCGTCCTCATCCTGTCGTCCCCCCAACACGTTATTCGATCGGTTTTAACGAGGGTTCGTTTCACCAGGAGACGCCGATGCGGCGACCAGAGGCCTCGACAACTTCGAATCGTCCCCGACGTTCGGGGCGCGCCGGAGGAGAACCGCCCCGCCGAAGCCCAGGAGCCTCGAGGTGGTGGCGACCGGTTGCAACACCTTCGACGTGCGCGACGCCAACGATTCCAACGATTCCTGCGACAGCGCCAGCGCCCCGCCGCTGCCCCAGCTGCCCAGCGCGTTCCACTCCACCCCGGAGAAGCGAACCAAGTAAATTGTCCTTCTTGAACCGTTCCGAACTGACGTGTTTCGAACGGTTTTTTCGGGCGAATTCTAACGAGATGCGATCATTTCAGTGCATATCATTCGGCGCATTTGGTGAGAGACCGCGCGGCGGATTACCAGCGGCACGCGAGCCGCTCCGGACGGCCCAGGAGCACGTCCAAAACCTCGTCGGATGGCTTCAGCGACGATTACGGAGAGGATGAAAAGACTTACAACGAATTGTTCAGGAGCGAGAAGCCCTTCATCAAGCCCAACGGGCAGCAACCGAAGTTTTTGAAGTCGAGAACCAACCAATTGAAGTGCGGCGGCGACTCGAGCCCGCTCAGCTCCGACGAACAGGAATGGGTAGGTCTAATTGAAAATCGGTTACGATTGTAATGACTAGTAAAGGGCCAAATTGTCAAGTGGCTGAATGGCTGCCTAGGTAAAGGCCTGATATTTACAAAGTGATTCGAGCTTGTAAGAGCAACTGCGAATTGCTTTAGCTTGTATCAATCAGGAAAAAGTGCTGCATATTTTCTAAATTTCAAGTCCAAATTGGCCCAAATGAGCTTTTCCAGTTCATTAATAGATATAGCGTGCATACTTGGGACCATTTGGGTGCATGTAGACTTGAAATTTAGAAAATATGCAGCACTCTTTCTTGATTAATGACCTGCTAATGCAATTTGCAGAAGGGCCACTCTTTAACTAATAATTATCCGACTTTTTAAGGCTGGTGGAGAAGCGATGGCGGACGATGTGAGCTTTTCGTTGAGCTCCAGCGACGAAAGCAGAGACAGGAATTGTTCGGAGGATCAATCGAAGGTCCCGACACCGGCGTTCTCAAGCGCTCTCATCGCCTCGACGTTCCAGAACCTCGTCAACAACTCGCTCTACAACCATCCAGCGTCCAGGAACGTCCAAAGCATCACCCTAACAATAGAAGATCCCAAGTTCGCCGCCCTCGCCGCCGCCAGCAATTCCAGTAAGTCTCAAATCCAAGCGAAGATCCTATCTAAGAGAAAGCTTATCTAAAGCTTATCTAGAGCCTACCTAGAGCTTATTTATGAATGTGTTTAGGTTCGCTATTGGACGACGAGACGCTCCTATCGCCCGACAGCATCAGTTGCTCGGAATCGGAGGAGATCCGCAGGAAATTGCAGCGCAGCTCGTCCAATTCGAAGGACATCAACGAGAAACTAACGCCGCCCAGTCCCGGCACACCGACCAACGCTTCCAACTCGCTATCGATATCCGACGATAACGATAACATGAATAACAGTGAGCTTTGTTTAATTGAGTCAATAAGTACCGCGTTAATCGCTCTATTTCGCATCGAACAGGCGGCAAGGACGACTTTTTGATAGACGACGAAATAGCCGATCAGCCGGCCTTGATATTCGAGGATTCCCGCCACCTGGCGAACGACAACAGCACGGAGACGCTGATGGAATCGACGCCGAAGCAGCGAAGGAGGAATCTCGCGGGCGCGGAGAGCAGCCCGTCGGGCGCTAGACACAAGAGATTCTCGCAGAACCGGACCGGCTCTTTGGACACGCTGTCGCCCTGCGAGAGCATCGCCAGCGATGATTTGATGATGGACTTCTACAGCCAAAGCAGCGGTTTGGACGATTGCGAGGCGTAAGTTTAAAATTCTGTTTGAAACCCCCAATTGATGAATTAATGCATTTATTACAGACACAGCAGTGGATATCCATCGATGAACGAAACGTTGCAGAATAGCGAAGAGACATTGGAGGCGCTCAAAGGAGGGAAGGATTGGAATTCTGTTTTCATGACGGATTCGTACAAAGCACCAGATAAACACAAGAGAAGGTGAGCAGTTTGTTGTTGTTGAAAATTCTATTTTTAAAAGAGAATATAGCTGAATGGGGTAAGGGTAAAAGTCTAAATAATGGATGAGTGATGAAAGAAATGTTTAATTAAATATAGGATGAGATAAGAATAATCTCATTTATACATCTATCAAAAAATAGTATCTTATCCATGAAGGTACCGGGAAATTTTTGAACCTCACTGTACATGTTCTCCTACTTCTTATCTTTTAAAGATTACCCTTGGGTTTTATTCTGTACAATTTACTTTCCCTACAAACATAAAGAAGGGAAATAATAGTGAGTCTATAATTAATTAAACAGGTATTTTCACCCAAATTAGAACGCAAACCTTACCCTTCGCTACGAGGGAGACTCCCTATCGTCAAACCAATAAAATTAGCCTATCAAAGGGTCGTGTGTCCAAATTTCATTATTATCTTGTGAGAAACACGTAAAAGTTCTTTTATACAGCTAAATTCCGGATTTATCGAGTGTGGCAACGTCGTAAAAGCGCTTTACCGTGTTGTACTTGCGAATCTATCTACCTTTGTATTTACAATTTAGTGACAGGTGGAACGGTATTCACCGCAGGTGGACGATCGAGTCCGCGGTACCCGGAACGTACCGATATCTTCGAATAAAATAAAATAAATTTCGCTCGGCTCGACGCTTTGTACAGTAGATAAGTAAATAGAATCGGTGACGATGGAAACGCCGGGATTACGTACGGTTGCAATTTATTGTTTTCGTCGATAAGTTTCGGTTTTATTGGAGAATTTATCGCTAACCCGCCCGGCTGGCTGAGTATGAGTAATTCCGTGAAAAATATGAAAGATAAAGTGAATAATATGAAAAGCGTTAATGGATTTATACCAGTCAAAATCGGATATCAAAACGGGTGAGTTGCTGGTGTGTATGCCTTTAGGGTTCTTGTCTAAGTCCTTTAAATGTAGCTTCAAAGGGGTATTGAACAAAACATATTCTCTTAGAATATTGCTTTTTTTCCATTTTTCCACCCCTTCTGTACCAGAGGTGAAAACTCCCACTTGGAGAGCAAATGAATAATATTAAGTAAGACGTTTGATTAAGATACTCTGAAGCATCATCCCTTAGAGTTCAGTAATGTAGAGTACGTACAAATTTATTTAAAAATATCGTTAAATTATAAGAAACATGACGTTGTAGAAAGTGTTTTTAATCGGAAGTTGGGAAGGTCGGCTAAATTTTATGTAATTATATCATTATAAGTACTTAAAGTAAAAGTTCAATTGGAATTAGAGTTTTATCGAGTGCAAGTGAATTAAGCAAATTATTCCACGATTATTTATAATAAAAAAATAACAATTTACCACCCTGTATAATAAGTATACCACCCTGTATATTATAACTTATGTTATTGACAAGAATATTTTTAGTAACCTTCAGGGCACAATAAGTCGGGGTTGTTATTTTTTGTAAATTTATTCAGGGCTAATTTAATAAAATCTATTATAGTTCTGTATCAAATCTTAAAGAATTGTCATTCTTTATTCGAAAATATTACGTAAATTACACTAATTGTTTACTACAAAATAATGAGCCAACGTTGATGGTATGCGTAATCTTGTTATCATAATAGTAAAACTATTTTTTTTACAAATCATCGTCTGTGTTTTGAGGAATGCATAACAGGTGCACCTCATTTTACAAACACGCGCATTCCCGCTCCTTTAAATTCTCCAGAAATTTTTATTTAATATTTTATTCGATTATTACTCCTTTTTTCGTTATTACTGCATAGTAAAAGATTTTTTTATCCGAGACGGTCGAGAGTGTTTTCCTCTGGGAGAATAAAATTAATCATTGCTAATTCAATTTTCGCGCATTTCTATCGATTATCGAGAAAGTTTGGTGATTCGTAAAGTTTTTACGTTATGATTTGATTCGATTTCATTCAGATTGAACTAAAAAACTTTCATGATTATAAAATTAAATGCAAATCTAGATAGCGTCAAGCACGTGGGCTCCTAACAGGTTTGCCTGTGGCTATTTGGTAATGAATTAACTAATTAACTATTCTAGATCCATTAATATTTCGCCCAGGAAATCGAGATGTTTCCGATAGTAAATTTATATTAGACAAGTTTTTTGCAGCTAAAATACTGTATACCTAAATAGTTAAGTTATTATACGTATCGTTTAAAACACTGAATATTAAACTACATATTAAAAATATATGAGATTTCCAATGGTATAAAAGAAACAATCCCAGGACAATAATTAAGTTTTAAAATTATTTTTATTTGTAAATTCCTTTTGACATAATCTAACAAAATGTCATTAAACATCAAATCCAAATCGCAAATTCGATTTATTACTTTTGTGTCATTTGAATTGCGCTAACTCGATGTAAGTAGGGCGTTCTCTTTTATAGATGAAAAAAATAGTACAAGGTTGTAACAATTCAATCAAATGTTACTTCACCTAACGTTCTGCACGCACGTAATGGTTTATTTTTTCTTTATTTGACGGATTCTTTTCTTTCTGCAACAAAGAAACCCGGCGATCGCTGAAGCAAAAACTCGCTACAATCAAGCTGTAACTGTCGTTAGATAATGCAAACAGTGCGGCTCAATTTGTTGTTCTCTCTTCCATTCTGTAGTTCGTTTCTTTCGGTGCAGTTACAGAAAATATGGCATTTACGCGATAACGCGCACAATTTATTTATGAACCTACAGATGCGAAATAATTCTCAGTCGACTGGCCATTTTGTTGAGAAATTAACATTCTGTCATTGTTGCCAACTTTTTTAGGTAACTAAATACTTTACGCCTCCCTAGATATGAAAATCTCCAAAATTACGTTTTATTATTACAAATATAGTGCGCTGTGTTATTCTCTTTTGTATTTTACACTTTAAATCTCGAACAATGTGGACCTACTTTCGTTTTTCAGGAAGCATTACTACACATCCCACTTAAAATACCTGCTGCTTTTATCTCGATGCTTTAATAACATTATTTTTGCCGTAATAACACGCAACAATGGTCCGTATTTATTGCTCATCGTTCGCCCGTAATGGAAGAAAGAAAAAAATATCGTTATTAACTTTCTAAAAAACGGCGGTTCATCTATCGCTCGAGCATTTTTTTTAATTATTATTATCTTGCGCGCCTAACCGGAAAATCCAAACTGCGATTTCTTACGGCCGTTGTAGCGATAAGATTTTTACATAAAAATTTGAATAATTTAAATGCGTAACTGCGCTTTGCTGTTCCTGTTTGTATTACGGCATTAATGAGGCGGAGGGACTGGTTTAAAATGAACTTTAAAGATTTAATGGAATCATGTGCTCTCTTTATTCCATGTACTGTATGATTCAATTGGAGTTCTCTCTCGTTGAATCTGGGCAATCAAATCCAGTACACAATTGGACTTTAGTCTGGTATAAAAGTCTTGAAAAGTCCAGTTTAGGTAGGAGAACACAATTTTAATTTATCATAAGTTTTTGCAGCCTCAAAGGAACCTTGCTTGCTAAATATGGAAAGGCATGTTAATTACAAAAATCTAGTTATTGGTGACCTTACTTCTTCATCAAAGTTATTTCTAATTTAGAAGTTAGTATGCATCATTAGAAAAATCAATCAAAAGATACATTTCAATTATAACCAAAATCTATTTTTTCTAAACACTGTTTACATCTTTTATTTTCATGATTCACAATTTTTTATCTGGTGTTAACGCTCCCATCGAGCACAATCCGCGGTCAAGTTAGTGGAACAGAGTCATTGATCTTGATTATTATTTTTCCTATTCTGCAACATTGGTGTTTTGTAATTTACTGTTAATTGCGTTTTGTTCCCAACAACTTACCAATTTGTATTCCGCATAATTCGTTAAAAACCACTATCGTTTTAAGAATGCAATCATTCAAAATTGATTTTTAATAATGCTAAATTATTTTTTTGCTGAAGAAATCACAATTGACCTATTTCAGGTATAATAGTCTCGAATAGATATGCTTAAATTGTTTGATAGCTTCAAATTAACTTGTTTAATATATGCAAAAGCTTTTTGCTGGACACCCTGTATCGTTTTTAGTCATTTAACCATTGTATATTTGCATATATTCAAGCTAAGTACGTACTTTACACTCATACGATAACTTATCTGCGACAGATAAACTCAATTGTTACTTGCATTTTTATCAATCGAACAATTAACTAAAATTACTCACAATTATACACAAACATCTACCAAATTCGACCAACCCATTTCGCAGAAAGAAGGTTACGGAACTATTTATGTTTGTATGGTAAAATGTGTGCCGATGGTTTCCTAACCTTTCGCACCGCACCGTCGGTGTCGAATCGATAAATGGCGCTGCGCCGCGACGGCCGACGTCGCCGTCGTCTTCCGTATTCACGGAATTAGGATGAAAACGACGTGCTAAAGCGAATCCCTATCGGCCGATTCAGTTTATATAGCGCGACAATCGCGATGTTGTCGGAAAAATGAGTCAATTCACGTTCAAAAATAAATGGAAATCCAAGTGCCTTGCCTTCCGTACAATCGGTATCATGATAATAAAATGAAATGTCGATAAGCCTACAGGGTGAGTTAGAGCGACAGTTTATGATTGATATCTAGTAAACTGTTCGTTGTAGAAATTTTTCTGAGTCATCCTTTAGGTTATTTGGATTGTTGTTATTTTTTAACTAAAGTTGTAACATAATTTTGAGTAGAGTTAAAGTACAAGTATGAATAATAGTAATAAAAGTAACTTTATACGGACAAACAGAACCACAGAATTACGGTTCAAAAGATCTCTCTCGACCGCAAGAAAACCGGGAATTGATAATAACACATCGACTAGCGACACTTCTTCGACGACCCGCAGCCGTTCGACGTACGTTAGCATACAGGGTGTCCCCGAATCCGCCCAGAAATCGACTAAAAAATCGCCGTTTCCTTTGCAGCTCGACGTCCCGATCGCGGCTGCTCTCGTCGAGGGTGAGCACCCCGAACTCCACCGTCGACTCGCCCAAGTCCCTGGCGCGGTTCTCCCGCCCCTCGGCCGCCAACAGCCCCGTCCGCCACGGCAGGCTGGCCAATTTGTCGTCGGCCTGCGGCTACGATTCCGACGAAAGCATCCGGCTGGACCGCGCCAGCCACACCGCCATCACCCAGGACATCGTCGGCATCAAAACGCTGCTGCTGAAGCTCCGCAGGATACTCAACGAGGTGCCTAATACGCTCAAATCACTCTCTTTTTTTTTGTTATGAAATATCGGCGATTTAGGAAAGGTGTTCTGTTTTGAAGGGAGCTAAAGAAATCATTTCCAAAATTGCCTTATTTTAAAGATATACGCTCAAATCACTGTCTTTTTTTTGATGAAAGATTGGTGATTTAGAAAAGTTACTCTGTTTTGAAGGAAGCTAAAGAGATCCTTTCCAAAATTGCCTTATTTTAAAGATATAGGCTCAAATAACTGTCTTTTTTTTCATGAAAGATTGGTGATTTAGAAAAGTTACTCTGTTTTGAAGGAAGCTAAAGAGATCCTTTCCAAAATTGCCTTATTTTAAAGATAACTGTCATAAAACTGACAAAAAATCATCTATTAATCGACTAATTACACCATAATTGACTCAACAAACAGTTATTTTTAACTACAAACATTCATTAACGTATAGTTGCTTAAGTTTTTCACACCACAAATTAACTTATTTTATGTTTTTTTGCATGTTATTTTTGTGTTTTTGTATCAATCCCGCCTTGCAATTAGACCGCTGAAGAGGAATTGTCGAGGGTAAGCATACACTTGCCTCACATCACTCTCGCGCTGATCCCCAAAATGATGGTTTCCGTTTCGTTTCCAGTCAGACGCTCACAACCCATTCGATAGTCAGCACCTGATGAATGGGATCTTCAACAGTCTCGGTCGCGAAGGGGGCGCCGCGGCGGCGCCGGAGGACGGGCGCTCCGACGCCAAGGTGATGAGCGAGCTGGTGGACCTGCGCCGGCAGGTGCTGTTCCTGCAGGGCCAGCTCGAGGACAAGGAGAAGACGGTCCAGACGCTGCAGGAGAAGATGGTGCGCTTGGTCGATGAGAACTACCACGCCAGCTCGGCGCCGGCGTCCACGTCGTGCGATAGCCAGACCTGCAACGCCGCCACGCAAACCGAAAGGGTAAGAAATTGTATCGTTTTTAGAGGATTCTGTTCTTTGGAGGATTACTACTTGTTGTGTGCACGCTATAGTCGACTCTAAAGGAATTGGATGACGTTGAAATCAAGTTTTGTAATTGTGATGTTAGTTTTTTAACAAATTTGTTACAATATTGCATTTATATTTTTTAAGATTCGGCCATTATCAGCTGGCCCATCGCTCCTAAATGGCTCGCCAGTTGACTGTAATGCTGGATCTCTAGTCAGGTAAAGACTGTCAGAGAATATAAAAAAATGCACTTGTAAAAATCTGCTTATATCACCACTACATTTTCCTTCTACCTTTAATTTATTTATTATTTGTACAGCTTAATGTATTCATCTATAATGTTTCCAGGTGCAACATGTATTTTGTTTATTAATTGGTTTCTGTTGTTATCTCTTACCATATTCCATTTATTTATTTTCTGTTCTTTACGTTATATTTATTACCCAATACCTATTTTAAAGTGCACAGTATATTTTAACACAATAATACCAATTTTACACCATATCATTTAAATCTCAAAGAGTAAGTACTCCCCAACTAACAAATTAAATACAAAATTATTAACGATTTATTTATACAGCAAAAAAACTCGAATAATTTTATCCTCTGTTCTGTTTATGCTGCTTTTGATAATGGCCTTTGTCGGTTGGGACGCCAGCTTCAGAATCGGGAAGGTAGTACTAGCTGATTTAATTCTTGGCATTGTTATTTTGTGTAGCATTAACCTTCTATGTATCCTACACCTACTGTACTCCTGTTCGGTTATTTCTTAATATAATTCGAATTAATGTGACCCAACGCCAAATTGGATTTACTCTACTATCGGTAATTTCGACTCACACTTGAGTGGAAATTGATCGAAACAAATTAATTAGCTAGTAGAGTAGATAATTTTTTGAACGTTGTATACAGTAATTGAATAGAAATATTATTTAAAAATTTTGCGAGGTGCATTAGAAAAGATCTCGGAAAGTGCTTTTAGCAAATGCAATGGCATGAATTTGCAACAGATTCGATTTGTTTTTAACAAATTTAAAAATAGATCCTGTGATATTCATTTAAAAATTACTACCATAAAGTGCTGTAAATACTTACTTAGTTACAGTAATTTATAGTGGTAGTACTTTATTTGCTGTTATTTATGCAAATTAGTCGATTCGCTTTGAATTTGCGAAATAATTTCTATTAATTTATTTTATATTAGAGAAATATTTACATGTTTTCAAGTGACCTTATTATGAGAGTAGCTCGCCCGTTTTTTATGTGTATATAGAAAAAAATGGTTACAGTACTTGTAATAGTTTATTTATATTTTTCACGCACGCTATCAGCAATTCCAGGTAAGACAACAGATTACATAATAAATTTCCCAAAAACAAACCCGCCAATCCTAACGAATTGTCTTATACATACAGAAAAGTTCAAATCAGTCCGCAATTTGGTCTACGGGTGAAACAAAGACAAATTTCATTGGTCTCATATGAAGGAAAAAGAAAGAGTGATATTGTGAAATTGTGAAATTGCAATTGTCTCACTCGAACTGCTGTTGTTTTAATAAGATTTCTTTGTCCAACTCGTAGAATTGACCATATTGAAGCCCAAAGAATAAAATAATCCAAAGATAAAATAGCCCAAAGACAAAATAGCCCAAAAACAAAATAGCTTAAAAACAAAATAGCTCAAAACAACATAGCCCAAAGACAAAATAGTTCAAAAACAAAATAGCTCAAAGACAAAATAGCCCAAGACAACATAGCCCCCAGCAAAAGTTACGATAAAATTAAAAGCTAGCTTATTAGATTTCCAAACTATAATTTCATTTTATTTAATGCAATACTAAACTTCTAGTTATATTGTTAACAGAGATATCATAAATACCATAAATAACGGCTGATTGTCCTAAAAATAGATCGACAAATTCATGGTTTGTGATCGTTCTTGTACTCTGATATGTTTTTTTCTCTTAAGCTATTTTGTTTTTGGTCTATTTTGTCTTTTGGGGTTTTTTCTTTAAGCGTTTTTTTCTTTGGGCTATTTTGTTGTTGGAAATTTGTCTTTGGGCTGTTTTATCTTTGGACTATTTTGTCTTGGCCGATTTTCTCTGGGCTGTTTTATCTTTGGGCGATTTTGTCTTGGGGCTATTTTATCCTTTGATTATTTTGTTCTTGGCCGATTTTGTCAGGGCTGTTTTATCTTTGGGCTACTTTGCCGGGACACTGTCGCATCTAATTCCACACGATCGTTTGTTCCAGTGCGACTGAATCGCAATCGCTGCCCATCCGTAAGGCCCGGACGCCCAGCCAAACCGCCGACTCCACGGCGTCGAGACGGACGCCCTCGCGGCTGTGGAGGCAACCCGGGGAACCCCCGTCGCCCCAGCGCTACGCCACCGCTCCTTCTACCGCTCCGGGCTCGGCTTCTGCGCCCTCTTCGATACCCAAGCGGGCCCGCAGTCGTACCAGAGCGCAAGCTTCGACTTCGTGATAGCTATTCCTCCATTGTAGATCCCTTCTAGCTGCAGGAACCCGGAGGACTGTTGGTTTTTAGATTGCGGGAATTTTTGGTGTCGTAGAGGGCTGTTATTTTTGCAATTTAAAAACTAATTATTGCGTGTGTAATACGATTAAGGAAGCGCAAATCTTACGCATTTATTAAAAGAAAATCACGCTATAGAACAGTAAAGTTTCGATTGCATTTTATACTGGAATTATCTGCATTTCGATGCAAATTTGTGCTACGTTTCACGGTCGCCTGTTGTTATGTTAAATTTAAACAGCGAATACTTGTTTATGGGAAATGGTTTAATTTGAAAAGATTTGCGTTTTCTACGTCGACTTTTCAGACGGGGGCGTCTGTGTAACTTTCGTTATATTTTTTTGGGGTGAGTAATTTCTTGTGTGATATTTGTACAGGTATGCATGGCACCGGTGTTTTACAGTTTGGTTATTATAAGATTAGCGAACGAACAACCGCCATTAATATCGAAGCTAGAAACGTGTAGCTTTGAGGAAATAAAAAAGAAAATGCGCACCCTCTAATAGCACGTGACAACGTTTTTCCTATCGTAATTCGGCTAAACTTCTCATCACTAACAGAATTACGAGAAGAGATTAATCTTTTCTGAATACGCAGTGCAGTAGAATTCATATCCCCTCTAACTAAGCGAAATTACAACTAAAATAACTAGCCGACTGATTGAATATATTCAAATCAAATACCTAAAGCATATAAACTATATTCGTATTGATAACTAGGTACTCATTTTAACTATACAATAATTTTTGTTCTAGTCGAAATTCTGTTGTAGATAGTTAACTTTTTACAGAAGCGGATATGAATGTGTAAAATTGTAGACGTAATCTTAATATTTCCTGTACGAGATGTTTCTCTTTCAATCTCTATCCTATCAAGCTTGCTACAAGTAAAATTGTTTTAAATAAAGGTTAGATGAGGGATGTATCAAATGTAATCAAATTTGTATTTAACAACAGCGAGATGCGGATTTGTTGGACAAATTTTGAGAACTTGCACAAGAGCAGGTTTTGGAGGTTTTATCGCTCAAAACGCTCAATTAATTGGCTCTATAATGTGAATAGTAAACTGCTGGTAGAAGAATGTTTTATTTCCCCTAGTAGCATTCTTTTTGTCTGGAATTCGATAACTACAATTGCTTTCAATTTGCACTACATAGTTTCTTTTATATTTAATGGAGGATTGAGCTTTAGTGCTGAGGCTCAAAATTTGTTAATAATTTAAATCCGCTCTCTAATCTTTTTGTCAACAAATAAGTTTTAATTGTCTGGTATGTTTAATAATTTGGTTCGATCTTTTCGCAAAGATCCTAGATATAGTAACATTCCGAACTATTTTTATAGCTAATTGTAAAACATTTCCGACTGTGATTTATTTTACCTTTTTTTTTTAGTAAATATTTATTATTTTTAATGTCAAATTCAGAAATATTTACTATAAATAGCGAAGTAATGTCCAATTGTCCAAACAATTCTTTTGTTAAATATGTGTAAGAATCCAATCTAATAAGACGTACAATATTCAATTGAAATATTTTGTTTGTATTAATTCTGAATAAAATTGTGCAATTTGTTATTAATGCTCCTTGATTGAGTATTATTAGCAGTAATTAGTATTATATTTATTGTATTTATTTATTAAATGAGAATTGTTTAAATTGTTTTTTAATAGATACAAAATATTTTCCATTTTTCAAAAATATATCTGTGGTTTATTTTTAATACAGAAAAAGATAATCCTCGAGCTAACGCTAACTCCCTTAAGAGTAGGCAACACTTTTAAGCATAGCTTCTTGTTGACTGGCTGGAATACTATCTAGTGAGTGATATGCAAATTAAAAACAGAAGAAAAAGAAAGGCCTGTCAATCCTGTCATCAAAATTGCGGCGTAGTCAAATTTCATACTAATCCAATTAATTTGTCGACAAACATCAATAAAACATTAAAAGTATATGCTAAATTGTAGTATATTTATATTAAAATGAAGTAGAAATCATTAAGAGTAAATAAGTAACAATATTTTATTGAATTGCAAACGAAAGGTATTGAAATATTATTCGCTAAAAAGAAATCGATATTCGAGAAAAGGAGATGTGGCAACGTTGCATTGCTGGTGGAAGTGAAGAAATGGTAAGCAATCCAAGTCAAAAGTCAATAAAATCAAAAAGCAGAAACAACCACTACGTATAAATAATAAATATAAATGTTCCAGGAATCATAGTGGTGAAACAATAGTGAATTACGATTAGATAACGACCCGTAAGTATCCAAAAGATAATTAAGAAATCCGTCGCATTGTCTAGAAGCGAAATCTTTATCGATTGCTAAACGTCACCCAACCATGAATCAACGTCGTCTACTCGACAATTTCCCTATTCCCGGGACTAGATTTCCACCGAAAGGAAGCGCATTGCGATCCGTTCCCGAAATAAATACCTTCCAACCGTTTTATCGCGATATCTCGACGCAATTATAATTGGGAAAAGTCGAGCCCGCTGGAGCAAGGTCGAAAACATCGCACCCGTGCAGCTTACGTTTTCGTCGAAATGTTACTTAATTTCACCAGCGAAATTGACCCGAGACGTGATTAACGAACATCACAATTACAATGAATCGCTTTCTTTCGAGATTTAACTCGCGTGTTGTTAATACATGCGAATGTGCCAAATCGAATGGAAGTTCTCCTGCACTGTTAGCAGGATGTAGCCTCTCCTGTTTCGTGTAGCCCAATCAAATTTCACGCAATTAAACCATAAAAGGACAAGTATTAATTTTACCTGCCTAGGTTTGTTTTGTATCTTTTCATTAAGATTAATTGGCTATTGTGAAATTTACTCTGTTAACCAACCTATTACATGGAAATAGAGTGCTCGAAATCTATCTCTATCCAAGTAGGCTACTTAAAAGAAACTATTTACTTTGGTATTGTACTTTATAAGTATACAGCGAGTCTTTAGGAACATAGAGTAATGAAGAATTTTCGTTTAATTTAGATTGCGGAAGTTGTACTTATATATTTTTGGTAATGGTATCGCCGGCCGAAGGTGGATGTTTAATCAAGAGCGATTTTTGAAACATGTCTAAAACCATCAATGCATATAGGATGTAAGTTTGCATTTTTATTTGTAATGTATCCGCTTTCTTCCTGTTTTTAACCGTTGTGCATCGTTTACCCGAATCGTAAGTGAGCCCACACATTCGCACTGATCGGTGCTTTATCGTTTTGAGTTTGTGTTTGTTACAACATCCTGTTGTCTATTGATGGAGTTTTCGTAATTAATTAACATTAACACGTAGTAATTATTGATTCACCTGCAAAATAATCCTGTTTTTTTGTGTTTGACCGTTGAAATTGGATTTGTAGCGAGTCGAAGTGATTATTATGCTTTTACATGCTTCGCACGTTTGATGAATACATATCGAATTAACTTTTTTTAGGGGAATCGAAGTGATATATGAAGCTTTTTAAAATATCGATTGCTCTTGTTCTTTTATGGTTTGTTCGACAGCTGTTGTTGCCTAAAGTGTTTGAGTATTGAGCTTAATTTAGCGGCATTTTAGTTTGTTTCTTTTCTATGCTTTTCTGACTGGCCCGAAAAAAAAAATACCGAATCCTAATTTAAAGAATCCCAAGGTCAAGTTTTTCATTCGAACGCCGATTTGTTAGTGCAATTTCGAATCCACTAGTCACCCAAACATCTTTTTTCTACCACATTTCCTAATACTCCGAGCAATTCGTTATCAACATCCTCAGCCGAATTCTCCGATGTTGTCGCTAAGCTAATCGCTCGGTCTCTTCTCGCAGCAAAAAAATAGAAAACTACGGCAAAATGACGCAGATGACCCAAGAAGAAATCGTCGCCGCCGTGAAGACGGTCGCCCAAGGCCTGGAGGCGCTGCGCTCGGAGCACACCGGCATCCTGCACAGCCTCCACGAAGCCCCGGATCCCATAGCCAACGAACGGGCCACGTTGGTGCAGCAAAGCGCCGAAATGATCGAGCTCGGTCTCGGAGAAGCCCAGGTAAAACCCGCCCACTACCCTTAATTAATCACTTTACTAATGGTTCGTTTCACCGCAGGTCATAACGGCGTTGGCGTCGCACTTGCAACTGGTCGAGGCCGAGAAGCAGAAGCTGCGCACGCAGGTGAGACGATTGTGCCAGGAGAACGCGTGGCTGCGCGACGAACTGGCCTCGACGCAGCAACGGTTGCAGTCCAGCGAGCAGATGGTCGCCCAATTGGAGGAGGAGAAGCGCCACTGCGAGTTTATGAGCTCGATCAGCAAATACGATCAGGACGTGACCGATGACAACGCCTCGGAGGCCTCGAAGAACGAAAAGCACGATCCCGTGGTCGATTTGTTTCCGGACGATGACGCCGACGATAGGCACAGTGAGTTAGATATAAATTAGCTGGTTGTTTAGTGGTGTAAAAGGCTGGACATTTTCCAGCAATGTGTTGGGTTATATTAAGAGTGAAATTTGCTTTCAGATATGTCTCCGACGCCTCCGAATCAACTCCAGCTGTCCCAGCAGGTGAACGCCGGTTACGAAATACCCGCTCGTCTGAGGACCTTACACAACTTAGTTATCCAGTACGCGTCGCAGGGTCGTTACGAAGTAGCCGTGCCCCTCTGCAAGCAAGCCCTAGAAGATTTGGAGAAGACCAGCGGCCACGATCATCCCGACGTGGCCACCATGTTGAACATACTAGCTCTAGTTTATAGGTAAACACGAAACGTCCGTTTTGTAAGTAGCTCGTTTTTTATTCGATGTCGTTGGGTTATTATAGAGATCAGAATAAATACAAAGAGGCGGCGAACCTGTTGAACGACGCCCTGGCGATAAGGGAGAAAACCTTGGGCGAGAACCATCCGGCCGTCGCCGCGACTTTGAACAATTTGGCTGTGTTATACGGTAAACGAGGCAAGTACAAAGAGGCCGAGCCGTTGTGCAAGCGAGCCTTGGACATCAGAGAAAAGGTGCTCGGCAAGGAGCACCCCGACGTCGCCAAGCAACTCAATAACCTGGCTTTGCTTTGTCAAAACCAAGTAAGTACATTAATGCAAAATTCATCTAATCACCATCCGCCATTTTGTTTGTTTTGTTTTACAATCGAGTAACGTCAAACGTCAGTACTGTGACTTGGCGATTGGGCATACGCGATGCAATGAAATTGGTCGTTGATTGTAGGGTAAATACGAAGAGGTTGAGAAATATTACCAGAGGGCGCTCGAGATATACGAGAAAAGATTGGGCGCGGACGATCCGAACGTGAGCAAAACGATGAACAATCTGGCTTCCTGTTATTTGAAGCAAGGCAAATACAAGGAAGCGGAGATTCTCTACAAGCAGATCCTGAACAGGGCGCACGAACGGGAATTCGGGACAATTGATGGTGAGCGGAGATAAAAATTGTTCGAGCTACAGAAATTCTCGTTCATTAATAGTATTTTTTTTATCGTTTGTTTAGTTTTATTATTTTTCATTGATTTTAAAATTCGATCGAGCTGGACCGATTCGGTGCTTATCGAATGGAATTTTAAACATTTCCTGGTGTAATTGAATACGCTTAAACGTAAAATTAAGGTACTTATTAGTTTCTAATCGTAATTTTTAATATTTTTAATCGAGTGATTGTTCACGAAAACGGGTCCAAATTAGACTGTACTTTTATCCCGTGACAAGTATTTCTCGTAGCTATTTTTCTAATGTAGTCGTAGTTTAAAATGCATGAATCACTTGGGATACCTTTAGTAAATAAGTTTTGCACTTTTTCCGTTCGGTGATAGTTATAAATTTTATTGTTTTGTGTTACTATCGATGCATTAAATATTTGTACAAATTTGGATCGTGTCTTTATTTTGTTTTTGTCGTAAATACCTTAGTTTTGTGTGCATTTAATACCGATTCAAGATACGCATTTTGAAGTACCTAATATATCGAACGATCAATAGAAGATAACATTTTTCTCCCACCTCTTATTGGATGAGTCAAGAACTTAAAGAATACGCTACACATTCGTCGATTACTTATCGCTTTTTTCACGTTGTTATCAGGCAGGTAATGGCTTGCAAATGTCACCTAGCATATTCATTAAATTCACTCCTCATCTACATACGTAGCGCGATTTAAACGGGACAGCGCGGCTGTATTTATTCATTCGATTTGTGGTTTTTAGGCGAGAACAAACCGATCTGGCAGGTGGCCGAGGAGCGCGAGGAGAACAAGGCCAAGAACAAGGAGAACGTTCCCTATGGGGAGTACGGAGGATGGCACAAAGCGGCCAAGGTGGATTCCCCGACCGTTACTACCACCCTCAAGAATCTAGGAGCTTTATACAGACGACAGGGTAAATACGAGGCAGCCGAAACGCTGGAGGATTGCGCACTGCGCAGTCGAAAAGAGGTACGATTCACTTTAATAAATTTAAATTTAATAATAAATTTAATATGTAAAATACTGTTAAATATGACAATCTAGTAGGCCCATGTAAAAAGGACGTTGACAGATTGACAGTTTCTTCGAATATTATTTTGACATTGACAGATTAATCAAGGCTACTAAACTAATAAGGATTGCTCATCTTGCTACATATTATTGGGCATATTCTTGTCATATCAAATATTAATGTTGCGAAAAACCATACAGATATACTTTAAAACATAATTCATTTAATTTTAATACCAAATAACATACTTTAAACCATACAAAGTATATTGAGCAATCCTTGCTATTTTAATCGCCTTGATCAAAAAAATGTTCTCAATCTAAGTAGCCGTAGAGTAGTGACCAAAATGGCGATCGACGTTGTTAGTCGGTGTTTATGAATTGTGTTGTGGAATAAAATGTTGATGTTTTCGTAGGCTTTAGATATCGTTAAACACAGCAGAAATCTGCTGACGGACGACCGGCGAAAGCCGGGCAGCGCCAAAGACAAGGCGTCCCGACGGGGATCCCGGGAGTCCTTGGACATGTCCTACGACGGCGACGAGGTGAGTTCGAATAAGTGTGTCTAATAAAATGCGAATAATACCTTCTTGATTTGTCGTTTTTGGGCGAATTATTATTAAGGACTATTGTAATAGATACTGTTCATTTTCATTATTATTAGTAGTGGTAGAGTAGATGTGGTTTGTTTTTTTACGGGAAATCGACCGTAAAATTTCTCAAAAAATTAGCTCTTTTATGAAGAATGTACCACTGTCGTTATTTTTGTGTTTTTTTATAATTTTGACTTGGTTTCTCTTCATTATGTGATGAGGAGTTTCTTGAATTACAAGAGAAGACACGGGAAAAATAAAGGGATGAGAAGTACACACAATTCTGGATAAATTATACAAGTTATTTAGAAGAAACTCATCGAAAGAAGATTGCAACATAAAGAGAAACTACGTCAAAAAAATCTTTTATATTTTTTTAGACTCTTTTTAATTATTTATTTAATTTATTTATTTTAACTCGGATTTTTTTAGATACCAAAAACTTACAAAATTTCCTTACATTACTTTAATGTAAATAAATAGAAATTTACTTACTAATCGTTTAAAATAAATTTTAACGCTTTTTGCCTTACTAATACATAAGTGCATAATATTTAATGCGTAGGGGTTGGTTTTTAACGAAAGGCTTGCTTTTTACAACTAAAAATTAGTCAGTATTATTGGCTTAATAGAAGCAGTGATTATTCATAGTATTTTAATAAAGTATTGAAATCTTTTCTAATAGGAAATAAAAAGACTGTTGTTTACTCATTTAAAATTCAACTAAAGCCCGAAACCTATTTTAAAGCTGAAACCAAAGAACAGAAACATTTCTAAATTGTATTCCGTAGCTGTGATATATTTATTTTTTATGTTTTACGTGGACAGAACACCCGATAATTTATTATTTTTATACAGGTTGTCCCTCATAAGAACCGATACAGAGCAGGGGCGTGTAGGAGAACCCAAAATTTGTTAACCCAACTTAAAACAAAGTTACATTCCTGAAAAGTTTAGGCCCTCAAAGTCGAGTCAAAAAAAATATCTCAGTAATACTTGAACCTTATATAGTCTTGTACCCTATCAATGTTACTTAAAATCGTCGATAATTCAAAAGTTGGCTGGTTTAGCAGAATTTTGGGCTCCCCTATTCGCCCCTTTTCTGTGTCGAGTCTTATGCGGGACACCCTGTATATCATTCCGGTATAATTTCAATGCTTTTATCGTAAAATTAACTTTATCCGTCCAAGAGCCTTTCGAAGTACTTCGAAAAGGAACGATGTCTCTCACAGTATCGCTCAGTTTCTCGTTATAACATAATCTTTTTGGGGGCTTTCTAGACGATATTAGTTAGAAATTAGGGTTGAAAATCTGTCGATTCCTTTTTTTTTTATTTAGTTATTAGTTTGTAGTTTATTTTTCTCTTCGTCGTTTTAACAAAGTGATCCTAACGTGAGGACGAAATAAGTTCTTGATGTTATTTTGAAATGTTTGTGGTACGTAAAAATTGTCTATAAAAACGATTAATGAAAATGAATGGTGTTTTTTTATTATTATTATTTTGTCTAATTATTCCTGATCTTTGTGATTATTAAGTTTAATTATTATGTAAGATGGAAACGATGTAAACGGCACAAAGAAACTATCGGAATCAACTTTTTTCACTTGAGCTTTTATATCTCAGCTTGTATGTAGCACTTGTGTAGTCGCTTTTGGTTTTTGTTTTTTTCGTACGACCGATTTGTTTGTTATACAAAAAAAATGGAGAACTTAAAATTATTGGACATTGTATTAAATGTGGCTTCTTATGAATAAATAAAGGTGAAGCATGAGTCTTGTTATTTTCTCGTTCTAAAATCAAACTAACCAGGACTGCCGGTAATTCAAAATAGCATCAAGAAAATATTTCTATCCTGATAATATAGTTGAGTTAATTAAACGAAGTGTCGGTAAAATAATAATTTTTTTGATAGCTCTGCCTGGTTAGATTTTTAAATTTTTTTTGGGGATGTAATTTTATAGACACTGTTAGAATCACTTTAGTTTAAACTCGAATCTTCAAATGTGATAATTCTAACAATTTCAGGTAAGTAATTACCTATAATTTTTTTAAAGAATTTTCTTACTAACACAACACGAGGTGTTTCAAAACATGTGTTGGAAAATGGAAGAGATACTAACGAAATTTCGAGGATTCATTTGCAACATGTGATTTGAAACATTCTTCGTAATCTAACTGCAATCAATTCGAGGTTGATTTGGAGTTTTGTTCCGCAGAATTCAACGGCGAAGACGCCGGACACGGAAAAGGGCACCTTAAAAACCAAGCTATTTAGCGCCCTGGGAATTCATTCGCCGGGCAGCAAACCCAACTCTTAGTTATCCTTTCGTTTCAGGACGTGTTTATTCATTTAATTCGATTAATTAATTGAGCTTTCTTGGACAAACGGCAGTAAAATTTATTAAGAAAATAACATTCCAACGAATCGTTTGCGGCAAATAATTGCGAATCTTGTAGTGCAATATTAACATAGATTAATAACAAACAAAAAAAAATTTACAGCGTGTCTTTGAAAAGTAGATGAACCGAGGAAAAGTAGTTTTTTGATACTGAACTTTTTATTAGGGTTTATTTTCGGATATTATTTTCCTCAGACTCCTTGTTCCGTTTTATTAATTTTATTAATTGCGTTCCTTATTAAACCTATATGTTTTTTTAATTATCTCCCGATGTTTTTAAATTTTAATTAGTATACGATACGTCAATTAATTAGTTGATAAGAGATTTTTTAACTTTGAAACTTATACAGGGCGATGTCCGTGTTGAAATTTAACGCCCTGTATATCAAACGAAGATTCGTTCAATGCTTTTGAGAGACCCTGTGCTTTTTGCATGAAAAATCTTCAGCACTTTCGCTCGATTTGATTCAATTAACGAAGGGCATTTGCTTGTGAAAACGGGACAAGAGAATTGTATATGTATTTTACGGATATTCGACGTATTTGATCAAATTGTATTATATTTTATTAGATTTTTTTTAGATAATTTACTTTTTACTCATTGTAGGTTTTGTTTACATATGGCTTGTAAAATAATTTCAATAAAACGTTTCTTTGAAATATATTTCATTCGATAGTATAATTTGTGAAGCAAGAACCTGTTCGTTTCAGTACTGGGTACATAATATGTTTATTAAAAATAGTTAAATACTGGTTAATGACTTTCCTTAGATAACTAGTGTTTTCTTATACTAAATTAGGCATGTATTGTGTATGTATGTACTACAGACTGCAAGATGATCTCTATTTTTTGCACAATTTGTTCCAATTTGCGAACCAACAAAAACTAGTGAATTACATTGCCGGCAATAGTACATTATTTTTAAATATTAAGGCTAATATTGGTCGAATAACACCACTCGTTCCATCGAAAAAAACATTCGACCTCATTCGAAAAATATATCACAATAATTAAGTTTGCTCGTCATCTGATTAGAATTCGCTGTATCTTACCGGTTAATACTTAAAATATCGAAAATTAAACGGATTCGCCGGCTTCCAATAAAGGCACTTGGTCCTCTTCGTCGGAGGCGAATTTCTTGTAACTGTGTCCTGAAAAAACAAGTAACAAGTCCTGGAAAACTGCTGTATCTGCAACGCTTACGACGACCACGGTATACAAAGGGTACTCTACGCTACGTGAAGATGAGTTTCATACAACAGACGAAGTGATAAATCGTTTCAAATCCACAAATGTCTTCACTTTTATTCCTCCAATTTTACTCAACTCTTATTTGCGTAAAATGAACTATTGCAACTTACCGTAAATATACTTTATTTACTACCGCAAATTAATTCATTTTGATAGACTTTTTTTAATTTATTGCTTCGTCTGTTCGATAAATTTTACCAGTGAAGTGCTTGCGCTCTGTGCTTATGTAAACGGGACAATTTATTATAAATTACTCACCGGCGACGTTCAACGTAAAAGTACAGAATGATTTGATAAAGAAATGCGCAATTGAATTTGAATAATAGATGAGCAGTTTATAACAACCCCGTGTATAAAATTATAAAGATACGGTGTTTACAGTGTGATTGTTTACCAATTGAATGTGAAGTGTCGAGTTGTTTCTACTGAGTAAGTTAGTGGTAAGAATTTGTTAATAAGAAATGTATAAAAAGATGAATAGTATAACTTAAGCGGTTTTTCATATGTAAATTTTTTGTTCTACTTTATAGCGAATTTATTTCGTTGCTTCATAAGTTACACCTCGGTTTTTCTTTCATTTTCGAATATTTATCAATTATTGTTTCCAAGCTTTTTTGATTAAGCACGCCGGAAAATATCATGCACAAACACCGGTTAAATTAGTACATACAGTCGATGTTTCAATAAATTGATCGATAACAAACTTAGTACAGAAAAAAGGCCTCAAAAGCTATTAAACATTTTATTAAAATACTTATAAACCAGACCTATTCCTAGTACTCATCCTAGCTCAAATTATAATGTACCGTCTACCGCAATTTTAATCCCCTTGTAGGTAAATACAAGAACATTTTTGAACTACTTGTACTTACTAGGCAAACACTGGCTATAAAATGACTAGCCCCGAGGGGATTACAATGCTGACAAAAGTACACTACACTAAACTGTTTTGGAATATACACAAGTATTTTATTTATTTTATTAATACAACTCGGAGTTTGAACGTTTTCAACATTGGCTAGAGTTAAGTGCCGTTTATTTATATCATTAATTTTCCTCTAGTTTTACTAAAAGACAGAGCATGCAGGCATCACAGATGGGACAAAAAATTAACCCAAGGAAATATGGAAACAATCCGAAAAATCTCTTCATTTTCTTTTAGTGCTTAAAGCTAGTATTAGTAAACTATACCAAGAAAGTAATGGAACACTCCTCAAGTCCCTTCATTTTCTAGCACTGTCTTTTTAAAATTGCTAGAACATTAAACTACCCTGTCACAGAAATTAAGCAACAAAAGAAGAAAGCTGAAAAAAAAAACTAAAAGCAAAACCGCATTTCGATAAATTGAAAAAAACAAATTTAATTCAAAAACACAATTTAATTTCAAAATAAATATATTTTAATTTTATAAAGTACTCAATCCCTTTTATCATAAACAAACAATCAACATATTCCATTACTTTCCCTATCTACATTCGAAAAATACCATTGTTTTTTTCTCATTTAACAACTTATCCAAATAATAACGATCGTAAACGGATATGTATAAATTCTTAAAAAAGCCAAATAACTAGATTAAAAAAATTGTCATACTCAAAATGATTTATCAATAAGTTAGTTAGCGACGTATTCTCGTCAACAAAAAGGAAAAAAACCCATCCAATACGAGTACTATAATAAGAGGACCTAAATTAATAGTCTTCATTAATAGTTATTGTAATTTTAAGGGTGATAGTCGGGTATGTTTGTTAATACAGAACCTACATTATCAAGTAGAAATTTGGATTTCCGTTAGATAATTTATAAATAATAAACAGTTTGCATAATTACTATCAAATTTCAATAATTAACTCTACAATAGCATCAATGACAAAGCAAATCCGTATTGATGGAGACTCTAAAAGCCTCTGTTATTGTACAATCTAGTCACATTTAATACCACAGTCAGCGTCGATTCATCCTTAAATTACATCCGAATTTATCCGGTGTCAATATGCGTTTTTTTTACAAAATTTCAATTAACAAATATTGATCACAAACTAATCTAGTCAGCGTCTACTCTGACATAAGTCAACAGTCAATGCTCTGTTACCATGGTAATACGCAAATAAAAATTAAGTGAACTGTCAGTTGAGTATAGACCTATTCAGTTTAACCTGTGCTGCGCGCGCATATTGTGGACAATTAGCTGGACATCTAAACGAACAAACGAACGCACCTCAGGTAAAATACGGTTCTGACAACCAGACAACGACAACTTAAGACGTCATTTGTCATTATCCAACAATCCGTCGGATTTAATGGACGCGGTGACTCGATACAAATTTGTTTTTACTGCCCAGAAAGGGGTTATAGGCTTAATATTTACGTACAAGTCAAGTCTAAGAAAGAGTAAGAGGGTTAGTACAAAGTTTCCGAAAATGCTTTTTGATCGGTTTGCTATAATATATATTTCAAAAAAATAATCCCATTGACCTATACAAAAAATTATTACCTTTATAAATAAATATACTAAATAATACAAAGAAATACTGTTAAAAATAATACACACTGAACATAAACAAACATCAAACGGAAACAAAATAGGGTTAAGAATGTTAAGATTGATAATGGTCTCTTCTTTTTTATATTTTAAACAGTTTTCATCTAAGAATCATTCAATGTGTCTGTCAATCAGCAATGAAATAGGCCAAATATCTCATCTCTCTTGCACTTATGTTTGCGCAGATTTTAAATGGTTCCACAAATTGCGCGTGAAACATATTTGCTTCTTTTATTCTCTTATGTTGATCAAATAACTCCATCACTCTCTTTCGTAAACTGAATAGGTCTATTGGGAATTTTTGTACGATTTTAATATCAGTCATTTATTTAGATAGGTATTATTAATCCAGTATATTGGACTCGCAAGTTTGAGTAAGTACTGACATTACAACGTGAATGCTGCAATTTTTTGGATAAATTCGGCTTTAGGAAGTACTAATCGCAACGTGTTTTTAAGAAACAAACTTAAAAAAATAATAATAAGAAGGCGGGCGAAACGTGCTACAAAAAAACTAAACGTACTCAGTAGTGTTTACTTTTGGCGCGCGACTTTTGTAATCTAGTAGTGACTTTGTTATTCGTACCGTTTTTCTCGTGGGAGGCGGAGGCGGCGTTCGACGGCGGCACGTACGCCCTCAACGGCCCGCCCGGGTACGGTATTCTGAACAGCTCGAGGTGCAGGTGATCGCAGATCTCTTGGCAAATTTGCGAGCAGTACCTCAACAGGTCCACGGTCACCCATATCTTCAAAAGCGACAACGTTAACACCGCCAATCGAACCATTTCGTATTTAAAAACTTACCAAGCACAACCACAGAACGTAGTATTCGTTGATGTACGTGTTGAAATACTGATTTAAAAATAACATTGTAGGTCCGAGCAAAGACCAATCCATGTAGTCCATTTCGCTTTTGGTCATGTGAGCCACCTGGAATAAATATTACATCTTACGTAGATACAAAAAGAAGTTGTATATGCAACCCACAATACATAAAAGTTCGTGGAAAACTGTCAATTTGACATTAACAAATATGTCAATGTCAACACAATTCTTCTTAATCATAGCTAACTTCACTCTGATGGTACTGAAGTTCCAGAAACTTTTTGAAATTGGGGTTACAGTTTTTTGCATTTCATTTGCTGGAGTACATACCACTAGTCTGTTGGTGACTTTGGCAGCGACCAAACCGAATGCCAATATGTAAAGGGCCGGATGGTTCTCGTAAATTTCTTGCGTGGATTTCTTATAGATTATAAAGGCTGGTATTAAAACCATGGAGAACGGTATTATAGGCGATATGACGCTCGTACCCTAAACAAATTTAAATCGTATAATTATTACAAATGTATTACAAGGTGTCCTGAATTAAAGCGCTCAATTCGGGTACGTTAATAGGGATACATGTATACAGAATATAATGCATGTATGCAGCAAATAAATGAATATGAATAAAGCTAATGGCTTAAATAGCATCGTCAATTTTATGTGTTTAATTACTGTATACATGTTTTTGCCATGAAAACCTTATTAATTTTATTACAAAGAAATAAAATTATAATTATTCGAAAATATAAATTTGAGTGAAAAAAATTAATAAAGTTTTACTGTCGAATTTTTAAAATTACTAATGATTAAAAAACCATATCCCAATTAAAATACACCGAGTACAAGCTTCAATTGAATTAAGCAAAATAAACTTGAATTTTATAATTGATTGATTAGTTGTGGAAAATGTAGGTATTATAATGATTGGGATTTGGTTTGAAATTTTTGATTTACACTACCATTCACATGCGCACATATAGCATAAGCAAAAAAAAGCGCCGAAATTAGTAACTACCATGCTTTTTGAAAGTGGGATATATTTGTTACATACATGTTTCATAACCAATCGATTTTTCAAGGTGTAAGATAAAAAAATTTGAATTTATTATTGAAACAAAAAGTTATTGTTTTCCAAGTTTTTATTATTTAAGTTGCTATTGTTAAATAATACAAATGAAATCAAAATTTCCCACCATTTATTAACTTTTTGTCGATTTCCTTACTATTATTATTAATCGACTAATTATGAAACACTTTGTGCTAATGAATTCTAGATAAGAAACTAAATTTTTTAATTTCATAATTAATTAAATCTTTTTATATTCACTCCAATTGGTTTTATCTAGAAACCCGTTTACAACGTATTAACAATATCAAGTGGTTAAATCACGAGCGAAATAATAGTAAATAGAGGTAATCCCGGACTTAAAACTCGTTACTTCTAAACAAAGTACGAAAATATATTTTTTATAGTGTTTTTAAAAAAAATGCTGCTATTCTGAAACTACCAAATATGTAAAAATCTAGATTTTCTAAGTTAAGTACACTTCAAATAATACTTCAAAACATTGCAAATCATTTCAGAATTGCACCATAAGGTGACGTTTTACTTTGCTTCAACCTTGCCAGATTTATATACACTGTGTCCCAGTTAGTACAAACTCCTATTTGGCATGGAAGTGAACTCATTAACATCCTTTTTGTTACATCGCAACAAATCTTACTAATGCACCAACTAAATCATTCGTTATTTACGCGCATCGATAAGGCAAATTCATCAAAAAACGACGATAGGTGAATACCCCCGAACGTTCCGAACCTGGCAAAATCGAACAACCAGGATTACCAAAACGAAAAAATGCAAAATAAATCAACCAACACATCGACAGGTGTTTGTGCTTTTTTTCTAACAACTCTTACGGCCACAGTGGATCCGTTTTTGCCCGCTCCTCCCGTAAATATGATCGACACGTTGACCTGGGCCAGCCACACGGCCGCCCCGCTGGCCGCCGTCAGCGGTATCAGCCTCATATCGGTCTCGATGCCGGGCAACTTTTACCAAAAAAAAAAAATAACACCGTCAATAGGCATTTCAATTGGATGAAAATTCGAGTCGCAAATCATCCTAATCAATTCGAAGCTCGTACAGAGCGTTACGTTTGATTCATTACTCTTCTGCACTGATCGATTCGAACCACCCGGTATATGTATGTTGATATAATAAATTCGCATTTGTGGAAAAACGAACCGTCATCTCGCAATCGATAGCATTATTGTTGTTTCGTCGATTAATTTCACGTCGTCAACGGCGGAGCGAATATCGATAAAGATAAGAGTTTAATCGAGAGGTTCTTTTTTTATTATTTTTATCATATTAGCTTTATTAATTGGCAAAACGTGCGTACGAAAATAGTACCCGAGTTACGGCTAAAAATAAACCGGCATTCGGTATAAACCGAAATTCGAACAAAAAAAACATTGCGCACTAATTTAGAAAATAACATGCTGAAATAATTCCACAACCGCACACCGCAGTCGGCCGTTAATCACATACGAGGAAAGTTCGATTTGTCACTCAATAACCTATAGAATGTCCCGTTAATTTTTGCTGAAACTCCACATCAAACCGGACCTTCTCTGTTCAACCAAATCCCCCATGCCCTTTACCACACCTCATTATTGGGACACTCTATAGATACGCAAATGATTACATTGAAATCTTCAGTGAAAATGAACTTTCTTGCGATTCCTTCCTTCCAAACAAAAACGAAAAAATAATAAATAAAAAAAAGGATTACTCATTTTTACCAAAGCCGAGATATTGCAGTCGTTTAAACCAAAAAAAAAAATAATTAGGAAATAATAAATTAATACAATCAATAAAATTTGACGAGCATTTGTCGTGTGCTTACAGCGATCGTCGATCCATTTTTGCCAATGCCTCCTATTTTTAACCTTTCAAGAAACGCTAAGAAAACTTGCAAATAGCCCAAATAGAACACGGAACATATCACTTGGGCCAGATAAATGTCTAATCCGGCAAAAGACACCTGGAAAACAATCGTAACCAAACAAAAAAACCAAAAAAAAAAAATATTACAAATGCCTGTTAAAAATTTCGCGGTTTTCTCGAATCGAATGATAAAAAATAAAATGAAAATTAACAACCGTTTTCTGCGAATGATATGAAACTATAGCAATCTACGAAAAAATGTATCAAATAATTTGCCCTTTTTTTACTGGTTAAAAAAAGGTCAGGTATCCCAAAACTAAGCTCATGGCAGTATTAAATTTGAACGCCACATGTACGCATCAATCAACCCATACATAAGAAATGTAAAACATTTAGTTAGTCCAATTATTAATAGAAAATATAAAATAAAATCTAATTGTCAGACATGCCATGTCTTTGAGATACTCTGACTTACAGCGACAGTGGATCCATTCTTGCCAACGCCGCCGGTAAATATGACTATTAAATTGCTGTATAAGGCCATTATTCCGCAGATTAGAGTGCTTAACGGTATCGCGTACCACAATTCAAAAGAATCACTAAAAAGCTGTATAACGAAAAACGAAAATAAAATTAAATCAATCAAATGCACTCATTAAAACGGCTACTGATAGACCATCATAAAACTTCCTATATTTGAAAAATATGTATTAAAAAAACTATTTTTTTGTAATTGACTTTCTGTTAATTGTAGTCCAAATATGGACACAACATATTAAAATCAATAGTAATTAAATTAATCCATTTACTTTTAACGTTAATTAATCACTGAATTAAAAATATGTTTTAACAAGGAGACCTTGATATATCGGCGTGTACAATTGAATTTTTGAATAATTGAAAATAAAAAAATAATTTAATAATTGAAATCAGATTAGAAATCAAATCAGATCGAATAACGTACCTTTGAAGACCAAAAACTGGAGCCGAATGTGGCCGATATCAATAAAATCCCTATTATCGTAAACTGGGCTTCTGTCACATCCACACGACCAAATCGCAGTGTCCCAGACACATAGGTTTGCCAATGGGCGCAATAAAACAAAGTCGCCGCACAGAAACACTGAAAAATAAAAAAAAAATTACTACCTTACATCTATATACAATCCTAGTCATAAATTGGCTGTGCACCTGAAGAAAAAGGCCACATAAACCACCTTTAATATAAGCTAGTATCAATGGTATAATTACTTGAAAGAACATCCATCCAGGATAATGACCGAGCTGCACAGCTATGCAGGCGGAGAGTGCGACAAATACTGTGGAAATCGAATCGCATCCGTGATCGAACAATTCGCCCAAAGGGTTGGAGGAATTGGTCCTTCTCGCTTGTTTTCCATCGATGGCGTCCAAGCTTTGGTAAATGAATAGACCGAAAGCGCACAAGGCACAAGACCATCTAGGAGGTTCGGAGCGGGCGTCCGGTGAGTACCTGAAAACATATCGAAAAAAACACTCAAATTAATTTATTTTTGCAAGTAAACGTTAGTAACACGAAACCGAAGAATTCTATTGTCGCAATTACAGAGGAGCCGCTCAAATAATAACAAATTAATCATATTTAAAGTATTTTGTTTCTTTATCGTTGACTGAATAACTTCTCGTAACGTAGAGTTAAATAATTAAACGGCAGGAAACCAAAAATACCAGTTTCTTTAAATTTGTAATAAAGTGAAAACGGGGAAAGCTTGTAATTATTATACGTGTCCCAATAATCTAGATTCTGACTGTTCGCTTACCATATTAATATTAAAGCTGTAAATACGTTTACAAATAGTCCCAAAACGGTAATTAAATTAGGAGCCAGCCAAATTGGTACTTTCAACACGAGCCAACTCCAGTAGGGCTGTAAAATTTTATCTAAAAGACTAACACTTTGGCAAGAATATTGGTGTTCGCCGAGCTTCTTCAGCTGGACGTCCGATAAAAGTTTCTGTTTGTAAAAATACATTTTAAAAAACGGATGAGACCGTCTCAGAGCATTTAAATACGCGTTCGTTCACTGACAACGCGAATCACATTTAATTTAGTCGCAGAAAACAAACTCGAACGATACATTCACCGTGCTTTTCTACACTTTCGTTTTATTTTACTTTTCATTCATGCAGCGTGACATGACATGACACGGTTTTCCGAACTAATGACATCTGTTGTTCTGTGACGTGCCTGTCATACGATTTTTACCTGTTCCTTATTGGTAAACGGTATTTTAATTCCATCCTTTTTTAATTAACTTTGGTTAAAAAGAGATGAGTGTTGTAAATGATTCGAGTTTTCGAAGTTGTTGTAGCGAAATGACAGGTGACAATAAAAGTGACGTTTCCATTTTTTAAGTTCCATTCAAAATTCTTTAGAAATTATTTCTGCGTGTATTTTGTATAATTTAAATATATTTTGCTGGTAAAATAACGAAACAACATGAATTTATGCAAAGTACCTGTTCCTGTCGACGAGGGCGAGGGAGACAATCGATGGATTAGCATTGTAGGCGAATCAACATTTCATGCTATTTGCTATTTCAATTGAATAAATAACAATGTTTCAGCACAACCGGTTTCTCACTGAAAGTAAAGAAAAAGACGCCGACGTTATTTTCATAGGAGATTCTATCGTGCAAGCCCTACAACACACGGACGTCTGGAACGAATTGTTCGTGCCGCTACATTGCTTAAACTTCGGTATACACAGAGATAAAATAGAGAACGTCTTGTGGCGAGTTCAAAACGGCGAACTCGATCACGTTAATCCCAAAGTAAAGCTCATTTTTACCCAGTTACAATTTTTTCAACCTCCATTTTTAGGTTATAGTTCTTCATGTAGGTACAAACAATTACTCGAACACCCCCGAGGAAATCAAAGACGGGATAGTAGAGATAGTAGATTTAATTAGACAAAAGCATCCTAATGTATATATTGTTGTTCCCGTAAGTTTCACGCGCCTGTCAAATCCATATTTAAAGAGTAAATTTAATTATTATGTTTGTAGACGTTGCTGCCTCGAGGGCAACAGCCGAATCCGGTGAGAGAGAAGCTGTTGAAGGTGAACGAGCTTCTTCCAACGGCCATCGATGGCCATTCCAAAGTAGAAATAGTGAAAATCGACAACGGGTTCGTCAGGGCGGACGGGACGATCAGCCACCACGATATGTACGATTACTTGCTGCTGACCAATTCGGGGTGCAAGAAAGCCTTCGAGCCCGTTCACGATCTTCTCTTGCAGCTGTTGAACGAAGGGGAGACGGAGAAGGAGTTGGAACTGGTCTATTCGGAATAATGGCTGTTGTCAATTCGGCTGGCCCATAAAGTATTTATTATCTCGAGATCTTTTTCCGTTCTATAAAGGTTTTTGTGGATAGAAATGTGATACATATGGGTATTTTGTGGGTAGCCGGGAGAAATATTCAGGTCAATGCAAATGCCTTGTACTTTTCTGTTGAGTGATATTATTTATTTTGATACAAAGTCGAGAACCAAATTTTGCTAAATGTTAATGTGCGAGTCGTTAAATAACTTTTTTGAATATGTGATACTCAAGACTTGAACACTGTCGTGTACATTCTTAATTCAGCTGGTTTATTTTTCATTCCATTTAATTTATTTTCATTGCTAAGTAATTATTATGTGTAGGTTTAGATTGATAAATTAGTGAAATTGCGCGAAAAGCTTTGAATTACTTTTTTTTTAGGATGAAATCCTAGATTTTCAATGGTTAATGTACTTTATAAGTTACAATTTATGATTTAAGTTTAAGCACGTTTTTTACATAGTTTTTCCTATAATGTTTAGAAACTTTTCTTAATTTATTTTTATCCATCGAGATAATATGCAGAAGCATTAGTATTTTTTTATCATATTTGTTGATTTCTTTGGCTTTTTCAAAAAGCTCGTAGGTCTTAGTACTTAACACGTAGATGTATTAATTGCATTTTGTTCGGAAACTTTTTTGAGCTTAAGAATTCGATTTACCTTGCAATTTAAAGGCGTCGTCGTCGTTATCCCTTTTACTTTTTTTCCCAGCCAAATAAACTTAAACGATATTAAATGAAGCTTTTTGGCTTACATTTTTCGACACTGCTCATGATATATACCAATAAAATTTGTAATTTTGGGGTTTTTGTGTTTTAATGACATTTCTAGGTAAAAGAATTTAAGTGATGAGGCATTTCCCTTTGCTTTAACTGTTTATTAACATTGAAATACAATAAAATACTTACTCCAAACAATTTATAAAATAACATTTTTCACAATACATGTGCAAATATATTAGAAATCTTTCTTAAAAAATTATATATGTGCCACTACACCTGAGAAGAATATATGAAAACTTTCCAAAGAAATCAAGGTACAAGTAATACAGTAATTTTATTGTCATTACCCTTTTTTCGTAGAATACTTATAGTTTAATTAAAGCTAATATTCGAGATAATATCGAAATGCTTATTAAAAAAATACAATTACAAATATTAAATAAAATTGTACTTGGACTCTCAAAGTTTTGGTTTGTAAAAATATGTATATTAGAGCATTAATAAGTAATGAGCCAAAGAAAAACCGATAAGGCACTGATTGGACATAAGTACTTATTTGGCCTCTGAGTGAGGTAAAATTAATAACAAACCCTTAAATAAAAACATCTACTGCGCTTTTTTGTACTTTCGATACACAGAAGCAAAATAAATTTCAAATTTCACGTGCTTATATAGAGCTACGAACAGCGTATCTCATATATATTTTTTTCAATTTAAACATCTGTAGGTTCAGAATCCTTCGACATGTCTTTCAGCGGAACTGATACAGTCGTATTGGAAACCTGGCACCAGCCTGCTTCTCCTTCTTGTCGTTTCAGTCTCTCCTCCTCCTTTCTCTTATATTCTTCCATTTCGAAATAATATCTAAAGAAGAGGTCTATTGAACGAGAATAAATTTCTCATAATTTTAGGTTATTACCTCGGTGTAGTGATGCCGAATAGAGAAGCCAGAAATTCTCCTACGGAATCCACAGCAGTCAGAGTCGAAGAGCCAGCTGACCATGCTTTGTACATGAACCAAGGTCCCCACGTTAATGAGGCCTAAAATGCATAATTTATTGATTATTTGTATTACAAATAAGTCGTAGTACATACAGGGTTGATGACGGCCTGATTACTCTTGTTATCGACGCAATCATCTTCGTCTGAACTGTACTCCTCCAGGACACCGTCGCAAAAGTGCAAGACCCTTTTTGGGGCCTTTACCTTCACTGTAGCGTTTTGGCCTTCGGCTTCGTTCGTGACTAAGTTATCTTCGGGGCGGATGAGCACCATTTTTTCGGTGTTTTATTCACAGGCTTTTAAAAATTTACCACTCCCACTTCCACCCAAATGACATTGACATGCTTTTTGTTTTGTTTGTGTTTGACTGACATTGACATGTGTCAATGTTTGTATTGATTTCAGTGTTACCAATACAAATTGGTAACTAGATGTTGTCGATCGAGTCGAGGAGTTGCGCGTACAATTGGAGCATGCGCGTTGCAAAGGGGGTTTTGAGGGGGTAACGGTGATTGGCATTACTGATCGAGTTTCCTGACATTTCCTGTCTGTTTACAATCGGTGGCATGTAAACAATTTTGTCCTAATATAAAGGGGATATATTTAAGGTGTGGTTGGTTTTAAAAAATGTTGTAAAAATGGGTAAATCTAATGCTGTTAAACCATTTTTAAACGAATATAAAGTGTGTGTTATGTGATTTTTGTATGCATGTATCATTTGTTTGCGTTGGAATCGGTTTAAATGTCACAAGGTTTAGGTTATGCTCCAGTGATCATACCAGAACTGCCTATAGCCCCTTTTTAAACCTGAAATGAGCAATTGGGCAGCCAGAATGCATAGGCGAGCTGCCACTTTCGGTAATGTGGTTACTTCCTGCGGCCACCCCGCAGCAGCTTTCCCTAGGAGATTAGAAAAAGTCAAATTCGGCGTTCCACTAGAAGAAGTGTGTAAGAATGATATTCCCGGACCACTGCTGGTAAATACAATCCATATTTATTCTACTCTATCTTATTTAGTTCATAAATTCGCTTATAAAGTAATTTAAGTCAACATTTGCATACGCCTAGCATCTCCATTCAAGTGACCTATTTTTGCATTTTGTTACAAGTAGATAGATATTTAATGTTTTTTTTGGGGCTACACTATACACCCAACTTAAAAAAAAACCTTTTAAATTAATTATCAATTCCTCATAATGCGACCTATAAATTTTGTTGTGTAACTAATATGCAAAACAGTTTTTTTTTCAATTGATAACAGTAGAAACGCACAAAAAACAAGGTCAAATGAGTATTTTTTTCATTTATTTTAAAGAGTTTTTGTTTCGAAAGCTGATAATAGAGCATCAATGTAGTTATCAGCACTAACAGAGATAAGCATTTGGAACCTGCAATATTTACAATAGGATTTACACGAGATGAATTCGAGATTATCATCCCATCATGATAAACAGATTTTTTCCAATTCCTGTTAATATGACGTCTCCCGCCCGTTTCACAGGTACTGATCCTGAAACTCAACAAAGAGGCGCCTTACAGGAGGGACGTGTTCCGGGCGCCCGGCCACCAGGGCGCCATGAAAAAGCTGATCCACTTCCTCCAAACGGGCAGGCTGGTCAACATGGACAACTTCAGCGTGCACACCATCGCCAGCGTGCTGAAGAAGTTCCTCAGAAAGGTCCCCGGCGGCGTGTTCGGCAAAGAGATCGAAAACAGGTTCTTCGAGATCCTCGAAATCTTGGATTTCAGGGAACAGCAGGAGGAAATACACAAGTAATTTCCATTATTTGTCAAATTTTTTGACACCTGTCAGATGTGTCAAAGTCACAAAACTAAATGACAATTTTTTTGCATCAAACGCAGATGGTACCACAAAATTTTCAATTTTGATCTAAGATAATCAGTTAAATTCATGAAAATTTGATATAAATCGCCTTATGCAAGACTAAAACAACAATTTGACAATGACATTAATAGTACAGAACGATAAACAATATTGACAGATTAAACTTTGACAGCCACGGCCAACCCTATTATACATTCTTTCGGCAGGATCATCACGTCGTTGCCCACGTACACGCAAAGGCTGCTAGTTCTGTTGTTCGGCACGTTTAGGGTGATAGCATCGAATAGCGAAAAGGCCTCGACGGGCATGACCAGCGAGGCGTTGGGGGTGAGCGTGGCGCCGAGCTTCTTCCATTCGTGCGTCAGCGACGGCAAAACGGCCCGAATGGAGGACGTGACGAAGTTCAAGGTGCGCGTGAGTAGCCGGCCAGCTCGGAAAATAATTCTAACGCGTTGAATTCCGCCGCCAGGTCGCCTCGAGGGTGATGAAGCACCTGATCGAAGAGTTTACCAACTCGAACCTGTTCGGCAGGGAGAACTACGAGTACTACGCCAGGGTGACGGGGCGCGTGCTGAGAGTGCAGGGCGAGTGGATATGTTCGTTCCAGTACCCGCCGCCCCCGACGAACGGGTCCTTTCCCAACGAGTACACGGCTTTAGATAGATACTTGCTCGGTGAGTTTGATGCATACGTTTTTATTAATCGATTGATTTTGGTTGTGCTACTAATGAAGGCAGATTTTTATTTTAACTTATTAACTAGCACTAAAATTACGCGTTTTGTAAAGACAACCTTTCGTTCTATTGGATTGATATTTGTTTATCTCGCTTCTTTGCACCTTTCCTTTTCGATATTCCCGTTTTGCAGGTAGGTTAGTTGATTCATTTAACAATAGAGAAATTATGTACTTTATGATCGTATATGATTATTAAGCAAAGTAAATAATTACTGATGTAAAGATGTAGCAAATAAACTTTTATGATTTTCCTAGAAAGAGATATTACACTTCATGATCAGTATGATTATTAAGCAAACTAAAGTTATGCCGAATTAATTATTTGTAGGGCTTGTTTTATGTTTTCCCTAAACGTCAATTAAATTAGTTTTTCCTATTTGTTTTTTACGATGTGTAAACATGGCATATTATTGTTCGAATACAATTGGTATTCGCTTTTAATTTTTGTGGCTATTAAAAAAAGCATTGTTGTTTATTATCGTAACAAACACCTGAACGCGGAACGTGTTTTAAATTCTTGTTGTTCGAAACAAATTTAACTTTACTCCAATTGTAACGTAAAATACTTAAAATAGATTCCTCCTACCTAATTACCGTATTACCCATTGTAATTTGCCGATTCTTATCTTATCTAAATTATTTTATTTTGTTTAAATTAAAATTAGTATTTACGGTATGCGTAAGAGGAGCATTATAATCAACATATTTACTTAAATAGAATCATTGAAATACTAAGATTTTGATAGAAAAAAAATTTCGAACTCGAACCCTTCTATCCGGGTACGTAATGCTTTCGCAATTACTCGATCCCTTTTTCTAAGCGATTTAGTAGTTGTGAAATGTTCCTTGGAGGTAAACAGATCGTTTAATTGCTCTTTGAAGAGCAATTGTTGGGTGTCGATTCAAAAACGAACGGTCGATACGTCGATAAATTACTGACATAAAATTTGTTGTTCTCTTAAAGGGCAATTGAAACTGGGAAAAACGTGGCTTCAGTGTGAATACTATGACCACTGGAACAGTAGTTACAATTTGGAAGGTAATGATGATTACATACGATCCAACAACACTTTTTAAGTCTAATTTGTTGTCTTTTCCATTTCTGTTTCGTATTCAATTCAGTATTTCGTGTAAGTTTATAGTTTACCTAATATTACTTTGAGTTATAAATTTAATGTTAACACTGTGATATTATAAGTATTTTTTCTGTAATAAATTTAAGAGTTTTTTTAATTTTGTCTTATTTTGTGTTTGTTTGTTTTTTTTTTGTAAGATGTAAGAAAATATGTAGGTGTGATGATAGTTCCAGGGAATCGTTTAGAATTTTTTGCATGACACCTCAATTAAAAATGAACTACTAAACAACATGTCTTAATTAGTAGTTCATTCATTTTTTTCCTCCTGATTCATACACAATTTGTAAATTCACTACAAGCGACGTCCTCAGCTCGCATATTAATTTTTTTTTTGCTTGCCTGTATTGTTGTTAATAACATTGGTATTTTGTTTATAAAAATATGATTTAACAAGTTAACTTTTACTGGTACCACGCGATAACTTGTCTTGAAATTAGGTATCTGGTTTAGACATTTCGTAGTGTAGGTGAATACTCGTTAAAAACTTCCAAGATCGAAATTTTTAGGATCGTATGTCGCAGGTGAGTCATATAAATGCTATAAAAATAATTGGGATTCACGAGCTAAAATTCTCATTGCAATTATTGTAACCTAATCTTTGATGAAATAATATAGTTAAAAGGGAACTATGAAAATGACTAACAGTTTTGTAATCCCTCTTTAACTATACTTGTTTTTTTGGTCACAAGAAATATTCATTCAATACTAATTGAACATTTTCATTTGGTGGTCGGTTTAACACGTCGTTTATTTAATTCGTCAATAATGAATTGATTACAATTACCCTATGTTTGAAAAGGGCAACGAAACCATTACCAGAGGATAAATTACACCGAACATCGCTGAAGATAATTACCGATAAAAATATCGTCGGAAATAATTATTCGAACAACGACAAAAAAACGTAACTAACAAAACCAGTAGAGCACATAATTAGGCCTGACGACCTTTTAATCACTATGTATACCCTATCTTCAGAATAGACCATCATGAGGTAAACACGTATTACAGAGAAACCATTTACAATTATGTAATCACCAGAAACAATTTACTACAGTGTAGCAATTCTTTTTACAGCCATGTCACAGGTAGAAGAATGCCAATCGACACCGACTCTAATTGAAGCCGGGATACAGCCCCAGGTCAGCCTGACTTCGTTGGGAATCATCGTGGGACACGAGTTGCTCGAGTCCTGCACGAGACTGTCCGTTTCTTTGGAACAAAACGGCATATTTAAGGTAAACAGGGCTAAAAAAATTGAAGCTCACGTAAAAACGTGTGAATATTTTAGACCAACACATCTCGTTCGCTAAGCACGAGCCAATCCTCGAAATTGAGCCAAAACCACTCGGGACTGAAAATGACCTTAGACGAATTGAAAGCGGTTAATAAATACGCAGAGAGCACCAGAAGTTTGAGCTATTTGTTGCAAGTAAGTGACGCGTGGATGATGCAGAGGGGACGTGTTTAATGGTGGTTTGTTTAAGGTGCACGAAAGGCAAACGGAGAGAATGAAAACTCGATCCCAGTGGTTCTTGGGACCAGCCGTAGACTGCGCTAGTTGCCGCAATTCCTTAGACTTTCCACTCAACGAAATGGACGTTTCCGCCCTAACTAACGCGTTTTTGAGAAAATCATCTTCCGGGACCATAGGTAATAGATTAAACTTTTTGGAATTTTTGTGCTCTGATTACAATTAATTAAAGAGACTTAATAATTGTTTCTGTTTGTTAGTGGGCATTGCCGGACTGTCCATAAGCGCTGAATCTGTCCAGAAAAGACCGAGCGTCAAAAGAACGAATTCCAGAGATAAAAGGCTACTACATAGATCGACTAGCAGGCGAAACAAGGAGAACAATCCTCGGCCGAATAGTCAAAAGGACTTTTGAAATGTATAATTCCAGAATAATTATAAAACTATATTTGTATTAAATGGTATTTATGTGGTTAATGGGATGATATAGAATTTTAAGATTTTTTATGTATATATTTAAAAAAAATATGTCTTGAACTGTATTATCTGGTATATTTTAATACCGGTGTAATTATCTGTGATATTAGTTTTTTAAAAACGATCGATGTGTATTTAATATATATATCTTTTTTTTGTTCGATATATTTGTCCTTGTTTTGAGATTTATATTATACAATAAAAATACATGTATGTAAATGTTAATCCTGACTTTTCTTTCAACATTTGTTCAACATCTAACGAAAAACTAACTTCTTAAAATAGTAATTTTAATACAACGAAAAAAAAAAACGAACGAACTCAGGTATTATATGAAAATTAAATTAACGAACGCGTTTCGTAACGTACCTAATTCGAAATGAAAATACATTCCGAACGCCTGAGTATGTCAAAATATATAAAAAAAAAATTGCACGAACTTATCTCGACAACAGCCATCCGTCCTCGCATCACGAATCGTACCCCCTGGGCGACGCCACCGGCGACGGAGGCGGCGGCAGCGGGCTAAAGTACGTCGACGACCGCGAGCTCGGCGACGGCGGGCAGCTCTCCTGGTGACACACTGACCGCGGCGTCGGCGGCGGCGGGAACGGCCCCGCGTCGTACCGGCTCCTCGTCGGGTAGTTGTAGTCGCTCTCGTCGTTGATGTCCGTCGAGCAGGGCGTCGGCGGCGGCGGCTGGTTGATCGAGCGGTAGTGCCTGTACGGCCGGTACCGGGACGGACTGCTGCCCCTCGTGGAAGTCGCCGTCGTGACGGGGCTCGGCGGCGGGTTGAGCGTTTCGCAAGGGTAACCGGTCACGCTCGAACCGTTGGTGTTCGAGCTGCTAGATGCTCCGGTTACGTGGCGATGGTCGAAAGAACTGGGACAACCGCTGTCGTTCAACATCGACATCCTCACGATATCCGGTATACCTAAAAAAATAACCTCGCTATTAATCACCTTTATTCGCCTTTAGGCATATAAAATACCTTTGCGATATTTTAAGTTTCCCGCGCAGTTCGGATGCAGGGGATTCAAGGCTTCTCCTATTTGATCGTTGACGTTCTCGTCCCTGGGGAAGATCTTCTTCTTAATGATGCAGAACGCGATGAACAGGAATACGATTATAAACACGATCAGCAGCACCAGGACGATGGGCATGGAGGATTTCACGGCGACTTTGCAGTCCTTTTCGTCGGACCCGTCCGCGCAATTCTCGTTGCCGTCGCAGACCAGCGACGACGGAAGGCACACTTCGGTTTGGGGACACTGAAATACAGTTAGATTACACCTAATAATCTATATCTAATCATAGTTATTACCTGGAAGCCGTTTTCGCAGCAATTCTTCTCGTCCGAGCGATCGCTGCAATGCGGATAATTATCACAGTAATTCTTTTTGTCGATGCATTGACCGTTTAGGCATCGGAATTGATCGGGAAGGCATTTCGGACAATCGGCCTCGTCGGAACCGTCTCCGCAGTCCTTCTGGCGGTCGCACTTCCAAGCGATCGGAATACACTCGGTTTTATCCTAAAACAAAATCACGATTCGATATACCGCTTCGTCGCTATTCACAATTCGTCGAGGTACCTTCTCGGGCATGTTGCAGGTGAACCTGTCCTCTCCGCAATGCGGGGGCACCAAGCACGTCCGCTTGTCGTCGTTGAGGATCTTCCCCTGCGGACAGGCGCAGATCATGGACGTGCTGTTGTGTATGCAAAAGTGCGAGCACTTGTGGGCCGCCTTCGAGCAGAGGCTCTCCGTGTGGTTTTTCACCGAAATCAAGTCGAGTATGTGCGTGGCCTGGATGGGCAGCGTCGACCGCGACTTGCCCGACAGTATTTCGATCCGCTGCAACTGGTCCAGCTCCTTGTCGATCCAATAGAGGAAGCCCAAGTGGACGGTCAGTTGCGTTATTATCGAGTTGCTCTCGTTCAAAACCACGTGCCTGGAATGCGAGAAATGTTAACGTTCATTTCAACAACTTCAGTGGTAATATTTACTGATTCTCTCCGTCGATGTTGCTTATGTAGATTCCGTGCCCTTGGGCCCATACTATCAAATCGTTCTCGGTGTCAACCGCTATTGCGGTAATATTTGTAGCTTTAGTTATAACTATTCTGTGGGAACCGTCTAATCTCGCTCTAATTAATTGAGGCGTTTTACCGACATCAGTATAAAACAGCAACCTAAAAACGTCGCATTTAATTAAACAATAAACATACAATATAATACTAATACCTTTTGTCTACATGTAGAGCGATCAATCGAGGTCTTTCTCCGTCTTTTCTCTCCAAGTTACCGAACAGATTCTGATTCTCCAAATGGGTAACGTTGATGACGTCGTTTATTTCGCAGGTCCAAAATAAAAGCCTGCCGATCGGATCCAATGCGAGATCGAACGGTTGGATTTCTTTGTTGCTCGATACAACCGTTGTGTCAGTCTTTTGCTTTCCCATCTCCATTTTCTGTTCGGTCGCTTCGGATTTTTTGATTGAACGAGCTTTACTATCGATCTGAAAACGACGAATCGTCAATAAAATACTAATTGTACTGTAAATTCGTACTCACCCAATACAAATAGTTTGTTCTTTGGTCGTACTCGATCGCTTTGACGGCTTTCATACCTTGCAAAGGTAGGACGGCCTCCGGGCAATCTGAGGTATCCGGTACTAATCTAACAACTAAGTTTCTTAGACTATATATCATAAAATTAGTCGGAGCTGAAAACGGGGGAAATTAGGTAAGTGTACTAGCGTCAGTGTTTCTATACGTACGTATGCATTCTTTTTGATTGAGTGTATAATGATTAGGGCAAGCGCAAGTGTATCCAGTTTGCTCTTCTGTTGCTTTAGATGGAAGAGCAAGACAGAGATGGGAGCAACCGCCATTACTCGTGGCGCATTGGTTAGTATCCCACGATTTTTGTTGGTAGTGCACCAATAAATCAGTCACGCCATCTAGCTTGTGCATTTTTAATCTGTCCGATCCGTTGGTTTTACTCGCGCGAGATATCTCACCTATGTAAAGTTACGTTAATATGAGGCTACAAATAATTAGAGTTTAGTTTAGTACCTGTCTTATTATCGCTCCAATAAATAAAGTCCTTGTAAATAGTTAAACCGATGGGTTCGAGGATGTTCTCGCTTACGATTACTCTACGATCGTTCCCGTTGAGATCTGAAGTAACGATGGCCGGTGTGTCTTTTTCAGTCCAATACAGTCTTTTAGTTTCGTAGTCTAAAGTGAGACTACTCGCTGGATTGTTCGTAGTCAGAAGTTTCAATTGATTTTTCCCATCCATTCCAGCTTTTTTGATAGAGTTTACAGAGCCCCATTCCGACCAGTAAATGTACCTGTAATAATTTTTAATCAAATATCGCTCCCGGATAATCAATTTGCGTAATAAGTACCCTTCACTGGGATCTACAACTATGCTATGGGGCTCGTAAGCCTCGTTCCACAACAACGTGCGCCTACTCCTGCCCATTAATCGCGAGACTTCTATTCTGTGAGACACCGGATCGGTCCAGTAAACGTTCAAACCCAGCCAATCTACCGCTATTCCCTCCGGCGAGGTCAAGCCCAAGTCGATGACTTTTTGTACGTCCGATCCGTTTAGGAACGCTCTCATGATAGTTCTCAGTTTACTGTCGCTCCAGTAGATACGCATAGTATTCACGTCGAAATCAATAGCACTAAGACATACGAAATTGATAGATAAAAAAATGATCTAAAAAAAAACTCGCAGTATTTTACCTGGCATGTTTGATGCCGGCTATCGGAATTGTCGCTTCGTGCTCCTCGTTTTCGATACCTATTCTACCGATGTTGGTTTTTTTGGCGTACAACAAGAACGCCTTGGGTTTCACGCAGGTCAAACCGTCTTTCTTCAATTCGTAGTCTATTTGGCAAGCACACACTCTCCGTCTGCTGTGCTTGTAAAGGCACAATTGTGAGCAATTTCCGTTATTTTCTTTGCACAAGTTCCAGCCCGTCGCCCCCTTTAAATTGAAAGCTTTCAAGCCCATTACGTTCTCCATTTGATCGACTATGACTTCCCTGTCGCTTCCTGTAATATTGTGTATGATTCATACAAATGTTGTTTTAATTTATGAAATGTTTACCTGACTCTCTGTTGGCTCGGTCGATGGCCCTTCGTTGCCAATCGGTCCAATAAATGTAGTCGCCCATCAGGGAGAATCCGAACAAATGCGGCACGTTATCGTTAATTAATTCTCTTCGATTAGTCCCATCCAAATCGGCGTATTCTATTTTATCTAATTTAGCGTCACCCCAGTATATTCTCATGTTGTCCAGGTCTAACGTAATGCCGTTGGGCCAGCCTAGTTTCTCAGTAACGATTTGGATTCTCTCCGTACCGTCCAAGTCGGATCTTTCGATTTTCGGTTCCTTTTCGTTCCAGTCCGACCAAAACAGCCAACCCAATTCCGGTGCGACCACTATACCTGTTAAACATTGATTCGATAATCCAATATAGAATTGTACACATACAAATAATTACCTCTAGGATCGTGTAGTTTATCCATAATGACGACTTTTCTGAATCCTGTATCCAGAGTGGATACCTCGATTCTATCAGTGCCTGCATCTGTCCAGTAGATATTCCTAGCTATCCAGTCCAATGCTATACCGTCGGGATGTTGGATTTCAGTCCATATAACATTTTGCTGGTCGGTGCCGTCTATTCTAGCCTTTCGAATTTTCTTTTCCTCGTCATCCGACCAGTAAATGTAGTTCGTTACCGGATCAAAATCCACAGCGATGGAGTACTTGACGTCGAGCGGTAAGACCTTGGAGCTGTACTCGGGTGAATCGAGGTAGATCAATCGAATCTCCGGTCGTTTAGCCAACAGTAGCAGCTCCTGGGGTTTATCGTGGCACGTCTTGTTGTCCATTAGTTTGAAGCCTATCGGGCAAGCGCAACTGTACTTCGGAGGTTTCTGAGATAACAGGCATAGATGCGAGCACCCTCCGTTGTTTATCTGGCAAGGGCTGGATATGTTCGGTTGATGTTGCGGGTCGTATACATGGATATCCATAGGGTGTTGTACTGGTAAGAGTTCCGTAGGTTGTTTTTGCTGAGCGGCCATATCGTAATAATGGATAGAACTAGAATAGTTTGTGATTAGTATGTGTATAGCGGATTGTTACTAAACGGTTGATTACCCCGTTTTCCAGTCGGTCCAGAACAATTTAGTATCGAACTGGGTGAGAGCGTAAGGATACTCGGAGCCCTTTTCCAGAACTTTTGATAGGTTTTTCCCATCGTAATCCATTTTTTTGATGAACTTCAGCTTCCCGTCGGCCCAATATACTGTGTTTGTTTTGTAATCGATGGTGAGCCCGTTTGGCCAAAATATGTTGTCGGAGACTACAACTATTCTCGAGGCAGGGTTGCCATCGAGACTGGCCCTTTCGATCTTCGGCATTTCCCCCCAATCAGTCCAAAACAAGAAGCTAAATAAAACAACGATTAGTTCGATAAGAAGTGAGAATTATGTTGTTAATTACCCTTCAGAAGGAACTAAAGCTATGGCACGAGGTTGATCTATGTCAGTCCAGAATAAAACCTTCCTGTGTTGGCCTGTTATAGTAGCGACTTCTATGTAATTGGTTTCGCTGTCCGCCCAATATAATTTGTTAGTGACCCAATCGCAGGCCAGTCCGTAAGGTGTGAAAACATCGGTTATAATTTCAGTCTAAAACAAGGAATTTTGAATATAAAATCACTCGGGAATTTTGTAATTTGGGTTTATTACTTTATTCGTTACGTTTCCTTTGCCATAATAATCCACACTAAAAATGCTCCCCTTCTGGTGATCAGCCCAAAATATTTTCTTCGCCGCATAATGGTAATCTATAGTAGCTATGTAAGACGTATAATTATTATGATTTTTTGAATTTTTAACGATAACATCAGGTTTATAAGCTCTAGTCGAGTTTACCAGGCGAATATCATACATGGTTGAGTATAATAATAATGGATTTTCATTTCCTAAAACAACAATTAAATATCAAGCAAGATTATTCAACACAAATCATAACGTACAAAATATCTGCTTACCTTGGCAAAGTGAAAATAATATCAAACAAGTAAATGTCGATAACAAAATATAAGAGTATCGAAACATTTGAAGGCACCCTAAAGAAATCACATACTATTTTTTTGTTATTATATCTCTACATTGTGTGTGGCGATTTTAGCTGCCGCGAATCTTCGCAAACTTAAAGTTAACCGATAAATAACTTAAATTCGATCACCATTTGTAAAAGAATTAAAAATAAACAAAACAGGGAACGACCAGACGCACATCACACAATAAACAAAACAACAAAATGAGGAAAAAACTAGGGAGTAACTAAATTCACAAAATAACTACAGTTGGTCACATTGTTTTTTTAAATACATTCGCATATTAAAAATATTTAAACTTACGTTTGCGACAGATATTTTAAAACATTTCTAATGATTAAAAGAAGTATATAATTTAAAACAATTCAAACAACAAATAATAAATAATACAAAACTAATAAATAACAGATTCAAGAGATGGCGGCGGCAAGCCGGAAACCTGGCCCATCTCTATTAAAATTTTGTTAGGTTATGTCGCGTTTTTCTTGACAAGTGACAGTAACATCATTTCATATTCATTTCGCAAAATTTTGGAATTTTAAAAGAACATCAATTATGAAAAGAGAGCAAGGAAAAGGGGCTGGCGGAAGCGGCCCGGGAGGAGTGTGTTTGCCCGGTCAAAATGACCAGCAAAAGAGCCGCGAATCGGTTATAGCAAATTTAGTAATATTTGTGGCCCTAGTTGGGGTAATAAGAGCAAGTAAGAACGTGCCTTTTTATGATAATAATTTGGTAATATTTAATAATTGTTAGAATAATAACGTATTGTTTTCATTTTCAGCACCCTACATACTTGAAGTTCTGTAATTTGCCAAAGTCTGACAGAGTTGTATGACTAGGAGTTTTGTGATAACTTTTGTACAATTTACACTATTTGTAAAAAATGTGTACTCCATTTAGTGTAATAAAATGCTGTAGATTCATGTAATATGGCATCCATTAAAATTTCATCTTGGTAACTTGCGTTTCATTTTAGAATGAAAATGTTTGTAGGATAAACTTTAGATTGGAATAAATAATTAAATAGTCATACCTATTTTACTTAAAGTTATGTACAAAATATTCTTAGTAATTAATAGTGTTATTAGAGCCAGAGTGCGGGTTTCTGAGTGGTCTTCGAAATAGTAATATGTGCGGTTCGGGTAAGTGGAACATGTAATGTACCCAATTGGGGCTTTGCTGAACGCCTAAGTTTCTCCACTCGGTCTCCGTCATCAGGTGAGGCCTAGGAACTAATTTCGCTAGATCAGGTGGCAATATTACGTGACGGTATTCGTAATAATCATCATTGTATTTCTCAGAGTACTGAATGTGTTCGGCAGGCATGCTAAAATATCGACTTACTTTGTAATAACGAATTGTAAAAATGTATATTAGATATGTACCTTTCGATATTTCACTCATGTATATTATTAATATTGTGAAATTCTAGAGAATATTTGAAATATAAACATTGGATTCTAAAATGTTGTTAAACGTCAACTGTCAAATATAAGCGTTTGGGAATTTTTGAATGTCATGTCAAATAAGCTGTTGGCAACACTCGCAATTTGGATATTGATAATAGATGGAGCTAGTTGTTTTTTAGTTCCAAATATTGGAAATATTTTTGACCATTATACCGAAGATACCACCATAAATTTATTATAAAGGCACCTAGAATATTAATAAATTCCTTAAAATAATACTTACTATGACTTCTACAGGTTTATATAATATAATCAAAGTATCTCCTAAAATTAGATAACCCGGTACACACCTTCGAATAAGTTATTGAATTCTACATTCAATTTTGTATTGATTTAGGCATAGAAATGTTTATTCAAGAAGACATACGTATAATTTTATTATCAACCGGTACATTGTTCGGCTTGTATGCATGTAATGATTTTAATAAACTTTCGCACAACTTTCAAACAGTGAGTAATAAAAACAAACCACTATTCAAAAGTCGTTAACACCATTTTTTTAGTGTTACATATCAATTGTAGAGTATAAATTACTTTCAAAGAATCGAAAACAAATCGCCTACGCCGAAAATTTCGACACAACAAAAAAAAATCGAGCGAAACTTTTGAATTTTGTGACTGCATAAAAAGCTCCAATTCTATTAATAGTAACATGTTTATAAAAATCCGTAATAATGTACCAATATTTTTAAGAATAATTTAGAATGATTAGTTTACACTTACATTGCTTCTTACATTACCTACTATTTTTTTAAATTAAATTTGCTGGTTATAAAATCGTATATTTCAGAAGCAATGTAAAATAAATCGAAATTAGACTAATACTTTATTAAAAGGAATAAAAATCGATATTAGAAATTTCCAAAACCGCCTAATTGTTAGTGGATGTTGTTAAGTCATGGATGCGTTTTAATCAGGCAATTTCGGGAATTTCGAACACCACCGTTATTCTATCAAAAAATGTCCACTACATCTACGAATAATACTTCACACAATATATTTAAATATATTCTTAAAAATGGTGAAAAATATCGCGGAAGTCTTGTAAATCGCACGAAGAGGAACCAACTTACTTACATTAAACACTAAAATTACATACATAGCGTATATTTATATAGATAATAAGTATATGTATATGAGTATCTTAAAAGTAATATATTTTCTTAATAATCGCTGAATACAGCCGGGTCACCTTAGACTATTATATTTGCCAACGAAGCTAATATCAAGCTAAAACACACGATATATATTATGTTTGCATTTCGTTCCCCTTCGGTTAATCACTGTAATCAAAGGAACAGGAGAGGTGCATCCTGATCCTTTCGACATCGATTACAAGACCACCAATTTCACCGCCGTAACACTACATTTAAATGGAACATATAGTGGTACAATCAAACGTATGAAATCGGTTAAAATATTAAAGACTACGTAAAAATGACGATTCGAAAAACTTTATATCATATAAATCGTTTAAAATAGTTAATGGACCATAATTTTCAGGCTTTTTATTTGATTGAAACACTGCGATGCGCTGCAAAGAACAAATTAGGATTCAAGTGAGTTTCTAACTGTAACAAAGTTTTTTTCTACAGCAAAATTTGCAATCGGTAAATTGTAAATCAACAATAAATTCGAATATGTTACAAGTTACGAATTGCAAAAGCGGCCTGCAGAGGAATTGAAATGTCGGAATGATACTTGCGATTCTTCATAGTTGCGGACGTCGAAAACGAAATGGCATTTTAATAATGGAAGGCGACTGAGCTAAGCAACAAATTGTTGATGTTCGGTAAAATCATAACGACGAACGGGAAAATGACGACGAGAAAGCCGAAAATTAGCTGTTGATTCTACATGATGACGCACTTTCCTTTCTCTGCCCAAGGGTTGTTCTTTTTGTCGGGGGCGTGAATTAGAGGATCGTTTTTCTCGTTTTCCTCCACGTATTCTCGCATGCTAAAAAAATAAACAAATTTACACATAATACACACTATCAAAGATAATTACACAATTGTTATTACGAATTATATAAAGTTATTTTTGGAGATTTTCTTTATCGAAAGCAATCTAATCGAATCGGATTTAGAATAGAATGTCGTCGAGAAAATTTAGCACATTGCTAATATTGATTTTCACTACACGCTTTCGTAAAAATGCAATTCAATCAACCCAACGCGCCGCTATAACAGCCTTATCTCGACATTCCCAGCAACAAATACACCCACATCCACACACACACACCCAGCAACCACCCATATATCGCACCCATACGAACACCATGCCATATTGTCACCCGAAATCCGATTACAATCGCGAAATTTCGCGGATTTTTCGCGATAAAAAGAATTGAAACAGCCGCATTCGACGGGGCTACTTACGCCGCAATCGATTTCGAAAGGGGCCAACGCTCCATGGCAGCTTGGTATTTCATATTTTCTATTTGCTTCTTCAACGCATCCTTGTCCATAGTTGCGAGCGTACTGGCGTCCATCCGCGTTGGCGCTACCGACGCCGGGCGTCGCGCAGTCGTCGATTCTTAATTCGCCCGAAATAATGCAGGTGGCGCCCGGAGCACCTTCCTAAAAGAAGCGTTCGAATTCAAATGTGCATTCACTATTATTAACTACTCTACTATTTTTTAACCCAGTGACTTAACTATATACGATATATACAGGGCGGGCAATAATTATGCGATTCTGTAGGTTCCTACATACATAAAGGAATTTAAAACAAAAGCTCTTGTATTAACTAAAAATCAAAAATTGCATTCCACACCTTCTATCTCGGTAATAAGTTTTTGATGATAAAACACGTCTAAAAATTCGCTAGTATATTTATAGGACACCCTGTATATTATAGTTGGAAAATATCTAATTATTTCTATCTATTCGAGCAATCAGCAATTTAAATAAAAAGGTATACTTACGTTTTTTTTTTCTAATTAGTATTTGCCGGTGGAACTATTCAAGTAATTGCCGAAAATTGTATTAATTGGAACTTACTGAAGGCTTATTAAAGTAGGTTTTTATTCGAACGCCTTGGACTGGTAATAAACGCGCTTTCGGAATAATAACTGCGGTAAAAGGTGGTAAAAGTTTGGGAAATAGTAACAATTGCGAGCGAATGGATGGTGTGGAAGGAGCGTCGAATAAACTAAAGCAGGTATCGCAAAAGGTGTATTATTCACAACACGCCGAGTAGAAGGTAATTTCGATAACGAAGATAACGAGAAAAAAACGTCGGACGATCGTCAATTTGACTCATTTGAAAGAAAATGTTCGGTCGAGTAATTGGAAAATTATTCGAAACGTTCATGAAATGATCTAAAAAATCGGCTGATTTTTTTTCTTAGATTGCTACATAATTTACGAGTTTTCGGAAGAATTTTATCGACTAGTTGCGAAAAACAGATTACCAATAAAATCCTAATATCTGGCCTACGCACTCGATTTTTTTCTCTGAAACACTCGCAACGAATTAACCCATTAAACACCCAATTAGTTTCCAAAGGAGTTTAACACGTAAACATTAATTTTGTTAATGCACTCTTTTTAATAGGTACTCGCTATTATTAAATGACACGACGAATTGACCGACGTACCGATCAATTTGTCGCAATTTACCCGGTTATCTAGTTCGTATTTATATTATTCCTTATCACTGGTCGATTATTTTACTGTTCAAAAATGCGTGTACACGCGCTCACGAATGAATAATAATTACTCGTGCGTTCTATTTTCGATTTCTGTTTGAATCAAAAGATCGTGGAGAAAAGACAGTCTATAACTTGCTACCAATGATTCCTATATGAAACATGAAGTCCGTTTTTAATAAAAACCGAACACCTTGTATATGTTCTTATTTTCCCAGTACAAGATCTAATTAAATTAAAGGTAAAAGTAAATTTTGAGCGATGGTATTTGCAGGGCTTCTTGTTCCTATTTTTGTATCATTAGAATTATTTTAAAACGCTAGAAACGCCTTAATTTACCCAAAGCGAGATAAGGATAAAGCTAATTTATTTAAAAAATGATTGCAATGTTAATGTAGCAATAATTACTGGCCTTTTACGTCGGGAAAAACCAACCAGCACTCCGAATAGAATGTCACATTAAATGCGTGTCAAATTGACATTTCTGGGTACTTACGATTCGTTAATAAAAAAACCCGTAAGTACGAATTTCGTTTTTTTCAACATAAATTACCGTCGAAATCAAAGCGCAAGAGAAATGAACAAAGCGAAACAGCGTCCTCGACCGAAGACGTCTCCAGAGGGCTCGACGAGATCCTCCGCGTCCGACACCCTACTGTGGAAGATACACGACAGAAAATGTAGGTTCGGTTAAATCAATTTCTCCCAAATTAAATTGTCCCGTTTCCACAGACTCGTACCCGCTGAAGGACCGCGTACCGAGCAGCCTGGAAGTGCTAACCAGCAGGGATTCCATCAAATGCAACGATCCTGACTACTTCGGCACCTTCCTGGGGCCCACGGTGGACGAGAGCATCCTGGTGGGTCTGAGAATGCTCATCAATTTGGGCTTTGCTTTGCCGCCCTGCGATGAACCCCAACCGACACCAGTAAGTCCCATCACCAAGTCATATCTTAATTCATCACCATTCACTTCTCCTTTCGGTGCATTTTTAACTTCTTAAACTTTGATTTTATGAGGTATTATACTAAGCAATGTGCGTTCATATGAAGAAGCCCTTTCGAGTTTATTGAAGTCTTCTTTATTGACTCTACTCTGTTATTATTTAGCTGAAAAAAATCAAGCCGGCTAAGAAGGAAAATTTCTCTGATGCATCGTCTCAAACCAAATCGTCTAAGACTAAGAGCGAAACATCGCAAACGGCTGTAAGCTCGATGAGAAGTCCTGCCGTAGACAAGCCAATAGGGAAATCTGAGTTCAAGAGAATCGTTGGTAGGCGTATTATATTGCCCAAAAAATGGTTTTAATGCAGTTAGGTAATTTCCAGATTATGAAAAAGAAGTGAGAAAGGAACCAGAACTATCTGAAGAGGCTTCTCCGACGCCGTCTCCAACTCCTACTCCATCGAGCGAAGTTTCCAGCTACATCAACGAAGAATCGCCCGAACCCGAAGCTAACGTACAAGATATTAAAGAAGAGGAAGAGGAAGTTAAAGAAGTTGTACAAGAAGTTGTACAAGAAAATGAGGAAGTTGGCTTAAAGGCCGTAAGAGAAATACAAAATGTAGCACCCAAAGACATCGAAGAAGTTGCAGTCGAGCAGAAACCCGAAAAAGAAACAATAATTAAAACCAGTAAGTTTTTAACAAATATTTGAGGTACCTGTAATTATTTATGTAATTCGCAGAAGAAAGCCCTACAAATCTGCCGGAAGAAACTATGCCCATAAAACAAGAAAAGGTAAAACAAGAAAAGGTAAAACAAGAAAAGGTAAAACAAGAAAAGGTAAAACAAGAAAAAATAAAACAAGAAAAGCCAGTTGAGAAGAAACCAGCAATTGAAGAAAAGGAGTCGGTTGTAATTGAAGAACCACCCCCCAATATTGTAGAGGATGTGACTCTAGACGAAATAACAGAAGAAGAACTTTTAGAACGATCCGAAAAAGAAATTCTAGCGCTCATCTCGTCCGAAATCATATCCGAGCAAATTGAAGAGGAAACTCCACCAAAAGAAGGTACGAAATACTATTCTAATTCCTCTATATCTACCCCTACGTTATTGTAAGTATTCCGTAACCCACAAACTTGGTTGGGAAATTGAACGAACGCCCAGTATAAGTAAATAGTACAGGTCGCAACGACTCGAAGTCGAGGAACATCGCAGTGACGTCGCGTCAAAGACGCCACAATGACGTCGACGAGTCATTGCGAACATCACAGAAAAAATCAACTCCGTTCCACCGACCCCCGGCAATCGTCGTAGCCTCAGCGAAATGCGCCCAAGACGACCAGTCGATGTCGCCATCTGATCACAGCACATTGTGAGTCCGATCTCTGCCCTATCGCCCGTTTTGCACCATCTAACAAATTCCCTCCGTCGCAGACCAGAAATTCCAATGAAACCGCAATCGAGCAAAGCCACGTCCGGCGCCGAATCCGACGGCGAAGCCAAACGGCGCTCCTCGTCGACGACCAAGAGGGATTCCAAGGGGTCCCGAAGGTCGTCGGAGGGTTCGCATAAATCGACGACGGGCGCTCGTCGCAGGGATTCCAGCGATTCGAAGAGACCGAGCGGGGAATCGAAGAGATTGAGCGGGGATTCGAAGAGAGCGAGCAGGGATTCGAAGAGCGGCCGCAGCCCGAGCGGCATCGGGAAGATCAGCGAGGAGGCGATGAAAAGCGCGCAGACGATGACCGCCGATAATTCATCGTCGGAAGGATCCGGATACGATTCCACAGGTTTGTTCGTTTGATACTTATCATTGGATAATTTTTGGGGCGCGCTGCACTCGTGTCCAGGTCTTCTGTGTGGTGATGAGCAGTCAATGCGATAGAAGGTTTGGAAATGAGCGCGGTTGAATAAGAGTTTTGATTGTTTAGCATCAATTATCCAATGAGATTAAAAACTTATCCAATGACGGGTAGTAAATGGACAAACTAGAACCGGACGATTGTGTTGTGGGGAAATTAATTTGAATCAAACAGCGCATTACGTGAGAAATAACACTCGATTTATCGTTTCAGAAGAGAAATCATCGAAAATCGACAAATCTTCGTCCACGTCTTCGTTACAAAAACAACCAGCATCCCCGAAATCGAAGGACTCCAGTACTGATACCTATTTGTGCGCCTGTCGCATCCAAACCGAATGCCCCGCAAGGATAACGGAAGACGAACAATGCTCCTGTCCATCCAACATTTCACCTATTGTGATCAACTGCCCATTTCTCAAGAACCAATCCACCGAAAAGTAAGTAGCCCATATAATCTCAACTCCTTAATTAGCTTCTCCAAATAAGAAATATTTAGGAGTATCTACCATCCTTAATAAGAACCCTACAATCCTTGCTAGTTCACCAAAAATGAAAGATTTAATACAGAAAATAACACTTATGAAGGATTTTTTTCAACCCCAACGCAAGAAGCAAGAAGGTCCTGGATGAATTCCAACCAAGAGTATGGAACGGACTAACCACTACTGCATCTTCTTATGGATACTCTGTGTAAAAATTAGCTCAGCTAACTTTGCTTTGGCGTTTGTTCAGGACCAAAGAGGAGCGGCCGGCGCTCGAGGAGGAGAAGCTGCAGTGCGACTGCTACACGAGCACCTCGTCGACGGGCTACACCTCCGGCTCGGACTCCAACGGTAACATGCAGCGGGGCGATTGCGCCTCGAAGGGCGAGGTGCGGTACGCCATCACCAAGATCACCGAGTACGGCCGGTTCACCACGTTCGAGGTGATGAAGAGCACGAAGAAGGTGCCCAAGTTCATGCCGAAGGGGCTGGAGGGCGTGTTCGTGCTGAAGCACAAGTCTTGAAGCGCGGGGGTTGTTTGTAGTTTAGCGCTAATGATGGAAATGACCGACTATTATAAGGAGGTTTAAAATTGTTTTTGGTATTTTTTTTTTGTATTGAGTATAGTTTGTCGTGTAAAAATTTAATTACAAATAACGAAGCTGAGCGAGATCTACACAAATTTAACATAATGTAAAAATATTTACCTATACTCTTTATAACTATAACATTACATGCATACACACGTTCGACGAAAAGTATTTTTAGATTCGCATTTAATAGGAACGTGTGTAGAGGCGAGGCGTTCGAAAGTGATCGGTTATTTTGTAACGTCGATTTTTATGGGCGATAAAAATTTTACTGGTTTGTATATTAATTGCTTTTTAGTAGCAATTAAAATGGAAAAATGTGGAATATGATCTATAATTACGTTATATCGAGTCGTTTTTTTAATGTTCTGCGAATACGCTTCGGAACTTAAATAGTATTATTAATAGTTGAGTAATGTTTTGTTTTTGTTATCAAACTATCTAATTAATTAGAAAAATGTGAGGTTTGAGAGGAGATTTTTTCCTGTGATTTCTAGAATGCTATTTTTGCTTAAATTAAGGCACTTTATCTTTTCTATAAGCTCTACAAGTGCAAATTTGTTGGCATTATGGTCAATTCTATGAGTTGAACGAAGATTATTCAAATAACAGTGGTTATAGTGAGAATGTTGCAATCCCACAATATCATTCTTTCTTCTTTTTCCTTTATATAAGACTAATGCAAGTTGTTATTGTTGCACCCAAAGACTATATTCCATACCAATTTGCACTTATGTACATAAGGGTAAGTATGCAAATGTTAAAATGCGGTCAATTCTATGAGTTGAACAAGGAAAGATTATTAAAATAACATTGATTGAGTGAGAAAGTTGCAATACCACAACATCACTTTCTTTTTCCTTCATATGAGACTAATAGAAATTATCTTTGATACACCCATAGACCATATTACGAACAAATTTGCAACTGTATATGAATAATGGAAAATCAGTTTAGTCCTGATTCGTCAAATTTAACTTCCATCTATATAGATGAAAATAAACAGACATCAGATCCAGTGCACTGGAGCTCCAGATAAATCATCAATTTTATTACAAACTGGTACAGCTTCATCTTTTAATTTAAATCGAATGTAACCAAAAACTGATACAGTTTATATCATACATTTTATGAAGTCTCCGAAGGCAGGTGCTCCACATTAACGGCTGCCTACGATCCACCCAGTACAATTCGAACGTACGCAGGATAATCACGTCAAATGAAGCGAACGATTGCGCCCATCTTTAGGATCTCGCTGAGCGGTGGTTGCGCGCTTTAAATCCGCCGAATCGACCAAACACAACGCGAACCAGCGGCATCGCCGAGGCGCATTCTCTGCTCTCTACCTCTACGTCTACGGATTTCGACTCGGGTCGCCTCTCGCTTCGGTTCTCAGTTCACCTCTCGGTTCAGTTTCCGTTGGATTCCGCTCGAATCCCGCTCGCTTCCTTCGGGCTCGTCTACGACCCATCGGGGGTGGCCTTCTCCCCGCGTTTGTCCGCCGGAATTCCCGCGGAAGAAGCGACGATAACCAAGGGCTCGCCCGAAGCGGTTTTTTCGGGCCGGTAACGGTTCTTCGCAGCGTTCCCATCTTGTGGTGACGTTCGCTTCTTCGGTTCTTCGCCGCGTTTCCTCTCGAACGCCCGATGTGGTTTTAATTGAGACGTTTCGACCTCTCGATGGACGATTTCGAACGGCGACCGAGATGAGTTAGTTAATTGGGTGCTTGTGGTCCGAGGTATGGATGTAAACAGAAACTGAGGTGGTCGTGGGTGCGCGCAAATGGTATTCGATAAGAGATAACACGCACACGAGGGAAGGTGATATTTGTTTGGATTTAAACCACCCGTTGGATTATGTAGTGAAGGCTCTCGAGCTGGAGGTACCTACCAAGGTAAATTCGAGCGTTTAGAAAGGCTTGGTATGTTCGAATATCTATACATAAATTACGTTTAATTATGTTTATACTTCAGCTTGTTAATAACTACTTGGTTAAAGTCTATTAAGTATGTATAAGATTTCTGGTAAACATTAGAATTGCATAAATCTTATAGGAAAATATTCTCTATACGCTTGTTAGAAACTCGTTTGTTCCAGATAGTTTCGGCACAATTTTAGCATAAATTGGGAGCATAAAAAGGAAGATACCGAAACTAACGACCCACTTTAAATACCCACAACAAAACCGACAAATCTGTTTTTACGCAAACCCGCTAGATATACTAGAGCATGACCGCAAATTAACAACAATGGACGCGGTCCTGTCGCCTGTGTTTTCGTGAATTACCGAGCCGTTAACGGCGCGTTTCTAGTGGTAATTTATTTATTTATTTTTTTCGTTACGAAATTCGAAAACAAAAGGTTTTCCGCTGGAAATCGCCTGACGTATGTGGCGTATCGAGCGATAAGCGGCGTTTTTTTTTGGGTACACACCAAATTATTTCGCGCGTTTCGAAATTCCGCTTAAAAATAAAATTGCCGCGACCAGGTTGTAGCGCAATTTGATTTCTCATTGTTTTACCCGGAATTGGCCTGTTGTCCTGAGTGTTCGAGGCCGCCGGAGACACCCAAGGAACGTAAATTAGAAAGATTTTCTTGTAAATTAAAAGGAATTAAAAGAATTTCCCGGAATTGGCCAGTTATCCTGAGGGTTTAGGCCAGTAAAAAAGAATTCCTCATTAGACCAAACATGACAGAATACGAGTGTTCTGTCATAATTTTAAATTCCTCATAAACTATGAATTACACAAAATATTTCAGTAAGTAGATTTCACTCCTCTTAAAGGAAAATTGAGCCCTATTTTGAAATTTCTATAAATATAATCTATTATATTGTATTGAGCAATCCTCTAGATACTATTCATTGGAGAAATCCCCCGAATACTTCTTCTGATTGACTCGACATGACTTATTGCCGTACTCGAAATGTCAAAGAGAAATTATATTCTCCTCGTTTTACATATCGATTCAAACGGGAGATTTCTATGCACGCGCACCGGAATTCGAATAATGGAATAAGTCGAACGCATCTCATCTGAGAAAACAGAAAAAAAACCGTCCGTGCTACTTTCGCTCGGTGCCTACGATATTTTTTTTGTTCGAATTTTTTTATTTAATATACAAACATTTCACGGCTCCTTGGCTAGGTTAACGCTCCAGAAAGCAAACCGGCGCGGCGGTTTCGTTCGTAAATATCCGGAAGCCAGTGGAAAAAGCGAGCTAGAATATTTAAATGTTGCTGTTAAAATGAAGTAATTTCTACGGTAATTGATCGGTGCCGGTCTAGATTGCGGTCTACCCTGCCTCATCTAGTTCAGTATGAGGTCTACCCTTCCGCATCTAGTTTAGTATGCGGTCTACCCAAATTTATTTTATTCAAAGTATTTATGACTAAGTATATCACCAAGATTTCGAAAATTGACCCTTCAATCATCAAAAGAAAAAATTTTACTGGTATTGTATTATTTATAGAACAGCATGTGGGTAATTCAATTCACCGATAATTGGGGAAGTACCCGTATTTATTTAAACGTATATAAATATAGTTAGGATCTTCATCATCTTCATGCCAAAGAAATGATTTTTATTAGTACTTATTATAACTTGTATGGAATAGCAGGTAAGTAATTCAATTTATTTGACAAACATTTGTAGTTTTGGAAAATATGACACCTGTCAAAGTATTTAAATATATTTGGCACCAATTGAGGTGGTATTGCCATATTGAATTTTACTGTTTAGTAGTGATTTATTGGGTGTATTTTACGGGTGATGAATGAAAGAAATTGGCCTTCTTTTCTACTTTCTCTTTAAAATAGCCAGTTAATTAAAGTTGCTACAGTTTGACGTTTAATATAATGATTAACAGCTTAAAAGTAATTTAACGTCTTGGTTAATGATGATTTGACAACATCTTGAAGTATTGCCAATTATTTAAAATCCAATTTTTCTTAGAAAATTTGATTTGTTCCTTGACGTTTTATTGTTATTCCGTTGGCAAATGGAAATAACTAAAAAATGACATCATCGTTTACTCGTAAAAAAACTGTATTACAGTAGGGTAGTAAAAGTTTTTGCAATTTTTAGTGTAAAAACCAAACAAACAAATTCGACTAAAAATAAGAAAGGCACAAAAGCAATTAATTCTAATAAGATTCTTGGCTAAGAAAATTTATTTATCTAAATTCAAACAAACTTAAAACGCCTGTAAGTAACTATTTACAGTTGTACAGTAAATAAAAACCCATAAAACTTTCATCCAAAAATAATGACATCACACCGCCGTTTTACCAGTTCTCAAAATATTCGATTTTCCAGCGAAAAACTCCCAAACTCGCAAAACCGGCATATTATTTAAATCGCTCGCCCGACCGACAAAAATCGAAATTTCGCCAGAATTCCCCAAAATAAGGTCGACGTATTTTTAACTTCTTTAAAGTTAATTAAAAGAGAATTTTTAATTGCCGTTTCACAACGAAGCGCCGAAGGACAAGTCAAAACATCGCGCACGTTCGAATAAGCGCGTTTGTTTGCCTTTATTTTCGCAAAATAAACACCATTTCGCTGTTTATTTTGAACTTAAACGATAACCGAAATAAACCCTCGAATATTACTTTATGTAATTAGAAGAATTAACGTACCTTATACCTGTGAACTTTCATCTTCGAACGACTTCTTAATTTCAATTTTAAAATGTCTGAATTACTAAACTAATACCCAAACGTGTTGATATCATCACTAACGTCACTCAATCTAACCAATCACCGTACTCGATTTTCACTTTTAACTCTATTACCAGCCAATAAGAATAATGACGTTATTGACAAGCGTTATTTCCTTTTAAAAGCATATCCGTCCTGAAAAGAAAATTACGTAATTTTTAGTGATTTCCACGCAGTTCAATTTTCCCTAGTGCCAATGTTAATTCTACCATTTGACGCTATTTGTAGTTGACAGGTTTTATGAATACAATTTGTTGTTTTTGTAACTTTTCCAGAGATTTTTTCTTTTTCTGGAGCGTTCTAAATGATTCGCTAGACAGTTCTAAATAGTTATGGAGCGTTTTAAATGATTCTAGACAGTTCTAAATGATTCTGGAGCATTCTAAATGAATCTCAGCGATTTTTGCCGTTTTTCTTTTTGTTCTTCAATTTTACGTGTTTTTCGTCTGTTTTGGATGCTTTTTTCGGAGGTTCTGTACGTTTATCAGTCTCTCCCGCGTTTTTCTACGAGTTTACGAGTACAACTTGCGAGTTCGTATCACCTCCCGATGTTTTTTTTCATGTTTGAAACATTGAAAGTAGTATAATGGATTACAATTATAACCCGGCAACGTCGCAACAGATTGGCTCTTGACGTCATTGTCTTTTTAGAACGGACAAGCTTTACTTTATTATAGAGTTTTATAGCTCAATTACCGAGTTCGCTGAAGTTGCTCACGTCTCTTCCAGGTGGTATGTCAGATGGCCCTGAATGAACGTCAGCGACGCAGTCGGGGGCGTCGTCGCAACTCCATCGACTGTGGGAGCGGAGCTCCGCGAGGCGGCCGGCCGCGGTGATGTGGCCGCGTGCCGCCGACACCTGGGGGCGGCGCGGCTGGCGCGCTTCTCGCGCGACGACCGCGGCCGCACGGCCCTCCACCTGGCGGCGTCGAACGGCCGCCGCGACGTCGTGCGGCTGCTGCTGTCGGTGGCGGCGCCCGGCGAGGTGGACGCGGCCGACGCCGCCGGATGCGCCGCCCTGCAGCGCGCCGCCTCCGAGGGCCACGAAGAGGTGATGCGGCTGGTGCTGGCCAGGGGCGGCGACGTCAACGGGCAGGACCACGTCGTAAGTATAGACCGCGGGTGTATATTTCTAAGGTCTGGAAACAGTCTAAGCTTATATGCATTATAGAATGCAATTACAAATACCCAATCACTATCTTATGGAGAAAGTTGATTCTAAAATAACGCTTATTTTGTAACAGTCGTTACTGCACCTCTATACCAAATAATCGGTTCCCACCTCTATTAAACTTCTGTCATTCAAAATGTCATTAATGTCAATTTTGACAATTTTTCTTTATGGCCGCGTTTTTTTATTCTTAACAACGGCCGTATATTTTTAAGGTCTGGAAACAGCCTAAGCTTATGCATTAGAGAATGTGTCCCGTTATTTGAAGACTTTTTGAACGTCTCTCTCTGAAAATTTATTGGTTGCATACAAAGTACGCCAAAAACGATTTATGATTCGGGTGCATGGCGAAGAAAATAATAACAAATAAGAATAACGTGGATTTTTCGGGCGCGCGCGAAAATGGAGCGAGTCGCGACGAAAATAGCGGGTCCTTGAAAATCGGTAATAAGTTATTCTTAAAACGGATTGTTGAGACCGGCGAATGATGGGGAAGACTATTAATTAATGCGGATTAATTTCGCAAGAGATTCGAAAAACGGACGCGTATAAAGTTTTTTTTTTCATTCGGGTCTAGGTCGAGCGCTTGTAAAATTTGTAATTGGGTGATTCCCACACACCTTGTGCACATGGATGAAAATTAGATTAGGTATACTAATCTACTGGCTCATTATTACTCGATTTCCGGAATTTGAATTGTTGAAAAAAATCTAAAATTATAAACGGAAATGTTTCCCTGCTTAATATGAATGATTTTCGGAAAAAATAACGCAAAACTATATTTTAAGGACAAAATATATGTAAATTATACCTCGCGTTACAAAGCGAATACGTGGGTTTAAAAAAAAGTAAACATCGTATAATTTTCATTGTCAACGACGGCGTTTTCTTATTTTAACAATCGCTTTTCAGCATCTTTTTGAAATTCGTGCCAAAAGTAATTCTCTTTGAGAAAATCGCCTCTAATGTGCTCGCACAAGATTCTCTTTTACTTTTTATGTTATTTTCGATCGTTCCGAATTAACTCGAAGATTTACGCAAATTACACAATTTTTCGTAATAAAATAGAAATATGAAGCGACAAATTCGAATACTTTCTTAATCCATCATAATAATTCTAATGAACTGCTTATAAATATTAAATTTCCGAGCTCTTTAAATCGGGTCAATATTAACGCGGACCGCTGCTTTTATTGCTCATTATATGGACTTCTATAAATAATATTCTTCTATTATTTTTAACTTTTTACGTTCATGCCAATTTTAATGTAGTAGTTGTTTATTGCTTTTAATCATTTTTAAAAACCGGAAATGTTTCACAAATCTTTTAGCGCGACGTTTCATTCGCTACTCGTGACACTCTTCAAAAGCCGGTGGCCATAAAATGAATCACTCCAACACATTTTTCCGAAAAAAAATAAGTATATTCGAATTCCTTACCACTTAGTTCGTCCTATACAGAGTGTCCCGAACGCTTCAAACTTTTTCGTTATCCAGCAAATCTCTAACATATCCTTTCCAGCACGGCAACACGGCGCTCCACGAGGCCTCCTGGAAGGGCTACAGCAAATCGGTGCGCCTCCTGGCGTCCGCCGGCGCCCACTTGAACCGCCGCAACGCCGGCGGCTTCACGGCGCTCCACCTCAGCTGCCAGAACGGCCACAACCAGACCTGCAGGGAGCTCCTGCTGGCCGGCTGCGACCCCGACATACAGAACAACTACGGCGACACCGCGCTGCACACAGCCGCCAGGTACCGCCTTCATCCTGCTCTACAATTCTCCCGCGAAATTACACGGTTTCGCCCTTGCAGGTACGGCCACGCCGGCGTCACGCGCATCCTGCTATCGGCCCAGTGCCGCGTCTCCGAGCAGAACAAGAACGGCGACACCGCCCTGCACATCGCCTCGGCGATGGGCCGCAGGAAGCTCACCAGGATCCTGCTGGAGGCGGGCTGCGCGAAGGGCGTGCGCAACAAGCAGAACGAGACGGCAGCGGAGATCGCCGTGCGCAAGGACCTGTTCGAAATCGTCGACATCCTCAACGAGACGGGCGCCTTCAAGGACGGCAGGCGCGCCAAGAGCGTGAAGAAGAGGTCCAAGAGCAAGGTGAAGTTCGACGAAAGCGCCGGGAAAGGTAAGCTCCTTCGATTTGCGTGTTCCGATTCATCATGTTTGTTGGGTAGAAGTACCGTTAGAGCCGAAACCGTGGTCGCCGTATGGTTGCCATTACTTCCCCGATCCGAAGAACTTCCCGTCGCCGCGGCTGGACTCGTTGCCCCAAGAGCCACTAAAGAAGGGAGAACAGTATTATTTAGATTTAGCAGGTACTTAATTAGTTTCCACCAAGTACAGAATAGTTTAGGAACTGATTTTATGAATGTTTTAGGTAATATTTGCAAAGGTCCCATAGGAGTAGGATACACTTGTTACTGCGCACCGTTATTTAAGCACCTGGAGGCTCGAATCGAGAAGGACAAGAAGGAGCTGCAGAAGGCGCACTTCAGGCTGAAGCAGCGCGTGATCGGGCTGGAGCAGAAGCTAAAGCGAGGCCAGCAGGCCAGGAGGTCCGAGAGGGTACTGTCCACCAGCTGCAGAGAGAAACAAACCGTGTTGCCTAGATCCAGAAGCTTGGAAATGCTCTACGATGACGACAAACCGCAGATGCAAACCACCAGGTGATTATATTAGTTGTTAATTGAAAGTGTGTTGCTTATGAAATCTTGTAAACTAGGAGCATGGACGAGCTGGATCCGCCGGAGGAAGCGACCGCCGCCAGGCCTTCGGTGAAGGAAATCGTGGCGAAGATCCAACGACTGAACGTCTCCAACCAAGGCAACGACAGCGAAAGCAGCGAGGAGGACGACCTTCCGGCGAAAGGCGACAGACAATCGGCGTCCAACCCGGGCCCCTCTTCGCTGGACTTCCCGGGCGGCGCGGTGCCGCGCAGCAGGACGGGCGTGTACAGCCCCACGATAGTGAACAGTGTGTTGGTGAACCACGTGCCGCTGGTGGAGATCCGCGATTCCGCGAGTTACGCGCCGCTGAAAAGGACGCCGGTGTACCGGACGGACGTCGGCTTCGTGGAGCCGTATAAGATACAGTACTACGACAACGCGGTGGCCGAGAGGCGCATCTTGAACGGGCCCAAGTCGTTCGACGGCGACGACGGCGCCGCGGCGTCGGCCAGCGTGCCCGACAATATCGATAGGGATACTAATAACGATTCGGGGTATTCCACGAAGGTGTACGGGAGTTCCAAGGGGAACTCGCCGAGTTTGTGCGGGAAAATCGACGGCGATTGTCTCGGTTCGTCCAGTTTAGTTTAATTGATCGATATCATTTCGTTTCTGAGAGAAATAAAAGGTATTATATTCGGGGGTCTTTCAATTTCTTGCCGATTTCAGAAACGCACGTGACTCGATGGACGTAGCTTAGGAGGGTAATGGTCAATTTTAAGTCGAAAATAAGTTTTGTGGTAAATTAGAATACTCTAGACTCGTCATATGCCCCCAAAGATAATAGTCCAGAGGTGTTAGGTATGGCGATATCGGAGGCCATGGAACAGAACCTCTTCTTCCACTACTACCATAATTTCTAGTAGGCCAATATATATTTTTTATTCCTCATAACTCCTTTTGGACAAAAGTGCATAGCTCCTAAGCTACGTTCATCGGGTCGCAGGACACCCTGTATATCTAACTTTCCCTACAAACCAGAGACCTTTACCTTCTACTTAATAATCTGTGAAATATGAGGTAAATTAAACAACGATAGAATCTAGGATTAAAAAAAGCATTGTCCAGTTACTTACTCTTATTAAACATTTTATTTTTCATAAATTATAATCATATACATAGTACGAAATTAAGCTAGGCTTTAGAGTTATTAAAAAAAAAACAATCTTTTTGAGGCTGTCACTTAACACTGAGAACTGTAAAACTGTAATTGCTGGGAATCAGTCGTCACTTGCAGATATTATACAGAGTTGAACAAGAACATAAAACAATACGATTAACAATAAGTAGAATGAGAATTGAACGTGTGAACTATTATTTTCTCGGTTTAATATGAAGTGAGTATTTTATAGTCTGAATGGAATAATAAAAAATATGCATACTATTGTGCGAAATAAAATTAAAAATTACACCTCGCAAAACTGTCTGTAAAATGAAAATAATAGCGAATTTTCGTCGGAACAACCCTGTAAAAAATCCACACTTTTTTTATTTTAAATTATGCTGCACGTAACTATTGGTAATTTCAAAGAAACTCGAATGTTAAAAAGTAAGTGGAAACTAAATCACAATTTTAAATAAATAACATTTTTATCAAAATATATTTTAAATCTAGAAAAAGTCGAGTTAAATAAATATGATATGTAACTAGTGCAGCAAAATCCGTTTTAAATAAATTAAAAATTGTAAAATCCTACCTATTATATAAATCCTAATTATTATATTAATATATCCATATTAAAATTTTCTGTCGTTTACATTTTATAAACAGAAAATATTTACAAAAAAATTGACTCGTCTTATTCAATATTCTTCCTGTGTGTCTTCAGTCGCAAACAACGCCGTCAAATTGTAACTTTACAAGTGGTTTTTTGTAAAAAAATAAATGCGTTCTTAATTACATTTTAAAAAATTATCACAAAGTGTCCAAAACTAAAATTATTTACAATTTCAATGGTAATTCCAATCAGCCTCCACCTAGCATAATTTCGTTTTCAATTTCACAAAATAAACTTACAAACTAATAAACTAAAATTTATTTCCTCTCTACTTTAAACTTCAACATTTTGTTCTTCCCAAATTCTGCAAATCATAGTTTTGGACACTCTGACAATCGTATAAAAATTCTCTTTTGGTTGTTTCTGCCGAAAAAATATTACATTTCGTATATCAATCATTTGCTCAATTTCGAAACTACATTTTCACAAACCGACTACAATTTAATTGCAAATAAAATTTTCACATAAAATCATTTTACTTTCTACACAACATCATAAACGCACGTTAATACATTAAAACATTTCCTTATGTAAATTCCTAATGGGACTCTAGTCGATTAGACAAAATTTTAAAAATACTGCTTTTTTAAGTATTCGCATCAAGAATTATTATTGTATGGGGGAGAAACTAAAGGAGTTTACTACGCATCTATTGAAAACTTTAATATGGACTGAACAAATGGACAGTTAAAAAAAAATATAAAGGACGACCTTCTGAATTGGCGGGCGAATAAAATCAAATTATCCATGCAATAAAATAACTGTAAATAACGCGTAGTTCGAAAGTTTGATTACAAAAATATTTCACTCTCTTAGCTTGCTTCGAATCTCTTCAAACTCCCGACCCAAACGTTAGTTGTAAACTAAAATACTATTTGCGTTAATCAATTAAACTCTAACTGAAAGAAGTGTCGATTATTCGTGGTAAAAATAACACACGTTTCGAATGCACGTCGCCCGCCAATCGAAAATAACTTGCAGAGAAACTGTAATTTGATATTCGCAAAAATATCTCAAAAATACAATAGCAAAAACTTACATACAAGTGATGTACGACACATTCACGAACCATTAAAATAATCACGCCTAGACTTATACGAACAATTAATAAAAAAAAAGAAAGGGAAAATATACTTTCGATCAAATCTACTAGACGTCAATGATGAAATTTAAAAAATTTGTTAAATTGCAAAACGGCCATCTGGACTTCGTGAAAAGGGAGTAAATTTATTATTAGAAGTATCAGAGAATAGAAAATACGAACGCATCGTCTCCAATCGCTCCTACCTGACCATAAAGTCTCGGTGGCCTCTTCGCAAGCCTAATTACCTCTTCTTCAGATGTTATTCATATTTATCGGCGTCTGACAGTAGGGGCACTCGCTTTGGGTGCTCGCGCACGTGTCGCACAACACGAAATGATTGCAACTTAACGTTACTGTCCTATTGCGTTCTTCGCATACCTACAAATACAACAAATTATAAAACAAGTTATCTATAATGCATGCTTAAAAGTTATGAGCTATTATACAGAACGGAAGCTTGGATACTGAAGAAGAAGACTGGAAGCTTGGACACTGAAGAAGAAGACTGGAAGCTTTGTGGAGATGTAGATGTATAGGAGAATCCTCAGAATAAACTTAGTTAGCAGAAGATCGAAGTATTGAGGAGGTTGAAGAAGGAGACTGAAGTAAACACCATTAAAGTAGGAGTTGAAGCAGTTGAAACTGTAATAAGCCACGTGATGAGAGGAGATAAATATGCTTCCCTACAAAACATAATACAAAAGAAGATACAATGTTAGCGAAGCATAAGATCTCCTGGTTTGAACAATCTAGGCAGTAGCATCAAAAAATCAAACTCGCCAATTTACTTAAAGGAGACGTCAAGTGAAGAAGTTAACTGGAGCGTTCGAAAATAGGTATAATCGTATCGCTTACCATACATTTAGAAGCCGTTTCTCGGTATAAAACCTTCTCTATTTCTTCTAAATCCTGACGGAGTTGTGCGTGCAGGCTTTTCAATACGCTCAATGATAGTTTACTTAGTTCTGAAACCTAGACAAAAATATATAAGTACCTACAACTAGCTTCGTTAGCGATTTTTATACCTTAGTGATACTTCTAATGTGAGGCCCGCCTTGCAATTGTTCCAATTCTTGCTTAAGCGCGTTATATTGAGTCATCGTTTCGCTGAATTTATTTTCCGCCTGTTGCGCCTTCCTGTTCGCCTCCTCGGTCTCCCGTTGCCAGGCGTCGCAGGCGTTCCTCGCCTGCTGGAAGCGCTCCTCCCAAGTGCCCAATTGCAATCTACAGCTCGATATTTCCTCTCTCAATCTCACCAGCTCCAAATTGCTGCCGATGCTCGGCGACATGCTGAAGTTGTGGTTCCTAGAATTGGGCGATATACTTTGGCTCTGGAAGTCGAAGAAGTTGGTGTAGTTGTTGATCTTCGACGTGCTGGAGCTCATCTGTATGCCGGAGTGGTTCAGAAAATCGAGGTCGGATTGCGAGAACCTGCGCAAAATCGTTGTCAAGCAAATTAAATGTAAACGAGTCGTTAATGTTACCTCGCCGCAGACAGGAAAGGCTGCATGGGGCTGTTGCCCTGAGGGCTGAAGCCCGCTAGGCCCGAACGCGTCGAGCCTGGAATGTTAACTGGTGCTGAACTGCCTAGGAGGCCCGCGGACGAGGCCAATCCTACGGATATCGAATTCGATACGGTGGGAGAATCGGTGTCTAAGTCTCTATCCAAAGCGCCGGACAAATTTAATGAATCTTCTAAATTTAAATCGTCTAACGCATTGCCTTTAAATGTTACAAACGTTAAATTAGTATGTATTATTCGAATATGTATTTCGATATCGCTTACCAACTACACTTTCTACTGTATCATTCCCTCTGCCGAAAAATGAGGAACCTCCTAAACTACTGTAAGCAAAACATAACGTTTGTTTTCTTTGCTCCCTTTCTCTTGAATCTAAAAAAAAACGACACGTGTTAACAACATAACGAGGTATTCGAGTAAATTTAATCACCTAAAGTTGGATCTTTATCTATTGCTATCAATTTGTTTGTCAATTCCATGCCTAGTGGTGGTCTGCCCGGGAAAGGAACGGGCTTGTGAGTTAATTGAGATCCGGGAGCTTTGCTTGTACCAGTCGAATTAGAAGCATTTGCGTTTATCAAACTACTGTTTAGATTGCTTATGGAATTCCCTAATTCAGACGACGTCGATGACGATTCGCTGCCCTCGCTGCAACCGTTCTGCGAAAAAAATCGAAAATACTAATCGACATAAATTCAAATGCAAGGTGAAAATCTTACAGAACTATCACTGCTTTTCTCTTTGAGTTTTATATCATTCTGGGGAAGAACGTTCGACAATATTTCCGCTAGATTTGTGCCGCTTTCACCGGTATCCCTTGAAACTCCTAATTCTTCTAAAAACGCAAAAACAAAAAGATGCATTAGGAATTAATTCGACAAACATTCGAAGGGAAAGCTTACGTTCTACGTGCGCGAAAGCGCAGAATACACCTCTAGGACAATAACCCGATTGTTGAACGTCATTGCATTTTGTACTTTTATAGATTTCCGGATGAAATTGTTGCTCCGTCCTAGTGTGGCAATACGAACACAAATCGCCCGAATCGCAATTGCCCGGCTCGCCCCATTCCTCGCCGTGTTTGACGTTAGGACAGGGCGTCGATCTGAAACCATTCACACTTCTCTCAGTTTTCACCCAAAACGTGAGCCATACGAATCCAACTCACCTATATTTGAACTTCCGAGGACTTCTCCTTTTATCTTTGCTATTGTGGTATTGGGGACACGCGTATCCTTGTCTACATAACCTAGGCGGCCTTTTACACGGCTCAGTTTTGTAATTTGATAACACGAAATTCGTATCTGCAAGCATTCGAAACGATAAATAAAAACGTTACGATAGATCTAGCGATATACGGACCTTGCCATTTGGGGTCTTCGTTCATTAAATTCCGTTCTTTGTCTAACGCATTGGGACCGTTGGAGGATCCGCTACCTTCCGCTTCGGCCGCTTCTAACGCTTGGATTTCTTTAATATCATAAACAGGCGGCCTGTGATCGTGGCTGCCGTGCGCGAAGGCGCAGTGCAAACCGTTTTTCACGCAATATCCTCTCGAATCCGTATCGTGTACGCACATGCACGTTTTGTAGTACCTCAGGTGATATCTTCGTTCCGTGTCACCGGCCGTTCTGTGCAGATACGGGCAACTGAAAGTAGAGGAAATACGTGTTATTTGATAGATTCGATGATAGTTTGTTTAGTTAGAATACTGGGTGGTCAATAAACTATAACCGCTTGTTTAAGTTAGAGATATACACTGTACACAGTATGTCATTGCAACTTTTCACTCTGACAACTGTAATTTTATTAATCTTTCTTTGTTCAACTCATACAAACAACCATGTTGTGGGCTGAATTGAAGCAATCGGTATAATTTTGAGTGTATGAAGGAAAAAATACTATGCATAATTTGCTTTTGAAAAGCGAAAATAAGTTTATAATAACCCAAAAATCGATTAAAATTTGATAGAAAACAATAGGGTTGAAGTAATGAAATATTGTTAACAATCGATACATGAATGATAGTAGAGTTTATGTTTGGAACGAAAACAATAAAACAATCATTCTTGCATGTAATAAAGCAAAAACATAACGTTATAATATAACAGAGCCTTACTGAAAAATAACATTATTGGGATAGGTCCAAGGTTACAGTGACATTGTTTTGATGGTTAAAAGTTTGGTTATCTATTGTCAAATGAAACGCCAAAAATAGCCAGTGCAAGTCGAAATAAATTCGTCATCCACCTGTTAGATCGAAAGCCAGCGATTTGTAAGGGAAAAGGGGAAAATATAAAGGAAATTCGGAAATTGCGCCTCAAACTCGTCACACCCACCACAACAAAATGACAGTAGAACTAACCAAAAAAGGTCTACTTACTCGTCTCCATCAGGACAAATTCCCGTGGTTTCGTCGTATTTGGTGCAATAATTATCGGCGCTGTAATTAAACGTGCCATCTCTGCGACGTACGGGCCGTCGTCGTCTCTGATTCATGAAATGCCAGTGAAAACAGGTGAATGGTCGATGCTGTGTACATTTGTGTTGTAAGAAGAGCGGGCATTGTTCGACGCGAAATTCCTTCAAATATCTAGAAATTAACACTGTATTTTAACAAAAAAAGCACATCAAAATGGACAAAATTAATTGCTGCACGCATCACGACAACAATCACGCACTAAAAATACACTTACGAGTAATGATTTGGCTTTTCTGTTTGAGCTGTCAACAAAGGTTTGGACTCTGACGGCATTTTGTGTTCACTGTTGCGCAACAAATCCGCGCAGGGCACGCTCACGTTGGGCCAATGATTCCGCGGATTCGCCGTCACGTGATCCTTGATAGAACAAAAAAAAGTTTCTATTGTCAAGGACACTTGTGTTTTGGTTGAAATTCCGGTCCTTTAATTTATTGAATCGTTATCGCGTCGAGAAATATCATTTTTCTCTACATTCAGGTTTTTTACTTTTTACGATAATATAAAATTCTTGTTGACATTTACTTTTTTTGTTTGAACAATTGACGTAGATAATATGTTTGTTTGTCGAAAAATAAAATACATCGATAATTTACGTAATAAAATTCGTTGTGTTTAATATCCTTATATTTTATTTTCAATTATTAATTAATATTTTTAAATTTCTGATAATAAAATAATCTTGTAATAATCGATGCCAATTGACATCTGTCATAACTTTCGGTTGACAGCAATCACGCCCACTGACGTCACTTGTCACTTTGGCCAATCAGAAATTCCTCTAGCCTATGTTATTTGTATTCAATGTTTTAAGAAGGTATGATTGAGGTAGAAAAATAAAATAAAACACAAAGATGAAGAAAATAATTATCGCCTCTTGAATGCTAGTTATACACGGAAAAATCAGGATTGTTCGTAGTGAAATTCCAAAGGCTACTTCCTTCCCATTATTCGCTCGTTAATTTATAATGTTTCGTCTTTGTTTTCGACTTAAATTTTACTCGACTAGAAATGACATCTTTTCGGATTAAAATTCGAAAATATCATCCACGTAAGTTCAAAATACTTTATTTATTACATTTAACAAGCCCCTAAGAATTTTTATCCGCACAGTTTTCTTGGCTGGCGCTGGCCAGAGCAATCTATTTATGAAAATTAGGTTAATCTAAAATATTTTAAAGGATGGTTTACACCGAAAAGGAATTCCAATTGATTCGAACGAATTAAAGTTTTTTTACGATAACAATGCGTTGGCTCATATGAAGGTATTTTTACCGAATTTGTAAAATTTTGTTTTTTCTCTACGCTTCTAGATTATGCTCAGAAATTCCCGCAAGTGAACAATGAGCTCCAGACCCAGCTCTGGCCCGAACACCAAGCTGGCCCACAGGAGAACGGAGTCCAGCGGGCACCACCGGCACAGCTCCGGCAGCTTCGGCCAGAACCGGTCAGAGTCCGGCCATAGCTTGAATTCCAACTCCCCGGGCTACCACAAACAGGCTCGACACAGGTCCAAAACGAGCATAGGCGACGGCGAACCGGAGAAGGAAAAATCACCTACACCGAGGCGTAAGCACCGCGCAATTCTCACACCGACTTCTATCATCATTAATCCCATTCCAGTGTCGCTGAAACTCGACTTTCAACCTCTACAACAAGAGAACTACTGTCCCGCTCGGCCCACCTCTTTGTACCCTCTCAAGTCGAACGATAGCGGTATCATAGGGCACGATCCCCTGCAGCCCGAACGGGAGCCTTTGAGATTCGACGTGAACCTTGTAGGGGCCCCGCCTGAAGTCGAACAACTGGTAAACAACATCAAGCAAGTCGCCGAACAGTTTTTATATCATTGGAAAACGTTTCCTATAAGTAAGTTTATTTGCTCCAATAGAATGCATAACGATACTGATTGTGTTTTTTCCATAGTTCTTCCTAGTCCTGTATCGCATTGTGATCTCCTAGTAACATCTCAGGTGTCCTCCGACGGGTCTCTAGGTCGCTGCAAGACCAAGTACCATCTCAGAGATCTGTTCATAGCGCCATCGTTCGATGAATTAGATGCTGTTGCTGTGGATGGTAAAGGGGAACCCCGAAGGCTAACTGGGAAACAACTGGAGTATATCAGAGAAAGGGGGTAGGTTTTTGGGATTACTCTCGTACCATCGGCTGTAAATAGTGGTGTAAATCTCGGTTATCTGTAACTATTCGTTAGTTTTAACTCGATGGAGTATGCTTCGAATTAGGTCGAGTAATGGATAACGATTAGTTGCTTTTTTTACAGCACTAGTGAACTATATTATTTTATAACCCGTCCTGTTGTTTTGTAAAGCTTGCACAAGGACAAATTCGGAAAACCGAAAAGATTGAACCAGGAACAACTTGAAAGTATTAGATTTCATGGGTACGTTTTGTTTGACTTGTCGATTTGTCTATCTAAATCTGTATTTTCCGCAGCATTTTTGTTTCGTTTAATTCTTGTTTTGCCTTGCGTGATTATTGAATTGTGTTGTTGAGTTGGACTAAATTCTTGCATCTATTAGAACGCGAAGAAGGGTTGTGAATTGGAAGGAAACCACACAAATACGAATTACTACGACGTTGTTTAATGTTTTTTCTTTGTGTGATACTTTTTTTAGTTTTTGAAAAATTTGATTTATAGTTTTATTTATAGCTTCTTTGCAACATTCTTTGTGTAAACAAAAACTGTGCAAGTTTTACCCGTGCGTAACTCGTAGCTAGTTGTAAATTTATTGGTGGTTTTTTGCAGCGTTTTCGAGGTCGAATCCCTGAATTTCCCCGGCCAAAAGCACAGGTGGAGGTTGTCCCAGTTGTTGCAGAAAGGGTTGCTGAACAGCCACGACTCGTTGCTCAACGACTTGGCTTTGGCGTTGAGATTCATCGTCGTGACGGCCAGAGGGCGGTTGTTGTCGCATTTTTTCAGCGTGTCTCAGGCGGCTAAAGCGCTACTGGTGGGATTCCTGAGGTTGATCGATCTCCTCATCGGCATACCCAGTCTACAAGCGCACAATTTGGACGCCAAACTCAGAGAGGAGAGGAACAAATATCTTGTTGCTGAACTGGTTTGTCGCGTAAGTTTCTCAAACGTACACGTCAATTACACGACTCGCTTAATTCGGTCTTCTGTAGCCTGAAAATGAGGATTCGTTGGAGATTATTTGCTCGTTCATCCGGAAGCAGCTCAGGCGGGCGGCTACGGAGAAATTCGAGGTTGCCAGGGAGTGCTCGCAGCCGCCGGTGTCCGTTCCGTACAAATTCAAAACGCCGTCCGGCTCCGAACTCGACCTGCGACTGTGGGACAGAGGCCTGATGAGGAAGCTCCTGCCGATTTTGGTGGCGATTCTCGAGCGAGAAACGCGCGGCTGGTTCCTGCATTTCCGAGAAAGACTCATCGCCGAATTGCGCACGCAAAAAATGCCCGACGAGGATATCGAAAGAGTAAGATTACCATAATTTACATGACATTTTTAAACGTTCGTTATGATTACCCAGGAGGTCAACGAGGCCGTCATGAAAGAGTACCTGCAACGGGTCTACAACAGCATTCTATCGCACTCCGATATCATGGCTTTGGGCGAGGACTTCGGGCAGCTGCTGGTCCAGCAGGCCCAGAGCGTCGTCCTGATGCACCGGGCCGTCGAGAACGTGCAACATCGCCTGCACAAATCCCAGGAGGAGGTCAGATCGAGGCTGTGCGGCTACCATCCCGTTCTCTCGCGAATCGGACCGTGGACGCGCGCCAAACTGCGCGCCGCCGAGCAGAAATTCAGCCAAGAGAACCAGTGGAGCGCCCACGAAGAGGCCCTCATGTTGTGCAACTCGCAGAGGCTGTTGCAGACCGTCTACTTTTTGAATAGGTGAGCGTCGGTCGTAAGAAACTCGCGATAATGGAGTTCTAATGGAATGTTTTTTTTTAAAGGGATTTGTCGTTCATGAAAGAGCGCGAGCCAGCGTTGCTGAGGGAGTTGAGGAAGGATAAAATACCGACGAGGAGTTTCTTGTGGCCCACGCAAATCTGGCTGCCGAAGAATTGGATAGTTCGGAGGAATTTTCAGGGCCAATCGGAGGTGGTTCCCACTGTGCTCAGTAAACAAGCCACCAGCATCACAACGCCCAGATCCGATCCCAGTCAACCGGTAAAACTACACATACACACCCGCACCTAATACTAAACTCCCTATCTTATCAGGTGTTTTTGGTGGAGAAAGAAACCGTTCGAACAACCACCACGCGCTGGCCGCTGTGGCGCATCTTCAACTACTTCCACCGCACGTGGTGCTGGACCTGGAACGCCATGTTCTTCTTCGGCATAGTGTTACCGTGGTGTAGCCCCGTCGGGCTGCGGGCGCTCTTCTGCCTGGAGCCCTTCATGGCCGATTTGGAGCTGTCCCAAGTCAACGGTACGCTGTTTCCGCGCAAGAGCAGCCTGACGCCGACGTTGATGTCGCGATTGTTGAGCCTGTGGCGGCACATATCGAAGAGTCGGACGCACTTCGAGACCAAACCGGACACGGGCTTCATCGGCAAAGGACTGACGAGGCATCTGAATCGGATTTGGAATTACTTCGTCAAAGGGTGAGGTCGACGAATCGATTCGTTGAGCGATTGATGCTGAATTCGTGTCGTTTTGTAGGTTGTTCGGAACGGCTTTAATCGTCATCGTGCTGCCTATAGTTTGTTTTATCGTCACGTTTTCGAGTCTGTTCGTCGCCGTGACTTCGGTGGCTTGGATGCCGCTGCTGACGCTATCAGTACAAGTCATCAATCTTCTGATATACGATTTGGACAGCCCCGAACAGGAGAGAAACCGGTTCTTAGTCATCTTCGAAGCGGTCGTGTGGAACATTCTTATACAGGGCTGTCTTCAGCCTTTATTGGCCGTTTTTGTGGCAGCTATCGTTTGTCCGGCTGTATCTCTCATTATTTTAGCAGGTAAATCGATTCGTACACTAATTACCGTATTATAGAACCGTAGAATACATGTTAGTTGCGATTTATTTAGGGGGTTTCGTACGCTACTGGTTGCGGCTGCTCTGGGACGCTTTCATATTCCACGCTCTCATAAAAAAACGCGGTCGTATTCCCGCTAGCGACAGTTTCGCTGTTAAGAGAATAGCAGGACCGGGCTTGGCAGCGGATTATTACTTCCAAATCAGCCCCGAGCAAGCGTTGGCAGCGTTCGAAGCCAAAATGGAATGGGACGAGCTGGCCGCCTATCAATCCGTCATCGAAGGTAAAAAAATATACTTCAAAGGAGTTAATTTAATTTAATATTGGTTGTTCAGCTACGATAATGCAACCGCAGAAGGACTTCAGCCACTTCATCGAAGCGTGCTTCGGCAGCTTTTCCGCGCAGCTGGCCAAGAACGGGGCCTACAAAGTTTTGGAGAAGGAATCGCAAGACCTGATGGTGATCTTGCACGAGAAGCTCGAAAAGAGGCGGCGAGATTTGCAAACTGGACTGAGCGTTTCGGTCAAAAGCAAGGTGAAATTGAGCACGCCGGATTTGAAGGTATATTTAGCATATAAAATAATTTTTGTTTAGTTAAACGCGCTTACTTTGTAGATCGCCATACAACAAGGCGCGTTGATGTTGGAGCGTTTCTATCCGAAGCACATCATACCGAAGCTGGGATGTTCGGAGGACCAGTTTTGGGACAGCAGAGTACTGAGCCCCGGCGATTGGGCCGGTTTGGCCGGGCTGTTGTACTCCGAGTTGTTCAGTTTGGATATTTTGACGCCCTTGGATCATACGGACACGAGCTTCAGATTGGATTCGCATCCTCAAGTCGACCTGTCTAGGTACACGGAGATGGTTAAGTGCGCGCAATTAGGTAAGTTGTGACATAAATAAGGTTGTTTCGTGTTTATTTGTTCGTTTATTAGGTGCCGGAGGGCCTGATTTGTTAGGCAACGTGTACGCTCCGAGAGGGAACATTCAAGTGCATTCGCCCTATTTGGACGTGTCCGCTTTCAATCCTCGATCGAAGCTGACGGCGACGGGAAGAAAGGCGGAGAAAATCGAGTGAGTTACACAAAAAAAATCCATTTCGATTTCGTTTCTATTTAACGGGCGATTTTAGAGATACATCGACGGCGCTGAGCTCCTTGAGATCGAACTACAAGACGCTGTGGACGCCGTGGAAGAAACACAACCGTCCGTACTCGCCCGATAAAATGATGATACCGCTGCCGATTCCCCATCCGGCGCACATCGCGGTGACGATCTACAATCGAGACTCGGACGATCCCATTCCGCTGGAGTCCGATATTTGCCAGAGCGTCCTGAGAGGCATCGAGGAAAGTCACGTATCCCCCGACGACAGCGGTATATTTAACGTTTTATTCGCTATGTGTTGATGAAGAGGTTTATGTGTGTCGTAGGTATCGGGAGATTCAAAGCGGGCGCGGACTCTTTCAGAGGCACCACCAGCTCCAGTTCGGACACTCTGGACAGTCAACCGATCGAAGAGTCAGCGAACGAATCGTCCGAGGGGGTTTACAGGTGGACGCTGAGCAACTGGGGCGGTCGCAAGCGACAGAATTCGGGCAGCGTGCGCGTCGATCTGGCCAGTCCCGAGGACGTCACCTTAGACAGCGATAGCACCAGAGTCGTTTTTTGTACGTACGGAACGACCGTTTGATGAGGTTCGCAATCCGTTTAGCGAGCGTCTTAAGCAGAGACGGGGAAGAGCGCTTCGATTGATTGGATTCGGATCTCGCTTAGGACGCTCGGCCGTGTCCAAATATGCTCTCCAAATAGCTTTAATACGCGCAGTTCTAAACGGTAATTGTGACGATTTTTATTGTCGTTGCGATTACCGCTGTATGTTTTTTATACCAAAGTTCCGTTTAAGTGATAAAACTCGAATATGTATAACGTAATGGTAGTTATTTGAATGGCTTTACGCGATTCTTTTCAGCTCTGTAAGCATTAATTAGGTTGTTTAATGTCGAATTTTTAAATATATATTATATATATCGTAATTTCCAGGACCTATCGGGGAAATTGGACTAATTTATAACACCGGGTGACAATAAATGACTGAGGTTTTTTCAAAAAGTCTCCATTAATATGGAGAAAATTGCTAAAAAGAAGCTTCAATCACTTTTTAATCATCCAACTCTTCTGCCTTCCTATTTTTTCGTTTTTTATTTGCAATTATTAATCTCTTGCGTAACTACATCTAGTCATTATGTACAATCTCTTTATAATTAAATCGGAATCTCTAAAATATTATCAATTCGTTCTCTAAAAGGCCCTGGTATCTATAAAGAAAATTAGCTGTATAAAATCCAATGCTCAAAATGATCAAGTAGTGTCTCGAAATTTTGTAAGCAGAAATTATTTTCTCCGAGGTGCAGTTCTCGAAGGGAAACGTACCGCGACGGTGATTGTTTCGATTTAACGAAAATTATCCACTAATATCGCGTCACGAGGGCATACAAGTATTAGTATGGTTGTTAATGCGAATAAGAATTTTTCTCGTTTCATGCTTATAGCTGTGGAGGTGTTTGATAAAAACCATTCGATTCCTCGAATGCGGACGTAATGAATAATCGAAGTGAATAATTCGAATATAATAATTGCACAGATTGCTATAATTAATTAGTAATTCTTGTTTATTAATACGTGTTGATTGATTGAAATGAATCAGAATCTTGACCTTTTTTTATATTTACGAATTAGGTGTTTTTTTATATTTTTGTAATGTTAAAATTAAAGATAAATCCCAACCTGAACGTAATGACAGCTTTTTTAATCATTTAGGTATATACTCATTAAATTAACACTAACAGTAAAGTTTGTTCGATTCAAATTTATTTAGCGTGCAAAATTCTATTAAACGACTGAAAAATAAAAAGTGTACGAGAGAACGTCGGGAGCTCATTGTTGCTGATAAAATTGCACTAAGTTTTTGTACATTTGAGGTAGCGTTCGAAGCACTTTTAACGTAATATGAATTTGTAAATGCTGCAACGGTTCCGTATAATCCTCAAAAGAAAAACTCTATTTTTTTCATTTCAGGATTGTATGAGAATTTTTGCGGTAACCACTAGCAATAACCGTATATTTACAATTAGTATTTTTCGTATAATTTTGCTTTCGCGGTTTGTTAACATGTTATATTAATTTTGTGATATTATTATTGTTTATATTTAATTAACAGGAATAATTCGTACACATGTAATTTTATATTTATAATGAAACTTTTCGGTTTTTAGCGAGATGGTCGAATTTAACTAAAATCGGTGCAAATTCAATAAACCAAAGATATTACGTATTAAATACTTATTAGCCATTTTTGCTGTTTAACCATACAAAAAAACTCACTTTAGTTAAATTCGCATCTCCCTGTACATACATCCTATTTACATTTGTGTATTGTTGTATATGTATTTGCTTTAATCATTTGTACTTTTGTGTAAATTAAAAAGCTGTGAATTTTTCGCTAAAATTTATGTTTATTAAAAATAGAAGAAATAAAAACGCATTTAAGACTGACATTAAGTGTTTTTACTATTTTTTTTTCTTATAAATATACAGTTTTAACGATTTTATTATTAAGCTGTTATTCTACACTACAGTTACATATTTCGTGATTATGTACATAAATTATTAGAATTACAAACATTTTGGATTATATCCTAAATTATTTATCTGATTTATGAATAGGAAATGGCGGTAAGGATTCTAATATAGATAGATCAAAATCGTTCGTAGTATTCAAAGGTTTCGCGGAGTTTCCTTTTTTATTCAACAATTGCTCGTACTTCTTTTCTACTTTATATTTCTCTATAAACAGCTTCTTGTACTCCTCTCCGCTTTCTATTATCTTCCCCCTCAACATATTTAATTCTTTCTGTTGTAAATTTACTTGCAATTGAACGGCATCTGCAAAGCAATTTACGTAGAATACAAAATCGTTTAGTTACCTGCAAAGAAATATACCTAATGACTTATGTAGCTCGGCTATCTCTGCATCATAATTTTTACAAGTCGATGCTTCTTTCATGGAAATAACCATTTTCAGTGCCTGTTTCAAAACAGCGTTTTCATCTCTGAGTTTCTTGATTTCATCGTTATCAGGATGATTGATCAGTAGTTTAGATTTCGAAAGGCTCTGGTACACGCTTTCCTCTGAAACGTGAGCAACCGTGGGCTTCTCAGCGGTGAATTGGAACGGGCTGCTGGCTCCCAGCAGTTCGTTTTCGCCAGTTAAATAACAAATTTGGTACATCTGCTCCAGATTGTCCCTCTCCTTCGGAAAGTAGTACCTGTTAAACGTCACACTGCTGGTCTGGATAGCAGGACCGATCGGAGCCCATTCGAATACTAAATAATCCTTTTCGAAACTCCAGCCGAATTTAAATATAGCCACTCTATCGCCTTCTTGTGCGGTGTAATCGTTGTAAACGAAATGGCAACGCAAATCTTCGTGCCAACTGTACTGGTCTTGGACGTCCACAAATTCGACAGCGTGCTTTATAGATTCGAACTTGGATTCCGTTAAAACTTTAGCCATGATTGATTAACTGAAATATCTGTTTCTATAACATTTTGTGGATAAACAGTAAACAAAAAATAAATGTACAATGAGAAAATTTAAATGTCACTGTCATTAGCGTCATCTGATTTTGACGTTTTGTGACAGTTATCTGTTTTATCGACTTCAAAAGTTGGTAATTTTTAAAGTTTTTTGTTGGACAACCTGCAGGTGTCTTGTCATAAATGTCATTTATTAGACAATCGAACAATCGTGAATGGTGCAGTGTGGTCTAGAAATTCGATTTTAATTGTTCTTATCTAATATTTTATTTAAAAATAGTTATTTTCAATAAAGTTTTCTTTTTAATTTCTCTAATATCCGACGTTCTCCAACCGCATACCTTTATAGACGAAATCGGATGTCGCAACAACGTGGTACGTATTTATGTCTCATTACATACGATGGTAAAGAAAATAAAATATGGCCAATTTTACATTACTAATCCAATATGTTCGGAGCACCTACGTAATTGCTTTCGAATCGCCGCGTTTTGATGACTTTAAGATTAACACAAGCGATTAGCGTTTTCTACAATGAGAAAACATAAAATATTTGCACGATTTCCAGCCTTTTTTTCCTTATTAATTTATAGCGTAAAAATATGTTAGGATCGTCTGATAAAAGTACCTGTTTTTTTTTCTTACTCTAATTACTTTTTGCAGGTTAGAGTGGTTGTAATTAACAGTACGGTTTATTTCAAGAAGATTTCCCATAGGCACATTAAACAAGAAAGGTTTTTTTTTAAGTCTTTAAAGGTTATCGTCCATAAGGGCGTTAATATTTTATATGACTTTAGTAAAACATCAAAGTAAGTATTTTTTATGAATTTATTACTGTTATAACTAGGCCATTTTATGTAGACTTTTCGCGTAGTTTATTGCTTAAGACTTCGATAGATGAGTTGATTATGTGGAAACATTATGGAATTGTGTAATGGTGGTTGCCTATTTATCTATTTTTCAATAATTACGTATGGGTAAGTGCAAATTTGTTTGCAATATGGTTAGTTCTACGAGTAGAACAAAGAAAGATTATTAAAAAACAGTGGTTAGAATGAGAAAGTTGCAATCCCACAATATCACTATTTCTTTTTCCTTTATATGAGACTAAAGGGAGTTGTCTTTGTTGCACCCATAAACCATATTGCATACAAATTTGCACTTATCTGTACATGGGTAAGTGCAATTTGGTCAATTCAATGAGTAGAACAAAGTAAAATTATTAAAATAATACCGGTTGGAGTGAGAAATATGCAATTCATCCACAATATCACTCTTTCTCTTTCCTTTATATAAGACTCATGCAAATTGTCTTTGTTGCACTCATAGACTATATTTAGTACAAATATGCACTTATCTGTATTGTATATCTTGTATTGCGAGGAGTATTTGAAATTTTATGAAAGTTGTGATTTGAGTCGATTTATAATTGACGAGTAATTTTCTCATGTGATTTTTATTTATCTTTTCTATTGTATTACACTGCTGATTATCTTAAACTGAATGACTATGGAGTAAAAAACATTAAAGTGCAAATTCACAGAGCACTTTATCATTGTTGCTGTTTGAAGATTTCGTACATAATTTAGTATTATTTATGCATGTATTCTGTTTCCATGTTTACAAAATCGAATTACAAACCGAAAGATAATCCGTCCTTGACATTGAGCGCAAAAAAACCTCGCCAATATTTACAAAATCATCGATTTTATCAAAACAACAATACCTCGAAATATTCGCTTTTATTCATATTCAAATATATTTTACCGCCCCGTTTCCATAACAATTACATTACAAAATGAATCATAATATAATCCAACAAAAACTCATCTTTACATCGAAGATGGAACAAACATATCCCCTAACTTTTAGTTATTTATAATTAGCTCTAGTCAACTTAACAATCCAGTTAGCAAAGCAAACATTTCCGCCCACGTTTCGCCCTGTATAAATCGATAATCGCCATCGTCTCCTGCGTATTCCTGCGCCTACCTTATCGATTCGAATTCGCCTACGCGCGCCACAGGCGTATCCCCGCGTTCCCATCGAGACGGCCGGAATCGAGGGGGCGCCGGGACGCCGCTGGCGTGTCAACCGTCGCGGCGCCGCCGCCCGGTTATCGGTTTAGGGTTTTTGTTTGTTTAATTTTTCCGTCGATGGCGGTGCTGTAGAAAGGCTGCGGAGATAGAGTTGTTGGGAATAAAGGGGCAGGAAGCCTCCTCCGTGCTCATGGTGTCCTCTTTACAAAGGAATGTTGTGGATTACAGTAGGTGGATTTTGTTCGGGGGGCAATCGGCGTTTTAGATTGCTATTATTTGCGCGATTTAAGTACTCGATTGATAAGTGGTTTTTTTTATTTTATTCGTTTCGCAATGCTCGTAATATACGTGTAAAAATGTTGGGGGGAATAGTATGTAGTAGCGGATCGTTGGGTTTTCGTGTACAAAGCTCGGTTTTTGTTGTAAAAAATTTGCGTTCACGCAGGTAATTAATTAATTAATTGTATAATTAAATGTGGGTTGTATGTATCAAATTGGTTGCGAGTTGAACTTGGTTGAATTCAATAAATTGACCAATGATTTTCGTGCGGTTTGAACTTGAACTCGATTCACTTTTGAACTCTTGAAAAAGGAGTTGACACATCTAACCTTATAGGGTACAATTTTTTCAGTTTATGGGAAAATTTATTGTTTCAGTAAAATTTCGTGAAAATTTAAATTATCTCATCTCTCATCTAAATTAATTTAGTCCCTCAAACTTGATGATGCAAAATTTTTAAATTACTCTAATCTAATCTTCATTTGAAAGTCGTTTCAAATAAATCAAAATTTTACATAGAATAAAATTTGTAATTTTCAACTAAAATCCAATAAGCCTCTTGTAGTACAGGATTTATTATTGGTTTATTAAAATACCTTCTATAAAAAAAACGATATGAATGAAATATGCAGTAAAGGGGGCTTAAAATCGCGAATGAAATATTTGTCATTCGACTGTCATTATTATCGAAATTATTAATGTTGTGACCAAGTTCATATTTTTCTTTTTTTCAAAAATATCCAATGTTGAAATACCAGCCATTCCATGATACCACAGTATGGCCGTTTTTGTTGTACGAAAACAGAACGTAAATCGACCTCATTAAATTTAATTTAAAAATCTAAAAAACAACCAAAAAAAACAGGATAATAATCGGGCGGAAATATTCGCACGAATGAAAACCGGAAAATTCGTTCACGCGCACCTCGAGGTTAGCTTAAATGAATAGGGACGACTGGAATGCCAGGACGTTTTGGGTAAATTTCTCTCGAATTATTTTATTTTCGGCGAAAAAATCAAAAACGCAGTATAAAACATCAACGCAACTGTCATTTGTCAAAAACCGTTTTCATATTATGGTAAATGTTGGAAGATGTTATCTTCTATCGATTTATGTAAACTATAAAAAGAAGTAAGATTATTTTAATTTGCCGAATGAACGAATTCGATTTAACGAAGAACGGTCCGATGTCGCTCCTGTTATCAGCGATTTTACGAAAATATTATTTTTTTTGTTTCAGAGACATTATTAGTAAGAAGCATAGTTGGGAATTTAGGGCCCGAGCAAGCGAGGTGTATGACTTCGCAGCGACGTGAGCCTACCTGTTATAGGTAATTTTCAATATTTTGCGATTAACACGTCGATTAATTACGCGGTTTGTTTCGTCGTAGGACTACAAAAATTTCATCTAATAGGCATCGAAAACTTCAACCATTTAGAGAAACGTGACTGGCTATTGATACATCTATCGAACGATTGATCCAACACCGAAGATCAACAAACGCCACCACAATACCAACATCGACATCATTTCTCCCGTCTACCACCTAAAACCCTCTCTGCGTCGTCGCGTCCATCACAATGAGCGTTAACGTCAATCGAAACGTTAGCGATGTCTTCTATCGCTACAAAATGCCGCGGATTTGCGCCAAAGTCGAAGGTAAATCCACTTTATAATTATTACGGTCGCGAGCGGTGACTCGTTTCGGCGATTTGTTGCCACTCAAAAGACACATTACTCTTCTTTATAATGCCTGTGGGTACTATAATAATCTTTAATTAGTTGCCATTTTTAAGAGTATTCCAATTTCTATACACTTCTCTTTATTTTGATATCAAATTCCTTATAATTGTACAAAATGTAGTACTCGAGAATCTTTGAGTGTGACCGTTGTACAACAAAAAGAGGCGACATGTTTCGGCAACTAGTTGCCTGAATATTAACGAGCATAAAATTGTATTTGTAGGCAAGGGTAACGGTATAAAAACCGTGATAGTGAACATGGCCGAGGTGGCGAAAGCCCTCGGCAGACCGCCCACCTACCCGACGAAGTATTTTGGCTGCGAATTGGGCGCGCAAACCCAATTCGACTTCAAAAACGAGCGCTACATCGTCAACGGTTCCCACGACGCCGTCAAGCTCCAGGACCTTTTGGACGGATTCATTCGCAAGTACGCGTACACCTAATTTCGCCCGTAAAAGAAATCCATTAATCGCCCGGCGATTCGCAGGTTCGTCTTGTGCCCGGAATGCGACAATCCCGAGACGGATTTGATCGTTTCGCAGAAGCGCAACACCATCTCGCAGGGGTGCAAGGCGTGCGGCTACCACGGCGTGCTGGAGTCCAACCACAAGCTGATGACGTTCATACTGAAGAACCCGCCGAACTCGAACCCGGCCAGCCAGGGCTCCTCGTTGACCGAGGGCAAGCGGTCCAAGCGCAGCAAACGCAACGGCGAGCCGAACGGCGAGCAGGACGAGCAAAACGAGTCCGGCGTCGACGGCTCGCTCATCGAGACGTCTATGGATAAATCGGTAAAGGTTGCTTGGGTCCTTTGTATTAATCTAACCCGTTTTGTTTATCGTATTTTTCGTTGATAGGGCGGTAGCGATGACGATCAAACGGAATGGGCGGTGGACGTGTCCGAGGAGGCCGTCAGGGCCAGAATGCAGGATCTCAGCGACGGCGCCAAGAACATGACCATCAGCGACGACTTGGAGAAGACCGAGAAGGAGCGCATGGATATTCTGTACAATTTCGTTAAAGTCAAGCGAGATACCGGTTTGCTGGAGAATGTGCAAACTCAGAAGGAAGTGCTGAGCGAAGCTGAACGCCTCGAAATCAAAACTAAGGTACACTTAACTTGTCACTACTCTTTAATCTTTAGAAATATAACGTGGTGTGTTTAGGCTCCTCTCGTTTTGGCGGAATTGCTCTTCAATCAGAACATATTGGTCCAAGTGAAGAAGTACCGTACGCTGTTTTTGCGTTTCACCCTCAACGATAAGAAGGCGCAGAGATATTTGATGGGCGGTTTGGAGCAAGTGATCGCTTTGCACAGAGACAAGATGATGAGCAAAGTTCCTGGATTGTTGAAGCTCTTCTACGACATGGATATTCTATCGGAAGACTGTATTATCGAGTGGTCAGATAAGGTACGATATCGCTCAAACTATTTGAGTGCTAACAAATTTATAATAATTTATTGTTAATATAGGTGTCTAAGAAATATGTAGCCAAAGAAATTAGCCAGGAGATCCACGACAACGCAGCTGTGTTTATAAAATGGTTGAAGGAAGCCGAATCGGAGGATTCCGACAACGATGACGAAAGTGAAGATGATGATGTAGAGATTGAATATAACGACAGGGCACAAATCCAACTGAAAGTCACTCCTCAACCTAAACCCAAGCCGACCGTGGAGGAAGATGATGGGCAGGATGACGTAGACATCGATGCCATTTAATATATTCCTTATTACAGGTGTCAGAGGGACTTGGTTTATATCGGACGATAGTTGTTTAAAATTGAATTTAATCCAACGTTATATAAGTATTAAGAATTGATCATTTGCGTCGTTTGCAAATTGGATTCGAACGTTCGTTCATTCTAACTGTGTTTTTATGTTCCTTACAAAACGGAGCAACAATCTATTGTCTCATATTTAATAATAATAATTGATGTCGAAAGAGCCCGATGTAAACTTAGTCGTTATTATTTCATGTCTATCTTTTTATTTACGCCTTGAATTTGAATATGTTTTGTGGTTGATGAGGATCCCTATTCTGTATTTTGAGTTTAGAAACATTATCTGTTAACATTATATAATTTTCATTTTACTATTTACCATACTGCAATATGTATTGTATTAAATAGCATTTTCCCATATTAAAGTCGTTTTTTAACATTTGAATGAAGGAGGCATTTTGAAGAGGCGCAAATCACTTTGATTTGTCTCGTTTTCATGCCTCTAATTTTCATAGATCTATTAAATATACTGTTTTAATGTCAATAAAAAGTGAAAAATAAAACTAGGTTCGTCATTACTTCCTGTAGATACATCTTCACATCGAATCATTTTAATTACATCACAAATTATTTCGAACATAAATTATTAGTAATCTTGAGCTTTCGATATCAACTTTTTAAGATTCAACTCGGCCGATTTGAGATTCGGATCGATTTCCAACGCTTTCTTGTACATTTGCCGAGCTTTATCGATTTTGTTCCACCTGTGATACAGCACGCCCAAATTGGAATAATACAAACCGTTCGTAGGGTTCAGGCTAATCGCTTGGAGGAAATGCCCTTCGGCCTTGTCGAAGTGCCGCAACTTGCCCAAGGTGTTGGCGAAGCTGAAATGCAACGCGGGCGCCTTGGGATTGTGTATCAAAGCGGTCCGGCCCAGCTGCAATACTTCGTCGTATTTTTTCATACTGTCCAGTAACACTAAAGTGTTGCTCCAAGCAGCCACGTGAGACGGTCTGTACAAAACGGCCAGCTCCCACGCTTTCAAAGCTTCTTCGTTGCGTTTCAAATCCAAATACTAGAAACAATTATTAGAATTTGGTATGGTTAATTTCAGTAATGATACTCACCAAATTCCCCAAGTTGTAGTAGCAGTCCGGGTATTTCTTTCTATGCGTTATGGCGGTTTTGTAACAATGTTCTGCTTCTTCGGAACGATTTAAATTCGTCAATACTATGCCCAAATTCATCCAAGCTGCCGCAAAATTCGGTCTGAAATATTTCATGTATAAATTGCATAAAAAAATCGATTAATTTTCACCTTATTTGTAAAGCCTTTCTCAGCAAAACTTCCGCTTCTCCGAACTTCTTATTCTCCCTCAACAAATTCGCGTAATTGTTCATCGCCTGCTCGTAGTTGGGATTCAGTTCGATGGCTCTTTGGTATTCCTCTGCAGCTAAATGCTTGTTGTTGTTATCCGCCGCAATTTTCGCAATGTTGTAATGCACTTTGGCGTTCAAAGGGCACACGTCCAATGCGGAGAAAAACAACCTTTCCTCGCTGAGCCAATTCATGTTCCTTAGAAAAGTCCGCATCACAAACACCAGAATGAGACTGTAGAAGAAGTAGAAACAAATCTAAAAAAAATTGCACAAATTACATTCGTGTTGTGGTGTTCAAATAGAAGCATATTATACTTTATTATTGTCTGTATATCTCAGAAATTTTCTATAACCAATAACGACTAGTAAACAAAACCCAGCACTCGGTACCAACAGAGTCCTCTCGGCTATGACGAAACCCACGGTGAATAACATATTCGATGCTGGTAGAAACGGCAACACCAATAAACATATTCCCATAAACCTCGCGTCTCTAAAACACAGTAACTTAAAATTACTTGTAATTTTTGTGTTAAGTGTATTTACAAGACTTGGTTTTTGTAATTTTGTTTGAGTATAGAATACAATCCGATCAATGTTAGACACCAAAATACCACAACAATAATTACACGAACATCGCTAATCGAATTTAACAGTGGTATGCAGCCCATTGACCAGTCGAAACACAACCACTCCGGCCACAACAGCAGTAAAAAATTTAAAAAATAGATGTAGTTGTATGTAAATACCTAAAAAAATAACACATAAGATGAGATCGATTCGTACAATATATAATTCTCACTCTTGTCAATAAACGTTGAGCATGAGCAGCAGGATTATCATTTTCCGTGAAAATCGGGCCTTCGAAATTCATTATCTTCAAACGATAATACATTATTACTAAACCTATAATGGCCAATATGGCGCATCTTAACATTAACTGGAAATTGGGCACGTCTCTCCACGACAGAGACTTTCGTTTCTCCCTATACACATCGTAACAAATCAACAAACCCTACAAGAGCACTCATAAATTAATTTATTAAATTGTATACACAATAACATACCAACACAGTAATGGCCGACTCCTTACAAAAAACTGCACTAGTCGTTAGGAAAATAATCAACAAAAACCACAAGATGGTTCCCTCGATCTTCCTGCTTCGGACTTTGTGGTACAGCAAAATTATCACACAAAATAACACGGAGCTTAGGATGTCGGCTCGACCGACCAATCCGGCGACAGCTTCGGAATGTACAGGGTGTACGGTAAATAGTAAACTCGACAGGAATGCAACCTCATGGACGTTCGTTGCGTACTTTGATTTCTTCAAAAACAATTCGAAAACTGGCACGGTTAACAGACAGAGAAGCCCATATAACACTATATTAGTCGCGTGGAATTGAAACGCGTCCAATTTATCCTTCATGTACAATACGTTCAGCCTAAATGAGAGCAAATATAAATTTCGTGTGAGTTTAGAATGGTAACGTTTACCTGTAGGATAATATGGTAAGAGGCCTGTAAGACTTGTGGCTGCTGTTTAGAGTGATGTCGGTTCCCCAAAAGTCGTTTTTAAAAATATTCATCAGAGGAGTGTGAGGCAGCACGTCTTTGTTTTTTAAAATGGCTTCATTATCATCGAACACGAAAGACCCATAAAGGGTGTTACAGTAACACAAAAACGCCGCCAGGGAAATTGTAACGTACTTTTCAGTGTTGCCCTGTAATTCATGTAATGAAACGTTATCGAAGAATTGTATGTTATTCGTTTTATGTAAAACTTACCATCATATCTTACTAATGTTTAGTGTTCATTTCGACATTGACTGTTTATTGCGGGACACCGTACTTGCGGCATTTTTACAGCTTCGTAGAGAAGACGTGTTGGTTTTTATTATCCCTTTAACGGATTATAGTGTTTCATTTTTAATTAATTAGCTAAATCAATTGGAAAAGCAGAAAATTTTAACACAGCCATAACCAAAATCAATGACTTTGACTTATAGTGACTTTTGATCAACTTTGAAAAAATAAAAACCCCAATTGAAAACTGAAACTGGCAATGTCGTTTGTCAATTGTCAGTTTAGTTTTTTTTTTCAACATCTAGTTCTTCCCTAAAAAAAGCCAACCCAACACCAACAAATAAGCTCAATGAGAAAATTTTTGTGATAAATGTATCTTTGAGTTGATAAGTGTGTAGGTGTTACCGAAAAAATCGTTTCGACATGGTTTTGTAGTACATACATTTACGAGTAGCTTATTTTAGTAGAATAAATTCGAAAATACCTCAGTTTCAATTCGTATATGCCGGCTCTAACCTGAGTTTGCGATTAAAAAAATGTTTGGTTCAACTAAGAAACCCGCTCCTCAGCAACAGAACGCCGAAAAGCAACAAACTCTCCTTACTCTAACTATATTAACTATAGCTGCTATTCTATGTAAGTTTTGATTAATGTTTACTGTACTATTACCACCAACTGTTGGATGTTTTTACAGCATTTGCTACGAGATTGTTCTCAGTGTTAAGATTCGAGAGCGTTATTCATGAATTCGATCCTTACTTCAACTACCGCACGACTAAGTACCTTGCCGAGCAAGGTTTCTATTCGTTTCACAACTGGTTCGATGACAGAGCTTGGTACCCTCTAGGAAGAATCATAGGAGGTGAGAACTCCTATAAATCAAATAAGAATACTCTAATTCGTATTGTTACTTTTAGGTACCATTTACCCGGGTTTAATGGTAACTTCGACGGTTTTATACCATCTCTGCTGGTTGCTGAACATCACGATAGATATTCGAAATGTCTGCGTATTCCTCGCGCCCTTGTTCTCTTCGTTTACTACCATCATAACGTATTTACTCACCAAAGAGGTGAAAAACTCCGGGGCCGGTTTGGTAGCCGCCGCGTTTGTGTCTATTGTACCTGGATATATCAGTAGGTCCGTAGCTGGTAGTTACGATAACGAAGGAATTGCAATTTTCTGCATGCTGCTGACTTATTACACTTGGATTAAAGCTGTGAAAACCGGTACTATTTACTGGGGTACTTTAAGCGCTCTAGCTTATTTCTATATGGTAAGATTCAGGGACTTACTCTCCTATCTTTTCGCGATACAAATGGATATATTTTTTTGTAGGTTTCATCATGGGGAGGATACGTGTTCCTAATAAATTTAATACCGCTTCATGTACTCACCTTAATGATAACCGGTCGTTTTAGTCATCGAATTTACGTAGCTTACAGTACCTTGTACTGTGTAGGGACCATTTTGTCCATGCAAATATCGTTCGTTGGTTTCCAGCCTGTACAAAGTTCTGAACACATGTTGGTAAGTTTACGTTAGGAATTATTCGATAAATTTTAACTGGTTCCTCGTTTTCCAGGCCTTGGGAGTGTTCGGCTTGTGCCAGATCTTGGCGTTTGTGGATTACGTGCGCAGCAAATTGTCCAAATCGGATTTCGAAACGCTGTATAATTTCATAACGTACAGCGTGGGAATGATTACGGTAACAGTGGGGAGTGTTTTGATGATCTCCGGTAAAATTTCCCCGTGGACGGGAAGGTTTTATTCGCTGCTCGATCCTTCGTACGCCAAAAATCACATACCTATCATAGCTAGTGTGTCGGAGCATCAGCCGACATCTTGGAGTTCCTTTTATTTCGATTTACAAATACTGGTGTTCCTCTTCCCGGCTGGACTGTACTTCTGTTTTAAGCAGCTAACGGACGAGAATATTTTTATGATTCTGTACGGTGTAACGAGCATTTACTTTGCTGTAAGTTTCACATTGTTGTATCAACATTCGATTTTCTTACATGCAATATTTTTAGGGAGTGATGGTTCGTTTGATGCTGGTGCTATCGCCTATAATGTGCATTCTAAGCGGCATAACGGTCTCCCATTTACTGATGAAATTCATGAAAGACATTGATACAACGAAGCAACAGGAGCACAAGAAATACAAGAAATCTGATGCTAATGCCAGTTTCCAAAGCGAAGTATCCACCGCATTCGTAGCTGTAGTAACCATTTTGTTGATTTCCTACACTTTCCATTGTACCTGGGTAACCTCGGAAGCCTACAGCTCTCCTAGTATCGTCCTCAGTGCTAGATCGCACGATGGTGGCAAAATAATCTTCGATGACTTCAGAGAAGCTTACTACTGGTAAACATCATCAAAATAGTTTTCGATTCCTTTCTATAACTTCATTTTTAGGTTGAAAATGAACACGCCCGAAGATGCCCGCATCATGTCTTGGTGGGATTACGGCTATCAGATAACAGCTATGGCTAATCGGACTATACTGGTGGATAACAATACCTGGAATAACACGCATATAAGTAGAGTAGGGCAAGCGATGGCCAGTACGGAGGAGAAGGCATATGAAATAATGAAGGAGTTGGATGTGGATTACGTTTTAGTCATCTTTGGTGGCCTTACGGGTTATTCTTCAGACGATATCAACAAGTTCTTATGGATGGTGAGAATTGGTGGGTATTTGGACTACCTGCGAACAATACATTTTATATAATTTATTGATGTTTAGGTGGTAGTACTGATAGAGGTGCGCACATCAAGGAATGGGATTATTATTCCCCCAGTGGAGAATTTCGAGTGGATAAAGACGGTTCGCCGACTCTCCTAAATTGTTTGATGTACAAAATGTGCTATTACCGGTTCGGGCAGGTTTACACTGAAGGTAATTCGTTGTTTTGATGGTTGTGATTGTTGTTGAACTGGCGTCTTTTAGGTGGAAGGCCTCCTGGTTACGATCGAGTTCGAGGTGCTGAAATCGGTAACAAAGATTTCGAATTGGACGTTTTGGAAGAAGCTTATACGACTGAGCATTGGCTAGTCAGAATTTACAAAGTCAAAGATCTGCCTAATAGAGGAGTGTAATAATTGTATTATCGTTCATTTTTTACTCAACATGTAATATATTTAATTTACATTCTTTTGTAGATTATAAATAACATATTCCAATTATTTGTGTGTATACTATTAATTACCCTTTTCGAAAAGTTAATTGGCCTCGAACACTAGTTACTACAGCTATTAAACACGGACGTTATCAAAAGGATTTATTGAAATAAAATTAAAAATGTATAGTAGTCTCAAATCTCTACATAAATTAAATTTTAAGATTTCTCTTCACCAGTGGTTACTTCATTTGCTGGAAATCCGGCAGGCTCTGAGTTGTTGTCATAGGCAGATTTGTTTTTCACTAAAAACGTGGCTAAAGCCCCTATGGGATCGTCTGGACGTTCTTTGGCGAGGTACGATAAGGCGTTCATTAAAATAGGTACGACAGTCTGATCCAAGTATTGCCTGGTAGGCAACGAAGACAAATCGACACGGGATTTCTTCACGATGTCTGGGTTTTCCATTTTAATTATCTAAAAGGGGACTTTTTAGGTTAGTAAAGACGAAGCAATGATAAAATTTAAAGAATAATCATTCAATTTTTATTAGATGAGAAATAAAATTTAAATGTAACGTATTATTGTGTGATAAACCACTACTCACCTATATGAAACGGTAAGTTATCTTCCTAAATAGAGATCAGTCGCTATTACATAGAATATAGAATCGCAATAATTGCTGTTTATAAAATTTAATATAATGACTTTTTCAATTAATTAACTGACAAGTTTAGAATAGGTTACTTTGATTTGATTGTTTATTTTTTTTTTATTTCCACAATCGTTGTTCACCAATCACCAACGTTTCCTATCACTTGTCACTTCAAATTTCTTCGATTTTTTCGTAAGTAATCTCTACCTTTGCGGTTTTACGACACTTGAACTCAGAAAAATATTTTTATATTGGCAGCAATGATTATTATGACGTAATAGCGCGGACATATTTAAAATTTAAAAATAAGTAAAATGCAAAACAGTTTTTTCAATTTTTATTTAAAAACTGATGCTATTTTTAAAAATTAACAATTTAATGTATGAAACAATGTACCACTAAATCTTAACACTTATCAAAATTTATCAAAAATAAAACAATGTAGCAAGCACTTGGCAAGTTATCACAATTATACAGTTAAGCGCAAATTTGTACGCAATATAGTGCAAATGAGTGCAACAAAGACAATTTCCGTTAGTTTCATATAAAGGAAAAAGATAGAGTGTTATTGGGGGATTGCAACTTTCTCACTCTAACCTTTGTATCTTTCTTTGTTCAACTCATAAAATTGACCATATTGCAAACAAATTTGCACTTATCCATATAATTGGATTTTTTAATACTTGCCGTGGGCTTCCTAGATAAAACATGGAACTTTTGGTTACCCATATGAATCCGTTAGTAAATCCAGAGAAATTTTATATGCACTCAAACCATTCACGAAACGAATTATAAGGGATCTGTTGGGGCATTTAAAATTTGACTATTAGGAAGGGAAAATGGAATTCTCTAATAAGATGAAACGAGTAAAAAACAAGCTTTATTATCCATAATGGCAAATAATTTGTAGAACTATCTATTAATGAAATTAAACAAAAAATACTTAAGATATAGTCAGAATTGCATTAAAAGTTACAAAGAAAAAAAATAAACGTATCGAAACAACCAACGGTATATTTTAAAAAATTACAATCAACTACATACCCTTAAATTCACTAATCTAATCTTAATATGTACAATCAAACGCTCTAATAATCCGATACACAATAATAATGATAAACAAAATGAATCAAACAAAACTCAATAGAGATTATTGAAAAACCGTCCGGCGTCCCTACTCGGCGGCGGCTGCTGTCTCATCCTGCCGCCTCCCCACATCTGCTGGAACTGCCCGCCGCCCATCTGGTAGCTCCCCGGCGGCCTCGTCTTCTGCGGAAACATCAAATCCACGTCGTCGTCCTCGACGCTCCTGCCGCCCTGCGACACGCCCGACCGCGCCAGCAGCTGGGCCGGCGTCAGCGCCGCCAGCGACCGGCTGCGCGGCAACGCGTCCCCGAAATCGTCGTCGCTCACCTGCGTGCCCACCGAGAACGACACGCCGTCGGCGCCGCACTGCGTCCCGACGCTCCGGCGCTTCGTGTTCTTGCGCCGCTCGCACTCCTGGCACCGCGGCGCCTCCGTCTGCGCCCACTTGCTGGCCACGTCGGGGCGCCGACGCGCCGACGAGATGCTCGGCGCCGGCGGCGCGTCCTCCTCGACGATGACGACGTCGTCGTCGTCGGCGAGGCCGAGGTGGCGCAGGAGCCCGTCGATGTAGCCGGTGAAGTCGGCGCGATGGTCCTCGCCCGATTTGGGTATCTCGGTGAAGGGCAGCCGCAGCTCGGCGGTCCTCAGCAACGGCGATTTGTGCTTGTTCGGCGACGGCTTGGGCGCCGACGATTTGCGCACGATCAACGGCCCGTATAACTTCTTTTCACTACTTTCCAAATATTTTATAGCGTCTTGACACCTCGATATTACTGCAATCCAGTACAATTATTGTTTTACAACGGCCTTTAAATTCATGTAAACTAAAGTCATGTACAATGATTACAAACGGGAGGGCGATCGTATACAAATCAAAAACTACGTGTTCGTACGCATTTATTTCTCGCATTTTATCGACAAGTATTGCAAAATAAAAATTTGTTAATAGAAGTGATTGACTTACCCTTGATTTTTTCTTTCATTTGTTCCGTACTCGTTGAATATACTAGGCATAAAAAAGATATTAATAACCAATAAAGCAACGCGCATGTTATGTACAAATTTGCACCAAAACCCCAATATCACGCTCATCAAAATCATGAATCATCAGACATAATGCAAAGAGATATATCACAAGTAAATCTTCTACGAACTGTAGTAAAAATTTACAACCGCATAGAGAAATATGTTGCTAATAAAACTATTAGATAATATTGTAGCATTTAATACAAGAAAAATTCAACTTACCCTCTGGTTTGGCTGTCATCGATAAAAATTCTGTAAGCGTTATTTTCTTATCTTGAAACAACTAAAACAAAATCATACAATCACAATTCAATAACCTGTTAATGTACCTTTCATAAAAAAATATAAGCAAACAATAAACTATAAAAATTATCTACCTACAAATACTAAAGAGTTTTAACGAAATAAATCCTTATTTTCACCTATTTTAAACCATTTATCCTACTACATAACAATCACAAATAATTATATACTTAATACAATAACCGGACTAGTCCGAATAACTAATCCAGTCAACATGAATATAGAACAAAAAATATAATTACTTTGGTGAAATCCTCCTGTGTTTTCGGCTCGGGAACCAACATCGGCTGCAGGTTCGTCTTATTATCGACTACAGGAGTATGGCATATTGCAGGAGTGACAGGACTAATCTGCGGCACGGATGTACCGATAAAAAAGCTCTGATCGTACAGATCGAACTGCTGTTGCTGCGGATGAAACTGGTTCATCATGGGATTGGGCACGGGCATGGGGGCCGGCACGGGCCCGGGAATCGCATTAGGAACCATATTATGGGGCATAGCGTAGGGCTGCATGACGGGCTGGTAAACGGCCGGCCTCGTTTCGTTCAGTTTCTCGGCGATTTCCTCCAGGAAGGATTTCTTCTTCCGGTCGAAATCGCGCCGCCGGCGAGGCGTCACCGAGCGGGATCGCCTGCGCCTCGGCGAGTACTTGTACTTGTCGCGACTTCTGCTGCGCTTCCTGTCGTCCAGCCGGAGCGTGAGCGGAGACCGCCGTCTGGGGGACCTCTCTTTGGATCTGTCGACGCCCCGTCGGGGGGATCTCTCTTTCGATCGGCTGATCGATCGATCGAGGGATTTTTCCAGCGATCTGATGATGTGGCGTTCTCTGCTCGATCGCGACGGCCTCTCCCTCGATCTGGTTCTGGATCTTCGTCTGAAGGGGCTGCGTCGAATAGGGCTACGTCTTATTCTTAAAGGGCTTATTGCCCTTCGTTTTGGGCTTCTTGATAGTCTTCTGCTGCTTCTTTTCGGCGACGATTCGCTGGTACTACCGATCTTTTTGCTCGAGGTAGATCTTTTGTTCTTCGTCGAAGACGATCGATGATCGTTTTTAGCTGTCGGGTCGCCGTTATTGCTTTGCATGGTTTGTTTTTGGATTTTTATTTCTTCTAAATCGGTTTCCATTTCCATGCCGGGCGGTACTAAGCCGGTCTCGACTAATTTCAGCTTCTCCGAGATGATTTTTTTCTCTTTGTCCCGTTCGCATTTGACTTTGTCACGTTCGATGTCCCGTCTAGTTTTGTTCGGGTCTCTACGCAGCATTTCGGGCGGTTTCGCTTTTTGGGAATCCTTCCCTTTCAGTACGTTTCTCAAGTCAGTTTCGCTTATCCTTTTTTCCTTGTTGTTTAGCATGCGCCTTAAATCGGATGATTTGGCCGATTCCTTGTCTTTGCTCTTTTTGCCGGATGCTTCCGCATTATCGCCTTTCTCTTCACTTTCATCTTCGTCTACTATGTCTAAGCCTGCCATAAAGTCTTCTTTCAGGAAATCGTCGAAAAAGTCACCAGGTACATCGTCTTCCTCATGATCCACTACTTCAACAGTTCGATTTTTTGTGGACGAATTGTTAATCACAGCTTTATCTAAACGATCCTTCGTATCATTCGTCGCCTTATCAGCTTCCTTAGGGTTTTTATTCTCCTCTAGTCCATCCGTTTCCATTATAAAGCAAATAAACTATCGAAAGATTTAAATCATTTGACAAATCTATGAAGACTCTATTTCAAATTTTGCTATGAATTTCATCAGTTAAAAAGCTTCCTGATTCTTTTCACTATAAAAACACTACACGTTCACAGCTTATGTAGGCCCATTTTTTCGCGTAATATGCAATTTCGCGCAAAAGACAAGCGAGGGAGTAAGCAAGAAATAAAAAAAACTCAAGAAAAAAATATATATGGAAATTTGACATTGACATTCAACTTTGACTTGACAAGAATGACAGCTATTTTGTAAAATAAAGAACGTAACATCTTATTCGTCCGAGGCCACCGGCCAAAGTTGAAGTTTTTGACAGTTTTCAATACCAATGTAAATAAAAAACACGTTGTTCGTTAGATAAAAATCAACAAATATTTTATATTTTATAGCAGATTTATATGAAACTATCAATAATGAATAACAGTGAGAATTTACACGAAATAACTGAAGGTTCAGCAGTTATTAAAACTAGGGGAGACGTGTTTTACAATCCAGTTCAAGAATTTAATAGAGATTTAAGGTAAACCAACCAATCTTTGTATTGGAATGATGATAATTACACGTTTTTTTAGCATTACGGTGATCTCGGCGTTCGCCAAACAACTTCACAATGAGAAATTATCGAAAAATCCAAAATTACAAGCCGAAGGAAGCGATTCCTGGCAAGCAGGAACCAAATGCGACAACGGCTTGTACATATTAGAAGCCCTATCTGCTACAGGCTTAAGAAGCATCAGATATGCTAAAGAAATACCCGGTGTCAGAGAAATCATTGCAAACGATCTCCAATTAAAAGCAGTCGAAGACATTGGAAATAACATTAAAAATAACAAAGTTGAACATTTAGTTACTCCAAGTCACAGCGATGCAGTGTAAGTAAGATACAATCAATTCAACACATTGCTCATTATCTTCTCGCTACTCGCAGAATGCTGATGTACCAACACAAGCAGAACCGATTTAATGTTATTGATCTCGATCCATACGGTTGTCCATCCATTTTCCTGGATTCAGCTATTCAAGCGATTGCTGATGGAGGTTTGCTGTTGGTAACTGCTACAGATATGGCAGTTTTGGCTGGTAATTCGCCTGAAACAAGCTACACTAAGTACGGAGCTATTTCGCTGAGGATCAAAAGTTGCCACGAAATGGCACTTAGGATTTTACTGCAATGTATCGAATCACATGCGAACAGATACGGTAAATACATCGAACCGCTGCTGTCCCTTTCAGTCGATTTTTACATTAGGGTGTTTGTAAGGGTGCATTCGGGACAGTATAAATGCAAATTTAGCACTAGGTGGGTGATTTGTAGGTATTTCGAATTTGCTTTAATTTTTTCGTTTTTAGTAAATTGTCTCATGTTTACCAATGCACCGGTTGTGATAGTTTCACCCTCCAACCTCTAGGAATTACTAAAGCTAACGAAAAAAATAGTAATTTGGTCAAATTTAAAATCCCTACTGGACCTTTTGTGGATAGAAAGTGCGAACACTGCAATCATCCACACCATGTAAGTATACTCACCATTTAAATATTTTTAATAACGAAAGTATTTCAGATGGGAGGGCCGATATGGTCAGCACCTTTACACTCTCCCGATTTCGTGCAGCAAGTTTTACAAATGGACATGGATAAGTTGAAAACATTCCGTAGAATGCAGGGTATTTTAACAGTTATTTCCGAGGAACTAATCGATGTACCTTTGTATTATACTCTTGAAAAGCTGTGCGGTACTCTTCATTTGGAGACCCCGCAAATGAACACGATCCGGTAAAGTGAACTGGTACTGGAGATATAAAATACTTGTGTATTTATGGTGTATTTCTTTTTTAGTTCGGCTATACTTAACGCTGGCTACAGGGTGTCGTTTTCGCACATGAATAAGACTTCGATAAAAACTGACGCTCCTACAAAAGTAGATAGAATTGGTTAATAATCTGGATTTCTAATAAAAGTATCAATCTGCAGGTAATATGGGATATAATGCGTTGTTGGGAAAAGTCGCACCCGGTGTCAAAAAAGAGGCTTCTAGAAGGAACACCTGTTGCAGGGATATTATCAAAACCAGCTGATAAAGAGTATAGTTTTAATATGCACCCCGAGGCTAATCCACCGTCTAGGAAGTCGGGAATTTTAAGGTTCCAGGAAAATCCTCTGCCATGTTGGGGTCCTGGATTCAGAAACACAGCCATGTAAGAATTCGTTACGGAATTATTTTATATTTAATTATTGCCTTTCAGGATCGGTGACCAAACGAATCCTAAGAGTAAAAGGAATCAAGGGAAACGAAAAAGAGACACATCGAACGATTCTTCAAAAGAAATTGAAGCAAAATAGGAAAACGACCATACCGATAAACTAAGTTCAAAGGATAATTAAATTTTAAATAAACTATTTTTTAATTTATTTACAAAAATAATATATGTACAACCTAGAATGAAACTCCAATACTTTTACAGTCTTTTTATTAAAAACTGTTTATCAACTTATAAAAGACTTTAATGCGCCGAAACGCTGACTTGCCATACTCTGATGATGTTGTCAGAGTAACCAGCAAACAAAGTTTGACCATCTGTCGACCAAGCCAAAGACAAACATTGAGGAGGTTCAGCCTTGATGTTTTGCGAAACGACTTCAGGTTTAAGTTCCTCGACCATTTCCTTGCTTTCCAAGTCCCAAATCTTAATGGAAGGTCCAAATGCAGCGCACAACCAATACCTTAAACGAATAATCCACGTAAATAATTGTACAAAACAAAACCACAACGGAATATTAGTCTATAAATAATCAGTCCCATATCCGCTAACCTCTCATAGATTCAATCAAGCGGTTAAAGTTTTTATACATCATAATAAATTCGCATAAATTTACTACAAATTTCTAAAAAATTTACCTGTTTGGCGAGAAGCACAATGCGGTAATGATATCGTTGTGGTCCAAAGTGTGCAAATGTTTGCCGTCATTCAGATCCCACAACATGGCTTTGCAGTCTTTTCCACCGCTAGCGCAGAGACTTCCATCGGGCGAAACCGTAACCGTGTTAAGGTAACCAGTGTGTCCAGAATGGTTGATCTTTAGCTTGCAGTTCGTCAAGTTCCATACTTTCACCAAACGGTCCCAACCAGCTGAGACGATGATGGGATTGGCGTGATTGGGGGAGAATCTCACGCAAGACACCTTTACAAACGATCAATATTAGCCATTTAAAGTTAAATAAATAAATATAATAGAGCTTGTGCAAATTCAGATTGTGGAACGAAAGGTCGTTTTCCCTTCGTTCTCACCCATGAATTCATATTAATCTTCTTCCATGCAACAACCAATAATGCCATTGAACAAACGTTTATCGGCGCTTTGAGGAAGGGTAAACGAATTAAATTATAAACTTACCCAGTCGGAGTGGCCGTCATCTTGAATGGTGTATTTGCATTCAGCCAATGTATTCCACAGTTTGATCGTTTTGTCCCTCGAACCAGACACGATTTGTCTGTTATCAACAGAAAATGCAACGCTCAATACGTCCTATAACACAACAGAATATACAATCAAAAAAATCTATGGGAAACAGAATGAACGGAGCTCCTCGTTTGATTCGAAGCAATGTCATTTAACAGATTGAGGAACGAAAATAGGCATACATTTCATCCGCACCCATGTAAATAATTTATATATTCCTACTTGACGGCCAAATTTCGCTCGGCAGTGTTCGAAATTTGGTGCTTTTGAGGAAACTAATCAATAGTAAATTAATCCGATACTTACAGTTTGATAATGGCTTCATTCTTCTGACGATGAACGATGAGTTAAATAATAAAAAAAAAAATCTTCTAGCTGTTGTGGATAGGAAATGATTAGATGTTCCAACGATACCAATTGGCTAAGCAGTCTCAAAAATTGTAACAAATTAAACAAATTGTTGAGACGCTTTATTATATTAATAATAAGCAAGAAAATGGTGGTGTTCAAACCTTGGTGTGATCTTCGAAACGCCTAGTAGTTTTGCCGGCAGCCAAATCCCACAGCCTGAGCGTCTTGTCCCAGGAACCAGACAGAGCGTAGTTTCCATCGCTGGATAGCACGACGTCAGAAATGAAGTGAGAGTGACCGTACAGACGTTTCTGCGGTACTCCATATTGGGTATCTTCACGTATCAATTTCCAAACGATTAAAGTTTTATCTGCGAAAACACAAAAATATCCACTAAAGGCTGTAATATAAGATATTTGCAAGCGAAATATTCATTATACTTGAACGTTTAATGAAAGATTGCGATTATATTCCACGATTTAAAATTATAACCTCGAAAACTTACAACTAGGATTAAGTTATATTTTACCTCTAGATGACGATAAAATCATGTCAGGATATTTGGGGTTTGTCGCAATTTGCGTAACCCAGTCATTGTGTCCCAAAAGGGTTCCTTTTAGCTGTAAGGTTTCGGACATTTTTACTACTTTCTCCAACCGAAGGCCAAAATACAACTTCACCCCTCAACAACAACGTGTAAAAAGAATGTGGAAGAAATGAGAAACTGAAAAGACAAGTATGACAATTTGACACATGAGTTTGACGTAGGTGGCAGCACTAATCAACCAATAGCAATTCTGAAAGAATTAGAATTACATTTTTTACACTTTTTATAATACGCGTGATATTTTAATATTCCATTTTAAAATTTTACTTCAATAGAATCTTTGGATTACCTTCAATTTTCAAAATTTCTTAATTGCCACTTGGCAACATTGTCAAAAATGGCCGAGAATTAGAACTTGCATGTGTCACTTATCATCTTGTCATTGAGCAAATGTCAAAACAGCTCATTCGGCGCAAGCGTATTTCGGACTCTTTCCAATTTTAAGCTCGAAGAGGTTAGTAATTTTAAAAAATAAATCTTCAAACATCTGTGTTTTAAAATAAATATTTTACTTATAATGATGTTGTGTTGAATTCCGTGAATCTTACTTCACGATTTTAACGTGTAGTTATTCAATTCACTAATTGAGATTATTTTATTTTAGAGCAGAATGGTTCAACGGTTAGTTTTTAGAAGACGATTGTCTTACAACACAAAATCCAACAGGAGGCGAATGTAAGTACGGAAAATTAACTTAATTTACAAACAATTAATCCAGTAAAAGTTTAACTATTTGTTATTTTTATTACAAATGGTATATTTAGGTTATGTTTTCTTTCTAACGTGATGAAAAACTTAGGCTAGAGTACTGATACCTAGTGATTACAACCCTTTTCGTTCATTATTTCTGATACTTCAAATAAACTAATTGGTAGAACTATAGGGTATTTAATTGTTTATTAAAAATACGTAATTTCTTGCAGTGTTCGTACTCCTGGTGGTAAATTGGTGTACCAATACCTGAAGAAACCCAAGAAGATCCCGAGATGCGGTCAATGCAAAGACAAACTCAGGGGTATCCTTCCTGCTAGACCCCAAGAAAGGTCCCGTTTGTGCAGAAGAAAGAAGACCGTAAAGCGGGCTTACGGCGGTGTTCTGTGCCACAAATGCGTCAAGGAAAAGATCGTAAGAGCTTTCCTCATCGAGGAGCAAAAGATCGTTGTTAAAGTTCTTAAAGCCCAACAAGCTGTTACTAAAGCTAAAAAATAGATGGTAATAAATTTATAACTTTTAGTTTTTTTTGTTGTTTTGTGCTTTTTTCCTCGATATCACGAAAGGGGGTAATCAAAACACGTAAATATAGTAGTAATTTGAAACATTTATTTTGATACTTTTACCAAATTTCACAAGTGTTGAAGATTTCCTAACTGTACGATTACAAAATTTTCAATTAAATTTAATCGTCTACAAGTGGATATAATAAAAAAAGAACAAGTATTTGTTTCATCGATCCTTCATATCGTTCTCTCCTCAACTAGTTTATTTTAAATAAAAAGAATATCTCGCACAAACCACAGCCGCTAGTTCAAATTCATTTAACTCCTTTCAGATTGACTAAAGTGTTATTGCTTTAAATCTTTTAGCTTATTAAAGAAGATTACACACCATTGCTTTTTATTCAACTATTACGAATCGAATGGAAAATGTGTGACTAAATGCGTACCTGTTTGCTCAACGTGCAATAAAATTCATTAGATAAACTTTTAATAATGGACGAAATCTAATATCTCTTTTATTGTCTGAAAATGATGGCAACACTACAAGCAATCGGTGTAAAACCCTCCCGAAAAGGTTTACTATTCACTTTTAAAGCAATGATGCTATGTATCGTGCTTAATATAACTAAATCTACGAATTTTACTTAAAAGTAATTCAAGAAACCTAGGGAAAAAACGGAAATAAATATGTATGTAACCTAAGTGAGTCTGCTGTACATATCGTCTAATTGTGGTTTGAAATAAGCCTTCAACTGTGGACGTTTCGACTTCATCGTGGGAGTCAACAGGCCGTTTTGGATGCTGAAATTGTCCGGGTGCAGGTAAATATCTTTGACCTGTGGAAAAATAAATAAAATCACTTGTAATAACAACAATAGTCACTGTTTTTATAGCATTTGGGGCACAGCAAGGTACAGTGTGCCTTTCTTTGTTCAATTCATAGAAATGCCCATGTTGCAATCGTGAATGAAGCACGGTATATACAGTTCCCCAAGTACTATACCCACTTTTGGTTACTGGGCAAAATGGCTTATAAATTTGGCGAAAATTTCGATTGTACGGTACCTGTTCGAAGGACTTCAATCCGGCCTCTTTGCCCCACATGATCATATCGTCTAAAATAAGCTGTTTGACCTCCGGATTGGCACACAGGACGCTCAAAGTGCCCGGTATGCCGTTCTCGTGCGCCCAACATTTGATCACATCAACGTCCGGTACTACTATACCTACTATACAAGACTGCAAAAAAGATGCGTTTAACAAAGCGATGAATTTAACCGTGGATTTATAAACTTACTTTCAACGACTCTCCGTATATAAAAACTTGGCCAACGTATTGCGAACGAATATATATATTCTCTATTTTTTCTGGAACTATGTATTCACCCTGCGACAGTTTGAAGATGTGCTTCCTCCTGTCTATGATTTTTAGCGTACCATTCTACAACAAACACCAACATAAAATTCCTAAAACAATATTAATAATAGCACCAAACGTACCGGCAACCACATTCCAATATCTCCCGTGTGATGCCATCCCAACTCGTCGATCACCTCTTCGGTCTTCTCCGGATCCTTGTAGTACCCTTGAAACACGTTCGTACCTTTCACCACCACCTCGCCCTGGTTCTTGTTGGCCCAGTACTCCATCTCCGGCACGTCCACCAGCTTCACGCAGCAACAGGCCACCGGGGGGCCCACGTGCCCGGGCGTGTGGTCCCCTTGGATGGTCAGCGTGATGGGAGCGGTGCACTCCGTTTGCCCGTAACCTTCCACCACCTGCGCCGAAATTACGCGGTAATATGTTGGTAAATAAATGGCGGTCGAATGCTCACCAAGCACCCCAAGGCACATCTTACGAACGTGAGCACGTTCTCTGCTAGTGGCGCCGATCCCACCAGCATTAACCTCAGGTTGCCGCCCATGCCTTCTTGGACCTTTCGGAATACCAGCATGTCCCAGAAGCTGTTTTTTCTAACTACACCTCTATAAAAGTCACATCAAATTAGAATGTTCAGTGCTAAAAAAGTGCATTTACAAAACCTTTTAAGTTCCTTCTCTTTAGCGCTCATAGCCATGTTGAACAGGGTCTTCTTGAAGCAGCTACCGTTAATGTCGGATTGCACTTTATCGTATATCCTGTTGAGTAGCCTCGGAACAGCCGGAGTGACAGTGGGTTTCAGCGCCTTCATGTCGTCGGATAGCCTTCGAATGTCGCCCAAATAGAAACCTACGGCGCCTCCCACGCAATACATGGCGTTCTAAAAACACCAGCAATGTCAATAGAAGAACGGGTAGATTTAATTTGCGTGAAATTACCTCGCAGCATCTTTCCAGCATGTGCGCCAGGGGCAAGAACGAGATCAATATGTCGGTGTTTTTCAGTTTGTGGTCGCCGAATTGCATTATAACGGCGCTCATAGAGGCCACAATGTTCTCGTGGGTCAACATCACGCCCTTGGGGTTGCCCGTCGTTCCGCTGGTGTAGCATATGGTGGCGAGATCAGAGGGTTTCGGCGGCTGCATAATAGAAAAAAAAAACAATTTTAATGAGCTAAAGGTGTCTTTAGGAAATCGTGTTTTACTTACAACTTCTTGGTGGTTGCCTTTGGCTCCCATCAATTCGACGTCGGAGAATTTCACGATTTCCACGCCTCGGTTTTTGGCTTTTTGCTTCACCGCCGGCCTCACGTCTCTCATCACAATCAGCTTCTTCAAGCACCTGGGGGATTTCTCCAACAGCAAATTGCACTTGCCCTCGTCCTCGCATACCACCGTGCTAATATCGGCTGCAATCAAACAAAATACCGGCCGATAACGGCGATCGAACGAAGCTAGAGAGAATCTCAGTACCTTGTTTGATAATAAAGGCACATGCTTCCGGACCGAGCGTGTCGTAGAGCGGTATCAGCACCATGCTGTAGCAGTAGAGCGCTTGCTCGCAGAGTATCCATTCGGGGCAGTTCTGCGCGTAGATGCCCACGAAGGTGTTCTGGCCGGGCGGTAGACCGCTCGCCACCAGGCCGGATCCGAGGTTCTTCGCCCTCAGCAAGGCCTCGTTGTAGTTCAACCATTGGTAGGGCTTCGAATAGGATTCTCGCCAGCCCAAGCACGGTCCGTTATCTGCGCAAAAATTACCGTTTGAAGACCTTCGGAGATTGTGCTATATGGCCAAATCCCAGGCAAAGATATGTCCTTGGAAGAGCATTCCTTTGATTTTGTAGGATTTGGGGATATGAGTTGCGTGCTTTGAGATAAATGAATGGCATAAATCGCAGTTGCAAAGTTTAGAAAATCGCTGCCAACAGACTGTAGGATCTTGTGATTATCGTGGGTGGTAGATTTTTGAACTCGCTGTATTTTTAGAAACGAATCCAATACTACTACAAAAAAATTACAATGCAGAGGTAAGCATCGTTTCGACTAATTGAAAGAGGACTCTCCGTGCAAAATTACACACCAAAGTGCAAAACAAACATCCAATTTGAAATTAGACTCGATCTGTGAACGAGAAGAGCAAACATCCAGCTTCCCACTCACATTTACATCGTCACCTTTGACCTATCGACTTTCGCCATTAGATTCGCGGTCATGCCAAACTCTCCGCCCTTTTACCATTTCGAATTAATTTGTACTTACTCGATACTTTCGAGCCTCTCCTGAACGACTCGTACAACGTTTTCGCGTCCGAGTAGGCGTAGCTGATGAATTTTCCTTCCTTCGCGTGGGTGAAGAACCTCGACACTCGAATCACATCTGCACCCTGGAATATATACCGAAAATGTCATTTTTACCGAGTAGTTTTTCCGCTACTGCAGCTCCATGGTTAGAGTTAGGAAGGGAACTATTTCGGGAACTTGTAGAAGGTCGCCGAGGAAAATTATCACGAGCAAAAGCCTAATTGGTTTTGCGAGTATGTAAGTAGATTACGTTTGCATCATCGTGAAAAAGGTGTTTACTGTTTTGAGTTATTTTAGGCTGTTTTGCAACCTTGCAAAGATTCACGTGGAAGATACCTTTAACGTTCAAATGTATTTCAGTTCAAAAATTGCTTATTTAAATTAAACTTTTGTTTAAGAAGAAAATGTACCTACTTTATAATTGTAAGCATCGGATTGGTTGTTCAAATTAATAGGCACGGTAACCGGAGGGGTGCTTTTGCAACCGCAACAGCCGCACATTTTTCAAATAAACAAAAAATACACCTCTCGATTAAAGAGCAACGGTACTAAAAATCCGCATGATTCCGCACAGAACTTCCGCACCGACGGTACAGCGCTCGTTAGGAACCGAAAAAAAAAATTAAATATCACCGCACACAATATAAATAAATAAATAAAATTAGCTCCACGGGATTGAACATGTATGATGTTCGATTTCGAAACGACTTGACTCACTCGCCGTCACGAGATTTTTGGCCAATTCTCAAGTTCAACCGAAATTTATATAACACTTAATAAATAATTTGGCACTCGAATTTGTTCAAAAAATATTTACTACACCGATATTTTCTTCGGGTTTTATTTTAATTGACTCATTTAGCGCGGGCCTTGAGCCGACACGTCGCTTAATAGCCTTATATTCCTTAAAGCGCCGCGAATGAATTAGCGTCGCGACGCCTCTCGCCCGATGCCCTCATGTTATTGTTACAACGCAGATTTGTTCGGAAACGAAACGTTTGGCGAATTTCGTTATTTATATATCGAGATTGATATGAGACGAGGAGAGTGCTTGCGACCAAAATCCCAGAGTGCTTTACGCAATTCAAATCGTATAAAATAACCCAAGCGTTTTATAAACGGTTTCCAGATGACGCAAACGATTCTACTAATAATTTATAAACTATACAGAATATCTATCGATCCGTACAATACACTAAAATCCACCCCTTTGAAACCCACACTAATCATCATTGCAGGATGTACTCCTGAAATTTATACTACAAATTATATACTTACCTCTTCTTCTTCGATATAATAACCAATACTAAATCAACCCCTTTGAACTTCATATCAATCATGAATTAACCAAACCCTTATCTACAGATGATCATTATCTTACCTCTTCTTTTTCAATACATTATCCTAAACTAAATCCATCTCTTTGAACCTCTTATACAAATCATGTATTAAAACCTCCATTTTCCTACAGCTGGACCTTATCTCACCCCTTCTTCGATACATTAACCTACACTAAATCCACCCCTTTGAACCCCTTTTACAAACCAACCCCTTTATCTACATCTCTGGACCTTATATCTTACCTCTTCTTCTTCGATACATTGAGCATCCAAGGGAAACAGGGGCCTTTCCGGCGTGCAGCTGGGGCCTTTGGCGAGGTAATAGGCGGAGGCGGCGGCCACTCCGGTCAATGCCAAGGCCCCCGCGCCGCCGCCTATGTACAGAAGGCAACGCTCCATGGTTTCCACTGTAAAAGAAAGAATGGATTTTTTTTGGTGCTATAAATTCGGACATAAAAAGAGCGGATGCATTATGATGGGAGTAACGGGATTCGAATTTAACTGTACTATTATTAATTGAATTCGCTCGCAAATAATTTAATAAATGGGACTTGAGTGTTCATAGAAAAAATAAATAAATAGAGTTTATTTAATGGGTGTACACGCGAGTATTCGATAATTGCATGGCGGACAATAGACAATGTTTACCATTATGAGTGTAATTAACAAAAATGTAATTAAATTTTCATTAGTTCACTATTTAGACACGCTTATTAACTATTCTATTATTGATTCGATGGTTATGCGGAAAAATACAGTGGAAGAAACTATAAAATAAGGTGACATTATTGATTTCGCATCAAGAATTAAAACTAAGAAATAATTCAGAAATATAAATTATTTATTCAATCAATTTATCATCAAGGCCGCTCGTTTTATACAAAATGATTGTATTCAAAACTATATCGAATCGCCCTCGTAGAACCACACAAACTGCTTTTAGATCTCTACGAGGGAGGCGAGAAAAATGTACAGGGATTAGATATGGAACGTAAACAGAAATCTGTGTTATAAAAATATCGAATACATAACAGCGCTGTTTCTTCGGTTATTTATTACGAGGCTATTTTCGCCTCGAAATCGTAACAGAATATGTCGAATACAATCGCAGAGTGAACGTGCGTAAAATTCGATGAAAATGCACAATCAAAAACTAAGTAAGTGAAATATTTTTTCGATTAAACTTACGAATTTGTCAACGGTGCATCGGCCTATGGGCAGTGTGTGGACAACTATAAACAACGTGCGTAATTTTAGGTCGGGGTTTTTTTCCGGATATTTTTAGATTCGTCTGCGAGCGGTTTCGGATTCGATTAAAAACGCTCATATTAAGCGCGAATTTCGCACATATGTCCCGTTTTCCGGCCAAAAAAAACGCATGTGGAAAATCGGATAGTTTGTTGATTTACATTAAATACAGGGAGAATCAACTACACCCCACAGAAAGCTACGAAAGTCATACAGGGGCAATTTAAAACCTCTTTATTTACCAAAGGAAAAACCTTTTCATGTCTTCGACAGTGCAAATTTGTACGCAATATAGGTGCAAGAAAGATAACTTCCATTAGTCTCTTATAATGGAAAAATAAAGGGTGATAATAGGTCGTATTTATAAAAAGAAGCATAACCTTTTGCTTACAAAAAATGAAGGAATTGTTTTAAATATATGCATAAAAAGAAGTGCGTAGGAAGAGGTTTTGTTTCGAGGACCCTGCTGTTGATTTAAAGCAAAAAGCTTTATGGTTTTAAAACCTTTCTCTTATCTTTTGCTTCTACCTTTTACTTCAAAGTAAATGCTTCATTTTTATTAATATGGACTATTGTGTGATTGCAACTTTCTCACTCCTATCACTGTAGTTTTAATAATCTTCTTTTGTTCAACTCATATTGCAAACATATTTGCACTTACCCCTATACTGGCTCACACTGTATATCTTTTACCATAAAACAGTTTCAAATTTTCGCAATTTCCCATTAAAAAAAGCCAATAAACTTACGATTGTTGCGCTCGTTAAATTTCTCCTCGTTGGCCCTTTTGTCGCGCGATTTCTCCCTCATGGCCTTGCCGGTTTTGAAACACTTCTTGGCGAAGTACTCCATTTTTTTCCGCCGGTACGATACCGATCGACAAAATTCACTTTTCAATCGCACCAAAACGCGGCATATTTATCGGCCCAGCACCGTTTCGGAAGAGACAATAAACTAACAATCTGAGCTCCGAGCTAACAGTAGTGCCCGAGTACCATTTCGTCCGTTTCGCCGGTTTTACAGTACCACCAATTATTGCTGTATTATTATTTCGCGATTTCGACGGGGAAATTCGACGAAGGATTAGCAGTAGTACCGCCGGCGAGTACAGCGTACTTACGTGTGACTCTCTTCGTGGACCATTCTAAATCTCAAATGGTATTATTACAGTTAGTATTTACCGAGTCGTTTGGTATAATATTAACATCGCCTATCTTATGGTACTATTGTTGGTACTTATATCGCCTACTACATATTTGCTGTTATATCGAATTTTTCATGTATTTGTAATAAGTATTTGTTTGTCGAGTCGAGTACCTACGTTGTTTTAATTAAAAGGGATTTGGATATTGTTTGAATAAATTATCAGTTGTGTTTGGGGTTATTAACGTTTGTAAATAAAAGTTTATTTGATCTATTTTTCTACAAATAAAAAGGAAATTTTTATAATCGAAAATCGATTATAAATAGCGCTTTGTATAATGTAACATTTACCTATCCATCATGAATATTTAAACGACTGTAATCAGTACCTAAACGACTGATATTCTATCAGTATAACCAAACATTCCCCAGCGCCTCGTGCCTTCGGGGGTCCACAAATGGTACCGCAACCGCCCGGATGGCAAATCCGCGTTTTTTTTTCATCGCTTTTCGCTTCAATCATCAAACCGTTCGTTCGCTTGACCTTGTTAGGTTAAACGCCCGTTAGCCAAATCGAGGACATCGCGGCAGATAATAATTTTTTAGTACCCGGCAATATCATTTTTGCATACAGCCAATAGATAGAATATATACCGAGCGGACGCCAGCAAAGTTCACAGTACTCTCTTCTAATCCTCCGGTATCCTTTGTGACGCACCAGGAAGGATCGAGCCGGAGCGGTTCTCGATTTTAATCTCGGTACTATCCGTACTAGGCGCTATTATGGGGCCGTCTCGTCTCTCTTCGCGCTATAGCTACAAGAAGGCCCGAGAGAGATCAATAGCCGGTTCGTTGTCGTGCTGTTACACTGACCAAGTGCCGGGGTCGTTCACCTACATATAGCTTTTATGCGACTATAATAGAGCTATGATAGAATTGTACAGGGTGGGCCAAATTTCGCCAAACTAGTACTTCGATACTGTGATGGGAAAATGGAGCTGATATTTTAAGTTTCTCTAGAGACTAATATCTACAGTGATTGAATCTGTTATTTACTATGTACGTTTGGACTTCAGTGTTTGATATAGGTGCTACATAAATATACAGGGTGGTCTACTTTATAAAACTTAAATTTGAAACCGTTATAACTAGTATCTTATAGTTATTATTTTAAATGCATCAGTTTGTTTGTGTCTATTGCGGTTTGTTTGTTATTAAAGGAGATAATGGTAAAATGTTCTGTGTATGTATACGAGGTGTGCGAAAATTGTAAGAGAAATATAAAAGCTTACCAAATATGTATGTCTGCTTAATTCGATAAAAAAGCACTAATTACTTATTAGACTAACATTTATACTAATATTCTGTATACAGCCAGGCCAGACGAATTCATTGTAATTACTATAGTGGCTTTTTGATAGATAACATGTAAATTGATAAGAATATTTATATTTACAGATGATTCTAAATTTTCGTTTGCTAATGTAGGTTCACCATATTTAATTCGTGGAAATTTATGGTACATATTCTAAGAGATTTTCGATATAAGACTTCGAATAATCACCATTAAATTAATATTCGAAATCCTGAATTTATAATTTTTTTATACATTTTTTATATTGTGGACTCGACTTGATGAATGTTTCGAATTTTTTTGCGAAATAAACAATGTTCGTAATTAAATTTCCTTATTTCCACACGACACCTACGCCTATGTTTTTTTGAAAAAGCAATTTTTTTACATCCATTTTATAAACACAAATTGAAACGCACTAGCCCAAAGCCTCCGTGGCGCAATTGGCTAGCGCGTTCGGCTGTTAACCGAAAGGTTGGTGGTTCGAGCCCACCCGGGGGCGACAAATTTTTTCCTTCTCAAAACCCAAAATTTTTGATTCTTGGCACATTACTCGCATCGATAATGCACCGGAAGTCGACGCGATAACAGATCGTAATAGCAGACTTACTGGCGTCGCCGAAATCCATATCCTGGACCATTTGGAAACTGGCCTTCGTGGCGTTGTAAATCAACCCCAATGCGAACATGACGGTGCTTCCTCTCTGCCCCTATCGAAACAAAACCGACGAGACGACGGTAAAATCGAATAATCACAGGTGTTTCCCGTCTCCCTCCGTTAATTAATCCTAATCTACCAGGCACTTGTACGTCGGCATTCGAAATCTAACGCTTAAAAAATAGGTAACACACACACTCACACGCACCGACCCGTCGCGAAATTACCAACGAAAATCGACTATCTTAATGAGCCGCTTTACATATTTACATATTCGTTCGAATCGCCATTGTCGAACGAACAAACCGACCGCAATGCCACAATGCACATTGCAAATATGCCTCCTCGGTGGACACGTTTTCTCGGAACTACCACGACCACGGAAGATTACTTGTCAAACAGTTTCGACGTTCTATCTTTCAACCCCTCCGAGCCCGCGCCGTTGCCGCTTCTCCTACACTGACAATCTCCCTACCTACCCCGATGCAACACTTACAGAACACAACAATTAACCAAGAGCACTGGTGCATTTAACTCTACTTTTTCTGCTTATAACTAAGTTGTTGTGGAAGAAACTGGCACGAATTTTGTATTCTTAAAAGTATTAGGTGGGGTAAGTAGGAGTTATGGGGAGAAACTGCACAACTTGGCAACAGTACGGGAAGATATCCCTGCGTTGGAAAAGGACGGCTGGAGGAATCATCCAATAACCGAGAGCTCTGCGATTGGTTGGATCGCATGGGGTGTCTTTTCCTTTGGAGGAAATATTACCGTACGTTTTATTAGTTCAATTGTAGTTTACTTAACTATTTCTAAACAGCTTTAACTTTAACCCCTATTGATTAGAGCGCATCCGTAACGTGCCCTCGACTTTAACAGGATTATTGTGGCCCTTATTAGCGCATTTATTGAACCAATAGCTGTTTGTTAAAACGTACAGGAAACGGGGACGAAAATAGAATAATACTGTACAGGGTGTCTCAAAAAAACCGGCGAAGTTCCAGATATTTGCTGTCCCAGGAGGTCTTAAAAACTAAAATATTAAAATTGTATCGTTTTGCTGGCTTACATTTTATACAAAATAACGCGTGAAATAAATTAACATTTTAATGGGAAACCCAAAATAAGTACTTACATAATTAGTGGAACTTAAAATAGTTTTGATTAAATAATAAATGTACAATATACCTGTCGTACTGTTGAAGCGCTATTTCCAGCGAACTTACTGATAATAGAATTCGAAAGGCATTGGAAATTTCATCAAAAATATCGAACCATCCCAAGAATGCCAGCGATTTGTATAAATACACGTAATAGGTGCACTTATTTAGCAGATACTCGATATTAAATCGCATTCTAAAGCATTAGTAAAGAGCAAAGAATTGGCAAAAACAGAAATGAAAAAAACAGCATTTAGATCTTAACGAAATTCGAAAGATTAGCGAGTGGGCGGAATCGAAAAATTCCCCGCAACTAATCGTTCGTAAAACATTACAAATGCAATCAATTCCACCATACGCCGTAAAATAAACTTAATTGCAGATAATGGACTTTGTTTTACACAAAAATTCGATCACCCTTCGCATTTACACTAGGTAAATCGACGATGTTTGATAATGAGATAGTGGAAGCTCAGTGGCGAGTAAAAGAAGGAATTTTCCTGTAAAAAAAGCTTCCAGTTTTATGCACTAATATGCCTGTAATAAATTATATATAGCCCTTTATTTTCGCGCTTCCTTAATGGCGCAACAGGTGACAACAAACGGGACATCAAAATGACGCCGCGACGCCCTACGCGTCGCATTTACCTGTCCCGTTATCTCGCGACGGCGTTTTCTACGTGCGCTCATGATTGTTCAATATGGCTCTTTGTTGTCCCAGTCGAAATTAATACAAGATACTTCAATTAAACGATCCCTCATTATGTAAATATAATTAAACTGGGCCGGATTTTCGTATAAAAGGGAAACGCCGGGTAAACGAGGAGATCAGTGTGATTTCGCTTTGATTCAATTACAATACCTGAAGCATCGCGATTAGAAGATAAACCTCTAGGTAAGTTTGTAAATACATCGATTGATTAAATCGGGTAATTTGTATTGGGGGTGATAATTAACTGATTTAATTTGCTTGGGAAGCAAACTTTGTACACCAAGCAATTCCCTCAAGCTTTATACGTTACCCACAGTGAGCTTTTAAGTGTACTTTTGTACTCTACAAGCTCCACTCTACAGTGAGCTCTATCACTCGCTTTTTTTTTTAATTTCCAGTACCAAACATCGCCCGAAATGAACCTCCTGCTGCTGACGATGCTGATAGCGATCGCCCTGAATTCGGTGCTGACAGTGCCGTACGGGTTCGTCGGGGTGCGGGGTAAAAAATCGCTGACGGACGCCGCTGGTGCGGGAGTTTACGACGCCGGGGATGCACAGAAGTACGATTACGATTCGGAGGAGGACAGATTGTGGAATTACATAATGCAGTTGGAGGCGAGCCAGAAGCAGAACTACCGGCCGGTACGACCGTGGGACCATCAGGATGTCTTGTACGAGAAGAAACTGCCGCTAGGGTTCAGTGCTGGCAGAGGGAAGAGGAGCGCCGTTCGATCGGATCGTTGATTTTGATTTGGATTGGGTAGTCAATTAAAGTTAGTTTCAATATATTCAATAGTGTTTTTTTTGGGTACAATTTCGTTAGTTGGTAGGAAATTTCCTGTAGGCGACGTTGTTTCATTGACTGACTCATTGGTGTGTTTTTTAAGGCTTTATTTGAAGAGAAAAATAGCGGAAAAAATGCTATAAGTAAATCGACGAGATCTATCGGAAAATCGAAAGGTTTTTCTGGATTTTCTCGGAAAGTACTCGAACGATTTTTTTGAAAATTTCCTAAAATATTCTTAAATTTATTACTAATTACATCACGCAAACCGCATTTCCTCACCTAATTTTTTAGCGAAGTTGTAGGAAAAGTAAACGTAGTCGACCCCGGGGGATTCCCGGGATAATAAACTCTCTGGGCATATGCAGAGTGATTTTCTCAATTCAGGCCTTTGGTGAAAGGGGTAAACAGCCCCTTTGCGAGCGTAAACGAGTGCTTTATCTATATTTGAAAGGATTTCGTTAACACGTTTGTTTAATCGGATTATTTACAACGTAGAACAAACAAAATAATCACCACGATTATCGAAATTAATCGATATTACTGCGAAAAATTGGTAGGGGAAGATTGAAGCGCTTTCAATATTACAATACATTTTATTGAGCATTTGAAAGTATGAACATATAAAAAGTACAAGTACACAACAGTCTGTACAAATAGAATTTACATTAAAAATGTAATATTAAGAGTACGTCGATTATTTACAACAATTAATAATTACGCATGTCTTAAAATATTTTCATGATGCATCGGTAATTTAAAAAGTCCATTGGAATTACGAGAACTAATACTCTTTAAACATAATAATACTATTAATAAATTACTAAATTCTTACAAATTTAGAACAAAAAAAGAAATAAATAACCCTTTTTCAAAATAATTACCTAATATTTGTACCTCTACGGGCTCATTAAAGCCTTCAAGAAGTACTACACTTTAATAAGAAATTAAATTCGATCAAATAAAACATTCTTTATACATATAACCTTATCGGTTTACCAAACTGAGATCTACATCTTACGTTTCTTAGTACTTTTTTCCCAATACCTACTCGCTTACGCGCGTCGAATTTGCACAATTACACTCATCATATCTTAATGAAGAATTATCTAACATCCATTCATCGAATAACTTACATTGCACATTCTGTACTGACGAGACTCGTTCACGAAACATTGCAAATTACGCACAAACGTGGGCATATCCTGCAACAAAAAAAATTAGCGAAATTTCCGAGCAATCTATCAACTTACGGTGTCGCAATTGTGATGGAAATTGGTTAACAAAGCGTTACGTTGCTCGTCCGTTACGCCGGCCATACAGCACACAAATTTCCTCAGGAATGTCGCGTAAAAATCCTCGAAATTCACAGCCGCCATATTGTACACGGCCAATTGGATATCGTCCGATAGGGAATTCTGCGATTTATCCAACAGGCAATTTAGCAGCACCGTCAGGAACTCGCACAGAAGCTGTTGACGGAACAGCATCTTATGGTACAATTTCCATTTGGAGTTCAGCTCTTCCAAAGCGGCCAGACTTAGGTGGAAAACGTTCAAATCTTCTTGCAGCAAAGCCTGTCCGAAAACCTGTAACACAGCCAACAATTGTTCGGGCTTCTGCGGATGCTCGATGCCTTGATCGGTATCGCTGCAACCGGGCGAATAGCCCAGCTTCACTTGCGAAACGTAGAAATACTGCCAACGGTGAAGCAAAATACTAAAAATAACAACCGTTTTATATTATAATCACCCTGTATATACGAATATTTACCTGTACAATAGCGATAACAAAGCGACAAAAACTTCAGGCGTATCTCTTCCTTGCAACACAACCACCGGATAAATATTTTCCATGCTTAATTGCAGAACACTCGGTAGAAACGTTTTGTAACCATTACCCGGAGCTTCGATGATTAGCTGCAGGATTTGCAACAATTTATCCAATCCGCATAACGAATAGTTCTGCCTTTCATTCATCGTCACCTGCAAAATAACCGATAATTCGAAATTCGATACTTCCGTAGGATCAATAAACTAACATGCATGAACACCCCAACAGCATTCTTGGTTTCTTCCTCCCCCAATTGCTGTTGAATCACCCCCATCACGTTCAAGAAAAACGTCAAAAGGTGATCGCAGGCCTCTTTGTAGGCGTATTTGCTGCTAAACACGGGGAAGAGATACAACCCGTGCTGTATCGTAGGCTTCAGTATGGCGGTTAGCAATTTCTTCGAGGCTATCGGGTAATGTTTGCACCGTTCGACTATCACAGACAAAGAGGGCAGGGTGTTCTCGACCACTTGGAGCGTCCTGTCTTCGCGACAGCTCCTGAAATCCAGGTGGTAATCCAGGCTCCTGAAATCCTTCGTGAGGTTCTCGAAGAACGCGTCGATCATCGAAGTCCTGCGATTGGAATCCTCTTGGCTCAATTCCCCCCAGGGCTTCAACAGCAAATTCGTCACCGAGCTGTTCACCACGCAAACCGTTTGCTTATCACAGAACGTCAAGTTCGGCGCGACTTGTATGAATTGCACCACCGATGGCGCCGCTAGCAGCAGAGGGGCGTGCACGATGTCGGTGAAACGCAGCAGAAGATGGGCCGCTGATAGTTTTATTTTAGACGATAGCGTGTTCTGATTGCGCAGCACTGGTAGAGTGATGTCCAAGATGGCCGTCATGATGTAATTGTTTATGCTGTTCTTCTGAGTGGTCCACGGCAGAAGGGTTTTTATGCCGCACAATAGTTGACTGTGCCTGGAAACAGAAGTGAATTTAGGGGAATTTTTACCTTGTAAAAATTACTTACAATTCTATGAACGACGATTTAAGTCTTGTATCTCCCTCCCTGATGATGAAATCGAACAGTTTAGTCTCGTTGAACAGAGAGGCGCATTCTAGTAGTTTCTCTACGATGCTGTTGAGAACGGGAATGGGCGATTGGCAATGATCCACGTAAATAGAGGACAATCTAAAACGATTTGTTAAATAGAATAAGTCGATAATTAAGGTAGTTTAGTACCTAGTGAGTGCTTGAGTGAGCGATGAAAAATCCTTAAAAACGTACGACAGTCTCTCGGTCTCCGATACATCCAGTTTTAACGAAGGATTTTGATAATCTAGAGATTGTTCTAAACTACGGAAAATATCGTAGGAAACTTTCCACGAGGAGAGCTGAAAATTTCGAGATTTTTTATAAGTAACCACGTTGTAATTAAGTTTACTCACAACTAAACCGAACGTTTCTGCCGGTGTATATTCAGCAATTACCGCAATAACTTCAATCGTTGTTCTCAAAAACGCCTGCCATTCCGTCTCATCCTGCAATTACGCATACACAACATTAAATACTTGCCAAAAAATAATTTCCTATACAACTTACATTTTCGTCTACCTGATTATCATCTAGCAAATTCAACTGATTGAAGTTGTAGGTGAATTGGATCTTCTTCAGTAAGGTGGTGACCAAAGTCAAGAACACATCGGAATACTTTCGATCGTTTTGCGTTTTGATTTGCTTGGCGAAAGTCGCCCAAACGTTCAAACAGCACAAATACGATTTCACGGAGACCAATTGCAAGGTCAATTGGAACAAAGGCGACAGCAATTCCAAAGCCGAGAAATCCGGTACGGTTTCCAATCTCCAAAAGTGCGCGATCAGGAGAATTAACAACTCCGATAGTTTATCAATAAATCTAAAAAACGCTCATTTTAATACACCCAGCTCTCAGCAGGATATTATTATTATACTTACACAGGATCCAAAGAATCTATCCTATTCGGAGAACTCGTAATTTCCTTCAGCAAATCAACAGTGTGATGGTACAATTGGTAATAAAAATCTTGCGTGTTAGGCGGAGTGCATTTCCGATAAAGCAGCTCGTTTATAGTAGACATGGCCAGTACACACATATCATCATCATCCTACAAAAATGATACTTTTACAAGCAATTCGAAACGCATTAACAGCACTTCAAACCTGTGAGTATGAAGAGACGTTGGTAAACGTGAAAATCGCTTTGATTATTTGCGATGGTATTCTTTGCACAGGGGCCCAAGAAAACAGATGCTGTACGGTTTCTAAGGCTTCTTTGGTCAAGGTTTTCGGGTCGGGCCTGAAAGAGGCGGTCACCAGGCTCTGAGACAGCGTGGGTGATGATGAGGGATGAGCCGGTGATGGAGGCGGAGTGGCAGTGGAAGTGTGTCTCGGTTTCGTGCCTGTAAAACGTGTTTTCTTTTAGAAGTTCCCCGATATCGAAGCATTGTACTTACCTAGATTGTCTAAAATGTTAGTTAGTAATTCGAAAACAACAGGAATGTACTGGTGCAACAGTCTTTTAATTTCTTCTTTTCTAATGTTAGATTTGTAAGTCGCTTGTATACTCATGAATTCCTCGCTGGTCGTTTTTAATAGAGTCAAGCCTATTAATTGATTCGGCTCGTTTCTTAATAACTGGAAATTAGAGTACTTATTACATCTTGCGTTTTATAAATCTATTTTGACTCACCTCGAGGATGTTATTGAAGAAATTTGGATACCTAACGGGCCAGTCGTGTTTGGCTATATCGATGATTAATTTAGAATATTTGTATCTGAAAAAATGAGGGGACATAGGCCCTTGTTCCACTAAGTAGTTCTGGAGTAAATTTTTTATTTCTTCCTTCGCAGACCACTCGATATTAGTCCATTGTTGATTAATCACAGTCTAAAAACATTTGGACATCAAAAATGCGGAATTAAAATGTAAATAATATCTTTTACCTCTAAAGATGATAAGGCGAACATTTTTACATACTGATTGGAGGTATTCGACAAGAAATGGAAGCAATATTTCCACAGGTGCTGCAGAGATTTGAAGTAGTTAAGTTGCTGCTCAATTTCTTGTTTTCTACTGTTATTCGTTAAGGGATTGAAGAATTCCTCCATGAGTTGCTCGAGGGCTATCAGGGACCCATTGTCTCGGGGATCCTGCAAATAAACAGAATGTATTCTTCGTCCAAGGAAATTTTGAATTAGTTTTCAGCGAATTATCCGTTAATAGAAAGGTTTAAAAAATACCATGATTGTTTTTTCGCCGCAGTCTTATTCTTATGCCGAATTTTTATTGTCGATCGAAAATTAATAAGGTAAAAAAAGGGGAATAAAGTGAAAACTTGATTTTCTTTTTTGGCCTTCCCTAACTTTGACAGGTTACTGATGTGCTCATAGAAAACGTCATTCGTCAAGACGTCAAATCTTCTTCGTTTTTAATATCAAATTGAGACTTCATGGTTAGGGGTGTTTAGCGAATATCAGCTGACTGTCATTGTCACAATCTAGGGACCCCAGATCTCCAAAAAACCCCAACTCCAAAATGCAATGAAACTTGAAAATGTGATTGAAAAAAATCGAAACCCAAAATGGTTTCACTTTTTGAAAATTATGAACAGCAATATTCTGTTTTAACTGCCGACATTACAGCTCAAGTAGGGCTACTAACAGCTTCAGCTTCAAGTAAGTACAATTGCATTTACACTTCTCTTTACTTTGTAAACATTATAAGTGGGTTACTCATTAGATTTCTTGTTTTCGCATAGAAGACCGTCGACAGCTTATCTCGAACATAGAAAAACATGTCGAAGAAGCCCAGGAATTAGTAAGTACAATCATCTAAATCCACCCATAATATCTTAATTAACATTCCTACGATTAGCTGGAGCAAATGGAGCTGGAGGCCCGGGAGGTCGAGCAATCCAAGAAGCAGAGGTGCAGAACGAAATTAGACTGCTACAGGGCCGAATTAAAAAGACTGACACTGGATTACATTAAAGCGAGGTCCGTTAAACAGGGCATCCTGTACGACAGCAGCGAGGAGCTGAGCGATGTCCGGATATCGTCAGATCAAAAACAAAGGTTGCTGGATAACTCCGAGAGGCTGGAACGATCGAATAGGCGACTGGAAGAAGGGTATCGGGTGGTGGTCGAAACGGAAGACATCGGGAACCAAGTGATGAAAAATTTGGCCGAACAAAGGGAAACCATCCAGAGGACTCGATCTAGAGTAAGTTACTTGTAATTTACAATATTTTGCTTACTTAAATTTTCTTGTAGTTAAGAGAAGCAGACGAGGATTTGAGCCGATCAGGAAGACTAATGAATTCTATGATAATGAGATCCCTCCAACAGAAAGTGGTCTTGTACACAATTTGTGCCTGTTTCTTAGTAGCTATTTGCCTAGCCATTTACTTGGGAGTTAGAAGGAGTTAAAATTGTTAGCGTTGAGTGAGGAAAATTTGACCGACGAGTATCTGAAATGCTTGTAACGATTCATTGGTATAGTTTTAAAAATGCTAGTCTATTTAACGAATTCTCTGAGTGTAATATTTTTTAGTATTTATGACGATTTTTTTCTAAGCTAAATAAGTTATTACTTAAATTCTCTTTCATTTATTAAAAAGACACGGAACAATGCGTTTGGTTGCTCAATAGTGATTTACTTGTAAAATATTTGTTAAAAAATATCTGATAATATACGATTGTGATTCATTTTATTATGGTAGATTTCATTTAATCATTTAAGTACACACTTAGATAAGATTAACTTCAGTTTGTTTGTATATATTATTTTTTTATAATTTATTTAATAGAATTAGGAACAGTCTGTACTTTGTACAATTAATTAATTAACCATAAAAGCGTTTTCACACGGTGCAATAAATTGTTGCAATGTTGCATTGCAGTTAAAATACAAACGTTCAAATGCGTAGTTTTGCATATATTGCAATAAATTGCACCATGTGAAAAGCCTCTAAGTAAGTGCATACATACTATTTATTTGAATTGTAAATATAACATTGTTATGTAATAACTTATGGATGAAAGTTCAGTTTTCTCAGGTTTCCAAATATTAAGATTATTTTACTCGTGCTACTGATAATTTTCAAGTTAATTTCACTTTAAAAAGAAACTTTATTATAAGATAAGCTCAGGTAAAATGCAAAATTTATTTAAAAGGGAGTACCTACTTGAAGTATTATCTTTCCCAGTATAATTTTGGAAATGTGGTGCTGAATTTTGTTAGTAGAATATAATTTTACACTAAGGATTTAATTCATTTCTATTCTGTAAATTGTAACTGTATTTTTGTTATTTGTTTTAGTATGGAATTAGAGTTTTTAATAAATTATACATTCCCTTTAAGCGAGTTTTTGATAGGTAATAAAAAATATAAATTCTCAACTAACATTTAATATTTAATACAGAAGAATGGTAAAAAGGAAATACATATATATCTATAAGAAAAACATAAAACTTATTAAAACTACAAACTTACATTAAAAAATGGCAGCGATATTTTGATCAATCATTAACAAATTTAGAAATATAAAAATTACAAATTTTCCAAAAAAAATTTATTGCACACATTCCTAAATAACATTCAACCCAACACACTCACGTAATTAAAGATTGCTTTATGATAGCAAACACAAAGAAATAATTACTGTACTTACATAAAACTATTAAAATAATGTAGGAGTAGAATATTCGTGGCGAATAACAATTTAATCTCTTGTCATTAATCAACACCATTATTTACCTACATGACTCCAACAACAAAAGATTAAATTTTAGTACCAACTAAAACGAGAAATTACAATATACATCTACAGCATAGTTATCAGTCACACTGAAGACTAAATTCGCTAGCATTGCAATTACCCAAGTTGTATCATCTAATTCATCTACAATTAATTCTAATTTTTATAGGAAAAAACACGCTATAACAGCTATAACTTTTCCTCAATCGTTACAATACCCTAATAAACAGAGAGTTCAGTTTAATCGAGTAATTAGGGCAAAATTACCGTCTTAAACTGAAGTAAGTAGAAATGGTAGGAAGGAATTTTGGTTTACGGCGCGCACCTGCAGACGCAGCAGGAAGGAAAAAGAAACCAGTCCATGAAGATGCCTCTGCAGTCGTTCTGAGGATCGTAGGCGAGAAGCCGATGCCATTTGTATTTCTGTTCACAGCCGCAGTCGTTTTGACACCGCTTGGTCGATTGTCTCCTGCAAACAACACACCAATTAATCCGGTTAACCGGCGAGAATCCTGCAACTTACGCGCACACTTCCTGGTGTATAGCCTGCTCGAAATGTTGCGTGTTCACTATGGCACGGATTTTCCCCGCTGAGTTCGACGCCCAGAACGGCGTCACTATTTCGATTTTGCTCTCGCAGGAGTCGATCCGGCCGCTCTCGGAGCTTTGGTTATTCCTGAAGTTCTGCCGGGGGCTGCGGTTCTTGGAGAAGAGCTTCTCGAAGCTGTGGACGGGGTCCGGACCGGGGTCGGTGTGCAGGTCCGGCACGCCCGGCTTGGCCGACCGCTTCCTGCGGCCCTCGCCCGGGCCGTAGGAGCCCTCCTGGCCGTAGGAGTCGTCGTAGTAGGGCATGTCGAATTCCCCGTACATCCGCTTCATCAGGGCCTTGTTCTCGTCGATGAACGACTCGATGCGATCCCTGAAACGGAGCGCGAATTGTTCGGACGAGCGGTTACAATGTATCGGGTACTTACAGTGGATAGGAGTTTCCTGCGGTGGGACAATAGAGTTGTAGATCGCGTATTATGCAAGGAACTCCGCGGATGTAACCGCCTTTTAATTCTAATCCTAATGCTACAGATAATGCTGTCCATAATATCTGAAATGAATAATAATTTGTGCGATATTTTCGTGCGTTAAGGACGGGGATTTTCAATTTTTTTTAGAAAGTGAATTATTTTTTTGTATTCAACAAATCATCAATTGGCTCGAGTACACTTGCATTTGTATTTTACCTGTCGGATACTGACCTCATTTACGTTTGAATGAAATTTTACGGCTACGCAATCCGTCTGCCGCTACATAATTAGTGGATATTTTTATTTGTTACCTAATAAATTGAGATTTCAACGTTTCATTAAGTAAGTTATGCGTTCAGATCTATTTATAAGACGCACAAACGAGATTATACCGTCGGCGGAATATTTCTGAAATGCTATCACATTACGAAAATAATGTGAAATTGCCGATTAATTGGTTACAAAGAACTCCTTTAATCAAACAAATTCTAAATACATATCCGATCATAAAATGATTTGGTGCGATGACCAATCGCAGGGATTCCTTTTATTCGCAGGAATTCGCCGAGTGTCCTCCCGAGCGCACTTGGCAATTACCAAGTGCTAATTACAGTTTAAATTGCTTTTCTACAGGTACTATTTACGATTCAATGTTCGTGGTTAAATCTGATTCATCGGGAAAATCGTAGCGCGGATACGCTTGACATACTTATTGTTATTGAACGGAATCGATTATTTCGTTACACCATTTGTCGCGTTATCGTGTGCTTCCTATTTCGGCGAGGATGATGTACTTTTTTGTATATCCTGGGAGAATTTAGTCATACGATGTACGTACGGGAGGATTTACCGATAAATTTAGCGAAAAAAACGAAGCGGATTTCTGTACCAGGACATTATAAATAGACCAGGATGGTGCATAAAAAATTGTAACGACGGGAAAACCCTGCGGTTGATACACGACAAAAGAAGTGTATCACACAATACAACTTATTTCAGGATGAACCGAGGAATTTTACAGATATTATCCCAAACTCGACTCTATCGTAATAATCGAATTTATTACGAGTACTACCTTTAGAACCGGATGACTAACAGAGAATATATTGGTTTGAGGTCACGATTTATTGTCGTATATCGAATTTTTCCGCATACCGAACACCCTCAACCGCTTTTATGATTTACTTTTACCGAGCAGGGTCAATTCAACGCGGTTAATAAATAATAAAGCGACGCGATTTCGAAACAGCTTTATCAAAGCCGGGCGCTGTTGAAGTTAAGTTAAAGCAGGGAGAAAATCTGCTAGACGCATCTGGCTTGTTAAGTGCCTATTAAAGGTCGCCATTGGGATGTGCTTGCGCGCGGAAAAGGCGCTTTCTATTATTAATTAAAACCGTTTTAAATTCAACGGTGGTCATCAAAAATCACGGATGTTGACAAGAAAGTTGTACCGTTCGCAATTATTAGTAGTACATCGAAATTTTCGTGGCGATTTCGTAACGATTAAGTGCATTCTCCAATATTGCAATCTAATTCGCGCCGAGGAAGCGGTTTAGATAAATCGACCGCTATCATTTTTTTTTAATTTTTAACCAAAATAGAAATCCGCTGTACATTTAGAGATAATTAGTAATTGAAAGAAATTTCCAGCCTTGACCGATCGAATTTGAAAGACAATTCACGATTGTGACCTTACGAAATAATTAGCACCGATGTGTTTTTGTCAAACAGACCTGTTGCTACTATTTTCATTTTTATCCCGCTTCTGATTTATTGCATTATTTTTATAAAAATTGATAAACCAGGAATACAAACTTAACTACACGTATTAAGAGAATAAACTAGGATAATATTGTTAAACAGAACCTATAAATCGTCTCTTTGCTAGAAATGATTATTGCACGAGCGAATAAATCAATGGGCAGTTAGTGTATGCAGTTCTCGTTAAATTACCAGCAATAATACCGTAAAGCAAACGACCCGAAGCTAAAAAAATCGCGTCAATAAGTTAGTTATTTTTTTCGTTCAATCACGTTTTTAATAAGTACTCCAAACGACCTTTCCTGCGCTACCTCAATGCTTTCCATACCTGAGCCGATACTATCACAATACCGTTGAATCGCAATCGTTGTTATCGCGCGAAAACGCTCAATTATTTCACGATTTTCGAATTAATTAGGCGGAACAGGAGGAAAGGTTAAACAAATCGTCGCGAATTTGTGGCCGAATAATTCATCGAGCGCGTATCAGGAACTAATCGAGCTGTTGTTTCGAACGGCAAAAACAAAGATTTAATCCGATTGATACGATTTTCTTCCAAGGATACGCGGCTAATTAATCCGCTCGAGACGTTAATTATTCCCGATTGATAACGATCGGGTTATTGGTATGTGGTCGGAGCGACACGTGAGTCGGCGTATCTAATTTTAATAACTTTATTGTTAATATTCGTTGCGAGAAACAACAAATGGTTTTATTAGTGAGTACCTTCTCGTCGCTGTTCATGAAGGCTTTTAGGGTCCGGTTGACTTTCAATGCGACGGGAGTGGTCGGTGGAATTTTAAGAAGACTTTTCTGAGTTTTATAATTACTATAAAACCATACAGAGTTCGTTTATTATACGAAATTTTGGATCGAAAATATTTTACTCGCCTCAAGAAAATGGTGGAGGAATCAAGCGCATCCACCATTTTTTAAAATTAGTAAAAAATAGTTTGCAAATTTTCGACGCAAGTCGATCGATTGCACAATATTAATTCAGTAAATTAGGGATATAAAATTTTGAAAATTTGATAAATTCGAAACGTACCTGCGACAGAAGGAATATTCCCAAGGTTCTGGTGAAAAATCCCAATTTCGGAGCCCTCGACCACATTCTGCTGCGATGAGCGACCAAACGACTATGATACGTGGTACAAACTAATTACCGGCAATCGAACGAAGTAAAATTGCTTGAATTGTAAAAAAAGTGCCGATGCGCTTGGCAAGGTCGATTTTGCTGATCTTTCTTCCGTGAAAATCGAGGCGTACGCGGTGGGTTTGGCCCGATTTTAATCGATTTAATTAATACCTTGCAGGTACTCATCCTGAACCAGCAGTTTTATTCGATGTTTACCCAATTACTCAATTGAAATTCGCAAATTAAAAATTTCATTAAAAGTTAATAATGTTTACCTCTATTAAAATAATTAAGTGCAACACACCGACCTGCCTTTATTTAATCGTATCTATTACTACTATAATAGATACCTGTTTTATTAGTTAATTAAATTTTTATAAAAAATCGCGGTAGGTATTACAGGTAGGAATTTTAATTCGTTCATTTCGCTGCTCCATTGTTCGAACGAAAAAAAGACCTCTGCGTTTACTGTTGCAATAGTAGGTGCAACACTAAATTTTTCTCGCAATTAAATCCACTCGGAACGCACGTTTAATTGTTTAATATCAACAACGACCTCGGTCTATTTAGTTCCAGTTTCAGTTATCTATTTGTCAACGATTTAACGATCGATCTGGCTCAATTCAAACGAGAGTTCTCAAGATAAACTACGTTTACACAGCAATCGCTAAATCTTACTGTTCTTCGATTTTTTAATGATTATCGCGTTTTATCACTAAGTTTCGGTTATTTTAAAGGGAGGAAGAAACCTTTTTTGTGCACAAGGAATTATATTTCTTAATGTATTAATAGATTAATATTTTCTCTTCAAATTAAAAAAAAATAATTCTCTTATATCTTTCATACATTCGAATTCCAAAGGCCAGTATTCGGGGATCTTTTTTAACAGTAATCAATCAGTTTAAAGAGTCTCTTTAAAAGATAAACAATGCCATAGTTACTCCATAACAACAGTGTAAACTGTCAATTGAAAGAATCTCCTTAGTTACTCCATAATAACCAATGTAAAACTGTCAATTGAAAGGATCTGATTGATTGAAAGGATTGATTAGCGTTAAAAAGGTGCGCTGATACTGTCCAAAATGAATTTTGGATTTGAAATTCCTGTGTAAACCGAGTTTGTTTTCACATCGACAACGCCTATTACGATACACAATAAAAGTTTTACTATAATTGTTACATGACATTGAATTAAATAATACCTTTGTTATCTGTTGCCATAAGTTTTTTTTTCTAATAGAATAAAGAAATAGCGCCAATTATAGAGCGAATACAGTGCGTATTAACGATTCAAGTTTTACTTACGGGTATTTGCACGAACGTCCCGTTACTCAAAACTGGATACGAGTAGAGCGGCACCACCGGTATGCTCCCGTTTTTGATATAAATGGGCCCCTGTATGGGCGTCACGGGGATGCGACGGCCCTTCTCCTCCACCTCTTCCTCGTAGTCGTAATCCACCGGCACTCTACTCTTAGTCCCGCCGTTTCTCACTCTATTGTAGCCGTCGTGGCCGCGGCGGTCCTGGTCGTAGCCCGGGCGGCCGCGGAAGTCGCGCCCCGGGTGCCGGTGCTCCTGCCGGCCGGGCGGGCTGCGCTGGTACGCGGGATACTCCTCGGCCAGGAAGGGCTTCTGCGGCGGCGGATAGGAGTAGCCCTGCTGGTGGGTCTGGTAGGCGTCGTAGTGGGCCGGCGGCTGGTAGTAGCTCGGGGCCGGCGGGCTGGGGGCGCCCAAAAAGGGAGCGGTGTAGTTGAGGAGGGCCATCGTTCAAGCGACGGGGGAGCGCTGGTTCATTGTCGGGCGGGTCCCGGCGGGGTTCGTAGGGCCTGAAATCGAGCATGAGGTAGATGTAATTGTGTACAAACAGATGTTATTGCGGAATCCGCGTCGCGGTTTTGATGGAGGAGACTTTCCACGGCGCGTTAATGTCGCTTTCTTTAACCTCTCGCGACGAGTCGAAATTTATTCTAAAACGCCGGCATTTAAATAAATTAAATCCGTTAATGAATTCGGCTAATTCGCCGGATTCCCGCCCGATTGAGACTTTCTAACCAGCTGCAGACGCCGATAAATCAAACGATAAATAATTCATTACCAGAAAAGCGCGAATCGAAGTCGCGTCGAATGCATTTACGTCGGAAAAATCAAGCCGCAATTTATCGAGATAATTATTACATATTAGTAAGTTTTATCACCATTGAGAGAAATCAATTTGCTGCGACATTATTTATCGATTCGCGCACTCTTGATTTATTATTTTTTTATTGTAGAACATGATGATAAACTGTCGTTCAAATGTCAACATAAAAATACTGTGCTGCGAAATGTCAAAATTTGACGTTTTAATGAAACGCGAAAATTTTGCGATTAACTAAAAAATGGAATCCAATTAGATGCTATAAGTTTATAATTTTTATAGAGAGCTGTAAATTTCAATCAAAATATTTATTTTTGGAGTGTCTTTCAAAATCTACTATCCTTGTTTTATTAATTGACATTAAAAAGTTATGGATGTCGTTAGTTCACGTTAATCAAGTTCTCCTGTGGCTGTCATTCAAATGTCAAATTAAAAATATTGAACCCAAACGTCAAACTTTTGTATTAATCACATCATTTTAATAATTGCCCCTTTTAAGATAATTCTTACATTAATTTGGCTATACCCAATAGGTACCTACTTACCTAGTTATCTACCCAAGAAAAATAAAAGTTTTTTTCATCATTACCAAACTTATACTAAGCAAATAATTGACATAGCGTACGCGCTTGTTTTGCTACAACGACATTACGCAATCCCTCCGTAGGTACTGGCATTATTTATAACGCTACGTTAAATTGATTGTCGATTGAATATTAAAATCGCCTGTATCTATACATAACTAGAGATCTAATATAAATATTACAATAGACATAATTGCCGCAAAAAAGTCGAGTGTAATCTATTTCAGTTCGACCATTAGCATAATTGTTGAACAGTAAACATGTTAAGACTAGCGAGTTCGTTTGCGACACGAGTACACCTAATTCTTGAAAGTTCAACGTGATTCGTATGAAAGTGAACGGATTGCACTTGCCCATGTTCAATGAACGCTTTTAAAGTCGATACAAATCATCTAATTACAGGATGTTCCATTAATACAACAGTAAATTTCAGTTTGAATTTGAATCGCTCTGTATACGACAAGCAAACAAAACGCCAGTAAAGAGCACAATAAATTATATCGGCATTAGTTATTAATATTCCATTTAATCGAATCGCCTTGTAGGTGTACCTACACGTTTTCCTTAATTACATAATTTTCGAATAAATCATCCCAATGTGATACAAATCGCCGTTTATTATCCGGAGCGCGGTGGTAATATTTTTTCGAAATGCCCATTCGCGGGCAATAATATTCGTTTAGCGACCTCGATTCCGTTTTTCTGCGGCCGCGGGTAAACGGTTTTCCTTTCGTTCGCGATACCGATTTTATTGTCACGCTCAATGCCGGCGAATACGCTGAAAATTTAATTGCCGTTTGGCCGTCGAGCGAAAATCGCGTTTAAAGGTGAATGAAATTCGCTGGTAGTTGAAGAAATAAATTGTTAGAATTTGTATTTAATAGCGTTTTGTTTGTTTTCTTATCGATTAAATTGATTTTGTGATGTCATTCGGCTGTGTAATGAATGAGTTTAATTAGTTTATTTACTATCGTCCTTGTTTAATTTATTGCATTAAAAGTTTTTGATTTTTGTAAATACCCAGTAGAATAATAAATACTCGACCATTTCTGATACATTTAAAATTAAAAAAAATTTTTTGAATGAAATAATTCGGTGTAGGTAAATAGCCCATTTAGGTCTTACAACATTGCTGTAAAAATAAATAATTTATCAGAGAAAAGTAAAAGTAACCCAAATCTAAGATGAAATATGTGATAAAAATTGTTGTAAATTAATTTGTAATTTATTCAGATTTTATTCTTCATAAAAACCGAAAATTAATGGGTTTACGAACTATTATTGGGCAATTTTTCATGGTAAATTGAGTACTTATTTAAAATATCTACCCGACGAAAGGCAGTTAAATCAAGCGCATAAATTTACAAAAAAAATCGTAAAATTTTTGAAATCAATCAAATCGCTAATGAATTTCGTTGAAATCGTAAAATTCTCCTACACTTTCTACGAAACGAAATTCCATCCACTCCGATTTTAAGCCAAATTAAATTAACCTTTGGTTAACCATAAAAGCCAAACAAAACTTATGCAACGTTCCGCCGATCGTTAGACAAAAAAAAAATCTAGGTGACCGCTTTCTTTTCGTCTCACCTTTTTCGACACCATCCAGCCGCTCATTCGGGCGTTCGGGAACCCGTCGAAACGATCGATCTACCAATACCAATGCACTGATATTACAAATCCAGCTCCACCGAACCAATCGCCCAGGCTGCAAGCGAGGTATATCGCGCGATCTAAACACTCTGTATAGCGAGGTGCGTGAAATTGGACTGAATCTTGGCCGAGGATGCCGACTGTGGAGAACCCATACGCAGAATGTAAGTGCACGATGTGATGGTGGTAATTGTGGGAGACCCCTCTCTTGTTATAACTTGGTGTTTTTCTGTCTTCACTTAGATCGCCTAAGTGATGCTATATTACACGTTTCGTACACACCCTGTATATTTATGTATCGATGGTGTTTAGATACGAATCAATTAAAAGTAGTTCACATTTACATTTACTTTTTCCTATATAAAAATTCAATACGAGATGAAACTTTTATAATGAAAAATATACTTAGTAATATCAATTTTAATATTATGGGTATACAGGATGAGGAAATCGTAATTTATGCCCTGCATACTCGATTCAATGAAAATTTATCAGTCATTTTATGTGCTTAGTTGGAAAATGAAAAATTATTGCGGTGCTCGTCGGTATATGGCCTTTCCGAGAAATTCGATTGCACACCCATCAGGCAAGAGGCCGTTGTATATTCCATCGGAGTGATCTAAATTCGGATGATTAAAAGAATAGAGGAAGTAAAAGTGAAACAATTCATTATGTAGTTGCGTGTTCTGACCTTGCGTTCGTATCGCTCTCGCTCGAATAAACATTATCTGAATATATTTGTTGGATATTCCGTTCTTGAATTCATGCATTTCGAAAACGAAATTCGATAATATCGATCGGTTTCTTCGAAATGCTAATTCGTTTCCTATGTTTTGCATACGTATGAGTGCGTGGAAATATCCGCACGAATTAGAACACAATAGTTTTATCTGGTAGATATCTTACCTTGCAGATCCTTCTGCCTTTAATTTTATCTGCATCATTATAATTTGTCATTTTACTACTACATCATTTCTGTGTTTAATTGGATCTTCAAGCACTTAAATACGCTTGTAAATATTTTCTACACTCATTAGTAAAGTTATTTCCGTTCTTTTTGACCGAGTTTACTGTTCCTTTACATAGAAAAAAGGATAGGTCGATATTGCATAACTCACAGCGGAATAAATTAGATACATTTTAATAAATTAGACCGAATTAAAATAAAATACGCTATGTAAATGCTTGATAATTATTTAACAGTTTTAATATCTATGAGTAATCGCATACACTCAACGCGATTCCTTGGCGTTTACGTAGAATTGCGAAAATTAATTTTTAACGGATTCGAATCGCTAATATGGATTTGATTTGGTAAGGAATATTTCATGCACTTTGCTTATGCAACTCAACTAGCACTCTTAAACCTTGCTTACATCATGAAATTAGTACAAATAGTACTATTTTGGTTGTATTCTGCATTGATAAAGATGTTAATTTTTTTGGCTGTAGAGAATACATTCACTAATTGGATTTGTTTGTAGTGATAATATTAGTGCTGGTACTATTCTTGTGTAAATAAGGCTTTAATGCTTTGGTACTATTATTATTAGAATCTAGTATATAGGCAATACATAGTACATAAATGAATAAAGAGTTATCTAACAGTTGGTACTACATTTTCAACAATTCTTGAACTGAAGATAAATTTTATACTATTTTAATGTTAATCAGCCCTACTTTATTCAACCCTTATGTTACTAACCTGAATCATTAATATGCTTCCCCTGTATTAAGGGGTTCTTTTCTTTGCGATTCTAAAGTAAACCAAAGTAGGGAGTAAAAACTAAGTAAAAAAAGGGTAGAGCAGTGAGAAATTTACTGCTCTATTTAACGCAAAAGTACTAAATAATCCATTAGAAACAAACTTTTATCCTGTCTTAATTACAACAATTACAATTAATTCAATAGATACCAACTATCGATTAATAAATAATCCTATAAGCACTGAATTTATTACTTAACAGAACATAATTTCGATGTTATCTGGTAATATTTCAGGTGTGTTTGCATAAACACAAACACGCTCTCAACCTCAACAGTTATTTGTTATTGTTGTTCCTTCGAGTACTATCAGATATGCATTTGTTTTAAAATTCACAGTCGATTCACAATAAACAAATAAATTCGCTATTTCTCATTAAAATCGTTCCAATAGAGCATAAACAAATTTACACCGAGCTTTTATGCGGCTTGGTGCGTAAATACCGTGTGCCCTCATAGATATACTGCATTTTTCATCTGCTGAATCTAGATTATTTTAATGCAGATAATCGCTAGTATTAAAATTTCGAATAGTTGTTTAATGGTTTTAGATGTGAAATATACGTTTACACAATAAATTTAACTATTAAAGCTCGTTTATGGACAACAAATACTTCTAAGGGAATACATTATTTTTTTTCTGTGATTAGTTTGGTATAATTATTGTATACAAAGAACACGGTAAATAAATTTACTGCTCTGTGCAAGTATGGAAATTAATTGCTATTAATTTCTATCTTATATCTAATAATTTTTGTATTAGATATGTATCTTCTTTCATGATAATTTGCTTGAACACTTGAGACACTCGTTATCACAATTTAACAAGAATTTTTGAAGCAAGTACGAAGAGATCTTCTAGCGAGTCACGTAAACATAGTTATGGAATCAATACCGGCAAGTGGTTGGTTCATGGTTTAGTTTCAGTAGTCATTTTATGCCATTTTCTATAGGAAACGTCAACAGATAACAGCGCATGTTTACGACGCCGTAAAAGTAAATGGTCCTGGAAAAATACGGCGGCATTAGCGAAACAAATTTTTTGCGCGCAATTCAGCTCGTCCTTTTTCTTTAAATCCTTGCGTCGAATTGTCAGAAAAACTGGAACAAGCCACGGCGAAACCGAAGGGAATTAAATTAACGACCTAAAATTGATCGTTTGCTACTCTATATTTTATTAACTCTCTAAACGTTCACAATCATTCAGTTATACGAGTACGTATGTAATGAGATAATAAAAAAATTAACGGCCTAACAATTTATTGAAATGGCCAACACTTTAGTTCTGCTGGAAATGGCTCTTTAATTTCCGATTGTACAACTGATTTGACAACTCGGTTATATCTAACGATTGCCGGTTATCAAATATAAAGCGTATGAAAGTTTTGTTTGGAATAATTGATTGAACGATAGGCGATTCTGTATCCGGAGTGACATCAAATTCCGCCAGGTATCAAAAAATTGGAGACATTGATGTATGCAGGCCGATCGTAGATTGATAAACAACAAACAACCTCCTTATTTAATACTTATTATACTTCAGATAATATATAACGGGAAGCAATAGTCGATTTCATTACCTCGTCTCTCCGAACAAAGAGATGTCGGATAAACTGATAGAATGGTAACCCGGCGTATGAGATGCTATTTTGATGTTTGTAACATTAACGAGATTATACAGCTGAAATTTATCTGGCTATTAACATTTTAGTTAGAGTCGTACCAGCCGGTCAATCCATCATAAATATCTCCATATCGATGTAGCTGCGCGTCGCGCTGGAAATTCAAAGGAATCGAGCGATTCAGAAACCGTTTCTTGGATTTCGAAGGCGTCCCAATTCATGAATTCTCCTACGTCTATGTGCCCATGCACCGTGCCAGGGGCGCCACGATTTTGACCCCACGCGTGCTCACCGACCGTTCGCCTGCTCTTTCTTTATTACGCTCTCGCCGCAAAAATGCGCTTCTTCGCTTTTCCGCCCAATTAAAACCGCCATTTTCCGGCCGCGCCGAAAGGAAATTCGCACGACGCCAATTCGAACAGATATAATTGCGCTCGTCCTCGCTGAATTCGCGGTCGGAGAAGAAAAGAAAGAAGCGGCCCGATTACATTGTGTTTGTATCTGTATTATCTCATTTGGAGGATTTCCACGGGTGCCTATGGGTCCGAGCATGGGCTGATGTCGATAGCGGCAGCGGTATCGGCCTTTAAGCCGCTACAAGAAGAATAAGAACAAACGAGAAGGATAAAAAAAATATATTCACGAGAGGTGCTCCCGCACCCGTGCTCGTGGCATGCGGTAGTACTTCAATACGGAACATTAATTTTACATTGTTGCCGAATCCACCATCGGCTCTTTAACGTTCCAGAACATTTTCGAAACGTAGTACCACACAAAGTAAGCGATTTTACGGCGTAAAAAATGTTTGTGTAATTGTGGAAGTGTTGGTTGCGAGGTGATTTAATGGTACTACCGCGTTTTTGAGCGAAGCGAAAATTTTTCGACGAAACGTTTTTTTGTATAGAACGGCGGTAATAAATCGAAGGGATTTGACAACTGCGCCGGCGGTGGTCAGGAGATAAATTGCAATGGTAAAGTGGCGATCTGGAAGGGGAACCACCGGACGAATTTTTTCGCGAAAACGGTGTTTGATTTATGCTGCATGCGGGCGGAGGAGCTGCTATTAAAAGTTGGCTACAAGGAGTGCCTTACTTCCTATACGGGAGGAAGTCGGAAAGTAGCCCGCATAGAACAATATAGTACCGAGGCGTGCGGATAAATATTCGTATATAAGCGTACCGATCGGGCGGATCAAACGGACGCCGACTTTTCCTTCGTTCGAGTACCGACGCATGCAAATTATCAAACGCGTGTTGTTGGAAACCGGTTGTGACGCGTAAATCACGAAAAATTAATAACCAATAAGCCGTTCGAACGAATCCCTCTGCTACACGGTACTACCTACATCTGTTTGATTTCGTGAACGTTCCGAGCGGAGAAAAGAAATTTACGCCGGAACGCTCCTCCGACGTCTCCTTAACATTACGACTTCATTATTCTTCGGCGCTCCGGAACAAAAAATCCTCAAGTTATTAATGACCGGCGATTCTATCGGATAAAGGACAGTTGCTGATTGACCTCTCCAGAAGGTACATATCGATCGAGATGCCGATAATCTCTCTCGGTGGTTTCGAATGCGACGATTCTTATTTGAACAAAGTTATTCTTCAGATATCTATCGCAAATATGTATCCACCTGTAACGATTGTATCGAAATAACCGTTCGTTATTGAAGATCCAAGTTGACCGGTCGTACTGAAAGCGTTGAATTGCGAGAGATCGATGAGGTTTTCGAATCGTAATTGTTTAACTACATCCGGTATATCTAACGTACTTAAATGCCATATAAATGAACTCGAAGTTTAAATTTTAGAAGAAACACTGGCATCGCTGATTAAATATTGCTATAATAACAAATACCTTTTCCATAAAAAACGAATGTGTTTTAGTGTAACACCTACGTACCTAATTTATCGTCTGTGAAACTAATTTACAATAAAGTTAAATTTATTATAAAATTGCCCCGTTTTTGCGACTTAAACGATCGATTTGTAATTAAAATTTCACAGGTGAATTACTCCAATGGGTTTTCTGCGGAAAATAAGTTCGCACCGGTTTTTTTACTATTGCACGTGTATTATGAGAATAAAGACATTAATACGCGGTATATACACCACTATTTACGGCATTCGAAAAATCATAAATAATAACCTCAGCGAATTGCGTTTCGAAATCAATACCTATCTAATCTATTATTAACCAATATTAATTTATTGTCATTATATTTCTCACGCCGCGTAGTTATATAGATCAATTTAACAAGTTTAATAGCATTCATAAAGGTATTATTGATTATTACGAGCGGCGATTTTTTCCAATTAATAATCGTTTTATAATAAAATCAGAATAATGCAACGCATTGGTGGTTTTACAATGATTAATCGAACGAGAACCAAGCGATTTACATTAAACGCAATTAAGGAAAATTTTTATAATGGTCTCTACATTATAAACAAAAACATTGACCCCTTTCGAATCGGAAATTTCTCCAACACTGTACGGGCCATTAAAAGGTCAACAGGTTAATACAAACAAATCGATTTTAGTAGCGTTCAGTTCTAATTAATTCCCCGATCGCCATGGTCAAGTTTGATTTTATTTTCGCCGTATTTTTGCTCGTTTCGAGAATTAAAATCGCGCGTTGCATGGACGATGCAGTGGTAATCATCGGAGCCGGTGCATCCGGAATGACTGCAGCCTCGGCACTCCTTGAAGCCGGGTACCAGGATGTCCTAGTACTCGAAGCGGAGCCCAGAATCGGGGGAAGGATACACACAGTCGTTTCCAATGGCACGAAATTGGACTTGGGAGCCCAATGGTGCGACGGTCAGAAGAGCAACATCGTCTACGAGAAATTATCCGAATGGAACCTGCTGGAGATGCTCCGGCGCGATCACTTCCCCAAGCAGTTTTACCACTCGGACAGGAGGAACATCAGTTACGAATTTTCCGGGGAACTGGCTGGGATATTTCGTGACGCCGAAGGGGAGCTGAGAGACTCCACCAAGAACCTGGGAGATGCTCTACAAGAAAGGTATTAAGTGAATACCAATAGACACCTGAACCCATTCTCAAGTAGATAATTTGCTTCAACTGGCAACGTTTTAGGTACACTCAAGTAATAAACACCAAGTACAACAAGAGCCAAGAGAAGCTCCGTATATCCCGCGATGCTTTGAGTTATTTATCACACCTGGTGCTAAGAACCAGAGGGGCTGCTTCCTGGAGCGTTGCTGCAGCGTACGATCCGGATTACTACAATAAACAAGGGTTTGCCTACGGTTGGAAGGATGGTTTTTCTTCGTTTTTCGACGCTCTGACGCGCAAACATCGCATAAACGATAAAATTTTGCTCGGCAAAAGAGTTGCAAAAATTGTATACGGAGATGCTTTAACTAAGAACGTGCCTGTTAAGGTGATTTGTAGCGATAACTCGGTTTATCCAGCCAAGAGGGTTATAGTAACTTCTTCGTTAGGAGTATTGAAAGAGAACGTTGAGTCGATGTTTGAGCCGCCGGTGAATGCTTCTAAGTTAACTGCAATTGGAAATATTGGCTACGGAGCTGTGCTTAAAGTTTTCGCTTCTTTTGAGGCGAATTGGTGGGGAAATTCGCCGGGTTTTAACTTTATTTGGTCCGATAAGGACAAAGCTGATGCCACTATTAAGTTTCCTTTTGGACCAAAAAATTCAGTAAGTTAATAATTTAATATAGCACGTATTAATTAATGAAGTAAAAAATTTTAGAAAGGCGAGTCTTGGATAACCGAGCATTTTCACATATTCGCAGTACCAGATTCGAAAGTACTACTAGTATGGTACACTGGCGAATTAGTACCAATAATCGAGAAAATGGACCAGGAAATTTTAAAAGACGGAATTTACTTTACTCTAAATTTATTTCTTGGACATTTATTCGATGTTTTAAAACCGATAACAATCTTAAGGTAATAAATAACTCTGATATATTTAATGCTGGTTAAACTAACATTAATTATTTTGTCTAGGTCCAACTGGAAATCGAATCCTAATTTCCGCGGAACCAATTCGTTTGCTTCGTTGAAAACGACTGACCAAGATCGCAGGAATTTGCAGGAACCGATAGTGAACTCCCTTGGAGAGCCTCTTATACAATTCGCAGGAGAGGCCACCAGCATCCATCGTTATTCCAGCGTGCAAGGCGCTGTTGAAAGCGGTTATCGAGAGGCCGATAGACTAATTAAACTCCGCAAATAATCCCGCGAATTTTCGAATAATAATTCTTACTTATTCTCGTTTCGCGTGCATATACACATTGTTGCAATAAATGTTCGCACCTGTTTAATGATCGATTACACGTCGAATTTCTTTAACGAACGATTTACTGTAATTTACGATCTCGTAGTAACCAGTTTTTATGAATGACGCAATTATTCGGTGCCGTTAATACACCAAAAATTAAGATGTTTCGCCGGACGTATAATTACAATTAAATCTATGTAATTTTACGCCACCTAAATAGACCAAACTTGTTTGATTATACACATTTCCGTGATTTATTTTTAGCGTGTTCATTGGTTGGTTTAGATTGAGATCGCGTCGCTCAAAAATTTCCACTTAGAGAAAACTATAAAAAAAAGAGTTAGTACTTGCCTAGTTAATTAATAAAATATAGCGCGTTTAATTAGTTTAATTAGTGTGTGAAATGAGAACGAGAAATTACGTATGTTCTTTCGCGGTGAATAAAAAAAAAGCTGAGTAAAAATTACGATAATTTCGAAGCGAAAGAATTTTAGTACTTTTCTAACAAACGGCAACCAATCTTAGCGCGGAGTTTTATGGCCGGAGGCGGCCGATCCGCCGTAAATCACAGAATTTACGCCTACAAATTTATTCGTAACCTCCGGTGTCTTATACGTTATAGAATTTCTGTTGTAATAAGACTTCTTCGACCGCAGGAATGGAAAGATAAAATAGAATATCCTCATACACATTAAATTAAGACTTCTGGACCGATGGTGAAGCGGACTCGCAGCAGATAAACTGACCGAAATGAGTGGAGATAATAATTTCCGAGTTGTATCTTACGCGATACGACCGTGCTTTATCGATGTAGCGGCGCGATTAAGATAATAAATTTTATTTAAAAACCCGACCGCCACGTTTTATCAACCGGCACAAGAGAGGATGCCGTTAATTTTAATCAATTATTTCGCGCCATTTTTTCGCATTAAATCCCACAATTACCATATCGCGAACGTTTTTCGATCAGCAGGTGTTGCGGAATGGTTCTAATGGAATGGAGTTCTGGTCGCGATATTAATGAAACTCGGATTGCCAGAAGAACGCGCAATTAATCCATCGATAAAATTAATTGCATGCAATCTCGTCGATGTGATGCGCATTTTTGTGTATGACAGTTGCAGATGTTCGATATTAAATATCCTGCACGGGATCATTAAACAAACTCATCGAATACGGTAACATAATCCGCGGGAATTGGCAGAGGCGACGCGTAAATTTACCTAGATATATGTATATAGATTGACTAAAGGAAATTACTAGTCATTTTGCTGGAATAGATATTATCAATAACATAATTCAATATACAAATTCACAACTTTCGGTAAAATATATTCATCTGACAACAATGTATATACCTATACTATCATTTAATAACTATAGACTTTGATATAAAAATCAATTTTTTAAACACTCTTATTAGTTAGTAAAAGCTTACAATTTATCTAGTTATTTTATTTTTTTGCATTCCTAAACCTTCTAACATTTAATGCTAAATATCAAGCATCAACAAAAATATTTTCCCAAAACTTTCTATCTAAGAACTGTTGACCATTTGCACCTTTAAAGAGATTTGCATTATTAACACATTCGCCCCGATCATCCCCCTTGCATAACCCAAAGTCCGTTTGGCGTGCAACTGGGGTGTTCTCAAAAATTGCTAGCTTTATGCAAATACGTATAGAACTCGTCTAGCTGGATCGATTTATTTTTTTTAATCCAGTAACCCCCTGTATATAATTAAACGCAAACACGTTTATTGATCACATTACCTCCAATTATTAAGTAAAACTAATAATTACCTCCACTGTTAATTGATACAAGCGAGTCAATCGCACTAATTTAACCCAACGAAACGCACTCTACAATCAGTTATAATTCAATTACCGATAGATATGGGCGCGTATTATCAGGGCGACGTGCACCCCCTATGCAGAGCGTTAACCCTCTCGACGGAGGTGCTGGCGAGTACCTATACGTGTGGCGATATGACGGCGATGGCGGGAGCCAATAATCCAGTTTCTTGCCCAGCTGAGATTGTTCTTCGCGTGCACTCACGAACTAACCGCGCTCTTGATGACTTCAATCGAGTGACCGGAACCGTAAAAATTTTACTCGTCGATCGGCTGTCGGGGAAATTCTTTTCCGAAACGCGAACCGTCCCGACGGGGCGATATTCGGTGCTGGCGTTCGGATTGTTTGCGGGATAAGTGCGCGGTTTTCGGGGGCGGTTTGTGATGGTATTTTATTTTATTTGATTTTTTGAATTTTGAAAATGTTCCTTCGATGTTGGGTTAATTGCGGGTGTGTGGATGGGAGCTCGGAAAAATGTGAGTATAGTGTAGATATAAGTGGGTATTAGTGGGTTTGTTGTTTTATCTAGCGTTGATGTCTTATTAGAGATGATTCAATAGGGATGAAAAATAAAGGATTTCAGTTGATTTGATGGAAAAAATTAATATAGTCTCATATTTGAGCTGTGTAAACTGTATTTAATAATGCAATTATTATTAATAAGGATGATGTAAGATGTAAAACAAATTAATAGTAATTAATATTTTATATTACTATTAACTCTATAAATTTTTCACCCTATAGACTCGAATCTCCTACAAATTTATTTTAAAATATTTATATCGTGTTTATTCTAATCTAATACCTTTATAGTGGCATATAAGACATAATTAAAAAATAAAATCAATTTACACACTCTTATTGCATATCGAGAGGTAAAACACATTTTTAAATACCTACATTATAGATGTAAAAGTTTATTGATATTATGTCGAATTAAACTCGCTACCGGTGTTAAATGATATAGAAATTGCGGGTAATTACAACCAATAGTGAGTGCGAATTTAATAAATTACTTTAATATCATCGAGAGTGTCTTTTAATCTTGCAGTAAAATCTTAATGCGAGTGTAATATGACTTGAAAATCGTTTTCACGTTTTGCATAAAATATGATTTCAAGTAATCACTCGGTTCATATTTAAATTCTATACGTAGATAGGTACACTTAAATTTGAATACCTCTACATGTTAATTATTTTATATAATGTATAGCAGAATGATAATTTTAATCTCGAAAATAAAATGCCAAATCTATTACTTTTAAACATATGCCCATACACCTACACCACCACTTATATCCCATATTTATCTTTTAATAAACTAGAAACTATATTAATTTTTATCGAATACTTGTATCATTATACATGGTAGATATTATACTTAGATAAATGCATAAATTTACATAGCACATGCACATTTACGTTTACGACTGATCATCATTTTGAAATTCACCAGAAAAGCCGAAATGCCAATTACATAATCTGTGATATTTGCAAAAGATCATGCACAAATTGTGGTTACACACTTACACGTAAACGGCGTTATCTGCCTGAAATATCTCACTGATAACGGCCATAATTAGTTTCATACATCAGGCCCGGAGGTGTTCAGCACTTAACCAGTATCTAGATACACACATATATCATTTGAACTTAAAAAAATCCCCAAGAAAATAGTATTATATGAGATATCTGATTGTATGTAAGTACGTAATGCAAATGTATCTGGGATTGTAAACCAGAATAGTACACATTTTTCCACCAATAGGAAAAGCAGTTGTGGCAACAAATCAAGACGAACAATAAATATAAGAATTATTATTAATTATTGATAATAAACTATTCATAGAATGTGTTTACTACTCTCGGCGGTTTTACGTAACACCAAAAAAATCCCGCCGTTATACGTTAAGAATGAAAGAAGAAAAGAAATCGCTCCCGCAAACATATTAATCAATGGGAATAATAATTTTTAATTAATTACCCACTTGTCGAGATCATTAATACAAGTGGAATTATACGTAAATAATACTATAATTTATATTTAAAGGGCGCAGGTGTTATTTATACAGTATTTAATTATTTAAATTAGAGTATAGGTATCAATGCATCCATCCAAAAGTACACATCCAAATGATATTATTTTAATGAAAATACATAATTCAATTTTTTATGAAATATCGCATTGGACACTCCTTGGTACTCGCTTATAAATCAGGTACTTGCATTTTAGAATTCTGCTAATTAATAAAACGAAATTAAAAACCACTAATTTCCATTTACGTGTAAAAGCGATCAGCTAATTGGATCACTATAAAAATTTTGCCTACAGGTGTTCATATATGAACGCACACACACACACACACAGGCGAAGTAAAGGAGTTTTAAATTCACACGTATTCGCAGAGCCGAACTAATGCGATCTTGCGGCTACCGCAGTTGCAAAATAATCCGGCGATATCATCGGGATTATTGTTCATTTGCGGGGAAACCGAGCAGTTTTTTAAGCGCTTCGCTTTTTTGGGATCGCCGGAATTGATGCGAGCATCTTCCAGCGGGCGTTGCGCCGGAAAAAAGCGCCGGATCCAGCTCTGCGCGTCTGTGCACTTTATTCATAAACTAAGGAATCGAAATTAATTGCTGTTAATGTTGATTTGAAGCGAAACACATCGAAGATGTGGAGATTTATAAGCGAATATCATCGTTATCTGATATCGAGGAAACTACACTTCCCACAATATTCTCCGCGTCTTGTTTAATTAATTTCAGTCCAATTATTTTAATTGATAATTTATTTAATTGGGCGTATTAGTAGTCGAGCAAAAGAAATTTGAATTTCTTGCTGGTAACGAGCGACGGCTTCAGAAACGAAATTGATGGTTTTTATCAGGAATAGTACCTACAGATTAGAATACTTAAACAACATGTTAAAATATCTGCGGTGTCGAGGATTTATTCGAATTCTGAAATCAGCAAATGACTCACTGTGAACAATGCCTCTTAACCCGGCCATTTAGACATCACCGCCTTGTAGATGGGCGATTTATTTTGCATCCGATAACTATAAGTTACTTTTAAAATAGGTAGGCACGTAAAATACTCCTCACTCCACACACTATGTAACGTTCGAATATTTCAAGTTCGCAACAATACGTATCTATTTCGATAGCGCATAAAAGCCGGAGAACAGAAGATTATAATACAGAAAATGTTTAAATTTCAGGGCTGGGTTGGGTCTTCCCTCGCAAACGCAGATAACTAACTGTCCGAGACCAATGTTGGAAAGACCTTATGGCCTTGTAATTCACTATTAATGTCGTACGGCTTCATTACTTCGGACAACGGGAATTATTCTTGCCGCGCGGCCGTCTCTTCTTTTCGCACTTAACTTCTTTCATTCACTCGCATACCTACATACGAAAACAATGTACGATATGATTTGAATGTACAAGGTGATCCAAATCTAGGATTTTGCAAAATTCATTGTAAAAGTTACAGGTACCTAATAAATTAAAAAGGAGTATATTTTGGGCGAATTTTAAGGATCTAGAGTACTTATGCCCAGTTGTACCAAAGCATCCTAGGACGCATTCCTATCCTAAGTCTAAATCAATTTTATACTGTTGCACCAACTAAAAATCTCTTTCCTCTTGAATCGATCATAGATCCTAGGTCGTTGATTTCTTCGACTTAAGATGAAAATGTTAAGAGAATAGTCGAGACAGTTGTAAAACTATGGATATAGATGGGGATATAAATATTGTGGATAATGCAGATATAATAGATGATGTAGAGGAAGAAATTAATTTATAGTAGATGTTCCTATGCAACGACAAATTCGAATAAGAACTAATTATTTTAAACATTCTCGGAGGAGAATTTTTTAAAAGGTTTCGTCTGCAAAAAAGAACGCCCCTACTATTATTTAAATTAAACCAAAATTAAATTATGAATGCACTAATTTCTAGGTAACAGGTTACAGGATATGTTAAAACCACAACTTCTTCTTCTTTTGATTTTTTTTCACTGGTCCCAACAACTAATAGGTTATTTTGATCCTTAAAATGACAATTATCTCCTTCTTTTCAAGTTTCTCAACAATATTGCTACGTTGCCTGTTGTTAAAATGGATCGTAGGTAAAATAGCCTTTTTTGAACATAGTGCAACATATTCCAATCTTAAGTAGATCATACATTTAAGTCAGACTTAGATAAAATATAACCTAGGATATATTGATGCAACCGAGCATTAGAAAACTTCTCAAATTCAATCCAAATTGTCGAGAGTTAGTCTGGTATATTTTGTTCCACCGTGTATATGCGTTTTTTTTTTTCAATACTATCTGGTAAAATAAAGCGTTTGGGACACCCGCGCGCGGTACATGGTCGAGCGCGTGTCGGTACCGTCGAGGACATGAAATGCCAATACCGAAACTAGATTTTCCAAAGTTAAAAGGCACGTCGGACGTCTCGCGACTCGTACCGAACGTGCTGCGACCATTAAAGCAATAAAACCCGTGTATATCAATCGCGGATTAACTCTAAATTGAAGAACGTGCCACGAAAACCCGGCCGAGGAGGAAACCACGATCGAAATTTTATTACAGCCGCCCGGCGCATCTCGCGTTTGTGCCGATATGGATGGGAAGAAGTCGAGCAATTTGTGCCCGGAAGATACCATTTTTTTTAAACTAAATTTTCATGTTGAAAACTATCAATCGTAAAACAGAAGTTGCCAAAAAATGTGTACTAATTTGTAGATACTGATTGAACAATCAAGGCTTTATATTTTTGAAATTGGCTGTTACAAATCAACTAACGGTCGATTTCATAAAGGGTCGTAAAGGATACTTTAACTTTAAAGGATGCTTTAATAGATGTAATTGATTTCATAATCAACTTAAAGGATTCTTATGACGATTCATAACTTCTATTTTTATATATGGTAATCAAAGTTTGAACCTCCAAGTTCTGCCAGCTTTGTGAAATGAATAATTTCGAAACTTCGAGTTGAATCTCGCCTGATGAAGAACAGTTTATGTATATTAGAATACCAAAAGTCTCTTATCTGACCCTTTATTTATTGAGCCCTTAATAAATTATCTAATCCAGCATTATTTTCCTATATTCTATACTAGACCATCATCCTCTCATTGCATCTGAGGTATATCCCGTGACACCCAATATGGGCGCCAATTTCCTATTCCCTTGTTCCATTCAGTATCTCCAACTAACCTAGCATATAGAGTGCTATTGTAGAATGCCAATTCCGGGAAAATTAGAATAATAGATATTTTGCACGGGGTGGTGCAGCGAAAAATGCGAGGCATCCCGGTCGTCTGGGTGGGCTTCGAGCCGCTAAATCATCCGGTGAACTTCAAGCGAGTGACGGCCCAACTCGCTCCGGTATCAATGAAATTTCAGTGGGCGATCGACGGAGATTACGAAACATCGAAACAATCGATCCGGCGGTTTTTTTTTCTTTCATTCGAATAATTTCGATTGAACCGTCTAACAGTTTCGAAAGGAATTAAACGAGCGATAAATGCGACTCGCGTCCGAGATAACGCTTCCCGTTATGATTTTTATAATACTAATCCGCGGTGGAGACATTAATTTTTTTTATATCGGTGAAATTATAATTAGATTTCACCTTATACTTGATCCGGTTTGATGTATATTTTACGCGGTCGATTCGCCGGGAATTAAGCGATTTGAGGAAACGTTAATTGTTTTTTTAGGATTAATAAATAAGATACTTAAAGTATCATTATGTGATTAAATGTCCAAAAATAAAGTTAATCCAGCTATAGTTTTTTTTAATGGGCGCTGCAAAATGTATTAGGCTAATCAATTATCCGGAAAATAATAATAACAATTTCAGGAAATATTAATCCGGCGCATAAATCCTGAATTTTTCATAGCTCGCAGACGAGGTATAAGTACGTACATAGCCAATAAGGATGTATTGCCATGCTATATATGCGCGTCATGTCAATTTATGAACGCAGATCGATTTTATATGTAAAATCATGTATATAAGAACAGGTCCAAGACATTTTAACATTTCTTATAACCATCTATAGAGGTCTATGTATTTTATAGGGTTTATTGCATAAAGAGACATGTTTGTGTATAACGTAAATATATTCCCTTGGCTATTTATAAATGTTCCAGCATTCTAAACGGTATGTATTTAAACTAATAAAAGACTATTTACATCATGTTGATCGTTAATCAATCGCTTGGTATTTTAAAAATATCGAAACGAGCGTATATAAGGGATATTGAATAATATTTTGCCGATATATCTCGGTGTAATTACGATTTTAACATACTAGATAAGTTGATTTCTAGATATGGACTGATAATAACGTTATAAAATATGTATTAATATTTATCAATTATGCACAATTATATTCTCAGCATATTCTCGCGTTTTTCTCAATAACAAAATGAATTCGCGGTAATAATGTAGAATAATTCAAACGTAGGGCTACGATATTTATTACAAAAGGTTCCCATTACATCGCAGCTTCTACGCATTTCCATCGTATCGGCGATCTAACGATTCGATTCTCTAATCAATTCCCAGATATTATTTTAATTAAATGTCAGATGCAGTCATCCACCGTTGAATCTCCACTATAAACTGATGCGCTTCTACCATCATTTAAGAAGATATATTCATTACGTTTGCTTTATGGCAGATAGGCAATTCCGAAGCAGAACTACTTTATTATAGAGGTGTAACTTGCGAGATGGAAGTAAATGGATATGCAAATTTTATGCGATTTTTTTCCGTTGTTGCATTACAGTTTGAGGCTAAACTCGGAAAATTAATTCGCCCGGTTTTTCAACCAACATGCGCCTATAAAATTTTATACATCCACTGCGTGGGTATGTGTCTCCATATTAAAATTTCCTTTTATACCCGCGAGAAGAATGACTTTTCAACTCGACTAATATTTGAACGTTTTCGATATTCTAATTAAGCTTCGAGTGCGCCGCTTAGGAAACATCAGATCGTACCTAACAGTACCACTTAACTAGATTTCTCAGATAGCATCTGAATAAAATCATTTTTAATGAATGATTGATATTAATTGCTATCGTTCATAGTCGATCATGCGTACAACTCGAAGGAGGAACGCATTCCGCATCGATTAGTTTGTTTTAAGACTCGTGTAGTTTGTAATTAGTTATTCAAATTCATTTTGGATTTCACCCATTTTAGTACAAGAATTAGGTGAGAAATACTGCGATGTGATAACATTGTATTATTGCAAAGATTTTTCATCTAGCAACTCATGCAAGTATCATTACTAAATCTATCCTAATAGTACTTTTTTAGTACCTTTTGAAGCTAGTTTTTTTTAAATGAATATACAAACTATGAAAAGTAATAGTAAGTATTGAACAATGGAAATAATTGAATGGAATTATTACGTTAGTCATTTCATTGATTACATTACATTGCTAATTAGTCGGCCGTAAAATGTTGGTATTGTTGTACTTACGACGATGGCTCGTTAAATTCTAAATACGTATCGGAGCTTCGAGCTACTCGGTCAGTTCCGCGGAGATTTATTATTTTATTAAAGAAAGATACACGTAATGATGGGACACTCCTTGCCTTTTTAAGATCGCATTTATTATGAAATAAATAAGTTTCGTCGGAATTACTACCTCATTCTCGGGCGAAAAACGAGATTGCTCGAAAACCGATAAATTAGTTTATGATAGTTGCTATTATAATGGGTGCCGGTCAGAGCGGAAAATGCCGACAAAAAGACATACATTTTTAGCGCGAAACTAATAATTTGATTATTGAAAGTGCATGGGTAGGTAATTACATTAAATCCCATAAATTCCCATTGCACGTAGATTAGTTAAACGGCGCATGAACTTGCGAATAACTCAATATTATAAAAGGGAAGTCTATTTATTCGACAAGGGGCCCGTTGATAAGCAAAGTGAATCTAGCAATATTATTAAATCAAGCGAAGGATGGAACAATCGGCGTGCTGTCATCGACCACCGTGCTACCGCACTTTATACTTAATATAGTAATCTGGTAGCCTCTGTCCTTATCGATACGAAGCATGTGAATTTCTTGCCACGGATATTTATGCGCCTCCATTTACATTCTACACAATTATTCACTATAGGTAAGGCTGATTCTCTGGCCCGAACAAACGCGGTTCAACTTTGATCCGACGCCCGTAGGTTGGGTTTCATTTTTCAGAAAGTTAAGTGCGTTTAATTAGGTCAATTAAGTGCAACCCATAAGTCAGCGCATTAACAAAGGAGCCAATAAAACGAACATCAATCCAGTTCAATAAAACACTAGAAATTCAGCATCTCGGCTTTGCGAACACGCAACCATTTTTATAAACTCTCACTTCCTGGAAATATTTATTCTAAACGACTGCCGTAAAATAGTTTAAGTCGCTCATTTTATGTAGAAATTCTTCAATATACCGTTGAAATGAATTTATTATTGGAGCTGCAGACAAGGTCTAAAAAATCCCGGTCAGATTAGTTGCGCAAGTCATTTAATAAATAAATAAGTATCCGTAAGAGGAGTCGTTTAGTTTCGAAAATATGGCTTAATTTAATTAAAACTTATCCCCCGGCGTATTTGAATTATGCCATAAATATCGTTAAATACAAAGCGGAAAATCTGCAAATATCTGCGAAATTTATCGGCAACTAGTTACAGAATCATGTATAGTAGGTAACATAGAAAAAATATATCAATAATTTATAACATGTAAAGTTACCCAGTAATTGCATTAGATCAAAGTATTGTCAAGTATATAAAGTTGGTGTAATGAAATGCGAACGGTTTTTTTTTTCTATAAAATACGATTGGGGATACAAAACAGCGCGTGTTATTTTTATTTAACCCATAAATATACCCATCGTTTCGAGCGATTGGTTCGTCCGTAATCATACATGGGATGCGATGTCATCGTTTATCTTTCTTCTTTGGCGGTCTCGGGCTTTAACAACTCCCATGAAACGATATATCGGAAACGGCGAGCCTGGAAAAAATCCGCCGAGATATGAACGTACGCCCTCGGTTACTACATCATACGCCACCTTGTTACCATAATTCAAACATTACGGACGCGATTGCCTTCTTCTCCGGTTTAGGTCGAACTCTTTGCTCTCCGCGATATCTTCGAGACTTCTTTGCCTAGGCGAGATCCCGTCGCGATAAGGACGAGATAGCACGCCTATTACCGATTTTAATGATAAATTCCTGCAGATAAGCAGGCCGTGTACTCGCGCTGAAAACGTTCTCCCGTTTTTTTCTTTTCCTGAAGCTTTCCTGCTACCAATTATTTTATATACAGATATAGATTTTTATAACGCGTATCAGGTGATCTACTCTTCGTTGTTTAACCAGCCAGCCCATCAACTATAAATTTTATATACACTAGAATTATCCGTAGGGACCTCTAATTAATTACGAATGAAATATTGTAAAAAAAATGGCAACAAATTCCATCAATTTCCCGCTCTTCTTCTGCGCATTGATTAGCGTGCTCGCCGGGCGTCGGGCGCAGAAGAAGAGCGCCCGATTTGGGACCCCGTCGTGTGGTCTCCCGTTTAATTACTATTTGTGTTCTACCATGCTGATTCTAATGACTCGACGAAGATAAAAGCCTACATAGGATGTTTCCTAAATAGGGAAACGTGTCTTCTGCAGCCTCCTGGCGTTTGCGTTTACCGATCGGGCGCAGCGCGGTGAATTTAACGGCCGATCGAGAACGAATCGACCGCATGCGATATTTGAAATTTCACCGAAAATGCTCGGAAATTCGGTTTATTTGGCTATATAAAAAAATTAAGTGTCCGGAATTGAAGTTTTAGACAGAACCTCTGACGTTGTTGTAACTTTAGACAGAACGTAATGTGATTAAAAATGTTGGTGATTGACAGAATTGACAGTTGGAGGCCTACTATTTAAATTTTTGTTGTTTTTATTCGAATAAAATGCTTATTGTTTAATCAAAAAAGTTATAACATAGTGAATAAAAAGTACTAAAAATTAAAAAAGAAAACTTCCAATATACAGGGTGAGTCAACACGCAATTTAATTATAATTGAAAATAAAATAAAAATAAAGTTGTCCCTTTACTTGAATAAATTACAGCCACTTATATAAATTTTCCTATCGCCTTTTGGCCCCTCTGTACAAATAAAACGTGACATAATCGGGGTTAAATAACACTTTCTCCGGGAACATAACGTATTGTTTGAGTTGTCCGCCTCTGCGTTTGATAAATTATTCTCCTCCAAAGAGCCGTCACAACAATGAACAATTTACTTGGTTACGACTCACTTCTACCTGTTGAGGTGATGATTCTCGCACGAATTTACCTCACATTCCCGATTCATGCATTGCCTTCGACACTTCAGGCCAAAGGATACGCGTTGCGCAAAAAAGCGGAGTTGCCGAGCAGGAAGTAGCCGATTTAGGGAAATCGAGTAACTATATGAATTGAATGCGAATGCGAATGGGAATAGAACGATTTTTGAAAATCTGCACACACCTCGTGAGTTTAGTTTCATCGGGCGCATTCTCGGAAAGCGGTGCAAGATTGGCTTCCAGGTGCCGCTGCAAAAGGCCTCTTCGAAAGGTAATAGGCACTCGGCGCGCTTATAATACAAGAAGGAAGTACACAATTTATAACTCAAGGAGCTGCAGGCCACCTTGATAATTGCGGCTATGATTTACTGCTTTTAACTATCTTCGTTTTTGTTGCGGACGAACGCGAATAGGCATATGGACGCAGTTGACCGCTCCGAGAAATATATATAATTTTATTTAGGTATGTGCGTGCACTTTGCGATAAAAAAATTAATCATGTGTGTAATTTTAAGGCCGCGCAATGCTCGTTGAAGTCGGGGCTCTGCCGATGCCCGGTGCATGATATGTTGGTTTATCCTTTTGTTTACCATTCCATTATGCATTCCATCAATCGTGCAAGATAATAAAATATTTTTTACATCTTAGGTAAATGCCTACTCCTCATCGCGTCCTATTAAACTGAACTAAAAAACTCCCTATAATTACTGGAGTTGCTATTTAGAATATTCCGTTTGTCGCCATCTAGATAAGATTTTACTATTTATAGCTTCATTATGTGCATTTGGTTCTAAATGTTGAGCGAAATGCTCAAAAAGAAAAAGAAGTCGGAATGACGTGACGTTAATAAAAACCGAAAAGAAGATTCCTCGAATCACGAATCAGAGGCGTGCAATTCTTTTCTACACAAAATAATCCTGCACTATAATCTCCACGTTTACATCAGCATTTAATTTCGAAACAATGTAAATTCGAAAGGGACAAACTATATACAAGTATGGCGATCGAACAACGGGTTCTTTTCTCTAGCCAGTTAGCTAGTTAGCTGGCTAATTGAAAATTTTTTGTCTCGAGTCTCGAGGAGTTTAATGAAATCGGTAATCGGCATTAAATTGCACGCCACTGAAAAAAAAGCGCAGTTAAATGAAGTAAGAAATTAAATTGATCTAATCGAAGTAAATGACACTGATGATTCCTTAAAGGATGTATCTCCTTAGCGTTTCATCGGATGAGTAATTAGCCGAAGATGCAGCAACAGAATTTAGATAATTAGATCTAATTTAATTAAATGAAAAAGTCGCTTGAGGAATGACCGGGACAAGCAGAGCCCGCAAATGCATTTTATTTATCGATTTGAAGTGGGTATGCTTGTCTCGATAAATAACGAACTAATTCTATTTATATTACACGTCTATTAAATGGGGATTTATTTACATTCAGTAAACACTAAAATAGAATTTAATCATTAGATTCGCCTTGTAACGCATATTAAATTCCTAAGCTCTTAAATTTAAATCAATCTTATAAGCTTGAGTGACGTAAAACCGATGAACTACTTACACTTAACATCAAATCGCCGAGCACGAGGAGACCTTTAGGCATTTTAGTACATCTCGTGAGCACATAAGGCAGAATTAAGTAATTAAAATCGTATAAATTTGATTCCCTTCAATGAGATGATTGTAATTTTATCTGCTCTTGATTTCAGGTACTACATTCGCTACTAGTCCTTTTGTTTACATCAAATAAAAGATGTAAATAGGTAAGTGTAATTTAAATAAAATTGTTTATTTACATAAAAATTCTTCTTTCCATCTATCGACTTTTTATAGACGTGTGAGAACCTTTTAACAAACACAAGTTTACGACTACATTTTTATCAGGTACAACTCTTAATAAAGTCCTCAAAACTTTTATTCTAGCTATAAATATTAAAATGATAATCAAAGTTGTGTTTATAGCACCTTTACTGCTTGTTAATTTATGATTGTCCTGATGAATATTATCGATTTATTAAGTCGAAAACGAGCAACAAATTACATTTTTACCACTTTGCATATTTCTTTGGAAAAAACGGTCTAATTAAAGCTCCGTAATTGGCATGCAATTAAGCGGAATCGAACGGAAAGCACAATTAGATGATAAAACAGAAGATGCAATTTCGAATTAATCGCGGATGGTTAATAGAAGAAACACAAAACGAAATGTCGAGAACGATAATGCATTATAAAAGAGCGCGTAAAATGCACCCAGGAAGCCGAGAAGGTGCAATCTCGACGAAAGAATGGTAATAATTACCGAACCGGTAATAGTAAATCTCGAAGATGACATTGATAAATACGATTACGAGAAATCCCGCGGTGAGGCCGGTAAATTTTCGTTTATAATAAAATTGTAGGAGTATTTTTGATGAATTGCATCCAACGTATAATAGTGTAAATAATTGTTAACAGTCCTGTATATTTCACGAATCCGTGCTGTATACACACACATATGTATACATACGAGTACATACCAACTAATTAATTCTATCTAAACTATTCTCGCCCGCAGACCAAAGGCCAAGATAACCAAATCGGCATTGATTCTCTCTATGAATACAATGCTCGGTACGGCACGTTCTTCACTAACGTAACCTTTCTTCAGTTTTTCTTTTACCATCCGGCGCGTTTTTTCCTCTACTCAAAGGCATGTGCCCGCGTGCAGCAGATAAATCGGACCTACTGAGGAATGCTTTATTATTTAATTTTATACAATAACCTATAGGAAGAAACCGATTCGTGCTTCGAACATCATGTAACGTACAAACCGTGTAATATTTAATGTAAACGTGTACACTTCTTATGGAAGGGTTAGACCACCGAAACCGCAAACTTTTCCGTTATTAAGAGACACTATCGACCATTTTTATGCAACATTGAATGCAGAAAATGATTTTGTGTAAGCCATCGGGAGATTTATCGGTAAATTTCCCAAGTTTACTTACATCAATTTGATCGTGTTTTGTACTTTCCTTATACGTCTTCTAATCTGATTAATGTCTGATGTACTCTCGCGTTTAACGTCGCATTTTCCGATTTAATGCCGGACGAAGGTTTTAAAATCGGTCCGGAATAAATGTACAGTAATGCCCCGGGTAGTCGGTATTCGCTTCCACGACCTTGCGTGCCGTTGTCGCATCTATCATCTTCACTTGTATGCCTATTTGTCAATATTCCTCGCTATTTAGAAGTGGGATGTTCTCGTCCTCTTCGGGTAACCGATATAGACACTCGATATAGGCGCATTCATCAATCGCATTCGGGACGTGCATCCAGAAAAACAATTTACTCGGATGAATTCCCTATCGCGACATCGCGGTAACAGTTAATTATTTAATTAACGTCGGAGAATAAGCGGTCGAACCGATCCGAGAATAACTCCATTGTAATTGATAACGTTACGAAAAAAAACTGGATCGTAACTGTACCGAATTTTCGGCGAATCATCCTTATTACAACGTTTTTTCGGACGGGTTTCGAATCGCATTACGTAAAATAATTTATTAAAAATTATTTCGAAACTCTATTATGCGCGCCGTAATTGATTCCGTACCACCAAATTACATTCCTCGGTCAATGTGGAAGCCGATAGTTAGGTTTCTTCGAAAAAATAGATTAAATCCATGCCTATTTTCTAATTACGCCGGCTCTGCGATACAGCGACTTGTTAGGTATAATTAAAAAGATTTAGATAGCCTAGTTGTGTTATTAAGTCACTAATTTTTTTGCTTAATACACGACTACTTATCTAATAATTAACATTAGATTGCACACAATTACTATGAAGTGATAGGTGACTTTTATCATGAGAAAACTCGATTCGTTTTAATCGATTTTTCGTATAGTACCTCATAGCTATAAAAGTCATCTTCACTTCGAATATTTATATTATTTATTACATATTTAATAAATTGATCGCTATATTATATATTAACAAACAATAGGGCATTTTAATAACTGCCAATCGTGCTTTGAACCGATACATCAACTGGTAGACACTGAGAAGACTTTTATGCTAATTAAGATATAAAATTCCTATTGTTCACACGCAATTTCGTTGTACTAAAAACTGTTTGTTGTTTTGAATTACGTCGACGACATAATGAATGGTTGTTGGGTTTTATACAGCGAATGAAGACTTTATTAACGGAATTTAACGGTTAAAAATATTAGTGATGAATATTTATAAACGTGGAAAAATAGGCTAGGCGCTTTTCAAAACTCCTTAAATTTCATTAAAAAATATGTATCGGTATATAAATATAATTCATGCATTTATACACTGCAAGTTTTTTACGACCCTAAATATACCTATTTAAACCTACGTTTGGATAATTCGATTTTAATAAAAATTATTGGTCATATTCCATATTTGAAGCAAATGAAAAAACCCGCGCCAGCGATATTCGCTCGAACAAGCGACTTCATCTAAACAACTCTCAAAGTGGCATTACCCATATTTTAATATCGTAACTCTCTTACTTGATCTAACTATAAACAAGTTATTTAAGAATAAACTACCTAAATTGCGGAATAAATCGAATATTTTATGATATATAAATGTTGCGTTAAACGAAATTAGCATAATAAGTATGGAAAACCGTGGCTTAGAAATTTTGCATTTGGTCGCAGATTAAGGATTTTTTTTCGACTCGTTCAGTAATTTAAGGCGTTTAATTCAAAAAATTATTATACCGACCGCGTTATTTTAATAATTGTACGTAATTATAACCGCCATTTTAATGATTTCTTTCTACGACTTAATTGTTAGTTATAAATCATTTAGAACGAGCAACCTATTTACCTATATGCATTGAGCAAGGCTGACGAATTTTTCAGAAATTAATTCAAATCCTGGAAACACCTAATGGTGCTATTCAATGTAAGACAAGGTTGCGATATATGACATTCATAAAAAAAGAACAAATATAATTAATAAAATAAACCGCGTTATTAATTAATTAAACAATTATGAATACCATACGCAACATTTTATTCTTGTTTTACAGTAAATTTAGCAAGAATTACCCGCTAACATTTCGTTATATACCTACCTAATAATTGCTCTGTTTAAAATAAACATTTACAGCAATTATTTATTAATGCCTATAATCAATTTTAACATTTACTTGCATAAAATAATAATAGATAGGCGCTTAATCTGATCGGCTCGTAATACAATATTTATGAAGCTTTGTTAAACAAAATCGGCGTTTTAATATATTTAATTATACATAAAATTTTTTATAAACTATAGAAACAGATATTGCTCGAAGGAATTCCATCGATTATTTCCGATACTTTGCGTTTAAAAACGAAATCGAGCCGTTTTATTTATCGGACAAAGTCGACGCGAACAACACTCGATACATATGGAAACAAAACCGATGGATGATATAAATTCCTGCGAGAAGCAGGATGCAAAAGGAAATGGCATCTTCATCTTCGGTATTAGAATCGGTTTTTTATTAGCATAAAATAAGAACGGAAGCATTACTAATGCCATAGTTATGGGAGTTAAAACCGCATTAGCATTCAAATTTATTCAAAGTTATTCGATTTCTGGCTAGCCGGTCAACGCCTCTCGTTCCTCGGCTCTCATTTTTAACGCCGATCAATCTTTTCAGCTCACTTCTACAAGGCGATTATTCAAAAGGGACGTATGCACACCTGTCTGCGCTTTTTCGGTTTTCTTTTTTCCTTTCCAAGGCCCGAGACGCGCCCGGCCGACGCGAGAAAACCCGCACAAATACAAAGGGAATTTCACTAATCCGCATACATTTTTGTATATCGTGTACACCGCACTGGCGAGTAATTTCCAGTCGGTGGAAAAAAATATGTAATTATTGGTAGCATGACTTCAGTTCTCGCACCTCATTATCCACGGTACGTTTTTTCGGCTGTGTGAAATCACGATAGAAAGACCTCCGTAGGATGGGATGGTACCGAATTGAGTACCTCTAGTTCTCGTTACGCCGGATAATTAGCAGGGTTTTGGGTAATAACGCGGAAAACGGGGAAGAGATATAGCAATTAGTGCGTTGTTAGACCTGTACTAAAGTATATAATTCGGTCGAGGAATGAAGAAGAAGTTCAACGCGCCAGACGAATATAGAGACATTTGATATGCGTATGGTTAAAGTGATTATATTATCTGACGGCGACTTTAATTTAAACCAACCACAAAACCAGTTTACATATAATATAGATACCTATGTATGTAATAAAATAAAAGATGTCATTTTGTAATTCAATACGGTAATTTATATTTTATTTAGTAGGTTGAAATGAAAAACGAAACGTTTTATTTTATTTTAACCAAATTCACCAGCGCTATTAATTAAACGAAAAATCGCCAGGTGCATTAAAGAGAAACTCGCTCATTTTCGATAAATTGAGAAAAGCAAATATTCATTCCAATTACAAAATTGAGGAGCTGCAGGCCAAACAATAAATCTTCAGTATGTATATAAAATAAAATGCAGTTATTCAGATTACTACCGCAGCATTTGAAAGCGGCAAATTATAGGTATTATTGACCGAATAAAAATCGGAATGCAAAACACATTCGACTGCCCGTTTATATATTATTAGATTTAAAATAATTTCAATCGAATAAATTCTAGAGATTGCTCGAGAATAAATTGGTACCAATCCTAGATTTCAATGCGCCAGGCGAAAAAGATTAACAGTATAAACATTACCTACCCATACAACACCCATAGCTGGGAAGTTTGATATATAAGTGTAATTGTAAATGTATTTCTAATTATTTTGTCTATCTCATTCGTAAATTGAAAACAGAATTATTATTTGTTACCTTATAGTTCTCATTCTGATTCTCTTTTCATATAACTGTAACATTGACCTATATTTATTGTAAATAATGTTTAATCCTGAGGCTTCAAATTAGTGTAATAGTCCCATTATGGCTTTCGATTTTAATTCCATCATTTTATAGAATAGTGGATTTTGAAATCTGGTTTATCTGCAATAGAAATAAATATCGGTTACCGCCTACGTGGCGTCGGTATACGATCGGGAAAAAACGCAATTTGCCATCTGAGAGCAGCCAGCGGAATAATCGTCGATGAAAAAAATCCTTTTTTAGCTAATATCGAAGTATTTTCATCATTTGTTGGTTTTTCTGCGGCGACCACTCCTCCGTATAACCGGCGATTCGATCGCCTTATTCGGTGCAATCGCGGTTGACATGGCTTCATAAACAACTTTAAACTATTGTGTCTAAGTGTACGAGTGTACGCCGCGTTCTGGGAAAGATACATCCACATATTAGATATTTTCCACTCGGAATAATCTCGTTGGTTCGTACACAATCGAGCCTAATCAATTAGCGATTGCCCGCAGACCGTTTGAAAAATCGTTTATGGGTATTCCTGAAATGTAGCGGATCTCTATAAATTACGTCGGGCGGCCCGTAAAAAATGGAATGTTATTAATAAAAGTAACGTATCGATTCCGCTTCCGTGACAGAGGAATTAACACGAAATTTCACCGTCGGATTCATTAATTAACTGTTAACGAATTGGTCGAACAAGAAAGAGGCGTGGTGCCGTAAACTTTATTTATTTTGCTCGTTGTTGGATGGAATAAACGAAAAGGAAAAAAAACCGAACGGAACAAGGTACACGAGAGGTGCTTAGATAGGTGATTAGATTTTAATTATGATATTTATTTGAAGCCGTAATATTAATTACAACGGCACTCGCGCTATCCGGGCTCGAACCTCTTCGGAATTCGACTTCTATAAAGGCTGATCTCGAGATTATCGTTGTACATTTTGATGGTTTTCCTGCAACATCTTAATCGGTTTTGCTGGTAAAAATCCCGATCGAATTAGGTATTCTATCGGAGTTATTTCATGCTCTATGGTGCTAATTAGCATTTTTACCTTGTTAATGTAGGTAATTAGTTCATTGAAGAGTAAACATACTGTGTGTTGTGATTTCTCTAATCAATATAATTACGATAAATGAGAAAATCTATAATTAATTTTATTCTGTGTTAATAACTCAATGTTAGGACTTACTAGGTATATAAATATGTATGAATGTGCTGCACAGGACAAAATGTTATTAAATAACATAAGCGTTTTGTAGAGCAAATAATTCCATGAAGAAGAATTCACTGCGCGTACAATCTACAATTTATAATAACTTATAGGAAATTTATAGGTATAAAGCCGCAGTATGCTTTGAAAATGAATAATTCTGATTTATAGGCTATCGTTGAATAACTAATATCCTCTCTTTTCGTATTACACACTGTAAAATACTGAGATTAGCATAATGGCTTTCGATGTAGATTGCATAAATGGAAAAACTGGATGTTAAAACGAAACCGATTAATGCAGACTATTCCAGACATTTCAAATCAATGCAGAAAATTTTCTCGTATACTCGCATACTCGAAATGTAGGTATGGTTCGCTATCCTATATTCTACATACAAAATTGTAGTAAATTAGCACTCTGCATAACACATTATTAGGTACAAAAAAACCAGAAATAAACATTAATTCCTCAAATCAATAACAGACAACCTGTAATTTAAAAGAAATCGTTGCCGTACGGGTTTCCTGTTTCCATTCGCTATCCGTTTTAGCCGGTGCGTCTGCGGAGCCCATCCTAAAAAGTTCAATACGCATAAAAGTCAATCACTGGTTCACGCTCGACAGAACAAATACATTATTACATTTTTTTACGCTTTTTGTAACGCACAGCGCGTCGTTTCTACGCCGACACCGCGGGAAAAAAACGACTCGCCTTAATGAAAAATTACCCGAACATCTACAATTGATTGTTTCATTTCTTTTATGCTTAAGTATAAATCTATTAGTTGTAACGTATACTTACTATAGAATTAAAATGGTTTATAAAATTATAGAAAATAACAAAAAAAATGTAAGAAAGCAACAAGTAGTATAACAAGATATAGGTGGGTATATAAATCGAGTGAAACATTTTTGTTGTTTACCGTTTCAGAAGCAACCATCTGCAGTGAAATATCGTAAAAATAAAAAATGCACAAGAGCAGGTAATACTAGGCTTTCATCTTACCTAACCCGAAGGTAATCATAGAGGCGAAACAGTCTCCTAACTACTAATTATCCCCATTTACATATTTTCTAAGATGGAAGTTGCCGGGCCGCGCAAGAACTAATACTTAATGCCTGCAGAGGTTTCGTACGAGCCGGAAAGATCGCGTTCATGAATGAATTTTAATACTTGATTGGGTCATTAAGAAATGGGATAAATTTTGCGAAATGATTTAATCTCTTTAACGAACCACCGCGCCAAGGGAACCGATAAATAATGTCTTTAAGGTAAATTATAAATCTCGCGATATGAGAGTTTATTGATTTTTTTATGTTGAAAATGAGTACCTCAACAGCTTTTAAGATTAAATGCTCTAATGTGTTGTATAATCTAAATATTTTGGTATGTATTATGCGATTTATTAGGAAATAAAATGAATTTCACGAAAAGATATCAATAGGTGGTTAAGACAGAAACCTACTTTTAGTAATATTTTGATGCAACAGGAATGTTACTTATACATTCAAAATATAAGTACTTCATTTAACTATGGAAATAATTTCGAAATGGTCCATCGAGGTGGTCGAATTACTCTCCATATCCATTAGCATCGGAGTTATAATATAGCGAAATCTGGGCGAAGATTCCGCAACGCGGCATCGTCGTACCGTGTTGTACCATCTGTTAGTGCCGATCGCAGGCCTCCTTCGGATTTATTTCGAGCGGGAATGCGCGAGAGTTCAACCATAACATGCTCACGGTGCTCTTTTTCCTAGTGGGAATAATCAAATCATTTAGCGTCAAACGTGCCAGCGCGACGACTCCGCTGGAACAACGCCGGGACCCAGTGATGTGCAAGGATGAGTAAAACTAACTAAATTTATTAACTAAAAAGAAAAATATATACCTACAGGTACTTAAAAGATATCTAGTGTATATCTAACTTAATTCTTGCAATACTTTTTATATTGTTATTTAGTGTTACTGGAATATTATAGTGAAAAATTTTGTACGCCTCTGTAGCGTCGAATGCCATTGAAATGACCGGTCTCATTGTGGATTTTAGAATCAGATAATGTTCGGTTAAGGATAAATAATAATCGTCTTTCTGTGCGATCCGACTCATTTCGATATGGAACAGACTATAGCGGACTGTCACGGGGAATTATCATTTCGGTATTCTTCTCCTTCGTGCGATTTTTTTCCCGAGAGATACGCGTTGTCACTCAGGTAACCGCTTCGGACGGAAATCGGCGTTCACACTCGAGTTAATTTCGAGCTTTTTATGCACGTGCAGAGCCAGCCGTTTCTGCTGAAAGAATTCGAAAGGAAGCTTCAGTTCAGGAATCGATTCGTACGATAAGATGGATTTTCGAGTTTAGAATTTTGTTGTTACATGTAACGTGTTAAATCAATAAAAGCTGGTGTTGTTCCGATCGGGCGCCGGGTACACAATTACCGATGCTATAAAGTCCGTTTTTATGCATCGGACGAGAGCGTAATTCAAGTTTAGAGAACGATATTTCCTCGGAAATGTATGTATTTATTTCCCATGCAAAACCATGACACGAACAAATCAACCAGAACGAACGAAGAAGCTACAAATTCTTGAGGCGGATTTAAAGCCGGCCACGCACGTTCGCGTTTTTTGGCGAGAATTTAACTAAATTATACCAACTATTCAATAAATTTTCATTACCATCAATATTTTATTTTCCTTTCGTTGTATTAACAGTTTTCAGTAGGTACCTAGTTTCTTAATAACAAACGTATTTGCATAAATGCATAGGTATTGATGCACAAACTTCCTCCTATTAAAATTGTATCACAGACTTAATCTATAGTTACAACTATTACATTACGGATAATTTATTATAATTTTTTATTCGACATCTACTAAACGTTTAACTTTTATTAACGTGCACGATATAAATTATTAGGCATTAAAATTTTTAACGGGTAATAAACGTGTATGGACGGCAATATTTTGATTTACGAAGTCTTCACGATAGCAGGCCATTGGCCGTCACCTTCAACAGCAGGAAAGTCTTTTTATGCACTCCGTAAATTAAAAGATTAAGTAAACTACTCATTTTTCTGAAAAATTCGGTGACTTTTGTGGTTAAATAAAATGTTAAAAGTGCTTATTTCAACGAAGTCCATTACGAAAGGATATAGCATTTAAGTCGATACGAAAAAAAATAAATAAACCGAAACTCCAATTACTCTTCGGCGCAATAAATTAAAATCGGGCGTTCTTTTTCAACGTCGTGAGCGCAGGTATACTCAATTACTGCTATGCGGGCGCAGAAATAAGCTCCTTTATGCGGTTCCTTCTTTATTGCCGGCCAATTAATTAACTCATAATGTTCTCGGCTCGATGGTATTAATCTTGGTCGTGTGGCCTCTGCTCGCTCGGCTTTTCAGCCGCCGCGCAAACGCCGGTCACCCGACCCGGTCGCCCTTTCGCCCGACACGGTTGCACTCGCCGGAGCCGCTTCGACGACATCGCGGATGTTAGAGGTTACCGCGCGAAGGAGTCGAGGCTCTCCTTTTGCGCCTCTTTTTTGCCAGCGCTCGGGGTGTTCGTTTTGCCTTATTCTAACCGCCGCTCGTTCGGCCGATCCTGCCTTTAAAAGCTTCCGTTGCCGGGGCCTAAATGCCTCTTTCCTGCTGTCGATTAGTTTCTCGTACAGTTACTTTTGTACACTCTTATTTTTGTTATGCAAATAAGTTATTATGAAGTGGTGTATCTGGAAGTGATTAGGAAGGAAAAATTTTAACGAAGGCGATGTCTGCAGGTATATAGCCATTCCTGCACGCGACTCTATAAAAGAAACACTTATTCTAATTAAACGAATCAAACGGACTAGTACGCATCCGAAAAGGAGCAAAAAATCCCAACAATGACATTCATTAACCAAATCAAGCATAGTTATAGCATCCTCAGCAGACGAACAATAGATTACGGTGTAATAGGCCATACAAATGTAAAGTACTGAAATTAAAGTAATGATCGTACTGCCCACAGTCACTGTTCTTGTGTTTGTTCAGTGTTCTCGAATATGTTCGACGATATTCTTTCCAGACTAAATACGCACGCGACTCGTTATTGCTTCTAAACACGAAACAACACCTTCATGATCGTTTTTCTTTGGTAAATGAGTTCGTATATACAATAGGAATTTTATTTCAATTTACACTTCTACGAAAAAAAATAGGTAATGTACCTGCAATAATTTATAATCGTAGTAGAGGAGGTTAAACAATTACGGAGTTTCACAATTTTCTCTAAATAATCCAAATCCAATTATACGCTTGTCAGTGCAGCAAATTAAAATAAACCTCTTTTTCACAATGAAACTAGTACTAGTTCTGGGTGTAATGAGGTCGAAGAATGAAAAAGTTTCGTCGGAAAAAAAGCGGAATCGGTCGAGAAAATAACGAGCATGGGTTTGTCGTTGGCCATTACGCAACGAATTAAAAATAATTATGGAGTCTAGACGAGATCGTACTGTTAATATCGCGACTTATTATAAAATAGCGGAGATCGTTGGCAAAGAGAGCGACGTCGTTAATGATTTCGTACTTCTTTGCATGATTGCTCTTGCAGTGGACTGTAATTTGTCGTTACATGACCTGGTTTTTAATTTTGACCAACTAAATTTTTTCCTTGCTTTACTGTATATACGTAAAACGGCAACGGTGGAATATATAGGGTGAGCCAATTTCTTAGTACAATATCATTTCTTACAGAATGTTGCAGCTTCACCGCTTACATAATCTCACTTACCTACTAAATTTTAATTAATTCTCTAAAAGTTATTAATTTTTTTCCGATTAATCGATCTCGAACGGCGATCGAATTCGGTTTTTTCCTCGAACTTTTATTGTTGTTGATATACGCGATTTAAGTGCCGGAGATGCTTTTCTTTTTCACACATCAACGACCGTTTGCATTCTTCGACAGTCGGCAATTATCAATAAATGGTTGTGTTGGCATTTCCCATTTCCAATTAGCTCGAGATCTTCTTGTCGTACCGTTTACGGGCGCCTCTCGCATTGTAATGAGACTTTAAATTAATTATTTAGTAATTTTGTTTCATATTAAATTTAACTATACAATCTCTAATATCTACTGGAACAGTGAAAACTCATTATTTTTTATATGTACTTGACTATGCAGTTCTTTTCCTATAGACCTTTGGTCTTCAATTATAAATAAATTCTTCTTCATCAGACAAGCTTCAACTCGAAATTTCCAAATTTTTTACCATAAATCCCTATAAAGAATCCTTTAAAGTAGGTACATATCCTTTAAGTTCCTTTATGAAATAGGTTGTAATTGATATTATTTAATAAACAACATATGATTCTGCTTGGGATATGCTATATTTCGACCACATCAGTGAAGAAGTTAATTAGCATTATGTTAATAACTATTTATTTATACGTATATCATCGAGGAGCATCTCTGGTAGAAGATATACCGAACGGCTAACATGCGCATCGAAAATGCAGTGGTAATTACAAATTTCAATTGATAATTACGCTAATTAGCAATTCGAATTGGCAATTAACGGTTGTCATTGGGCAGCGTACAATTCACCCGCCAGCAAAAATATTAAACTAATTTTTCCGGCTGCTATTCATGCATAATTACAGCTCGTTCCTTATCATTGTTGGGCGATAGCGATCTCTCCACACTCATTAGCTGAATAATTTTCGCAAAATGAAAGCGCGGAAAATCCTTATCGACCAATGTTTCTATTAGAACATCGCTTTGGGTATTATCGAAAAATTTACAGTAAATTATTCCGGTATAATGGAGGTATTCGAAGCCGCAAAACGATCTAGTCCGATTGGGAACACTCGTTTCGAAAGAACCACAAATTTGATTAAGATATTAGCCGGAGGAATGGGATTTTATGAAAGTACCCCACCTAGAGATGGACGCGCAATGATAAGAGAGCAAGAGCGGCCGGATTTCCATGTTTAACAGCAATAAAGGTTATACGGAGACGTTCAGAAGCGTTTGAGTGGAACATTTTAAATATTTGTGGGTAGTGTCGTGACTTTTATGGGATAATTTATTTCGACCGATTTTTTTTTTCGTTTCGGATTTATGTCCGTATAGTTCGTTTTAATGTCGAGGAGTCGCCGATAAATCAACCGCGTGAAAATATAACATATTTAAGACAGGCCGAAGAGTTTCGTAAAATACACACGCAGGGAAATATTTGTACATTTTCGTGCCTGTCGAAATTTAATTGTTGAATCGAATACAGGGTGTTGGTTACTCAACTGTTGGTTACTTTCTAACCTACATATACATGATGGTGATCTGTAGGTATGTAGGTACTTAGCGTTTTGTTGGTTTTATGGCTCCAGACTGACATTTAGCGTATTAGTAATATAGATTTACAATCGACGATGTTACGTGCACGTCATGTCACATAATTTTAACGGGCGATTACAATAGAGCTGGCATTTTTCTCCAAACTAAGTGTGGGGTCTCCGCATTTCCCAATATAACGCTTATCTCCACCATCGAGCGCTTTATCGAGTCGATTTATTATAATTAACTCGTTCTTCGTACGTCAACTAGTTCATTTGAATATCGCTAAAAATATCACGTTTTGTTATTAATATAAAATCATTCGTTGAACTCTACCTAATGCGATCTATTTATAACAGGAATATTGTTTACTTATTTCGGGACACACTGTATGCATTTGAGTTGCAAAAATGGGATTTAATTCGTCCATCAGAGACACCCTTTGTGCGTGTTCGATGGGCCTTCGTTTCGCGAACAATAGCCGTCTTGTTGCGTTGCAAGACGCCGTAGAATAGAATAAGAACAAAAGCGGAACGCTGATTAAAGATGACATGTACATCACATTATGTGGTGCCACTAGTACTATCCCTAGCACCAACTAGTATCTAGTAACAAGGCATGAAAACAATCGCTTGCCGGAATGGACGGCGCAAGACAAAAGAACAAAAGGGTGTCTTGCTTCATGCGATGTCAACTGGACAGTTTTTGCGTTACCCGTTCGCAGGATTGGCTCTAAAAAAGTTCCTCTGAGCCGTTGAGTCATGTACGCTCCCTGCGTGCGATACCAATCGATTACTCGGATTTTATTGTTGGTAGAAATGCGCGAGGAAAATTGTGCGTATTTTTTAGTTGAAAAATGACTATCTGTAATGTGTTGAGCGAAGCGTTTATGCGTGTTAAACATTTATGGCAGCTGATAATTCTGTTGGAAAATGACCCCGTTATTACACAATTAACAGCCATAAATCTCGACGGTGGAGCATGTGGGCGAACATTCCAATCCAGTCCATCGCACATTCGCATAATCTCGTACACTATTCAATTGCCTGCTTCTCCCATTTTTTTCGATAATTACCTACAAGGAATATATGGTTCACATTAAACCATTGTATTGGTATTGTTTGCATTTCTTAACAAGGTAGTTGGAGATCGCTGGATAACCTCTTCTTATCCGAATGGATTCCTTCTTCGGTTTTTACTTTTCTTTTGTTTCATTGATTGCATTTATCCGATTCGGTCGTGTTCCGACGTTGCCTGTTGGTGGGAAAATACGAGGATCCGGGGATATTAAAAGCGGGGTGGGTTATCTTCGAGCGATGCTTATTCACGCTTCACAGAGCAAGCACCGGCGTAAAGTAGTAATTTTACACCTCTAACGACATTCGGAATATTCGCGGGGATTATCACGGGCATTAAAACTATAAAATCCTTATACGTGCAGAATGTGGCAGAGAAATTTACCGTTCCTAATGAAAAAAAATTAAACCGTCGCTGAGAAAATAAGACGAATAAAATTTCTTTTAATGACCGCGTAGGCAAAATTAAATTAGATTTTACTCCGGCACAAACGCTATGTTTACGGTGTTATAAAATTCCGAATTCAACTTCTACCCGCAAGCAATAATGCACCGGAATTCCGCACTAAATTATAGTCCCTTACCTGAATTATAGTCAAAAACTTCTAAAATGGATACTTATATTACATTAATATCTAATAGAGTAGAGTGGAACAGAGTAAAATAGAGTAACCAGGTGAACGATATTTGAAAAATAACGCTTATTTTATAACAGTCGTTACTACAACTCTATGCAAGAAAATATTCCCACCTCTATTAAACTTCTGTCATACGAAGTGTCAATGTCAATTTTGAAAGTTTTTGAATATGTATCATCGAAAGCATCTTAAAATCCTACTTATTTTGCGTACAATGCAACAAAAAAATAGTTATTTAATTTCTACAAACTATAAGTCTGTCAAAGCTGTACATTTTCCAAGGGAAGAGTGTTAAAAATTACAACAGAAAATTGCTTTAAAAAGCTGTTCAATGCAGGCGAGAGTTGATTAGAGTAGATTTAGAATATATTAGAGTAGATTAGAGTAGAGAGTAGAATTCGTAGGCATGTAGTGGTCGACTTTATGGGATGCCCTCGTCCATTTTCAAATCGATTTGATTAACGAAATACTCGAATTGACTGATAGAGACTGATGAACTTGTAATTCCAGAGACTCGTTTCTGCGCAAAACCCATCCGAGAGCCGGCTATAACAATATTTCTAGCGAAGTTATGTGCGACTTGCAGCGCTCATAGCACCAATACACATGTATTAAGTTCGTGAATAATACATTCGCCGCGCTGAAACGCATTTTTTATCGCCGACGCTCTCCTAACAAGATCTCTACATGATCGAAAACACTTCGGGAAAATCAAATTAATCGAAACCGTGTTCAAGAATACCTAATTTTATATTACACGATAGTTATGGTTTGTTCAAACAGGAACAAACTATTCAATTATAGCAAAGTATTACTAAAAATTTGTGGAATATGTTCGCAAATGTGCAGCTGTGGGAACGAGGAGAAGCAACTACCTAAGATGTTCCGCGAATTTTTCATCTCTTTGTGTGCTGAGTTCTAATCTAGTCTAAAATTAAACACGCAATTTGAATAATGTAAAGCGGTCTTTCAACGTCAGCGCTTCGATTATTTACGGGGAGCCAAAAGAATGCGGAGAATCCGAAACCAATCTTACCAGTTAGCGGCGGTGACTTCTGATTTGTTGGACGCTGGTACGGGAGCTACCAGAACGCTGCGACAATTCGAAATAAATGGCGCTCTTAGCGCGAATTGCTAAAGATTTTCCTCGTAATACTACTCGTGTATACGTATGAAAATTACGCGCTAAGTATCGAGTATCTGTTGAAGATATGGCGATGGTAATTACGGCGTTTAATTAGAAAATTCGCTGGGTTTTTTATCGGATGCTCGAGGTATTTTATACGGTGGATAAAGTGTAAATTAACTTGCTGATTTATTCGCTATTAGGTGCTGTATAGGTGTAGATTTCTTGTTTATTTTGTTCAATATTGGTTACCGGTAGTTTCGATTGAAAAGAATTTGTGATTTTTGTCGATATTTTATAAAGTTCTACAAAGAAGGATCTTTATCTAATAAAGGTTTTAAATAGCAACATTGGTTTGTTTGTTATTAACATTTTCATCGCGTTTTGCCGAATTTTTAGTATCGCTGATGTAACTCAAATTCTTATCCGTTTTTGGTAATGATATTAAAATTTCATCAATTTCTTCGTCTAATCTCTCCAATCGATTGAGGACGCCTTTTAGATATGCTCCGTTGGATTTATCCTACATTTATTAAATTTTCGATTAATATAAATCATTCGAAATGAATGAGCTTTTTCAAGTACTTACAATGTCCATTACTTTCTTCGTAGGCAGATACATGAAATTTCAGTCAAATATTTACTTTGACAATCAATTAGAATATGACAATCATTAGATGGAATTAGTTCAAAATTGACATTTCTTTTATTAACAAGTTTGTAATCTTCGATTAGTTATTGCAATATTATTGCATTTATACTGATGCAAGTAAAGAAAAGGCTAATTTTAAATGTACATACATTAAAGAGAAATCTACCATATAGGTACCCATACGTCAATGCTTACGCGTACACACGTAACTTGGCGTGTAAGGTAAACAACTTAATATTAATTAAACAGGGGCGGTTTCAGCCCTTGTGCTACAAAATTCATATTAAAATAATAATCTCCCTCCGGCAAATTCCCGTGTAGGTAGATATAATTATTATTTTAATTACTAATATCAATATACCTATTTAAAATAACGTATCGAATGAGTTTCGCCTTAAACCGGTCTGGATATATTAAAATGAAGTCTTCGTTGGTGACTGCTCGTTTTGTACAGGCATCGAGATCGATCTTGTTTTTCACTTATAAGGATATTACGCATTTCATTTTTTGTATACAGCTTATATGTTCGTTACCGACGAAGGCTGCGTAATAGAAAAATTTCAATACAAACGAATCTACTCGACTAGTAGATACTATTGTCCAGCATATACACCTTCTCATTTGAAACCAGCACGATTAGTACTGGTTGACTGGTGAATTGCTGATTGGGAACAAAGCGTAATGTCTCTTCCTTATAAAGTAAGCGGCGAATTTTTCGTAGATACTCATACGTATTGGTGTACAAATGTACGATTTTCTACGCCTATGAACGGCGAGTACGATAAATATATCCCGGCGAGAAGCCGCTTAAAATCTTAAGTCTCTTTTATCGTCCTACTCCGGTGATTCCGGACTGCGTAAATCTCTTCCACCGGCCGGCGATATTTCAGCCGTTTGTTCTTTGAAATACTTATGGTCTATTATTTCGCACATGGTTTATGCACTGAAAGTCGACCCGGCCCACGCGGCTTCCATACTCACGTCGGGAAGGACCTCTAGGTTATGCGTTTCTTGCGTTTATTCTTCGGCCGTTTTACGAGCAAATCGAAGGCCTTCGGGCGTCCACAAATCCAGCTGTTGTTTATAAATAGTTCTGCTACAGGAAGTACCTATAACCTGCCAATCTTTCAGTAGGTAAACGAATGAAAGCACCTCTCATGTATTCGGTGTAATATAGTTTTTTTGTGGCGTGTGCTTACAAGTAGATTGATTTATATTTTATATATATAGGTACTGAGAATGGGATGGAAGTTAATACGCGCAAACCCAGTAATTATTTATTACCATGACTGTGTACTTTGTATAAATCGCAATAAATTCGCGCTGCTTATAAACAACAAAATGGCGTAAATACTTACTAGCTCGAAAAAAGCAGTACTTACGTATGCGTACAGTACTTAGGTACGCCTAGACTCTCGGTTAGTTATGATTACAAACAGATTAAATCCCGCATTTCGTTATGCATAAACATAAATCTTTCAGCGAACTTTCGTTTTAACCAATTGCGCGCACGTATAGCCTTCTCGGATGGAGACCACCTCTCGGTGGAGTGATAGTTCAGTTTCCAAGCCTCTCCTATAACGTCCACTTTTTTACCAATTAGAAAATTTTCGAACAATAACACGCCTACATCGAGCACTTGACGGAGAGCAAAGAGCACTTGAATAATAGCGATTTACGGGCGTACTTTTTGCGTCGTCCAATTTACCCGGCAGAGTTATGAGTTGTGTGGTACTGACACATACGGAGATTTTATACGAATTTATAGGGCGTTTTTTTTAATTCTAAGCTCGTTCGAAAAATTATTATTAATTATTTCACGATTCCGCGAGGCGAGTACCAGCACGGTGGAATAACTATTATAAAGTGTATGTCATTGGTATGTTGGTTGAAAGAGCGCCAAGCAGGAATTTGAGATCTCGGTTTTTAGATAAGTATAACCATTCTGGCGGAGCAAATTGTTTTCTTGTTGGAGCAGTGCTTATACATGACTGATTTACCCAGTCCAAGGTACCCACTCTTTCTTTAATGCTCCGGTTCTTATCGGAAATCTTTAAACTTTCGAACCGAACTATCGGCGTCTTCGGCGCGAGAGATGGCGATTTTAGAAATGTAACAGGTTTTTTTTTGTCGGGTTGCCCATTGTCGACTGGCAGCAGAAAAAATTGTTATGAATATTTACGTAACGAAATGTTTATGCTAAGTGCGCGTCTGGCGGTCTAGTTTTTTTTTGGGCAATTTGATTATCTATGCCTAATTTAGGTGGATCCTGTAGGTGGAGGAATTTGGAATTAATTGGTACATTGATTAATTACCTGGTGGTAAAGGATTTTAGTGAAAATGTGTTTGTTTGTTTCAGGATATGGGTCAAAGCTGGGAGCAAAATTTTAATCATTTATATGCCTTCATAAAGAACAAGATTTGGTACACCTAGAAAATAGGAATGAACATAGGAGAATGGAAAAGCTGGAGATTTAAAAAAAAATGAAATTCGATTTATTCCACTATAATTTTTCATATTCTTGCAGTTGAAGATCGAGAAGGGATATCCAGTAGATTTTCTAGAACATATTCCTGCACCCTGCACATAATAAATAAACATATCTCTCTCAAATTTACTCAACGTTTTTCCACCATAATAAATGATTTAATAAGGCATATTATTTCATATTTCCTACTAGGTTACTAAGTCACAGTAGCAGGTTGCCGGTTTTTCTTCCTATACGAAGCGGCATGACGGCTTCGCGCGGCTCCCGTGGGAAATTTCTGCCGATAAATCATTACTTTATGTGATGGGTTTCTTGAAAGACAACCGTAGAAGAGTTCGCTACCGTTTCGTAACATTTTAAAGACGTCTCGGTTGCGCCATATTGACGATACGTACGCGTTTCCTGTATTTATGAAGAAATAAAATATATTCTACCGAGAAGCCGCGCGCACCATTTCGATATGAAAACATTAGCGACTTAAAAGGGATATAGAATGGCGCAGTTTGCTTTTATTATGCAGGTCGTATCAAAAGCGGTTTGAAAAATATCGTAAATGATTTTGGTTTAATTAGCGGGCATACCCCCTAATGTTAAGCGTTACGGATATTTTTCAGAGCTAATTTTGAAGTATAATAACGATTTTTTGCAAGTCACACAACTTATAGTTATCGAATGCATTATCATGTTCTGTAATTATTAATGAAAGTAGATAAATGGTTGTATAAGTTGAGTGTATGTTGGAGTTTTATTTATTTTTATCAAAATGTGGGCTTATAGATTACTTATGGAGTTCAATTTCTGGTGATGATTTGGGCCTTACAGGTTCAGTTGACCGATTAACTTTTACTGGCCTGTTAAGTCCCAAGTTTTTGCAAGAAACAACCGTCGTCTACAATCTCTAGGAATTAATGGGTAGCCTTTCACGGGCAATTTTGGGGTTTCTTAGCGACATTTGCCAGTATATGATAGCAATGCCCTTGGAAATCCCAAATATGTTCGTCTGTTAATCGCCTTGATGTAGGATTAAAACGTCGTTTAAGATTAAGGCTATATTTCTAACGACAGTCTGCATAGAAATAACAAATTTGTTATAATTATAAGTTTTGTAATTAAATAAATAAATAATTATTTAAAATGTGTGTATAATAAATCGATGGACATCCACAAGTAAATACGATTACACGTCGAACTTACCAAGCAAATTTGATAAAACTTTTTAAATGCGCAAAACCGCTCAGAAATTTAACCGTACCAGTGCGTTGAAATTAACATTTTTGAGCGATTCCTTTCCAGAAAAAATAAACAAAAACACTTACACTTAGTTTATAATACACATGGTAATAATTAATAATATATTCGAATTGAAAACATTTCGATAAACGAATCTGGATTTATATACAGAGCGCACTCTCATACATTTCCGAATACCTACAATTTTTAGATAAAGAAAACACATTTATATCTACACATTATTACGAGTATATCAAACGTGACACATATTAAGTATACTTGCAGGCCGAAGGTCGAAGTGCATCCAACTAATCCAACCGCCCCCGTATAAAATCGATACCGGATTCTGAATTTAAATTCCTTGGGGAATACCTACATCAGCGCGAGCTTGCAATTCGACATCCGCCTTTCGATCAACTCCTTGTGGACTTAAGTTACGGTTAACTTACGACTTTAAGCGACTAACCACTACCAGTTGTTTAAATTTTTATTTGTTTACAATCTAATCGTAAATGTAACAACGGTTATCAAAATAATTGAAAACATATCGAACCGCTTTTATAAAAAGTACTTAATATGCCACTCTCAGCTCGCCTCGTTTTACATTCGAACGAAATAAATGCGAAAGAGAAAACGTATCTACCGGGTGTCCCCGAAAATAATGCATTCATTCGCAAGGCTCCATGGAGGCAACACGGTTTTCTTTAATGGAAAAATTGACCCAAAAATTAATAAGTTGTGCGCTAATTAGAAATTGTAATTTGTTATTAAATATACTTACGTTTGTTGGTACTTCGTTAATCTTACGTGTTGCACACCTTAATAAATTAACTCTAATAAGAAAATTGTGTTGCCATCAGTTACAAGTCCAAGCTAAAATTACTTATACCCTGTAAAGTATAGCGCATTATTTTCGAGAAAACCTCGCTTACATACGTTATTGTGTAAATAAATAATATGATGAAACACTCATTAAAATTCAACAATGAAAATATTTTACTAAAAAAGTTTAAATGCAGCGGAGGAGCTGAAGCGTCCACCAAAATTTGAAACAACCTACTTACATTGAGTAGGGTATTTTTGGTACGGACTTATCGTAGACAATAACGTATGCATTATTTTTTAGTATAAAAATTCATATTCCTACACCGATTTGTTCATGTTATCGTGAACAATTGTTCAATTACACGTTAGTTATAGGTTTGAAATCGCAATCGAACGTCAGGCTTCACATTTTTCGAAACCTAATAGACTAGAAATGCTACGATTAAAAGAGGGGCAGTGTTAGTGAGACGGAGAACACTTTAAAATTCGTTCTTTTAACAGTGTTTTTTTTGTACTAATGATGCTTTATCTTTTTTCCTAACCTTTCCAAAAATTTCCTTAACTCTCCTTCTCGATGTTTACGCTATACAATCTCGATATTAAATCCTATTCATCAATGTTTGTTCCTACAAATTCCCTTTTAAAACGATCGAATTGTAAAGTTTCGACGACTTTTCGGATGGCCTCGTAAAAATGAAACCGACCGACGTTCGTAATAACTATTATAAATTTCATACTGACTAGGTATATTTAATTAATACACGACAAACTTGCAGGAACTATTCTAATCTTTTTAAATTTTTTTATTTATTAGATTTAAATAAATATGTGCTTATAAATTACATCTGCAGAAGACATGAGACAATTTTCTTCATGAAGATATGTTTTTGCTTGCGCTACAAACAGGGGGTGTTGGAGAAATATTGTGGTACGCGCACGCGCGTGAACGGTCTTCTTTTCGTATAAATTTCATAAAATAAATATCATTTTTTATATATATTTGTAATTTTATAAATAAATAAATCCCTTGACTAATATTCCCATTCTTTTATATATGAAATGTATATGAAATATTTTAAAAATATAAATTTATTATTTTTCTTATAACTTTCTTGTGTTGCGGGGGCGAATGAAAACCTACTGATCTGTTCGTTTAAGGAAAAATTACTGTTCGTTTTTTTTTTATAAAATATTTAATTTAAGCACCTTTCGATTTTTTTTATTTAATCATAGCTTAGAAATTTAATGCAGGGTGAATTGTGGAAATGTGCTCGATTTATAAACTCAATTTAGTTTCAAACCTTGAGTTTTTTTAAACACCACGTATACATGAATAAAAAGTATGTTGTTGCACCACAAATAAATACCTCATTGGAACAGATTCAGATTGAAAATCAAACCAACTGAAGTCTAATTTGAAATTGGAAAAGTCTTAAGTGTACGTTAATAAATAATTTTTAGTCACGTCACGACAGTGAAAAGTAAAAAAATAACGCTATACATACAATAAGTTAATTACATCTAAAAATAATGAAATTGAGCAAAGACAACGAATTGTTAATTAACAGACGAGTAATTCGTCGAGTACATAATACTCAAGAGTGTTTAATCCCGCGGAATGGTGGAAATAAATCTGTTTAAAGGGTACCAGGGAGCGATGAATCGATGGCGTACGACAAGTTAGTAAAATTGGTCTCGCAGTGAAAGAACGTCGAACGTCCGAAAAAATTGTTAGTATAAAACAGTAATAAAAAGGTATACGAAGCGATCACGCGCCCGTCAGTGAGACGGAATTCGGCACCCACAAACAGGTGACGCTATTGATTAATTGAACAGTCTCGAATTTTGCCGTGGGAAAGAAAGAGTTGAGCAAACCAACCCGGCACGCGCTCGCTTCACATTTACCAATCTCTTCGTTCTCTTTCCTCTCCCATCTGCCCGCCCGTCTACTCCAATCGCGGCTTGTAGCTCGTCTTCCATATCTCTGCCAGCGCCACCGCCGAGTGGAACCTGTGGAAGATGCACAACGGCAACGTCAATCTCTGCACCATCGACCAGGTCAAGTAGCCGTAGTATCTCAACTGCACCGGGTTGTTCTCCACCTTCCTCGATTCGAACGTGTAGATTATCCAAATGGTGATGTTGCATATCAGCAGGAACGTCACCACCTGCCGGCCCGGCTTGGTCCTGTCGTGCTCCGGCAGGTGGACCCGTCGGCGCGACACGTCGGCGATGAACAGCAATTGCAACAATACCTGCGAACATTCCGGTTTCAACAAGCAAAATTCCGCGAAATGCAGGGATATAATTACTTGGACGACGACGAGGATTCCGGTAATCATGGCGAGCAGGTTGACCTCCACGGAGAAGGCGTTCAAATGACCGGCGATGACGCTGAAGACGGCGTACAGGAACAACCCGAAAGCGGACACTCTCAGCAGGATGTCGTTCAAGTCGCTCTGCTCTTCCTTTTTGAATTTCAGCGATTTCACTCTGCCAACGAACAACGTTAAACACTCGCTTATTTCGAAATCACCTCGACTCACCGTATGAATCCGATCAAAGTGGCGACGATACTCAAGGCTAGCAGGGCGCAATGCGACACCTCCGCTAAGTATACAGCCAGCAATTTGAAGGTGTCGTTCGATATCAACACGAAGAACAGGATGAGGCAAATTAGGGAACCCACGAGCATCAGAAGACCGAAGAACAGTCCCTTGGAAGCGCCGACGCAATCCACTCTACCCTGTTGTTGGGCCTGCGCCAACGCCACAGCTCTACGAGATAGCATAATTTCCAAACGGTGTTCTAAATTCTCTTGGTTAACATACCTTCAAAACGTTACAAACTAGTTAACGAGGGTATCAAGAGATTGCTGTTGGACTTACTTGGGGTTTTTGCCGATGTGCTTCCACATGACGTAGATGACGGCGGCTCCGATCAGCGAGAATTCGATGATGAAAGGGTACAGGTAAGGTCCCGAATCCTCCACGATTGTTCCCATGATGTTCAGTCTGCCGCAGCGATCCGAGCTGTTGGCGGTGGCGTTGTAGGAGCCGTAGAAGGAGAACGCCTGCGGAACGATGTCGTTGAGGAATTCGGTATCGTTATTGGACGAAATCGCGTTGCCCAGCTCGGGGAACAGCTCCACCGCTTTGTTTTCTGGAAACCACAAAGGTCACAATAAAAGTAGGATAGCGAGTTGTGCTAGATGTTTACCAGTAGAGGCACTGTTTATATTGTCAGCGGTGATGCTGCGCACCAAATTCGAATCGAACAAACTCCCGAACGACAGAGTCGTTGTGGTCGTAGCCGCAGTCGTGGTCGGGAACGGCGTGGTGCTCGTGGTTGTTGTAGTCGGTGTAGTAGTCGGTAGCGGTGTCGTAGTGGTAGTGGTGGTGGTGGTAGTAGAAGTGGTGGTGCTGGGGGTGATAGTCGAAGTTATAGCCGTCGAGACGGCCCTCCACACCCTGGCCACGGTGGTTCGAGGGGTGAGCCTGGTGGTGGTGGTGGTCGAAGTGGTGGGCATCAACCTCCACAGGTTGCCGGTGTAATTCTTGGACGGCGTGGGCGGCGCGAACGGCCCTGTTGGGGAAAAACGGGATTAGTATGAGGGTGTTTTTGGGGGTGACGAGGCACCTACATGAAGGGTTGGCGTTGCGGGGCGTCGGTCTCAGCGTGGTGATGAATCGGTTGAAGAGAGTCGAGATGGTTGTAGAGGCTGGTGGTACTGTGCGCAAATCGAACATCTGCTCCGGAGAACCTCTGTGCGTGCCTAATATCGCGTTAGCGTTGCGAAGATTGTGGTATTTCACGCTTTCTGTAATATTTCTTAACTTAGAATCGCTCAAAAGTTTTGTTATAGTTTCATACTTACCGGTGAATACCGCTTCAGTGGTTATATTCGTTCCGTTAAAGTACCTCACGTGGTATTTCGTGATATCCTTCAAATACTCGATGAAGAAGGTCCTTATCCAAACGCAAATGTTTGTAGCTACAATATGCATCAACCCGAAACGTGCGATAACTTTAAATCGATGAATATTCAACTGAAAATTCCCAATAATAATCACTCTTGCTACTAACACAATTCTAAAAACTTACCCTCGAATTCATGAAGATAAAATACATCTGCATGAAAGTGAATATCATCTGCAGCACGGGATTCACCCCTTTCAAGATCATATAGCACGGCGAGTTGAACGGTATCTCGAAGAACAGCCCGAACTCCAACCCGATGTAGATCATCGTCCCCAATCCGAAAGCTGCAAAAGAAACCCACAAGAAATTGATCGTTCGCATATCATCCGCCGAATCTGGTCGTACCGATGGCTCCGATCCGCAGGAAGAAGCTGCCGTGGCTGCGATCGCTCTGCGACGTCTTGCGCTTGCACCGGCCCCTGCCCTCCGAGCCGCCTCCCTCGACCGTCTCCGGCTCGCCGCCGGGAGGCGGTTGGGCGGACGGCGGGGCGGCGACGGGGGCGACGGGCGCCGCGGGGGTCGGTTCCTGCGATACAACAGTAGCACCTTGAGATTGAGTTATCTCTTCTACGGGCACCGGCACGGCTGCCAGGCCCGCGTCAACCACCCCTTCAGAGTTGCGCCGGTAGGTGCTCTACCCCCACAAATCAAAAAACAGTAAATAATACAAAATGTATGGCGATGGGCGTTAAGCAGTCAGGAAGAAGGGTCCCATAACTGTACGTCTTACTTGGTTTCAGCGCGCTTTTGATACCGGTTCTGGTTGGTGGGAAACGCGTTATGGCAAGCGAACAATTAATTTTATGGTTTACTTTTATTTGATACACTCTTCCCTTATCTAGTTCAATTACTTCGATTACTCGAATCCTTTTTTCTATATCCTCTCTTATGCATCAAATTGTTTGTGAACATTTTTTCAACAATGAGAGATTATCCAATCGAGTGCACTAATAAATTAAACTCAATTAGGAATCTACCTTCCTTTGAGGATCCTCATAGATGCAATTAAGGATCCAATATCACTGCTTTACTAAAAGACGCTAAAATATTAGACAAATTTAAGTTCGTTTTGTGAAAGGGTAAAAAACGCTACCCCTGGAGGGGTGTGCTATTGACATTTCGATTCGTGAAAAGTTATCCTTTATCGTTTGATAGGTGGTGGTAAATGTGGTAAATGTGTAATAGAGAAACGATGAAGAAGAAAAACAGAGGGTGTGCAATTAGTTATAGAATAAAATATGTACAAGAATAAAAAAAGGGAGGAAATGTTAGATAGTACCCTTTCGTCCCCAAAGTGTTCGATAAAAGATAACTTTTTCTGAAAACTCATCATATTCAAAACTATCTACCGACCACGACTTTTACAATATTTTTTTGTCAGTATTTTCGAATTCCCTTACCGCATCGAATTGCCATTGCACGGATATCGGCTGGTTGGCATCTTCGGGCTGTAAAAATGAACAAATTCGATCAAAATGGCTTCCAATTCGTGAATTAGAAGATGAAAAGTGAGTATCAAAATTTCGTTTGGGCCTCTTCCAATAACTGCTTTAAAACGAAAATCATAAATTGTGTGAATTAAACAAAAAACGAAAATTTATCTATCTTCACGCTCGCACTGTTCATTCCATCGGCTTATAACAACTCAAAAGACATTAAGTAGGTACAATTAATTACTGACCAGCATAATAAATTTAATTGTGATGATTATATTACGACTACAACAGCGTGAAAATAGACGACAATTAGACCAATTAATTTTAATATTGTGTTATTTATTGTGCGTGTAAGTTAGTTGGTTTAATGGAGTTAGTATTTTTATTATCTAATTCGGCTTTAGAACTATTGAAAATATTGGCCACTAGTACAAAATGTCTCTAATTTCATACACAATGAATCAAAAAAATATAATAAAAAGGAAACTAAAGGAAACAAAAACAAAAAAAGTGAAGGAATAAATGGATAAAGAAAGTTGTAGTAAGGAAAATCATCTGAATCAGTGCGTATGAAATATTATTTTGTACTCATAAAATGATTTAGATAGTAAATTAACCATGCTTTGAACATTTCCTATTTAAACAAAATCGACATCTAAACGAATAAGTTTGGTCTAGTCGGCTCTAAAAAAAATGAATAATGAACAAATTATTATTGGTCGAGGCTTATGAAAAAAGAAAGTTACTGGTTTTGTGATATGGCGAGCACCGTCCCTTTTCCAGTGCTCCAAACGGAGCGGTTGCATGTCGAAAACCACACCACACAAAAAAATCGCTAATCCACTATTTTTAGAAACCACTTCCAAAAAAAAACACTAAAAAAATCAAAATTTATTCAGTGGCCATTTCAAATCTACTAGACATGTCACTTACGAACATCCCCGCCGCTCATCTTCTCTCTCTCCTTGTCGATAAAACGCAAAAGAAAGATAAGCATGCACGATCATTCACTACATATTTATTTCTCATCTTTCATCTCCACAATCAGCAACTAACGAGTGATGAAAGAAGGGGATTTAAAGGGAGTAAGTGAAGGTCTTGCATTCAAACATTCTCGTCCATCATCAAAATTTTTCTAAATTGGTGTAAGATCAATTTTGTAAATGTCTGTCTTTTTCGTTCACGATCGCTGAAGAGAGAGGTTGACGCTTAAAGATAAATGTGATGCAAAGTGACGCTAGTTTCTACTAAAAAGAAAATTAACTACACGCACCAAACAAAAATTGTGAGTTGTGAGCAAATTAAATCCAACTAAATCTACCACATACTAAACACCACCATCTACTTGTTTGCAAACGTGTGAGTAGTCAACAAATTTCGAAAAGATAATCGGTTTTTTCCGGCACCATTTCGAGCAGAACTTCGAATTAAATGTATTAAGCACCAAATTGCATTATCAAATTCATCGTTGCAACGAATTGATGCCGGCAAAAACCTCCCATCCCGCGCCGAAATTCTACCTTCTCCTGCTTCTTATCCTTCTTATCTTTCTCCTTCTTCTTCTCCTTCTTCTGCGCCTCCGCCTCCTTCTTCTTCTTCTCCTTATCCTCCTTGTCCTTCTTCGCCTTGGCCTCCTTCTCCTTGGCCTTGTTCTTCGCCGGCGGCTTCGGCTGCTTCTCTTCGGCCGTGCAGCACGAGCTCTCCTGCAGCAGGAAGCAGAACACGTACAGCAGGAACAGGATGCTCAGCCCGTACAGGTACGTGAAGAACCCTTCGTAGTAGTAGGGCGGGATGTTGTGGGTGACGATGTCGGAGACGACGTACGCCAGGCAGATGACCACCAGGAGTTTCGCGTACACGAAACTGGTCACTATGAACAGGGATGTCCTGGACATAAAAAAAAATTCCGTGTTAGTGGGACTCCCGGTATGAATGAGCCGTCACGTATTCCTATTGAAATTCGAAAATAAAAGACCGGCAATCGTCGAGTTGGTAAATACCGTTCATTTCCGGCCGTACGTGAAAAGAAACACCCTTTATTGTGGAGTTTAATAAGTAAACGAGGGACCAGATAATAGCGTAAGTGACCGGGCAATCGCCGCCGATGTTAATGGGTTCACAAAAGTGGGCAGTGACAGCCCGATCGGCCTCTTTTAATCCCTATACAGGAATGATTTGTTTGAATCAACGATTAGTTTAAACGCCTCGAATGTGGAGGAACGTTGAGGATATAGATTGGATTACCTTTTGTCGGGTTTGGGTTGGACGTGCTTCAGGTCCATGTCTCTGAGGGCGTTAGATTTTTCGGCGTCGGTGTCGTTCGCGGCCCTGGAGGAGACCGGAAGGGTGGCCGTGTTATCGATGGACTCGGCTTCGACGGTGGCGACCTTCATTCCGGCGGAAGGCATCCAGAAAATTCACCCCGAAAACCGCCCGATCAAACACCCATCATTCCGGCGACCGAATCGATTTTTTTTGCGAACGATAAATGCCGGAGGGATTCGACTCGATTGATCGTTTTGATACTTTTACTTCGATTTTGCGATGGTTTAACGGCGATCGGGGCTCGGTGGTTCGCGTTCCCGGCCGATTTTTTCATTCACCATAGCGACGGATTTATTCAATAACGGCGGTTCGCATCGGGAGGGCTGCGGAAGCACTGAGACGCCTAGCATTCAGGAAGGGAAGCTGCAGAGTATCACGTGGGCTCGTCGGCAGCCGCGCCATTGGTCCGGCTCACAGCTTCCCGGGATTTTGACCTAGTAAACCCTCTCAGAGGCGACCTCACCCAAATCTCCCGAAATTATCGCTAACAATAAACATCAACAAACTAAAACATCTATTAGCAATTAATTTAATAACTCTAATACTTAAGTTATTTATTCATTAAATTCGTATTTTATCTCGGCGATTTTTATCTAATAACCACCCAAACATATTTTTTTCAAGGTCGGAATATTTTTGTAGAATCTGGTTTAAAAATTGCGGTGTAAAATCAACGATTTCTGAAGGGTTTAACTGGAAATCTGCGATACGTTCAAAGAGGGTAGTTTATTGATCCCCATCACAGCATCCCTACTCGAAGTCGGGGTGGTGCAAGCGGAATTAAACGCGACGTTGCCAAAAATTCTGTTTCTACGTTCTAAGGAAACTTTAAACACACACCTCATCAACCCAACTATACCCTTTGTTACATTTTTACCATATAAATTAGCAGAAACTCGTAATGGAAATACTGTGTTCGGAAATATTCATGTTCTTATCTTGATCTTCGCGTAATTTTAACATCGGCAACGTAGGGTGCTAGTTTACACTGTTTTCCCTTTGTTCTCCCTGAACACGACCAGATTGGCGCTTCAGACCGTGTTTAGTTAAACGTAAGTATGGGAATAATTAGTTTAATACGTGCCCTCTATGGTGTGTAATTAATAATAAAATGTTAAAGGTGCTTAAAATTCAATAAATAAAGAAGGGCTTGACATGTATGCATTTCATTAACCGATTGTACTGAAAAAGATTTCGGTTTTTTAATACGACTGGATTGTTGATTTGGACCACATTCTTACCTAATCGCAATAAATAATAATAGGTAAGTATGCAAAAGGAAATTCGACTGATAAAATCTAAAAAAAAACGGAAGTAAAATATGCATAATATAAATTAACTGGCATTTTTTTAATTGGAGTGTTCCGTGAATGAAGTTAATTTACACCTTTATTTTTTACTGCAATCCTACGCATAGTTATCGAAACGCTGGAAAGCGAAATGGAAAAAACACTCGGGGGAAGTACGCATTAATTTGTAAAGTTAACACCTTTACACATTCACCCCTTCATTTTTATTAGGTCAACCTCATCCTCTATCCCTCATATCCTTTATAGACTTTTATCCTCAAACTTTTACTGTATCGTAACTTTTATTGATGTACAGAGTTTAAAGATGTACAGAGTGATACGAATAGCTGGAGACGTACGATGCGCAATGTAGGATAAACGTGTGGTACATTTATTGAACAATCATTGGTACTTACTTGGCGTTTTTGGGGAAAAATTTCTGGCATATCGGGAAGAATTTGCTCTCCGGTTTTTCGGCCACTAAAGGAGTTTGTTCCACGCTGCGCGTAGGCGTAGTACGTGTGTGCGTGTATCCAGCATTATCTATCTGCAAAAGATAACAAAAGATACCCCTTCAAGCAGGAATATAAAAAAAATCCATTGTTCTAATTAAAACCAAGCCGTAAATTTCATTACATCATGACATAATGTTCGTATTTTTGAGTAACGAAGCGGCAAATTGTTACAACGCGCTGGGTTTTTTTTTGGACACTGTTCAAATTTGTCACACAACGCTCTTCTAACCTTGATAACCGCGTGCTATTTTCGATACGCTGCAAGACGATAAAACGTCGTTCTTTAGGAAAATGCTAGTTACCGTGAAACGGACGAATTTTTTTCGAGACTCCCTGTATACGCTCGGATTAATTGCTGCTCACAATTGCGCTGTACGTGACACATGCGTCTTCGAGGGCACCTAAGCGTAAGAGCGCTCTCCACAACAAGGGTTAATTTTAAAACAGGATGCACGGAAAAAATTAACATTAAGTGTAGGGTGACTTTCGAGGGATCTACTCGAGACGAAAACTCCAAAATACGACGGTATTAATATTTTAACAGGCACTACCTTCTGGAGGAATATCGCTGTAATAAGTCGAATCGCCCTGTACACAGATTATTCGGAATACATTGACAAAGAACTCGAGGCGTCTGACCTTTCATATCGATTGCAAGGGCGATTCAATACAAAGATATTTATTCGGAAAAAACAGGGGGAGAAACGGCTCTTGTTCGTGCATCTCTCAACTACGTAGTAGTCATGAATTAGTTTTACAGGGTGGATCACTTAAGCAGTTTAGAAAATATCGAGTACGAGTAAGTTTTATACATAAATTTTATATTTCTGGATAATGAGGTTACGTGGAATATGTATACAGATGTTACAGGGAACCGCGAACTAATTTACACAAAGTAAATATAATCGAAGAATAAATAAACATTACGGTGTATCTATTGCTTATTTTTTGAGAAACTAACCCATCAGTTTGGAGTAAATGAACTCATGGTTTATTAAATCATACAGGGTGACTTATTAAAACTTAAATCAAGAAATACATTAGGAAAGTTATTAAAAGCAGTTATTAAAAGTGTGTTGTGTTGTGCACCCTGTTTAAAGCGTATAAACGCGATTCTATTTTCAAAATTCGATTCGAAAATATCGGTCATCAAACGATCGCGTTCGTAAAACAAGCAAGTCTAATTATTTTTAGAAAATTTACATTTGTATAAAATTGTTTAATTTCAAAACATTTTTAGACTGTGTCTCATCTACGCGGTGGGACAAGAAAAGCAGAGATAATAAGATGATGTATACAGATAAGTGCAAATTTGTACGAAATTTGTTGTATATAGATGCAACAAAGACAACTTCCATTAGTCTTGTATAAAGGAAAAAGAAAGGGTGATATTGTCGGATTGCAACTTTCTCATTCTCACAGCTGTTATTTTAATAATTTTCGTTGTTCAAAAATTTGCACTTGACTGCGTATTGTGTATACAGGGTGTCGCGGAGTGGACTCACTTTAACGACGGTGGCAACCGGCAGTTTGGGCTGTATAAGCGGCTGTTGGTCCTTCGGTAAAGGCGGGCACGGAGGCGGCACCTCCTTGGGCATGATGATTTTCGTCGGTACGCTGTCTTCTAATAGCCGTTCCTTCATTTCGTAGAGGTACGGGCAGCGCTGCATTTTCCCACTGCGCCGCTACTGAAACCAAAATTCATTTCGGAATTTCAGCCTTACACAGAGGGTAAACGGGTAAACTGGGTTTCCTGATGCTGAAAAAAAGAGCGTATTTTTAAAGGGGAAATTTACGGGTTCACTAAATTTATATACTTGATTATTTTTAGATGGCCTATTTGTTTTAATAGGTTTATTGATGTAAACCGACATTAATTGATCGTAAAAAAACACTCTACATGCAAAATCTAGGTGCAAAAATGTTCAACCCCGAAACTACTCTACTCCACTACTGTTCTATTTATAACCGCCATTTTTACGTTTTCCGCGAGGGCATTACCCTACATGGCAACAAGTTTGTTTGTTTTGGAAACCGATACGACGCCCGGACGTTTCGCACGAAAACCCTTTGTTTTCGGATCTAACTCCGCTTAGAACACTAATAATAATACCGGAAACGAATAAGCTGCACCCTCGTCGGCGATACAGCAGGAACTGAAACCAACCAAACCGAAAAACGATCGCCTAGGTGCTCCTGCTGCTAGCAAACAATGTTATTGTGTTATTGTTATGCGACGGAGCGTTCGGAAATTATATCTAAAAAGGGCCGCGAGAATGCGAAACAGATGCGTTAAAATAGACGAGGAAGTCGACGACAGGAAGTCGTCCTACTTGCAGGAGAAGCACGCACGGATTCCGGCACGCTCGCCGACGAAACCGAAAAAATTACATGCTACATACAATAACAATATCTTACCGGCTCTATTGTCTACAAAACTAGCATGAGAAATCTAAAGTGAACACATATCAATCACTGCACTCTCCGAATGCGTCGGTGTTTACATTAAGAGTACTCTGTAAATAGATCGGCTGGCTAGGCGGATGAAATGTAGAATGAGTTTTTCCCGATTTCCCGCACCTATTGCTACTGCGCGCGTGTTTCGCGTCAATTTCGACCCCTACGGGGCGACGGCAACCCCCGCGATGTGTGTGCGTGCAGGGACGGAGACTGCAGGGCGCCTTCCACGGCACAGTGAACCTTCAAAGGCGCTCCGTGCTCCAAAACGAGACTTGCATGCAATATGCAATTGTTGATTAGTGCATTATACTCTTTCCGAAGGGGAATTTTATTGCATTTTTAGGGAGGAAATTTATTAGACGTAACTGAAAAATCTCAGAAATTAGGGCTCCAAAAGGAGCATTAGTGAGGTTTGTATGATATATCCAATTTTGAGTCATACAAGGTATTGTTAAATATGTTATTTACTAAAAAAAAATGCCTTAATTTTTGTAGAAATTTTATAATTTTGAGGATTTCCTTAGGGATTTTTTTAATAAATTTATACTTACCCTACAATCTATTAAACATTATATCTCAGTTCGTGTTTAGATACACAAGTTTTCCGTACTTTTTTAATATTCCTGCTGAATGTTGCGCCATTGGTTGTAGATGAAAAGCGTTTTTTTTTATAATTTTAGACCCATCTCCGGTCCCGAAGTTCGTGTGATGAAATTTACCCTAGCTGGTGATCAAACACAATCTGAGGTCGCGAAGGGACGGGCGCAAGGGGCGAGCTAATTGAGGAAGCAAATTGGGAATCGGTCAAAAGTGAACGCTATCGACACAAGTCTAACGTGTAACCTATTTTAGGGTTGGAAGAGCCAATTTGTTCCTTCACAGCGACGGTCTCATAAAATTATGCTTCGGTGGAATATGAGGACATGTGAAATGAGTTTACAATTATTTTTTTATTAAATATTCCACAACCACAAGTGTTGTTTAGTTAATTGTAGATATAAAAAATGTTAACGATAGGAAATACACCTTTCTAATGAATGGGATTTCTTACGGATTCATTAAATACTGCTTAAAACAATCAATTACTACATAATACAATTCCAAAATACTAATTAACGTAGTAAGGTTTACTCAAAGTTGTTAAAAGTGTTGCCTACATTCTGTCAAAATCGAGGCCTAATCTGTTGCAGCCATTCGGACACTCCGACTTATCGTTGCATTAGCCACCGACAGCTGTCAACGAAATCCATATGATTGTGACAGTTCACGTGAAAAGTGAGCGTTCGCTTTCAAAACAAGAACCAAGAACCTGTAACCCGCTCAGTGATATTAGTGACAAGTATCCAGCAGTGTCGAGTCGAAATTCCAAGTACAAGTGCGAAAAACCAGGCGCTCCGCTCGTTTTGGATGTTGATTCGTCGGCGTCCTCGAAACGGCGAGATCGAAGAGCACACACAAGATTGATAAGCGATCGGGACATTATCGTTTCATTGTTGAAGCGCACTTACGTACAACATGAGCTAGGCGAGAGAGCGGGCGATAAGATAAAAACTATTTTCGCGATAGATGCATTCGTGTTGTCAGAGCGCTACAGAGATAGTTCGATTCCGTCTTCCCGTGGATTCCGTTTCGAGTACGAAACAAAAGCAGTACATCAAACATGGCGACCGAGGTACTTTTGAAAAACAAATCGCCGGACGTGAAAGTGCAAATAGTACCCAGTGGCATTAATAAGAAGTTGACACATTTGCCCGAGAGGCCCAAGGTGGATTTGGCCTTCTCCGATTTACAGTACGTCGTCAAACAGGGAAAAAGTAAGTTTTAATTCGCCCCCCTAATTGATGCTTTTTAATTAATTTGTAAGTATCGGAAACCTTGAATTGTATTCTAATTTTAACCGTATTTCGTTGTATTGTCGCTTTAGATGTGTTTATAAAAAATTTCCGATACACGCGTGAATGCTTTTCAAATCACTATAACGATAGTTTAGTTTGCTAATTACAAAAAAAAACATTAATTAATTTAATGAATTTTCGATTCCTTATTTTCTCTGATAAAAATGGATTATCTGCTGGTGACGTACCTATCGGATATTTATCTTGTAACTTAAATGTGGAATTAAAAATAGTTTATTTGACCTAATTGATTCGAATATAAATATCGGATATGGTTAGGTATTTTAAATTATTAAATTACTACAGCTCTTTGTTACAGCTCATAGAGCTAAAGTTGCTAAAAAAATGTTTTTCAATGACGTCTCTTCGATTTTGAAAATTTTTATTTAGCTTCTTTTCATGTTTGCAGATGTTTTGAAAAGCTCCACGAGTGCTTTTGTTATATCCTGAACAAATAAGTTATTTACTTGTGTTTGTTTAATAATTAATAAAAACGCGTAGAATAATATTATCATACATAGTATTTGAACAATGTTTATAAAAATAAATAAGTTCAAAACTTAACCCTACATTATCTTATATTTCCAACATTTTTGAAACTAAAATGTGCTAAAAATTTTTATTTTTTTCACTTCTTCGTCGCCTTGAGGAATCAGTTACTTAAATTATTTGGTTATTTTTTTTTTAATTTTAAAATAATGCAGGTTGATTCATTTTAGTTTGCAATCTAGGTTATATTAGTCCATGGGTCCGATAAAAACAACTTCCATTAGACTTCCTTATAAGGGAAAAAGAAAGAGCGATATTGTATCATTGCAACTTTTCACTCTGACAACTGTCACTTTAGTAATCTTTCCTTGTTCAACTAATAGAAATGACCATAAAGCAAACTGAAATGCACCATAGGGTATATGAATAACATATTTAAATTACACCTGTCAAAAGTATTAATTGACATCATAGCCAACTTCTTCCACACCTACACAAACCTAGTAGTAAAAAATGCGCGAAACTGTTTCCATTATTATGCGTAAAACAAAGAGACCGAGAATAGGTAAAACATTTTCAGTTACAAACCGAAGCTCGATAAGCGTAATTACCGTTCGTCAAGGCTATCAACGTAATTTACCGAAAAAAGCCATCACGTCGAATTTGTCACCTTCATCAGACGAGTTGAATTGCTCGCAACGAGCAAATTCTGTACAGAGCGTCCCGATATTTCGAATATCGGGATGAATCATCGGCGGTTTCTTTAATGGGACGATATCACAATGCAAATGCATGATAATGTTAACTTGTAAACCTCAAACTCAAAGTCCAATTACCGCGGAATTGGTTGTAGGTACAGATACAACCCGCAATTATGACCATTGTAAATGTATGGTTTGGTTGAAAAAACGTTCCTTTTTGATCGTGAAAACAATGAATATTTGTCCATTAACAATCGAATTAAAATAGGTGAACTGACCCGTCGAGGTCAAAAGTACACAGAACGTTTCCGACACGTTTACTGTCTCGGCTCTCATGAGCATTTCGGTCTAATTAATGAGCGAACGGGCCGTCCGCAGGAATTAGTTTAATTCATCGAACCTCGCCAATCGACTTTGCCTGATAATAAATTTTTTTATTGTTTCTAATGTCGGAATTAATGCGAAAAAAGTCCGCAAATCGTGTCCTTGATCGTTGCTCACCCGTGACTCTCGCGGCGTTGAACGCATTAAATTCGTTTCTCGCAAAATGCACGTTGTTAAAAATTCGCCTATTATTTCCAGATTGTATGTACTATGTTTTGAATGTTATCTGCATTGCGTTCGGTCTAGGTTAATTGACTTTTATTAACTCCATAAATCGACCGATAAGTAAATGTCTAGGAAATGAAAAAGGTTTGAGTGAAATTGTCGTTTTGGACACTTTCATTTTGATGTAGGTTAATTGTATAAGAATTTTTAGTAGGATTTTTATTGCTTTGTGCTTTCTGCAGGTATCTACTAATCGAAATCAATTTAATTCGCTATTTATTACTTTTTTTCTACCAGCATATAAACATGTTTATTACCTCAAATACATTTTTACCAATGGCAAACGTTCTCGCTTACAATATGGTAATAAATCCTTTATACAATGCTTTTTTATTTACTTACCACAGATAGCAATGACTTTTCATCGACGCAACCTCTTGCTGACCCAAATGATTACAATGTACAAATAAAATCGCATTTTAAAGGAAGGTTGTTTTCATTTTTCGCCTTGCAACGAAATAGAAATTACAGTTTCTAATAATCGAATTCTTATTACATAAAAAAGCATCATCTACCATTACTGACGTACATATGTAAATTGTTAAGTTGTATAACTGCCCAGAATCCTTATACGTACATTTCGCACGAATATTAGCTAAGTTTTTACAGAAATAGGCGCATACAAATTAGTTATAAAAAGGAAGAAGCAAGAGAAGAAGGATAACTTGTTTGGTTTGCGACATTACACATTTAAATCAACATTGAAACATATTGTTTTTTAGTACTAGATTTACAAGATTACTTCCTTGCTTATACCATTTTCCAGTTTTTAATTTTACCAGCGTATGTTATATTATAAATTAAAACTCTATTGCATTTGCAGACCTTGATAAACCCGTGTCAAAATAATACAAGTTCATTATGGAAATTTCGGCTGCATGCAATATAAAATTACACGTATACATGTATACATGTTAATAAAAAACGTATTAACTTTAATTGAATGATTGCAAAATACACAGAGAAAGTTTAATAATTGTAGTGATTTCTCGAAATATTCCGTTGGCGAACGTTATTTAATGATAACTTTGTGGCTTCTCTTGTTGCATTTATTTAATGTATAAAATATCAAAAATTTGCAACAGAACCTGCCTAGAAACTGTTTATTACTCGTTATTAAAATGCTGAAATATTTGTAAGATATTTTCTAAAAATAATATTTTTGTTCTTTGTACAGTTTCGTCATTTACATTGCTAAGTACATAAGTATGCTATCAATTAACGTCGCATTCAAACTAACAGCAACATTTCCAAGTTCAATGCAATTAACGTGTTTCGTTAAAAAGTCACGTTTCATTTTATAGTTTTCAAATTATTTTACATAATCGAAATAAAATTAACCTGAACACGTTCTGTGGCCAATTCGCCATATTTTCGTAAATAAATAAATCCATGCGTATTTCCTCTATACTAAGAAATTCTTATGAAATCCATCTACTTTAGAATTCTCTAAACGTAGGCTCTGATATACAAAAAACACAATTTGCATTTTAATTAACTTAATATTAGGTGAATCGTTTAATCAAGATAGCCTTTAATATTCGTGATAATAATTTTAACGAATTCGCCACAAAACAAGTTAGTTTTTTATGGATTTAGCCGAATGTTAAATTTTTACTACGTCTTTGTCTGGCTCTAAAAAGGATAAAAATAAGTTTACTACCATCGGTGGAATTTACGATCGCCCTTGTAAGGATAACGGTCTCCTTCCGACAGGATAACATCAGTATCTCGTCATAATAAAACAGCCATTTAGTTCAAACATCGTAATTTCGAAGAACGTGGTGAATAAACTTTACATAACAATTTACTTTCCCAGCTTTATGAGCCGATAACCGAAAGTTTAAATAAACGTTTATTTCGCCATAGTAAATAATAATTTCTCGATTAAAAAAAAACGCACAATAAAATTGAGTGCATTTTGTTTTGTTTGCAGCACGCTCAATTCAACCGGACACAAAAGTGATTAATACGGGAATTTTAATAACTCGAGAATTGAATTTTCACGCCAACGATTCGTGTTAACGTTTATCTGTAGGAATTGCTAGGAAAACTAACTAAGCGATTTTGGGATGAGCGTACAACTTTAACGTGGAGATTAATCGACATCACCTCGTATAAAAGTAATTAGTCGAAGTAACTAGGTACTTGTGTACGTTGAAAAAATAATTCGCTTCTACGACAATCATCATCGTTAGATATTGAATATGCTGTTTTAATATCGTAGGAGATTAAATAATTATTCATTGTGCGGTCGTTCGGAGACTTTGAACTTTGATTCGGAATAATAAAACGATAAAAACGCGTAATTATTAAAAATATTTTACATCGAATTCATACACATGAAAGATTACTTTTTAATAAACATTTCCGTTTGCATGGAGTAAATACAAGGCGACACTTTATAGAACCTATAACGTTAGGAAATTATGTTAATTAATTTAGTTTTTTTTGTTGAAATAAGTATTTAATTTTGTCGTTCCAAGTAAACAACAATTAAATACTTTATTTCATCGATTTTTTTCATGTCTCGATTAAAGTTTAAGTAGGTGCAAATACGAATGATTTATAGCTCCTTCACAACAAAATAATAAAAGTTTAATGTATTTTTCTTTTGAGAAAAAAAAATTAACTCCTATTAGAGCAAATAAATATTTTGCCAATATCTTGTAATAATTAACATGTTTATGTATTTATGCGAAATTCAAAGTCGACTGGTAAACATTAATTAACCGGTTCGTTATTGTCTACAGGGTGTTATTCAAACCGGAATGTATATAATTTTTCCCATCGTTAAACGAGAAGCTACCTACATGAATAGTACTATTAATTACAAAATAATAAACCTTCTACCATTATCAATATTTCATAATTCGGTTGTCCTAAAAACATAGATTAATAATGGAAGCCATTCGTTTCAAAACATCTGTAATTGCGGTAAAGTGCAGATGAATGACATTGATCTCGATTCACTCCAATTCCACATCAACTTAAGGCGATGTTACTAAAACTTAAAATAAAACTTGTATTTTTTACGACCATATAATCACACACATCGACAATATGAATGTACTTACGTTAGAAATAACCGATAATTATTTAACAATTAAAATCAACTACACGGCTAATTGCAGTTAATTACGCGTGCTGTAGTTCAAGAGGCTGTCGTGCGTAATTGATTTTGCCCAGGGTACTGGCAAAATATTTCGCTTTATACAAGGTGATTCCACTTGTAATCGATCGCTGATAAACTCCATCCTGACGATTCGTTTTATTACTTATTTTCAGAGCAAAAATTAATACTGAAAAATGTCAGCGGTCAAATCCGATCGGGCGAACTGTGCGCCATCATGGGTCCCTCTGGCGCTGGAAAATCCACGCTGCTCAACATCCTCACGGGATACAAGTAAGTACGATCCGAATTAAACGCTATAAAAAACCAACATTGTCACGATCACGTAGGACCGAAGGTGTCAAAGGCCACGTGTTGATGAACGAGAGGGACAGAGATCTGAGCCAATTCAGGAAATTATCCGCCTACATAATGCAGGACAATCAGCTGCACGCTAATCTTACCGTCGACGAGGCGATGGCCGTCGCCGCTAAACTCAAAATAGGCCAGAGCAAGTTGCAGGATTTGCAGGATATCGTAGGTATAATTAGCTAAGCGAATTCGCTGGGTTCACCGTGTTTTTCGTAACAGATAACCGAAATCCTGGATACTCTCGGTCTACTCGACCACAGGAAAACGATGACCAGCGGTTTATCCGGAGGCCAGAAGAAACGATTATCGATCGCTTTGGAATTGGTAAGCAACCCCCCGATAATGTTCTTCGACGAACCCACCAGCGGCTTGGACTCATCCTCCTGCTTCCAATGCATATCTCTACTGAAAACTCTAGCCAAAGGTTAATAATTTCCGAAAATTCCGTCAAGCGTTCCGTCTTCATACGCTCTGTTTAAGGTGGAAGAACGATAATCTGCACGATCCACCAACCTTCCGCTAGATTATTCGAAATGTTCGACCAGCTGTACACCCTCGCCGAGGGCCAGTGCGTGTACCAGGGCTCCACCAGGCAGCTGGTGACGTGGCTGGGCCACTTGGGCCTCCAGTGCCCGTCCTACCACAATCCCGCTTCCTACATCATAGAGGTCGCTTGCGGCGAATACGGGGATCACACCAGGAAGCTGGTGTGCGCCATCGAAAACGGTAAGTTGACCGGTAACCGGCAAAACTGCGATAACCCACGATGATTGGTATTCAGGTAAAAACGACATTCGCGACGGTAAGCCCTTCCCCGAGGTGAAGATAAACGACGGTTTGAACAACGCTTACCAATACGCCAAGGAGCAGATGGGGGCTCTTACGGCCAAAGATTTGGCTAAAGAGTCCGGTGACGCTTTGAAGGATAACAATTACAAAGCGAACGGTAACGGGAAGAACGAAAATTTCGAGGACGCCTCGAAGGACGTGGAGAAAGCGAACGTGAATAGTGCCTTGTTATCGAATTCTGTGATAGTTAAACAGCCCAGATACGGGAATACCGAGTTACAACAGTTCTTTATCATCTTGAAGCGAGCCTTGCTGTTTAGCAGAAGAGACTGGGTAAATATACGATTCATTTGCGCCCGGTTTATAAATATTAAAATATGTTTTTTAAATGCTTTCAGACGTTGATGTACCTGCGTCTGTTCGCCCATCTGTTGGTGGGTTTCCTAATCGGTGCCTTATACTTCAAAATAGGAAACGAAGCTTCGAAAGTACTTAGCAATTTGGGTTTCCTGTTCTTCAACATGTTGTTTCTGATGTACACTTCCATGACAATCACCATTTTATCCTTTCCGCTCGAAATGCCCGTGCTGCTTAAAGAAAACTTCAATCGATGGTACTCCTTGAGATCCTACTACATGGCAATTACTATATCAGACATGCCCTTCCAGGTAATAATAACAGTTATACGAAATTTTGATTCGGTGATTAATTGTCGATTTTTCAGACGATATTTTGCGTCATTTACGTGACGATAGTGTACTTCATGACGGACCAGCCGTTAGAAGCGGAAAGGTTCGGGATGTTCCTGCTGTCCTGTTTACTGGTATCGTTCGTAGCACAAAGCGTGGGATTAGTAGTAGGAGCTGCAATGAGTGTACAGGTAAACATAGCAGGTTTTTTATAATTCCATTCTATGAAGCAATAAATTTACACTGCGAAGTAGAGGAGAGTAATCTGGGGAACGATATTTGAAAAATAACGCTTATTTTGTAACAATCGGTACTCCGCCTCTATACAAAAAAATTATCCCCACCTCTATTAAATGTCATTCGAACTGTCATTAATGTCAATTTGGGCAGTTTTTGTATATGTATCATCGAACACATCTTAAAGTCCTACTTATTCCGCGTACAATGCGACAAAAAAATAGTAATTTAATTTCTACAAACTGGGAAATTTGGAAATATGAATATGTAATGTTTTTAGTGAACGTGAAAAACTAATTTTAGTCGTGTATTTTTATTTCGTTTAGGAAAAGGGATTATTCGAGTTCATTGCAGTTATTGAAAATTTTTGTTTTTGTTTTAAAAAGAAGAGCAATGAATGAATGTTCACTGTAAGTGTAAAGTACAAAGAGAGTCGAAGAGAATGGATGAGATGAGAAAAGAGTAGAAGAGAGTAGGAGTAGAGTAGAGTAAGAGTAGAGTAGTGTAGTGTAGAGTAGATTCTCAATCATTAAAAGAATTATTTGGTGATTTTTTTATGGACTATTCGCCTAATTTGCCTGTAGCATTAAAATCTATAATCCCTTTTGCGCCCAATTTACACCCCTTCCCTGTATACGGGGTATTTAACAATAGTACACCGTTTTAAAGTTCCAGAAAAAGCATGCTTCTGCGATATTATTCGCCTGTTCTCGAACGGAGTATAAATAAAGCATTAATTTCAGAATGGAGTATTCCTGGCACCCGTGATGTCCGTACCGTTCCTGCTGTTTTCCGGATTCTTCGTCTCCTTCGACGCGATTCCGATTTACCTGCGCTGGATCACCTACCTGTCCTATATCAGATATGGATTCGAAGGGACCGCTCTGGCTACGTACGGTTTCGACAGGCCCAAATTGAAGTGCTTCAATTACTGTCACTTCAAAGATCCGAAGACCACGCTGGAGGAACTGGACATGGACAAGTCGAGTTTTATGGTCGATATTCTTGCCTTGGTCGGGATATTCTTCTTTTTAAGGGTGGCCGCTTACCTGTTTTTGAAATGGAAACTCAAGTCGAATCATTAAGCGTATTTTTTTTTTATTTTAATATTTGAAATTCCAAAACGTTAGACTGTGTGATTCATAGAAATTCGTCGATAATATGTAATGTTATTAAAATTGTTGAAGATAAGGATGTAAATCCTTAAAATGTAGTTTTTTACTGTTATTTTATATTAACAAATATAAGATTAAGAATAGAACGTCTTGCCCCGTTGTTAATTAATAACTTGTCTAGGGAATTTTAATATGTTAAAATTCGTCTCTCTTTATATTATTTACTTGAGTAATTTCCACTTGTTTACATGACTTACTTGTATTGATATTGTTGTTTCCCTTCTAAACATTATTATGTAGAAAAATGGTTGTTAATTTTCCTAAAACGTTTCCTAAATAAATCAAAAATATTTTTGTATTACGTCGGACTCCAAAGAAGGTCGCTCTGTTAATACACAATCGAACAATCGATAAATTTGTAAGGATAACTAAGGTAAAACCTATCTAGATGTAGATTTTTTAACGGAAATCAAATTAAAGGTTACTGTGTACAAAACAATTAAATTTATGTGATGGTGTAGTGATTTATATATAAAATATATTATGTATACAAACAGTACGAGTTTTATTGCATTTCACTTCTAAATAAATCTCCTATAAGTAATGAACTGAATACTCGCAGGATCTTAAAGGATTTCCTTCTTTAACCTCCAGTAGCTTAAGTCTGCAGGATTCTAAACAAAGCTCCAATCTACCCGAGTAAATCAATAAATCAATAGAAGTATTGAAAACTTTTGGGACACCCAGTATATTAAAGAAAGTTTGAACATATTCAAACACGAAATCGAAGTTGCCTCCGAGAACAACTGCAGAAACGATGACGTTTCCCAATGTTTGACGCGGCATTAGTTGAATGTAAAAAATTTTTGTAACCATTTTTGTGTCGCAGGGTCGTTTTTTTGTATCAAAAACTGCAGTGAAAGACACGATGAGATAATTTTCCAACAGCGACGAACCATTCGAAATGAGCCCTTCAACGGAATCGGGAACCGTAACAGGTCCGTTATGCTTAAACGTTACACAAGGATTCGAAAGTAAATCCTTTTTTCCAGAATGCGGCTCGATACTATCGGCGAAAGCGGGCTACTGCGGCTCGGAGAGGAAGAAGAGAACCGTGCGAAAAAGCAAGAAAGCGTGCCCGTGCGGCCCGAAGAAATCCCACAGGAAGCGGGTCAAATCGAAGAAGAAGTGCATGCGACCGGGCCCCAGCACCAGAAATCCTTTCCTAAATTTCCTCAGAGTCTTCCGGTTCGCCCTGCCGTTATCCCACTTAATCCTTTAACACTCAAAGCGCCTTTACTTTCAGGAAACAGCATTGCGATTGGTCTATAACTAAGATAGCAATAGAAGGAGCTAAGTGTTGGTGTAAATTAAGCAAAGAAGACAAACAAAAATTCATTAAGGAAGCGTGCAGAATGCAGAAATCGGGCAAGAGGCGGGTCAAATCGCGGAAAAGATCGAGATCCAGAGGACGTTGTTGAGAATTTTACTACAGTGAACACATCAAAAATTAAAAATAAGTTTTTTCCGGCCCTAAGGCCGCTGTAAATAGTCCGGTATGTCCACGATCCTGTGAAGTCTAGAATGTTTCTGTTTTTTATACACATTAATATAATTATATCAAAACACTCGATCGTTTTACATCGAAGGGATGAGACCGCGTTCGCGGGACATCCTGTACGACTAAATCGTTAATCGTTGTGGAACCGTCGCATTGGATTCGTGCGACTGTAAACCGTTCGGACTTATTTTAAGCACACCAAGCTGAGCTAATTCCCCCCACCGTTCCCGTTTCGTGACGCTCACGCATCAATCCCGAAATCCAGAGACAACCGGGCACACAAAATAATTAAGAAATGCATGGCATAACATTTAGTGAACACCCTTCGTAAACTCGACGGACGTGCCTCTCAAGATGTGAATATTTGTTTGTGCTCGATTGACCGATGACTGATGACGGTATTTTTTATTAGTGTTAGTATTAGCGTAGTCGCGAGCCCGATTAAGCGTTTTCATCTCGAAAAGCGTGAGCTGGCTTAGAAGATTTTTCGAAAAATACAGGCGAGACGCCGAAGTAAGTGTGCGGTTTTACTATTTTTTGCTATTATTAAATTTTGGGGAAAATGTATCTAGTGCATGTGCTCGGCCAGCGAGCGTGCCAAATCGTAAAAAAAGCGTGTTGCCGGAAATAACTCGGAGACATTACATTACCTACACTCGGATATTCGCTGTTACCTAATTTTTTGTCGGTAAAAGGCCCAGGAAAAGGGGAACCCCGACGCCCGTACCATTTTGTATCGCTTCAATAACGCGTTTGCGGCGCGAGATGTTAATTGGAACATCCAAGTTTGAATTGACTCGATGATTTGTTTACCACCAAGTGGAGCAATTCGATTAGTACTATTTAATTTTATTCGAGAGTAGTAGTTTTGAACCAAATTCGTTTAAACCGCCCGGTATTTTTTCTTCATTTTTACTACACCGAAATCTTTTAGAATGTCTCCTACAGCTGCGGTGGTTTCCCCATCGAGCGCTTTGCCATCTAAAATGTCTGCGACCCGGCCGAGTGCTGGCCAGCAGGATTATTCCTTCAATTCGCTATTAACATCGTTTCCTACTTCGAATTGGTACCATTACCAAAACAACGACCAGTACCAAGTAAGTGGTTGTTTCTTTATCAATAAAAATTCGCTGGTACAATGTACTTTTGTCCAAATAGACGAAACTTCTGAGTCCTGCATGGAACTCCTACCCGGCTAATCAGCAATATTCATTCAATCTGTACAGCCCCACGTACTCCAATCACAACATCTGCGATCAACTGTCAGATATAACCGATCAATTTACGGAATTGACGCTGGAAAGAAGACTAATTAAGATGCCTCCGCCTTCGTACTTGTGCCATTTGTGTTTCAAAAAGGGCCACTACATCAAGGACTGTCCGCAGGTTGGTGTGTTGATACGTAAACGTAAATTCCAAAGAAATTTGTTTAGTTTAGTCGCTTCAAGTGGTATCTTTCAAGGCGAAATTATTACTCGCTCGCTTCATCTATATTTTGACTTGACGACAGCAGTCGTCGAGGCTGTTTGTTTATAACAAATCCTTATCGCGTCTAAAGTATGAGAAGATTTGAATTACATGATAACAAAGTGCAGCTGGGAAACAAAATTCATAAATCATTGATTGTCGTAATTCGATAGCGATTGGATTTTCAGCAGTTTTGACGATAACGGACTTTCGGAGTTGCTGAATTCGCGTTTGCTTGCGCTCGATTGGAAAATTCTGCAATGAGACCTCAAATTGAGCGTGGTTTTCAGGCTCGTCCCAAAGGCGAGGGGAAGACGCCCTACCAAGGGAGGAAGCGCTGCTTCGGCGAGTACAAATGCCCCAAGTGCAAGAGAAAATGGATGTCTGGAAACTCTTGGGCCAATATGGGCCAGGAATGTATTAAGTGTCACATTAACGTCTTTCCGCACAAACAGGTACCTAAACGAAATATTTGAGGTTTAGGGGTTGCAATTTGTTTATTCGGTTTTTATTTATTGTTTTTTAGAGGCCGTTGGAAAAACCGGACGGGCTGGATGTTTCGGATCAATCTAAGGTTCACCCACAGCACTTGTGCCAGAAATGCAAAAAATTGGGGTACTACTGCAGGCGGGAGCAATAGTTGTATTTAATTTGATACAAGTTCGCTTCAATTTGTTTTATTTTTTATATTAAAAACGATGTTTCTATTTTATTTTATATTTTATTATGTTTAAGTGTCTTACTTTATTTTTTTAATGAAACATTTTTAAAATTGCAATCGATATATAATGTTACTTATTTAAAAATGTTATCGAAATATTAATGTTTATTTTTCAACAGTTTTTTTTATTTTCCTAAACAAGTCCATATAGTAGAATAAATGATAAAAATAAATAAAACTATACAAATATACACAAGTTAATTTTTTATTAAGTATTTCTCACAATTTTTTTAGTATAATTTAATACAATATAACGCTCAAATTTTATTTGTAAATATAAATATCTCTACATATAAGTAATAAAGTCTTTGTGTAAAAATAGAACAAGAATATTGACAACTACTCAGTACAAAAATAGTACCTAATTAATACATAACATTATGTACTTTTAAAGCATGTCACATGCAGTAATAAAAATATATCATTTATATATAAATTTTTAAAAAAATATCAGCAAGAATGGCGATATAATTACCTATCTAAAAATTTACATCTAATCAGCCTTATTCCAGTACATTTTTACGACTCCACTTATTATTGCAACAATAAAATAAACATAAACGATTGTACGAATCGGACAAGATTAAAAAATCGCAAAACGAAGTTGAAATAGGGCTGAATAAATTAAATAAATATCGCGAGAATCGTACGATCAGGAGAGTCCAAACAATTTCATCGAAGTGAAGGACGTAGCCAAGGCGACCTCTTCGGGTTTCTTATTCATAAAAGCCGCTATCATTTCCACAATGGCCGGTAGCGAGCACGGTTCGTTTCGTTGAAAAGTACAATAGCGATGCAAAAACATCGTCGATCTAAAAAATCAAAAAAAATTATACATTACATTCAATCGCTTTCGAAAACTACTCGCCGTTCGGTTAAACTGTCTTTCACGTTATCGGGTAACTTAGAGGCTCTCGTGTTCGGGTACATAAAAGGCGCGTCAGTTTCCACGACGAGTCTATCTAAAGGCAGAGTTCCTGATTCCAATAATTTTCTCACTCCGACATCTGATTTGTCTTTACACAGGTATCCTGCAAAAGAAATCGATGCATGTAACTGTATACAAGTACTATTCAAGTCCTATTGAATACCTGTTAGTCCTATGTAATATCCTTTATTCAGATAAGTCAAAGCTTGTTCCATTGTACCAGTAAAACAATGTATCACAACAGGAGGTAGTTTGGTCAGATATTCGTCTAAAATAATTAGCAAATCTTCGTGAGCGTCTCTTTCGTGCGCAAATATCGGTTTGTTCAGTTCGATAGCTAATTCAATCTAAAAATAACGAAAACGATATCAACACTCTCATTAAAATACACTCATTAATTATAAGTATACAGGGCACCTACCTAAGCACCTCAGAAAACAACAAAATAATTACAACGAGCACTCTCATAATATTCTCGCAATGAAAAAAAAAAATAGAAAGTTATTTGCGGCATTCGAACGTAAGATAACAATTCGAGCTGTTAGCGTGCTTGACATACTGCGAATTATTTTTGCGATGTAGCTGTATAACTACAGCGCTTATCGATAAGAGGCTGAGATGAAGCTCGTTACTTACGTGTTTTCTGAAAACGTTTTTCTGATCTTCCGGATCTGAGAAATTCCTATTATAATCGAGTCCGCATTCGCCGATGGCCACGCACTCTGGATTACTAGCTAGCTGTCTCAACTCGGCCCAGGACTCGTCGGTGTACGATTTCGCATCGTGCGGATGTATTCCTTAAACAGCACAATTAAATCTCTTGATACTCAGTACGTGTTGTTGTTTACCTGCGGTAGAGTACAATGTATTAGGGTATATCCTCGTCAACCTGAGTGCTTCTTTGCTGCCTTTAACCGAAGTACCTGTTACCATGATTTTCTGGACCCCTAAAAGGAATGTAGTGAGCAAATTAACGTTGCAGATTGGCCGTTTACTCACCCGAATCTTTGGCTCTTTGCACCACAGAATCTAAATCCCTGCCGTACTTCTTGTTTGTTAAATTAGCACCGACGTCGATGAGGATGTAGTTTTCGTAAAATTTCGCCATATCCAGAAGATCTGTGTCAGCATTTTCCACTTGAGCTGCCATTTTATGTAACTATATTTAATTAACAGTGATTTATTAATCTATAAAAATAGTAAATAGTAAATAATTTCTATTAATAACAAGTAATCACAGTTCGAGCCTCCAAGGTTATGTCTAAATTTGACTTTGACTTTATGATAAAATAGACATTCCGTCACATCAATCGGCTGGCCGGCTAACCTAATAATCGAGTCTATATTTCTAGATGTAGCGATCTGTCACATAAAAAATTGTTGAAAAAAGAAGATATTTTATTTGACAGTTTTGACATTTTCAATTTGGAAAAATGTAAATTGTTTTATTGTTTATATTTATTATAAAATAGTTATTCCTATATGAAATATAATGTCAGAGTTGGACAATTTTAGTAAGCAAAAGGTAGGAATTCCAAAATAAATCACTCTAATATTTTTACTGGCTTATCACAGAAGTTCCATGTTATTCAATCCTATTTATCCTATTCCAGATTTCGGCTTCGAAGGCTGTAAACGACGACGAAATAGTTACAGAAAGGACCGTGTACGTTTGTGAATTTTGCGACAAAGTGTTTTCTAGAAATTCCAACGTTAAGAGACATATAGCGGACATTCATTTCCCCAAAAGTGAGCCGAAGGAGAAGTTCATTTGCCATTTGTGTTCGAAGAGCTACACTCACAAAAACTCCCTAACGTTGCACCTGAGAAAGTGCGGTTTAAGCGATCAGAAGCACAGAAATGACGCATATGATTGTAGCATGTGTGATCAAACCAAAATCCACAACATTTCCGAACATTACAGGGCTGATCATGACGTAGACTTGTCTGTACGAAAATTTACATTCGACAATTTGACTGAGTTTTCCAAATGGAAAGAGGAAATCGAAGAAAGCACTATATCTAATTACGTGCTGAAATCCAAAAGCCAGCATAAGGATAAATTAATTTACTATTACCGCTGTCACAGGGACGGTTATTACAGACCCTGCGACCAGAAAAAGAATATACGAAGGAATAAAAGTTACAAAATAAACGGGCATTGTCCCGCAAAAATGACTGTCTCAGTATTAAACGAGTCAGGTATCGTCTCTGTCTCGTACATGCCAACGCACGTAGGACATACAATGGACTTAAAAACTATACCTCTTAAACCTTCGGAGCGGATTTTCCTCGCTGAAAAGATCCTCAAAAAAGTACCCTTCGATGTTATTCTGCGAGAAGTTAAAGACAACTTAAACGAAGAGAGTTCTCAGAGGCTCCATTTGTTGACTAGACAAGATTTGGTTAACATCGAAAGGGCTTATAGTCTGAGCAGTCACGCTGTAAGACAAAGCTCCTCGGTATCGAAGAAAAATGGAAAGAAACTTGAAGATGATTCGGATGTTGCCGATAACTTTTTAACCAATGGTCAAGCATTGGCTGAAGAGCAAGAGGCCGAAATGGTGGATGTGAAAAACGAATCGAAAGATGAAGAGTGCCCTGCGAGCGATTCTAGTGATGTTAAAAATAGCGATTTGCTGGAGCACAAGAATTTGTTGCTGAATAGTTTTTGTGATTTGGTGAATAAGGCCACCACGGTTCATCAGTGTAATGTGATACAAAATACTTTAGTCTCTCTAGAAACGTTACTTAATACATTTGCTTCGAATAAAAATAGTTAAGAGGGGCGTTGAGCACTTCAACAGTCGTACCAATCGCCCCTAGAATCTAGTAATTTTTCGTAGTTCCATTAATTGAACCAGATGGCGTTAGCTGTCTCAAAATTAAATTTTTAGCCAGGTTTTTAACCAGAGATATTTCAGAAAATGTACTAACAGGTGGCGCAAGTGCAGTGGATCTGAGAGACTATTTTCAAAGTAAATGTATTGTTATTGTCGCATTGTAAATAAAGTAAATTTGCATAAGCAGGTAGTCGTTTATGATTTTCCGTCTAATCGTTTTCGACCCCTAACACTCTGGCGAATATTCTCTCTATTTTCGTAGCGGCGAAAATGCATTTTTGCTTTTAGAATTTGCAAATTTCATTTTTGATATACGTATAGGTATATTAATTTGCAAATTTTATTTCAAATATCAACGACTATATAAATATTATATAGTTTATTAGTTTATTATCTTTCAATTTCTTATTGCAATGAATATAGTTAACTTTGTAAACTATAAATTATGTAAATTTGAAACACTGTATTTATTAATTTTTATAATTAATTACAAAGATATATTAATAATAAAGGTACAATCATTGCTAGAAAGACCAACTTTTGTCGAGTGGTACCTATATTACAATGGTATCAGGTGTCACTAAAAATCATGTAATTATCATATAGCGTTCATTAAAATACAAGGTGTCCCAATGAAAAGTAGCCCCTTCAGTGAGTTAATATTTTTTAAACGCCTAATGATAAAAATAAACGGTTTTGACAAATATATATTATTTTGAGAGAAATTTTGTATCGCCTGCACATGATGTTTCATAAAAAACCCCTCTTTAAAATTCACAATAACTAAATTTTATGAAATAGGACATCTTCTTTAGAATTAATATTTACTAATAATATATTTTTGAAAAGTAGAAGAGATTTATTATATATATAATAAAATATATTTGAGAAAACCGCATGTTTTTATGATTAGGCTTAGATTAGGCTTAAATTATATAAATAATTTACGCTTTAATTAAAGGCTCATTAAAGGGGCTACTTTTTATTGGGACACCCTGTATTGTATTGTATATACCTATGTAATATTGTAAAAGTACATGCAGGCGACAAAATGAGAGATGCGATTTTACTATCAAATATATTGAAAAACAAACACTCAATAAACATAATTCAGGAAAAGCACAGTTTCTGAGAAATTACATCAGCTCTATGAGAAATTTTTTAATTTTTTTACTGTAGCCTAAACGACTGGCATCAACTTTTTGAAAATTCCGGATGTTATTACACGCTGAAAAAAATGTTGCGTAAGATATTCATTATTAGACTGGTAGAAAAAGACGCTTCTATCTATACATTGATAGGTATATTCAATTCAATTTTGTAATGTCACAACGGTTGATATACCTAAAATACACTTTTACAAGTATTTCCAGGTCATTAGAAAAGCTGCTAGCGTTTTGCTCAAGAAACAATGAAAATATTATTTTTTTAGTTCTGAACAATTTTCGAAAATTTATACCGTCGCGGCATAGGGTAAGGAAGGCTCAACTAATCCTTTCATTTACCTAATAATTATTTAATATTATTGGGAATGATGAAAATGAACACCTACAGATATATTGAAAGTAGATCCAATCCAATAAAGTATTCCCAACTTAACAAGTCATTAAGGGTCATAAACTAGGAGATTAACAAGGGGGCCACCTGACGGGATCAATCCTTTTTTTTCTATATTTCTGGTTAAGGGATTTTATTAATGAAACGGAATTTCTATTTCATTCGAATTCAATGAAATTTACCTGTACAGAACAGTTTTCAAGTACTGATTTAATGATCAACCTGCCCTATGAAATGCCCGATACAACAACAAGTACACCGAACACACACTCCGATAATGAATATGCCTCCGATGAATTTGTAAGTGAAATAGTTCTAGTACAGCCACTCTGGGGTCGTAGGACTTGGGTGGGGACCTGTACAGAACAGTTTTCAAGTACTGATTTAATGATCAACCTGCCCTATGAAATGCCCGATACAACAACAAGTACACCGAACACACACTCCGATAATGAATATGCCTCCGATGAATTTGTAAGTGAAATAGTTCTAGTACAGCCACTCTGGGGTCGTAGGACTTGGGTGGGGACCTGTACAGAACAATTTTCAAGTACTGATTTAATCATCAACCTGCCCTATGAAATGCCCGATACAACAACAAGTACACCAAACACACACTCCGATAATGAATATGCCTCCGATGAATTTGTAAGTGAAATAGTTCTAGTACAGCCACTCTGGGGTCGTAGGACTTGGGTGGGGACCTGTACAGAACAATTTTCAAGTACTGATTTAATCATCAACCTGCCCTATGAAATGCCCGATACAACAACAAGTACACCAAACACACACTCCGATAATGAATATGCCTCCGATGAATTTGTAAGTGAAATAGTTCTAGTACAGCCACTCTGGGGTCGTAGGACTTGGGTGGGGACCTGTACAGAACAATTTTCAAGTACTGATTTAATGATCAACCTGCCCTATGAGATGCCCGATAAAACATATTCCGAAGATAGAAGAAGAGAAAAGTGGACCGATGAAACTTGTATATCAACTGTTTTTTCAACTGAGAACATTTCCAATCTTTCTAGTGATACGAGGGGAAGAAGATCCAAGATGCCAGAGGGAAAAACAAAGAAATGTAATGAAGATGATAACATTAGGTGTAAAAAATTGTTAAAGTAGTAATAAATTAGTAGTATTAAAACATGTTTACACAAATGAAATGTTTGAATTCTTTTCCTTACAGGTACAACAAATTTAGCATGATAGTTGAATTGAACGTAAGTCATATCATATCTCATAACTGATAAGTGTAAAGTTGCAAATCAAAAAAATTCCATACTAAATTTGTATGCCAATGATGAATATGAAAAATATACCTAAATAGTGCACGCTGTGATAAATGTTGATTTCATTCTAGTCTTCTATCTTCTATCAATCTTCGAATATTGTTTTACAAACAAATAAATAAATGCATGATATCCAAATACAATAACGTATCTTCATAATTAGTTATTGTTTGTTCAATTGCAACTACAAAGTAATAACTCGATAAAGTAAAATATAGTAAATGTAAATATTTTAATGTAAACATAACCAAAAAATCAATTTGACATCTTGTCTTATGTCTTATGTCAATACTCTATTTAGTTGGCAGCAATGACACTTACTATAAATTTTCGCTTGAATTCCCTCAATTCTCCTAAATTTGTCTAATGTAATACAAACAGTATGCCTTGTTAAGTGCACAAATATCGTATATTCATGAATAACCCTTTTTTTATCCTCCTAAAACTCATATCTACTTGAGCGTATGCAACCAACATTACCAAAGTATCCACAGTATCGTAGAACATACATAAACGTATCATTTTCGGTATCCCCTAGCGGCAAATCGATGAAGTTTTTTCCAAAATCCAGACTTTTCGGTGTACAAATCTCAAAAAATATAAAGAATATCGTTTCCAAATTTTCACAATACATTTCTATTACCCATCGCTAGGTCATAAAGGATTTTGGTTACCGTCCGTTAGAAAAAAAAACTGAAAAATGTCTACCTTCAAACGCTTGTAATTTCGTTATTTTTGCATAGATCTGTAAAAAAAACCTTTATGACCTACAGGAAGGTTCACTCTATCAGATGCGATTCATATTATATCTCAAAATTAAGTAAAACTTGAGATTTGTACACCGAAAAATCGGGCTTATTTTCATTGCTGCCAACTGAAATTGGGTTACCAAATCTCAACGCCCCTCTTAATATAAGTAAATAGTCAAATTTATTTTGTGAATACGTTTTTGTGGTTTTAATAATAAATAAGCAAAAGGCTATTTAAAAAAGAAATTATTATTGACAATTGACACTAATGACAGGTAGATGATTTTATTGCCGGTTTTTTAGGTTTATTGTTTAAAACTTTTGTTCACTTTAAATAAGTTTAATTTCTAATTTAATCGACTTATTTGTTTAAATGTAAGTGATAAATAATTTTATAAACTTACTACTTAACGTCCACATTCTTTTTTGTAGGTTAATCCTTTTTTATCGGCGTTATAACATTCAAATTTCGAATAATGAATCAAGAAGAATTAGTCGCATTGGGCAATGAAATCATAACGATAAAGCATATTGTGAAATGCCCCATTTGGTAAACGCGTAAATAATTTATTTTTACGATTTTTAACTGTATTTACGTTGTTTTAGTCTCGAATCTATCAAAACACCAGTGCAATTAGTATGTGGGCACATACTTTGCGTTAATTGCCATACAGATTTGAAAGCAACTAAAAATCAAAATTGCCCTTTGTGTAAGACGCCTGTAAAAAGACGCTCGCCTTTGTATGATGACGAATTTTTTGGTGTCCTGGGCACATGTATTTCCAAAATTTGTACCATAATAGAAAATGCAAAAGAGTTATCAAGTATATACAATCACAAGTAACCTCATAAGTAACCTTATTAATTATATTCTTATTTTAAGTTGAACAAATTGTGCGCCTTGATGGTACAACCAAAAAGTTCCACGATGATCAGAAACTAGAATTTCCAGCGATTAGCCAAGAATCAGGCAATGATAACTCTCAATGCACCCCTAAAAATCCCTTCGATAAGCTAGTGGGGGCGCCAAAAAAATTGCATTTTAACAAAAAAGGCACAAAAATCAAATACATAAGAAAGAAGAAAGAAAATGACTGTACAGACTGTAAAGTCAAAATCTTGGAGTTTGAAAACGATAGTAACAAAGCATCGGTTCTTCAGTGGTTAAACGATAATAGAAATGCATTCGATAGAAATACTCAAACACAGACGTGTGATGAAACTGGCGAAGAACCTAAAAAACTGCTTTCGTTAGATCTTCCATCAGTATCTCAAATGAATCGAGGATTTCCTGATGAAGCAGCGCAGCCACAAATATTAAAAACTTATCGTTCAAGATCGTTGGATAATTACTGCAGTTCTGAAAAAGAAATAACCCGGCTTTCCGATGGTGTGTTCAGTGAAAATTACAGAATTGAAGAAAACACTGAAGATATTCTAAATAAAATTGAAGTTATGCTTGAAAACAGATTTCTAAATCAACTCGATAGTGAGCTGGATATTAAGCATCAAAGTAAACAAAAAGATAATCCGCCTACTTTTTCTGTATCGTCCGGATGGGATAGAATTGAAAAAACGTCACAAACTTTAAGAAAAAAGGGAAAAACACCCGAAAAACTCAATATTATCAGCCATTCTGTGAGAAAAGATGGAAGTTGTGTAAATCAGAGAAACTCAAATGAAGGATTGAAATCAAACTCGAAATTAGCGGAAGTTAGTAAAGATTTAAGTGGCATTCTAACTGAAGCACAATGTAACAAATCGATGGATGTTCCCGACGAAACTGAAAATAAATTAATTGCTAATGTTACACAGGAAAATTTAGAACATGAAACTGTTATTAGTACAGATGAAAATTTAAAGCAAAAAAGCTCAAAAAGGAATTTAAACAAATCTTTTCAAAACATAATCGAAGCCTTAGTAAGTATATATAATTTTATTCTTTTGATAAAGGTCTTATTAAATCCAATTTTAGAATATCAAGGATGTCAATGTTGCTAAATCAAATATTGAAGAAACCGACATAGCAAAAGAAGCAGGTAAAGTATTGGAATAAGATTTTCCGAGGATTAAATTTAAAGTATTTTTTCACTTCAGGTGAAGGGGATGATGAAGATATGTTTTTATTACAAAATCAAGAAGCTACTGTAGGCGATAAAATGGAGGAATCTGAATTACCCAATACTTCAAATAATTGTGTTCAACATACAGAAATTGATAGAAAGAGCCAATCAGAAAAGAGCAATACTATTAATGCCTTAGAGGAAGAAGAAGAGGATAAAAGTAAAAATGATAACTGGTACAAAAAAATTAATATCTTAAGCAATGTTATAATCCACAAGAATAACGACGAAAAATCTATTCCACAAATTGCCTCACCTAGAGAGGTAACGAAGGATGCTGTTTTTGAAAAAAATGTAACATCACAAATTTCTAATGTAAATAGTAATTTAAACAACATCATGAGCACCTTAGATAAATTACACACTAATATAGAAAACATCAACCGCAACGAAAATTTAACAAAACAGACTCTAGATTCTATTCAAAAATATTTACAAAAATTGCTTGTAATCCCCGATACTGTTCGAAACAAAGTCGATATATCCACTCAGACCGACCAATGCACTTGCCTAAATTGTTTGCCTAACACACACCAGACCGAAGCTGATAAACTAGAGCACTCTTTCTTAGCTGCAGGAACACAATGCAAACTTACAGAGTTATTAATAACAGATTCGCACAAAACCCAAATGGATAGTGCACGAAAAGACAGTCAGAAGTTTTCCGAAGGCAACCCGATAGGCAACACTTTAGATCTCATGAACTTCGAGACGCAGGCGCTTGAGAAACAATACTTACACGAAACTAAAACTCGCCTACCCTTGCCTACATCAGATGAAAGACCACCCCGATGTACAGTGCAATCTAGTGTTAAAACTCCGAGCAATTTGTCTTCGACTAGTGATAACAAATCCCTGTCTATTTCTAACGATGCAAACATGTTCGTTAAAGCTTTGGCCAAAAATTTGGATGCGAATACGGCCGCTGATGTTCAGAAAGCGCTATCGGCCAGCAATTCCTCCGGCAAACGAAAATTCAACCGGTTGATCCAAGACGAATTATCCGTGGAATTTGAGCCAACGCAAAATAATTCAAATAATCTGAAACTATCTTGCGACAGTGAAGAAAACGACGATGTAAGTAACACACCGTTTATTAGCTAATTAATAAAAACGCTATTTTTAATTTCAGAAATACCTGAACACAATCTTGAAGAAATTCAAAAGTGGTAATATGGATACACCCAAAACTACAGATAAAGAAAACGTTCCCGCTTCCCTTGAATTTCTTCGAAATAAAAACGAAACCGAAACAACGCACATTTCCCAAAATGCTCTCAGCGTAGTCGAAAAAGCTTGTAAAAGAAGCGACACGACTTCCCTTTCTGATCTATCGGACATAATTCCCGAAACAGAAAACTACAAATCCCTAATAAAAGCAGTTATTGTGGACGACAGAAGCTCTGGAGAGGCTCGCCGAGCTTCCCAACCTCCTGCCCAAAATGGCTCCAACAAAAACTCATCCTATTGTCAAGAACTCGAAGACAGTTTCGATGGCATCGACTACGAAAGCGTGTTGATGGATTTAGAACACTCTGTAAAAAGCGATAAGATATCTAAAGAAGAGGACATATTTTCCGAAGAGGATGTTATCGAGACAACGCCGCATAAAGAAAAACCAACGTTAAATAAACGGTATATTATATTATTATTTTTTTAATTACAACTTACTTTATCGTATTTTTAGCACTGGAAGCTGCTTAGCTGTAAACCTAACGACAAATTTCAACAATCTGGATCCCTCACACGCCAGTACTCCTCGCTCGGCGAATCCCAACCTATCCATAGGACTCTCCCCGATTTTAACGAACAAAACCCTCGTCGAAGAAGCTAGTAAAACGAATAACACGCTAAAATTCAACAAGCGCCACGATTCGTCCCAAAGGAACATCCTAACGAGCGATCCTAGGCAGAAGAGCATTTTGAACTACGTAAAAGGGTCGAACGAAGCTGGATCGAAACAGACGGTTTGTATAGCCTGCACGAGGCTCGGTAAGGATCAACTGCAAAGCATCGCGATTCTGACGAATAAAAAACTAGCCACGTATAGCGCTAGTTTCGATAGTAGCGTTACTCACATGATCGTCGCGACCGATTCGAGGAGAAGGATTAAGGATTACACCCTGAAATTAGTAACGGCTGTAGCTAGTGGATTGTGGGTACTGGACTTTCAGTGGATTCAGGATTGTTTAAGGAGCAACAAACTAGTGCCGGAGGTAAGCGATTTATAATTTTTTTATCTAATTGTTATTGGCTCTTCGTCGTTGTAGAAACCTTATGAAGTTTTCGACGATGCCGGAGGTTCCGGTCCTAAAATAGCGAGATTAACTAGACACGAGAATCCCTTATTCGTCGGTTATAAATTTTATTTCGTACGACCTGCGCAGTCCATGAAAGTGGAGGATGCTGAGGTATTTTAAGTTGTTCATTTTTGTTATATTTTACTAATTGTACTTTTAGGATATTGTTATTAAGCTTGGCGGGACTGTTGTGCGAAACCTAGAGAGTTTGCTGGCGAAAGATCAGAAAGTTAAGCTAATTATTACGGAAGGGAAGCATACGCAAGATTTCGAAATATACGAAAGTAAGTAGAAAGTGTTTTTTAACGATTTTTCATTGTATTTGTGTCGTTTATCCCTTGCAGAATGGCTTGAAAAGTACAAACTTGTTACGGTCGATATTGAATGGTTCAGTAAATCGATAGGGCGATATACGGTACTCAGTATTCGGCCTTATATTTGGTGCTCTGATGATACATTAGAATCTCTAGACTATCCGGCGTTTCTTATAGAGAATACGGGTGATCAGTCTCCTAATACATACGGGTAAATATTGGGAGTGAAGTTTATTGTATGAATATTAATTTAGGCATTTATATTTTTTGTTCTGAAGTTTATTGATAAGCGCATTTTGTTCTGTTTCCTATGTTTTGTTATTTTATTTCCGTTTCGTTTAAACTTATTTGAAAGAAATCGTTTTGATAATTCAATTTTTTTCGATATAATGAAATGTTGGTGGCCTATCTCAATTTTTGTAGGGGCATGACTAAAAGTGACTGTATGAGTAATAAGTTAAAGTCCCCGGAAATTAACGCTAGGGAGAGCTAGTGACAACTGACATTTTATGAATCCGTTTGAAATTTGAATTAGGTGAAAAATTAAATTGTACTTGGATTGGCGGAGAAAGTGAAAAAAGAGCATCGGTTGCTATAAGCATCGCGGTAAATCGTCGATTGTTTATTAAATAAAAAATAATCTGACTTCCATCAGTGATGCTTTTGAAAACAAAGCTGTTGTGATACAATAATTTGCTGAAGAGAATCAAAGTAGTTTTTAAAAATGAACAATCTTGATAATTTCGTTATAAATATTTATAACATCGCCGAGGACGGACGCGCCGCTTCGATGGTGAGATACGAAATGAGTTTGAACAACAAAAATCTCGTAACGAAATCCTATTTTTGCCACAAAACCGTTTGTTTCGACCCCGAGAGCATGAGCGGGGCGCTCTACGACAACAAGCTCACTCTGAATTACCGCCAGCTGAAAGTCGAGGAGGCGATCAAATGCACGCGGCAAGAAGAAGACGACCCCGTCGGCGGTAAGCAAATGCTCAATATACCCACTATGATAAGGTGCCAAAATTGCGAGACGAACTTCCCCACTAAATACCAATACCAAAGGCACCAGTGCGAATTTAACGCCGAGAAAGTGATCCTGAAATCGGAAGTCGCCTGCAAGGAATCCGACCAGGTCCAGGTGAAGCACGTCTGCCTCATTTGCAACAAGCAATTCGTAAACGCCAGCAATCTGGTCCGCCATCTGCCCAGCCACGACAACAACCAGGAGAACATATGCGAGTACTGCAATAAGCATTTCATCAGCGAAAACCGCCTGAGAATACACAAGGAAAACCACTGCAAAAAGGCCGGCGACATATCGAAATTCTACAGGAGCGACGTCACCGTCTGGAAGTGCAAAAATTGCCACGAGGTGTTCTCCTCGCCGCTCACCGCCAACTACCACGTATCCATCTGCAAGGAAGTCATCAAAATCGAAGCGCACCGCGAAGAAGAAACCCCCGAAACGGACGAGAAGCCGCCCAACGATCCCGCCGGCGTTCTCGTCGACAAAAACCTCGAAAAGATGCTCACCGAGTTGCTCCTGCAATGCGAATTCTGCAACAGAACCTACGCCGAGAAGAACCTTCTGCTGGTGCACCAAAGGAAGCACACCACCTCCAAGAACTACGAGTGCACCAACTGCTCGCAGGCCTTCGACTCCTACATAGCGGCCGCGCAGCACTGGATGAAGAAGTGCTCCGAGTACGTCAGCCTCTTCTACCTGCCCAAGCTCACCTACTGCGAGTACTGCGACAGAACGTTCAAATCCCACGAGCTGCTCTACACGCACAAGATCAAGAAGAAGCACTACACCGTCAAGATCCATTTGCCGGGCTGCGCCAACGCCGCCGGCGCCGTCCCCAGCGACGAGAAATTCGTCAACAACAAGGAGATCCTCAACAAACTCATCGAGGACGTGCTGATCACCTTGGACGTGCCCCTCAACAAAATCAACACCTACTCCGCCGAGAGCAACAAGGAGAATCTAGAATCGACCGGAGAACAAGGTTGTTAATTCATCAATTTAATGATATATTCGTTACGAACGGTAACAATTCCAGATGCGACCGAGAAGAAGAAGAGAGGCAGGAAGCGAAAGTGGCCGGCGAATCAAAACGTTAAAATGAAGAAACTCAGTCTGGAAGTGGACAAAGGATTCAAATACCAATGCGAGCGATGCGTCAAGATTTTCTCGACAGTATTGGAGCTGGAGTGTCACAGGGAGAAGGAGCACGCTTCGAATTTCGCTTGCGAAGAATGCGGACAGGTAATCACACACACACACACCGACAGAAACTTTCATAAATTATAGCGATCACTTCGTGGACTCCACAAAAATGTCTTCCAGGCGCGACAGGGAACACTACACTCGAGCTAATTACTCGACTAAACTAAATATTCGACTAATAAATGATATATAACAGGTTCTTCACAGCGCTAAAGCGTTGACTATCCATAGCAGAGCGCACAAGAGCCTCAAACCTTACGTGTGCGAAACTTGCGGTAGAAGTTACTCACAGACGTCCCATCTTTGGCAACACATGCGGTTCCATCAAGGTACGGACGGGTGGATTTACGTGTATATTATTTATGCGTTTTTCTATCTAATTTTATTAGGGATAAAACCTTTCGCTTGTCCTCACGAAGGCTGCGAGGCTCGGTACACGATCAGGCCGGACCTGAAGGACCACATCAGGAAGGCCCACACCCGCGAGAGGCCTTTTAAGTGTAACGTTTGCGATAAATGTTTTTTGACCGGCTCGGTTTACTATCAGCACAGGCTCATCCATACGAACGATAGAAGATACGCTTGCGATGTGAGTATAGGTATTTTTTTTTGTATTATTATTTTTATCCCTGCGGGTGTCCTTAGTTGTGTCCCAAGCGGTTTTTCCGGGCCGATGCGCTCAATAACCACCGTAGAATTCATACGGACGAGAGGCCGTACCCGTGCCATATTTGCCGGAGGGAATTTCGGCAGAAAGGCGATCGCAATAAGCATTTGAGAACCCAACACCCCGATTCGGTAGTTAATAATTAGACGTGGCATGCCCGGTTTTTAGAGTTAAGTTTTATGCTAGTTGATTTTTTGTCCAATTAATTTACGATTTTTTTAAATTTGCTCGTTGTTTAAGCGTTATATAGTTAAACTATTTTTCCAATAAAATAATATCACAATTTTTACTAATTGTATAAATAAGTTACAAACAATATAGGTATATGTTTAGGCTGTTTCAACCAGCCTTCTCGATCTGTATTCATGATCGTTCATTCCCCATCCTTTATCTATTAAAAATTTTTCCCTTTTCTCTACTTTAGGATGAAACACGTAATCATCGGGTTTTTTCTTTTTGCTCGTTTTGCGCTTCTCTTTAACCACTTCGATTAGTTTTATGCGAGAAGCGGGCTCGAAGTAGAACTAAAATTTTAACTCGAGTCACTCAAGCTTCGCGAAATTCATTACGTACCCCTTTATCGTCGAAAAACGCATCGTCCAATCCTTGGTCGTCACGTTGCATTTTCTTCCTGATTAGCACCTTGACCAGATAAAAATCTGCCGTACAGCCGATTCTGACTAGTACTATAACTGTGTGTATCGCCCACAAAAGGGCAGCTATAAAATAGCCTAGTTGGCTCTGTTGGGCGTTTCTATAAAAGTGCCGGCGCCCTAATCTTTGCTCTTTTGTTAAATAGTCTAATATTGGCGAACAACTACAAAATAATGTATAAATTAGGCGCCAAAGGGATTGTTGATTTTAATTCTGTAAGTAAATTGGGCGCAGATAATGAAAGATCTGTTTGCAGGTAATATATTTCTGCGCCCAATTTACCACCGCCCAAAATAATTCACCAATTTTGCGTATGAAAGAAACATTAAAATGGCTGGGAAGCTCACCGTTTTTGCCCGGTGAATTGGGAGAATTGCGAGCAAAAGTCATTCAAACCGTTGTAAGTTAGAAGGAAAGCCACTACAGATAAAATAGTCATCGTACAAGTCGCTATGATCAGTGGATATACATACATCCAGCCACCGGGAGTGCTGAAAGATGGTCTATTACTGTTAATTTAGGCGGATGTAGCAGTTACTCACGGGCTATCGAAACTTTTAAAGGATTTTCGGAACAGGATAATCATCATGGTGAAAGTGGAAACGACGATTAGGGACGAAAACGGTATGATGATTAAATAGTCGCACAGAATGAGACTGGCGAAAACTGTGGTGGTCATTCCCAAGTGAGCTCTGGCCACTAAAGTATCGTTATTCACCCACAATTCTTCGTCGTATATGAAAACATCTTCCACCTAAGAAGTTTGAATTAATTACTCGTTACTACTAGAATGTATATTAAATATATATTACTCCCGGTACCGGTTCCGCTTCGGCCATAACCAATTTTTTCGAGCGCGAAGCGAATTCCACGTTGTAATCGTCCTCGAAAATTCCCAAATTTAATTTTTTACCAATCGGCGAAATCCTGGAAGTGTCCTCCGCGCGGATTAAACCGAAACGGGTCTCTTGTTCTCCCGAATCCTCCTTTATTTTCTCCGTATTAGTTTCGTTTTTGTAACTAACATCGACCAATTTAATGGATACTTTGGCGTACGCGATGCAACGGTAATTGAACGTGTCGTAAATTCTGCTCAAAGCATTCGCTCCCACCATTGAACTTACAGCAATTCCGATGAAACATATTATATGCAGTACTGCAAGAGTAATGTTTTGGGGATGTTCAAAATTGTATTTTTTACATACCTATCCATATTGTACTAGTTTTTTCTTTCTCAATAAATTGGTAATATTTTCTAGGTCTCATAAATCGTATGTATAATAAATGGTTGTCAATATAATGATAGTAATGACAGAATTATCATTAATTCTTCTTTTATGCAATTTACGTTATTATCTATGACTTTTTTAGGATTTCAATAAATTTCGTAATGTGTAACAGATTTATTCATTAATGGTGATAATACAAATTTATCGATACATTTTCTTGTGTATGTAGCTTGTTTCTGGAACGCCATTATATCTCAAGATCTTTGAATCTGAAAAGAAAAATAAAGGAAAATTAAACACACATTCACTGTAATAATATAAATTAAAAAGATTTGTTTTTTATCATAGTCTGCCTTATACAAATTTGTATTCATAAAAATTCATCTTGTATGTTCTAATCATAAATACGTTTCGTAATTATTTAATAACAAAAATTAGTTTAAAATACGTACCTATATCCTCAAACATTCTTACATCTTGATTGAATAAAGAATTCACGAGGAAATTAATACAAGCTCCTCATCTGCATAGAAATCATTCATTGAATCTGATCAGGGAATCTACCTCTGAATTGGAACATGGCCTTTTACAAATTTGGAATCCATTAAAACTACCTACAACAGATCAACTGTATCAATATGCATATCTTCAATAAAATTCAAGTAAATGTCAAACAAATCGAGTGTATAACCAGGTTAAACCTTGAAATAGAACATACAAACCATCTCAAGAACAAAAACTGGTCAATTACTCTAGCGAAGTAAGTATTAATTTGAAAACCATTGAATAGTTTCCCAACCCTGAAACTTCGCACAAACATTTACATTGCACTTGTAAGAAAATTTACCTTTGAATTAGAATGGTAGATTGGAGTCGATCCCTTTATTTCGCACATATTAAAACTACCTGAAACAGAAAATTTCTGGATATACACAAATATACTAGCAGAACAGCTATTCATATTACTGGCAAACAAATCAGAAAGACAATAAATCTTCATTTAGTTATCAGAAGACCGTCGTCAAGTATCATCATAATTCTTATTGGGGCCGAATAGCCTTAGTTGCTGAGGCCATAACACCGAATATTTAATTTATAGACACGTGCACGCATACACCAACACGTGGGTTATAAGTGGTTTTACTTACGTTTAATAATGTATTTCTCCTTCTGCATTAGCTCGCTTGCATAGCAAATATCTGAAAAATAAACTAAATTAAGCATTTTGTTTGTAGAGATAAAAATAAATGTATATTTTCACCAATCAGAGAGACGTTAACTCTTCACGGTTTTCAGAAGACCGTCGTCAAATATCATCATTTTAATGTACAATTAAAAAATATTAATGTAAATTGAAGTAGCTTCTTTACTCTTTTGATTCAATTACCATGAGGAGAAAACAATGAAATGTAAAAAATGAAACTAGTGATATAAAAACTAACTTACCTTGCATCTTATCACTCTGGCTGACGAACGGAAAAGGAAATGAAAAATGAAAATATGAACGTAATTTCATTGACATTTGACTTGATGCCTCGTACATAGTAAGCCATAAGTTATAAATTTCTTTGTAGTAAAAAAGAAGAAGTAACAAGTAACAAACTTCACTTGATTGTCACTCTTATCACTGTCAAGTCAAATGTCAAATTTCTCTCAAGCTCAAACTCAAAAATTAAATATGTAGGCCTCCTACATGTTCTTGATTTTATTACGTTTTCATTTTTGTTTAATTTTAATTGTATATTTTGTAATTAGGTACGTATTTATAAGTATAATATATTTGTATTGAGTTTTCTCAGATTTTCAACATTCATCTGAGTATCTGAGGCTTTATTACATAGGCATCTATTAGTTTTCAGGGAATCCCCAAATATATTTTAGTGCCTTAAAATTAATTTTACTATCAAAAACCAATTATATTTTTATTGTTGGATAAAGGTGAGTGATAACGTATCCTGATATCGTTGTATATCTATTTTTATTATACTCAAATTGATTTTATTTGTCTTAATGAAATGTATCATATGTTTATTCTTTCCATCATGAACTTAAATAAATAATTATATTCTATAAATGCTTATTTTGTATTCTACTTTTTCAGTTTTTAAATCAATTATGGAAGGCGAAAAATTTATAACAATAATAATTAAAAGTCATTTTGAAAGGATTATAGAACTTTACGAGTTTGATACAGTTGGTGAGTAAATTACTTTTTTCTTCATTAAATACTAATAGATCTAATATGTATTAAACTGAATTTTTTAGAATTACTGCAAATTGCCATCCACAGAATATTCGATATAGAACCGAAGAAGCAATTGATCAAGGGCTGGAAAAACATTCCTGAATCCGATGATACTACATTGAATTTTTGTTTGGACCGCAACAAAGTTAATTACCTAATTTTAAGCAAAACTACCACAGAAGATGAATGCACGATGACTATTAGCAAAAATTTAGGTAACAAGTTCTAAATTAATGATATACAATTTCTAATTGTACTCGTACTGTACGGTTATTTTAGAATCCTTAGAACTCGAAGCCGTTCGAAGTTGCTACACACAAACACGCCATTTTATCTCTACACCTCACTTAAATTTCAATCTAGTAACTTTTCAAAAAGCAATAAGCGAGGTTTTCACAGTCCCTCCTGATCAGGTGAGTTATGAAGAAGTTATTATATCAGTTGAAACAATTAATAATTTGTATGTTCCAGAGAAAAGCCATCTGCTTGTACTTGCACAATTCAAATTCGCCGTTTCCCGAAAGATTTTTCAAAATGATTCAACACGAATCCCTCTCGTTAATGATAATGAATAAGTTTTATATGATCGGTTGGGATGTTCAAAGCGAAAAGCACCACAGCGCTCTGGGCATCGCACTGACCGAGGCCGATTTAATCCACTTACGCAGTTTCATCGAAACGAAAATGTGCGCAGCCTTTATAATCCAGTACATCGAGGGAACCGTGAAAGTGCAAGTAACCCTAGCGGATGGCATTACTAACGAAGAGCTTTATAAACATGTTAGAAACAATCACGATTTTCTTATCGCCAGACGGCTCCAGCTGACTTGTACCGAAACCGATCAATGCGAAACTAGAACATTAGAAGTAGACTCCAATGGTTTTCAGTCTCTTATGGGAGAGCGATTGGGCGATAGAGACTACACATCCTACAGTTTCGACGAACACGAATTAATGAAAAAAAACATAGGCTTCGCGCTTTTTGGTCCTCCCGAAGAGACGACAAGCTACAATAGCAAACAGAAGAAGAAAATTCAACAAATATACGAAGCAATCGTCAAATGTAAATATACATAGAGCGACTCTAAAGTCGCGTCTTTAACTTGACAGTTTTACATTGTTGTTATGGAGTACCTAGGGACTCGAGATGCGACTTTAGAGTCACTCTAAAGTTAAACAGAGGCGCTGAATACAGGCCAATAACATTAACTTAACATGCAAATGCACGTAATGATAATTTTTAGATCATTTTTCCGAGCACAACGGCCAAATCGAACTCTCCGTCATATTCAATTGCACCGAGCCGCTTCCCGACGACAAAGCGTCCAGAAAGAAGAAGAACCCCAAGTACAATCCGGACGCCGACATCATTCCCGTTCCCGTCTTCGTCATCAGAAAATGCCGGGCCGGTCGAAACCCCTGCCGGATTTTAATCGACGACGTCGGGCGCAAATACGAATCCTGGACCAGTTACATAAATAACAACAAGCTCGACGAATGCGTAATGGTCCTGCCGAAGGACGGCAAATACGCTTTTATAGGCGACCGGGTGCAATTGGAACGGCACCCGTCACCTTCCTGCGGAATCGGCTCGAAAATACTGAAAGTCGGCGACGTGGCCAGCATAGTGGGCAGCTTGGGATCGGGAGGGGTCATGCTGGCGGGAGCGGCGGCCGGCATCACCACCATCGCGGTGGCTCCCGTCGCCCTCATCGGCGCCGGCATCGTCGGAGCCGGCGCCGGCGTCTACGGCCTGGGCAGGGGCATCGGGAATCTCGTCGATAGAGTCAAACACGACCAGGTTAGTTCCATTCTTTGTTACCGTCACCCGTCAAATTAGCCCAAAGACAACACAGCCCAAGGAAAAATAGCACAGGGCTGAATAACCCAAGGACGAAATCTTACTATTTGGGTCTATTTTGGCGCCTATTTGGGCTATTTTGTCTGGTGTAATTTTGTCTTTGGGCTATTTTGTCGCGTGGAATTCAGTCTTTGGGCTATTTTGTCTCGTGGGATTTTGTCTTTATGCAATTTTATCTCGTGCGATTTTGTCTTTGGGTTATTTTGTTTCGCTGGGTTTTGTCTTTGGACTATTTTGTCGGGCTGCCGTTGGTTCCATTTCGCCAATATTGTATTTGCAGAGTTTGAGTTTCGCCGATTCGGAAGCCCGAGGAATCTACTTCAACCTGCTGGCGGGCTCCATGGGCTTCGTGGGAGCCGGTGTCAACGTGGCAGTTTCGCAATTGGCCGCTAGAGGCATCGAAATCGGGAAGGTACGAATTGCTCGTGCGACTCGAATTTTCTACATAACTATCGTTGCGTTTTATTTCGCTTAGGGTGTAGGGATAGCGGTGAATACGCTAGGCGTGGCGAATATAGGAGTGAGCGGCGCGAGCGTGATTAATTCCACCTACGACGTGTTCGATCAATGGTTGAACGAGCACCAGGCGCCTTCCATGCTGACCATAGTCCAGCTCAGCGCGTCGCTGTTGTTCTTTGGAAATTCGGTTTACAATTTCCAAACTTGCCAGGTGATCGTCGACGAGGCTCAGGGGAAGGTGTTGCAGGATTACTCGCAGTCGCTGCGCAGCAACAGGCACAGGTACGAGCTCGGAACGGTCGCGCTCTTCGGCGTGTTATGAATTCGTTTGGCTTGCAGGAAAACTTTCAACAAAATGATGAAAGAAACGGTGAGACGGTGCGAGGGTAATCAAATGCGCGGCCAAGCGGAGGTGATTAAAACGATCAGGAACATACCGAACAAAGACGAGGTGTTCGCGGTGCTGACGAGGACGAATAAACTTATGAACGAAAAGGGAGTGAAGTTCTTCGCCGGCGACGGAACGATCCAATTGAACGGCTATATTATTAACATGAACGATTTTATGATTCTTAATAAGCAAGAGGCTAGTACCTTTCTGTCTAATCTGCCTTTGAATGAGAACGTAACCGTCAACGATACTAACGCATTCATCAATAAGTATTCTTTAACAAATTGGACTAATTCGCCGAATTGGATGTATTTTGCCGCTTACGCATTACGTCTAATAGGGAGGTACGAATCCGACGTGCAGGGGATGCTGATGCAAATTGCACGAGACGTATCGAACGCGGTGCAGAAATATGTCGACTCGTATTTGAACGAAATAATCGATAGAAATCTTTGGACGTCGAAGGTGCTTAAGTGGGTCATGGAGTATTATAGCGGAAAATCAGTGGAGTTTTTAAAAACGTTCAAAAAATGGTTGGCAACTGGCGATTGCAATTATTTCAAAGAAAATTACGTTGATTTATCGGGCATAGTAACTGAACGAAACGTTAAGATTATTTCGATGCTCATTCGACTTTCTTTCAAAGAAGGAAAGTTGAATTCGCATGAATTTTTGGAAATTACCGATTATGTCATGAAACTTACGTTAAAAAAAATATGCAAATACCGAAAGGACGAGGAGCGCAGTAAAGAGATAAATCAAAACGACACTAAACAATGCACAAAAGTACAATGCAAAATTTGTGATGGTTATTATTTTCAGTATTGATAGACTTATTTTTTAAGTATTAATATACAGTGTACATATAAGTACAAATTTGTCTGTTTTATGGTGAATTCTATGAGTTGAACAAAGACATATTATTAGAAGAGAATGAGAATGAGAAAATTGTAATACCACAATCTTTTTTTCTTTAGCCGAGACTAATAGAAGTTGTTTTTGTTGCACTCATAAACTATCAAATTTGCACTTATAAATAATATCTTAATATTATTGGTTGGAACGATTTTATTTATTCTATTGGTGTTTTTTAATTATTTTACCATCTAATTAAAGGTGCTTGCATAAAATTTACAAAACTTATTTGAATCTTTTATTTCGCCAAAGATAATTAAGCGACGGATCTCCGCGCAGAAATTTCATTAATATTAATATTTTGCCGAGGAGCCACAGCCCAGACAATGCTTAATAAATCAAATATGCCTTAATGAAGAGAAATATTGGCCGCTCAACAACTAAAAAGCAATTTAGAAGATTAATATTGCCGATTTCGTATCGGGTAAACAAGTCTGCGACGACATTAATCTGAGCTAACTGCGTATATAACTCTCGGAGAAAGGGCGCAAGACGTCTTATTTGAAATACTTTTTTCGCGACCCTCGTATATTTCGTTTTTTTTATTAATCCTATGAGAACACGATGTTATAATCAAGTAAATCAATAAAAAAAGCTGTTAAACGTTTGTGAAATTAGAGGGCTCAATTATAAGTAAAAAAATATAGTCCAAACTTCAAATTAACGTGAAATGATCAAATTAATTATGAATAAAACCGAAAGAAATCCTCCTGTATTTGAATTGTACCAATCATTATTAATACTACAAAGTCATTAATTCAATTAAAACCAAATAGATAATTCATATAGAACTCTAGTGAAAACAAATTAATCAACCCTTTTAGCATAATCGACCCGAATTCTACAAGAAACTGACGATTATTAGAAACAAATAATCATTGTGAATAGACTATACTAAAAATTCTTCATCAACCAATTTAAGCTATTTTAATGCAAATTCTCGGCACAATTTTTCTTCTAATAACCATCCCTCCGCCAGCATTTTGCCATCTTATCTCGAGCCGGAGCGTTTGCAAGTCGTGCATCTGCACCCCATCGAATCGCGGGGCAGCGAAAGGGGCGCCCTTCATCTTACGCCGCCCGATTATGGCCGTAAACCCCTAACGCGTATGATTCATCCCTTAATAAATGTTAGTTAGTCGGTCGGGCATTCCTCGCATTGCGTGCACTTGAGAGAATCTCAAAGATTTCAAAGACAAATCCGCCGGGCGTGATTACGATTCCGGCCTTTCTTATTTGCTCCTAAATTACGACGAGAGCTTAAGGGTTGAAGTTTCTATTACGAACGAAATTATAATCGAAACATTTACATCTTATAAGTGCGTTTGTTTGATTTTAATAAAGCGTGTAGATAAATGTATTTTTAGCGCAAATAGTTTATAAGAAAAATTACAACAAACACCTTGTATATCTATGAGTAGATACATAAGTATTTTAGTTTGTTGTTTGTAGCGTTTGAGAGAATGCCGATTTTCGAGCGAAACCGACTAAATTTAACAAGCTTGGCTAAATGCCTTGCAAATTATAATCATAAAACCAGATACGAGCGCATTGAGCACTATAAAGGGTGACCGACCCTTAAAGGGGTTCACTATGTCTGCATCTCCATCTTTTTCCCATTGAGTATCAGAAACGGCGGACGGGGGTCGGTAATTTAATATTATAGGACGTTGTTTTCGGGTTATTTACAACCGTTCGAAGCTGGATTATTTCAACATAAAAATCGATTCTATCATCTCGAGTTTTAATTTGCGTTTGCACTGGTAGAAACCCGGAGCAATCCGAACATCCCTTAAACGTGCGCCGACCAAAAACCGGCCTAAGACGGATCCAAGGAGATTTGGACGTAAGAAGACGGGAGCTTTGTTCGCTTTATGTTCGAAATTAGTAACGAAACGTGGAAGCTTACGTGGGCTTTATAGTTGCAAAGTTGCAGGAAACGCTCTGTCCGGCATAAAGTATAGGAGGAGATTCGACCGGGCTCGTACGCTTTACGGGGTATAAACACTTGTCGAACTAATTAAACTTATTATCTACCGTAGGGCCTGTAAACTTGCTCCTCTATGTAATAACTTTCTTCTTGTTTAAGACTCTGTTCTAGAACGTGAGCAAACCGGACGGTTATAAGGAACTATATTAATTTACTACCGCAAGCTGCGCTTGTATTATGTAATTTAATAAATAAATCTGATAAATTTAACAATAAAATAATTATAATATAAGGGAAAAATAAGTAACAAAGCAAATAATAATCCCTTTTTGGTGCGGAATTTCGGAGTTCAGGTGAGCCTAATCATGGGGTTCAATTTTTAAAATTAAAAAAAAAAACGCCCTGTAAATCATTCTTCCGATTTCCTTAATGAAAAAACACCCTGTACGTCAAATTAAATGTCAACGTATCCCGTAGTAACGGAAATGACAACTTTGACAGTTCGAAGTTTGTTTATCGCCGCTGTCATTACTGTAGGTTTTTTAAAAATAATTTGATCGTTTCTCCCGTAGAGAAAAAAAGATTTTGTCTATGGTTTCTCCGTTTTTGGTAAGTACAAATGACCAAGAAACGTATATTTTTGCGTATTATTGTATTTTCTTTTACTCTCGTCCATTAAAAATGACGAATTTGTCTGATTTCGGTGTAGTTTCGTTTAAAGCAAACGAACGGGCAACGTCAATCAAACAATTTATTTGGAAATCTGTCAAAAAATTCACTTTTAAAATGGAATTACGGAATTAAATTTTGATTTTTCCCAGCGAAAAGAGGTAGATTTTTGTAATCGGCGAATTATTTTACGTCCCGCTATGTACCTCTGTATTCCCCAGAAACTCCATTTCGATCTCCCCCTTCACTTTTTTTTGGAGCTTCATATAATTTCTTAAAATGTTTAGAACTATTTTTGAAAATTCTCTACTATGTTAATTAAAAGAATTTTCTCACCAATAAGCCTTTTAAAGTTATTAAAGCATCTTAAAGTTATAATTTCGTTTTATCTGCTACTAATCATTTTCCAAACATCATTTCAAAACTTCTCAACCGTTCATACAAACTCCTAACTGTTCATGCTTTAAATGTGGCATTTTTTAATTACCTAATTAAAATTATCACTCAACATCTCATCAGCGGTGCAAAAATCGATGAACCCCTTTCCTCCCTTTAATAGTGCAGATCAAAGACAAGACCGTTTTCTAAGTCAAGTTTCCTTCCGCTCTCGCCGAGGGTCCTTTCTTGGGACCGCCGGCGGTCCGAGTGCAACAGCCCCGACGGCGTCTAATAAAATTACACCATCTGTACGGACGCTAATTGAATTAGCTCCTGCGATGATGGCCTCCGCTGACGTGTTCCCTTCATTGCACAAGTCATATACACGTTTCTCCTTTGACAAGAACAGACCTCGCTGACGTCTTGGGTCTGTTGGCGAAGCAAAATCAAAACCATTTGCTGTTGTTTTCCGCCAGCGAACCGTGCGAATCTAAATACGTCTTACGTGAATTTTATTGATGTTTCTCGTTGTTTTTTGTTTCGTTTATTTGCGCGTTTTATTGTACCCGCTGTAACGTGTTGCAGTATTCAGCTTAAGTTATTTAGTACTGGCGTATTTCGGGGGGCTTTCGGTGAAATATCGCGTCGTTGGAGCTTTTATTGCTGTCACTTGGAAAGAAACTTGGCGATTTCGTTTCCGGAGAGTCGCTTTGTTGGGTTGTTTATCGGCATTTTCTGGCTTCTTTTATGTATATTTAATGAAACTTGAAATATCTAATGCCTGTTTTATGGGAGTCGAGTAGAAAGTTTTCGGAATATTGTCGCATGTACTGATGGTTTTTACCAATTTTACCGCATATCGATAGATTTATCGTATTTTTTTAAGCGGTAAAATTCGAAACTACATCATATGAATTATTTTAATTATAAATACTTCTTGTGATTGTAGATATTGTTGCTATCTTTTTTAACGGAGTATTAAAGCGAATACCTACTGCAGTGCTTTATAATAAGAATTATTGGTTCTAAAACCAGCCAGTAAAACCAACTCGTAACGCCAAATAGAAGGAAATTAAGTAGGTGCTTGCAATTTCATAGCTAAATATCGCAATAATTCCTTTAAGAACATAACATTTTACATTCATCCTGCACTTTTATTACACAGTTAAGATTTACCTATTCACGAACAGCTATAGAACACAAATTATAGCACATAGCATGTTAAATATAATCAACTCAATACTTAAATATGAATTTATTTACAGTGTGAGATTGTAGGTTTTAAGTTTACACGTTTCTTTAATAGAAAATTGTTATCAATGGAACTTTAAAAGACGATTATATTCCAATCTTAATTCCTCTAGTGAAGCAAATTAAAGATAATAAACTTGTATTCCCTTTTAGTATTACCTACTAATTAAAGGAAGTAATTTCTTTTTTATCGCCGGCATAAAACCCCCTCAACAACCTCCCGATTATTACATACTATCCATAACTTGGCATCCCGTAATCTCCTTACTCCTTTTTGATACAGCCCATAAAACTCGACGACTGTACATTGTCATCGCCCGTCCTGCGAAGTTACAGCCGAGGCAATCATAGCGATAACGAGCGCGTTGTAAGACGCGGCCGGAAAGTGCTCCCCAAGGACGCCCGTAAGGACCCCGCGCCGATCCGCAAGACTCCCATCTCCGGGCGGAACGGGCGGGGTAATTTATTCATGGCCCTTCTCGACGGCGACCGCTTTGAATCGGCTCCCAAGCTCGAGATTTCGACTTGGATTAGCCCCAGTCGTAATCGCACACGCGAATTTCCAGCCGCCCCTCGGCCGGGGCGGCGGCCCCCGCGCCGCTTCCTCCACCCGGCCGAAGGAAAGTTTTATTGCCGCAGGACGCCACATCGCTATCTTGACGACTGCGATCTGATTATGGCGGTGTTGTAGTAGACTCCGGAGAGCTTATACTTGTGCTGGTTATTGCTAAAGCTGTAATAGTTTCTGGAAGGACGAGATCTTCGGTCCCGATGGAAATGTATCCAGTAGGGAGTCGCTTGTTGTTAACATACCATTTTAAAGATGAAAATAAGTGATTTGCAAGATTTGCATTGGATAATTTTTTGAATTGGATAATTAACGAATAAGGCATTCGAGTTCTTTTTATTTTTTATTCAATATAGTTTTCATAAATTTTTATTGAAAAATTTTATATAACAAAGTTATGAGCTTTTAAATGTAGATACTTAGTTGTTTTTTTTTTCAAAATGTTAATTTTCTCTCAGGATTGGTTTGACAACTTTGAACGATTTATTTACTAATTCCAAATTAAATGCTCCGCTTACAAAAACTTGCAAAAAATACCATTTAATATCGCAAAAAACAATTTGAATAGAATTGTCACTAGAACAATCAAATTTTATAGCACATGTGAAATTGAAATGCATGTTTAGTTACTCGTATATTATAGGTAAAGAATTCCTACAAAAATTTCCGAGACATATCAATTTTTCTGTAAAGGACCATTTTTTTGAAATATCAAACTATGCGGCAGGAAGTCCCTAATCGCAGGCCGGCCTTCTGCGAACCGTGATCACGTTGCCCTTCGTTCTCGAGCCTTCGGGGGATAATAATTAATAACTTTCTCAAGTATTTGTGGATCGACCGGAGAAGTTCTCAATATCGAGATGGAATTCGGATCTTATGTTAATTATTGCTTGCGGCCGTCTCGATATTCATAACATTCGGCCGGACCCCTCTTCTGCTGTTAACAAATAGTTTGTTCGTTCGACTGCCAAGTTTCCAGCAGGACCGCACACGTGCCGGATTTTGATGTCGTTATAAAATCATCGATGAAATAATAAAAAAGTAGATTTTAACCAATACCGGTAAATAGTAGAACTATAACAGGCATATAACCTAATTACAATGCGTTTTATGTAGAACCCAATTAATTTGCAGTCTCTTTTGTTCCATGAAACATTTTGTTCGAGAGCATCGGGGAACAAACAGTGTGCTCTGTGTAGATGTACCTACAGTATTTTGTTGAGTTTAATCGATGTTCATCGTAGGGAACATTGAGTCTCTTTGTGTAGTATAGAATTGCGGTGAATTTCTACTTTAATAATATCAAATTTGATGGACTTTCATTAGTTTTTTATTTACACACGCTGGCATAATTAATAATAGAGAAATATTTCCTATATTTATGATATTTGTTAGTACCTAAGGGTTGAAGCAGAAACTTAACGATAAAAGTGTTTTCTCTGAGGGAAAGTAAAAAGGGCTGAATGCTCATCTGTTTATTACTCAACTTCCCTATCGAGAAAAGACCCTTCGTCTGCAACGCAGCCATACTGTTCACCATTTTTAGCAACCCTCTTCTGCATTGCATTACGGAACAATGGTACATTAATGTATGTGGGTTATATAGAGATTTTTTTACACGACAAAGACGCTTAATTTTATCATTTTTTCCTTAGTTTTCTTTGAAATGCTTTTTAATGTCTTATTAAATCTTCTTTCTTTCGTTTCGGACGAGCTTTTTTGGATTTTTGTTTCATATTTACTTAATTTTCTATATGTATGAACATTGTTATCTTTAATGAAATTTCTGCAATAATAACTTTAGGAAGTTTTTGATTACAAGAAAGTGAAACAAGTACATATGCTAGTCCTATGCACTTTCAGTTTATACATCATTTAATTAGAATACTCTTAAATCATTTGATTGTTTAGGGATTTAAAATCTTATTTTATATCAAAAATAATCAGGACTCACTAGAAAAGCTTTAATATTTTGAAATTGTAGAATGATTTTCGGTTATTCAGATGCAACTTTTCCGGATTCATCTCACAGATAATTCCAGTACAAACATTCTTTAAGGAAAATGTTCTTTAGGGATAATTTCTCGAATCAAAGATAAAAAACCCAAAAAAAAACACCATTTTATACTGTTCAAAATAATATACTATACCAAAATTTATAATCATACACAATTTACAAAAAAAATTCGAGTCTACATAAATAAATCAAACCATCCACAAAAGAAAATTATTAAAATTCCATCTATTACAAAAATCTGCATTTTCCGAATCGCTTCGCTACATTTTTATGGAAATTCGAATCGTAACTACTCGTTTATACATTCTGGCAAGATATCAAATGTGTACAGTATAGTATCTTGAAATTCGCAGCTATTTATTTGAATAATTCATGGGAAAAGTCGCGGCGACGATTTTCATGATTTACAGGAGACGCTTTCAGATTTTCCGCGGCTCCTCGGCAGAATAGAGAACCATTTTCGAGCCGTTCGTGCTTGCGTTCTCGGTTTACAGATGGAGACTTCTGTTCAGATGCGTAGAATATGAATATTTTTTAAATTTACATAAAAATTGATTACGATTGAAGTATTAACTAAGATATAAAATATTATCGCAGGGATTTATTGATTTTTGCTTGCATTTGGATAGATTATTCCTACTCTTATAAGATAAATAATTACAGATAAAGTTTTCCATTGACTTGAAAGTGTCGTTCTAAAGAAAAACTGGCTTTTCTTCTACGCCCTTGTGCCTCGTCAACCCTCCTACGTGGTCGGAAGCGACATGAAAGTTGATTTATGTAAGGGTTTAGGTTTTGTATTTTTTTATTCATCAGTCGCTCGTAAATTTCCCGGGGCTGCGTTAGACGCGCGCAAAAAAGATATTTATCGGGAAATGAAGATGAATGTCTTATTTTCGCCTGTCCTTGAAGAATATAAAATACCGAAAATTTATGGCCCTGTTTTGAGCTTTCCAAATGCATATCTATTATTTCTAATAAATTACATCGGGGGTATGAAACTGAACAGTTAATTTGAATTTATACTAATAGGTTCTTAAATAAGTAGATGCTAATTTATTAGAAAATTGATCATATTATGTAGTGGTTAAAAAAATCACAAATTTATATGTTAAATAACTATTTATTTAATGAACTACATTATCTGAAATGAAATAATGCACTATACAAGATTAGAATAACTACCATATATCTACTACAACTATACCATACTCCTGTATCTATCTACTAAAAGAATAAAACTTACAATTTTACAATAATCCTTCCAAACATCCTTCTTGTACGAAGAACACTCGTTTACTAAAGCATTTTCCTGCATTTGACGCGACCGTTACGCGTTCGCATCAATGCATAACACCGCAGCTCGTTTTTTACACAATAATGATATTATTATCCAACAAAAGAGTGGACAGTGGTCAGTTGAACGGGAACTGGTCCAGCGAGTTTGGATGATGCAGATTCCGGCACCATCTGCCTTCAGACGCTTTTCGGGATAACCGTTGTCGCGTTATCCGCCACCTGAAAAACTGGTTTGTCGCAACGGATTTTTTTTCTTTTTTTCTCCTCGTTAATCGATAATCCTCGAGTGTAACTTATAGTGGAAATCTAATGCGTATTTAGTGCGTTATCTTGTATTTAGTTATAGGTAAATCTGGTCAAAATTGATAAGATGATCCGTTTAATAGTAATTTTTGCTTCCGCATTAAAGGTGGGTTATGATGGTGGGTTATGATGAAATAGGTATGATGGTTGATTATGATGATGGTTAATGATGATGGGTTATGATGATGCGTTATGATGGTGGGTTATTATGTGGTTTATCAAGATATAGGTTATGATGTGGATTATGATGATGGGTTTTGACGTTGGATTATGATGATCGATTATGATGATGGTTTCTGATGATGGGTTATGATGATGCTTTTGCATAAGTTATAAAAAATAATAAAAACACTTTAATAAAGTATACTTCTGTATATACAGAAATAATCAATTATAGTAAATTCACTCATTATTTTGTAGTAGTATTTAATTTGGTATAGTATATCTATAGAAAGAGATTTTTTAATAAAGTTTAATAAAGATTTTTATCACAAATTGAGTTAGTAGTGTAATTAGTAGTTTAATTAACATTAAAAAATTTTTGAAAAATTAATCTTCTACTGATGGATAATACAGGGTGTTCTCGAACTTATGGCACAAAATTCTAGGGGCGGTAGTTTACATAATTCGCAAATTTTATTTTTCTAAAAAAAATATAATAAACAAAATAGAGCAATTAGAGCCAAAGAGCGAATACAACCCTGGACTGAATAGTCAGCTGATCGGAATTTTAACTAAAAAAAAACAGATTCGGTGTATTTTATCAGCAAATTTCCCCCTCCGCCTTCCAGCTTTCGAAAAATGTTATCGATACCGATCGTTTTCTAGTGCGAATTTTGTTTTGATTATAACATCGGGGTTAAATAGATTTTTGTGATTAGACTTTAGTGATTAGACTTTTAGACTTTTAGTGATTTATTTGATTGTTTTAGTTCTTTGTATTCTTAGTTCAGTTAATTCTTGTTGTGTTCTTCTTAGTTTAAGATTAGTTAGTTCTTGTTCGTTATAGTGATGTTCTGGAACAATTAAGTAGCTTTCAACAAAATAATAGGTGAGCTAATATTCCTTTCGAGTTTAAAGTTTATTTTCTTTTATTGTTTGAAAAACCCGGTTTACATTTATAATTTATCCATGATTCTAAAAAATTAGAGGGGTCGAGGGGTTTCAACCGATATACCGGACCGCATTTTAGAAATATTTTTAATATTTCAAATTTTGTTTATTATAAATTTTTTAGAAAAATGAAATCTGCGAATCGGTCTCAAATTATGCAAACTTCCACCTCTTGAATTTAGTGCCATAAGTTTAACAACACCCTGTATACCAAACATAACATACCTATATACCGGAATAATATGAACATCTACTAAAAAAGTAACATGCTCTACTAAACCACCTTTGAAACGGGAATAGCATCCGCCGTGCCGGATAAATAAATAGTTCCTTTGCCGGTGCGCCGCTGCGTCCGCATATCGTCCGGAGCAGAAATATCGCCTCCAGGCAGCAGCCCGTACTTCGTCCTCTTTCTCTAAAGAGGGCACACTCGGCCGGGACGGGAATCCCTTGCGATTACGAAGGCCATTTTATAGGCGGAGTCTCGAGCGACCAACCCCCGGCCGCCTTCCCCTATTTTCGCTTTTTTCCGCACCCTTGCGGTAGCTGGCGACCCGAGCGGAGAAAAAACGAATAAGCTCCGGGTTTTTGGGATTTTTAGTTGGGCCTCCGCGATGCAGATGGCGATGGACGCGTAAAAAGTATTCCGGTTTTTTCACCGGTTATTAGGATTATCTCTGTTTGTATGCCGGAACAATCATAAATCGATCAGAGTTCACTCGATCCATTAACCGTTTAAGCAGGACGTTTAACTTTTATTTTTTCCTAACCATTTCCATAGATAAATTAGCGATCGAAGGAAAATGCATTTTTCTATATAGTATCCGCATACACGAGAGGTGGGCTGATAGTGGAACGGGAAGAGTCCGCACAAAAAAAAAACACGCGAGAGCCAGTCCGACAGCGGAGATTCCAAATCCGAAAACTCATCAAAGTTCTTCGTGCGATGATGAGTTTAAGTACAAAGCGAGCGGTCAGCGAGGGCGTCGGACAAACGGCGGACGCCCGACGACGCCTTTGTGTCGCTCTCGGGTCATTAGGCGCGCGTCAGTATGGAACTGATGATGAGCATTCTTATACACTTCGTTTGCTCCACATAGCCCGCTAACTGTGCATTCTCCGATTGTCCTGCTTCTTTATACTCTTTTTAGCCGATTATCGGTAACGGCGTTGTTTCTTTTGCCGCTCGATTTACTAACACCACGACGATATACTCGTTTTACCTACACGTTTAAAAACATTGCATAAATATTCCTATTTACATTGTATTCAATGTGATTAAATACCTAATTAATGATATAATCAAAATGGTTTCAAATTTATCATATTTGTATACAAAATTCTTTGTGTTTAGTTACTAACTACTGAAGGAAAATATATTAAACAAGGCACCATTTATTTAAAAAAATTGTACATCGACAAAATGCCCGGGCAATAGCGAAAATCCCTGGACATATCTTCTTTGTGCTCCAATAAACAAGCAATTCGCGAAATCGTCGGGCAAAAACTATCCGGTAAATGAATGCTATCTAGATCAATAGCGGTAATTAATATGCGGTGTGCCCGTCCACATTCATAAAACAACATTATAGAGTGGAAAGCGGATTCAGCGAGGAATTTATGTATTGAAAACAATGAGAACAACGGCAATGGTGATACTATTAGATCTGGCCGTACGTCGATTACCGGCTAAACGTTCGCTACTGTTAAGCTGGGTACGCATATGAGCACGTACACGCATGAGGCAACCCGAGGACGACCAGAGGCAACCCGAGCATACGTATGTGTACGTCCGCACGAGGCGTGCGGAACGGTATGCATGCGGCCTCGGCCCGATCCATTTCTTGGCGGTATATCAAAGTGAGGCAGCTGTTCGGTGCTTGCTCGGTACGTGCTCAGTCTGGACGGAAACAAACATTTCTTCGGCGAACTGCTAAAAGCAACTGAAAACAAGAATGCTCGCTACATTCATTGGATCGGTTCCGTACAGTGCCTCGTGCGTCCACTACTCAGGAACCCGAGCTGTGCGTATCCGAGGCAAATGGGTCGTCCTCGGGTTGCCTCATGCGTGTACGTGCTCATATGCGTACCCAGCGTTATATCGGCGTTTCAAGAGATTTTCATTAGTGTCCTGCATCATGTGATTTTGCTTAGCCTCTCTTCCAATCTACCATTAATTTTTTACAATAAGGATTAATAGAGAAATCTAATGCATATGGAGAATAAAACTTATTTATTCACTAAAATAGTCAGACGAACCAAAATTTCTGCCATAGTGAACATTAAGGGATAGTGTTAATATTTATTTTATGTACCCTTCATATTACGTGGGAAAGTTTAATTGATTAAATGATATTACATACAACACAGTTAGTTACAAACCAAAACTTATTTATTCGCTACATTTGTATGTATCAAACTGTCGAACTTGATAAGCCAATTCAATATGTTATAGACAAATTTAGTGATATTCAATCAAATAGTTTTACATCTATGAACAAAATCAACTTAATAATGGTGTAATAAAATAAATAATTCGTTTAACAGAAGTCCTAAATAGAAAATATGAACGAATCGACGTCCGAGTGGAATTTTCTTAGGAATTCAATTACACGAAAACCGTTGTAAAGCGGAGACGATACTCGTAAACGGGTCTACATGCATCTACATGATGACCCATAAAAGCGCCGAAAGGACGGGAATGGACGTTCCGTTCGGGATCATTATCAGTCGGGATAAGGGCGAGAATCGCCCGGTCCGGTCTCTAAGAGCACAATGAGGCGAAGGGGGCGAGAATTAAGCAACCCGGGGGCGGCCGGGGGCCCGGCGGGGCGAAGAACGAGGAGAGCAACGAAGACGGAGCCGATCAATACTCCAGACAGAAGCAGCCTCAAGGATTTTCTCTCCGTTTCGAGCAGGCGGGTTTCTCTAAGGACGAGCCGGGGCTCTTTCTAAGGATCAAACATTTCGCCATGTATGCCGGAGCTATGCGACAACGGGAAGCGGAAAGGGTTCATGAAGTATTCAGGAGAGTATATTGGGTTTCGATATATACAGGTCGATTCGATGCTTTTGATGTGCCCAGATCCTTATAGTCGGATTTGGTTCATTAAATTATTCATTTAAGTAAATGTTTAACTGTGTATATTTCAATCCAATTAATCCAATAATTTTAATATGATGATGCTGTTTATATGTGTTGCAATTTTCTTCCCAAAAAAATCAGTCTAATTTGTATATTTTCGTATACGTTAAAAATGCTTATATTTTTAGATACTAAACTGTTGATAGAGAAAAATGGTGTTCATCAACAAAAGCAAATATTTGGCGAATATATATAGTGATAAAAGTAGCGTGAAAACTGGAGCAAACGCCGTACAAACGTTTCGCCCTTCTCCTAGCCCTTTTCCGTCTAGACAACGACCTAGTTTTTCGCTTCTTCGGCACCTTCGCCCCTTCTTATTTTGAATGAAACTTTAAAATACGCGCAATCGTAATAAATTGTATAAAACCACGTGCTCGAACGCCGGAAAAATACGAAAAACATCGCCCCATGAATGGAGCACGATCGAGGAGAAGCCGGCTTCTTCCTTCGGGACGGCGAGGATACGGTGGGGATGGGCCCCGCCTTCAGACCAATCACGCCGCCTCCTGGAGGATCGATGCAAGAAAACGTTCTCAGGACGTAAAAAGACGTTTTCGTTCGGAACTTAGTCCGGGCACGGGTCGGTGGGGGGCAAGACAAAACACCCGAGTCATTATTCACTTTGAACAGCTCGGATATTAGTTGCTGTGTGTACCCTACCCTAACCTCGATCTAACAAAAATTTCCGTCTTGCTCGTAAATTATTCTGACAAGGGAACGGGGATGAATTTTGAGAGGGCATTTTGCCCATTTTCGGGTATATAACTAGTTTAGTCCCGGACGATCAATAAATGTGCTAGGAATGCTCATTTTCCTATATCTATCTCAACTATTTACTAGAAAATTACTATTTAATATTCTATTCTGGTATTTCATTTCGATATAACAAAATTATACATACTTTTGAACTAATTTATGCATTTTCAACTTTTATAATGCTGAAGTGGATAAGCTATTGTTCTCTTAATTTATTATTTATATTATTCAATCTGTAGGCAATTAGATGGAAGATATATCCATCATTCTAACCAGAAAGTGTGGCCAGATTTTTTGGAAAAGTGCTCAAAATTTGAACCAAGAATTTCTTAAGTATACTAACATAAAGTGTAATATACCTATTACCTATTACATTTTCAAATTTCAGCTGAAAGAGAAAATTAACTTTCATTTTTTGTTCGTTATTTCCAGTTACTATTTACGCAATAATAATTCAACCTCGAGCTTCAACTATTTTTTCTGGATTGTATAGGAATCAAGGTTTATGATGCAGCAATTTTTAATATTCTGTTGGTTTTTTTACACATTGATAAAATAGAAAAATGTCTCCTGTTAAAAAGAATAAAAAAAAAGTATTGCAGTCCTCTTTCTCGTCATTATTCGGAAGTTCCGAGCGAAAAATATTATCTTTCAAGATTCGAGTTCAGTAGTTAAATTTTAACAGTTTTTGCGTTGTAACAACGGTAAACGTCGTAATCGAGATGGAGCGGTTTAATAAATGTCACGTGAGTGACATGTAAATTTGAGCTATTAGATTCGCCTAGTGGATTGCGCGGTGTATTAAATCGAGGGGTTTAAGGTGTCGCAAAGGAATTTGAGGGGTCGGTCGTGTCACTCAGTTTGCTGTGCCTGCGGCTAGCCGATGGCTTATACACCGGACCCTCGCGTTGCCCGAACGAAAATCTATACGTTTTATACCCGATTTAATGCTCTATCTATGGCGTATAGTTACTAACTAGGTGTAGCACTATACCTGCTTTCCCGCGAGCTTATACGGGATTGTTAATAATAAAATTGAGCGCCCTATTTGCCCCGCAGAATATACAAATGGTCACATTCGGATGTCGCCGTTATTTCGAGCAAATGAACCGGCCGCCCAACGGAGAACAATAACACCGAAAGTCATTTATAGTTAAGTTAAATTTCTGTTCGGTTCCTGCGGGGACTGAAGAAGCTCCCGACTACCGGTTCAACAAGCCGAAGTAGCGTATGCGAATAGTTGAGATGAGTAATGGATATATCGGAATATAAAGGCTTAATTTCGCAGGAGGGTTATTGTGTAATAAAGCATTGTTCTCGTGAGATACCGATTATAATGCTATGATATGCCCGCCTTGTTTCTTACACCCTTCCGACCCCGGCCACTTCCCATTCTCTTCCTTTCCTTTTCGGATGCCTTCTCCTATTCACCAGTTACGTTACACTCGCACTTAGCACGGGATATACTAGACCAATAATAGACAAGTACTCGAATTAAATTAGTATAAATTCCAGTAGAAATTTAAATTGCTGTATACCCGAAAAATAGTAATTTTAATGTACTTAGTTATCAAGGTATAAAATAATTAGAAGGATGCGTATATAGGTATTAAAATTGGCCTTATATATACCATCAATCAGTGGAACAGATCGCTCTAAAATCCTGCCTCGGAATAACCTTTGACATACATCGATATCGACTGAAATTGAAATCAAACGTTTACATATAATAAACCGGGATCAACCTGGATAAATGTCACAACCAAAGCAGCTTTCAAATTTTAGTTTAGCAGCATACGCTGTAATACCTGCACCGCATGCGAAAATCGATACTACGGATTGGAAAAAACTCTAAAATTAAATTAAAATTGCATTGGCTCACAAATTATCAAGTGTTGTTGACGAGGATTTGCCCGAAACAGCAAAGAAAATTGATCGATCCTCTAATGCAAACAATAAATTATTTTATATTCGAGAATCTCGCAATGCAATCCCTCGGAGAAGTTTTGAATGTCTGAAATACCCGAAATCGATATTTAACTATATAGGTGTTCGTTCTCGAATAGGTGGTAATTATTTACGCTGGATCTGAAACTGTTTTTGACAGTTAACCGAATTTCTATACACTTCACCGGCAACGTTACATTGAAGTATTAATTGCGTTCCATCAATCAATGAAATCTTTATTAGAATAATATCAACTTGAAATTGGTATTGCATTTAAACCAACTAGAAACCCGGCATAATTACGAAAGTATAAGAATAGTCCACGATATTATAAATTGCTCAAATGGAAGTAAAAGTTTTACGCATAGTAATTGAATATTTCCCGTTGGAGAAAGGATAGCGTAACGCCCATGGTTTTCCCATCAGATTCTTCAGCCAGATTCTTACAGCGAGCCTCTGCAGAATATCGACTCAAGAGCAAGGAAAGGAAGGGGCAGACCGGAAAAGGAGCGACAAGGACGAGCGTATACGCGAAAGCTTCGGGGTATGAGTAACCAAGATGGCGTCCGTCCGGGCAGGGGTCCCTTGCCATCGGCTTACCGCTCGCAATAAGATTTGCCCGTACAGTTCTGGTCATTAATATACATGAGTTTAGGCGCTTTCGCACTCCGCCAGCTCGGCGATGAATGCGCCTGCAGAGATTTGCATCTGTAGCAAGCTTTTCTCCAACTTACATCGAGCAATGTACACGCTAAAAAACGTTTATAAAATGCGCTAATGGGAGCTTTAAAAAAGTTTGATATAAGATGGCAAGTTATTAGCGCGATAAATTAACCGAATGTATACAATTTCCAGCGCGCCGGAGAGTTTGCTAAATTCGTAGCGTTATAAATTTAATCAAATAGTATGTTTTGCCGCGACCACCAATTTCAGCGAAGTCTAATTCACATAAATGATTAATTCAAGCAAAAGCTCCCGGAAAATCATGTGAAATAGTACGCGGCAGAAACTCCACAACCTCTGCTTTACTTGTTTAGATAAATGAGCCGAGTTTCGCCTATCTTGTCTCGTCTTTCTGTGTGCGGTTTCGTTTGAACGGCGCTTTCCTGCAGGACGCTGTGGAAAAATCGACCGCGCGCGTTCGAGTTAAATATTTGCCGCTGAAATTAATGACAGTATCCGAAACTATCTCGGAATCGTTTCAATTATCAAGCGTTCAGCTTTTGGTTTCCTCTTAATTATCTTTTTTTTTCACCGAATCAAATAGTAATTTCTATATTGTCGGTGCAAAACAAATATCAATGCACGTCACCTATAATTTACTACGTCACAAGTAGGCAGTGTTTCCGAACTATTATAGAGTTTACAAAATCTAAGAATTTTCTAAAATTGTCAAATTGACAAGAACAAATTGAAAATTAGGGGTACCTGTTTCAAGTTTCTAAACAGCGGACGTATTTAGGGGCTCACTATAATTAACATAATTATCAAAGTCGTTTAACATTTGAAATATATTTAACAGTGCGAGTAAAAATTTTAGTGTACAATTGACCCTTATAAAAGTACTTAGTGAAATTTCTGAGAAAACTTCTGAATCTGAATTATTTAGAGCTCAAATTCTGTCATTTCTAACATGTGGAAAAGAAAACTACGCAAAAAAATCTTATTTCTTGATTATTAGGCTGAATAGCCTTTAGTAGTTGAGGCTAATAAACTAGAAAATAGAAGAAGAAATTGAAAATTAAAAGTACCGATTGGATGACGGCAACTATGCCACTTGACAGTCAATGCCTACCAACCTACTATAAGAAAATAATAATAATTTTATATAAAAAAGTTGAATTTTGAAAATATGCATATTTTTTGGATGATTGAATTCTGCTTTTTAACATTTTTTATCATCCCATGTTAATATTAAATTATTATTATAGGTATTAAGCTTAATCTATTTTGTGTATTTATGTTTAAACGTTGGCCACAATGCTTGGTAAGTATAACAACATTAGTGACGTGAATTGATATTTGTTTTGCACCGACTGTATTAAATTAACTTCATCCTATAACTCAATTAACTCCATTTAATAGGTTTTTTAAAGAGAATAATGGTAATTTATCTTATGAGAGTGTATTTAAATTCGGCCGATTTACCCACTTCCCGCGACTGGGCGATACAAAGTGGCGAGGAAATTCGCAAAGGATAAATCCCGAAGAAACGTCAACCGGACTTGTCCTCTTCCACTGTGACGAACAATGGCGGGCCAGGAGTCGAGGGCGCGAACTTTGCGGAAAATAAAGGAAGAACGGGCGGAAAGCGGCCGATAAATAACGTACGTGAAAGGAGAGCAGGAAGTTTAAGTAGAAACGAAAGCCGCATTTGTCCGAAGGGAATTCATTTCCTGATTCAATTTAAACAAGAACTCATAACTTTCGCAGAAATTAAACTACTTTGTCCTTGTTACTGTTGGTAATGTTGCTGTCGTGCTTTATTGCCTAATACCGCTAGAAAAATATATTTATACTGCACACGGAGCGTTGCTTAAATATTAATATAAGCGAAACGGAACATCTAGTATATTGATTATTATTTCTTTAGGTAGATGTTATATAATTCCTTTGTGTGGCTTGTTAAAGGAAAATGTAAAACAGATAGGGCGAAATGGAAAATTTATCCATTTAAATATAGCGCAGAGGCCTCGGTCGAAATCTAATACTTGCTCCTATTAACTGCTGGAGCGAAACAGAGAGATAATAGAGAACCAATAGAGCAAAACTACGTTTTCCAAGGTTGGGCGGTACGACGGCGGGTCGGGATCAAAACTCTTGTTTCGAATATATATTCAAATTCCCAAATGAGCGAGAGCGCTCCGTCTGAATATATTTGCTTTCGGGGCCCCCGTTATCTGCGGGCCCTTACAGCGCGGTTTCCTAGATGAACCGCCTTTGATATTGTAATTCCCTAATACCGACTTCATGATTTATTTCCTTCGCCGTACCGATATTAATTTCTTATACTCGACCGTAAATCGCAATTAGACTAATTGTTACCAGCGAAATTTGAATCACGTTCCGCTTCCTTATTTTAACGCGCTGATTTCGCCTAACGTTTCGCTTCGTTTCTATACCAGAAACTTGGCCAATTTCCACGGGATTCTTCACTTATTGTGGCGACTCCTATAACTTGAGACCCGACAGCGTATGTACGGAGTATTGATTAATACGCGCCGGATAACAGCGAGAAATTAATTAAAGGAGTTTCCAGCCTTCATTAATAACCAGAAAGGAGTTGCTCTTGTTCAGCATCAGCGGCGCTGCCACGTCGGGGCTGCCATCGGAGCGCAGCGACTGCAAAACGCCAACCTCACGCCACTTCTAACATTAATAACGTATAATATGACCTGTGCACGTTGGGAACCGTTACATTAGTTAAGAAACTTTGGGCTTTATCAATTTTCAGTCGTGGCGTATGAGCAATTGCTTTTAGACTATGAGCTTGCTCGAAATAATTGAATGTAATCGCGAATGCGTCTATCCTGCGCGGGAGGTTTTTAATTACCTTCACTCGATTAGAAACTAAATGCACCGGGCAACTCATTCGCTACTTCGGTTACTTCGAATGAATTGCGCTTATTAAAGTGTTGTTGTTACGTGTGATTTTCATGAGAAAATATAATTCGATCGCAGCATCCGAAGCGGTCGCACCTTGTCGAAACCGGACAGGCTCCTTTCTGGAGCCGTGGGGTTCAAGTGAAAGGTCAGTGTTCGGTCATTTCTTCGTTATTCATTTTCGGATTTCTTAACGCACGCCGGGTAAAGGGTGCATACTAATCAGCCGAACGTTGTCCGAACATGGAGCACGAAGCGCTGCGCGTGAGAATCGCTCCCCGGGGAACTTGTCCTATTCATTAGAAATTCGGAAAATTTAGTTTTATTGATGTTGGAGTTTTTTTCTTGTAATTCATTCCGTTGTATCGATTTCTGTAATTCGAACTAACAAAAGTATCCACTTTTCAGTGGGTTCGGTTCATATTACCATCTTCAGTTCTTTATTTAGTATCTTCAGAATTTTTTGATGTAGTTGATACTAAATTACACACCCAAATAATATAAAAAAATATTCGATTCTCAGCATGGAGACGAGTTGAATTTTTTAAATCCACTAGATTATGAAATAAGTGGCCTGCTTCTCAGTAAATCTACTAGACGTGGGTGCTTAACTTTCGATTCGATAAAAAAAAACTAACCGAATCCTGAACAAACATAGGTAGTTGAATTAATAGCGCAATTCAGCTGGGAATTTGTTAGTTCTACAACTTTGTAATTCGATAGTTTAAAGTCTAATAAGTACTTTATTTTACTATACAGAGTGTTATCGAAAGTTATGCCTTTCTTTTGTCGATTATACATAAATATGAGCGATTGATGAAATTGATTTTGACGATTTTTGAAGATAATTTATTTAGGTATCTTAAAAATTTGAATAAGGTAATAAATATTAAGAAAGTTCATTAAAACATGCAAAATTATTATTTCCATTTTACTTTCACAATTCCTATGACATTATTACTGATTAAACTTTTATTTTTAGTTCAAACTCGATTAGTTTTGTTCGATTGATCACAACATTTGAGTTTCCTTGTTTCATGGTTTCAGAGTTTTCTTGAATGCTACTTTAAAGTGTAAATTTAACTATAAAAAGCCTATATAGGACATTAAATTATCAATGTTGCTTATACACACAAAAATATAAAAATCCACCCAACAATTTACCAACAAAAACATTGCATATTTAATACGATTGTTGATACAAATTTATCATGGTATTACAAGTTATCCAACGTTCTAATATATAAATCGTGAAATCAGTTGAATAACTCATGTCTTAGGTATATTGTATCGATCGAACGGCTCCGAAACTACACTAGTTTGTACGTAATATGCGAGAGTATAGATAAGAAGGGAGCTGAAAAGCAGCAACAGCAGCAGCAGCAGCATCATCGAAGGGGGTGGCAGCAAAGGCAGGATGGCCGCTGACATGGGTAAGGGCGTCTCCTGATCTGTATTGATCCCGGCCCCAGGATGTAAGAAGCATCCCTTACATCTCCTCCTTCTCCGCCGCCTCCACCTTCGCCCTGACGCCGGCGAGCGGCGAGGAGCGGCGCGACGAAGGAGACCCTCTGGGGATTATTCCCACTAATTTAACTCGGTTTCGCGTATACTTGTCTCTTCTTCGGCCGTCCGTCCGACGGCCGGAAAAGTTTTGATTAGTTTGATGGGCGCCGGGTTTACTTCGCGGAACAAAGGAGCGGGAAGGATATTGTAATTAAATTCGCAAGAAAAGTTATTAGAGTGGTTCGGGACCCGGACCCTTCGCGCCCAACTAATTTCATTAGCAACCCTATGGAAATTAGTATACTCCCTGCACTGTCGATATTCCTATAAATATCAATGTTATACATTTCATATACCTCCAATATTATTGGATTCATACATACTTTTCTTTCCAATCTCTTCACACTTTAAAATTCTACTGCTTATGATACAGAATACTACATCATTTTAAAACAGAACTATAATCTTATTAAACGTAATAATAAGAGCTCTGTAGTAACAAACGCCGATATACGTTTTGCGATAATTGCAGCTCGGCGTCGGGGTGTATACGTTTTATTGTTGAAGGGCGAAGGCGCACCAGGAAGGGAATAATCCTCCGAATACATTTGCATATATTTAATTACTTCTGTAATGGACACGAATTCCCCTTATGCGATCGTAAGATCTGCACTCGCTTCGAAGCGGCCATCTTAATATTTAATCAATAGTTAGAAAACGTAGGGGGAGACGAGATGGTAGGTGGTTGAATTGATGGCTGTTTTGGAGCATTGGACGGGCGAGGGGGCTGGAATTTGTTTTGGGAAAGATGCAATTTGTTGGCAACGATATAAAGTAATAAACGAGTTTAATAAGTAACTCGTGAATATCAAGCAAATTTATTATGGAATTGAATAGAATATTCAGTTTTGTAAAGTGTGTAGGTTGATGAATTATTAATGGCTAATATTTATATTATTTATTAATGGACGATGAATTCAATTCGCGGGATATAATTCGTAGAATCTTTGCCGAGGATGAGCCGTTGTTTTATCTAAAGAGGGTAAATATCTAAGGGATTGGAATTAAGTAAATTGGAATAGTGTAAAACTAAGCTGTGAATATATACAGACAGCTGTCCTAAGTAAATAAAGTTACAATTGCTTTTTGCTCGAGAGGTTATTTCGTAGAAGTTGTATCAGCGGAAATGTACTTAAGGTTTTAATGATATAAGGGGAAGATGTTTCGCTTAATTTCGAAAACTATTCATGCGAGTTGAAGTTAAAAAAACTTCAAGATTCGAGTTAGTATTATTTACACAGAAGTGAACCTACACAGAATAAATAATATTAAAATAACCTATTAAAAAAACTATTTAATCTTGAGCAAAAGATCTTAATTCAATTAGGTTTCAGCCGGCTTAACGAAATCGCCGTTTCAATTTACAATATTAAGCGGAAGCCCCGACGAAAACGAAACACTTGGAAAACGAACGAGAAACTTTCCGTGCGCTTTATTGAATTATGAAAAGCCCGTTAATTTAGTGTTGATTTGAGCATTCAAAGTCGTACGCGTAACTTTTAATTCAATCGCGCGAGTTGCGCGCCTCCTCTCTTCCTCATTCCCGCTCATTTTTTCCCCGTATTTTCAAACACAATTCGCGCAATTTCGTACTTCTAGCCAATCTATTAATAGTTGTTACTCTAACATCACACTAAACGGATGATTCCCATCATCCTTTCGGAATTAGTTTCTTCCCTAATCCCGGTATGTAATCAAGTTCCTTCGATCTCGAAAGGGCCTTCATTTGTAAATTCGACCGTCCCTCGCTCTATCGTCCATTAAAGTTTTTGCGAACACTCCCGTATAATGTCTTGCCATTGTAGCGCTATAATCAGCGACGCCTTAAAGTTCGACATACCCTTATTTCGCCAGGCGAAACAAAGGACCCGATTTCGATGGACCATCGGCGGCTCGTCCACTCATTTTATTTCCAGAAAATTATACTTATTTTTTTATTTTTTATATCGCTATACATTTCATTGAATAAGGGTATTCAAATGGCAGGTTTTGAGGACAAAATTGTTGATATAAAAATTGGATAAATGGGGAAGCAATGTAAGGTGAGTTATAAGGATATTTAAGGACTTTCAAACTCTTGATAAAAAACTGGATAATGGTGCTAATGCAAATTTTTTGCAGTGACTTAATTATTTATACCTCTGAATTTCATTGAATAAAGATATTCGAAGGGAAGTTTTGAGAACAAAATTGTTAAGATAAAAATTGGATATATTGGGAAGCAATATAGGTTTTAAAAGCGATTTAAAATGGGTGCAGGGTTTTAAAGGCGAGTTCAAAGGATGTTTAAGGACTTTCAGGCTGTTGATAAAAACTGGATAATGACGCTAATGCGAATTTTTGCATGAAATTACGATATTATATGATACAGTTGTAAGTATAACGAGATTAGGTGCAAAATAAAAACGATATAATATTTTTGACTTGGTATGGTCGAAGCCATAGAGGCATAAAAGAAGGATTTTACGATTCATAACGGAGCGGCGAAACGTCCGTTCGCCATTGTCGGTCATCGTCGTTATTTTAGACGGGCTCCCGGTAATCATACTAGTCGTAGATGCCGTTAGAGGCAAGTTAGTAACCTGGATTACCGACCTTGCCGTTATCTCGGCCTCCATTCCTGCCACTATAAAGTTTATTGAGTTAGATTAGCTATAGTTTACACACGTTTCCCTTATCAGGGGGTCGTTTGCTTAAATTATACATCGTACCGTTGCCGCAGTGTCTCCCGCCACGTCTTTGTTTTACACGGGCGGCGCCCTTTCCTTTTAATAATATACCGGACTATTTCACGATTTATCTACTTTATGTTACATATACCAGATAAACAAGATATCCAGTAACCAAGTTATTATTCAACAATTATAAGAAGTTGTGTAGATTGAAGAGTTTAACTCAATTTGGATTAAATTATCTCAGTATAAGTATTGATGTTTTTGCACCATATAAGCAAATAGAGCGAATATAATTAATGTTATTGCACATGTTTATAATGCCGGCGAATGAGCGAATAAACGGGAATGTTAATGCTCGTTTCGATGATGGTTGATTTTGGCAAAAAGGCGCATCCGAGTCGAAACCGTTAAACTAAGCAGTTTTATACGCGAATAATGATACACAGATTACGAGTTGTGTAACAGTAAAGCTAATCGTTTCGAAACTACTACGCGTACTTACAGTTTCAAACTTCTAATTTTCGATACACTGATCACTTGCTAGAAATAACCACGGGATAATAAAACCACCCCGTTGGATTCGGAACCCAAACTGAGAGAATCCACAGGAGCAATTCTCGTTCATCTCGCCGGTCACCTGTAAGCCAAGTCCTGTAACCGGATCCCGCTCGACGAAATGCAAATAACTCTTCTGTGATTGAGATTCGTCGCGGACAAAAAGAGTGCACGGACGGCTTCGGAGACGGGAGTCCGGTGCGTTGTAAACGCCGGTACCGGGGCAAAGGTGACAGGTACGGTCGGTTGCTCCAGAGTGGATGTTGCGTCCCGTGGGAAATCACCAAGCGCCCGAAACCGAACGCCGTTATATCGCTTCTTTTTTCCAATTTGGGGAGTGTTACACCGGTTGAATAATCGCTGATGTGTATTTATTGATTCCGAAGGCGATGATGAATTTTGTGTAATTTATCATTATAAAATTTGATATAATAATGAAGCTGGAGGAAATACTGATTGGTGATTTCATTTCATGCTGGGGAAAAGTAGTGAGTCTTTTGTAAATTAACGGAATAGACTTCCACAAATTTCAACTTCATCAGGATCGGATTTATGCTAATTTTCTTAAACTTTTTCTTCATGTGCGAGATTTATTCATTGCTTGGTGATTTGTTTTTAATCGCTATAATTCATAATTTGCTGATGGGGAAATGTAATGATTCATATGTAAATGTGAGAAACCGGAAAATCAACGTTTCGACTGCTAGATATTTCATCTTCTGGGTCGCATTTGAGCAAAATGCATTATCTTCGAAACTTCTTCGAAACTTTTACCTCCAGATCCACTAAAATGTTCTCTACAAACTTCTCTAACGAGCTTTAAAAATTGATTTTGGGAATATATTAGAAAAAATTAGTTACTTATTTTCCGCAGGAGCTCACGCAGTGAGTGAGCAACGATATTCCAACACATTTTGAGTACGTTTTGAAACCGAATTTACCAGCCAGCATAAGCGTTTTAATATAAGTAAAATTGCGGGCACCGCAATATGGAAAACGGTGTTCCACATTAACAACAGAAAACCTCAAGTACGTCGTTACTTAGCAAGAATAAAGGCCGAAACGGTAGCGAGATGCACTCGACCGTTGTGTTCTTTATCTGCGTAATCTACTCTTGGACCTTCGGCTATACGGCCGAAACGGTTAAACGAGTCCACGTTTCGCTATTCTGCTGGATGAGTTTCGCTCTAATAGTATGGCGGGATAGTTGGGACGGGTCCCCGCATATAGAACGCTCGACGGTTCGTACTTGGTTTGGCAGAGACCGGCTGTAATTTTCTTAAATTGGACGGTCTTATTGTGGAAACTGCTCGCCGGAAGGTCGAGTTTACATTGATTTTACGAAATTGCTAGCTTCGAATGTTGCATTTCGACTAATACCATTTGGATTTTAATAACTACCCAATGATTACTACTTCATTCTATTAGGTGAAAGGATAATACAAAATTCTCAGAATGCCCAGACATACTTTTTTATCACAAAATTTAACACTGTATACCAATAAAATAAAGAACAGAAAGTAAAAGAAAATAAGAGTACCTACTACAATATAAAATAAGCAATTATGCTTCACAGTACTTTACATACAACTATTAATGATTTTTTTAAACTATTTCATCCATAAATAGAAAATTTATTGTTTAAATAATTTTATTCTGCAAAGCAATTGTCGGAGCCATCTAGCGCACGAAGGCTGAACATAAAGCGCTGGATTTCACCCCGATTTTCATCCCCTTTATGCCGTTACAGAACGCTGTGTTGGATGGCTAGCGGCGTTCGGATTAGGGGATAAAAATAGGGGAGTTTCTCCCACTTTTTTTAAAATAGTGGCGCTGTTAGAGAAGGATCGACGTGCAGGTGTAGGTATCATATGTGGAAAAAAATGTTGGTTTTATTTTAAAAATTGAAATCGCAAATAAACGATACTTTTTGTATTTTTTTATTCATCAAGGTTACTTTCACGTATACACACATTGATAATTCGACAGGAATCGTTGCCCTTTGAACTCTGATTTTTTATTTACGTTCGATCGGATGTGTTTGATGCAGGAATGATTCGGATGTATTTTTAGTTGTTAGAAGTAGAATTTTGTAGGTAAATTGTAACATTAAGTGGAAATTGCACTTCTATTTATGCTAATTCATGTTCTTATTTTTAATAAATGAGCTTTAGCATTTTTATATGTATAATTCAAATGTATGAGGATCATAGGAAGAGGGAAAAAACACACTTCTTAAATTTAATTATTTTTTTATTGATTATAAAAAGAAAAATTTAACAATAAAATATTGTAATGTAGTGTAGGTAGTGTAAAATCTTCTACATCCTCGTAGATAATCGCGGATAATCTGTAACAAAAAAATACTCTTTTAGTTTCATAATACAGAAAAATAATAAAAATAACTGACATTATTAACATATTAAGTTTTCACAATTAAGTTTTCCATAAAATTAATAATTTTTCCACAAGTTTATACGCCTAAGAATAATAAAACAAGAGATTTCTCTGTTGAACCGCGAAACAAGTCTATGAATTATTCAAGGAATTTTCATTATCAATATCGGTAGCTTTCTATAAAAGTTATCCTGAAAAGTAAACAACGCCTCTGGATCGTTATGCATATTTATGACTTAATTTCGGATTATGTCAATAACTCTAAGTTAATGCATCATCATACTTCATGAAATCTGATGAGATATTATTTATTCTCCACCGATTCCCCTCTGCCATGTCAAATATAACAACTCCACCGATAAAACGTAGGATTTTTTTATCAACAGCGTCAATGCAAATATCGTACAAATTTATTTTCGAATACTAAATATAGTCAATGATTTCTAACAAAATGGAATAAGATGGTTGTCTGTTGGGAAGTTACAATAGAAGTAATTTATCCAGATAAACCAGGGGATGCTAAATTTTTTTATCTTCTAGAAATAACCGTTACTATCTAACCAAAAGGGCATCTTTTCGCCCCTATATTTTACATCCACCGGCATCGCTTTAATATCCTCACAATTGGCACACGTTTTGCTCAGCTGTATGCAAAATCGCGACGGAACCCCTTGCAACGTTCCATTAAAAGACGCGCATAGGTATAGGGTTGAAATTAAAGGGGTTAAGCGGCTATACAATGCGTTCCTGATTGCAAAAAAGTCGCAAAACCGGAGGTGCATCTTTTCCATCGAACTAAATAACGAACTCGCTTCGAAATCTAAACGAACGCGCCGCGCGCGAGCTGCAAGTTAATTGGAAAAGGAGTTTTTGCAATTAGGAGTTGCATGCACACGTTTTCGGAAAGATTTAAATTCAGTTGCCGAGCTCTTTTTAATTATGTTAAAATGCTTTTTTGCTAATTTAAATTTTACTTGCCTAAACATTTTTTAATTTAAAATACGCCGGTTTTGAGTCGTTTTCAATAGATTTTTCAAAGCATTTTTTAATAGTATCATAAGACTTATATTTATATAATTAATTGTATAATGATGTGTTTTTTTAACAGAGAATATAATTATTCAAAAGTAGTTTATTTGTGTAAGAACGTATAATTGCAAATTTAGAAAATATTCACCGCAATGTAGCGAGCTTGATATATATTTTCAGTTTGTCAGTTAGGAAAACAATTCTCTAAATAATATTAAATAAATAAAAGCGGCATACGAAGCGTTTCTGTATGTTTAACTATCAACTAATTATAATTAGTTTAATTTATTTATGTATGGACTCGTGCAAACTTTATGGAATTTATTTTATTCAGTAAGGGAAGTTTGTCGAAAACCTGGGTGTGGTCCGAAGAATAACTTATGCAAAGTGAAAATGGCCGTCCGTGCCGTCGTTAAAAACAGTGGGTGGAGTTAGCCGGAGGGCCTAAGCCGCAAAAGTTGTGCGGCAGCTCTAAAAACTTTTGCCCCTATGCGAAGGGGAACTCACCCTCGCTCGAATACGAGCTTTATCTCTCTCAACTTTAGGGAGACTTTTCGTTTACGTACGTCGGCAAAATGAAAGCAATTCTCTTGTATAATTAACTGGCTTTTATGCTATTTTGAGACTTATCTTCAAAGGGTAGAGGTTCGGGTTTTCCTGCAACGCCGACTTAAAGGATGCCTTCATGCGTATAGATTATGTATACTTGACGCGTTTGGAAGACGGAGTAATAAACACATTAATCAGCCGAAGTCCACCCGGGGTGTAAACGAGTCGCCGATATCACTCACTCCCCATTGGCCGGCCTAAAAGTTGATACTCTGTGAATGGTTTTGAGTAATTGTAGGCGATGTGCGAAATTTCTATCGATCGAATCGATCATTGTACAGGATTTTGCCGTACAGGGGTAGGGATATTTTGGAACCGCCTGACATTTTTATTACTCCGTCTTCCAAACGCGCCAAGTATAAGTTTTAATTTTGCCACCACTTTTTTTCATCCCGGAGCGACGAAACGCTATACTAGGATACGTTGGAAAGACGAAGATTTATTGAAATTTTATTGGATTTTACGTAACTTAGTGGTGACAAGTTAGCATAAGTATAAGCCGACTTTATATTACAAGTTCCACCTACTCTTATTACCATATTTTAATAAATTGTTTGCAGCATTTTTTAATTCCATATTCTCCACTATTTAAATTATATTTATATACCTCATTTAAAGCTTTCTTATATCACTGAAATGTAGTTGATTCATAAAAAAATTGTGGTAGTTAAAAAGTACATACATTTTTAATCAATTTAGATCTGAAAAAAAATTCTCATCCACCAAAGGCATCATGTAAAAAATTAGAAATATTAATAATATTCTATTGTCTCTGGTCTATGCTTTTGTTGATAATTAATTTTCCAATGGGCATTGTCTCCAAATTGTGCGCGCTTTCAAACTATTAATATTGGATTTTATGCGTTTACTATTCCTTTGTCATCCGTTTCACCGACAAAAGTCGCGTCCCCAAAAAAGACAACGAACCGTCCGAAAAATAATTTCATCAAATGCATGATTTATTCAGCATTATTTTTCTGACAGAACGGTCTAGCGCACAAAAACCGTACTATTGTGTATTTTGCAATAACCGACGAACTAGATTGAATGTAGAGCTGGCAGAAGCATTAAAAGAGTATGAAGTCTGGTCTATGCGAAAGGTCATAAATAACGAGCTCTGAATAATAAATGATAGGGTCATTATGAAACCTGTTATCAGTACACTGTGGGCTTTTGCAAAGAATTGCAAGTTTGGGAAGGGCAGTAAAAAATCAATTCCCTGCCAAAAACTCACTGGGCATGCTCGCTCCTGTTTAAATATATTCCCGTCCGGTTTTTAGTCTCGTTACTATCGGGATTTCGCTGGATATGCCTATATACAGGATGATATTTTTTTATAATACACCAACTCGCTATACTCTTCCTTAATTTTTATATTAAAATAATTTTGAAATTAATTAATATCAAATATTTCATGTAAATAAAGCTAAAAAATGGCTATATGTTTCCTATATTTAGATGATTATACATATTTAAATTTATATACATATTCAAATATTGTTTCTATTAAAAAAATTAAATTAATTATACAATATTGATATTTTATTGCTGTTTTTCTAGCAGATGTTGATTGGAGTTGATTGTATTGGTGATTTTAATGTGAAAGGATTTATCTGAAAGTAGAAAATAAAAATGAACCAAACTGTCACATACATTTTAAAACAGATCAATTATACACCAGCAAAATATATTAATATTTTATACATATAATACTAGATAAAATAAATATAATAAGATCATTAATAAAACACTCTTTCATATGGATTTTTTACGGCGTATTATAGGAAGAATGCGATGCAAATTGCTGGTAAATTTAAACGCCTACCGCACAGACTTTTCTAAACATGGCCTCCTTATTGATTAAAATATCCGCGTGAATGGTTTTACGCATCCTCTTCGTGCCCACTTTTTCGGCGATGGCGGTAAATACGAAAGCCGCAAACGCCTTTTTTCCGGCTTTTCCGCAAACTAAGGCGATCCAACTAAACAAAATAACTCGAATAGCGTTAAACAATCGAAACATGCAAATCGGCCGGCGTTCAATTTAAATATTTTAATCGTGTTATTTTATAATAAAATGTAAATCAATCGAAAACAAACGATGAGATGAAAGGTCCGTCAATTCGATTAATTCAATACGGGCACGCGGCGACTGATGGCCGTTTAGAATTGAATTTTATAAAACATGTCGGCCGAAAATCGATAAGGGGTGAAAAAAAGAAGAAACTAACCTTAAATTCACCGAGCTAAGACGGCGATGAGAGCGATAAAAACTGTCACTTTGCACTCCCATAGGACACTAGAAGCGAGCGTGGACATATCGGTGTGGTTCAAACAACATTGAAGAATCAATCGTTACATTTGTAAACAGGCTTGTCACGTAACCCCTACCCTTAAATGTAACGTCCCCGTCCATTTGGTTATTGGCTCATTGCTATCATTGATTGAGTATTATTGTTTTTGCAATGCGCGTTTTTAAAACTCTGAACAAACATACATATATTCAGCTTCCATGTGTGGGGCCTGTGACGTATCCGACTTTGTTTTTTTAGGTTTTAGTTTTTTTGTTAGCGTTTTTTTTTTCGGACTTTCGACGGTGCGCTGCAATTTTCATCGGAAATTCGTACGGACGGAATGTTTTTCCAAACATATGATACTGTTGTTCGATCATTATCAGGGCCTTATTGGGCTAATTAATTGCGTTATGCGTTGGGTAATTTTACAAAGTTCGGTTAATTATTATGTAATACTTTTCTATGTATAGTAATTATTTGTTCGTAAATAAATTAATTATAGGTGTAAAAGAATGGTATCTAATTTTGAAATTTTATTAAGTTATTATAAACTTCATTTTTAAAGCGATTTAGAGTTAAAATTTAATTTACGGGAGTTGTTTGTATCCCGGAGTTTTTTATTTGAAATTAGTTGGTATCCTGCTAGTAATATTTTGGTAACTATAATAAATTATAGTCACTGTATCTACACATTTTATAATTTAATCTAGGCGAAATGTTGGTAGTATCACTGAATTTTTTATTTGAAATTATTTGGTATCTTTCTAGATTTAGTAATATTTTGGTAACTATAATTATTAGGTATAGTCATTGTACAAATTTTATAATTTTATAACTGCTCCACAAAAGTTAAGGAAGTTTGCAAATTTTGCGTTTATTTTAAAAGTTACAGACTTTTCGATCAACAAATTTTCAAAGAGGCGAAATGAAATGTTTTCTCTCATATCTGAGTGGATTTTTTGTCCCTACCTCTACAACTTATACTAAATTTGGCGATCAAAAATCTGCAACTTTTAAATTAATCTAAATATTTGTGAATTACCTTAACTTTTGTGGAGCAGTATATTTTGGTATCTACCTAACTATAATTATTGTAATAATGCATTGTACAAATTTGAACATTTTATCCAGACGAAATGTTAGCAGGAATCCCTGTATTTTGATTTGAAATTATTTAATCTGATGCAAGATTCAGTAAAATGTTGGGAAACTAATTATAACACCCTTTTTTATTTCAAATCTTCCAAAATTACAACGTTAGTTATAGCAAAACCGACATAGTTGTGTTTTAAACAGAATTACTAAGATACATTTTCTCATCGTCCTCAATTTTTTTGATAACCCAATTTCTTCTTCAATTAACAAACCCAACGAGTAAACAACAATATTTTTAAATCACTTAATACACCCTGTGTAAGACTATGGAGGGTATAATTTGCTAATACAGTAACGCCGCATGATCTCCATGTGACCATTTACATGCTCCACCATCAATATGCGTTCCCGACGAACTTTAATCCAGGTAAAATCTGGACCATTGGATTACGATTTGTTTCGCAAAACGCCTACGAACGTAACGAGCCGTTGGAAAAAACGCGTTCGGGCAGGCTTGGGTTATTTAGAAATAATTTCGCCGATAAATCGCATCACGTAGGTCAGATAGAGTATCGGCGCCCGATAGGGATATATCCATGGAAGGATTATGCGGAACTTTTTTCTTATTATACGTGTCGGATAAAATTCGTTCTCGTATATCGCCGGATCTACAATTCGCTTCTTTTTGCAGGTAAATATTTCTGCTCCATCTCTCATCGTTACAGCTCAAACGAAATTTTATTTACCCGCCTAAAAGTATTTAATCTAGTGCTCTTTCGAATCGAGTCCGAGACAAAAAATTGTAACGACCTCAAACGAACGATTAATTTCACGGTAAAAAGCTCCATTGATGACAAAGCTCGCAATAATAAATCTTAAGCTTTGTAATTATCGTCTTTAATCAACGGAGAATCGACGATCGGAGGCTTCGGGTATCGAAAGTATTAGGACCGTGAAGGGTTTAATGGCATTCTCTTATCTTTTGATCACGGACAATTAATCGTTTAACGCCGGGTTTAGTCCTGGAAGCTTTTATACTCAAAGGATTCTCGCTACTCAATCATCGTCGTAGAAGGATTTCGGATCCGGTATCTTCTGCTCGAATAGAAAGCTTTTAACGACCTTTAACGATTAACCGCAGGATTGGTTTCTTTTCGTAATAATGTATCACGGTTAAGGGAAATTTAAGTTTGAATAATTATTTTCCATCGAATATTCGGCATAGAAGAAAAGCAAATTAATATGCGTTACATACGTAGGTACATTTATCATGCGAATTGTTCCTTTAATTAACGTACGTATGAAAATAAAACCATTGAAATTCTAATTTTCAAAGACCCGGCCTAGTACAATTTATCCTTTGAAACGGACAAAGGACGCGGGCAAGTAATTTCGTACAAAAATGGCGGTGTTTTGCATAAAACCGCTATAATTCCTGAGTATTTCCTGAAATTTTCGGGCCGGGCGTGCTGAAAGTCAAGACCAATTAACTGAAATATTCCTTTATGCTAATAAGCCGGAGCATAATAGCCTTAAAACTTTATATTCTGCAGCATAATGAAAAGTCCTTAACATTTTACTCTTCCAAAAATATTTATTCTAGCCCGCAAATTTGTGGCACCCAAAAATAATGTTTGTTCTCGCTCCTCTTTTCTCCTGCAGAGGGAGTAGCGCGCATTTTTTTCCGAGTTTTCAGCCAATGGAAAGTTCCAGGACACGCCCAGTTCATCCTGTGATGCGTTTTACCTCTGTCTCTTTCGCAGGATTTTTTCCGCGTCCTGCCGGGGACACTGTAAAAAATCGCCGGCGCAATTTAATGCCCCAGCTGTTGTTCAAACACGACCATCAACGCAGGTATATAACAAAAACTAGACGCACTTGCCTTATATTTTTTTACTATATTATCAACGTTATTTATCTGAATAATTATCCTGTAAGTTAGTATAGGCAAAAAGTGTGTTTGATTTCTCTATTTTGAGATATTTGAGGTTTATAAGAAGGTTTTTTTATCCACACCAGACGCGAAATTTATTAAAAACATGAGAAGTTTCTGAATCATAACAAAAACCTTAACATTTATTCTATTCAAAACGAGTAAAATTTCGCTAGATGATTCGCTATTGTGTGGATTTTACGAAGCTCCTCGCGAGTTTTCCTGCATACTTTAAAACCTTTCGAACGGGGTTGCAGTAAAAAAAAGGTCCGGGGGAGCCGAACGAAACGAAACCAATTACCCAAATTGAGTTAAATTAGTATAATAAGCGTCAGTGTCTAGAGTATTGTTGGAATATTAGCGGCGAGGAAATGGCGAGGATATAGCGAGAGCGCCGCGGCGATGGCGTCCACTCCTCGCCGCCCTCCCCGGACCAATTCCGCGAGGCTATTAACTCACTTCTATAGACATTGTTAATGTAAATGTATCTTTGGGGCATTGACAGTGACCAATTGCCTCATTCCGGATAAAAATTCATTATCCCCGACGAAATTGGAAACTTCTAACTACTTCAGCGCCGGCTTTCGAATGAATTGTTCCATTGTAGTCTTTAATTAATACTCCGGCGGATCCGGCTCGAGGAGAGCGCATTATTCGGCGATTTAATTAATTATAATAATTAGAAGTTTGAATCGTTAATTGGTTTCGCGCTCAAGAGTCTTTTTTTGCCTCCCGGTTGGCTGCGCGAAATTCAATTTCGTAAGTTAAATTGAAAATGTCGTTCTCGCGATATTCGACTCCTGGTGAAGCGTTCGCTAATTTAAACAGTGAATTCTGTTACTTTTTAATTAAGTAGGTGCATTCGGATTTTCGAAGCCCATTTATAGAACACTGTTTTCCTTTCTGGAAGAGAGATTAATTCTTATTTTCCCTATACATTACGCCCTTTCGCCTATAAAAAATGTCCGTAATTTTGTGTTTTTTTTTTCGTTCTAAATCGTTGCATTATTCTTCTCGGCTTAGGCGCGTTCGAAATAATGAGAAGCAATTTTTCTAGCGATTTCAAGAACGGTTTTGTAGCCAAAGGGGTGCGTTGGATTTGCAGTCTCCGAACGTATAATAAAACGCCGGTTTTCGTTTTGTAGCTCGTGGAGTTTAAAAAGATTTTCTAAATTGCGCTCCGCCGCCTTTTTTTCCTTGTTGTTTCGGCTTAACGCTGCGACAAATCGGTTTTCCTTCAAAGCCAAAAAAAAATAACATTAACACATCTTACTCTAGCCCTATAATTTGTTTATATACACGATAAAGTTTGTATTGTTTTGTTGTATACACGCGCCCGATAGAGATATAATTACAATAGAAACTATGTATATAGGCGGAGGTATAATATAGAAATTCTAATTTAAACAAAGTTCTTGCATTTCCATATCTAGTTATATATTTTAGCAAAAACCATTAAACTTTCCGTCCGAGCGCAATTCGCCCGCTCGTTCGGCGAGATAGGCATCTCAAAGGAGCCATACCTTAGGTACACAACGTAAGCAAAGTTTTTAATGAATTTCCGCGATAGGACGTGCTTAGTTAGAGTTTGTTGGAAACTCCGAAACTCCCGCAGCCCCGAGGTCATCCATCAAGGGCCCCCTCCGACTGCCTCACACTCTCAAAGACCGTCCCGGGTAGTTGCCACCCCCCTGCAAGGGGAGAAACGGGCGGCCAGCCGCCCACTTCTCATCCTTCTGCCGTGTTTCAGGAGATGGAGATACTGGGGGAGCCGGCGAATGTGAGACAAGCGGAATACATTAAAAAGTTCTCTGCCAAGTATGGAGTCGTGATTAATAATGTATGGTGGAGACCTATTCATTATATTGGAATAGGGTCAATAATTTATGTGGATTTGATTCGTCGATGATAATTTTGGAATTAGGTTCGTGCGAGAAAATACTGGAAAATCCTTTGTGTTCCTTTGTTGAAATTTTTTAACTGGAAAATTTTTTACATATACAGGTGAAGGTTTAATTGAAGAATTTTATATGAAATTTATGCTGGTTCTTCAACATAGGATAGGAATACTATATACATTATTGCCCATCACAGAATTTAGTTTTCAGCATAATATAATAGTACGAGAAAATTCTTATGATAAATAACATCATATTAACGTTTATTATTATTGTAATTTTCTACATCATACCATTCTAACCAATAATTCTAATTCAATGGTGAAATATTGTTTATGGTCTATTTAACTTCTAGTTTTTGAATCCCATGGAGAAACTATAGCTTGTGAATAAAATCTTCTATATTTTCAAAATTGGTTATAATAGCAATTTATTTTTGACCACTTTTGGTAGTGAATATTTGTAGCTTCAATTTTGCATTATAAAATTTTACAAAAATCTCATATTTTGCGAAATAAATACAACAAATTACTTAATAGGTACATATTACCTCTTTACAGTTAAATCTTCTAACATCCTATACAGAATTTTATTTACTTGTTTACTGAATGATTATCCTAAATTAATGAAATTTATAAAAGTAAATTATATTTTATCCCATGATACTCTTCTAATTATATCCTAAAGTACAGGGAATAAATAAAGCTTAGGTTAATGTGTTAAATGTATGCTCAATATAAATTGAATTATAACAAATATGGATAAATTATTGCAAATTATTGTCAACAGGTGTTTCAATAAATTGTAACCCATTCAGAAAAATATAACTGGACATTATGCAAAAAATAACATCTGCATTATAATCGCCGATTAAATAATTTGTTTATATTCCGCGGAATTTATGAGTTTAAAAACATTGTAAAATCAATGGAAACTTTCGATTTCTGCGAATTAGTATTAATAATGTGCACAAAATGCGCTTTTTTATCAATCGTTTTGTTATACATTGTCGACGGCGATCGATACAATAAATGTTTGAATGAATTGGCGTTCTTTTTTTTATTTTATTCAAAGCGACACACTTTCACTGGCCGAAATTTAATTAAAAGTAAAAAATAAAAAAATCGCTTTTATTTATGTACGGCCGTTTGCCGTGATGCCGATAAATGTAGGTTGTTTTTATTATAAATGAACAGATAGGTATGTTTTTGTTCGGGCATGGCGCTTTTTTTTTGGTTTTTTATCGATTTATTGCGTGAGCTTTTTATCCCGGCCCCGACTTTCATGCCGTCGGACGCGCACTGTTTTCATTTTTCCGACGGTTTTCATTATTTTATTAGGCATGTGATCAGCATTCTATGCACATGCCAACATTCTCGAAAGCTATTTGTCATTTTTATCTTTCCGGTAAGTTCACATTATGAATTTTGGATAGTGGTTGCATATTTTTTTCCGGCTTTTTTTTCGACGGCGATTATTTTTAAAATCACATTATGATAGTGCAAAAAAATATTTGTCGAATGTCGATGAATAATGATCCCTTTGCTAATTTATTAAACCCTTGTCTCATCAACTTTTCTAATATCATATAAAAATTCTATAATGGTTCTTTTTGGTTTATTTTAAAGTGTGTTAGATACTATGCCTGCAGTATGCAAAAAAATATAAAGCTATTATAAATATGTAAAAATTGCAGTTAAACAAAATAGAAGTTTTCAACATGGAATAAAATTAACATATTCGCCTGGGTTCAAAACATTCAAGAGCATCAGATTTTAGCTCTAATGAATATTACATCCGGAAAAACACTTATTTCAGAATTAAAACTGGAGCTAATGTTGCATCCTAGACCGTAAATAACGACTAAAACTTTTTAAATCGCGACAAAATACGGCGCATAAATTCCTATTTCTAGATAAGGCCGGTTTCTGCACGTTCGCCCGGAGGACGGAAAAACTTTAATTTCGCCCGCGAACCCTGTAAAATATTGCTTTAATCTCCACGAAATGTGAAAAATAACACGTCTCTTCGCCTTAGCTGAATTTAAATTACTTCGTATAATCCCCAGAAAGGCGGAATAAAAACGGAAATGTTGCTCTTGCACGTTTTAAGCCCGCGTATTTTTTTTATTTAACGTAAAACGCGGAGATTGGGCGAGAAATTTAATGTTGTTAAAATTTATTTCTAGTCTTTTAGAATTTACTCTGCTTTATGTCTCATGTAAATATTTGAACAGCATTGTCTCTTTGAGCTAGTATAAAAATTAATTGCTCGAAATAATCCGGCGTAATTTATTTCCAGAGGTAAAATTGGATATTTTTTCTGATTGTATTTTTATAGAAACGTTTTACTCAAGTTGTCAAATTGCTCGTTATTATGGAATAAAAGTGCAATTAAAGACCCGTACATTTTTATTATGCTCATATGTGAAATTTATGAAATTCGCTTTTTGTATAATCATGCAATTGGAAACTGCTCAAAAAATTCCTCAGTTTTGGTTTTCTGCAATTCAAAGGATTAAAGCGGTTTTTAAAAACGATGCAACTGAGAAATAACTGAGAATATTTTCAAAAGTTTGATTTATGAATGACAAGAATTCAGTAGGTATTTGCACCGAGGAATTTGATACATACTGGAGTGCTTGGATTTTTATTTGAACTTTTTTAACGACTAGCATATTCGCTTTTATTATCGTACCGATGATTAAACTTTAAAGAACCGTTTTGTTAACAATAGTTTTCAATTTAGATATTTGTGTGTAGGTATCTACACACATTTTACAAGCATATCTTGAATGCATAGACAGGGAAAATGATGATATAAGATTTTTTATTTATACGGGCAAAAAATACTGCAATTTATAGGTCTAAAATTAATAAACTATAAATTATTATTGCAAATTAATGGGATTTGTAGAAAAATCTAGCATGATTTAATATTGCGTTTCAATAAAATTTCAGATAATTAGTATATCTATTTTTTTTTCATACTTATTTTTTTGTAATCATCAGGGATAGGTAAAACATTTCTTTCGTTACTTTTTGTTTAGTCGAACTTCTCTATTAGTAAACATGGAAGATAAAAAATGAATAGATTTTATTTGTGCGGAAGAATATTACATTGTAAAACTTAAATGAATAAAATATAAAGGGTTAGATCCGTGCATAACGAGGACTCCTAATGTTTAAGTTCAATTAAAAATGAACTGGACCGTATAGTATGCGACAAAGCTGTAAATAAGAACGGACAAAGAGCTGAAAATCCTCTAGAAAACATCCAAAAGCTGCACTTTAAACAGAAGCGACCGCAAAAAGCGGCTCCGCATCGCCATCAATCCTGCTTTCCGCTAAAAACCTCGCCGGAGTGAAAAATCCGCCCAAAACTGCGTTTCCATCCACCATTGGAACACCCGCGTATTTTTCGACCCCGGATCAAGAGAAACGTTTTTAAGCCGGTCTCCCCACTCGAAAAAACGGCGGCTTCAAGCGCCGCCTATCCGGAGCCCTATCGACCGCGCCATTGGTGGGAAAAACTTTCCGGCTCCGCATCTCATTAAGGAAACCTTTGGAATTTTACATGGCTCGAATTTCAGCCCTATAAATCAAAAGCGATGGAATGAGGTAGGCCAGCGCCAGCGGTGCGAGTCTTAAGGGCCAGTTTCGCCTGACAGCCCTATCATTAATACTAAAACGATGGTCCTCGGGATACCTAGTTCAGGAAGTCTTGAAAACTGAGAAAAATTGCCGGGCACTTATTTCGAGAAATTTATCGCCAATTAAAGGTCGTGTATCGGTTTTTTTAGAGGAAACGGGTTTTTTTTATCCGAGAAGATGAAGTACCTTCGGCGATTCGTGCACAGTATAGATATTTCCCGGGAAAGTTTATTGAAAATTCCCAACTTCGAGTTGCTATGTCGATGATCGATATTTTCTGATTCGTTTATTCCATATGATTCAATTTACATAATTAACGGTTAATTCAATTAAGTTGATACACCTATTTACTAAGCTAACTGAATATACTTGTTATTAAATATGTATAGGTATAGGAATTAAATTCACTTTCAATATGTTTACAGTTAAATAAGTAATATTGATAAATAATGACAAAAATTGTCTAATTAACTTTTCTTGGGAACTATTCTTTATTGGAATTTATATTGTCAAAAATTACATTTTTTTTATAAATTTCCTGTATTTTCAAGAATGCAGACTTTTTGATATCCAATTTTACTTCAACCGGCTATATATTTGGCATCTAATTAAAGTTAATTAGGTGCTGAAGTTCGCTCTATGTAAATTAGTATAAATGAACAATGCGAATGTTTTAATGAGTAGATACAATCTACCTATTTATTTCGAATATTACGAAGTCACTTTGTGAACTGGACTTCTTTTAATTAGCTCGGTACGTTGACGGTAATTACCGCCTGTAATTAAAAAACCGCCGCTTTGTTTTATCAGAATTTCAGAGAAGGCGCCGCAATTTTATTTCATCCACTATTTTTTTGGCGCGAATTTTAATTAGGCTATTTGTTTATTAAATTTGCACCTCTAAATTTTTATACCTATACCGTTGATTTTATGGAAGGTACTATATTAGATACAGTTCAACCCCCCCGAAATTCCTCTCCAATATTTTCGTAATTTATACGCGTCGTTTCAGCTGGCTTAGACTTATATAAATTTGGTGCAATATATTGCAACCAGCAGAATTGCATTTCGCCTCTGGTAGGGCACCGGACATATTTTTTGCATTGTTCGGCTCAGGGCAATAAATAATGTAACTCTTTAACAAAGTGCGCCTGCCGGCCCTAAAAAGAGACGGCCGGCCGTTTTCCTGTTCATTTTTCTCTGTCGCTCTCCCGGCGCGTCCCTAAATTGTTCGTTTCGTTTGTTGTTTAAAATAATTTCGGCCGTTCTGGAATATGCGTATGTGCCGGTAATTCGTTGTTGTACGTATTCCTGTAAGATTATACCTATACACATCCGAATTGTTCGCCGGCAAAGTGGATCAACGTTTTTATTTCGACATTACGCGCCCGACGAATTGAGTATGATGATGGAAAAACAATTACTGCGGCGAATTTTTTAACGTTGGCTCAATAACTACCGACGAAATTATTTATGTCACTAAATGAAGCCGTGCACTCCAAACGTTTTTTACCTATTAATCCTCATTTTACATTCCCATAATAACTCTTATAAATAATTATATTTCACGAGTTAATTATATTACTTCTTATGAAATTATTATAGAAGCAATTAAAGATTATGAAGGACGTGAATAAAACGTTGATTGGTGTATTATGAAATCCTTATAAAAAACACCCGAAAAAAACAAAGTTATATCGATGATTGCGCTCGCAATTAGAGCAAATTCGTCGGTCGCTCCACCAAAAACCCAATTATCGGGCTAATGGAATGATTCAATTCGAGCCCCGTGAATATTTTCTATCTGACACCAATTAGCAAAAAATGATACAGTAAATAAAATAATTTAATGCCGCATATTGATTTATTGGATCTTCGTTTCATTGTGGAAGCGGTTGTTTGCTTTTGATGTATACGTGGAAATGGAGGCGCGCGGGGAGCCGGCAGGTAAGTCTAATGTTTGTTGAATAATTTCGCAATCGGAGCCAATTTGGGCGGCGTGATTCAATAAAGAGGTTTCACATCGATGTTTCGACGGTCAAAAGAATATTGTGTTAAAAGTATCGGGGTTAATAAAAACGGGGTTTCGACGGAAATAAAATCAATTATCTGCCTTACAGTTTTCACTAGCGCATTCCCCATCATTTTATTAGTGCATTTTTTGAGAATTACTGCGGTATTGTCACGAAATTAAAACTCAAAAAGGTAAATCCCAATAAAAATTATTGTCAATTAGTGAATCAATTATTTTAATTAACTCCACAATTTTCTATAGACTCGCTTTAACCCCCTTTCTAATTATAAATCACTTTAATAAATCGACATAATCTTCGATTATATAGTAACAACTTACTAGGACACCCTGTATACAGTTATTTTATTTCATCTTACAACCCCTGAGGATGTTTAACCCTCTGCTGGTGGTGCCGGCAACAAATCGAATGCGGGCATTTGCCGGGCGATGGCGCTGCCATTCCTGAAAAGCTTCTGCGAGCCTGAAAAGCCCTCGGTGAGTTCGACGCGTTTAACAAAGCTTGAATACAACAGGACTTTCAGGATATTGTCGGGAAAGAGAGCTTACGGCATAGGAAATTGTCGCACAATGATAAGGTTAGTGTTGGTTTTTTTCGGGTTTTAATGAACTGCTAGCGATTTTTGTAGCGCTTTGTCGCTTTGAATGCGTCTTTGTGGCGTATTATGGAAAATTATTTTCGCGGTTATTTTCAGGGACGAACAGTTTTGTGGTCATAAAAAATCGATTATTGCTCGAATAATATATGAATTTTTGGGCTCATGAAATGGCGATTTTTCGAACGATCGAAACTACTTTAACGAAAAATTGGAACTAATGAAAATCGACACAAAAAACAAGTGGAAACGCTTTGTAGTTGATTTGTTGAAAAGAGCGCGACTCGCGAGAATCAAACATCAAATTTATTCAGCGAATTTATGAGGTAAACAAAGAGGTATGCATAGGTGGCTTATTAAAATGTTAATAAAGTCACGTCGATGTCGAAAAATTTACATCACACGCCAATGCCTGATTGACATAATTAAACGCCACAATAAAAATTTTCAAAATCTATACCATCAGTCTCGACAACCTATGTTTGAAAAAATACATCTATTTATACGCCAGGTATCAATCGACTTATAATCGCAAAAATTTCCCGGATTAAACTCGAGGATAAGGAAAGGATAATGGGTGATTAATAAAGCACAAAGCAGAAGCATCAACATTTTTATTTGCACTAAAGCGGGTGTAAAAATAAAAAGCGAAAGCGTCGATAATTTTATTTACAGCATTAAAATATAATACAAATAAAGCGAATAAGCATGAAAATAAAAATGTAAACAGATCCTTCCAGATTTCTTTTTAGCTCTCAAATCGTAAAAACAAACAAATCGTAACAAAGTGTAAATCAGCAAAGTGATTTTCTCAATTTTTAAGATGTGAAAGCTAAATTGTGAAAAAGTAGGAGAAAGAATCTGAATAGTTTTTATCTACTTAAAATAAATTTCTATTAGCTCCTTCACCATAATTTGAAATAAGCTCCAAGCTACAATGCAAACAATTTCTAATAAGCTAGCTACTCATGCATATTTCTAATTACTAAGTAAGCAAATCTAGCAAAGCAAAACTTTCGAGTAAATTGGGTAGATGTGTCTTTAGAAAAATTAGGTTTTTTTTGAACAAAATTAAGTGTCGCCGACTTAATTTCCTTCCACCTCCCTCTAAAATTACAAAGCCAAATAAATTTTCCAGGCAAATTCGCCAATCTAATCCTCTAATTAAATAATTCCCAGTCCATTCTAATTGCCGGGCAGCATTGAAAGAGAGATCTAATTAACAAACACGCGGAGTTCATTGATCCGTAATTTTATCGCAGCCGCTCCGGCGACGTTCAAGAATCCGCGGGGCGCCGGGCACCCCCTCGTTTCCGGGCCATTTCTTAGCTCTACCGCCCCCGTCCCGCTCCTTCGCCGGCCGCCCCACGTAAGGAAATAATGGAGAATTCGAATTTATTGCGGGACTGTACGCTGCGACAGAATGCATTTTTCTTAAAACGTTGCGCAATGGCGGGCGCTCTTTTATGCGCGGATCGTTAGAGAAAACGCGGAACGCTTGCGCGCTTTTCCGACCGATGGGGAAAGATCGCCGCTGTCCGATAGAAACGGCGCTCGGATCTAAGACGCGAAAAACGCTTTTCTTAGAAAACGCGCCGATTTTTTCGGAAAAATGCTAAAAAAATCTAAAAAAATATCTACTCAATTATAACCTCTTTATAAATTTCTTTTAACCACGCTAATGTTCAAATTAAACACAACAACTTGGCTTAAAAACAACTGGTAACTAAACCAGCGCGGTGCATCAGTAGAAAAGAAAAGCGCGTGGAAAACGAAACGAAAAGAACCCGGTGAATTTAGTGCCCACTCGTGAGCGTGTTATTCCGGGCAACGCGGGCCGGAGCATCAGAAGTTTAATTCTCTCGCCGGGCGAATAGTCCCCGAATATCCCGTAAAATTGCTGCATTCTCCGGGAAACTAGTATTAAACCGCGTTCGCGGAAATGCCCTCGGTTAATATCAAAATTTTCTACCGCTTCGGCCGTAACAAAAGTAGGAACAAATGCCGGGCTTCTGAATGCGCGGTGTTAGCATTCCGGGGAAGAACGTATTAAGAGATGAAAAGTTAGGTTATTAATTATTGAGGATATTCGCTTTGGGCTTTAGAAAATGGGGAATTAAACGGTATTATTGATTTTAGCGTTCGAACTACAAATACGGATTAAACGTAAAAGGAGCGTAATAAAATAAGGATTATCGAGTTCGAATATGTCGAGATTTCGACTATTTTGATCTACCATTATTTATTCAGTTACTTGAAATTTATTGTTTAAATTATGATAATTTTTGAAATCTCAATTAAGGAGTTTTTATATGCAAAAAAATAAAACGTCTCCCATCTTAAACTTTCCAAGATTTTTAATATGCAGCTATTAACCCGAAGCGAGAAATAAAAACGTAATAAACCCGAGCGGGTTCTCTCATGGCGAGAGAAATAATTATTTTAGAATGATGCTGAATGCTCCGGAGATATTATATTGCACCAGTTATGAATTTAATTGTGTCGTTTTTATGTATGCTTTTCTGCCGTTTTATTATCTAACGAAGGACGGCTTTCTTCATTCGTGCATTTTAAATCAGACACATTTTAAAAAACCCTTTTTTTGCCAAGTTCCTGACAAGTTTTTCATTACGTTATGGCCGCGCGGAAATTCACGGCGAAACGAATTCGCTCTACTGTATAACCGGTTAAAATAAATCGCCATTTTCCGTATTGAATCCTTTATAAATAATATATAGATTTGCATAAACTCGTAGTTATATCTGCCGTTATTAAATGTATTCTCTCTATGAGTGTTTATCTTATCTTTGCTGCACAGACTGTACCGCTATCGAGCAAAGAAAGTTTCTCTGCTTCGTTTGAATAACGGTTGCTCTTTGGTTCATGATTATACAGGGTTGGGCAAAAGTCCGGAATAAAATTATTATCTGTTAAACCAGTAATTTAAACAAAAAACGCTGAAACACGTAAATTGATTTTATATTGGACGGATTTGTTGCCAATAAAATGATTTTTTTTTCTTCAACCCCTTAGTTGCAACCCTACCCAACTTTATTTTTTCAAATGCAAAGGTATGTCGTGTGTAGGGTCATTGAAAAGCCCGTGAAAAATGGAGTCTAAAACATACCTTTTTTTTTATTTTTCTCATGTTGTTATTTGGAAATGAGCAAAAATTTCTTTTAAAAACAAAAAAGTTACAAATACCTTTTTAGTGCTATCGACGTAGCAATGTTGAAAATGCCCTTCACCATCTATTTGACAGGCTCCCAGGCATTGGTAAAACGTAATATCGATAGCATATCTTTAATTCTGAATGACTTTTTAATAAAAACAGGCGAACCTTTGGTAAAAAAAAACTTGTACAAAAATACAACACCTGTTTTCCTTTTTGAAGTTCACTGATCAACAATGGCTTAGATTTAAACCCATTTTATGTTTTTGTTTTTTCTTAAAACATAAATTTCAACGAATGTTGATGCTAAATTGCCTTATCAGTTTTAAACGGTAAATCAATAAAATTTGGTGTGCTGCCTGACCAGGCTCGCCTGCTTTTAATAAAAGTTCATTCAGAATTAAAGATAGGCTACCGATATTAGGTTTTACCATTGCCTTGGAACCTGTTAAGTAGAGTAAGCCTTAATTCACACGTCGACACCACTAAAAAAGTATTTGTAACATATTTGTTTTTAAAAGAATTTTTTGCTCATTTCCAAATAACAACATGAGAAAAATAAAAAAAAAGGTATGTTTTAGACTCCATTTTTCACGGGCTTTTCAATGACCCTACACACGACATACCTTTGCATTTGAAAAAATAAAGTTGGGTAGGGTTGCAACTAAGGGGTTGAAGAAAAAAAAATCATTTTATTGGCAACAAATCCGTCCAATATAAAATCAATTTACGTGTTTCAGCGTTTTTTGTTTAAATTACTGGTTCAAAAGATAATAATTTTATTCCGGACTTTTGCCCAACTCTGTATTATTCACTCATAATACATGCATAAAACAAATATTGTGGATAAATGTATGCATAAAACGTGTATAATTATAACTACATTGAGCAATAATTAGTAAAAGTTAGATATATTTTGCTTCTATAAATAAAAAATGAGAATCTTTTGTATTTGACAAATTAACAATTCATAAACCCTCTCTATAAAAAATATTTCATGAGTAATATCTCAATCATATTTCACTTATATTAAATTGAATACCAATGCTCTAATAATAACTGATGCAAAGAGTGGGTAAATTGGGTATAGCTGTTATGGTGCAAAGGGCCTTCTAATGCCATAGAAGTGGCGAAGTAATAACTTCAAATATATACGAAGCAGAGTGTACACCTCTATGTATATGAACCTTTCTGCAGGGACCGTCGATCCCCTAAGGGAGAGGTCAACATGGTGGACGGGGGCGGCGGGGTGGGCGAGGGGGGCTCGCCTCCGAAACTTGTAAATGCAAACTAAGCACAAGGAGGGGAGTAATGGCTACTAATGATCCGAAGGGTGTACGAATATAACCCTTATTTCACCGATAAGATAGATTGCCGCGGCTAGTGACAAATTTACAATTTGGGAATTCGAGGGGAACGGAAGTTGGTTTGCGTTCGATCATGCCGCACCTATCCATGCTCTGGTAAATGCGTTTTTTATTGAATTAGAAACTAGCGCTAATTTCTATTAGTTAAGTTGAAAAGTATGATTAATTTATGTAGATAAAACTCTTGTTTGAAGCAAGCGAAATTCTCGTGTACGCGATATATGTAAGTGTACAAAACCGCTTTGTTATCTTGCATAAATTGTACAAAGACCGACCCCCTTTCGAGGGTTTGTTGCTACTGCTACTGCTAATGTAATGTTATTTTCTTACAATGGAAACTGTACAATAGCACACGGACTAGGCTCCTTCTCAAAGAGGATTCAATCTCTTGATACGCTTCCCGAAACAAAGCGTTCTTAGTTTGAATATATAAAGGATTTTTATTTGCCTTAAAATAAATTTACTTTTCTTTACTCCCCCTATACCTACACTAACGCTGAAAAACGAATAGCTTTTTACGAACGCGTATAAATTTGTTAAACTAGTGAATTCACTCATTTATTTTCAAAGTATCACGTTTCAATTGACGTTTTTAACTAGAACATTTCCATGTTGATAAACGTTCACGGTCGGTTGCATTTTATTTTATTTGTGTTCATAATAAATATAGAATTTCTACAGATTTTTGTTCGGTATATTCGCTGTATGCGCGGATGTGAATCGCCCAAACGTCGCGTTCGAAATTCATTAATCAAAATGTCTTTTTCTTGAAGAAAAAACTCTCCCCTCTGGAAGTTCTCCCGGGGGAAGCGACTCGCGCTCAACCGCACATTTTCTTGCCCTCCTCCATTCCCCGTCGCTTCGTAAGGGTCAAGTCGCTTCCGAAGCGGACCGGAGGGAGGGTGTCGGAGTGATCGGGAAGGGACTAAGACCACAGCCCACCCTTGTCCTTTCCTCGGCCACCCTTAGAATTTCCACTACCCTCTCGATCAATACAGCTAGCTGGCTCCTGCAAGAACTAAAGCTTAGCTCGTCCGGGTCGCTCCTTCAAGGAAACTACCCACTTTCGACTCTATTTACTCGGTGCATACGCGCCGGTTCTTTGTTCTCGCCGCCGCGACGCCGCTCCGTCGAAAGGAGATTCTTTTCTCGCCGGCGAAAAACTCGGAAGGGTGCCGAGAAAAAGATTGCGAGCAGGAGAGGGGGAGCTTTCCCGGCGTCACGGAGTTTTCCCGCTCGGGAAGATTTTTAAACGCTCGGGCGTGCGATAATTTTATTGGGAATAAAAAATTCATTTCCTAATGGTCGATCTTTTATTTTGAATATTAAAACCTTATTGAAGTTATTAATTATTTTAGAGGTTTCCGGGACTGTTTATTCAAATAATGTACTTCCAACATTATAAAATATGTACACGGAGGATTTAATGGAAATAAATTGCTGTATTTGTTTTATGCAGTCAACTGAATTTTGTGTTAAGTATTGCTGTTATGTTTATGTTTAATTTGAAAATGGCGATTTAGCGTGTTTTAATGTACATTTCTAATTCCAAATTGAACTTAAAAATTTATAAAACAAACCCGCTTACTATACACTAAAAAGTTATGTTTTAATATTGATGGAATTTTAGGGAAATTTTAGTGAAATTTTGGTGAAATTTTAGCGAAACGCCCATGGGTTTTGTGTGTCGCGTTTCGTTTTTATTTCGCTCGATTAGACGATCATTTATCTTTTATTTTCCGTTGTAGCCCTATCGGCGTGTACGTGTCATTTAATGTAGGTGCTAACGTGCGCTTTGCTCTCTATCTAATGAGCTTTTGATAAACTTTTATGCGTGCAAATATGGGCTTCCAGCCGGCATTCAATGGCGCTTCGGGTAGCTTAACCCGCCGGTGAAAATTTCCAATTTTTAAACGCGGCCGGCAGAATTGTTTCGCGACGTCCGGATTAACGGGAATTAGAAAATTCTATGTAGATATTTATTCACCTACTTCCGTCGCCGATCGACCGGCAAAGCTCGCGCAAAAACGCGCGTCAGGAAACGGCCCGAGCTCATAACGAAGCTCATAAAGCCTCTAATATCCCATTACAATAATGGTCGGGCACTAGGTGAAAAAAAAACAGAACAAAGTAGAATTGTGTACGTGAATAATTAGCGGAACACGTACCTCAAAGCAAACTGTCAGTTCAGTTTTGGTTTGCGCGGCATTCATTTAATTTTTCAATATAAAATAGACTTCGTTAATATTAACATGGCATAGCACGGCTTCGGAATCCGAAATTCGTGACGTCGAAAATGCACGCACACGTATATACATGCATTCGTATATATAAATTCGCGGAGCGCAGTTTTTGCCCCATGTTGCAATGCTGCGAGCTACCCCATCAAAAATTAGAGATGGGAGAATATTATTCCAAAAAATAATAACAAAAGAAAAACCACACTATATTGATTAAATTTTATATCTAATACACTACTATTAAATTCGCTTTGTACCTTAAATATTTATTATTTTATTTTCATTTTGGAATTAATTGAATATACACCAAAATAAATTTTATTAAATTATCCTGTATAGTTTTTCGGCAATTTCACGTGTTTGGTTAGAGTAACAGTTCCCATTGGAGTGCATTTCGACGACTCTACGCGAATTTCGAACGCCAAACGAAGGCCAGATGGGTCGCAACATGCAGGTCTGCAGTCATTTTGACTACATAATTGAAGAGGCGAATTATTTAATCGCTTTTGCAGACAAATCGCATTAATATTCTACAAGTCGATGCCTGCGATATGCGATTCGTCGCGTCTTTTCGTTTATCGGCGAAATCGGCTGGAAATCGATCGCCAACAGGCGATTAGAATTCCGCCCGCGTCCGCTAAGAACTCGCGTCGATAATTTAGCGGCAAAAAATTTGATTGGAAAATCGATATGACTGAATGAAGGATCGTTAAAGTGCTGTTTTTTAGGTATTTTAGTCTCGTCACTTTCCCTTAAAATCACATAGATGAGAAGATTCCACCATCACTATACTTTTTATCCTCGTTTTGTTCACGTCTTTTGCATTAATAAAATGCTACTCCAATTCGCTATAGCATTCGAATTAAAATAATATATTAATGATTGAGAAGATGTAATTCCTCCTTTAGGTGTTTCTCCTCTTTCCCCCTTGTGCTCATTCATTACACGTTTCATTTCGGACCGCTACCTAGGAAACATTTTGGTTTTGTTTGCCGAAACTTTTGGAATTATTCGCAATCAGTTCGGAGTTTTCGTGTAATTATTGTTTGAAGCTCCGAGTATCTGATGGAGTTTGAAACTAGTTATAGGAAAACGATAATGCGAACAAAGGCATAGGGAGCCGGGCGGATTTTCTGCAGTTATTAATATTTTGAATAGTCATTAGAAATTCGAAATTCGTAATTAAGGTATAATAATTGGGATGTAGGATGCTAATTAAATTGTTCTGGTCGGAGTTTTGCGAATTAAATGGCGTTTAGTGGGTTTTTAATGCTTGTTGAAATCGGCCGATGTTGAACTTTGAAATGGTGAAAAATAAAGAGAAACTCTTCCGCCTTTTAACCGCTAAATAAAACTTGTCTGCTTGCCCGGACGCGAAATGATTAATCCGTATTTTAGTGATTCCGGTCCGTGCAGAGCAGACGTAAATTGCGAAATTGAAGAAACTTCTCTATAAAACGGAATGGTAGCCGGGAGTTAGCAATAAACCACACTGCTCATCTAAAATCTAAAATATGTCTAGCATTCGCCCGAGCCATTATTAGAATTGCGGCATTATGTTGTAAAGCATCAGCAGAAGGGGCAGCAGTAGTTTCCGTTGGACGCTCTAAGCCAGAAAATGTACACAGAATAGATTAGAAACCTGCTGTTGCCAGTGGACTGACGCCCTTATTTCCCTATACATATCTCACAGTGGCGTAACATTTTATTTTTTACAATAATTTTCTATCCCCTAACACCAATACTTTCACGCATGTACTATAAAAAAGCTCTGTTTTAAACCCATTACAAAAATGTTGTATTACTTTTTTGTTTCTAAACACTTTCATATCTTGACGAGTTATTACAAAGAAGTTGTAAGAAGAAGAAAAATTATTTTGTAAAATTTTTATTAATTATTTAACGCTTTAATGTCGGGTTTCAGGCATAATATTAGATATGAACAAAACATGTAGCGAATGCGTTTTAAAGTTTAATGGATCACGTCAAAAGTTATAAATGAATATAAATTATAGTTTATACGTGCACATATAAAATGGATAAGTTTGAAATTCGCGTACGCTCCGTGTAAATAACTAAAGTTATTAGATTAATATGCTCTCCTTACTTTTAGTTTATAATTAATACTATTTAGAAATTACGAATTAGCTTTACCGATATTTTACGTGCATAATTAAAAGTGTAATATTTCATAATAATCGAAATTACGTATTAATTGATTATACAAAAAAGCTTGGAAGCATGCCCTGTAATTTTAATTCACAATTCAACGACCGCAGGTATTTTTTTTAAAGAATAACAAACACCAATTTCGCAAGTCTTTCGGTTTGTATAACGGCATTGTATTGAATTATTAACTGAAAAACGAGTATTCCCTTTCAGTATCGGCATGTGCTCGGTATACTTTGGATACGTTAAAAAAGGGATGCGATCTCGAAAAAAAAAGGTTTAAAGGGATAGAGATGCCGCCATATCTAACGAACCGAAAGGAAGATTATGCGGCGTAAAAATCAGGGTTACTTTGCCAGGAGTCGAATTAAGGATGTTTGTTGGGCCCAGATTAAAAATGAAATCAGAACGGACTTTGCGGTCGCAAACACGCCCGTTTCGTTTGCCGGGGAAAAAACGTAAAATTAAGTAAAACGATTTTTTTTCTTCGAGATTAGATTAACCGGCCTACGCGGCGGCAAATTGGTTTGGTAATTGATGTAAAAGAACCGTAATTAAAAAATTTGCTAATTTGTTTGCTTTTATATCTTGGTACCTAAATTTGCAATTAAAAAATTAGAGATAAGAAAATGAATAATTGACAATAAATTCGTAAAGAGTAATTTAATATATTATTTTATTTGTATCTACACTCTATTAATATTCTAGTTGTATAGAGAACATAGATTTAATTTATATTGAGGAGATAAAATATAAACTTGTGGAAAGAATATAAAAGTGTTATTATTAGATTTTGATTGTGTAAAATAAAATATACTGCTCCACAAAAGTTAAGGAAGTTCACAAATATTGAGATTAATTTAAAAGTTGCAGGTTTTTTGATCGCCAAATTTAGTATGAGTTGTAGAGGTATATAGGGACAAAAAATCCACTCTGATTGAGAGAAAACATTTAATTTTGCATATTTGAAAATTTGGTGATCAAAAAGTCTGTAACTTTTAAAATAATCGCAAAATTTGGAACTTCCTTAACTTTTGTGGAGCAGTTTATATACAAATTATAAAACAGTAATTAGTAATTGGCCGTGTAAAAATATGAAAGTAATCAAATTAATATTTAATTTGTGACAAAATGAATTATTAGGTAAATAACTTTGCATATACAAAAAATATAATAGAAGGTCTACATTATTGATTGTGTAAAACAAAAAAATGTGAAATAGAAATTGTAAATTGTTAGATGAAAAAAAAACTAACATTGGAGGTATAATATTGGTTGTTAATGAATGAAATGGAAATCATTGGGATTTAGGGAGAACATTTAGTGGAATAAAAAAAAAAGGTTTGGAGATTTAGGCGTTTAATTAGAAGTTCCTAATCTCCACGTTCGTGTAAAATTATCGCGGAATAGTTGAATTTACGTTACGCACATTAATTCACGTCAAAGTACACATATTTTTCAGTGACGGTCGGCTTTGAAAGATAGTTTTTATGCGGGCGAGTCTCGCCCCTCAGCGTAAAAGTGCGCGTACGGTCTATTTGAACAGAAAAACGCACGGCGGTCAAAGGCTGGGTTAAACGAATTTGCTCCTTGTGAATTTTCAGCAAACCTCGTAATTTTTCAACGGCGCGTGGACTCTAAAAACACGCCAATAGAGTCGAGTTTTCAGCGGAAAATCGCCCGCTCGCCGTCCTTAGCGATTTTCCAGTTGGGTTTTGGATTCTGGAGCCATTTTGCTCGGAGTCGATCGATGCAGAATAGGGAGGGACGGTGTTGCGCGCATGCTTTTATCTATTTTTGTCTTACGCTCTCACTTCTACACCCACATAGAATCGACTTCACGACTCTTACTTCCCCTAGGAAACCTTCGATCCCTGTTTCTGTTCTTTTCTAACGCTTCTAGCACCGGTTGCGCTCCGTTCCGTCGGCGTGCTCGTGTCTCTTCTGCTCCTGCTCCTGCTCCTGCTGCACACACGTCGCTCTGTTCAGGGAGAATCGGGAGACACCGACTCTATTGGATTATTTTCGTTGTTGGCGCTCCTGTTTTTTTTTTTCTTTTTTTTAATTCCTGCTGCTTTTTTTGCGGGTTTCGTTTTTTCCGATGTTGTTTGGGTTTTTTCTCTGATTTCACTTTTCAAAATGTCTATGTGTTCGTTATTTACAAACATATATTGTAGGTTACGAGGCGAAATATATGTCAGGAATCATACGTATGGAATTTTATACAAAAATTCCACAATAATTCAGATAACTAGTAGTTAGTAGTTTCTCAAAAAATATTATTTAGTGGTATTCGTAATAATTAGTAGCTCATAAAATTGAAATGAAATAGTTAATGGTGTACGAATTTCAATTCGAAAAGTATTCCAAATAAAGCATGTAATATTTATTAACTAAAATATAACGTTAACATAATGTTTTGGATAATCTAATACGTTCAATTAGTGTTTGTTTAATATTTAAATGTTTGTAATCATTTATTAGATAAAATGAAAACGTCAAATTAATGAAAATTTCCATGTGAAATATGTTCGAATAATATAGCGCAAAATGTGGAATTTTCTTACGCTATTTTAGGTCATCTGAGTCATTCGCGATTTACCTGAATTAATCGTCAGATAAATAAAGTCCTTGATCGGATCAAGGGTATTGATCACAAAGGAATGTCGACGAACAAATATTTACGTTAGCGTAAGTAAAACTGTTTCAATAGAGAGAAGGAAAAAAGCGAGATTGAACTTTTTCCAACCTGGTTGTTGCTATACGAACGCTCGAGCTCTATAACCTTTTCGAGAGAATGAGCTTCAGCTTTATCTCTTTCCATCTACTTTCTCATTCTCTGTCGTTTTTCCTATAAATCATTGGCGTTCTCGCAGTTTTCCGAACGCTCTAAGCACGTTATTTCTCCTTCAATTACAATACAATCGGAATTCATCAATCGAATCGGCTAGTTCGATTAATCGTGACCGAATCCTGGGCAACGAAAATATATAATTTAGAAATACTGTTAATGAGGAATAACCGGCGCTACTGCAAAAGACCCTCTTTGTTTGCCGGTCATTAATGCAAACCTATCTCTCTTCTACGTGTACTCCACAGAATTCCCTACCATCACTTGCAATCTCCCCCTTTCGTCCCGTCGACTTTTTATGCAAATAACGTAATCCCGTCTCCCTCTCCTTCTCTGCATTTCGCTCTCTCGCCCACTCCTGCTACTGCTACTCATTCCCGAAACTTCAGACTCCATGAAACATACACGTTCCCTCGTCTGACACATGTTTTTTCGTCCGCCGTCCTTCTCTCGCCGCTTTTTCGCCGGAAAACTTGTCTGTGGTCTCTTTTGAAACCGAGGGGGTCCTTTTCTGTTATTACTGTATGCAAATTCTGGAAATTTGTGTTTGTGCAGGAGTATTTGAGTTTTTACTGCTGTTTATGTGCCCGGCAAATAGATGTTTTTGTTCTGGAATTCGCCAATTAAGTAAATTAAATTTCCGTTGAGTAAGGTAGCTTCACCTATGAAGTTCCTCCTTTCATAGATGATTCTTCTATGAAACAATTAATTTTATTCGAGCCTATCGTACCGTATTAATAAAATAATTAAATAAAGTTGCAGGTAATAGAGTTTGAATAATGGAAAGGGCTTTTAATTAGGCCGAATTCGTATCAATAACGAATCGATTGCCCCGAAGCCTCAATTCGCTCTAATCCCCTTTCGGCGATGCCGATCTCCATGCCGCTCGTAATCGAAAATAAGAAGGACAATTCGGACGAGCATAGGAAAAAAAACCCGGCGAATAATCCCGGCGACATCGATGATGAAAAATCCTTCACTTTCCCGCCCGCAGAGAAAATAAAGGATCGTCCTTCGAACTCCGCGAGCGCGAAAAATAGGATGCAAAGTTCTTTGAACTCCGGCGGCAGTAGAGGCAGTAGCGCCAGTATATATGTATATATAGCGGGAAAAGCTGCATCTCTCATTCACGAAATATTAATCGAAGCGACCTTGACATTTTTTCGATCGCGAACGCCAAACTCTCAGACGAGGACGGGGAAATTTCCGGGGTTGCTGAATCGCCCCAATGCGAAATAAATTTTTATGCTTCAATTTGTAGGTAGGTACAATTTTTAGTATATTAGCACTTAGAGTAGGTGAATAAATAAAAATGATATTTTTATATTAGTATTTATACGAATAAAAATAAAATTGTTTTATAGATGCACTTATAATTTCATTAATTAATTTTCTGGTACTCAGACTTGGAGAGTTTTGTAGAGTAGAGTGGTATTGAGTGAATTTGATTGTTGAAACCCTTTTATGATACCTAGGGATATTAAAATTTTTTTGGAACACTCTATTCTAATAATTCTTTCTACTTTAGTGTTTGTAAATTTTCATGTAATGTATTAGAGCCAGAAAGATGAAAGAAGCGTGTGTATATCCTTTTAGAATTTTTGAACGAAGTAAAAATGCGTCCGGCGCTACTTTATATACAAAATGGAGGACGCGTATCGCGGCCGTCGCGACGTCGGATAAGGCAGAGCCTCCGTTGATCAATAATGAACATGTCCGACTTCGCCATCAACAACACTCATTCCAGATATTTGCTCTCTCCGGCATCGGCATCGCAGCTTGTTCAAACAGACTCATTGCCAGATATATGTTCACTATATGCGCCCACCCTCTCGGCTTCACCCCCTACTCGAACGCTCTACGCTGCCTCCTTTCCCCCGCGTAACAATTTGTTAGTTATCTAATTATCAATTTCCCGAGCTTCGATAGTTTTCCCGAGCGCACTTGCAGTTTTGCTTTTGATTCGGGTTTTTCAAGTTTACTCGAAAAATTGTACCACTTAATTAAAACTAACACTACTACAAATATTAATAACATTAACAACGAATTATATGAAAGAGTCTACCTATACGAAAGTATTATATTAATTGTGAGGTTTTTAATTTTTTTTTCAATCAGTTTTAAATTTGTGGTAAAATTGGATAATAAAATATTTAATTAATTACAGAAACGTTTGATGACAACGGTATGCACTAAAATTAATCAAATAAAAAAATAGTTTAAATCAATCAACTTACATTTACAAAAAAATCACATTAAACTTTAACATGCAAAACTATAAATCAAACAAAACCAAAAACACACGATTTCACAAATCAAACCGCGCGAAATTGATTAATTGATCGCTATTAAATTCTCGCTCGATTTTTCGGCGTTTTCGATTCGAATTGCGGCGTTCTACTGAATAGGGCGATGGAAAATTCTGATTATTCCCGAAGACTTATCGAAACACCTTAACCGGTTCGTCTTCAATTTTGCAAGCGTCTCTGTCCGGCTCGCAGCTGCATCCGCTCGTCCCGTCTCCTTCTCTATCATCTCGCCTGCATAAGATGCTGGTTAATATGCAAAGGGAAGTCGGTGTTTGGATTCGGATTTTTTGGGGTGGTCACCGTGTGAATTTTCGGGCAGGTTGCCGCTTGACCCTTTTTTATGTAGATTACGTTTAATGTGAAAGAACGAAAATGATTGGGGTTGTTTTTGTATCTCCTTACGATTTTTTCCTACGCTAAGTATCTGACCACTTCTGCCGCATAAATTTACCTTTCGTTGTTTATTCTAGTAACTTCTTCTGAGAAAATATTTATCTTGTGAATGATATAAAGTGGTATAGGTGTATCGCTGGTGTTTGTGTTTTTCTTTCCTTAATGTGAAACCGACACACCTAAAACAACATTCTCTGATGATGTTAACATTCCTAAGTGTACATGTTAATAATCTACGCGAAATTGAGGAAAATCGACAGGATAAAGAGGAGGGAAATATTATTTACAATAACCCATTCTCCTAACTACTAATTAGAGTATCTGTACTCTAACGGATTTTCTTTGTTTTTTAGGAACAATGCGGCTTTAAAAACAACATCGAACCGCTGATTGAATTTAAATACCGGCGTCCGCGAGCGATCTGATCATCTAATCTCTTTTCGAGTAAACACACCGTATATAATTATAGGGGTATAGAGAAGACGCCAACGACAAGGGGCGGTTTGGCTGGGTGGGTGGGAGCCGGTGGGGGGCAGTGATGAATGCGTACGTATACGTGCTATGTTTAGCTTCGTTAGTTGGCGACAGACTTTAATTATCCCTCCAAGGATACCGACGGCATTAGCTCCTGCAGAAACGATAGTACACAAGCTTAATTAATGTTTCATGCGCCATGAAAACTTCCACAGAGTTCCGATGCTTTGTTTACGTTAATTCCCTTTTTTGTCGGGCACTATTTTAACGGTTTTGTTTAGTTATTAGTTTGAGGTGTTTAAAACCTACTTGCTAATGCCGTAGGTACGGATTTGTTGTTGATAAATTTCTATCTCTTCTCTCTAATTGGCTATATTATACGCGCAGTTTCTGAACGAGTAAAATAAACTAACTCTATTTAAAGTAGCCGAGCGAAAGCTGCTCTTGTTGTTGCAAGCATATTTGAACAGTTTCGTCCAGTTACTATTTCCTAGGTATTCATAATTTTACAACTATAACGCGATTCGAAGATAAGAGCTCTTATTACCGGTATGAAATGCATTCGCAAATTGAATTCTGAATGTATAATTTCTGCTTCGGTACATAAGGGTGCGAGAGGAGATTAAATTACGCCAAAGTTGGACCTGGAGAGTACGAGTTTCTTTTTATTTTCCATAGAGCTGCGGTCCGCAAAGTTTATCGAATTCACAATGGGAATTAGTCGATGCATTGCCGTCACTTTGATGTTCCACCTCGTTTTCTACCCATATACAATTTTTAAATTAATTAATTAAAACTTGTTGCTTTTAATAAAGATTATCATCTAATGTGTATCGTATAATTGTCGTATATCAAATAGAGTCGCGGAACGCGAGCAATTCCATTGCTGCCATATAGATAGCGTGTAACAATATAACGGGCCCATCATAGTAGCAGATTAGGTCAGGACTCATTAACACCTCATTATGCTCAATTATAGAATAATCAGCTGATGGTATTGATATATCAGTTGTGTGTTTAATTGTGTACTACATACGTGTGTGAGGCAATTCGCCGCAAATATTTTATTAACGGTGGACCTAAAATATGTTATTCGATAAATCGAATTGTATTAACATCGAATATCGGCCAGGTGAAGTTTGTTTTAAACGAATAACATCGCTGGTGATGTTTTAATACTTTCGCTTATAAGCGATTTTTTTACGGCCGAAAATGAGGCTCCTAATTAATGGAGGCGATTTAATTTAATTAGCAATTTTAAGAGAAAATTCAGAAATTAATTCTTGACGATGTGAAGGGAAATCAAATTTTCGCCTAATCTCTCCCGAGAGAAATCAAGTAGCGCGCTTATGAGCGTAATTAAAACTTTGGAAATTCTAGCTGTGTTCTAGAGAATGGAGGAAAATTGAATACATTATTAACGGCCATGGAAAGTCGGGAAAGAACCGACAGAACGTGAACAGTATGAAAAGATAAAGCCGCGAGGCCGATCCACTACAACAAATGCGAATTAACAGAGAATCGCCGGATATTGACTGGAAAATAAAATTTTTTATTAATTAACAAACACGCTGTACCGTTCACTAAATAGTGCTCATAACTCATTCCGTTCATCTATAATACCTTTTGATGTAGGTATACTTTTCAAATACAAAATTCGTTTTTTGTTGTTACGTTTCGATTTTTGTCGACGTGTATCAGTCAGTTAACACGCATCAATATCGATGTGCATGCAATTTTAATGCTACATCTGAATTCGACAACAGTTTTTTACATTTTCTTCCGGGCAACTACGTCAATGGCTGCCGACATTCTTCCTTCTAATACCCGGAGTAATTCGAACCCTTTTCCCCGAAATGAAACGGCGCGGAGCCTTGAATTTTCGTTAACGTCTCTTGTTAGAAATTCCACACCGACTTAATCCCGAAAGCGATTTCAAAAGGGCTGAATGACATAGTAATTTCGGCGGGGATCCTTGAATAACGTTCACGATTTTCTTTGTCTCTTCCCTTCTCCCGATATACCCCAGCAAACTAAATAAATGTATCGAGGATTCGTTAAATCAGGTGGACAAGTATTTTCGCGTATTATAAATACGCGGAAAAATAACGTTCGGTTTGGCGTAGGTGAGGAAACGTGTGTTGGCGGTCAAGCGATCCTCCATTGATCCTTTTGCGAAATTCGTCCTTCGCAAACGCGCCGAGCGAAAGCTCCTCGTCGGCCGTTTTATAAAATCCGAACGTACGCACAAGCCTAAAAGTCGATACGGCCGGAGAGCCGGCGGGATTTTCCATTGGCAGAAGGGGCGGCCACGTGACCGGCGAATACTTTCCCAGTAGCAGTAGAGACATAATTCTACTTGGGCGAACCTTGCAATGCAACCTTTGCGGCACTTTTCTCGATTCTCCCCGTCTTTTTCGTGCCACCGGTGCGGCCGTTTTTAATCGAATTATGAGTTTTTCTGGCTTGGCTTAGGTCAGGAAAGCCGGCGATTCGGGCTTTGTTGTGTTGTTGTTGCCCCGTTTTTCCGCCGCCGAGTCGATTTCCACCGGTAATTTACTCTCGATATACACCTACTTTAGAATTTGTTATGATTAATAAAATTTTTGCATCCAATCTGGCGTTTTTTTTTTTTTAGTTGTAAGTAGACTTAATGAGTGAAAGGGGAGAACAGAGCAAATAGACGAAAAAAAAACATACGCGAAAAGGGAGCAAAATCCGGCATAAAATATGCAAGCGACAAATCGCCTCTAATGTATAACACAACCAATGACATCGTTAAATTTTTTCCAAGGCAAAATAATCCGCGTTATAAAAAAAGTGCTTTTGACGGAACATCCCAAAATATATCGTGATGTCCGTTCATTAATTAAAAACGTCGTTTTGGGCAGCAATTAGCTAGATGAAACCCTCAAAGCAGCATCGGCTCTTCAGCTGGACTGCATTTGACATCCAAGAGTGCCGCGAATAGGAGTGATTAATGAGCAGAACAATTGCCTATCGCCGGGTCCCATACACCCAGCCTACTACTATAACTACTCTCCGGCCAGACGGTTAAGAATGAGAGGAAGGGTTGAGACGCCATTAGCGACATTTTAGATTTTGTAAATATTGGATGACGCATCCGAGGTTCTCCGCTAAACGATAAGCGATGTACGTTAAGGGAAGATAAACACAATTATTTTTTTTATTAATTTTTATTAATTACCGTATTGATGACGTTGAAAGCTTCTGAGAAGGATTTAATGCGTTTGTATTTCCACTATTTGACGTCTTAGTTAATATTACTAGTTACATATTTGCTCTGTTATTTACTCGCTGATCTGATTGATTCAACAAGTGATGAAACCACGACCGAAATTTGATACTAAAATTCCACCCTTAAAAATCCGAACCCTTTCCGAAGCATCTTCTAACAACAAATTTAACAATTCCTAGCAAATGTACAATAATAAAACACCTCCGTAATTTGCATTCGTCAACAAACATGTACCTACACACCCCCTGGAATCAACCTAATACCTGTCTCTACCTGTCCTAACAGCTTGAATGGCAAGGGTCCCGTTTGGGGATGGCCCTTTATTAATAGCGGACACGCGCTTGTTGACACGTATGTCATAAGGGCTAAATGTCAAGGGTCCCGTGAGGGAATAGGGTGTTAAGCCTTCAGGGCGCGTGCCCTTACATTTGCATTATTACCACTAAATTATTAGTTTATTATATGTATTATTGATTTGACTATAAATTTTTGAGGCATAAAAACAATTTATAATTATAAAAATTGTGTTATTTTATTAACAAACATTTTGCTTATAATTTACTGTTGTAAAAATATAGTTTGTGCAGAAATCGTTGGTGAGAAACATAAAAATGAACTCCATTAAATATTTATAAATTCACGAGGAACGTTCCTTTGTCGTCGATCAAAGAAATATTCCAAGATTATTTAAATATCAAACGAAATTTAAGTTAATTCGCCGTTTCTCACGGGTCACCCCTCGCCAACGGATGTCTTAGAACAGGTTTCCCGGCTCGAGGGATGCGATCGTGCAAGTGCAAGGGGATCACAAAGCGCGCTCCTTGATCGATGTCGCGAGTACAAAAACTCGAATAATCAAAGGAATCCTCGGCGGCGGTTATTTGCGCGATGCAATTTCGAAAACTAGCGGCACGTGAATAATGAAAAATAATGATGCATCAGACGCGGGGGCATGTACATCATTAAATTTGATGGAAGCTCGCTTAAAGCCGGCCGATGGATCGGGAACAAAGAGCTTGCGAGATAGAAATTTATACCTCGCATCTAAAGTATCGCTTTTACCTGCCATTAGGCGACGTTAGAGGCCTTCAAAGGAAATCGAGCGGAAAAGGGAGGACGCGTGGTAAGAGAAAATTTATGTTTTTTATCGGTAGATGCCTTTGAAAAAAATATTGAGTTAGTTTAACTATAGTTATAGTTTGTAAATGATATAAGCTTCTTTGTGCAGGTAATATAAAGTTTCGATTGGAATATGTTATAATCTTAAAAAAGATTCAAAAAGTAGGTACCTATCCTACCTATAATATATTAAAACTATGATATTAATTAAATGTTTTTATGATATTAGAAGTTATTAATTTTTGATTATCGAAAATCCCAAATAATGTTAAAACTCTGATATGCATGGTTGATGCGTTTATTCATAATAATCTTTTAATGCACTTTTTAATGTACCTATTTCAATAACCTCTGTTTAATGTAAAGTAACGACTGATGGTAGGTAGGAGTAGGAGTAGATTAAAAAAAATCATGGCGCTTATTTCATTCCCATATTTAAAAATTTGATGTAAAAAAGCTACAAAGCGTAAGTACGGATAAAATTGTTGTTTTTAAAAACATTCGCTACAAATTCGTTTTTAATGTTCGCCGCGCCGGCTTTTTTTCCCGCGTCCCAGGTTAAACTCGATAGTAAAGTGTCCTTTCCTCGACGTTACCAACCTCTCACGGTTATCGCCCATCATAAAACGAAACAACCCATATACGAGTATACGCGCGGCTCCGGCGCAAAATAGATCGCAAGTTAGATTAAACGCGGAATTCTGCTCGATAAAACCGGAGTCGCACCCCTTTGCGACCCCAACACCCTTAGGAGCGTTAATATTCCCCAGTATGGCGGCCAACATTTGCACGAAATGAGAACTCGAGATGAGTTCGATTAAAACAATGGAAACTCCGGCTCTCTCCGAACCCTCCGGACGCCCACCGCAACTCCCCAACTCTAACACTAGTTCCAGCTTAGTTCGGACGTCAGGATTAGGATTTCGGCTCAATAATATAAGAGAGAATATCGTCCTGTCGGAGTTTGTTCGTCCAACTCGTCTGGATGCGAATTACTCTTCAAATTCTAGTGCTTCTGTTCGAAATTATTCATAACAATTTACATTCAATCTCTATGCAGTAGTTACCATACAAACAAATGTTTCTGTAGAAAAAATCTAATAGCATCTAAACTATTTACTTTTATTTATGCTAAATTTAATACTAATACAATAATTGCAACAGAAAAGGATTTTGAAGAAAATCCCACTTCTGAAACTACAGCTTCAGAAGTGGGATTCCGGGACTCGACTAGCCGCGGTTCGCTAGGATGTAGAGTTAGTTCTAGGGGAGGCTAAGTAAGGGTAATTTGGCGCTGTGTGACGGGTTCTTACGCCTCCTGCGTTCGACGCAAAGCCGCGGAGCTTCGGCCGCTATTTCACAGATGGAGCGGCGATCGGCGATAGATCAAAAGCTCCGCTTTGACCGGCTTTAGCATGTGTCCATTCATAGCTTTTTTGATTTATGCCGGCGTGTTTTTTTCGTTGTGTGTTTTTTTTCAGCTTTTATCTGCGTCCGCAATATCTATGATGCATAACGGCTCAAATTTAATTTTGCTTTTCGAAATGACATTGGTCCGGGTCTAGACCGTTGACATACGTGCATTGTGCGGAGAAATGATGTGGGGGTTATACAGAGTGCGGAAGAAATTGCTTTCTTATCGTCACTTTTATAATTTTACAATTTTTTTATATGCCTGGTGATAGAAGAAACTGTTAGATGCATATTTAAAATTTTGGTGGCGCAAATTAAATTTCAAATTTTGGTGAAGGTGCCAGGCAATATTTAAAAATTATTTTAAGCTTGACCCATTATAATCATCCTATCAATAATCACCTATCTTAACTTAATTGAAAACATCACACTTAATTTAAATTACACGATACATTTTTCACGGTTTTCGCGCGTGAAATCGCAAAGTATCGAGCTTTTATCGCCGCGGAAATTTCAGCTCTCCGATTTATGAACATGTAAGAACAGAAGCGTAAAAGTTTTATCGAAAAGGTCTTGCCGTTATCTTCATAAAATTTTTATTTCTAATGGAATCAATAAAGAAAGACATCCCGGAATGAAACTCGAACGAAACGCCATAGAATTTTATGAGTTTTCGCAATGAAACGGAAGCGATTCGAATAAAATTTTAAGCGACTTTTGATGCCTTAAAACAACGCTAACCTAAACACCTGTATAATAAGGTATTATAAAAAATACGTTCTAATTTCCAATTTGTGCAATTATTCTATAATAGAGTTGCTTTTATGCCTACATATTTACGGTATTCTTTGGACAATAAAATATAATAATGCCCAACGATCGTCGAAAAAGAAATTAACCCTTATATTGTGGGCACTAAAACCTCGAAGATAAGTGGTTGATCTTATGTCGTCGGATTTTATGATTTAGAGGAAACTACCATAAAAATAAAATCAAATGATTTGCGCTACCTATATCTTTTCACACAGATTTTATTACAAAAAAATAGGTCGCTTTTATTCCAATACAATAAATTGGTTTATACACCAATATTATTCACGTAAAAACACAATAGAAAACTCCCTCTTAATTATTTTATTTAAAAAATAATTAGGTTTTTTTTAATTATTAAGTGGACTCGAGATAAGCATCTAAAGTAAACGATGATTCATAAAAAAGGAAGTAATCGAGGAAGTTGATGTGCATGAACCAGGCACGAGAGCGGGTATTTAAAGTATCCCTCGATATCCCTACATGTTAAGTTAAAATAGCGTTGTATGTAGATGATATCTCCTGAATCAAGGTGGCGATCAGTGGCGTATCCCCAAGAATTGCAACTCAATTAAATTATCCCAAAATATATATCACTGCAAGGCATTAAACGAAATTGCATTTGGGTCGAATAAGCTTCATTTTATTAATATATTATGCTTGTATTATTACTAAGAAATTTAAAATCAATTTTAAGGCTACTATTGGTGTATTGATTAAATAAATTGTAGGTATTATTAACCTAACGTAAGGAAATCTTATCACTAGGAAAGAGAAGAAAATCTTCAAGTCTAGGGACGCCTATGCACGTAAAGAGTGCACGAATTGCAAATAAGCCATTTAGAAAACACCACTGGTGCAAATTCCACGATCTTCATTAGATAGCACGCTCAGATATAACGCCCATACCCTTTTGTTTTAAGGTAGCGCGTACCTAGTACCTTTTCCTACGCATTTTTCACTTTGTTATCATCGACCCATAGTCGACTGATTGCAGTATAGGTAGCTCGTTTATTCGAAACGCCAAGATCCATTAAATATCCTACTAATGCAATTCATTCGAATCAACAAACGATTTTATTCAAGACATTTAATCCCTACAAACTAAACAATTAGTGTATTTCGTCCTGGATTTCGTCGAATCCGTATAGGCGAAATCATCATTTAAAATTACAACTGCATAACAAAATTTCATCTGCAAATATTTGGACGCCGAATCTATATATGTGAACCTTTTGTTTGTTGTGTAGTCGATGTAATCGTAAAACAGAAAGACAATCACGTAGTGCGTGTCATTTTCTTTCGGGCGCTTCGAACATGTGAGATTTCTGATGGCGATAATACATCGAAAATGCACGGTAAATGCTGGACGTGTCCGTAGGCCTAATTGCCCATAAATACAGTCGATTGTAATCGGGGGACTCAAGGCATATGAATGGTTCGTGTTAAGTGAAAAATTATCGATTCGGATGGAGAAAAATCGTGTAAACGCGTGAAAAAATTTTACGAACTAACAATGATTGTCCATTTTACGCAAATTAAAATACATTTGTTATGCTAGTTAAGTAACCTTAGCCTGCCGTAATGTACCGCAAATTGCAGGCTGAAAAATAAAAATTGTAAATGCTTTTTCACGCGGAAATGGGGAAGCTTGACCATCTGAGAGTTTTTAGCGACAACGAGCGAGGGTACAGTGCACAATGCGTGCCGGTAAAATTAAGTATAGATTTTCTCCCCTATCTAATGTCTTCTAACCCCTTTGTCCACATAAATTGCTTGCTTAGTGCGTCCCTAATTTACAATCTCGAATTTGCATATTTTATAAGGACATCGAATGACCGTTTCAATCTTGTTAATGTTCCTTAAGATTGAGATTCCTACCGGAAGAAATTCGTTCCGTGACTCATCAATACCCTCGCAATTTACATAACTTGCCGATTGAAATTTAGAAATCACCCTATATGCACCAGACATCAGCAGTCATATTTTTATGAGCGAGTTTTATCTGTTGTGCATACAGAACTGCATAAAAAGGGTTGCGATTCGAAATTGCCACATCTCCGCTCGGGGATATTTACAAACAATGTCCTTTAATTCCCTTAATAATCTTGGCATTCATTTCTGCTCAAGAAATACGAAAAGATTAAAAGTACAAGTAGCAATGAGTCAGTAAAGGGTTGCCAGTTAAGACTCGATGCGCTCGAAAAGTAGCTTTAATTAAAATGTATTTAAGTTTCGCTACCGAGAAAAAATCCACGAAAGACTCTTTTAAGTCTTTAAGTTGGAAATTAGCTTTTTTAAAACCGGCTCGGGTTTTAGTTGGCTTCAAGTTTTTTAATTGCTTCGGGTTTTGTCTTAAAGTGGAGATTTTTTTTCGGCCTTAATCAGCGGAAGATGAGGCTAATTAAAATTATTTTTATATTTAACGAGTGCCTACTTTAAATAATGGAACTTGTTTGTTGCAATTCGTTTTGAACTACCGGCCGTTTTGAAGTTTGTGGTAGATAGTTGGATAAATTAGATTTATATAGTTTTGTAAAAACACATGGTGTGAATGAGTCGGCTATACCGAAAAATAAATAGTTGTAAAAAGCCCTAAAAATACACTCGGTGTGGACTCTCGAGTGTTCTTTGTTGGAATTAAAACGTCCGGCATTTTAAATTAATGCCGGCCTTTTAGGAAAATTACAAAGAAACGACCATACTCGACGACATACATTTAAAAAGATTGATGTCTTTGCAGAGGAAATTCGCCAGGCGACAATGGAACTTGGAAACATTCAAATTTTTCACGCGTTTCCCGTTTGTCCAACTTAATAATGTCCCACTATCGGCTCGTCCAGAACGAACTGCATTAGATACCATGACTAGGCCACTTATAAAAAAAAACGCATCGAATCCGATACAAATCAACGCAACATCGTACATACATTATAATTGAATCACGAATTACCGACGAAACTTTACATGTTCGAAATAGCGATTACAGTTCGTTCGAAATAGTGGTCGCTGGGAAGCGAATCCGTGCCGTTTGTCGCAAACTATAAATGTATCTTAACTGCGCTGAATCTCCGATGCCCCGGCACCGCTCTCCATTATTCCATTATACCGCATTTAAGTTCGATACGGATTATCTATTCTTAATTGATGATAGATAAGCTAAGAAAGGGACCCGAAGTGACCGAGTCCTAAGGCGGTCGGCGGGCATTCGGGCGTCGCGGCGCCTTGAATAGGAGTGATTAGAGACTGGCCGGAACAACTTTACTAGTGTACGGCGAGTTTAAGTTGGCGGCCCTTGTTATTGGAACTAATAACTGCCGGCGGCGACAGTGTTTGCACAAAGCCTGTTGGGGCTGACCGCTACTGCTGAAATTATCGGTAAAACTTGACGGGAAAAAATCACGCCGGGGTCGGGCGGGTTGCCGGGGCGCGAGCTTCACGCTCAGGTTGTTTCCCTGCAAGACTTGACCCGTTGTCGTATATCCGATGGACGGGCTGTCGATGCTGATAAGCTTTACCTACCGTTGTTTAATTTTCAAAAATAGCGCCATTATTTTCTCAATCCGATATGCGAAAACCTATGCAATTAATATTTTAAGTAGAAAATTCATATTGCATATTACAAAGTGAGCGGTGAACATTATTTCTATTGTGTCGAGCTTTCGTTATCGATTTTTCATCCATAACGAACCTTGAAAATAAAAGCGTTACTTATGAAAGATCCGTTTACTTTCAACGCAGTTTCTTTCAATGGATTTTTCTTGTTTCCCCGACGACTCCAGCTGTTAATCCTTATTAAGCGGTCTGTTGTCCTTGAACCGCTGCAACATTAAGACTGGAGTGGCGTGATCATTAAATTAGCCTGTTTTATCCTGATGCCGGAGAACGTAAATTTTGAAGTGTATTTGCATCTATTATGTCGAATGAAAAGGAGCAGCAGGATATAAGAGTCGTACGAGAAAATTAGGAATTAACGATATAAACATCACCAGTAAACAGCTTAATCTGCCGAATTTATTGCCCGTTTCGGCAATTTTGGAATCTCCGCGAGTACATTAATTTATTAGCTGAATATTGGAACGATCACGTCCAATTCTCTGTTTATTTCATTCCAAGTCTCACGGAACAAGGGATAAACCAGTTTTTCACCCTTATTTATTAGCTAAAATCAATGTTGAGGTAAATCAGGAATACGGATGGGTCGTCGAACGAATAAAAAAAAATTTTTGACGTTTATGGTCCATCTAATTCATTCCGGGTTTAGACGAGCGCCGAGCTCGGCGTCGATTGTCCATCGCCGTCGGAACGCCCGGTTCAAACGAAGAGGGAAATATCGATCGCGCGGCGCCGCTTACTTTTATTGGTAGTACATTTGTCAGGTTAAGTGAGGATACGTTGACAAGGCATTTCTATGGAATGATGTTGATTTATTAAGTCGTTTCGGCAGCTCCGCGTTTTTAAATGGCTCTGCGGACAATGCTGAGATTTTTTATTTTTATGACTTACGATGGAAAAAATGACCCGATAAACAACGCTGGTGGTACGCAATGTTCGCTGTACCGTATTGCAAACCTGTAACGGATGATTTATCTTGGCGTCAAGATTAATAACTTGCTTAATAAGATTAGAGAACAAGGGTCAAGAAGCCGGTAGTTGTAAACGAAACTATCAGTCACGACAATATTGACCGAAGATTAATGAACACTTTTCTGCAGGATTGCTCGGTTAAACAAACAAGAACATCGGTCCATTAAAAAGTTCATTTGTACCTAAATTAACACTAAACTTCGCTCACTTTAATTTAAATTCCGCTCCGGTCGCGTGCACGAAGAAAAACTCCGAAGCGCGTTTGCCCGTGTGTGTGCGAAGTCTTTTTAAAACAATTACACAATTATGATCCGATGCCGTTCATGAAAAATAAATAAAGTAACAATTGCGGTAAAACGTACGGTAATTATAAAAACACTGTCTTTCCCCTGTTAATTAACAGCGCCGCGACCGCTATCATTAATTCTCATTTCGAACTCGTATGCGTGGCATTAGCCTAAGTAACGCTCGCATTCTTGAATTATTTCGCTTAATACTTTGAAATATTCCGGCGATTAAATTTTATTTGCGGGCCATGAACTAGAGATAAAACTAGGATAATGGCGTAGGTGTTTGGGAATTTTACAAATTGAATTGCAGTAAAAAATCGGGCGCTTAATTTCAGTCATTTGTGCAGTTTTTTGTGCCTTTCTGGTGGAAGGTATTATGCGAATAGCCTTCGTAAACTTAATGGGCATAAGGATTTAGCATTTGGCAATCTTAATAGATTCGAATATAGAGATCAGCGTCATCCAATTTTGGGCTAATTATTATGCAAATGAAAACAAATACATTAGAAGCCAGCTTGTATGAGTATAGGGTCATTTTCGTTAAGGACGCCCGTTAGGCGAGTTGAAAGGGACGACCATTGTTGTGAAGAATCTAAGATTTCTATCTCGAATCTTTGCGGTATTTAAATTTGCATACCATTTATGTTTGATTAAATTCATCCTTCTACGAATCAGTGATTTTAATACTAGTTTGTGTACCTAAATGATGAACTAATTGCGATGTCTGCACAAATTGACAAACTACGTTTTTTCGAAGGCTGGCTAATAGAGAAATAGCAATTAATTACAGCGACAAGATAATGTAAAGTGCAGTGTACCTATAATTAATCAGATTAAAAAAAATTGATCAAATTAATTTAGTTGTACCTATACCTAATGAAAAAATTGTGTCAACATCTGCTCGTCCAAAGTACGGTATAAGTATATAAAGTTATTGAGAGAGTTGAAATTTTAGTTTTGGTCATGTTTTTTTTTTTAAAAGTAAATTATACAAATTTACAATTATGATTTAATAGAAACCTACTGTAAAATAGATACTTGATTGATTGAAACAAGAGTTAACTTTTATGATCAATTTAAAATATTAATGAAATAACCAATACCTAGAATATTTATTTATTTACCTTGTAAAAAACTAATTAAAAGTCAACACTATCTATTAACAATCATTAAATAAATTTTAGTTAATTATAATGCACTGCAAACGTTAGCAAAGAAAAACCATTATCCACCAAAATCTGTATGTATCTACAAATATTTATAAGACCAGTTCTATTCGAGAATTCTTATACCAACCACTGCGCTCTCAGAAACATGTTAAAAGCAGTTTTGATTTTTTGCGCGGTTTACGCAGAATGTGCCAAGAACTTGCGTAAGTACTTACAAATATTTTAATCCCTCATATCAATTCGATCCAAAATCGCAGCATCATTCATCGAGCCGTGCTATCGAAACGATCCGAAAGCCGGAGAATGTCTGCTGAGGAACGTCCGATCCCTGAAACCCCGATTAGAAAAAGGCATACCGGAGCTGCAGCTGCCCAACTTGAATCCCCTGCTCATTTCGACGGCCCCGCTCTTCTCCAGCGGCGATTTCAGAGGCAACATGACCGACCTGAAGTTATACGACGTTTCCAACTCTGAAACCACCTACATCGATATCAACTTCCACGAGAAAGTCCTAGTGGTCGAATACACCATGACGAGCATGCGGATGGTAACGAATTACCGGCTCGTGGGGAAGCTTTTGATGTTCCAATTGGACTCTACCGGCGAATTGAAAGCGAATATAAGTAAGCGGAATCGATGTGAATTAAGTGAATATCCACGTTATTATTTTTCAGCCGGTCTCCGGATGAAGTATACGGGGTACTTAAAGATGGTTCAGCGCCGGGGGGTGGAATATTTAGCATTGAACGGTTCAGAAGCAATAGGAAACATCGAATACATTCACGTTGAATTTACGAATCTGTTCAAAGATAACGAGCTTCTTAACCGGGCGGCTAACGATGTTTTAAACGATAATTACAAAATAATTATCAACGATTTCGGACCGGTGATTAACCGATCTTGTAAGATCATAATAGACACGATATTGGCAGGACTTTTTTATAAATATCCCGCTGATGTTCTTTTTCCCGTTAAAAAATAACACAGGAACAATCTAATAAAAAATTACTAGTAACAGTACACTGAGAAAACCACTCATTAAAATCAAGCGAAACTTGTTAACTATTAACTCACCACAACTTTGCATATTGGGAACATCACCTTAGATACATTTAAACTAAGCGCTCTTTTAAACCATTTTCACTTGTTTGTTAACTGTTAACGAATGGTACATTTTGTTATAACTCATTTTGGTAAATATTATAATATGGTATGTTCAGTTCTAAATAGTCAAAGTTCCAATTAAAATTAGTAAGTTGTTTTATATTTTTCTGCATAGTGCAGCGTAACTATGCTGAGTTTTAATTAAAAATATAATTTGTTAAAATTAAACTTACTTTTGTCGTATATTTATCTTCCCGAATTATTTATTTTCGTATATTATTATTCATTTCTACATAACGAAAATCTAAAGTGTAATTCAATTAATTTGTGTTATTTTATATTTATCTAAGAACATTAACATTAAACTAATTTTACTCAAACTCAGCGCAAATTAACTATTACTCTCACTTTTCTCTCAGTGTAGGTACGTTAATTTTTAATCAACTGATAGAAATTGATTAATTTCCAAACAAATCTGCCCTCTCTAAAATAAATTAACGTTTGGTAAATAATATAGCTATCATTCAATTCGTCAAACTGTGACTTACCCTAACTATACGATGAATATTTCAGCGTTCAACAATTTCCCCGTTACACTTGCCCTATATCTGGCAGCTGCATCGTGTCCGTGTAACAACAAACTGAAAAATTCAGCAAGAGAGATCACATCAACGTCAAATTCTAGTTACGGAGACACTGGCGAAACTTTTCATAATTAACTCGGAAAAAAATTGGATTTTTTAGTTGACTTCTGTGCAGAAAATCCCGTCCGATAAATAAATTATATTATCCCTTAAACGGCATTATCAAGTCCGCGGATCGGCCGCAGGATTTACGATTATCCACACCTTTACAATTCTTAATGCACGAATTGTCTTTAATAAAAGGTGATGGGTTAAGACACGCGACAGGGTTGCTTTAATTTAAATGAGTGGGTGTGAGTTTACCGTGTGTGTTATTATAATTTCTAGCAAAAAGGAGTGATTATTGTTTGTGCTATAATAAGGATATAATGCGAAAAAATAAATGATTCTCTGTGGGACTCCAAACTTATTACGTGTTTGGGAATTTCTTCGTTTGCAACGCAACCGGCCCAGCCTATATTGAAAACGAAACGCGTTGAATTCATTAGTTAGCAGTTGGTTTACTTTACTTTAGCAGCACGCTAAGGGACTCCACGCCTGTCGGAGAGTGTGCGAACCGCTCCTAAAGACATCCTCCTGGGGGCCGCGCCTTCCAAGGCTTTACCGCTAATTTACTTACGTTCCTATCTGGTCGAGGATCTCGAGCTCTGCTATTAAAAATATTATTTACGGGGTCATCTGATCGCACGGTCCGCTGTAATGCCCTCTGCGACTTAAACATGTCGTGCCCAAGCTCCTTTGAGGGTTTCCTACCGTTGCTGGAAAATAATTCCGCCTCTGCCCGGAATTTCCTCGACTGGTAATTAACGGAAAAATATTGGCGTGTTAGAAGAAACTCTGTACACTAATAATTCCGGCAACCTGATGGATTTCCTCGTCGGGCGAAACGTGTCGCACGTAAACTTAGTCGATTTCCGCCTTGAATGCATGCGGACAAAACGGAGTTTCCTTTATTAACTATTCAGTAATCAGATAAAGCCAACCTCTGTGTTTAGAGGGTCCGATCTATTGTATTGACAAACGCACATAAAATGGAATCTTGCTATCTCCTGATACATCAGTAAACTGAATATATTATACTCTGTTGAGGTATATTACATACATAGGGAATATTGTGCATGTCTAAAATTTATATAGTACAGTTCTAAGATAAAATGAGTAGGTACAATTATTTGTGAAATAACGTTTTTCTATTAGTGTCTTTTGGTGTTTTCTACTGGTAGAAAATGTACATTAGTTTTCATTTAATGTGCCTTTGTTGATGAACGTTACGTCAATTAACTTATTTAAATGAAACCAGGTGAGTTTGTATTATAGCGAGCTTTATGGTAAGAACTCCCCCTCTGTTATAAAAACTATCCCTATTCACTGTGTGCTATGCTATTATCGGTCAGTGGGAGATCTTAATTTTTTTTATTCGATAATAGCTGCCTATACGGGATATCCAGAAATGAACGACAAAGGGTTGATTTTGTATTGAAAAATAAGAAAAAAAATTTTCCCTATATTTTACCGACAATTACTACTTCAACTTATAAATATCGACGTCAAATATTATTAAAAACGACTTAATAAATAATATATCAAGTCGTGTGTGTACCGCCTTGCGTGGAAACCAGGTGTAGATTATATTTGCAGATAACTAATGATTGTCTTATAATATATCGACATTGTTTCCATTTTTATAGTTATAAAAAGCCGTATGGCTTGTCCTTATACATTTTTAAAGACGATCGTTATGGAAATTGTTCTTTAGAACGCGGCCGTTGTTTGTCCAATACAACGTTTGATATTTTGAGATGATTAACTTCGGTAATGACACGCGATAATGGTTTCAGTCGCTAATAGAACTCGAAAAGGGTTTGTCTTTTTCCAAACTCACCTATAAAAAATAATATACGGCACGTATTTTATTACCTAACGTTCTATACGACATACAGTGCGTCCCGTTCACAATTAATTGTATACACGCTCGATTATAAATAGCAATTCGAAAATCGGGCGGACAGATTTTTACAACGAAATAGACGCTCGTTTATACGAAATAGAGACCCATCAATCGCAATCATCGCGGCTCGTGCTTTCCAACCCTCGGCTAATCGTTCCGCAAAGATAACCCCGACTTCCGGCCGTTCACGCGCTATCGTAGGGCGGAAGGAGTCGATCCCAACGTCTTTAAGACGAACTTATTACATAACAACGCTGTATAACAACCTTATTAAGATGAAACGCTGAACACATGGCTCGCATAACCAGCGAGTTAATGGTTTATGCGGTAGAATCAAGGTGGGTACAGGAATGTTTGAAGGGGATTTTTGAGGGATTTGATTAGAAAATATGCATTGATTTAATCCTAATTTAATGCATGCATATTATGTTTAATGGCTTATGTTTTAGGTAATAATAGATCAGGTATAAGCCTTAAGAATTGTTGAGTTATCCCTGTTTGGTACGCCTTTGGTTTTTTTATTACCTAAACTTTTTTCTTTGTCAGAATGATTGGCAATAAACAACTCCATTTATCTTCGAAATTAGAGAAACAGTTGTAAAATAAGGGCGAAATAACATCCTGCCTCATCAACCACTCCAGCTAATTTCTTATTATGTTAAATCGAACCAATCGTATATTGCAATAATATAGTATACTACTTCTGAATTATTTCTTAGAAAAGGGCGAGTTAATTTAATTCGTGCACGAGCGAAAAGGGCACGTGTTGATAGCGAATTAATGCCTCCATCAGACCATAGTAAGGCACAAGACGAAAATCACTCAAGGAAGACATCTTCAACGGTCGCGTGCCTTATCACAAGCGACATATGTGACTTTTTTGACCGTTAAAAAGTGGGGAGAATATGTACAACAATCTTCTGAGACGCCTCAAAGGAACCGAAGAAAGTCAGTTGTCTTTGAAGCATTGGAGACGAGGCGAAGAAAGGCGTATCGAACGGTCTGGATATGTGCTAATATATTTTTTTTCAATAATTTTTAGTGAAACGAAGTGCAAATACCGCGTGCAATAGTAATTTTAAATGTTTAAGTTAATTTCAAGTAACGTAAATTTAATATTGAAACTCTAAAGAATTGGTAAGTTATTTTTGTAGCTCATTAAATGTAGTTTGTAGAACATTGTTAATAACAGTGCAAAGATTTTATTATATCATCGAGTGATTAAAATGTCTTAAAAATACTTAAAGAATTTACAAAATAAAATATCTTGCGGAGCGTAATTAGGTTCGCTTCAAACGCGGGCGGAAAGTTTAAAAAGCTTAATCAACAAACGCGCCAAACCGATGAATATATTCTGTTTACATAATTAATAAAAAGTTAAATTTTTATAGCGACATTGAAAAACCGTACATGTAAAAAGTAAAATTGAAAAACGAATTAATAGGTGTCGACCGAACGACCGCTGAAAAAAAAGCTCAATAAAAAAATGTTGCACTTTTTTTTTATTTTTTATGGTTTTGTGCGGACCACCTGTTGGTTGCTTGCCAGCTATTAACCGGAATCAATAGTATGTTTGTAGATGACTTTTGCGGCAACGATTCCAATCTCAGATGTGCTTCATATAGGTGTACGAATCACAGGAAGCATACTTAATTTACAATTACAATTTACAAACTTAATAAACTGCAAGGAAAAAATTTAAACATATACTTACTATATCAAGATGAATCTACAAAATTAAAGGTAGAATTAATTTAAATAATGTACACAGGTAATACAAATACGTATGGAAAATAGACGATGATGTGCCTGCGTAAAATTCGCTTTATTTGCCAATACCGTTTTTACTTTACCGGCTTTGAACGTTGAATTCGTAGCGAAATTTGAAGTGTATCGATACGGAAAACGTCGATAAACAGTATATTAACAAATGCGTAATTGAAAAACAACAATTTTCGAACAGTTAAGCATTTATTGACATTGGTGCTTTCCAGAACAGCTATAATAATTATAATAAATTCGTTTCTGCGTTGTCGGGCAGACACAGATGAAAAGTAAATAAGTTCAGAATATTTCGGCTCAAATTCGAATGTACAAATTTTTTTACCACATCACAAATAGAAATTTCGAATTAATTTTTTCGCTCCATACGGCGATTATTCTAGGAGAGAGCCGTCTTGCGAACGCGTCGAAAGATAAATGGTTAATAAATTTTAGTGAGCAATTTGATTGTCGAGTAACGGGGATACCGTGTATTTCTTTCTTGACCATTCGAATTTAATTCAAATATACGACGACTTAATGGGCTCTTAAACCAGCAGTTGGTTAACCGAGACTTAGATGGACATCGGAAATGCATTCAATTAAGACAATGGGAGGGACCCAAATGGAAAATTAGGTACTCGAGGGAAGCAATTAAAACCGTATAGATGGTATTTTTTTTTAAATAAAATTAAGTGTCCGGTCGAATTGAAAAATGCACGACGAAGCGACTTATACACGGTTTGATGAAAAAAAAAAATCGGTTATTGCAGCCGAAATATACCAGGAATCTAAATTGAAACCTATACAATTCAGATGATATATTTTTACTGTTTGGTTGTACCAATTTATTGATATTGCAATCGCTAGGCTCGGAATTTTACCATTGCGAGGGTGAATATTTGAATATTCTACGCGTTCACTATTCCCTGAAATTGTAGCTAGTTTTTGATTTGTGTTTAATTTCGCATTTCATAAACCAACAGTAAATTTATATAGGTTTAATTATCTATCCTGATGAATCGAAAATATTAGTTTTTTTCTTAATTAATGTATAAGCGAATTGATAAACATGTATAAGTGATTTAAAAATGAATGTGATAAGGACCCGATCAATCCGAAACACTTCGGTATAAAAATTTACTTTAAAATTTCGCGAAAATCGCGTGTGTGAAACCGAGCATTTGCATCCGCTGCGGCGTTCAGGACCCAACAGAGCGTACACCCCTTTTTCGGAAACGCTTGGAAATCCTCTTTCGCCGTGGATGCGTGCAAAAAAGCTGCGTCAAAAGTTCCCGCCGTCGCCGAAGGATGTGCGAGGGCGCCACCGGTCGGCATCCTTGGCGTCCAGACGCGACTTGCTCATGCGTCTCCCCACTCCTTGATAATGCCTGATAGTATCCCACAAGACGGACATTCATTGCCATGTTTCCCAAGTGTTATGATTCCTATATTAAGTGTACTCGTCTTTTTTAATTCTTAAGGATAAACTACCCGAAGGTAAGTCGCCTATGATGTCGCATTTTGCTTTTGGTTCGTTTTTTCGCCTGACAGGTCTTTTTTGCTAGCTCTTAGCGTAATTCAAGTGAAAGTAAACGCCGGTAAACAATAATATTGGTACCTAATAAACTTGTGAAAAACACCGAAAAACTCTCTACACTAAAATAATAAAACTAATTAAAGTGAATCGAGGATAATTCCGACTAAAAAAGAGTGAGCTTAAAAATTGTGAAGAGTGAATAAAACTAACGTGATAAATACAATCGCTGTAACAGTAAAAGTTCTCTAAAAGAAATATAAATACTAAATCCACGTACAATCGAGTTCAATTAAACAATAAAATAATCATCCAACTCTCTAAAACCAAATAATCGACTTCGTAAATAAGGCAAAAAGTTAATTTAAAATTTCGTTTTCAAAAAAATACATAGATACATACCTACCCACATTCAACCATCATTTCAATCCAAAATTCCAATTAGTCTTACTTTCGTGACGCGCTTATTTGTAAGTGATTGGCATGTTAGAGATACACCACGATTTCCTCATGTTATCCTCGTTTTGTCTGAATGCGGAATTGCCGAACCGTAGCTTTGGGCATTATCAATTTCAAGTTAAAACGTTGATCTCACTTTATGCAACCATCAGTTTCGATTCCTAAAAAAATCAACTTCCAGCTACGTTAATTGAATTTCGCTAAAAAAATGCTGCTAGTGAATTAACTGCGTATAAAAAGCTCTTTAAATTTGAAAACGGATTGATGCCGGGTGTATTTTGAATTATTTTTTGTGTTTTTTATAGTAAGTAACTTGATGAATAGTGCTGTAAATAATTAGGTGTATTTTTTACAAAAATTTTGGGCCGTTTGATTAAATTTATTCGTTAAAAAGTTCAAAATAAAATGTTGCTTGCTTAAATTGTAATTATATGCGGCCTAATCAGATTTATACTATAAAAAATTAAACTTGAAAGCTCTAATGAACTTTGTGCTTTGTGGGTAGTGTATTTATATCTGAAAACACTTCATTTTTTACATAATCTGATTGAAAAGTGTTGTTTTCTGATTAATTAACACAAAATACTAAACAAATAAAAACCGCTTTATGTGTAGATAAATAAAATGAAGAGGTAAAGAAAAATTTCGAGCGTCCCGAAAGCTCCGAAATCGTCGAAAATCGGCGGCGTTTCCGCCGCGAAAATTTAGCCAGCGGGGTAAAAGCGCGAAACGAAACCGAGAGTATTTCTTTAAAAATCTTAGCAGCTACTTAAAAATAACACTTAATTACCGACCTCCCCTCGCGAGGAGGCGTGTCCTGGGGGAGAGGGGTGCCGGCGTCGGCGCGCGTCCTTCCCCTTCGACGTCTTGTGTCAGTCGACGGTCGGCGTCGGTCTACGACGCCTTCTTTATCCCAAGGAGCGCCTTAAACTGATGTCTTAGCCTGGCGCCTTCACTTCTTCGGCATCATCCGTGGCGTAAGGATACAGTGTTTAGTCCTGCGCTGTTCCACCGACATCCTTTGGACTTGGGATATATTTCAGTGCAACGCTCCTTGGTGATACAGACATTAGACTTGGATGTCTTAACTATAAGTGTTACTATTTTTTTACTTTTTATTTTCGGACTTTTGGGATTCTATCGAGTGATGTGCGGGACTGTTTAGTGGGTTTAAATGTAAAAAATAAGATGGATTATTTCGATTGGGTCTGAAGGTAAAAATAATAACGTGCATGTTCGATGTGGCGCTTTTTATGTTTATTTTTTTTTAATAAAAAATTTTTATTTTTGTTTTGTTTTATTTTGACAATTTACACACCGATACACTTCTTCATATTTTCAAAAAATATTTGAAACCACCACAAACGTTTCAAAAAATGTTGAAAATTTTACAACACTTGTTTCATGCGGGTAAAATTATAATAATTTTTTAAATTATTGTGCTACGATAATGCAAGAAAATTTAATGCTATAAAATTCAAAATAACTATAAACTCATCACGCTAAATTTTAAATTTTCTTAGGATTATTTTAATGTATCTCACTTGAATTTATTTCAGAATAATCATTAGTAAAATTTTCATATAGCACACATTTTTATACACTTCACAATTTAATTACACTTCTAATTTTTATACTAGTTTTAAATTTAATTTGCATTTATACATATAATTTTTCCTTTGCTGCTCTAAGTGAAACTTTACCGATTTATCTGAAAAGCGGCATTACCAAAAAAAATCAAAATTTGAATTATCGTTTTTTGCGTGATTTTTGGTTTTTAACAAATTGAAACAACAATTTTTTACATTTATTGTCTGCGACAAATCGTCAGCGCCGCGAGCGAAATTAGAATAATCCAATCCGATACAGTTAAAGTTATAATAACAAATTAAATTTGTTCAAACGCGACCACTTGTTCATTTATTAATGAAATTAAAAGTCAATTAGCTGAATTTGATTATCGCATTAGAGGGCGAGTTTTACATTATTTGTAGATATTAATCAAATTACTCGTATCAAAAACGCATATTATAATTTCGCCCGATTGCTCGATTTTTGTTATTTTCGTTGCGAATTTTATTTTTTCGAGTGCGTGGATTTATCGCAATAGTTTGAAATATTCCTTACCAAATTTCAGCGGTGTTCACAAAATCACGGCTCAGACTGGTTCGAATTTATTCGACCCTTCTTTATAATCGTCGAGTTCGAGACGCAAATTTCCGTTAAATGTTTAACAAAGGCCTAAAATATATTGTTCGTAAGGCCCAATTTCACTTGCGACGGGATTCTTTTTGTAGATTATTAACAGAAGTCCGGTCAGACAAGATTTACTCGTTCTCCCCTTCATATACAAATTGCTCGCACCGTGCAGGGAAGTACTCGAAAAAATCGCACCCTAAAAGCAAATTACTCCGTACAGTTAATTTTATCAATAACACCTATTACGAGTTAAACAATTAGTCCCGTCCGAATATTCATCATTGACTGGTAATAGCCGATATATTGAATAGTTAACACTGACCTAGGTCAGTGTCAAATATGTGTGAATAATAATTAATGTTTAATTGAAACTGATATTATAGCGGCCGATGATTAACCGGTTAGTAAACCGACGGATTAAATTTTTAGCGAAACGTACACCAATTAAAACCGATGTCCAAGTACAACGCTAATTTGATAATGCATTCTAGCCGTAGGGCGTGTTGACGCGATTTAATTGAGGCCGAATTAAAAGTTTGTTACTGCATAATATGAATTATGATTGCAGATTATTTGGAATCGATGAATTTCGAATGCCGGTAATTTCCTCATTTAGTGCCCATATTCCTATATGCCTATATTGTGTTTTACATCTGGGAATTTTTTGCCAATTGAAGAAATTGTTATCCACATCTTTCGAACAATTTATATACAGGATAATTTATTAGAAATGAAATTAAACATACAGGGTGAAACAAGCTTCTAATAGAACATAATAGTGACATCGCTGTAGGGAATGGAAGAGATTATGGCGTTATTACAATCAAATTTCGATTAAATTTGGACGAATTTTCGCGTCATAAACAACGCACAGACGTACACATATATGTTTAAGCGTTTAATGTATTTCGCTAAACATACATGACTATATCAATCGACAAAGTGCATCAATGACACCCCCACTCTGTGTACATAATTTGGTCACTAGTTTACACATTATGGTTAATTGTGGTATGCCGCACAATTGCTCATTAAATGTTACGCTTCTATTCACGTGATCAACACGTGGAGTATGCGATACGTACACACACGTACACGTGTTCGGTTTGACAGCCCCGTGAGAGTATTTGCACGGCAAACAAGTAGCGGTTTCGCGGCGAAAAGTAGGGAGAAGAAAAAGCCGAGCCGAGGTTTTCGGGTCGAATGTATGTTGGGCTGCATACGTATTAGGATAAAGAATGACGGAGGGTGAGTTGCAGGATATTTATAACATCCCCAATGATAATAACAACTACTTACAAACGCAATGTAAGTAGTTTAAATTCACTTTAGTATATTGCACTTACTTTTTTTTATATAAAATTCCCACTTTTACGACCTCGGAACGTTCTATCCCACTTCTGATAAAATACCGAATTATCCGTTTTACGTTCGCCCGACAATTCCGAATCGTCCCTCCACAACAATCTACCCCTCGGATCAACGGGGAATAATATATGCGCAATTTTCCTAACGTGGTGCATTACTTGCAATTACCGGTAAACATTTCCGGAACGGAAATGCACGCCGTCGTCGCGGCGCGTACGCATGCGCACGCAGCTTACCGTGCGTCGTTCCGCTAATTGCTAATGTACATATTGCATTTGCAGCTATATCACGACGAATTACTAACTTCAACGCAATTTGATGGACTAATCCTAATGAGATATGTGGTTTACTTATTAGTTTGAACGCGGACTGACAGGGGGGCGTCGGCGTCGCCGTCGGTGTATATATTCTTGTTCCATTTAAACTGCATTTTTCGCAATGAAAATATACATTCTAATTGACATCTCTTTCCCCGTTTTAATCGGTTTATTTATTTTAAATATTATAGTATGTTATTGTAGAAGGATTAAAGCATAATAAGGGAGTGACAGATGGGCGTACATAAGTGTAACATTTTAAATGAGCAATAAGTAGATATATTATTTTCTAACGGGAATAATGGGTAGTTATAAATGCGATATATTAGCTCTTAATCTTGCATGAAACCGATTTACTTGTAATTAGAGTAAGTAACTCAATCTGTGGGAGGACGGAATATTCTTATTACGCTTCATGACGCCCCGTTACTTTCATAATAAGGATACTTAACGGTTAGGTTCAGTTGCGTTTACGTAGTCGTTGAATAAATAATTATTCCCGTTTAAATCTCCGTGACGTTTCAAAGAAAGGTTAATTAATTATTGATTTGTAATTATTATGTAACTGTATTTATTGTGATTTTTTAGTAATTGAATGTATTGATTGGTTAATTAAATTATTTTTTTGTTTCAGGCCAAGTAAATGGAATCGCATCTATCACCCCCTTTTATTTAAACAGTGAGTAGATATTTTGTTTATAAAACAAGTATTATTTTGAAACTTTAAACAACGGAAAATTTATTGAGCGTGTACATTTTTGACCAAATGCGTTTGAAATTTTTGATATTTTTCGTATCGATGATAATGAAATCAAATTAGCTTCCATTAACATTCAGCAGTACCAAAACAAATAATAAATTACAGGATATTCACAAAAAATTATTTACTTTTTTTACTAGATTACTTTTTATTTTGAATATACGATTAATCAAGTGACTTAACTTAAATTACCTATGTATGAAATAACCAATATCGATGGTTGCAAAAATGTACAACTCTAATTATTTTGGGGAATCACTGAGATAATTGGAGATAATTCGGTGTTTATCTGTAAATTTGCAATATAAGAAATTGTTTGTTAACCGAAACGTTATTGATAGTGCTTTCCGTTTCCTTTCGATTGTCTTTTTATCACTTTGAAGCCCACTGTCATGAACGGGACTTCTTTCAGATAAATTTTGATCTTTGACATTCCGTTCATGAATATTCATGACTATGATAATTTCGAGGTATTGCGTTTTACATTCGAGGGGATTCCTACCACTTCATATCTAAATTTAATAGAAAAAAAAATAATCGCTAAACTAATAACATGGAAGAGTATTATTCGACCGAACATGTAAACACAAAATATATTCCGAATTTTACGGATGAAAATACTATATCACGGTATTTTACGAGCGCATCCTCATAAGGAACAATTTGAACGGACGAAACTTTCATCGAATAAAAACAGATATATAAACCTCCGATATATGGAAAACAATGCCTATTTCCATTTTATGTCCATTTTACATAGTGCCATGTTCAAATTCATGATAATCCTCGCTACGAATGTCAGCCGTTGCCATAAAAATCGGAATTTGCGAAATTTATATCGCACGGGGATATACTGTAACAGCGAAACATTTATTGTTATCTTAATTAATAGTGTTGCTCACTTTAGGTGTTCGACGCTGACACCACGTGCGCAGTTTAACATAATAGCCCTACACATACATGCGATAACAGGGAGATCCAATAATCATATAACAACAATTTGCAAACTTCAAAGTTCCGAAGTCCTTCATACAAATTTTCTCCTATAAACGAAAATTTTATTACACTACTACATTACTTTGTTTTATAGACAGCCACTTTTTCAATTTATGTGGAATTAAGTGAACAAATTAACCATCTTTACTAACTCATAATACCAATTGGTATTGGTAATGATACCATCACCTATAGGTACTTTTATACCGATCAATTTATTAGCTTGTAAGTAGTAGTGAAAAAATATCGGTAAATTATTTATAATAAAGATATCTTCCATCAGAATCTACGATAAAACCCTTTAAATGGCTTAGTGTATCATCGGATCATCGGTAATACAACACCCCCAGTTCTCTCTCAACGCGAGATTCCCGTAAATTTGTGCTAATGGTATAAATATATTTGAGGAATTAATTGTGCTCATTAACGATTCGGTCAATCGCGTTGGGTTATTTATGCGAGAGTGAGTGATTGATTTCGATCCGTGTATGCTAAACGTTTGCTTTAATTATCTTCGATTGTAGTAAACATTTATCGGGGCTTATTAAAAATTTGCGCGGGATCTTCGTCTATCCGATTAGTCAAAAATTACCTTTGGCTAATTTTTATACGCTCGAATTTGTAGGTAAAAAATCTCGACCGGCGAATGCTGTGTGTAGAAGTCGGTCGTTCATTCTTGGAAGTAAAGGTATGAGTGTACACCTGTTTCGATTGGTGCCTTGTCTTCCGTGACAATGGGAGGAGCTTGATCAAGACAAAGATAACAAGTTAATATTCCTAAGTACATATTGATGTAACTTCTTTTCCACATTATCGAAGTATAAAGGCATCCATCAAAACACGAAAAAGAAGTTTTTGAATCGATGCATCATTAGCGTGTACGCTAGGTATTCATTACGGTTTATTATAAATGTATTCCGGCGTAGGAAATGTAGGTCTTACATCGGTAAATTAACTTTTATCGTTTTCGTTCCTGTTTTATCTCTCCGTAATAGATATAGGTCGTCCTAACGTACGCATTTAACGAATTAAATAAATCGTTTTCGAAAAGAACTTTTCGTTCGACACCGGTAACGTTCGTTCCAGCAATTACAGCAGATTGTGTACTTATTTAAACGTAGAAATCGTCATACTTAATTCATGGCCGGGAAATGATAACGGTCGACAAATTCAATAAAATCTGAATCCTCTATAGTTGATTCTATAGAATAGGATGAAATTAAAATCTGAGGTAAGAGATGTAAATTTCCTGTTGCAGGACAGGAGATACGCTCCGTCGGAGTCATTGTAATCAACAACTAGAACTTAAAAATATTTGTTCGGCAACGAACAAAAGCAAGAAATTGCGATTTAACTATGGATCATACGTGACTATCATTTCCTTTAAAAATTAACTATTTCCGCGTATATCTAGATCGTTTGGTATACATTAAAATTTTGTTTTAATACACTTTAGTAGTGTGTAGTTAATCCATTTTCTTATCTATTCTCTGGAAACCTCTCAAATAGTTCTGAACTATCAGTGATAATTTAAGTTACAAGTTTATGCAAAATTTACTTAGTTCAAAGTTAACAAGTTTATCATTGACAATGGGAAATTTCATCATTGTATTATCAAGAGGAGCTTCTTATTTAGTGAAAATTCCGCCAAAAGCACAACTTTCTAAGACTCTTTATGAGGCATATCAAATAATTTCTATTCAAAAATGTTTAAAAACAGATCAATCTTCCGGATTTGAATACAATTATTATTGCATACGTAAGGAACTTGTGTAATACTCGACGAAAACACTCCTGTATTTTGCACTTTTAAAAAATGATCAATCATCTTTAGCATTCTTACAATAGAAATCTTAGAATCGCGGTGGCGTGATCATCCGAAACCCAAATTGTCCTCTTTGTGCCTCCCACGAAAACCGCCTTAAACGTTAATAGAATTACAGATATCGGTGTCAGTCGCTTGATCGATCGCAATACGATATTCGAAAACGCAGGCTTTTTGTTCGAATTTTCGAATTGTAAACGCCCGGGGGCTCGCCGATTCGGGAAAAAAAATAGACAATTTATAGATACCTAATCTACGAACGTATGTTAGGCATCTGCTACTTTCGATCTACCGGGAAACAAATACATTCTGCACGGCCAAATGCCATATATCGAATTTCGCATTGTCTGGTAATTATTGAAGAAGTAAAATACGGTCAAACGGGTTCATTGTTCAGCAATTCTCTTCGACCCAAGACGGTCAACAAACAAAGCCGATTCGGATTGCTGTTTTTCATTTTACAAATAAGCGAAGAAAGAAAACCAACAGCATGCCACTTATTTTACTCGCAAGGTGAAGATGCATCTCAAAATAACGCGAGTTTTCACCGGTGTGTTGTAATACTTATTGGGTAGGTATATAGGCATAGATAAAATTTTTCAATAAAAATAAAATGTCAAATTTCAAACATGCCATTCGAAAATCCCGGCCAATACGGCGATAATTTCTCACCCGGGCAGTATCGGGTAATTTGCATTATTAAATTTTCGCCGATGGAGCAAAAAAGTCAGCGCGTATGGAATTTCGGACGTGTCTATTAAACGTCCAAATCGCGTTATACCTACATCGTTTTAATTAAAGGAATTAAACAAATCGAACGGCCCCGGTATATACAGAGGCAACGTAACATTTCATACGGCGCAGATGGTATAATAAGTACAATCATCGGTGCTGCTCCATGTAGAAACACGCCGATTGCTATCAATGTCTGAACGCTCTTTGTAACAATACAGGATTTATAGATTGATGCCCAACAGGTCCATAACCTCGCTGGTCGATCGCCGCCATTTTTTTTAATCATAAAACGCTGCGCGATTTTTACTTATTTGAATTTTAAATGGGGAATTAATGATCGCTGTCAGTCTTTCGGACGAGGATTTTATTATGTTTTTTTTTTTGTTCGTGCTACGCTTTAGCGATGAAGCCTTCTCTCACGGTTTACTCGCATTCGCGGAGGTTGTCTTTCCATCGGCCAATCGCACCTCGCCGGATATCACCTACCTGCGATTTTCTTTCCTCTAATTACACCTTCCTATTATCTAATTTAATCAGTTTATTCCTGATAGGTAAAAGTCGCAAAGGTGATCGAATTTTAAGGCTTTAGAAAAAAAATGTATTTAACTGCGTAATTACCGGACCGTAGAAAGCCGTTTGTTTTTCCGATCGCCCGCGAACGCCGCCTCCTGATAAGAAGTCATATGCGGTGGCATATGCTTGAAAGCTAATTCGAATAAGACATCTGGTTTGATCCGCGAGTCGCCCTTGTTTGCGGACCGTGGCAAACGCCAGGTGGTTGTATCTTTCAAGGGGAGGGTTACCTAGGCAGATGTGTGCCACCCTTACGTTTTTAACCCCTTGCCTTGCTACTTTTGCGCTCGTCCGAGCTTCTTATCGCAATCGTACCATCGCGCTTCGGGCGTTGTTTGCGCCTTCCAACGTTCTTTGGACTATTACAATTTACTTGATCGTTCGCTTTATTTATAAACCATTACTACTATATCGAAGGTGTGAATAATTTTGATTTTAATATCGTCGTTTCTTAAAATGTAGTTAATGTATTTTATCAATTTTTTAATAAATTCCATTTTGTATTTGAGTAGATATGATGGTCCAAACAACGTTTTATGTACTTTACCGCAGTCCCGCATTACCCTAATAGTAGATAGTGAGTATACATTGAGGATTTGCCGATTTGTGACAAGTTGTTATGATACTTTCGAACGCTTTAAGATAACTAATATTTTACCTAAAAAAAAACTCATTTTATTGTAGCACACAAGTAATATACATATGGTTTCACTTTAGTATTTTGCATGCATTTGCATTTGTAGCGTATATGCAAGTCCTCCTTTGCATGTTTGATAAAAGCCTAAAAGGCAGTAAAAAATATAAGTTTCCCCGAATGAAAAGAACAGCGGCATTCACGTATGAATAGAAATAATAATTAGAAAGTGCAACAAGTCCTAATCTGCAATTTTAATCACGCAAATCTCTTGATAAAGAGGATGTTTGTCGAATAGCAGCCACAGCGCACCGTAAACAAGACAAATTTTGTAGAAAACTACGCGCTTCACATCAAAAAGGACATAAAGCATGTGTGAGCTACTTGTGGCTATTATCGTTGACGAGCTCTTCACTAGTTGCCCGCTTTTCCGTCTCCGTTCTCGGGGGGCGCTGGCGCTCCCCCGGCCCACAAAAGAGCATTATGGATACGTGCACATACGTGCACAACAATAGCTCCTCTTGTTTACGTAGATATTTATAAAATAATTAAACGATACGCCCATTGAGCGGAAAAACGTTTTTTCACAGCGACTCTTGATTTGCTATCACTTGCATGAATTAGCGATTACTTCGGACGCTGTAAGTAATTAATGTAATGGGTTATTAAATTGTGTTTTAATGCGTTAGGCGTTCGCGGGCGACTCGGAAGCGACGGGTTTTTTTTGCTTCGAAAAGAACTCACCGATTCATCTTGTGAATTATTGATTGGCCTTTTGCACGTAGGGGTGCTTAAATTTTAACGACGCTAAAAGGTCCGGTTATATTTTTCCGGACGCGCGTCACGACAAATTCATAACGCGTCGGAGTGACGAACCTACGATCGTTAATAAATTAGCGGGCGGTAGAGGATTTTTGCATTTTCCGAAAATCCTTTTAGCGAAGAATGCGTCGGTTTTTTTTCCAATTACTCGAATTTAATGGAATTCGAGGAGACGACTAAACAGCGTACGCGTGAATGGCAAATCTTAAACTCCCCCCTTCGGTAATTAAATGATGTCCGAGGACCATAAATTACTTTATAAGTTCGAAATTGTTTGGTACATCGGCCATTCACTTAGATTAATCAAGTAGATACGATTACAAAAGTTAAGGAAAGCGATCGCCAAGTCTTCGACAGAATTTAATTATCCAACTAAAGTTAATTAATGGCCGTACGAATGAAGAGGTAAATCTTGCGCTCGGATGAAGTCCGATTTGAATCCGGTTAGTTTTTCCGAACTTGGAGATTTTTTTGCGAGCGCCATCGAAACGACAGCACAACCGGGATCCGAATTTAATTTTACACAGTATAAACTTTCGAATAAAAAACTGTTTCGAACGTTAATTAGCGCATCGTTTCGGACCGGAAAATTAAAAGAAAATCACTGCTGGACGGGAGAGCGCGTTTACGTCCGGTGGCCGCGAATGCATTAAATACGCGTAGAAGTTCATATGTATATGAAAAGGATACGGTCGGACGTCGGACGTAAGGATATCCGTTCGGCACACGCTCCAAGTAGCACCACAGATATTCATATTCACATTCATATTCATAGGATCTACGGTGATAAAAACTCATTTTTGTATAGTTCGCCGTAACTACGCGTTTCTTAATTAAAAAAAAAATAGTTCAGTTAAATTCCACATTCGCCGATCAAACGGCGAAACTTCCATCGAAAAAGCATTTCCTGCAGACGTGCTCGCCCTCGTTTTTTCTCACGTTCCAACCACTACCTGTAATTAATTACACGGCGTAATTCCATTCGGAAGCGATACAAAGAAAACCATTTCCCCCGCTCGGCGCTCGAAATCAAGATAACCGTGCACGATCGGCGGGCATTTCATCGACTTTTCCCATGTCTCGCAGGAGTGGAAAGAGCCGGGCACCGGCGGCGGGCGAGGCGTACTCCACGGGACACGAAACCGGAATCGTTCATTGTACTCGCTACTTAGCCGCTTCCTGCGAGCGCCGCGCTTCCGCAGGAACACTAACGCCGTTTCCTTGCGGACGGCCTCTTCGCACGCCAGCTTGGAACGACTTGATTCGATTTTGTGTTTCGCGTTTCCTCCAGACGTTCGGTTCGGATTTTTCTCCGTGTAGTTAAATTTTTGGGCGAGGTATAATTTTTTTTTGTAGGAGATAATCGTAAAGTTTCGTTGGGTAAACGCGGCGAATAAACGCAATTTTGTAAAATTTACCGCGCGATAATAGAAAGCAATTTCGAAAGAAACGCTGTTTACACGCAAAGCTGCAATACAGCGAAAAATAATCCGGGGCGTCAATCAGTTTTCAGTAACGAATACTAATTTTATTTAAAAACCAGTGGTATAAATAAAATTAGCGGTTCACTCGAGCGCTCTTCACTTTCTTAAAAACTCCACCCCGAAACCGAGCAAATAAATCAAGCCCTCGAGTGGCCAGAAAAAAAAGGGAGGAAGCGTAAAAACCGGCGTAATCTCGTAGATCGCCTGCGAAGGATCGCGATAGCGCTCTAATGCGAGGAAATGGGGAGTTAAAGATTGCGGTCTTGGCGAGTCAAGAAATCCTTCCGAGCGCACACCTGTTGAGCCTTTCTTAAAGGGGAAAGGAAACTCGCGATAAGAAACTCTCCTCGGCCCGATTTCGCGCGGCAACAGTTGGTTTTCGAGCTGTTTGTCGTGACAAATCGAGTGCATAAACGTCGCCTGTTCGACACTTTAACCTGCAATTTACACGTTCAGTTATTCTAATTTGTTTACTCATTTGATTAATTACACACTCTGTTGGTTTTTTACGATACTAATCGTTTAAGAAAATTCGTAAAATCATCAAGATCTTACGAATGTCAGCCGTTAAAAATCCTCCAAACACACCTCTCCTTACTACAATAGTAACTTGCTAGATATTTTTATGAATGAATTGATAGTTCAACAACCGGATTTCTGTAGTGAATGCACGACATTTATATCCCGTCTTCGACCTTGCGTAAGGTGTTCGATAGCGACCTATCCCCACAATCGTCGGCCCGTGGGGACCGACTTCCTCTTCACCTTACCTCACACAAAAGGATAAGGAATCAGACCGAGCAGAGCTGGAGGTGACGTCACCGGACGCCGGGCAACCTTGAGACCGTTTTCTTACGCTAGCCCACGTATGACGTCACCACGATGGCGTACTTGAGACGCGTGTCACGTGACGTAACGACGGCAGATGTTTGATTAGGTCGGCCCCATTTGCATGATAAAGAGCATTATAAGATCGGCGGGGCCGGTGTGCAAGTTCTACTAGCGTTTATTTACACATTGTAGAGATCGTAGTAGGTTTCGATAAGAGGGGCGACTTTCTTTTGTTAGCGCGGAGGGTCAAAAAACGGGGCCCGTGACTGACACGCGCTCCGAGATTGCGTTCCGAATAAGGAAACAAAAAAGTCGGGATAAAAATGTAAACGACTTACATTGGCGTATCTACGTGTACTCTTTAACACCAGAGTAAGAGGCCAATTCTTATCCCATACTGATCCTTTACCCACACTTTAATATAGCATATGAGCCCTAAAAGGAACTGGTCTTATTGGATCAACAGAACTCTTGGAGTAACATTCAATCTGATGGTCCCACGAAGAAATCCTTATTGTCTTCCAACTAAACATCTACTTCTTGTGGTGTTTCTACACTCATAGATACATCAATAAGTAGGTAAAAAGAGGTGGAATATACAGGTGGTTTGTTTATAAACGTACAATAACAAACCGAACGCCACTGGCGTGAAGTAAACGCGCGTCGTTAGGAGCCCCGTCTAACGGACAGCTGCACCACCTCTGCTAGGGAGCTGCACTCCTATAGCCAGCTGACTTATTCTCCAGTCGCACAACAAAGACGGCTACCCTCCTTCTAATAAATAGAAACTGCATCTACCCTTCTTCCCCTTATTATTGCAACCTTCGGTGTGTTTCCCCCTTCTTCGTCGGTGCCCCGCTGATGAACTTTGACAGGGCTGGCCCACATTCGAAGCGGAATTATTAGTTTAGTGTGCCCTAAACGATATTAGTTTTTATGGGCGGATTATACGGAGCGCTTTTAATGTAAGAAAAATTTTAGCCCGAATGAAAATTGACGGGTACCTAAATTGTTGGGATGCTGCCAAAACAAGCTATAATTCCATCCAGTTTTTGTCAATTTGGAGTTAAGTGCTTCGTTAGAGCCGTTTCAGGTCGGCTGAAATCGCATATTTCGATATTTTCCATCTTTCGTTTCTCCACCAAAAATGGAGTTGGCTTGTTTCGGTGGTAACCCGACTAAATGAATAACTTTAATTCGTAACCTAGCATGCAAAATTTGAACGCTTGATTTAAGAAGAGTGGAAGCCAAGCCTTAAATTGCTTTAACGCTCTAGTGACCCACTCTAAGTCCCTACATTCACCCCATCCTCATGTAACATCGATATAACCCACCCTTGATCTATGAGAGTGTGTTCGTTTGATACTAAATTTATACCCAATGAATTTCCCTATTTTCACACATAGAAATATTAAAAACTTCTTATTATATTATTACCTTGTATTCATTGTTTACATATTCATTCATTAAACTTTCATCAGCTGATTAAGCGTACATCATTCGTGAAACCGACGTAAAAATATAAACACCATTAAAATATACGGGAAATTAATTTATTGCATATTTTAATCGATTTAATCAAATACGATCGACGAAAATAAATAATGTAGCACATTAATGCCCATAAATCGTTTAAATTTTTCCTGCATTTATTCAATATAATATTGTTAAAATATTCACAATCAAAGTAAATGTGCAAATAAAACGCCGATATATAAATGAAAAAAAAAACATACTCTCGCTTTCCATTCATAACAGTATTTATATTTTAAATTATTAAATTGACAAATATAATTGCCCAGTGAAATGGATTATGAATAGCCGCACAAAAAATATGTATAAAAAATCGACCAATTGACCTGTTGCTTTCGCAAATTAATTATTATATAACTTAAAATTCTCCCTTTAAAAAATACCGCTATTATTTTTTTAACAGATTTTTACACAATTGGCGATAATTGCCCACGTTTTTAAATTTATTTTCGCTATTGTATAACACGTTGGGTTTAAAAAGAAGGCATGGTTGCAATGAGAGCAAGTACCCTGGGACACTCTGTATTATTGCAGCTTTGTAATATAATCAAACAGACGTGTAAGTGTGCCGTGGATCTATAAGATAACGCTCTTTTGTTAGATCGATGGAGATTTATTATACGCATCATACAATTAGGCTTTCAAATGAGAAAGAAGGGTCGTGATGATCATTCGAGTGGCTCACATATGCTTGTTGGTAACAAAATATTTTTTTTTAGTTTCTAATCATCCTTAAACGGTAAATTTGGCGTATGTATGTGCGTCGTGCTCGAATGGATTTCAATGGGTGGAAAAAGTTTTAATAATAATTCCAAAGTTTCGCTTACCTACACAATTAAAACGGTTACAAGTTTATGGGTAATAATATTTTTTCGAGGCCCATAAAGCGATAAATTTCTTGTTCTTATAACATCACGTATGGGCACTTTAGACGTTTTCAATAGTTGGCTACACTTTAAAATATCGAAGATCAAACATCACGCCTACCACCTGGTTTTTCGAAAATCTCTTATTTTACAACTAACCGAAAAGCGATTGTAAAACACCTTTATTATGTGTTACATTTCTTAAGACGCCCACCTGTCTCGGGTCGGTTTTTCGCACTAAAATGCTCGCCAACTGAAGGGAACACTTCCGGTTTATTATAAGACACGAAATTACCTTAATTCAGTACTTAAGGCTCCTAAACGCCACAAGTAGGAAATAAATGCCTCGCCTGCTTCGGTGATTTACGAGCCCCACGCAGCACAGGCCAACTGATTTTCCGTTTTGTTATACACATAACTGTGAATGGGCATGAGAGTTTTTCAACACAATTGTTACGCTGGTGGTAATTTATCTTCTAATAAGTTAGAGTAAGTCATCTGTTCGTACTCTTCGTGATATATCTAAGTCGCTTTGTGCAACAAATAGCGCATTTTATGTTTATTGTAGGTAACTTTTAACGGATCCTGCATTCAATTGTGCAATTGTATAGAAGGTATGATTTAATGAGAGTGATATTGAGAAAGCGCGTTGTGCAGAAGCTAGATTAATCAATTGTCGGTTAACCAGGTAGGATGACGTTGCGATATGAGCAGTTTAATTATTTGGAAGTATCGGATGATAAAATATTCGTATGAGGTATAGGAGTATGGGGTAGGTAATTTAGTTCATCCTATATTGTCCGAATTTGGACAGTGTCGTGATGGATGTCGTGCATAACATCGCGTATATTGACCAGCCCGATATTATAGAAGTCATCGGCGCTGGGCATACAAAAACTGCACATAAAATTACATGCAAGTCTAGTGCAGGCATCATTCAATTAGCCCTGGGTGTGGCCACAGCCTCGCTTTATAAAACATCGATCGAACGAGCGGTCATCGTTTCAAAAGTACGCTCTTTGATTCCCTCATTGCCGCTTTAATTTCAACACTAGCACATGCGCTCGCAGAACGGATCCTCGACTGTTTCCTCATCCTCGGCCGACGCTAATTTGCAGCAGGCCATGGAAAAACGTGTGCATTAACGGCGACTCTATCCCACTTTCGAAAACGCGATACGCTCTGCTATCCCACTTCTGATCGCTAATAATTCAACCGGAAAAAAAGGATCGCGATCGCCGCCGATATGATTTATATACATCGAGGTGTTTTTGAAGGGTGGTTTGTTTGTTTTCCATTTGCTTGCTCTCTGTATGGGCCCAACATGGTCAGCGGACAAATTACGGAATTTTAATAAAATTATTTCGCGCACATACTCTATTGTGTTTGCAGAAAAACAGGTTTCAATTTATCATGATTCAAGGCTCAACGTTCAATTTTTCAAAATTGACAGCTTTCACCTATACTCACGATCGCAACTAGTCCTGATTAAAAATACAATCAAGCAAGGTATTATCTTTTACCTGCGATGATTATCGATTCATCAAAATTGATTTCTATGGGCGGCAAATTTAATTAAAACAAATACTAAATAAAAATGTGCAATTTACACAAATTCAGATCGGATTATTAGCGGTATCGATTGCCCATAGAAAATTCCCAAACGTTCAGATTGTTGATCTTTTTTTAATTGTATCGTTCTAAAATTACCTCTAAATTTTTGAAGTTGCCGTGCGTTGCGCGCTCGATATGAGAATTTTTAATTAACATAACAAAACATTACTTATTCCGTTTTTTAGCAAACGAATCCGCCAGTTGTTTGCGCTAAAAAAATATAGCGAAACATTTTCCAACATTACCCGCCCATTATTAGAAGCAAAAATATATCCCTCTCTTCGTATATGTTACAAAAACTGTTTTACAACTACAAACTTTTATATTCCAATATGCTTTCGTTCGTACACCTAACAAATGCGTAAGAAAGTTTATTAAATACTAAATAAAGTATCTAAAACGAATTTGAATTGTAATGGTCAATGTATTCGAAATCTATATTTGCAACAATAACCCGATTAGCATTCCTTTCGAATATTTGGTAGGTACAATAATTCGGAAATTGATTCGAATTATATTTTTAATACTATGAAATAACTCGATCAGCATTATCCCGCTTAAAATAACTAATCCATAATTATTTATCGAATATTTCTTAAAAATGCATTGCCCACATTGCACCTTAAAATTGTGAGTATATGAGCTGTGCATAAAACAGAAAATCCAATCAAAATTTCTAATTATAATTACCGTCAAAAATAGCGATTGTTATTCCGATTTTAATTGTGTTTCCTTTATTTAAAGGTCGGTAATTAAAGTAGGTGGCATTCAATAAAGCGAACTTAATAAAGTTAATTTTCTGCGATGGTGTTGCATGTCCCGAAATCGCAAGCAATCGGCAAGAAGAAGCAGCGATTTGTCTGTCTATCAGACGTCTAAGAATAATTGGAGTCATCGCAGGATGGTAACCTAAGCGATGTTAATTCGAAATCGAATTCCCCGGCGTTCGAGTAGGTAGTCGAATTTGTTCATCGACAATAAGTCTCCTTTAAACGGGATTTCCATATATTCGGCAATTTATATTATTCAAGGACAGCTGTCCGCAACTTTCGACGAGGTTTCTTCAAAAACCCTTTTAAGTTGTTCGATCTATGTCTCGCCACATCTGAAGAATAAATCTTTTCGAGTTCCTAAGAATGTCGCCGGGCATTCATATAATGGAGGCAGGTAACTCGAACTGCGATCTCACGAAATTTGTTTTCAAGTAAAAGGGTGAAATTTATTTTGCGGTTTTGCGAATGATACGCATCTGCTTTAAGATGGGGTCGCATCTGCATTTTCGAACTTTTGTTGTTCGAAGGGTTGAGATTTGTAGAAAACGAAATTGTTATGATAAATCGTCTGTCGAGAGAACCAACTGAAATCGCTACTTATTATTCAGGCCTATACGTTTTTCTTTAAAATTTTCAATTAATTGTTTTTTTACGGTTATAAAACGCGTGTTAAAAGGGTGCAGTTTTGCGATTGGCAGATGTTGCGTTTCCTTAAGACTTGCCCAGTCACCTTCGAATCATCAAAGAAACAATACAAGAATTCCACCTTCTTGTAAAACTAATTCAAACTCACTCAATGCGAAAACACATGTTCGAGATTAGAACTTTTGCGCTGTTTTATAATTCTCAAATTAAAAACTCTTATCTAATCAGAAGACAAAGTAAAATCGACTTTCTTTATCTACATGATGTTTAAAAATAATTTCGACTGATTCATGACATACCAGAATTTATTTATATTACACATATCTTCAATAGTTTATACAATGCCTTTAAGACATCATTTTTTACGATGTGTTAACAGAAGTATTCAAAACAAGATAAAGAGGTGAAATTGTCGATCGACAATACGCAACCGAAAGACGCCGAATATTTTAAATTAATCCCGGCCAAATTAATTTTATAAACTCGCCATTAATTCGAAAAGCGCGATTGTTATTAATAAAGAGGTTCAAAAGGGATGAGTAGCTAATAAACAGACAATCGATAACTTGAGAGGCTCATAATCTCTCGTTTGTGAGCAAATATCGGAGCCTTTTTTTATAGTTTTCTGTTTGCATTGTTTCGAGAAGCGCGGGCTTTGTCTTTTTCTTCATTGGAAGGCAATGAGCGAAGAGGACGGAGAGAGTATTAGCGAAAGACGAGTTCCAAATTAACGGATTAAATGGCTCTGGCGTCGTCAGCAGAAGATTTTAGACTATTAAACTGATGCAGTCGAAATGCCATTACGGAAATATTACAGGGTTAGGACAAACTCCTTTCAATTAAACGCATTATCTTAAAATGATTCGTGGTGAAATACGGCGGAATAAGCGTCTACTTATCTAATTAATAATCAGTTTTGTGGTGAAAATCCTATGTAGAAATATTGAAAAAAATAAAATTGGGAAAATCCATCAATACGCCGAATGATCAAAACTAATTTTCATCATGCCGTTGCTCGCATATGCTAATTAGAAATAGGATGTATAGCCGGCAGCAAAAAGAGCGTTTCAGTTAGTACTTTTTTTTATACAAAACAAGCCAAGGGTCAGCATATTCACTCAATACACGGAAAAAAGTTTTAGCCTCTCTTTCACGTTTGATGTGTTGCAGCTTTCTCTATTTATTCGCTCTAAAATTCACATGAAGACGCACATTTCCCGTTCCGGAGGGTAAATTTTTTCTTTCAAACACTCGATAGAATTAATCCCGCTTCGTTCGAATGCTAGAATTAAATTTCGCACCCTGTAATCCGAATCCGCGCTACATAGATATCTACTAATTAGCGATAATTCGCATCCGAACTAATGGGAAATTTGGATAGTCCTCGACGCCCCAATTAAACCATAAACATCTTAAGATTTGTACGCACCGCAAATTTTAAATGACATGTTTTCGTCCCGCGAACGCAGTTAATCACCAGCTTGGCTTCGAATTATCCATCCCTCATTCGCCACTTTAGTGCCATCGGTACGGAAATAAAACTTCTCGTCTACTCAAATTTATTCATTATATCTGATATTACGATTTTCTATCTCTAAATAGTTGTACCTAATAAGATGTAATGGAATATAGATGAGTTTTTTTTGGTGAGGATATAGTGTTGATTCGTAAAAATATATCCCTAGGACTATAATTTCGGGATGATAAGTGAGCATGAATGGCCTAAGGTCGAAGGGGAGCGGAAAACGGCAAAGACTGCAGCAGAGTGCAGTGGTAAGAAGGGCAAGCCAGACTTCCCTAACCTGCCCCACACCACCACGAGGTTTTCACAGTTGTATTGATCTCCGCGGGCCCGTGAATCAATGGACTTGGTCTTTGCTTCACTTTACTTTCAAGTCGGCACTGCATTCATTACCGTGCATTCCTTGGGAGACGGGAAGGATTTGCGCCCTCGCATCGGGAAAGGGTTGCGAAAAATGCGCCGCTAAATATCGAAACGGAGGCCCTCGGGCGGATGAAAGGGATATTTAATACGGAATTTCTCGTCGCTTGTATAATTTTTACGAAATTACTCGTCCACTCTGTATCCCAGTTCGTGTCATCTTCTATTTTTACCGCTGAGCATCCTGTTCGAGATTCATGTAGGCCGCAGTTAATACGCAAATGGCAATTACGCTTTGTAAAGAGCCGGGCCAAGAACGCAGAGCGATTTTACTCGAACTGAAAACTTGAGCTTCGCATAAGAAATGAGTTGTTGATGAAACGCCAACGTCGTTTTTGCTATTGTTTCCCACTTCAGGAGCCTTTGTGGTTTTCCGTCGATTCCCCAGAATCAAAATACCTACAGCTCGACTATAACAAAACGATTTTTTTAATAACATCGGCACAATGCTAAGGGTGTTTAGATTCGATTGTAATGTATACACATTTATCAATTGATTGTGGTTAGGATTAATGTATGCACGAAGGTATGCAAATTCGCTTGTATAACGAGGAACGAAGTGGATGCCGGTACGGAAGGAAGGAAACCCTATACCCACGTATTTCTAGGAGACATGGTGGTTAGGAATTTGGATATCTCACGGCGATCATTCACGCGCACTTTGTTCCGTCTTCCCGTAGTTACAACTTCTTTAATAAACACATAATAGGTAGCGTTTCAGCGATTTTCGCCGATTATTTCTCACGCAGATATTCCCCTAATTGGGTGATTAACACGTATACGGGCAACTTCGCTGGATTCGTTATTATGCTCGTACGTTTTCCCGAACTTGGTAGTCGCCTTAATTTAAATTTTTCCAGCGAATCGTCGACGTTAATGGGCGCTTTCCGGTTGGTTTTTTTACACTTTACGAAACGTGAGCAATTAACCGCCAACAGCTGATGATCCGCATTTAGCCGAATAAAGTGACCTTATGAGAATGCTGCGTATACATTCGCCTCATCTGAACTTAAATGCTCCTTCCGTTTTCTTTAATTCCCTTGGCGGATAAACATCGTTAACTGCAAGTGTGAATGTGTGACGCGAAGTCATTATTTTAACTCGCTTGGATATTAGATAATTTCTGCTAAGTGAACTGTAGATTAGAATGCTTGCTACAATCTCTAATGTGTACACAACACATTTTTATTCCCACTACTTTATATGCTACACTATTATACGTATGATGAAGGGATTATTAGTAAACAACTAATCAAGGAGTTTACTCAAAGGAAAAGTCTATAAAAACCGTAACTAAATAGTTCCGGTACTTCCGGTGCTCGTAAAGTGTGCCACTAATTACAAAACGTCCCGGAGCGTAACTCCCAAATTGATTCGAAAAAAGGTCCTTAGCATTCGAAAAAAATATCAATTACCGACTCGTGCCGGTCGAAATTAGAACGAGCTTCCTTCCTTCCTTCCTCAACTATATCAAGCGGCTAGTCGGATTGGAATATGCGGAGGAAAAAAAAACTGTGCGGGTCCTGCTGAAACTACCGGAAGGTAACGTGACGTCACGAGGTGTGATTGTCCACCGGAGATGGGCCCATTGATTGTTGAGTTTCCTCTTCCGTTTTTGTGTTATTCTACCTGTGATTTGGGATTGGCCGAAACCCGCGTAAAAATTGATGATAGCCGGTCGGCGGCGGGAAAAGCGCTGAAAAATTCAAAAACGAAACTACTTCGAAAAGTGCCCCCTTGTTATCCGAAAAAACGAGGCAAAATTCCGAGCGAGGGAAATTTTTATTGCGGCCCAGAAATGCAGAAATAATACCCACAGAGAAGGCGAAAACGGAATTCAAGTGGGCTTTCTAACAAACTTTTGCGCTGCATCGACGAGAATCTCAATCCTTTTTCTGCATCTTGTTAGGTCTCTCGCTTTTTGCTGGAAAACCTTGTAACCGTTCATCCCGCATTCAATGAATTATTCGAGGAGATATGATTAAAAGCTCCACAAGACACTAAATACATCGCCGCGTTCGCGCCGGACCGGCTCGTTCTCGCCGGCTCTTCGCCCGTTCGAACGCGCCGAGTAATCGACAGGGCGATAGTTTAATTTTTTCCTGCGCCGAAGCGGCAGATGAAGAAATCACATTTTCCACTCCAAATCTCGCCACCCCGCTCCGCCTCCCCCATGACCACTCACAACCCTTCCAGTCTTAACTATGCGATGCAAAGATGCATTGCACTTGGAGATTCTTTTCACCGAGCCGAGTTCTAAGGGAAACGCGGCATTCTTACCAGAAATTTATTCATAATATGCCGTGCATTTTAAACAGAACATCTTATAAATGCAGCCGACTTTCTCAAATACGAAGAATCCCGCGGTGCGTCATTAAAAACTCATAACTTTTTTATATCTTCCTAGTTTTTAATGAATATTGAAACTACAACGGGAATTCGTTTGTAGGCGAGAACAGTCGGAAAATCGTTATTTACTACGCAATATTTAGGTATTATACTGCAAGATTTTCTACTGGATAAATTCTTTCTTTCAGTGTAGGCGCTATTAATTAAGGCAAATGCGGACGGGTGGAAAGAATAGGTGTGTGTGTACGTCGTATTCTTATGAACGGGAGAAAAAAGTTACTGGGGTGTTCGTAAGTTTCCGTATTTGCCTCGCTTCGCCCCCGTTGAATGCATCACATCTTAGAGGGTTAAAAACAAAAGACCAGACTGCTCAAGTACGTACTCTCCCTGCCTCACAGACATGCTTATTAATATATGAACATGTCGTTACTTTCTTGCAGTCGAATCGATACGCATCACACTATAGGGATTGTGAAAACATGTTTTTTCAAGACCTCCTCCTTATGCACGAATTTTTTATTTCCGGCCGTATCGCGGAAAGATTGAAGCATTGTGAGCTTGATGTGTATGTAATAAATAGTGTATACGAGAAGCAGTAAATGTTGCAAACTTATGGTAGATCTTGGTTTCTTACGCAAAGCGATCCCCTGTCAATTTAAAACATTTTATACGACCACCCGTAAAGAACAATAGCCAAGTAGGTGGTATATCCGGAAAACGATATTTTTTATTGTATCGAGGTGTCTTTTTATTAGGAGTTTTATAATCTGATACAAGGGAAGAGAATGACTTTTAAAAAGAAATGTCCTAAACATTTTCATGTTTATTATATTTTCACCGGTTATGGCTTGTCGCAATTTCGGATTTACGTTTACTCACGTGATAAGAATTTTTATAGTTAATTCATGGTATAAAAGAAAGCGCTGTTTTATTACGCCATGTCTAATTTATTGACACTTTTCGGGAAAAGGTTTCCATCATATTATATGCCTTCATAATGCTGGTACATATATCGAATCGCTTCTTTAGATCTACAACAAAGGGTTATAAAAATATTATTCACGCTTTATGGGCATCTGTTTACTTGGAAAATTCAGATTGATTAAGGATGTAGGGTGGTTATTTTTAGCTACTTTTATCATTGCAAGTTAAGATCGCACGGAAAACCGGACTGTATGGTTGAGCTTTTACACCCTTTCTTTGGCAGATTAGAAATAAGAAGCCAAAGGTTATACTTTTGACCCAAATAATCCTCAAATTTAATCGACTTTTCTTTACCTAATAGGTTGTAAACACTTCTATTATTTTGAATTCTTTTTCCCTTATTCAATTGAAACATCATTCCAGGTTTTACAACACAAATGCACTCATTATACGGCGATGACGAATGACTTAAAACTTTAAATTGAAAACTCTCGTGCTGAAAATTGCAGGTTTTGGTCTCTCCTTAATAAAAGTAACGAAAAAAAAAAGCGAATCACTAAAGCCGCACAAATTGTCATTTCCCCGTATACTTTTCACTTGAACCCGTAACTTTTATTGGGTTCTCTTACCGCTCTATGTAATTGTCTTTAAAACGTGTAATCTAACAGAATGTCCCGTAGTCGCTATTAATTTCTTATAATGAAAAACGGCGTATTTTTTCCCGGATTACCATATATGCACCTGATTATTACGTCGAGCAGGTAGGTTTAAATCGAATTAAAACTAAGAAACGAAAAAAAAATCGTCTGATCATTATTCAAAGGGCATCATTTCAATGTAATCGCTGTGATGTTTTATTAACCGTAATTCTTGTGATTACAAAGTACAATCTGAGTTTGTTTCCTATACTGTATGACCTAAAAATACAATTTTCCACTTTGCTTTATATTAAATATTAAATTTAAACGGAAATGTACTTACCTCCCGTAGACTATGTTATTCAGATTTTTTTCACCGATTAATTCGCCTTAAAAATTCATAAACGCATAATTGTTGTTCATATTATTCTTCTCTGAAATTTGCGTCGATAAAAAAATATTAATTTTGCATGAGTTTATTGATTTTTATAAGAATTAAAATAAGTTATTAGAATACGATTTTCTTGAAAAAAATCGAACTCCTCGTAGATAATGATTTTACTTCGTCACTTTGTATCCCGTCCTTGCCGTGCTAACGTAGTGATTATCGCCTTATTTCATTCCCTAGCTTCCTCATTATGCATTTCCTTTACACTGATTTCTCTCAGCAAGGGTTTACTTTGATTCCATTCCTTTCTCATACGGAGGCCAGGATATTAAATAATTATTTTTACGATTATTTCATTACTCGTGAGATATTCGTCTTGGAATAAATTAGGCCAGACCCTTTATAATAACTAATAAACTATTTAATACGATTATTATTCACACCCCCTTAGTAAAATGTTAATACCGGGTGAATCAGCGCGGAATCGAATAAGTATCTCAAGATAAAAGTTGTCATATCGCATTCATTCAAGATCTCACTTCCTTCCCGGCCCCGATACATCCGGGTATCTGGTACTTTAAGATAATGCGCTTTTCTACAAGTTGTCAGCTCGCATTCCGTCGATAATTCGCCCAAGATTCGTGATACGAAACCAACGGCGCGTTGTCGGGTTAACGCATGTTGATAAAGTGAACGTTAGATTAAAATAAATCGATGTAATTGGCAGACAAAGCTCCGAGGAAATTGTTATTACGAATGATGTACGTAGGAGTCGACACGTTTCCTTATTTCCTTTCGGTTTTCCGGTTCTAATTTACATTCGAGACCTCGGATACGCTGAAATCAATTACGATAATTGCTCAAAAAACGATTAATATGAAATTCGCGTTTTAATATGTTGCTGTTAACCTAACAAATTCCCGCTCCGTCCGTTACAGGTGTGTTAGATCTTTTAATTCGATTAGACGAGAGCGAAGGCTCGTATTAGGGGTAGGTGGCATATGGCCTGTTGGAAAGATGGACTTCCTGCGAATATCGCGAGTGTATGAATATTTCCTGTCCGTCATGCGAGGTGAACACCAGAAATTGTTCCCACCGTTGCGCCGCGGTGATATACTCTTAATGAATAAGACAAAAACGCATATCAGGTGGTGCGATATGAGGGTGAATATCCCCGTGTATTCCGCCTAACGAAATGCATGGTCGCAGATGTACAATGTAATTATCTTTCCTCGAAATTTATAACTAGGTTAAAATATACGAATATTCTAATTTATTCTAATATAAAGTAGGTAAAGAAATACTTTTTCTATAAACGTATACCTCTACCTAATTCCCATTTTTTATTCGTTGTAACGTATTTTCCCAAAAATCGAATAAGAACGTTCTCACGAGACCGGGCCCAACGTGAATCTTGAAATAACTTCTTGTGACCCTAAATTTTTTCTTACCAGTTTACGTTGCACCTTGCCTTCATTGGGCTATACCTGCGGCACACAAAACGTAAACAGTTTATATGTACAAGGCTCTAAAGGTGGATGAATTCAAAGAAAACTAGAATCACAATGCGCTAAGAATTGGCAAGGTCTACTTGTTAAAACGTGCACCGCTCTTGTGGGTTTCGTTGGGGCTTATTTATTGTAACACTTACCGGCGAAATAAACTGGTTTAATTTTAAATATAACTGAATTATTTAAAATATTCGAAACAAATTTAAAAGCGTTATTAATACAGTTAAACGGGCAACGTTTAAGTAATTCGCTTCCCGACTAGAAAAAGAGTTATCGTTAGCGGTATCATTAATTTCCTAGCGCTGTTCCGTTGAGGGTGACTATCAACTAAAGATCCACCCTAACGTGTCCAAGTATATTGTTTGTAATTTCGCTTCTTCACATGCAGACGGTGCCATATGGCACAAAACTTTGCGTACTTTACTCGAATTCTCACAACGCTTTACCATCTGTTAGATTAGATTAATTCTCCTGTAATTCTAACCAAAAAAATATACTGGCAAATCGTTGAATTGTGTGTGAGTGTAGTATGCGTTGAATAATGATTGGAAAATACTAGTTTCTCTGTATAAAGTGATGATGAATACTTAGTGCTGATATCAATAGAGATTAATTTAGGCTAGGTTCCTGTTAATGAGTGCCAAAGCACATCTATTCATTAAAATTGTTGACATATACACGGGCACGATTCGAAAAATTAAACGTATACACCAGTTTCTATTTTTGATCGATCGAAAGTAAAAAATTGTACGTAGATACGTTTGATGCAATTATCGACATAGTAACGATCCGAAAAATACGAAACGCTGATATTTTTCGTGAAAAAAAAGAGCGTTTATTATAGAAGGAACGTTGGTGAATTCGTGGACGTGCATATGTGTAATAATAATAATGTTTGTATGTATGAATGTATGTATGTTCATGCGTCCTTCGCTGATAAAAAAAAACGGTCTGGTGTGTTAGCGAGACCGATTCCGATCGGAGTATGTGTGTAGTTGTGTCGACGAGTCGACCGAAACTAGCGGGATCAACAGTTGTGCAAAGACCGCAGGTGTTCGCAGTCTCAGCAGACGCCGTCCGCGTCCGCGTCCGCTGCCACGATCCGCATCCCTCACGTTCACGGTCTCTCTGCTTTCAGGTATCGACATGGGCGACTATTCTTAAAGTGGGGACGCTGATCTGGAGGGGGACCTGCACGACCAATAACGCTCCAACTTATGATGTCATCGGAGGAGGAGACAGAGTTCGGTTTGTATACAGATAAGCTCCTGAAGAAATCCAAAAGAACTAGACAGCGTGTGGACGCCGGCGAGCCGCGTAACTCCTACTCGTCGATTCCGAATTTCAGTTCGCGACCGGCTTTTCTCGGCGGCGGTAATAATTTGTACGGCGCCATTTTCACCCAACAGCAACAGTTCGGTCTGTTCGGGCCGGGGTTCGCGCCCGCGAAAATGTTGAACGAACTTCTCGGTCGGCAGAAGCTCGATAGCGCCGGCGAAGGCGAAGACGCGAAATACGACAACGTGATACGGTGCGATAACAGCCCTCCGAGCGGCGAGCAGCTCGCTCATCACATGCTGCGGGATATTCTGCAAGGGAGGAAACACGAACTGATGGCACTTGAGCAAGACATGCGCAATGGGCAAGACCACATCATGAACAACAACAACAACGAACCAAAGACGAGTCCGGAGAGGAACGATGTCGATTCGAAAGAGTGCATAGGCGATTCGAACGAGAAACAACAGGATTTGATGGAGGAAACTCTGAACGGTATGGAAACGGAATCCTTGCCGTCGCCGAAAGTGGAACCTTCTAGTCCGGCGAAACCGGAGGACGCGAAGAAAGCCAGAGTGGAAAATATCGTGACAAGTATGCGATCTAGTCCGGCACCGCCGCAAGTGAACGGTTGTAAAAAACGAAAACTTTATCAACCACAACAGCACGACAGCAACGCCGAAAGATACATGGACGACGACGAGGAAGAAATAGAACCAATTAGACAGAAACGAGTCGAAAAGAACATTCTAAAATCCCAATTGAGATCGATGCAAGAACAATTAGCGGAAATGCAACAGAAATACATGGCGTTATGCAATCGAGTCGAACAAGGTTCCGAAGAAAGTCAAGAAATCGAAGAGATACCCAGTGATAGTGAACACAGCAAACGATCGGTATCCCCTTTGCCGATAACCACGAATACGTCTACACCAGTGCAACAACAACCCACGTTAGCGCAAGAGGTGAGCAAATTGAAAATCAGCCATCCGGGTCCGCCGTTTCACAACGGTTTTTTACACAATCCTCATCAGCACATGAGCAACGCGGCCGCGATGTACCTAGGCGTTAGCCATAAATTATTCATGGAACAAGAAGCCAGACTAGCCAAAGAAGCAGCGGCCGCCAACGCGGCCAGCAATGAATCACATCAGCAAATACAATCATCCCAACATCAGAGCACCCCGAAATCCGAGCATCATATCCAGGAACGACTGAGCATCATTAAGAATCTGAATCCGAACGGCGGTACGGACTTGGAGGGCCTCGCCGACGCTCTAAAGAGCGAAATAACCGCCTCGTTGTCGAATCTCATCGACTCGATACTGCACCGGTTCGTCCACCAGAAACGGTGCAAGCAACAAGACGCAGCCACGGCGGCCGAACAACTCAATAAAGACCTATTGATGGCGTCGCAGTTATTAGATAGAAAATCACCGAGGACCAAGGTGGCGGAACGACCGCAAGCTCCTCCGCCTCCGCCCAATCATCAAAATCAAATGGTAAATGGAAACGTGGGTTGTCCGACGATGATGCCCGTTCATAATATTCATAATAACATGCAAAAACCCTCTGATCTTCACATACGACCTCCGATGTTTCAGCATCCAAAACCTCCAGGTATTAGCGCACCTTTGTACGGCATGAATTCGCCCTTTTGCGTCGCCAAGCAGGAAACCCCCGAGCAAAACGAAGCGCTCAGTCTCGTCGTCGGGCCGAAGAAGAAACGTCACAAAGTCACCGATACGCGAATCACGCCGAGAACGGTCAGCAGGATCCTGGGCCAGGACGGCATGGGCATGCCGCCCTCCTCCATGGAGCCGAATACCTGCCCCTCGCCCAGGCCGCCCCCATATCACCAGCCGCCGCCGATGTTGCCCGTCTCCCTGCCGACCTCGGTGGCGATTCCCAATCCCGGCCTCCACGAATCTCAGGTTTTTTCGCCCTACAGCCCCTTCTTTCATGGACCAAGTCACGGGCACCACATGGCGATGCAGGTATACAAATTACTAATTATATCTTACATTTAATCAACTTTGAACACAATTAAATTTAATGAGCAATTAAAGAAAAATTAGAAGATACTTGTTAGGTTGGCCCTCGTAATTTTTGCTCTTTAGAAGATTCCAACTTCCAAAATTAGATATGCACAGATCGGCATAAATAGCTAGATACGCTCACGTCTCCAGCTATTTCTGCGGCACTGTAGAAATTTTTCTAATTGGGATTTTTGTTTGATTATAGGCTTCCTCCTCTCCGCCCCGAATGCACAAGATCGAGCGAGAATCACCGCCCGTACATCATCCCCCCACACTCCTCCATCCCGCTTTACTGGCAGCCGCCCAGCACGGGGCATCCCCGGACTATGGGCACATGAGAGGGCCCTCCAACGGCATGAAAATGGACAACGGTGATAGAAACTCAGACTGCAACTCAGGGGACATTTCTTATGACGGAATGCAGCCTACTATATCCTTTTTATGCAAAGATTTTGGTCAAAATCTTAGTGCGCATCATGTATGTATATTTATTATCGAATTCGGATCTACGATGTTTCAGTATGTTATTTTTTTGCCCATAGATAAATGTATCGTTGCTTTAATTCTATTTAAAAAAAAATCCATCGATATTTATTAACTATTAACGTACGATTACAATTTATTAATTCGTTGGAAACTAACTTGTGTAGCATATATGAGGTTTAACCGGCAATTGAGAATGTTTTAGTCTTCTTTTCTTCCAAAACATGTGATAAAATTCACTCTATTTCACATAAGACGGGTTCCCTCGAATCGAGAATTCGTAATCTCTATAATTTAAAAAGTTGGGAACGATATAATAGAATCCTAACTTTGTTTTAAAGTTGTACATTGTCTACCTTGTTAGTTTCCACGTATGTAATATTAAACGATAGATAAGTTAATTTTCTTTCTGGAATCGCGGACGAATTACTAGTATAGGGATTCTAATAAGGTATTATTCAGATTCCGTATTGATACCTTACGGAAAACTTAACCCTAGAAGATAGAGATTGAATAGGAAGACCTACAAGCGGTTTAAATTATATTATTGCGAGTCAAGATTACGTTCAATCGCGTCTTTGGTTACCTTCTTCTATAATAAATGCGATAGCAGCGAATTTAAATTTGAACATACTGAAATATCCGCGGATCCGATCGAATTATTTCATTGATATTGAAGTGATTCAATAACGTGTGTCGTTTGGACTCGGTTTTTCATGAAAAGTATTTTTGTACACAATATAGAACGGTATTTCCTTAACTCCTGAGCACTCGTCAACATTAACACCGATGCACCTCAGGAAAGCGAAGCTGATGTTCTTCTGGGTGAGGTATCCGAGCTCGGCCGTACTCAAAATGTATTTCCCGGACATCAAATTCAATAAAAACAACACTGCCCAGTTAGTGAAGTGGTTCTCGAATTTCAGGTGAGTTACGCAAACCTACTATTTTAATATACGCGCGTTAATTTAAAACACAAACAAAAATAATACAACGAGCTGAAACTTGGAAATTTCTACATAAAATTCTTTATGAAAACTTCATGCTAACTCGTTCAATACTCTACGCTTTTTTTTAATTAGCACAGCATTGACTAATTAGCGTCTAACTAAGTTCAAGTTACAATTTTATTCCGAAACGAACTTACAATACGAATTTTTCCGTCCTTTGTTCCGCAAGCAAGCTCTTCGAGGTTTGATGATCTTTTTCTCGTTGAGAAAGAAAGTTGGAATTTTAATTCGTAAATGCATTGTTGCTGCGGAGAATAATAGAAATACATACATTGTCGTTAATTATTTAGATAAGGGTAGCGTTTCGCGATGCTACCCTAAGTACACTGGTAATTATAAGACTGAAACTGATTTAACACTTAACTTTTAAAAAACATCATTGTTGCGGCTGTTCGCGAAGAATTTGGAACAATTAATAACGAGCGTAATTTGTATAATGGAGTTTTGCTGCGAAATACCCTGTTATTCGTGGGTTTCCGTTGAAATGAAATTTTTAATGAATTAGAATTTTTTTAATCACCTCCGCGTTGCAAAGACGGTATTTTTGATCGTTTTATGGCTGATATTTCGGGAGCAGGGCGAAATCAGTTTGACGTTTCGAATCGAATCAAGGTGTGTAATCTTAATTAAAAATTAACCGAAGTCCATTTGAGGAAAATTAAGTGACCGGACGTAATTTAACGGGGTAGGTACACCTTCTCTCTACGCCCGTTCCGCCTGCGAAATCGCGAGAGCTACAATCTTGCCGCACGAGCGTATCAATAATTAATTACCTTAATTGGTGAATATTGATTAGTGAATGTTCATAAATTGTTAATTATAACCTCGGGAAGCTCGGCGTTAGATATTGATACGAAAACATATGCTTAAAACAACAATTGGGCAATAAAAGCGAACGTATCATCGATCGTAAAAAATATTTTATTATCGAATTAAGACGTGTTAAAAAGCACATTGAAAAACATAATAATAAGTACATACAATGTAATTAGGAGCTTATTTTACAGTTTTACATGCAACCTTAATGATTTAAAAATCCCTCGACGTCAGCCGTAATTCAAACGTAATTAAAAATCATTCAATTAAGGTCTTGAGTCTAATTAGTGGGGTAGGCCTTTTTCTTTACATCCAGGGGATGTTTTTCATTACTTTGGGCTCAGTTGTTATCTCACTTAGCTTGTTAGCCTCCACACACATATAATTAGTAATTAGTCATTTAGTATAATATGATTGTATTGTCAACATCGTTAAGACTTTTTAATTATATTTTAGTACGATACTTCCTACTTCATTTTCTTTCTCATTAAAAAAAGCTTTATATTGTATCTAAATAATTGATTATACAATATAGTACAAAAGTTATCCTTTTAAAAATGATATTGGCTACGACACTGGTAAATAAAGAAACCGAATTCGTCAGGTAAGTAAGTCACAAGAGGGTTCCTTGGAAGCAAAAGACGTTAAACGACTACAAAGGATTTAACAGCTGTGCCTTTTGATTTACCCTCCCTTTTCGGTTTTACCTTCCGGACCCCGATGTTCAAGAAATTCCCATAGCGTCTTGAGAAACGGAATAAGGCACGCGCCTTATCCAACGAACTTCGAAAGAACGAAACGACGGTTATATCTTTTATTTATATTTATTCAACTGCCATCAACCAAAATATCGATAGGGCTTTGTCGCTTTACCTCCATTTCTTAAGCATCTTTAAGATACAATTCATGAGGGTATTTTTGACTAACGATTTATTTTTACGACAGTATAGCACAGAATTTAATTAAGTCGTAGTAATCAAGAAAATTGTTATCTACAATCGAGTATGGAGTTCATATCTTGTTACCAAGCGTTAAAGCTGATAGATAACAGAACTCATATGGGGAGGTTTTCCGTAATCTTATGTATTGCCAGTATGACGCTAATGATTGGTAAACAATTTTCCGAAAATGGAAAGATAAGTCCCATCTAGTAATTACTTATACACCTAACACGACTTTCACGCTGTTTAAACAGATGTGCGTATCTCGATAAGATAAGAAACCCAATGGCAGGTTTTTAATATATCCACTTCGACGATAAAAAAAGGAATATGGAAATTATTTAGCGACGTAAGGGTCTTATCTGGATGCCTACAAACGGTGTTTCGCGATCGATTTCGATTTCTAATACTTCCCCGACCCAACTTTGAGCCGTTTTAAACTTTTTATTGCAATTGAAGTGGTATTGTAGAAGTTAATTACCGTTTGCAATTAAAGTTGAAATTCGGTAATTTTACTTTCTTGTGAGCTTCCAATAACAAATCAAACGCTTCGATTTTATCGAGACGTTCGAACGCAAATCGTAAATGTACTATAACGCTGCATAATGCAGGATATGTCCTAGTTTTCTTGAGATTAGGCGCGTTGTATTGTAATAAATTGCGAAGAATTTTAGATACCGACGTCGGGAAAGCTATGTATCGTTCATTTCTTTGACCTCTTAAAGGTTCAAGCCCGCATTAGCGTTTTAAGATCACGTAAAAATACAGCACCTGTAGGCTGATAAAAAACACCGCTGCTGGTTGAATGCTAAGGAGCAAGAAATCCCCGACTAATTCCATTTTACATTTATTCTCCGTGCGAAAATTCCGCGTGCGTTAAGGGCGCAACCGTTCTTGGGAAACTAACGCGGCATTTTAATCGAGAAGCAACAGTTGTTAACGTTAATATTTTACCACCACTAATACAGCCATATTAATTATGTATGCCCAATTGGCCTATAATTGGCGTTTGAATTCAATGACATGACACTACCGTGTTTAGGTAATATTAATACCGATTCAACGTAAACATTCGATCTATTATCGCCGGATAACGACCACTTGATGGATGAAGATTTCCGGATTTGTGACGATCCGTCCGATCGTTTCGCATTCCACGAGTACTCGTTGGTTATATTCGACGAAAAAAAGTGCCCGAATGATTATTTGTTGTAAAAAATCGAGCAAAAAATGCTCGAATGCGCTTCTATTGTCGAAATAGAGGGGTGAATAAACCCCATAAGAGTGAAAGCAAGTCAATTTCGTCAGGTAAAGTTCGTAACGGTTTTTCGTACACGAACATCTGTTCATCCCTATATTCCGCAATCGTTTTTGTCCAAGCTATTTACACTAGACGCCTGTAATAGAAATTAGGGATACCGGTAGATAATTTACTGATATTTAAAAGGAAATTTTTCATTTTCCAGGGAGTTTTACTACATTCAAATGGAGAAGTACGCGAGGCAGGCCGTCTCCGAAGGAGTTAAGAACGCTGACGATCTGCACGTTAGCGGCGATTCGGAACTCTACAGGGTGCTCAATTTGCACTACAATAGAAATAATCACATCGAGGTATGCGGCCCACAGGTTCGTGAATTTATACCGAGACATCATCGCAGAAAACACGCTTTTTATTTTTATTTATTGATCGTTTTTGAGGGTGTATGTGAGTGTGCTATGTTACTCGCTATGTAGATGATCTCGGGAAGTTCACGTACTTAATTTTTATTTTTTATTTGCTTTCGACAACATTTCATTGCATACATAAAATTAGGGTGTATCAGTAGTTTAGTCGCGTGAATGGTGAGCGGTAATTTTATGAAAATTGTGTTCCAGGTTCCTACAAACTTCAGGTTCGTCGTGGAGCAAACCCTCCGGGAGTTCTTCAAGGCGATCCAGGAGGGTCGAGACGCCGAACAATCCTGGAAGAAATCCATATACAAAATAATTTCGAGGCTAGACGATCCGGTTCCGGAGTATTTTAAATCTCCCAATTTCCTCGAACAACTCGAGTGACGGGTTAGTGATATGCGATCGAAGGGGGCGCCGAAAGGTGCCGCCTGTTAGCGGTCCTCAACACCAAAGGGAATCGGTGACGTATCTCACAAACTGTCAACAGTTTTCGTTGTTTTTATTGGTTTTTGAAGACGTCGAAGTTCGAGAGAACCTTGCCATCTTTGAACGCATCCGAACATTTGTTGATATAGTTGTGTTAAGTTGGCAGCGAAGACTTAATAATTATATATGGGTTCGTTAATTGCGAACGATGAATACAAATCAATCAATTCTACAGTGATTTACCTGAATATTTACCGGATAAATATTATTAAAGTCAAGTCTTAAGTTTCTACAAACCAGCAGTTAGCAAAGTTTAAAATCTGCATCAATACTTTCGTTGAAATTTCCTTTGGGCACGAACTTATTTCCGACCACTGTAAACTGTAAATCTGTTTTGTACATAGAAACAAAAATGTATATAGTATTTATCGCTTATTTTTATTTATAATTATTAATTATTAATTACATTCCTAACCAAAGTTATATTTTTGCTAGTCGTTTCTAGATTTTATCTTTTATTTTATTCGACATTGTGCACCGGGACTTTTGTACAATTTTTCTCACACATATATATTTAATTCTCGGTGCACAGCGTCGATTGATTAAATATTATTTTAGTACAATTTTATTTCTTCCTGTATAAAATACAGGGCGGTATAAAATTATTCATTTTATTGGGTAGATATGCCTAATTTATAGCACTTGAGCCTTCAGGAGACTACTGCATATGAAGAAATGCAAAACCGACTGACTCGTATAAACACTTTAACATTATGAAGCTCGATTAAAGAAGTTTATCTCAATAATATTTTGGACTAAAAATTATTTAGTTTAAATGAAACGTTTTAAAATAAAACTTTTTCGTTTGAACTTAATAATCGCCAACATTACCTTCGCATCGATTAGTTTCTGAAGGCTCAAATATCTTTAGTTCGTCTCCATTTTCACTTCGAAATTTTGTTTATTTGTATGATTTTTTTACTGTTTTATTTAGACTAGTTGCTCGTTTTTATTTTTATTTAGCAGCATATTTACCTGATAATTTTTATGATTTAATCTTAAGTTACACGCGCACAAATCACTAGTGTAATAATACACGATCTCTTTAACACTGTGTGAGGCAACTAGTCATGTATTAATGTGAAATATATTTTAGTTTGGATTATTTTTCGCTCGTTTTTTTTTATTTTCGCTTTGATTTTTCGTTCGATTTAGCTCCATTGGCAGTTCTCAGGTTTACAGTGGAGGTAAAAATAATTTAGGGCCGAAGTAAAAATCGCAAAATGAAATTTGTATATAAAAATTTAGACGTATTCCTTCTCATCCCACAATAGTTACAGTCACATCATTAAAAGAAATCAAACAATATGGTCCCGAGAAAAATTATCTTAGTCTACAACTAGACTAAGGAATTGTGATTTTGCTGTTCCTAAAGTTATATATTCGAAACTGCCGAAATTCGAAAGACTGCCATTCAATTACGATTAATTTCGAATTTTGTTGGATTTAATGAATTTAGTTTCGTTTCAAAATTGATCGTTTGGGTATTATTAGAAAAGTCTTTGGTTGTATTTGCGTTGAACTCGGGACCTAAAACAGGTACATTACATTAATTAATGACGTTTTTTAAAAAATTAATATAAGATAGTTATTTATTAGAATTAAAAAAAAAGTATTTAACGTTGTCGATTGTAAAGTACCCCAATAATGCGGGCAGTTCCCAAACTCTAAAACACCTGGTTCTTCAAATCAAAACTGTAATTAAATTTTTATTATGTCGATATACTGAAGAAATTAATTAATTAACGAGATATAATTTACTGTATAATACATTATCTAACCACAACTTCAGCAGATGTAAAATAAAATGAAGTTATCGTTTAGTTCTTCATTATCTTCTTCTTAAGCTATACAAAAGTCTATAGAAAACAATGTCTGAATTGTATGCGATTCTTCAGTTAATCGACGACAACTCTATAATATACATAAATGTAAATAAGCTTATCTCCATTCAATAGATGTAAAACGGGTAGTATGTGCACATATATTCGGTGTTAATTTCTGAAATAAGATAAGAAATAGCGAACCAGGTTAAAAATTCTAAGTACAAAAGTTTGCGAACTGGCAGCGTGTAACAATGGGATCATGAAGAGAATACCCAAGTGCTTTATTTTTAAATGTTGTTTAGAATAAAATCCTGCAGATTTTCACTTGGCTATGGACTGGCGTATTGATAAGTAAGAAGCAGGCGTTTTGTATGTAAGATCGGATTATTGTTTGGATGATAACTTGGTGTCTCGTTAGAAATGATCAGTCAGGTTAAATTTATTTGAAAAATATAACGATTTGCTTGAGTTCTATAAGTTATTATGCAGGAATTTGATTTGGTGTTAATTCTGGTGATTTTAATTCAGCAAACAATATTAGTGTCTTAAACTTTATAAATGAGTGAATTTGAAAAATATGAATTTATTCTACAATAAAGTTTAAAATAACTTAGATGTTTGAATGCAATTTTTAATACCTCATCACACGATATATAGAACATAAAATACATGATTATTTTAAAAATAAAATACAATAGAGAATTTTCATAGACTTGGTTTTTTTCACACGAATTTGACTTGACTGAATCGTGCTTCTTGTTTATAATTATGTTAGTCCGTGAACTTGACAACTAAGACCTCAAAAAGTTACTGTTGGTTTTAACAATTCACCCAACTTTAACTTCTCACAGATATAACCGACGATTTTGACGATATCATCAATGCGAGAAACTTTGTCCGTGCGTCTACGATCGATTCCGCATTTCCAACAGCAGAATGAAAGGTGCGATTTTTGGGGAATTTTTCATTATTATGGAAATACGCTACAATTTTTCATTACCAGAAGAATTAAGAGGGTTTCATTCTGACTCTACACATCCGTAAATTTCCCATAATTGTACGCAATAAAATTACAGTAAAAGTGAATTACAGTTAAGTCGATATTTTCATAATAGTAATAATTCGTCGAACAGCGCCTTTTATCGTTAATATTTCTGTCTATTTGAGGGAATGCCGGAGTTTCGAAGCGTATTTTAAAATAGTAGCGCACGTGCCGATAAGTCTCTCGCCTCAATTCGCTGTAGCCGAAAAGCGGAAGTAGGCTATTGTTCGAATTGTTGAAGACAAATCCAACAGATGAATTCAGAAAAGACCTGGAAAAGGTCCCGGAGGAATTACATTGCTTTCTGGATGAGACTGTAAAAGTAATTTTTGAGGTCGATCCAAAACCCGATTTGCTGTCGGGTCGTAGTGTAGATTCCCTTCTGTAGGTAGGATTCCCCAAAACCCCCTGCGTATTTTAACCTATGAGTTATTGGTTTTTGATTGCTGAACGGGACGTTTTCATTTCCAGTGGATTTTCGGCGGGATCGTTCCTTATTAGTGAGACTAGAATCAAACTTTTAGATTAGTGTTGAGGGATTGAGATATTTTATCGTTTTGGAAAAATAAATTATGTCTAAATTGTTGCAATGGCAAAATTCCTATTATAAGCAAATAGAAATCTCGCGAAAATTACTGGAAAGGGAAAATGTCAATTCAGCGATTCGTCCTAAGTAATATTTTTGCAACTTTTTGGCAGTTTTTACGTGTTCGTTTAATCGAGGTACTTCAAACTATCCGCACCGAAACGTCCAAAGGTGTAGTGATTATCCAATTTTTCGTTCATAATCACCCATTCCGATCAATTGATCCGTTTCAAATACGATGTAATCCAATCGTTACCAATTAGATTGCAAGTATAGGACCTACTAGAAAGAAACTTTGAGGTTTATTCAAAAACTAACATATCAGTAATCATGTTCATCACTGCAATGCTAATAAATAGTTCTGAATTTCCTGAACAAATTCAAGTACTCACACACTTTTTTAATACACACCACAGGCGTTATCATCAACCAAATGCGGTAGCCAAATACTCGTATTTACTGGTTTGTTAGTTCATCGACGAAGGTCTCTAAAATTTGAAGTACCTTTACGATTTTTTCGTTTTGCATTGTTTGGTTTCAATGCACACACATTTGGCGACATCTTTGGCAATAAGCGGCTTCTATAGCATGCTGAAAAGCTTCCGTATATATTCCAGCAAAATATCCGCCAGCAGGAGATTAATATAATTTTATTTTTACTTACCACAACATAGTTTCGGCTATTCGAAATTACAATTGATGTTAATTTAATACACGGATGCATGTTTTTCCATATACCTAAATTGTACGAATACAATGGCTTTTGTTGGAATATAAAGCTGCGGTATGCGTGTGGAGGTTGACCACATTTATCATTTAGTTACAGGAGGTACTTATACTTTACAGATTTAACACTGTTCGGGAAAACATTTAGGTCACCGGTTCAAAAATGATACTTGAAAAAAATATCACGAAAAAAGTACAAGCTTATTTTAAGCACCTCTGCGCCTTAAAATTAAATTTCGAAGCAAAAATGATATGAGTGTGTATAACCAAAATCTGCCTTATTCTATTTTCTTATGACGAAAATCTCCTACCGTTATAGCGCTATTATTTGCTAGTGTATATCGTTCTTTACCACTGACACAGACGATTTTTAACCGTTTCTCCATAAAATTAATTATCAACTATTCTAGTCCAATATGTAATACATAGAATTTTGTGTGGATTGTAGTATACATGTACAATTGTTGGTAAAATACCCGGGTGTCTTCTTTGACTTCACCTCGGTTCGTAATATTTTCACATGAACTATCGTTTCCTTTATCATTCGCATTATTTTACAGGGTAGTCCACTAGTCATTCGATTTTTCTGTTCGTAAATAGCACTGGTTTTGCCCGAAAACGAATCTATTAACACCAAAAATTCCATTATATTTTCCACAAATATTTCTATCACCTCATTAAGCTCATTATTACTTAAAAATTCACACTAATGCATACTGCGTTCACCTACTGGGCTTATTTATTGCAATGGTTTTAATTTCACAGATAACAATAGTTCGAAAGTTTATACAAACTTTAGAATTTAACTCTATAAGAAACGTTTGTGGTAAAATACGTGAATAAATAATAGAAGTTTGGTGTTAATTAATTCGTCAAGAGTATGCAGAATTCCAACAACGCATTCGGTACACTCACCCCGTATTAAATAAAACAGACGTTAAGGTCAGAAAGTACCGATCGTTGTAGTACTCAATACATCCTAAACCAAGTTGGGTAAAATTTCAATCAATTTATTAATTATTTCCAATAAATCCACTCGATTAATTATCACAAACGTGATGGCTACTGAGAATCTAAAAAGTACAGTATAGAAACAAGCCGATCAATATGAAATATTTAATAATTTTGATTGAAATTTTAACCGACAAATGATACTGTACAGTATGTAACGATAACAATTTGTTTTGTTAGTAGCAAAATAGTTGCGTTGTGGCGGTGCAGGACCTCGCAGGAGCTCTCAAATCTGAAATAGCCATTAAATAAAAGTCACACTAAATCTGATGCAATAGCAATGAAGGCAACCAACCGAAACTTCTGCAGTTAGTCGAAATTTTCGTGTACCGGTAATAATTCATACTCATTCAAAATTTCACTGGGCCAATTCGTCCGTCAAAAAAGTGCCTTCAAAGTTGTTTTTACGAAAAAAAAAAAAATTACAAATTAAGGGCCCTAAATAGACACAACGCCCAACCAAAGCTCCTTCGAGGTCCTCGACTGCCTGCTGTCGTTCTGATTCGTTCAACCAAGAGACACTCGGTTACATAACATAAGATTATTTCTTAAATATTATATTGTTACGCTAAGATGGCCGCCATGGGTGTTTTTGTCCACCCAGGCTATACTATTTGTGGTATATAGTAACTTTGATTAGAAAGTAGATAATAAACATAACAGATTCAATGGTTTCAGTTACCCATGTTATAAACACAGGTTACGTTTAGCTGTTATTGTTATTTGTTAAGGCATTTACAACAGGAGCTCCCTCTGAGTCAATTGAGGAAACTATCCGTTTTTGCAGCAGCAATTTATAACCAATTAAACCAATCGACAATGAGCTACTTTTCATATTGAAAATATTTTGGCCAATTACTATTGGAAGATAAACGAGATGGAAAAATTTGAAGAAAATAAAATTACGTCGGATTTTTAAATTGTATACTCGAGCTTATTGTTGAGGGGTTTAACAGTAGGTAACCTATAGATACACTGTAAATATTTACACCTCACACATTTTGTACAATACAATGCATTCACACATACTCAACTGATTGTAAAATTCAAAATTCTCGCAGTTATTCACCAAATAGTTTCCGAAGGCGTGCAATATAACCAGAGATCGCCCTTGTTGTAACATGTTATCCATCTATTAAGTTTAATTTTGTCACCAGATGACTCTTTCGGTCTTCCTCATGTAAACTCGACAACGACGTTTTTCAAGTGACAATCGTCATGCGTATGAAAAGCCACTAAATTATGTCAAAATTTTGGCTTCTAAATTTCCGGAAATGCAGCTGCACCAGTTGCATGGATATTTCAAATTGAATTTACCACTCATTTGGCAATGGTTCACAAATATTTTTCGATTAAAATTTACACATAACTCGAACTGTTCGAAATTTCCCGCCCGATTTTTCGGCTTGTTCCACGGAGAAGTAATTTCATTGCACATTTTCCCAATTCAAAAAAATACAGATACAACACAGCCGGATTTTATTTTAATTTAATTTTTGTACAGGGTATCTCAACATACTGTTCTATTACAAAATTATGTAGTAACATAAGATACCCTGTTCGTTCAAATTTTTTCATAAACTTTGATGCAATGAAATATTCTTCAATTAATCGAGAACTTTACTATCGATTATGAGGTATTGCCTAAATAAAAATTTCGGACAATAGGTGTGCCCATTTCGATAAGTATAAAAAGGAAAAGTGGAAAATTGGGTGTCGACTATCGAGTTATTAAACGTAGAAAGGTCGTGGCAAAGTTGTCGGGATTAAGTCATTGTCACTGGTGTTAACGCCACGAGGCTCCTATATCGTAGAAAATAAGAAAATGCGTCGATAGAATCGAATAAGAATGTATATTTAGTACAAAAAAAGCGAGATAGCTCAAAATTATTAAAATCCTCGTCACCGTTCTTCCACACCGAAAAGTTTATATGTGTAAAAATTTAAGAGTATTTTTATATTTATATTGGTGTAAATCAAAATTTGGTATTGACAAAATTATTGTAGAAATTTTAGGTTGATACATTTAATAAAAAATAAGCTTTAGGAATTTTTAAATGAATTTGTATATAAAAATTTATATAATATATAGAGATGGTTGGTAGATCGGTGAAAGGAAGATTGGTATATTGCGTTTGTATGGACGCGTGGCGACGTATACTATACTATATACGTACAAAGTACTCATAGTGTGCGGTAAAATGCACTTTTCCTACGTTGCTTTTTGTTTATTTAGCGTGTGCCGTATTCCATGTTACATTAGACAATTTTACTATTTGGTGTACAGCAATTGTTTCGGCTCCCACAGGCAAAGCAAAAATGTCTCTGGGATAAGCTGAGATGTTGTGACTGTGTTTTCATTGAGCAGTATAATAAATATATACATTTATTTGGATCTTACCATCTTTTTATTTCTATCTACCTTATTACTACACCTTATTACTACCTTACTACAACTATTTATCATCACAGAAGTTTATACAATCTAAGCAGTAATTAAATTACACCTAAGTGCATAAAAGTTTGCAATATGGTCAATTCTATGAATTGAACAAAGCAAGATAATTATAATGTAAAAGTTACAGCGGGAAAGTTGCTTTATGGAATGTCTAATGGAAGTTGCCTTTGTTGCACCCATAACTTATATTGCAAACTGAAATTCATCAATCTGTAGTCTGTAGATTAGTTTACCGTCCGACTAGTTTTATACATATCAGTTTACCGTCTGAGTAAATTTATACAGATCAATTTTCCGTCCGATGAATTTTACAAGTGCATAAAAAATTGCAATATGGTCTATGAGTTTTGGCAATTCTATATGAATTGAACAAAGAAACATTATTAAAATAACAATTGTTAGACTGAGTAAGTTTGCAATGATATAATCTTCCTTTCTTTTTCCTTTATAGGTGACTAAAGGAAGTTGTCTTTGTTGCACCCATAGCTTATATTGCAAATTGAAATGCTTATAATAATGCATTTAATATCAAAAAGTCATCGTTATAGATTTTATTTAAAATGATAGCCAAGTCTAAAAAAATATTAAGGCTTTTCCTTAATAAAATAGAAAAATAAAAAGCTTTTTCTGTTGAAAAGTTTCTCCAAAGTTTTTTTTGTAAAACGCCATCTAACACAGAGTACACGAATTAAAGGGCTTGGATTTACGGAATCCTGTAATATATTGCGAATAAATTTATAGAATCTTGTAATTCAAAGTAAGATAATTCAGTTATTTATCCATAGAGGACGCCACCAGGTTTAAATTTAATTTAAAATTTGCAAACAATATCTCTTAAAATAATTAGTTTTTTCATTGATGTAGTTATCACAATGAGACTTTTACTTTCCATCGCAATTAAGCAACAACAGTAACGAATTTATGGTTAGGAATTATGTTAATTTAATTTAATAATTAGGTACCTATATTGTAGATGACCATATAAAAAATAAAAAAAATAATAGGTACTGTTCAAATTATTAAATTACTAAGTAGCTTTGTTATTTGTTATTTGAAAACTTAGTTACAAGTTCCACAAATTCTGCATGCTTAAAAATTAAGGTACGTCTTAGTAGTACACCGTTATTTTGACATAGGCGAATTTTTAACAACAATAATTCGGATCGGTAAGTAACGAAAAACTCCCATTAAATAAGGTTGTTTTCTCAACTCGCCGGGCGATAAAAGCTTTTGCATATGAAAGGCGTCGCGCTATCTTCAAACTTTCAAATTATACAGCCCCGCTGGCTAGGTTATCGATTTCGGATAAAAAATGCTGCAGTTTTATGGGCGAACTATAAACTTGACAAGATTTACAACGCCCGTTTAGGATTTTCGCAGTCGGTGTCCACGCTAAAATAATTAGTTCACATCTGTCTGTCCTCATAAAGTTCTGAATTAAGCAAAAATTATTTATTTTTTTCGTGTACGACTCGTACAAGTCACGTGTATTCTTGTTTTTCCGTTTTGATCCCGTATTTTATTGCTACTTACTGTATATATCTCCTCTTCGCTTGCTAATTAACAAACTTGTAATCGTTTAAATTAAGTGTTAAATAAGGAATGATAATTGTCGTTTATTTTATTTGATTAATAGGGATTATTTGATTAATAGGGATTAATATCGAAGCGCCAACGTTAATAGAGATTTTTTAAATAAAAATTATACATCATACACATAATTGCATAATTGTTGTAAATTAATTGTGTAAAACGTAATTAAATCCACTTTAATGTTCATAATCAGTACTGTTAAAACGATTAGGTAAAAAATTGCATTCATCGATAATTCGTTCAATCACACAATTAAGGGATATTTTTTATTGATTTTTAGTTTAATTTAATATTTAAGTGTAGCCAATATGTCTATATTTAATTAGCACACTATATTATTACTTAGGTTCTGCTTCATTATTAGTATTTTTAATTATTTTTGAAAAATTCTAAGGCTTGTAAAATTGTAGTTAACTTGTGTAGATTTAATTAAAAGTTGTAATTAATTCGGGTGATAGAAACAAGACATATATAAAAGTAAGTGTTTATTAATAGTAGCAATAAAGAAACAAACAACGCACCTAGAAAGGTACTTAGACCGAACAAAGATATTAATTTGGTAAAATTTAATATCTAAACAAGACCAGGAAAATTTAGTTAATACCAGCAACACAGACGTATTACGATCCATAAACAACAATGCCGAGGAATATAACAAATAGAACACAGCATAATATCATAAACGGCCGATATAACCCCACTGGTATTCGTCGAATTGCAACAAAACTACTTTTGAATACCTGCCATCAAAACTCACTTCCCCGCGTTATTACCGCATAAAACACGCTTCTAAACTGCAGTCCTGCACATGCATTTACCCCACCGCTTAAAGTCGTAAATGACTGCTCCCCCGGCCCCACTGCACTGCCAATGCAACTTACTTCACTCGCCCGTTGCACGACTGACTGACAGTTGATTTCGCGACTACTCGCCCGACACATGCTCAACATTTTCCGCGTGCTGTCTTATCGGACCTGTTGCTTTTGCATCGAATTCACGGCCAGTCTCGAGAGCGAGTGCAGTGACTCCCGATTCTAATTAATTCTCTCTCTGGACCCACACACACACACACCGGTTGTTTCGATTTAGCATGGACTAGATTGGGTGGAAAAAAAATCAGTAGAGGATTAGACCATGTCCGATTCGCAGGAGTACGAGAACAAGCTGGACGTGAACGCGTCCAGCACGTCGGCGTCTCCGAGGACGCCGCCGAAGTGCGCCCGTTGCAGGAACCACAGCAAAAAGATCGCCCTGAAGGGCCACAAACGGTATTGCATGTATCGCTCCTGCAAGTGCGAGAAATGCCGGCTGACGTCCGAAAGGCAGCGCGTGATGGCCATGCAGACGGCGCTGCGGCGGGCCCAGGCCCAGGACGAAGTCATGCTGCGGAACGGGAACGTGAATCCCGAAGAGATAGGCATCGTGCCGGCGGGCCAGCAGAGCCCGCCGTTGGTGACGTCGCTGAGGCGACGCTTCGACTGCGATTCCTCCGGGTCGTCGCAGTGCTCCGATCAACTTTCCGCGAAAGTTATGAAAGTGACGCCCATACCGATGGGCCACCAGAGCCCGCCGCCGCCGCTCAAGAGGCGACTGGACTGCGATTTTTCGGGGGCCTCGCAGATGGGCGAGCCGCCCTCCAAGCTGATCCGGCTGACGCCTCCGTCGGAGATTCCATCCACCACCAGCACTAATTTTAGCTCTATTGTCGATTGCCATTCTTCCTACCCGCCAGATTGTAAAGGTAATTCTTTTCTTTTTTACGTTTTTTATTAATAAAATTAACACTATTTTTTGCAAAATAAGGGTGCATACTATTAAAAAAATATAGGGGAGTGATTATAGCTTCATTATAAATTAAAACCCCCGATATATATTTTTCTATCAAATAATGTAGAATTAAATTTTGCACATTATTTTTCTCAAAATTTTTGTCAATTATTGTGCTTATAAAAATACAGCCTTTAATAAAACAATAACATTTATACATTATTATAGCTTCCGCAAATTTATCAAAATTAGATCCTTTACTATACCATTAAATAGCTATTACGTACCTTCATTATTTTATTGAAGCAAAATTTTATACCGTAATCTGCAGATGAATTCATTAAATTAATTTTTTTTATTTAAAAGTTTACGATAAACTCAGATGTAGATATCAATAAAAATTTAAACAGAGTCACATTTAAACAGCCCACAATGTAATTTTATGCTTTTAGTAGTTTAATAAGTAATACAATCTCCATAATTAACAATTTAGTAATTAAAAAATCATTTGTGTACAAGATAAGTTAAATTCGTTTTGTATAATCGGAAAATTAAATTGATAACCTTTCTAAATATGTATATGACAAGTATAAAGGAAACACGAGCTTTTTTGCAATCAAAATTAACCAAATTCGCGACCCAAAGGCGAAAGAAATTATTAAAATTTGCGTTTCCAACTGTTCCTTCGGACGATCGAACGTTTTTATAATTCATGCGAATTTGAATTATTTAACAAGGTAATTCCAAACACGCCGGTGTGATGTCCTAATGTACCTAATTATAATTTTCTTCCCTCATCCCCATATTTTATGCCTTGAATATGTACGTATTTTTTAAATATTAAATGCGGGTTTTCAAAAGAAGTGTCATTTAAATTAAATTACATTAAAAATATATGAGAATTTTATTAAAATCAATGTTTGTATATCATTTTTTTGAGATTATAAGTAGCCAATTAAGAAGACAGTTTCTGTTACGTATTAATTGTTACGAATATACCCAAGTTTTATATTTTTTTTATTTTTTGATGGTTTATACATGCAGCCTGGCAGAGTGCCAGTTTCCGTCACGAATTCTTGTTATATTTGAATCAAAAAATGTATCAACATATTTGTCTTATGATCGTCTCTGATGATGGGATACTTAAATTAAAATTATACTGCAAACAATGCTAAATTAAATTTCACTCACATCTCACTTTAAAAAAATACTCAATAAAGGAGGGGAGCCAAACTTTTCCATTAGACACAAAGTATAAATAAGTATTAATGGAAAGTTAATCGTTGCATTCATTGATGCATCGTAACAAACAATCTATTTCAATTGCCATACACGTTATGCAATCACTTTCCCTTTTTTCATTGATAAAACTTTGTTTATGTACTGCGTGCATAAAAATAGTCCCGCGTTATTTTGTAGAACCTTCACCTTCGTTCGAAATTAGTATGCACGTTAAAAGATAAAATGTTGAGTAAACATACTAATGTTGCATGGTGCACTGCCGTCTGGCGATTATTGTGATTTTATTCAAATCGAATTATTGTTTCATTCGCATGTTTTAGAACGTTTATTCGTTTAGGAAGGAAGGCGAAACGATTTAATTTGATGTGCTCTGCCGAATTTTTAATGCGCCCGCGTCAAGTTGGCAATTCCGGGGTTTATACGTTCCGAAAATTTTGATTTGTCGAGTGAGTTTTCGAAAAATTGTTTTCCAAAATGGACATCCTGTATTCACGGCGTGAGTATTTAATGAGCTAGTCGATGGGTTGCTGTACTAGACTGTGTAAACGGGCAATACAAAGAAGTATAACTTATTCAGGCTGTGAGAAAAGACATTGTTTTGTGGCTATGTTATTATCCATGATTTTTATGTAACCTGGAAATATATTCTTCAAACATATAGCATTAACATCGTTTATAACATATAAAAAAATCACTTAAAAATAAATAATCTAATCATATGCATTATTGACAATACTAGAATAGTTTATTTAAGATGATAACAAATCTCTCGTTCACTTTTTAGTATTATAAGATAAACGAGTGCCTATCTATTACAGCTTTAAATTAAATGCGTTTATGCTTTCTTAGAGGTAAATAATCGATTTTCTCTAAATAAATCACTCAGTTAAAAACCTCTAAATCTCGGTTTATTTTTCCAGTTGCACAAATAACCAATTGTAAATCTCGCTGTGAATACATTGTGTCGATTATGGAATTTATTTCGTCGTCGGGTTGTTTAGATCTGTTGGCTCAATTTGCGGTGAAAGGTCTCGTTCGATCCCATAAATTGCTAGTTCTCACACGTGCTTCGCGCTGTCAGAATTTCTAATGATCGAGACATAAGTTATAAGTACCTATATAGGTACAATTTAGATAAAAATGTATTACTCTTCTAGCTGTCAAATTTTTTATTTTATAAACGGTTCAACTCATCTGAAATTAATAATTTAATCGTGCAGTCGTTTTGGAAAGTTGTAAAAAGTCCTGATGTCTTAAGAAATCTTAATATTGCTGATACTCGCTGGTAATTGAACAAGTACGAGAACATTTCAACGATAAATTGTCAAATTCAACGTATATTCAAACAAGAAAATATTTATAAATTTCCTGGCGTCATTTAATATGTTTATTTGCGAAAGTGTCACCTTCCATTTCCCTATTATTACGGCGATTTTCGCAGCGGGAGCAGCTCCTATTTATTTTTAATATCCCCCATAATTGGGGCAGTCGCAGACATCAATATGCGAGGGTTTTTTAATCGATAGCAATTATCACGCAAATTACATTTATCAATACATATTTTAATTACTAAAGACAGATTTTTTTAATTCAAACGCGATTTGCATTTTCTAGAAAATTATATCATGCATAATTAAATCAGCAGTTATTTTTTAATGCTGCGCTCGGGTGTGAAAATTACGAACCAATTTGTTTAATTAGGTAGATAAATTAGTTTAGAGTGAAAATATCCGAGACACTTTTGTTATCAGAACCACGAAATAATTACCTCGTATATAAATATTTACGTCGAAATCCGATCAGTAGTTACTTCGATTAAAATAATATAATGAAACCCGCACTCCTGTTATTATTACAATTATTGCGGTAAAAGGTCGAATCGATTCGAAATTAATAAAAATTCCCCAGCGATTCTAGAAGTTCGTTAACCATCGAGCGTTTAAAACGCGTAAAAGCGGAGGGTAATGATATGTTCTATGTTAACGTTTAACGATGCGATTTGTAAACATGTTATTAACGATTTACTCGCCATTTTCCTCTAGGTCTCCGCAGGAAAAAATGAGTCGCAAAACGTCGACTTGCGATCATTAGACCGTTTTTACATAACATTAAATGAGAAGACTCCGCCCGATCGAATTAATTTATAACCTTAATTATAAACAAACCACTCCCCCGGAACTGCACTCATCCCGGCAAAAATTGGTGTTATTACCGCGGCAATTATTCCCTCGAGTACCTGCGCATTTGATGCACTAATTCTTTACAAAAAACTAGCAGATCTTAGCGAATTAACAGATAAATGTATTGCGTGTATAGGGAAACTACCGCATAAAGTATTAACCTTGAAATCGCCGATGGCCGGTCGAGAAGCTTCATCGGTATCCTTTAAAATATCGTATGGTATTAACTTGTCAGCCGTTAAACTGTTTCTGAACGAAATTGGACAAAAAACTGCATAGAATTAACTGTTTTCGAATGTTTCGCACACAAAAGAACACGGAAACGGTGGATATAATTGCACTCATAATGCCAATACTTAGTATGGGAACATACTAAATCTGGTCGAAAACTCCCAATACTCGTTATATACAAAAAGTGGCGATTTTCAACACAGCACTTAATTTTTAATTAATATCATCAGATTCGCATTTGTACAACCTACATGTGCTGAATACAAGTAACTTACCAAACATGTATTAGAGTTACCTGCAGTTACCGTTAGAATCTGCAGATGTTTGCAGAATCATCCGCAGAATTTCATTGATACGCACTTCTGGAGCCCGCAATTGCGCGTATTCTCTCGCAAGAAAGTTGCAAAATGGTATATCAATAATCGAATGTATTAGGTACGGGTATAGAAACATATGTAATATGTTTAATCCGGCGGCGAGTCGCGTTAGCATTTAAAATTCTTCAGTCGTTGCCGAGGAAATCCGAAGAAGTCCAAACGGGGACCGGTTCGAGATATGTATGTCTTCGGTTAAAAAAATTAAAAAAGATAAATAAAGCGGTAGAATTCGTTCAAACGAAATTAATAATCGACTGGGTTCGCGATAGTAAGTATAAATTGAACGTTCGCAAAGAATAAATTTGGTAAGTACTATGTATGAAGTTAACGCATATAAATGCAAGGTATTCCTAAATTTTAGCATTGAAATATTTCGCTCTTGTTTTATTGATTCCGAGCGAAGAATTTAAGTTGGAGTTCGAGAGGGAATGTCAGTCATAGTGCAGCGGAAAAGCTCATCGATTTCTGCAAATATAAACCGGCATTAGGGGATCCGAAAAATAACTGAAACTTGTTTGTAAAAGAAGCGCGTCCTTCGATAGATTCTTCATTGTATAGTAAACTTTTAAGTCGGTGAAAATCTATTAGGTATAAAACGAGAATGGAATGAGGAACGGTATGTTTAAAAATCTTAATTATTTTGAGTGATACATTATACGCAAATTTAATTTATATTAAGAAGTTGATTGCAATTAGTAAATTTTATGAATTATTCATTATAGGTAATTGCCTTTTTGTTCAAGATTTTTATCAAACAATGAATCGTTATTGACCATTTCGCGCCGAAGAATAGATCAGTGAATAACAACCAATTTAATAATTCTATAAAAAATTAATAAACGGTCAACCCAAATCAAGTTAATAATGAAAAGTTATTACCAAAATATTTCTAGTATTAAAAAAAGTTTTTAACTACTACACATAATTCTTATTATTTTTATAATACACTAGAGTAGCTGTCAAAGCTTTTTGTCGTCTGCTGGGCTAGCGAGAAAGGCGGTTAAGAATTCTGGGCCTTTAGGCAACGATGAATTAAATACCAGTTATAAGGCAGGTTATTCGCTTCGATTTTTTAAGCGTTATAAATCACGCTAAATTTTACGTTGCTTACAAATAAAATATGGGTTGTAACTATTGCATTATAGGCATTTGATCTTGATTACAGATAGCGACATTATTCCAAAAATACGCAATTTTTCATCATCCTGTTAAACAGCTTACTGAAACATTTTTAATTAATATTCATTGAAACTAATAATCTGAATAATTTCTGTTAAACATTAGAGAACACTTTAGAACACCGAGTTACATTAGATGTAGTCAATAAATTTAATTAAAACCTACACCAACGTCTGTAGGAAGTTATTTGCTTTAAACTGATGTAAATAAATACTCTTGTCTATGTAACGTCTGCAAGAATGTTATGATTCTATTTATAATTGACCTAGCCAGTTGTCAAAGAGTATCAACATCTAGATGCAACTATATGCAACATTTGCAAGGAAACAACTACCTACACTAAGAAAAGTATCTAAACACATCAATTAACGAAACGTTTTCAATTAATATACCTCGACGGATCACTTGATTAAATTTATTTATATTCGCGAAAAAGAGATGCGAGTATGCATCGAACCGGCGGGTTAGAAAGTGACGAAAGTCGAGTTGCGCACGTGAGATTAAGCACGCAGCAGGCATGCGATGTATGTAATTAGTTAACACATTTCTTCTGTATTTATTAAAGTTTATTGGCACTACTTCGGACTTACGACTTGTGTTTTTTAATGCTCTAATTATCTTAATCCTCAATGACTGACGAACACTTACCTATGCGATAAGCAAAACTTAAATTTCAAAATGTATGTATATGCTTATCGAATAAACCTATCGATTAATAAAAAATAGATAATACACACGTGTAAGACTTACACATCATAATATTCCCTACTTTACGAGTATCATAAAATACTTTAATAAAATATAAATATTTATCTAATTATTCCTCTATGATAATGGTTAGCATCGTAAGGCTTTAAACAAATAAAAAGGCCATTGAGTATATTTTACCTGTTCACTGGCATGACATTTTTTTCAAGTTTATATGACATCAGGAAGAATCGTCTTTCAAAAGCCGAATTTACTGGCTTACGTCCAGCTGCTGCTGCACGTTATCGCATCAATTTCATTTGCAGCAGTTATTTTCAAAACATATTATATTATCCTTACTCCTTAGTTTGAAGGAAATAATAGAAGACAGGTTTCATAGAATAATTTTAATGATTTGAGCGCGCGCCAACCGAATAAATAGCGTCCTCATCTCGTGGGATCGCATTTTATTGTAATATTCTATATAATTAAACGCATAATTTACGAGTGCGTAAATAGTTGCACTTGAAGCCTGCACAAGTCGTGAGAAATGCATATTTTCTAATGTTGATTTGTCAGAGTGATTTATTGGACAGGGACAGAGAATGGAGTAAAATTATAGGAAATTCAGACGACGCATATATTATTAAATTATTAGAGAGCTTAGATGGTCTTTTTATAGAGCTGCGCAAAATTTAGAGTGCGAATAGTTTGTAGATTTTTTCCGATTTAAATTCGAAGTGGAATTTTGCTGAAAAATTATGAAACGGATATCAGGCATCCCTCACAGGCATCAAGAACTAAAAACTTTAACATGTGCTTCTTATTTAATGAAGACCTCCCAGAATAACTTCTTAAATATATCGCTTGCATATACTTACCTACGTAACAAATTTATAGTTTTAATACGACATACATTATTTCCTCACATCTCGAATTATTTTGTAAATAAAATTATAATACTGCTTAAAATAGAAATGTGTTTCTCAGAAATTAACGGGAAAGTCCTACAATGATTGCTGATAAAAATAAATAATACATTGAATTACAGATGAAAATAGCTAATGATGTAGATATCGCATACAATTTGAACTACTTAAGAGGGTTCTAAAATTGAAAAAAACTACATTAATGAATTTTTCATCAAATTTCCTTCACATTTTATTTAAAAGTAAACGAATACACTTCCTAATTTATACTTACCACAAAATGTACTTATAACTGTATGTGTGAAGATAAATAGGCAAATTTACACGATATTTTAACGGATTGAATTAATTTACAATAAACGTTACGAATACGTTGAACTGCGGGCCAAGAAATACGCGAGATTTTTATCAAGATTAACAAGATTTTTCACTTTTCGGTGCTTCATGAACGCAGTGGGCGTGAATGATTCAAAATTGCAACCAGTTTTCCTGGTAGTCAACGGGATATTGTTATTAAATTTGTAGTGAAGAGAACACTGAAACTTTCTCCTCGTATTTAACAATTACACGGATCCCGTAAGATAATTTTATTAGGAAATCGAGGTGCGATAACTTAATTAATGGCTCAATAAATCTAGCAATAGACAAATTGGAGGATTTTGGTCTATTAACAGCTACTTGGAGTAACTACTTGTATTTTATTATAAATCCAAAATGAAATTTAATACAGCTGTTACATAGGTGTATATAGTATATTATAAAAAAATATGTAGGAATTGAAATTTACATAAATTGTTACATGCACTTAATTATTAAAATATTCAAATGAATTAATTATTATAGTAGGATATACTGAATTTTAGTGTATAATTATTTGTTGTAAATTATTAAATACTATTGTAATTAATCAGCACTATAATTTTCTGTAAAATTTTAACTTTCGTCCAGTAGTTAGTAATTATAAATATACGTCTAGATTTTAATAATTTTTTTCTTCGACAGAAAAGTGTAGGTATGTCTTTAATGACATCAAATCACGTGCACGACCTTTCACAGTAGACGTACACTCATTTTCGTTAATAAAATCAAAGATTGATAATGCATAAATTCAAGGTTAAATTCACGATTGAATATACAAGAAATAATTTGAATATTGTAGGTGGTACATCAATTCCATTCCATTGCAACAAGGTTTTTGGAATTTCCCTTTGAAATTTCGAAATTACGATAAGGCCAACTTTAATTCTGAATTTATAAGAGCAAAGACAGAGTAATTTTAATGTTATCGCGCATCTCATAAATTTCACATATTATAATATAAACAATACGAATATTAATACTTTGCCGACACCGATGCGCCGGATAAAAACCAATAATAAGGATAAAATACCCGATAAATTTTCAGCATATATGACCACACACAAGTCATCTCAACAATGAAACTTTGTTTTATGTTATTCTGTTTAGTTACTAATTGGTCTTTGGTGTCAGAGAAAAAACAATTTATGTTATCCGAGTAATAATCAGTTTGCATAAAATAATTAACAATAGGGTATAAATCACTTTATAGTGATATTTTTTATAAAAATGTTTGTTCTTAGACTCGTTAAATTATTTCTATGCTTTCATATAGTATATCAGCATGCAAAGTATTTAATTACATGCCACTTCCTATAAAATGCTCTCGTAACTCGTCACTCGAAAGCCCAGAAACTCTTATTAAATATGCATGTTTGAGCAAATAACAGGTAAGTAATGCATTACCGGTAATTGAGGATAAAGTACAGTAACACGATACGTAAATAGTGGTGTTTGACAGCAAAATGCCGAACAAAAAAATTAATACCATGTGATTTTAGTCTGAGACAACGTCAACTTTAGAAGCGAAGTTAACGTGTACAATCCTTAAATACGGTATTTTTTTCGGTAAACTGCCGTTTTTATTGAAACAATTAATTAATAAGTAGAAAAATTTCGGTTATGGTATGGTATAAGAATGCCTCTATTAGCGGTCGTATTCGATGCTAAAAGATTATAAATTTAAATTATTAAAGGGGAAGCATGTAAAATTTCGACTTCCTCTTGGTTTTTCGCGTAAGATATATCCATCATGCTAATTACACGCTTATGTTTGTTATTAATCAACGTAAAAGTGGTAATTTGCATTGTTTATGAGCAGTAAAATAAATATTTTTTTATTAAATACCAGTAGTCCAAGAGATTACCTTGAGCGGATAATAAATAATAATACATGCGCTTTGTATATAGAAAGTAATTTCCTAAAGGCATCAAGAATTTTTCTCTGCTTTCTTTAATAACCCAATATTATCCTGTAATAGCTTATTTACTTCATATTGAATCAATCTTTATTGAAATTGTAATTTAAAAATAGTAGATACAAACAGATCCAGGACCATTGCAAAAATCGATAATCCATAATTATTTCGAAGATCGGTAAAAATAAGAAAAAACTCTTTAGTTAATTTTCAATTTTTGTAACTTACAAAAATTCAACTTATTCATGTACTTAATAAAATAATTTAATTACCTTACAGGAAGTTATAATTTCTCTATTTGTGCCATGAGAATTAGGTCTGCTGTAATTTTCCATCTTCTTATAATTTAGATTTCTTAATAATATCCGTAATGGAAGAAACTTTTAAATACACACAATCTATTATAAAAGCTACCACACCAGAGCAATAATGGATCAGTCAGTATAAGATAAGCCAAACCAGGATCCTAAAAATTCTATTTATATAAAAGCTAAATTTTCTGTTGTTTAACTAGCAAATTTGTCAGTAATAAATAATGAAATCCTCAACGTACTGCTTATTAAAAAGACGGTTAGAAAAGCGTGAAGTATAAAATTTATATGAATTGCAGCTGTCTTGTCTAATGTCAAGATCAAACACGACTGAAATATAAGTACAAAATAGACGTGCATGTTATACATACACAGATATCTATTAAGACAGGAAAATGTAATTTGTAGGAGTAAAATAACTTTGTTAGAAAAAGTGGAATTCCCATAAGAAATTTCTCTAAAATTTATACATTTTGATAAAAGTTTTTACGTCGATAAACGTGCATTATTTATCTCATCTGAATACGTTACTACCATGATAACCGAAATTTAATTAGCTTATTTAATTATCAACTAATGTATTTTATCAATTTTTTTGTTATTTGAAGAGAATATTATGCAATAAAGGCCTTTAAACAGTTCCAGTGATTTCATCTCCTTCCGAATTTTAAGTGTAGATACGTGTATTAGTAACTGGCGTAGTAAAATTGCCAAATACTAATTTTAAAAATCTTATCTGGAATTGCACGGACACGTGAAGATAAAACGGGATAGACTACATTCATAAAAACAAATATTTACTTAATGCATATATAAAATTCGATAATGCAGAATCGCAAAATTCTTAAAAAACTAGTGCTACAGGATGTCCCAAGATACGTAAGAAAGTTTTATAATCAGTCATTTTACCATATATTACTATCCTTAATATGAATTTTCGACTATGTTTTTTATATTTTTTGAAAATATGTTATTTACCCTTGAGAGTTAGTGAGGTCTTTTGCAAGTCAACGCCCTGTAAAAGGCCATTCAACCAGGTACCCAGGATAGTGCGGCGCTGAAAGTACTACCCAAACTATATTGAGCCAAAAACCAGAAAACACGTTCGTAAGGAATGTTGATAATGCGATCACTAGCGCATCTTTGGTGCAGTTTTCGCATAGGTGCAAGTTACATTTCAATTGAATATTCATTTAAAAACTTCATAATTCGGTTTTTAAGTGTGAGCTTATACGATCCATCCAGGTTTTTCCACTGCACTCCAGCAGAAATCAACGTGTATTGATACACCCCGAATGGCTGTATATCTGATCGAGTCGACGTTATGCAGTTCATGTTACTCGCCATAAATAATTTTAATGCGATTCAAACTGAATAGGTGCACATATACAAATGCAAACAGTAAATAAATCGCCTAGTTTGCGTTCATTTGGTAAAGAGATTTATCTCAATACATCGACTCGCTCAGACACCGAGGAAGTCTTCAAACCGCATCATTAACATCTCAACTACCGATAACGCTGGGCACTCAAGACTGTATGTACATATGTGTGTCGCCTCTAAGAAAATCATTACATTAGTGTTTATTGAAGATATGTACTTGTTTCATTGTTTTTCAGGTACTTAACCTATTCAATTAAGGATAAATCAATATTGGTGAAATTAATTTCGCGAAATTCGCCGGTGAAATAATAAATTAATACCGGCTCCTACATAAAAACCGAATTTATGATATCATTAACAATTAAAAGGACGTTTAATAAAAAAACAGTATCATTGAATTATGGCCGTCAATCTGCTGCGGGCCAAAACGAGAACTCGGATTTTATGTTTTTATTTCGTGGGACAGGTTCATGAATAAATTATAATAACGAGATGCTTGCTTAATATTTAACAAGCAGCCATATAGCGTGTAATGAGATTTTTCTCTTTCTTTGCTAGGTATTTCAGTTTTTCAATTCAACTAATAATTAAGACGAGGTGCGTATTTCCGCGACAGTTTTCCGTTATTCCGATAAGTTCCTAAAAGGGTCATCGTCCATAAATTCATGCTTATTGTTTCCAACAATAATATTTATCTGGTCTCCCCAGCCAGTAATGTTACACTCCGATACATACTAGGACAGTCATCATGTTTACAGGATTGAATATTTCTTTGAAAAGTTCGCCGATTTCGTGACTTATCGTGATCTATTGTAGGTAGATGTTACGTTCGCTATCGGCTAATTATTCTGAGTAACAATCATATCAATATCCTGTGACAATTTCGAGATATAGAAGTGTCTTAATTGTTAATAAATAACGATAATTGTACTCGGCTAGATAATTTGTTTTCGATTTGAGCAATGAAACAAAAATCCTCTGTGAATTTTTTTTACCCGCAAAAATGTTAAGTGGATTCGAATTTCCGATAACGGAATTATTCGTTGCGTTAATATACTTTCATCATTTAGAACCTTTGATCTTTAAAGGCGTTTTACTGATTACTACTCAATTAATACACTGTGTATAAAAATACCAACGAAACAAATCGAAAAAGGGATTTTGAAAATACCTAAGGATTATCTCGAAGTTACAACCGTCGAAAGAAAGTTCCTACGTAGCATGCACGTTGCAGGAACCTCGCGGTTAACAGCCAACAGCTAATCGTTTTCCTTGTGTTATGTTCTTTAACACATCGGGCTGAAGTCGACAATTTCTCGGTTTCTCACTTGCAGACGTTTTACTAAAACGTTAGCTATAAAAATAAATAATCTCACCATTTGGAAGTTTATAAACGTAGCCAAACGTGACTTTGTTAAGAAAATCTCGACCGGGTAATCGATCTGGAGAACAATAAGTTTTCGATCGCTTCGGATGTTTACTCTACATATTTGTGTGTCCTTCATCGGCTTTGTTGGAATGGTTTGTTAATAGTCCGGGTGAAAATTTTATTTATCCTCTATAATATAGTTACTTACCGATTTTTTTAGGAAAGCTAGCTTTATATTATCGAATTCTAAATTAGTCTTCGTGATTTAGGTTGCTAATTTTAAACAAGCGTAATATTCAGCGTGAGATGATGGCTTTTACAAGTGAACATTTCCGAAGCAACCGCACTACACAGAAATTTATTTCAAACCAAGTTTGTTGCAAATTCCTAATATTTATTTCCTGTATTAAATTCAGGAACGAATTGTTTATATAAACAACGAGTCGCAGAAATTGATGTTGACATTGCAATTTAAGCCCACCCGTGAATTTCAAAACCCAGACTAAAAAGTACCATATCTATTACAGACTCTTAAGAGGATAAGCAGAAGTTAACCAAACTCAACTCGCATGGTTTTAGTTAAATTCTTCTCTTCCTTTAAAGAGCTACATTTAAAATTACTACTGGATTGCTCCAATCATTGAGCCTAAGCATCATCGAATTACTACAAAATTGCTAATCCTATCTCATTTACAAATTTCGCTCGATGCAACTGATTTCTATGTTGTTAGGTGGACTTTTCCAGCCCTTTGCCTTTTAGGATGGAGCTGCAGGTGTTCAATATCAAAAGTAAAAGTTCACCAAACGCTCTCTGTTAATCACATGATACGAGATAACTAAAACGAGGCAAATTAACTGGTGGACATTACACATTACACCGCGGGAATTTGCGAAAATTACGAATAATTTCCAACAACATAAATAGCTTTTATTATTATTATTATAAGAAGCAATTTCGTTGGCGTGCCGAGTCGATGAGTATAAAAATTGCTGACTCTTCGCAGTCTAAATAGTTCCGAGGATATCAAGAGAAGAGAGATTAATGAAAATTGATACACTCTCGTCTTGAGTCGAGTAAATATTTACTAATTAGACGTGTGAATGTTACAATCTCTTCTGATGAGATAGAAGTGTTGATATGTGGTTTGTTTGTAGCAGTATTTCGTGTTTGTTTAGTTTAATTCAGCGAATGTTTTATTAATTCAAATACAGCGATAGGGCCTTCGTCCAGACAGGAGAGCTTTTCTCGCGTCCCAAGGCCGGCGGAGCACATGTGTGCTGACGGGCGAATTATTACAAATAAATCGAAGCGATTAGCGATAAATTTTAATCTAAAGTCGTCTCAATGAAAATATCTGCAGGATATAACGAAAAGAAAAATAGCGATAAATTCCACCACGTTCATTCGGAACGTTTACTAAGTATAAATTGATTGTTTGCACACAAATCTATCTGTTCACTCAACAATATAGCTGATTGATTTTTATGAGTAGTTAGTGTACCCGGAAATTCGAGATTGAGCTAGAGCTGCGAGTAAACCAGATTAGGTGATTGAATCTCGGCCTCTTTAAACCCATTCGAGTTTATACCTGGCGTAAAATATTTCCGCATGTCTCTCCAAGAAAAACAAATAAATTTACATAAAATTGACACGGGTGCATCTGCAAATGCGAAAACTGGTTCGATATTAATGAGGCCGTGTTATCCACGGAATGCTAAATTAAACATTTAAATTTTTTCAAAAAAATTCTCTCAGGAGTGGGTACTGTGGATATTGATTTTTTTATACATTTAAATTTCTTCAAAAAAACATCCTCAGGAGTTCAGTGGATATTAATTTTTTTTAGTTAATTATATGATAGGTAGGAACATGCTCGATTCGCAAGAATGTTAGCTTTTGATGGCCGATTAGCCTGTCAATCGTTTTAAAAATCCACCAGTTAATTCTTTTGTTTATTGCAGGAACACACGAACGTGTCATTTGATCAGTTGATTTTTTATTAAGCTCATAAATCTCAATTATTTTTTCTATTCACCGTTTGCATTGCACTATTATTGAACGTAGTAATCCTACTTAAACATGTATTTACATGTTAACGATCCTGTCGATGTTCCGTATACATATTTTATTCGATTAAATTCCTTTTAAACTCCTACACTCTCACTCGATGTGTATACACAAAGAGCGCTTTTGGAGCTTAGGTATTTTTAATATTATTGGTTTAAATTTTTTGTATGGAAGTCCCGTTGCATAGAAAGTTCAAGAATAATGTTATAGCTCGTAAGGTTTTGTGTCCAAGATACAGGGGATGTGATTGTACCGACGAGAGATAAAGAAAAATAGAAAAAGCAATTTTAAAGAGGAGCTTTTATCGAGACACCACTTACAAATTTTATTGGACAATCAACTGCACTGTAGCATCTTTTAAATACTGCTTTTATGCGCGAAACGTGAAATATCGAAATATCCCCGAGAATCCTATTTTCATTACGAAATTCGGAATATTTCCGGGAATGGAGTTTCCTAGCTAGACGGACCCCAGCGATTTTACGAGCGTTCTCGCCCTTCCGGCTCGTAAAATGACGTCAGGACACAATGAAAAAAAAATACGCCGTAAAAATTGTCGCTTATGAGTCCAGAATTCGGTAAACGTCATTCCGAAAATATGAATTATGGATTTTAAACATCGATCGCGTCTAAACAGCCGAAATTTATGGGTTTAATTATATGAAATAGTTAGTGGCCGTTATTTTAATTTTATGTATAGAACAATAAAACGTTACCTCTATGCACATACGGTATACAAAGTTGAAGAGCCGGCGAAAGCTCGTCGAGAAGTGATCCGTTCGCGTCAGCTACAAATTCATTGCATTTTAAATTTAAATATCGAATCGTGAACGGGTATCGCTTTAATAAAATACAAATTGGTATAAATACGATAAAAAGTTATAGGCTGCCGACTTCATTTCTTCTGCGGATTTACTGGAAGCAACACTTTTTAACGACATCGTTAATTTAACAATTGTTTTGAGCTTTATTTCAGTGCGAATAGTATTTGGTGTTAACACCTGTCGTAAACTTTAGATAAAAGGAACGAGGATATTAAAAAAGAAAATCCTTCTTGTTGGAAAGCATGGAGGAACACCGGTTTTTATTTCTTTCCTTAATTTCATATCAGTTAAACGATGATAAATTTTTACTTTTTCATTTCTATTCACCACATTATAAATCGAGGAGCTGGTAGAGAAGTAGAATAGAAAAGCAAATAAACTCTTTCTCGATTTTACGATTATGAACCCTGCACTTGCGAATGCAGCTCGTCTTTTCTTTTCTAGATATTTTAAATATTATACACTCATTAAATAGCGTCTTAAACATGTAGCAATAACGGCGAAACATAAACTCAAAAATTATGAACATATTGCATTAGGTCAGTTGATTGATGCGTAATAAAATAAAACCATAAAATTTTTACCATCCCGTTCTGTCCAATCTGATTAATATTTACTGTGCAAAATTGAAAGGTACTAAATCAACTTTCTTAGAGAGTACTTAGAGAAAATTTCGAAAATAATCGCAACTATGCGGGTTTTTAATAAGCATAAATTATCTGCGAGGGATTATTTCCAAGAAGAATACACCATAATATATTATTATGAGGTATAAATTTTGTTTCATTTGTTTGCAGTTCCTATTTGCTTATATGGTAGTTTTTTTGCATCAATATTTTTTTATTAATCTATTTCTTACCTACATAAAATCGTAAATTATTATTACCGTATATCCACAAATTCAATGGATCATTAAATTTTGCAGGGTATTACTAATTAACTGTATATTTACCAATGTGTTACCGATATTAATTATCGTACAGGTTCCTTACACTCAAATTAATTAAATTCGAGATGAATTAAAAGCAAGTGTCGCAAATCACAGCATTGTTATTATTTGAAACAATGCATTCAATCATAAATCCAACAATCCAGTTAATTAATTTCGAATAAAAAACATCGTTAACCGTTTTTACACTCGCTTTACTTATACTTATGGCTTTTTTACGAGTATCTAAACGAATTAAGTAACCGCAGATTGCGGGTAGGCGCCCCTTAGTGCGTGCATTCGTTCGTAAATTACGGTTTTTTCGGCTCGTTTAATTCACTGTCGAATACGAAATGATATTGAAACTTACGAATATATTTTAAAGCGCTGTATGATAAATATTGCGAAAAAAATTTAGATCAATGTGGAGTTAATGTGCTGATTTAAAATGCATTATTTTCATGAGGAAATTCTGATAGCAAATTGTGATGTATTAATGGTTCGATTATTTATTAATATGGTGTATTCTATAGTTAATTTCGGATTATAATTCTGCAAAGAGCCATTTCCTTCCTTTCTGAAAACGTCTTCATATAACACATTACCGCAGAAGACCTGGTATAATAAATTAAGGCTTGATGAGAAGCAAATTAAAATAATTGCTTTATTAAACGACAATAATTTATAAGAGTACCGTTGGAAATAAACACGACAAATTGGTGACACTTAGCTCGATGATAATTTCATGCAAAATTTAATTAAGAAAAATTGATTCTTATAAATTTATCGAACTGGTTTTCGTATAATATTTTTATGAAATACTCGAGTATTTCGCTAGAGCAATATAGTATGGAGAATTAGCATTAGATCAGAAATCTATTAAGTCTGGAATTTAATTTGAAACTTTGTATGGAAGCATTTCCCTAAAAGAATGCTCATCGCATGTTGTTCTTCCTGAGACCGCCACTGAGCTCCATATAGTCGATTTCGTAGATAGCGGAGCAGCTAAGATTCGAATTCTGAAACGTCCGCTCGTAAAAAATACATAAAAACCGATCTAGTAGAACGCATCCTAATGACTAAGTTATATTACCGGCGGGGCATTGTGCAAGGGAGCCTGCAATATTTTCATGGGTTATAATTCATTTAGTAAAAAAATGGCCATTAAAAAGTATAGTGTTCGAGTCGACGTTCCTCGTAATAAAATATGCAGTTACCGCTTTAAATGGTTTAAAAGTAAGTATAGTACTAAAAAGCGTAAGAGTAGCAATCAAAGAAACTTTGAGGATGTTCGCGTACTTTCCGAGAGCTTTCTGATAAGCTCCGAGATCATAAATTTTACAGGATGGTTGAAATTGTCGCGCTAATACTTTCGAATTATTATATCGAATCCCACTCTTACGTTTAATGTTTTTACATATTTGCATGGCTGTTTAAATTTGATTAAAATGTATTATATACCATTCTCATATATTACAAAATATTCATTTATGTTATACCCTCTAATACAATTATTCTCCATCATTCCAAATACTTGAGAACGTGTGAAAAACATTTAGGTAACCCACTGATCGAGTACACATAGTGCATAAACCTACTGACTGCACATGTATCTTGTACAAGAGTATTGGATAACAGACTAAACCCAGATCCGTAATAGGAGTATTATTTCACAAAGAAAAACAATTGTGTTATAGGTATTGAATCTTGCAAATAGAGAAATTGAGCTAATTCTGGCCAAGAAGATATTTTTTAATGCGCCAATTGATTTTTTATGCTTATAATTAATAGCTTTTTCATTTGTAACAATGTAATCTATTATTAACGTGATTTGAAGCAATTATTTTTACACGGTGTATTGTAATGCTATGAGAAAAGTTTCATTGAATGAAACTAATAGAATTCTAATTATAATTCGCAGATGGTTTTCTTTTAAATGCTCCAAATAAAATACAGGTGGGAAATATACGGGAAATATTCACACATTTCCCAATACATTTTCCGATAAGTTTTACGTAAGAAACGAATAATTGAAATGCACTTTTTAGACCTGTCTAATTCCTAATATTAATTACATGATTTCTATAGATATTATTTACTAACCTACAAAATTTTTCACAACAGAAACATGAACTGGTAATTTTATTGTGATCAATTTCCTACGAGAAACTGAAAACCTAGTAAGACATTATTATTATTATAGAAACATCATTCCACATACCGTAACAAGTTATTTTTATACACGAGAGGATGATTTCATGACATTTCTGAACGATAAAATTTTTTGCAAAAACGAAAATAAGAGTTTAATTAGTCTAATAAAAGTATAATAATGTATGTAAGAGTACTTAATATAGCTAGTTTTAATCTTTAATCATCCATCCATAATTCCAGACGTAAGGTAAAGGCAAATACCCGTGCATACTAAGAGCCAGATAAGATGTTAGGTTCAGAAAGAGCCGTAAATTAACACATAAAAGATAAGATTTTCATTTTCTCTTCGCATCAGTAATACTCCATCTTTTGTTCACAACTATAAACTAGATAACTTCCTGAACGATACCCTGCTATAGCCGCATAAATCATTGTTTTAGTTTTCGGTATAGCTGGAAAACTATAGCCTAGCCTACAAATTTTTAAATATTATACCCTATTTATGTGGGTTTTCTCTTGTCCATTCAATTGTCCGGAAATACTTACATGCGCCCTTAAAAATAATCGAAAGCGCCCTTAGAACGAGCTCCGGGAAAATCGATTTTGACAAACGGTAGCATCTCTGCGGATTTAATAACGGCTTTAGGAGTTTGGTCCTCGCACACCCCAACTTAACGACAATCCATTAAAATTTTGCAGTCGTAACGACTCGGAGAAACATAAAACTTTATACCCTTTTATTTCTCACGTATCTCGATTTAAAGTGTGTTTGCTTTGGTCAGTAACGGAATCCTGGAGGATATCCCGCATGAGACCGGCTTGCCTGCGAGTCGCCTTCGGGGAAGGCGGGGATTTTAGGGCTTATTTAGATGCTAAACGGGAAGCGAAATTCCGTAATTAAATCCAATAAAAAGTGCACCAAATGCAGCTATACTACAGTTTATATTTTTAATTTTATGCGATTCATTTATGTCCCGGTATTACGTATTATAATGAAATTTTATTGAGTTGTTTCGTGGGTGCAGTGTCTATAGGTATAGCTTAATTAAGAATAAATAATTGTTAAATAGGTGTAATGTAAATTAAAACGAGTAGCTTATGGGTATGACTACACAATAATATTTGCACGTGGTATAGATTTTGTGTTTGCAGTAAATGGTGAGACATGAATACTTATAACTGAATTAGATTAAAAATGAGGACAAATAAAACAAACATCAACAAAACAGTAGGACTATCAGAGAAAAAATAAATATTTCGAGGACTCATAACAAAAAGAATTAATTGCGTAGTTGTTTCTCTTAGAGAGATAATGCATCTATTAGGCTTTGTTATCGTTTTACATAGAAATTAAGTTTATTCATATTACATCCGGTATTAGAATCGTGTTCAGATAAAAATTTACCTCGTTAATAAAATCCAATATTTTGTTAAATTAGGTCATACTCATAATCGAAATAAGTGCAGGAGACCAATCCTTGTTTGCGTGTCCTGGAAACTCGAAAATTCCGACGTTCTTCTAACTTTGAAACCAAACAATAAGGGTTAAAAATTGCATCGAAAATATATGTATGAGACGCGAGGCAAAGCGAAAAGAGCTATTCTGATGATGGCAAACAAGAAAAATGTAAGGTTCGGTTGATCTCCGGAAAACTAATCTCGTCATCGATCGACTACCTATACGGGATATAAGACCGTAAAAATTCTTTCGAGATTTATTTACTGCGTGGTGTGCTGCTTAGGCATAACGCAATTTCAGGATTCACCTATGTAAACGTTAACCAATGAAACGGGGTGATATAAATACATTTGAACTGTGATATACAAGAACACATTTTTAAAAATTAGATAAAATAACGAGCAACTATAAATAAAACAATTTAAGTAATATATTTTAGTTCGGGAATACATCAGCTAGTATTAATTCTATATGTGAGTAGGTAGGTAGAAAATATTGGAATGTTTTCAAATCCAATTTTTATATGTTTTAAGTAGCAAGTTATAAAATAAAATTAAGCGCTTCTATAAGTCAGTAATAAAATTTTTTACTTTTCATTAAATAGTTTGAAAAAAATTTAACTAGGTAACAAATAAAGATTATAAATGGAAAAATCAAGTAATCATTCATTGTATAACGTAAAAGGTCGTTAGTTTATCGTCGAATTTTTATGTTTATGCATCGATAACGACGAAAGCCGAATCGAGTCAGATAGAACGTTAATTACCCGGCGCTTTTTATCGGCTTTTTACCTCCCTCCAGTCGCGATTTGTTACCATTCCTCTTCGATCGAGCCTTGAACAATAGAATCATTATAAAACACCCGGAGTGGAGCGTATTTTTTCACGGAGAATCCAGTTTCGGATTATGATCATATCCAATAGCAATAGCGAGGCTCGCGTAGGCCCCACCTTTTACGACTATCTAAACTTCTATTGGATATTGCAGGCGTTATGAGGCACATGTCTCTAGATAGAAGGAAGTGATTAATGTTACGCTGCGTTTCGGTAAAGCCATTGCGAGCGAGAACGAAAACCCGCAGAGTGCAGACCTCGATACTCGGTTGGCGAGGATATGGAATGGGAAGGTTGTGACACGCGTACGCCGTACGCACCACGCAACATCCTGCCCGTTTTATTCCAATGCCCAAAGGGTAGGGGCTCTGTTTCAACAAAAATTTAACCTTTCAAATATGTACCAGCTATTATAATAGCACCAACATTCAATAGGCATTATTTAATTCAATAACTGGAATAAAAGAACTATGCTAAACTTGCTTATTAATTAAAAAATATCCGACGCTGGATTAAAATTATAGCGCCCGTTGAAATTTCTGTACCTAATATTTGGGAAATTTTATTGCAGTTGCCCAAAGCTCGGACCTGCTGGAAGACTGCCAGAAATTACTAGAACGATTTAAGTACCCATGGGAAATGATGCCATTAATGTACGCCATACTCAAAGACGCCAGAGCGGATTTGGAGGAGGCTTCTAGGAGGATAGATGAAGGTAGGAATCATTCAATTTATTATAATAATTTGCTATTTGAAAACCTATGTATGTATTTGTAATACACATTGTACTGAAATCCATGTTTAAAAATCTTTAGTTTCTATACGCAAATGATTTTTAAATTAGTGATTTCATAGCAATAATAATCAATATGTGAACATCAGGGTAGTTCATAAGTACTTACCTTAGGTACCTTTAAAAACTTTTGTAGATTTTTCACTAATTCATTTCTAATCGAAAATGTCTATTAAACTGAAGTGCTTCTGTACTTTGGAATACCCTTCGTAGATTAACTACTAATATTTAATTTGTAAGCATTTTATTATAATGTTACTTTTTTAGCAAAGTGTATTAATGCAATTATTGTCAATCATTTATAGATACGAAATCCTGTAAGTTGATAAATGTGTAGAAAACACGCGATAACTTCAAAAGCTTTAAGTATCTACCTACTAAAATGAATAAAAAAGTTTTTTGATCGATATACCAAAAGGGACACGCAAAAACATTATAATAATTAAGAAATATTCTTATTGCGTTCCCATATAGTTATTTTTTAAATTAGTTACCGAACCATTTTTCTTATTACACATAATTAAACAAAATTAATTATATAGTTGCCTCTATTTGATAGAAATATGTAAAAATGTCAATTTTTGAAAAGTTTGTAATTAAATAGATACACTTAATTAGTTCATTATCTCTTTTTGGTATAATATCCACGATAATTGTAGGTCTTTTTGAAGTTATTACCAAGTTGTTAGCATTTAAATTTTGACAATTTTTTACTAACGAATTTTTCATCAATTGTTTTACTTATTTAAATAATATATTGATAGATGTTCACTCGACTTATGGAAACGTTTGAACAGATAAGATGTTTCATTTCATATTATATTTTTGTGGTTAAATTTAAATTCTGCTAAAATTTAATTGCGTTTGTATAATTTATAAGCTATAGATATTTGTAGCATATAAATCATGCTCTATAATTATACCATGTAAATAAAATAAATACAAATAGATGTTTGTATTATGCAGTTTCTCAAAAAGTAATTAAAAAAATATTTCCTATGCAATTTCTATTTGTCTATTTATTTTAAAAATTTAATTGCAATTTTATGTTCGAATGTTTTTACGATTATTTTTTTTTGTAACTACCCTTTAGGTAGAATGTTTTATCAATTTACCAACATATGCGCATAGTATAGGATAAAATATTAATAAACCTATTTTTATTAACTATAGGAAAGAGAGTCGTCAACGAATACTCAAGAATCCATAATTTGAATATGTACGATGGCGTGGAACTTCGAAATTCAACCCGTCAGTATGGATGATTAAAAAATTAGTTTTCACCCAACTTTTAATTGATTAGAAAACAATTCAAATTAAATAATTGATCTTTGGTTAATTCTTTCGATTTTTTTTAATAAGTTATTGGGTGATATTTCTCTATTAATTCAATATTTTCAGCAAAATTTATTTGTTTATTATTTTTTCTTTCGAACTAGATCCGAAGACGAATCAAGATAGAAGAACACCGATCAACAATAATTCGACGTTCAAGTCCGTTAACCTGCAGTTTAAATGCAACGTTCTCATTTAAATTTTCACCGTCCGTGTACAAATCAGTTATTTATTAATTCGTCCGTGTAGCATCTTGGAAAAAACCAAGCTCATTTAAGTTTAATTAAAACGACTAAAGGACAATGTGTAATGTTTAGTAGAAACGCGTCTCGAAAGTTTTCTTATACAACTAGCCCTACAGTTGTATTTGTATATTTGTATGCGACAGAAATATAATTTTTTTTTTGAATAATGTAATGTAACTTGTCAAGTATAATAATTTGGAGAGAACGTTGAATATCAAGATAGAAATATTCATGTTCTTCATGGTAAGTTTCGACATATCGCATGTTAAATATGCGGATATTCGTTCAAAAAAATACGTCAGAAATTCTTAAAATTGTAACTTTGTGTTGTGTTATCATATCTATTATAATTATTTCAATTTTCGTTTGTATAACGTTTTTTAATAATTATTATTAGGGAATGATAGTCTAAATTCACCTTGTGTGTATCTACTACGTTTTTTTACTAAAGTTGCTATGCCAAAATCATAAAATTCAACTATTTAAATATTAGTAAATTTGAGATTACTTATGTTCAAATAAAAACTTAAAAATAAGTATATAAAATAACTAAAGCTAAAGGTCAAAATTTGATAAAAAGTTATCTAATATCTAATAAAATGTTGCTCAACAAATAGTAAAATGCAATCTTCTTATTGCATTTACCTTTTTAAATTCTCTTTAAATTCAAAATTTTCATAAATTACGAATCATTCATTCAGTAATTTGAATCGAAAAAAAATTAAATAGCTCAAAATTTTCTTCCTGTAACACTGTTTCGCTTTAAATTCTGTTACTATGCAATTACTTGGGCGATTGCTTATACAATTTAAAATCAAACTCCTCGTTAATTAAGCGATCAATGTTTTCAATAGAAAAAGCTGAAATTGATACAAAGCCAACCGACTTCAATATTTAACTAATTTATTTTTCAGAATTTGGTAATTTTTCAAATTTAATTGTGTCGACGAATTGATGAATGGGAACAGAAAGTGCTCAAAATGTATTTGCCACTATTTAACACAAAGTTTCTAAATTAGGAAAATAGGTATTAATGGTCAATTAGTTTGGAGATAACGAACTATTAATTATATAAAAAATTAATAACTTTAATTGATTTTACACTTAAAAATATATTTTATATAAAATAATACTTTGTTTCATATCGGTTTAACAACCATTTTTATCAAGTATAAAGCAAAATTTTTTTAACTTAATTGAACAATCAATCATAAAAAATGCAGATACTATAATCAAGCGATTTCAGGTCAACTAACTTTTCTCCATACATACATACAATTCTCACGTTCAGATATCGTTGTAATTATTGCAACATAATATCGCAGAATAGTAATACAAATTGCAACTCTAAATGGGAATGTAATCGCTATCTCTCGCGCGAAATTCCTAGAGAAATTATTATCTATCAGACATAAAAAACTTAATTGCTTATGCAATTTAACTCGTAATAATAGGACGTCTACATTGATCAGCTGATATCTAACATAGTAACAAATTAGGCACGTGTAGTTCGTAATTTCATTGCCAAGAGCAAGGTCGTATTTTTATTTATGCGGAAGTTAGTTTTGATAACGGGTTCATCGAGATATTCGGTTTTTATTCGGAATAAAGCGGTGCACTATTATTAGACATTGCACACATGCACGTCTAGCAATTGTCAAATTTAAAATACATTAATTAAATAATGTATGTTCTTATTTTTAGAAAAACCTACCGTGAAATATTTGAAATGAATGGTAACATGACACAAATTACACCCAACGGTTCCAACTTAATGTTTTCCAATGTTGGCATGTTCACTTTTCTTTATGATCTGTTCTGATTATATTCTAATTCTTTGTATTTTTCGACAGGACAATTGGTAGAAGTTCTTTTGAATTTATGCAATCGAGTGAGGGACAAGTTTCATTTATCTTGGAGGATGATTTCTTTAGTTAGTGTCGTTTTAAAATATTCCAAACAAAACGAAGATAATGCTTTCACTAGAATAGAAGAAGGTAAGTTTATTATATAAAATTATGTGTCTTTATTTAACGGACCGTATAATTACCATATTTAATAATTTTCCTCTTATCTGAGATCACATTGCGAATGTCTAGATAATTTATGATATCTCCGGGATATGTCTAGATATAATGTATAAAACAAAAAGCCAATTCAATTAATTAGCTACCAAGTACCAGAGATGACACACCTTGTATAAGTACCTATATGTATTTTGTTCATGTATAGGTATAAGAAAGTCTTTGTAAAGTTTTTAAAACCAAAGAGCCAACTTTTATGATAATAATAATTCATTGAGGTATAAAATTAAATATTTTTAAGGGAAAAGCTCGCTTACAAGGCTGGCCGTAAAATAAATCTTGCGAGCGTTAATAGTATAAAGTATAAAGTATTAGATGATTTATTTTATGTACGGTTTTTGCGATTAGAGTACGATGCTTTTTAATCACTTTATTATGCCGTATAAATCCACGTCAGGCCCTATCACTTAGCGTAAATCAATTCATTTACTGCGATCGAACCGTTTCTTTCGCCGTACGGCGAATTTTGCGGCCAATTAACCGGCAATTCGAAAAGTAATTACGAGCATTTGCTAGTGCTTAATTGTATTACTATTACAATTAATCACTTTTTTATCACCGCCAGTTTCGCGAGGGAACTGAGTGAATTTCGACTGGATTTAATAAGTTAGTATAACTAACAATAAGCCGGATGATTAGCGACATTGTTAGCGACCGATTGGAAATGTCGCGAGAGAAGAAAAAATATCGGCTACTGTTTCAGCACGTTCGACGACAATGAAACGAAAGCGTGGTAATTGCATAATTCGCCGTTTCTGGCGAACAAAAAGGGAACTCTCGACTTCGCGGCCTCGCTGGCCGAACTTACAAATAAACCAATATGAGAATAAAGTGTGAATAATTTTTTTTGTATAATACAACCGGTAGATGTAACGTTGTAAAATGTTTTTGAAACAACTGCACAGAATCGTTAAACTATAATTTATAGCCGCATAAATGCAAAGGTTATAATATTTTTAGTATGTGCATATGCGTGCTTTTGCAATATTGACGTATTATGCGATACCAGCCATTAGGGCCCTATTGGCTGGAGTCGTATTTTGCTCAAGGGTTTATTACGGCTATTACCGATCGAGGTAATTTCGCAAATTTTGTTTGCATTTTGGACAAATTTAATATTACCTACTTGTTAAAATACCGTATGGCGAAGTAATTACTCCATTTATATGGATAGGTAGTGTTCTAAAATTTTATATTCAAATAAAACGTCCTTGCATATAAACGGAGTAATTTGTATTATCGAATGAGATATTAAGAATTTTATTATTCCATGTGGGTAAGCACTAAGTACTTATGAAATATCAAAAGTTGCAGATAAATTTTATAAGTTAAAATAAAAAAAAAAACTTTAATAAACTCCGAATGGTAACATTCGTATATCAGAAAGAGTAAATCGAATATTTTACCATAGCTGAAATATTTACTATGAATGAAACAAAATACAGAGTGCAATTTCATTATCATTTGATGGTTCCCAGGAAGAGTAGAGGCAATCTTTCACCCGTCTTCGAAATTGTGGTTACTTTTACGACTCCTAATTTAAAAAGCAAGCAACCGTGCTGAGTCAAAGCGTATAAAATTTATAGCTAGACTATAAGATTGCAACTGGATCTAATAAAGGTCACGTGATACCTATGGAATAAAGCTCTTATCTATAATGATTTCATCACGTATCGATTTCGCATAAATGCATTTAAGTCTATTGTATGTTTGGAATAATATCCGGCAATGAAACTGAAGCTTCATGAATACAGAAGACCCGACATACGCAACGTAGTCGATACTTCCAGGGTTAAAAATTTTACGACCGTCAAAGTCGCTGGCTAGCTCCGGAGTCTGGAGCTGCCGAACTTTGCAGGAAAGCGGTTTCAATGGGATGGAGTCAGATCGAGGCGGAATTCGCCTCGAGTGCTGCATAAACTTTTGTCCAATTGATTTATTAAGCATCTCGCCAGTATGCAAAAAAACTCCATAAAACCTTTAGCAATTGATGCAGATTTTACTTGAATTGGGTATTTATGCAGTCGTAAATATTCGTTTTATCCAAAAGAATTAACTCTATAACTAATTTAATAAATTTGTTTTTTTTTAATTTGCAGCTTTTCGAGAAACGCAAAATCTAAGAGAAGCAAGGTAATTAAATTACTTCATTATAACTAACGAAATCGTTGCATCAATTAACTCCATCATATTTTACTGATTATAGCAATGACTGCATGTGTCTGGAATTTGAATTTTGTTACAGAGCTGTGCCAAATTTAGCTTTACAATGTAGCTACCAAACAATTCCATGGAATCATCCTAGTCTTTACGCATCGGCCTTCTACTACTCGCCTTGGTTGCTGAATCCTAATTCGTGTCATTATCCTTCGTCTACGTTGCTCAGCACGGCCCCGACGACGTGTTCTTCGCCCAGCTCGCCGACCGCCAATTCACCCCTAGCGTACACCCCAATTAGGCCGGAGAGTCGAACGTGATAAGGTAAATAGAGCGGGATTGAGCGGCGCTTTACTTTCGCTTTACTCGCGACAGGTACGTTGAAAACCAGGAAAGTAAGCGTGTAAATTGGGTTAGTGGGGCGCTTAAATTTTTAGCTTGTGGCTTTGAAGAGTAGGTAGGTGTTTAAAATTTAAAATTAGGCAATATTTAGATGTATACGTAAAGCTGAAGGGTTTATTACACCTTTTAACAATTTGACAATTTTCACACCGGAATCCCATTTAATTAACGAGGCTGTATATGCAAAAATAGTAAATTCAAAACGAGCTTTGGGAGTAATCCCGTCTAGGAATTCTACGTACCGCAACATTAACGTTAGCCGTAAAACGCACTTTATATCCATTTTATAGCCTTCGTAAAATATTGCATCGAGACTAAATATACAGGATGGATTATTTCTCTTCGTTATTGTTAATAAACTTGCGGTGGAGTAATAATTAAACGACCTGATTTTCCTACTGTACGTATGTTACTTATCTACAGCAAGGTATTAATTCAATAAAATTCCACTTCCACTTATTGATTAAGGATATAGGTAATAATTGTTCAAGTGCCTATATCTATTATAAATTATACACCAACGATCACCATAAACTTTTTAATTTGAAGATTAATAGTCACTTAAGCAAATTGTAAAGATTTTTTTAATTGCTTCACATTATTACCTAATCACATTTCGCTTGCAGCTTAAATAAAATAAATAAATCTAGTTTAATTTAAATCATAAACGCTGGAAAAAGAACGTGGCAAATTGCGGCGGCAATAAAAGGCAACTAGTTCTAAATTTTATATACTTTTATTTTATTGTATTTATTTGCAATTTGTGCCAACTGAAAGCAAACAATATAAAATTATCGTAATAGTCATTATATCAACTATTTGCACCAACACTAGCTAGTAAAACGCCCACGTCGCCATTACGAGGTTTTCATTTGAAAAGGCTACTTTACATAAGATCTGGTCTCAACATAATACTATAAAATCAAAATTTACTGTACCTGTACAATTTGCTCCGTGGTATATAGTAGGTATAGTTTTTATAGGCATTCATAAAAAAAATTATTTATTATTTAAAACAGTAAGTATTCAAATTATTTCTATAAATACAAGGATATTGGAATAAATCATATAGATTTATTGGTAAGTTTATTTGTTAATTGTGACAATATGTGGTTATGCAAGTACCTATCTATGTATATAAAAATAGCGGATTTCTATTGGATGCAAACTTCTATGATTCCAGTGAACTTTAAAAGAACATGGTCACAATGCAGCAGGAATGAAAAGAAGTTTAGGTATATATTTTTCACGATTAATTCAGCGACATAAAAACGTTGTATTTAAAGTTTCATTTAAGTTAAATTAAGGAAAGTTGTTCCATTCCATTAATCCCAAAAGTCTATAAACCCAGTATCCTGAATTGAAAACTGGTGCAGTAGATGGATGAGTGGATAGCCTGCGGCACATTAGAACACCGCTCTTGGAGCGCTCACAGGGTTTTATGACCGGTTTATGGTTTAGTGCTCCTGGGCGGAAATGCATGGAAGTTTAAAGCATGTAAAATCTTCCCTTCATATTAATTTTACTCCTGCATACGTTCTGTTATCAAAATTGCAGCACCTCTTGTCGTTGGAAAAATGTAATGAAAATTTTTCATAGTTGTATTATTCGCATTTCTCACGCTTTATAGGAAACATTTCGAACAAACAGAGAATAAAATGTCTAGTTATTCTTCTGGGATACGACGGAACCCGAAGACAATGTTTTTGCCGAAACTACTTGTTCTAAAAGTAATAAAATTTAAATACATGTAAACTATACTCCAAAAATTCGTAAAATTTTGTTCTCCAAGGTGTTATAAAAATATATATGATATATCTTTGATAAATTCCAAAAATGAAAGTTTATTTGAACCATGTGCATAATAAAAATTCTAAATCAAATCACTAAAATATACAGTTTCTACAGTGCGATAAAAATACTACATTGCAATTTCAAGATTGGTTCCAATTGATTTTTACGCATCAATTTTGTGCAAATTTCCAGATATCATTAGGAATTTTAAATGTTTTACCACCCTACACAATCACAGCAAATAAAATCATTTACTGTCTGTCTGTACCCAGTTGAATGCGAAATTGTAATTTTTCTATCGACATTTCGAAATATCCTTCCCAGGACTAATTTTATTGCGCATTGTCAATTTCCCCGCATTTATTGCTTTTTGAGAGACTCCGATATTACGAAGTGATCTATAAAAGGTGAGATAAAGTGAAATAACACCTTGGGGTATAACCGTTTCGTCGGCTTTGCTGTAGGTAATAAATGCACATTGACACACTTTCAAACAAAATTTAATATTTTGTCAATTTTTTTCTTCTCGAAAATTATAGTAGTTGAATAATTCACCAAGAAAATATAAAAATGGAGAGAAAGGGAAATAAGATGTGAACAAAAATGTTATTTTAAATCGAACAAATAGCGTATTTTATTTAGGACTTTTCTACTATTTACATAAACAAATTCTCATTGAGAATAATTACATTCCACATCTAATTGCATTAGAAATTTTGTACAGTTACCTACTTACAACACTCTGTATTCCATTCAACCTTACTTCTGGTGTTTATTTAAATATTCATAATCTTCAGCTCGATTTGTGCAGGTACTCACGCGTACAGGGTGTCCAAAAATTGCTAATTTTTTATGCTGCTGGCGAACGCGACTGATTGTACGATTTCGGGACACCCTGTACACGAACGTTTGCATTAAAATAGCGAATTTACGATTGGTGCGTGAATAAACGATGGTAAATGTAAATGCGAAATGTTAACGCATCGTTATTCGTCGGCCACCCGTTCATTCCGCACCCAACCGATATGAAAGCGTTATGATTTCCATTAAAAAATACAATCGGCTGTTTGTTGGCATTCCGTGTAATCTTTTTGTTCTCGTTCTCGAAAATTATATTATACTTCGGCGTCTGAAGTATCTCAACAAAATAATACATAATAGCCTGTCTGAACATAAAAATGGTGGAAGCTACTGTCATAATTAGGCAATAAAACTTAAATATATTCATAGTTTCTTTGCGAGTTTTACGACTCGAACAAATGAAACCTGGTTTCTCGCATAGCCGCCTTTAATGTTCCTTCAGTTGTACCGAACTCACCCAATTTGTTATGTAGCGTTAATAATAATGGGTATAAAGAAGGTGGTAGAAAAAATCCCTCGGCGACTTTGGCGCTCACACGTGTTTATTTTTATTACTTTCTTTTAGAAACGGAATCAAATATTTTTTATGTGCCCTCGTAAAAGTTTAAGAGGGCAATGAGTTGACCTCATCTGGTACGTTTATTGTGTGAAGTATTTGAGGTGCATTTAAAGTTTCTAGTTACAGCCTTGAAAGGAAAAACTCATTTTCGGGCATTAGTTATTGCGTGCTCGGTAATTTTGCGAAATCAAACATAAAGGAAGCTAAAACATTCGCGGATTTTCTCTTTGAAATTAAATTTTCATCTAAGTTATAAAGTAAAAATTTTTATTCGCGTCCTGCGAAGGCATTTTTCACGGAAAAATTCAATTTCGGAGATATTTCAATAGCGCCTTCAATTTCGTATCGCAACTAAAATGAATATTTAATGAGATCGACATAAAACTGAACCCTTGGTTTTCTGCTGATCTTCTTCCATAGTTTTTTTTCCGCCTTTTTCTAGACTAGGTATCACATAATACATAAAATTGCTCATAAATATATTTTACAATTTCGTCAAGTACGTCATAACGTCGGTATGAATAAAGTATGGAGTTATAAAACTTACACATCTTGCAGAATCCAATGTATAGCGCTCGGAATTTCCACGTGAAACTCTAACTATAAATTAATATCACCTGGTATATTATATTATAGGTAAGCCTGGACGGTTTTAAGTGAAAATAATTTCAACTCCGAGGTACGATTTTGGCTAATGAAAATTCGATGGAAACGAGGCTAATTCTCTGTCGTTGGCATGTAAGAAAAAATGTACGGTAGGTGATAAATGGGCGTTAATTTAAAAAAAACCTGGTTTATATTCCGATTGTAATTACTAGGTTTGTTCTACGTCGAAACCCCGACTACTTTATAGTTTCGCAACTCGTGTAACTTTACGATTGGCATTTCGGCCGAGACTTTTTATGGCAGTTAAAATTTTTCACCTTTGTTTTGTTCCGAGATTATTTTATAGTCTGTTCTCTACCAGACTAAGTCTAAACCGTATAAACTTCGTGATATATGTGTTTCCTGACTTTTACGTCTACTTCTCTCCTATATTTTATTGTAATCCTGAATGTTTCTTGCTAAATCTACTTTCGGGATCGGTTCGGTTGCGAAGACGATTTCTGAAATTATTGTTTTCTACTGTCTGGGTAATTGGAATTGTTTGATTTACGGTTAGTTATACGGCGTTGATTGCTTGTTTTAATTGGTTTGCTCAAAGAGTCGAAGAAACGACTATAAAAATTTGTAATTAACAGTCTTAAGATTTGCTGGGTGATTATTGGTGTTATAGTGGAAATGTATCAATTTGTATCAATTAAAACGCATTTGGAGATAATTTTCTGTAAATTATATGAGTCGTAAAAATTATAAGTGACTATAAACCATACCGTGATTTTTTTATAAATAACTTCATCTCTATCGATATATTATGGCCGATATAAACCATGGCAACTACGGTGGGTAGGTAATTACATTTAATATTGAAATAAATTTTATGGCCGATAGTTTGTTATACGTTTTAATAAATTACAATTCTACATAAAACTTTTAGTTTTATGGATATTACTTGAGAATAGTTTTTTTAGTGACGTTAATTAGAAGTACCTTCGCAATATAAAAGGTTCCGCAATATTTAATACCCCATATAACCATCGATCGAGAGGTGTTGTTTTGTGGTAATAAAAATGTTTTCGCTCCCATAAAAATTACCTTTGATATTCTATATACCTAGTAGTTTAGAAGCGAATGATAGGTTTTTTTTAATTAATTAAAACGTCGGCACCGCCGAAATCCCTTTTTTAAATAAAGACCCATTTTGAGCGAGAATGAGTCGTAAAACCCATCTCAACATATAATTAAAATTTCGCCATCCGCCGACTTCAGACCACCCTGGAAACATAATTTATGCATTCCCGCGATTTTATGCACTTCTGTGAAATACGGATGCTAAATTTTCTTAAGTGGTCGACATAAAACCCGCATTTTCCCGAAGAATTGCACTTAATATACGAAATTGTTTGTTGAATTGTTGACATTACGATTCCCCGTGCAACTCTTCAAGTCGCCTAAAGACAATCGCGCAGGAATGTCTTTGCCAAACATATTTTTTACAACCTAATAAATTATTTACAAATTCTTTGCTACTTTTTTCTCAAACTTTCCTAGGGTACTTAAAAATTGTACAACTTCCTTTGTAACTCTAGAGGCAGCTGGGCAGTGTCGTGCGAATTACCGAAATCCATTTTCGCCGCCTATAAACCGAGAACAAGCGCACACCGGCTCCATCTAATTAATAAAGCCCCATTAAAAATTTTACTAACATCGCATTGGCCACAGTTAATTTGTGTAATTGCCGGCAACAAAAAAAACTTTATGGCTCGTAAACTGCGCGGAATAAATAATATGTTGGTGTACCTGTAAATGTTTCGGTTTTATAGCAGTATGGCCGCTACATTTGTCATTTATGCGTAATTTTGCTTATATCAGTTTTATTTACGGCTTTTTAACGAAAATTGTTAAATGAATACGTGCTTGGAGTATACGCTGCGTTTTGTAGATGACGGTATATAATTTTCGCGGAAAACGAATTATTGTTAATCGCCTGTTGCGGGTCTTTATGGTCACTCTGTATTCGCTTTAAATTAGAAAAATTGTTACTTTATTAGTTTCACTTCCTTGGCAATTTTTTTTATTTTATGTTTCAGATTAATCATTCCTGTGCGATGTCGTCCGGTTTTACTTACGGCTGAGGGTGTGTGAGTCGATAGAATATTAAAAAGAATACAGGATCGAATAGAAATACTTTCTTTCACTTATCAGCTTTTAAAACTAATTTAACTACCTTTCTTTTTCATCAATCTAAAATTTATCTGAACCGTTAGATATTCTACAAACTTTCTCATATACAAATTACTAATAAGAAAAATAATAAAAGAACTTACCAAGTTATTTAAATGCAAATGATATTTCAAAGTGATAAAAAATGCAATTATCTTAACAAGTACATTGCATTTTATATCTATCTTCTATGTATATAATCATTATCTTTGTGTGTTTTATTAATTTATTGTTCTTTTTTGTTTCAGGAAATCAAAGTCAATGTACCTAAACCAACCGAATTATTAGTGTATAAAAGATGTGATTAAAATATGTCTATCTCTGTAGATAATTAAGTTTGAATGTTCCAATCAGTCCGTCTATTATCCATATTAATCGTCCTGATAATAACAATAATTTATTATATTGTATAATGTAAAAAAAAATGAATGTAGCAATAATTTTCAGTCCATTTACCAACAGGTTTTATTGGAGAATTATGGAATTTTCATTTTTTTTGTTATTTAAACCACTTTTTATTTCGCAATTTTTAGTAATATTTGTAGTAGGAGGAGTAGTCTCAGAAACATTAGAATATAGTTATATATAAATGTAGTTAAAGGTAGAGGGAAATTTACACAAAAAATCGATCTAAAGTTATTCCATGATTTCTCCATCCGTTTATTTTTGTAAATATATACGAATCAAAGCCATTGGTTGCTACATCAGTAGATCTATTAGAAATTTATATATCTAAAAAGTAAAGTTATTTTTGATGCTATAAAATCCATCGACTCTATAAAATGCTCTTCGTTCTTTCCATTCCTATTTACTTATTTTAGGTGTGAGGTAATGGAGACATGACAAAAAATAGTACGAGTTCGTATGAAAGCCCGCTAATATTTTCAATTTTTTTTTTACTAAGGTTTTAGTTTAGTGTATTCAATGCACTCTTCAATGATTCCAAAAAATATGAATAAATTTCCAATTATATATCAAATGTAGAATTCTATTAATAGCAAAATAATTGCAAATTGTACGATCAGAAATATTTTTTATTAATTTTTTTTTCAATGAAATGATTGATATTTTATGGGGAATTATTTACACTTGTAGTAGTGTGAATTTTTTATGAATGTTCTATTTTATACTTATCTATATCAATTAACTGAAACTTTTCTTCAAAAATATCTAATGTAGCAAATTTTGTCCAAAGTAGATATTATAATACTTAAAATTAACTAGAATCCCCTCCTAAATGTATACCTTTGTACTTTGGAAAGATCAAATGTATTACCTACTCAGCTATGATATAAAAAATCAGTTATTTGTTGAGTTATATCAAAGTATCTGCCTCTACTTAAGTTAGTCATAAGCTACGTGAGCCAGCAATTTTTCTTGTACAAATTACGGTAGGTAGAAAGGAACATTTATCGAATGTATCCATTGTTATGTATTTTATAAAAAAGGAGCATGTGATTTTTTATATTCAGTACAATGTGATACTTGTCACTTAGTGATAATGTTAGATATAATAGATACAACTCCAAAACGAATTCATGATTGTATATGATTACCTTTTAAATTATTGTAAATATAAACAACGAATGAGTACCTACACAGGGTGATAGTTAATTGAATGTCGATACTTCAGGATGTGAATATTTGGATGATTTTTAGAAGATAAGTTTATTTTAATGTGTGTTCTAAACCTCTTAGTTTTCGAGCTACTGGGTGTTAAAATTTTCGAAAAAAAGTTTCCTATCATAATTTTCTTATTACTCTAGACATTTTAGTAAAATTTTGTATACACTTTGTAATTACTAAGGAGCAATTTTGATGTCCGAACGGTGTTTGAACAGAATATGTTTGAAAAAAATGGTACGCCACTGTTTTTTCTAAAAACCATAATTATTATTAAAATCCTCATTTATTTTGTAGTAAATTCGGTCAGATGAAAAATCAGAAAAAATCAAGAAAAAAATAAAAACCAAAACAACTTTTTCCCATGGTAATTTGACACTAATTTTGATATTTTTGTTAAAAATTGGTAGGCGCCCACCAAGCATAGAAACATTTTTTTGGGGGATAAAAATTAATTTTCTACTATTACCAGTAATAAGAAAATTATGATAGAAAAGTTATTTTTTTCTAAAATTTTAACATCCTGCAGCTTGAAAGCTAAGAGATTTAGGACAAACATTGATATAAACTTATCTTCTTAAAATCATCCACAAATATTCACATCCTGAAGCATCTGCATTTAATTAATTAACACCCTATACATATAAAAAAATCATGGTTCGTATGTCAACTTTAAATTCAAGTCTCTCTGAAAAGTTTCATAATGTTTTAAGCCACTTCGTTGTTTTACTATTGGATTATTAAATAATAATCGTTACAATCGATTTAATAAAAACCAAATTATAAACGTAGATGTAGTAATGTATGTTCTAAATGTGTAAGTCAGTAAAGTTATGTTTACTAATTCGTGTTATTTTTTACAGTGTTCCTTTTATCCTTCCCTTGTAGAAGATTGAAATAAACACGTCATATGTGATTTATAAACGCAAGCGGTTTCATTAAGAAAAAAAAAATAAAGCAAAATGCAAATGTTTGGCAGAGTTTTATATCGAAACCATAAAATCCTTTACTTTAAATTAAAACAAGTAAAGGAACTTACCTTGATGCCGAGATATACGCTATCATTCGCCTACATTTAAAGCTTTTACGACATAAAATTTATCGTCGATAAAACAATTTTATTGTCTAAGTTTTATTATTTTAAGTTCTTGTATTTTCTTGTCAGCAATTGAATGCGCTATTTTTCTTACGTACGCAATAAAATATTTTCTTTTTGTCCGCGCAAAATATTACTATATTCCGATCGAGTTGTAAATGATAAACGTCTCGTTAAAGTTTTATGGATTTTTCGTCCAAAATTTCGCTACTAATTCCGACGATAAACAGTTTTATGCCGGATTTTTATATCGAAAATCGAACCGTTGGTTTTCCAAATACCACACTTAAAAACCAGCAGTTATTTCATAAAACTACCCTTAATAAGCAACAATAAACGAAGCGTATTTATTACTCTCCTAAATCAAACAAGCTAAATACTTGAAAACTACATATTTTCAACGTTTCCCCAAGTTTTATTGGAAAAGTGCATCGCCTATTTCCTGTATGTGATCCAAAATGAAATCCACATCGGTCCTCGTCAGTGCAGAATTCTGCGAAACGAAGCGAAAGAAGTTCGGCAGTCCCTTCAAAGGTTGATATCCCAACATTACTGATCCGCATTTGATCATGAAAGCTCTTATTTGCGGCGCCACCTGTTTGCAGGAACGGAAACATCGCACGTAAAGAACAAAGTTATTCACAATTTCGTGAACACGAGAAAAGCTTTTAGTTCATAGGTGACAGTAATGTGATAGTTTGTGATAATTATTATTGATTATACGCTAGAATATTAATTGGAGGTTTTTTGGATAATTTAACAATTTCAGTTGGTGAATGGAGGTGGTGGAATTGTTAAAATTAGGGATTTGGGGAATGCAATTTGGAAGGAAATTTTATGGAAATTTTTTATTTATATTTAAGTCCAAATAAGAATATGTTTCAGATGAGTAGTTTAAGGTTTTTTGCGCTATCTGCAGGACTCGTTTCATAAACCAAAGTTAGCGAAACAGGCTAAGCGCATAAAACAAGCGCTGCATCCCGCAAATTTAATTTCGGTTTAAATTTAGTCAGCCAGCCCAGAATTCCGGAATAACTCGGGAGTAAACTCGTTTTATAGAAATCCGATACTTCCCCAGCATGCAATATATATCACATAAATGGAACACGACCGTCCGTTCAACCCGAAGGAAATACAGGTTTTTTCGGAGGGAACGTGGCATATATTTACCTTACCTTGTGCAGTTGAGAGCCGTTTTCCAAAATATTCGTTTTCGATCTCAAGTATCTCGGCAAATACCAGAAGCAAACGTTCATGTACTGGCGCTCCGAAACAAGCAGGAATTCAGGGCGATTATTCACCTGCTGCTCGAAGTATTCCGCCACGTCCATTAGCGTGTCGATATGATTCGCGAAGCCCGAGGAACCCTACAATAAAAATTCATTACATTCTCAAATATTAGTTTTAATGTTCGTCTAATGCTCTATTGTGATGCCAGGATAACCTCATTCAAAAGCAATATATATTCCCCGAAGGTTATACAATAACACAGCAAATGTTTAAGCGATATCTTAGGAAAGGTGTAATCCGAAAGATAAAATTGAGCCCGGCTTACATCTATTCATGCCATAAAGGCTTTGGATATATAGCGCTTACGAGACCCTGATGTCGGACCTTTGACGATATCACAGCTCGGTAAATTTATAATGAAAGCGAATATATTCAGGTAGTAATATGTGCATGAAAGGGAAAATTGAAGGGTCGCAATGAATGTGACAAATTGTTCTCTCATTAGCGTCGAACACAAGTACTTGAGGAAACAAGAAAAACCAATTTCGGTGAAATTCATAGCAATTGAATCCCCTTCAGCGTGAACGGAGGTCCATTGGTAAAAGGTCAAAATTCCACACTCGCAGCGAATTTAGTGTAAATGTTTGGGCGTTTATCACCGTCTTACCCCGAAACTACCGTCTAATTCTCACCCCAAGAGTAATTTGGACCTTTCTTCTAAACGGCATTTATTATACTCGTTCGAATCTCGCAATATAAATTGAAAATCTTCTAGAATAACCCTTAAATAGGCAACGGCAAGCCCCATCGAATTTTCCCATTTCTCCCGATAATACGAAATAACATCTAATATAGAAAATCCACACACATTTTCGCCCGGTATATCTGGGTTAGAGCAGATAGAGAGAGCTCGAGCATTCAATTGAATCTCGGTAATTCTATTAGAGGATGCCCCGGTTCTTATTAGACTAATCTGAAGTACGCGTACGAGCCAAAGTTGAGAAATGCACCGGGCTGATACGATTTCCAGCGCCATTTATTGAGTTCGCCTCCGAAAATCTAGCAAATAAAATTGTTGTTGGAGAATTCGGCCAGCAAATTCATGCAAATTAAATCCGGAAATCCATATCAGGTGAAATTTGTTCCGGGAAAAATTGCACTAATAAATTTTTTATAGTAAAAATTCATTTTGTATATCTATAGTAAAATATCGATTTGGTTAAACCGAGTCTAGCAGAAGTTTTTTTCTAGCAACAAGCTTATTATCGTGGAATTTCGCATTTTATTTTAACTAGTTTTAGGTTTGTTTAAAAATTTGTATAATTTTCTAATCTAGATTCCTCACGTTAATGTCAGATAAATGATTGGAAAATGCCCGCACTAAAAATTTACGGCGCCCTGTAAAATTCAATTCGAATGTACAGTTTTCGTGATCGTGCACGTATCGTGGCGTGCACTCCTATCATGGCAAAAATATTTTTGCTTTGTTTTAATAAATTTCTCGTTTCCACATGAAACCGCTTCCATATTTTTTTTAATTTTAGTGCGAAGAAATAACCGATTATTATATCCCTTCGTGATATTACAGAGTCGTCAATTGGTATGGTTTAAAACAACTCTCTTATAAATATAAATAAAGGAGGGCCAGTATGTGTGGTCTAATAGAGTACATCACCTTAGCTTTCCACATGAACCAAAATTTAAAAACGTCGCATTTTCTTCCGCATTGCAAATACTTATCGCCCAGATCGTAACTCCGATCGTAGTGCTTGTCCTTTTGGAACAAATACTCCGCTCCTCTGGAGTAGCATTCGAGCAGAATTTTAGGATCCTTAACCAGCAGAAGCGAGCATTGCTGCGGCACGGCCAGTAGCTTGTGTGGATTTACTACCTACAAAATTAAATTACACAAGAATATTCGCATAAAGTTATTGTGTTTTTTTACGCCAAGTATCTAGGAAAATTTCCATTCCACCAGCGAGAGCGAATGCAGATAGAGCTCGACGAAGCCGGCGAACGGGTTTTTATTTACTTTCCGGCTTTAGTGGAGCCGTAATCAAGTCGAAATTAACAGCCTGGCATGCACTCCGTACTTACCAAAGAATTAGCCCGTTCGATCCCGTTGAGCTTCGCCCTGTGTTTTTGCGAGAAAATCAACCCGCCGCCCCACGCGGCGTCGATGTGGAGCCACATGTTGTGCTTTTTGCAAATCTCCGCTATTTCGTTTATCGGATCGAAAGCTCCGCGCACGGTCGTGCCTGTCGATAATACCGAAACTTTGCATACCAAAAATCAACTTTGAATTATTCCCACTGACCTAGAGTGGCGACGGCCATTATGGGAACGGCGCCTTGTTCGATATTTTCCGCGATTTTCTTCTCCATGTCGGACGGGACGATCCTGCCGATGTCGTCGGTTAGCACGCGGCACACGTTGTTTTCCCCGATGCCCAGGAAAGCGGCGAATTTATAAATCGAATAGTGACACTCCTCGGAGGCGAGTACAATCAATCTCGGTAAATGCGAGGCTCCGTGCGACTGAGATAAATAAGAAATATTTACCGTTCGAATGAATCGTGTGTGATGAACCTGTTAGATCTCGCTTCGCAATAAATCAAATAGACTGCGAGTTGTGTAGGAGAATAACGCTCTCGCTGCGTATTATGTAAATAAAGCTCCCGTTTCGGCGAACCGCCCCGCTGGGCTCTTAGAGGTAAATACTTTTTAAATTACGTAGGCAACCTCCCCGTTTGCATACCTTAACGTCCGGATAACGGCGGAATCTGGCCAAATTCACTGCAATCCCATTTGCGAAAGAACCTCCCGGACAAAAGAGGCCGTCTTCCCATTGTGGGCCGATCATACGGCAAACTTCCTTTATAACTTGCTTCTCCTAGGGGCAAAGAATCCCTCTATCAATAATACCTATACGCATTTTCGCCGGGACACTTTTTTGTACGACGGAAAAAATTTGCTCCGAGAAACTCGTTACATAAAAACGCTCATTCTCGTCCACTTAAGAAGCAAACGACTCTAAGCGGAAAAGTTTTTTTTCTTACCATCAGGGTGAAAACGGGGGCGACCTCGTACGTGTACACGCTGGCATTGAGCGAGTCCGTAAGCCATTGTGCCGCCAAACCGTAAGGGTCCAATCTGAAAAAAGGCCCGTTGTTATCCGATATTAATATAGTGAGCAAATATTTGTTGGCCGTTCGGTTTTCGGGAAAATGTAACCGGACGTCGAAATTAATTTTCTTCCGATACTCGATTAAACGGAGCCGAGAAATGCTGTATAGCAAGCCTTTCAAGCCGAAATTGAAATTATATAACCTTATATGATATAGAAGTAAATTCAAGTGTAACTTTGCTCATTTTAACTGAAGTAAATAAATGAATAATTTCGAGTTTTGAATGTTAATTATATTCCAATAACTAGGTACGTTAAAATAACTTCCACGCAGCGTTAAATTAACTAATTGCGCTCTACAATTTATATCTAATTAGCAAATGTTTATGCATAATTTGGCGTAATTTCGCGTTATCATTATTCCCCTCAAGTACATATTTAACTCAAATGCGTACACGTGTATTACAAAACCGCTCCGAATAACCAGCACAAAACTTACCCGGAAAATAACTGATTAATAAAATAGGGGTGTCCCGTTTTGACGCTGAACTTGATCGTGTTTTTCAGGATGCCAATTAATTTGTCGTGCGTTTCGCCGGTTTGCTTCAATTGGAAATCGAAGTGCTCTTCCAGCTGTTCGGGCGTTTGCCACAGCAACACTTTATCTCGGCGCGTCGTAAACACCACGTTCTTGAACATCAGCTCTACGACTTCCTTGAGGAATGCCTCGTGTACCTCGGGGCGAGGCATCGGGGAAAAATTATCCATGGCTAGATTTCCACGAGTTTCGGTGGTTTGATATCGAAGCTATCTGATGGCTGGTAATTGAATATACTTGGTATGATAGAAGGACAATGGTGGTATTCGAACGGATTCAGCGAGGAAACTGATTTATTAATTCGTCACGTAATTGGAGAAACTTTTAACGAGCGCTTCCCTGTTAATAATTTCCAAACAACCTTAATTGAATCAACGAATTTGTTGCGGTTAGAGGCTAATTTAAACTACGGGGGGAATTATTCTTAATCGTTCAGTTGGAAGAAAATATCTAATTAACATTAAACACAAAAGCCTGAGAAGCAATTAATACAAACTACAACAACTTGATATTTGTCCATTTAAAGTTTGCCAACTTCGAGCCACAAGAAAATTAGAGTGAAAAACATCGAGCTAACTAAACTTTTAGTTTTCGCCATAGAGAACTCATCGATTCTCTCTATTGTTTTGACTTTTTCCTAGATTAAATCCAAACAAACTAAATAATACGCGCCGAATGGATGTGTTTTCGTTAGTTTGCTCATTTTGGCAGTCGTCTAAGTTCTCCGCATTTTTGTCTTGTCGTATATTCTACATTCCATAAGGTAAACACGAACTTCTATAATTGGTCTTAGTTTTCAGGGAATATGTACTTCACAACTCTCAAGCGGTTCTCGGTTCCCAAACTCAATTGAATGTTTTCAGGAACTCCGCGCTCCGTTTTAAATTTTATTTCACTGTCTCTAATAAATAAAAAGATAACACGATCAAGCTGGATTCGAAACTTGGAAAAACTAAAACTAAGGAAAAACACATTTCAATGTTCGATAATTCCATTTTTTCGTTTCGCAAATATTTTACGCTTTGTAGATATTAAACCTGATAAATCACAAAGAATTCTCGAACGGTCTGATTCCTGTTTATGCAAATGTATTCCGAGTGCAAGAGAAAGCATCATCGCAAAGTTCCATTAAATTCCCTATGTTTGTAAAGAATGTTTTCGTGATTGTGATAGATAAGCATTTTATAAAACTACTCAAAGGACTCGAGCAGTATTAACTTAGCATACCTTTTTGAATTTAAAAATAAACTCCTTTACTATACAGGATATATCTACTTGTTTATGCACATGCAGGCAATTAACTTTAATTGTATAAACATGCAAAAATATACGAAGTATGTAAAAATGTAAATTCACGAAACCTAGTAAACAAAATAATTAGTATATTAATACGTAATTAGGTAATGCCAATTATTAGAAAAATAAAATTAATTGAAATCTACCTAGATATCGATCCAGGATAATTTCCAATCCAATTCAGCGCTCTGCATGAGGTCTCTGTAAAAGTGAATTAACGGGACGAAAATTCTTTCCCGCTGGAATTATTTTCCCATCGCAAATTTCATAAATAAATCATGTAGAGCAATTAAAAATACAAAGCGCAGCTAAGCAGGGTGCCAGTCTTATATAAATTTACGCAGAAACGTTTATCTAATTTCGGCTTCCGAATTTCCCCTCTTAATATTCAACGGTCTTTGCCTTTATTAATAAATTAGATGTCTTCATCAAGTTGAATATTCATCAAAGTTGTTGACTTCCATCTCAATGATGTATTATGAACCGTTCTCAAGAGTAATTGACAAGGTGCTAAGAGGAAGTTTGATATTGATATTCTAGTATTAATGGTTTGTTCTGTTAATTAATGATGCTCGAGTTAAATTAAGAAGAAGAACAAGACGATGAACCATCAATTGGGTTCTGTCAAAAGAGGTATACATTTTTTACCCTTTTGCGAACGTGATTTAATCTAACGCAAAACAAAACTCTATCGACTTGACTGAAAAATGTCTACATTTCGACACAATAAACAAGCCATGAGGCATCAGATACATCACACTTGACGAAATCATTGATTTTGAAATCCCATCTCGAAGGCTCTCTCGAGGAATAGAAGAGGAGTTTTAAGAAATTCTCACTGTTTTCATGATACGTTTTCCGACCGTCTGGTCAGATTACATCTGTTGATGTTTTTACTCCAGCGCGAGATTTTCTATCTACTTTCCGCAAAAAATCTAAAAGAAAGATACGTTTGCCGTGTACCTTCGTTTGAGAGGATTTTTTATCCTTTATTTTACACGTCTCGCTAGGTTTATACGAAAGACCCGGTCTCGGTAGAATTTAATGCGATTACTTCTATGTATTTGATTATTCGAAACGTACTCGCCGAGTTGTCTCCGTAAAATTAATAAAAAAACATTCGCGCAGACAACTCGCACCGACCGAACCTCGAATTTACAAAAATCAAAGGGCCTTAAATCATTTCGCATTTAGAACGGTCCAAATAAGGCATCGACGATTGAATTGAATTTACGTGGAAACTTGTTAGGTCAGGCTTATCCCCGACGATGGACATCCATGGAATATTCATTGCAGAGATTGATATGCAAATAGAATCCTCGGTACGTTCGCAATTTAGTCTATTCGATATCCTTGCCCGCATAAAAGTGACGGTTTTTGTTTAAATTCCAAAAGGGAGAAAGATTATGCAAATACGCGGAAAGTTTTTACCTGATAATTCCTGCGAGGGATTAACAAAATAGGGAAAGAGTATGGATAATTGGATTATTTCAATTAAACTTCCGATATTTATAATGCTTAAAGGAATATTATTTATTGATAAAACTACGTTTATGATGTGAAATAACTATTTATAAATTCAAGTGCTATTCCGTTGGTCCAACCGAAACCGGTCTGCACCACGTACTCTCCTCCACCTCCGTACTCTCCAACTTTAACTGCATCGTATTTTTCGAACATCTCTTCGGTTTTGTCATAGCCTATCATGTACGCTTTTACAACGTTAGTGGCGAGAGTTTTTGAAAGTTTAATTGCCTCGCTATTTCCGGTATTTCTCAATCCTCGCACGACGAGGTCTTGCAGGGGAGGCCAAGCGTTGGGACAGTCCCATTGCTGCCCGCTTTTCAGCAGAGACGTGGGTATGCCGCCCAAGTATTGGGTGATTTTATTTTTGTTCAAGTATTTCACGGCGTTTTTGCCGTAGGTTTCTTTCTGCGATGGGTCTATTACGTCGGCCCAGAGAGGGGCAAAGTTGCTGGGGTAGAAGGCTTTCCTGTGCTGTTTGCGGTGAATGTCCCAATCGTACCACATGGCGTCTTGCTTGTTGTATAAAACGGCTTCTATGGCTTGGGTCCAGGTTTCCCCTACGGCGGCCCATTCGGATGATTTTTTCTTGTCGCCAATTAATTGGTAGAAGTTTGAGAGGTCTTTAATGGCGAGGCAGAGGAATGCGTTAAGGTCGACTTGAGCTAATTCACTGGTTCTGATGGTGGTTAAATTCGTGCTGATTGAACCGTTTTGGTTGAATAGCCACCTGGAGGAAAAATCCCAGCCTGATTCCGCTGCGGCTTTGATTTCGTTGTAGCACCTTTCCTGAAATCCAAAAAAATCCCACTACTGCTATTTCTATGTAATTAAATAGTTACCTTTTCTGAATTTTCAAAAGGTTTGCAAGTTTCAACGTCTTCTCTATAAGATTCGGCTCTAGGAATTCCACTTTGCACTCTAAATTGAGCCAGCTTGTACGTTTTTCCGCACTTTCTTATTTTAACCGTCCTGTTTTCTAACCACCACTCTATCTCCTGCTCGATAAATTGGATGTTTTTCTTTAGCCAAGTGATATTTTTCGTGCTGTCAATGTAAAGTTTCACCATCGGAGCGAACAGTGGCGGTTGGGATCTGTTCAAGTAATACACCCTACTCCCGTTGGGAATAAAACCGAATCTGTTTGAGTAAACAAAGCGATAATTTCATCGATCTGTTATTTAATTTCATTTACTAACCTCTGTATGAGCGACACGAAATTTTCCAAAATCCCACGGACTGTTTCAGTCATCTCTCCCAGGAGCAAACCTTTAATTATCCAGTAGGTATCCCAGTAATACGCTTCGGAGAACCGACCCCCGGGTATAATGAACCCGTTCGGCAGAGGAATAATCGAATGCCGGTCCTGTTCTTTGTTAACGTACTCTTTGACTCTCCTGCCTAAGGTGGGCCAGATTTTAATTAAGGCCTTGGCGAACGATCGAACGTCGCCGTCTTTAATCCTGTTCAAGAACGCCGGGTTGTCGTTGAGATCCGGGGGCGTCCACGGCTCGAGCTCGCCCTCCGAATCGAAGTTCTCTTGGACGAATTGCTCGAGGTCCTCCTTCGACGGCCGGGCGCCCGTCCGCGCTACCAACGCCGCGAAATTGGCCAGCGTGACGTTTTGGGAGTTCTTCTGCACCATGTCGACGAACTGTTTCGAGTCGTTGTAAATCCCGGCCGTTTGGATGGTGTCTAAGAGCCGTCCTTGGCAGTAGACGGGATCTTGGCACTCTGTTTGGGACTTGGCGTAGTGGCAGCCCGACAGGGCTAGCAAGAGAAGGGTCAGATACGGCATTGTTGAATACCTAAAATTCATTGTTTGCCGTATAAAAATTGTGTAGGGTAAATTTTAAATATTGAAACCTAAATGGTAAAAATTTTTTGCACCTACATAATTTATATTATTATCAATAAACAGTGTGTGTTTAGAGATTGAATAATGAAAGAAATACTTTAAATATACCTACGTATAGGTAATTATGTGATTGAGTAAGTACTTATCATTAAAAATCGAAAGCAATTAAGTAATATAAATAGCTCGATTAATTTTCTTAGCAAATAAACCGTTCATTGTTTCGATGTCAACTAAAGTAACAATTATCTGTAAATGATTGGGGTAATATGGGAAAATAATTAAAAACTAATTGGCGTTAATTAGTAAAATGGGTAGATAATTGTTTATTTTTTGCGTGTTAAATATTAAAGAAAAATAAATTTACCTATGTAATTATAAACAATTTATGATTAATGATAAATTTTTTGATACAAAAAAATTGGTAGTAGTGAAAGATGGTTTATAGAGAATATTTTTTCAAAAATGTTTACGAAATTTCAATTTACTTACCTACTCAACTAGAATCAATCCTGGCCGCAAATATTGAAAATTTCTGCTTTTAATAGAATTTTAAATGTTCGTCCATAAAAAACTTGGTTATTGTAACTTGGCCGGCGGGCCCTATTTAGATATAAAGCAAATTTGCCTTCGGAATTAACATCGACAATCGTTTTTCCTATTTTACTGCTATTCGCGCAATTCAATTTTTAACTGGCAAATGTTTTTGCCGTTATCGATATAGGCATGTATTTAAATAAAGCGCTCACGGGCGAATAAATAAATACTTCTTATCGTCTCAATATATACCCACTACAAAGTAGGTATTGTTTGTAATAATTAATTATACGAATATACAAGGAGTAGCGGGAATGTTCTACTAACACCAGACGAACCGTTTTTCTTAAAGTTTAATATTTTACCAACGCGCTTACACGTTAATGATTAACATCGTTAACCGGAAAAATTCATCAGTAAACTGAAAGCCCGTCTCGCATCCGCCAAAGTACAGCACCTACGCCGGCGAAACGATTGTTAATCACCATTTCATTCCGTTCGGAGGCCGGAGCTGCCATTAAAAACCGCAGAGAGAACACTCGAAGCCTTTTCCACCGAATAAAAAGGCTCCTCTCCGCCACAATCTACTTTCGAAGCGCACAAGTTCGGCTCGCTGAAAAATGTAAGGGGCCGAACAAAAAAATCTAATGCGGCGAAAATACCCTGAAATACAAAGTGTGTTTTAAAGTAAGCCCGGAACGGGGCCGACACGGCAAATTGAAGGAGTATTCCTGAAAAACTAATCCTATTAACTGAAAGTTTATGTTCCGCATAGAGCCGCAGGTGTTAGAAAAGGGTCTCACGTACGTTCGTTAATTCCTCCTTCGGATGGCGCACGAAGAGAGAACGATTGACAATATCAAAAAGTTCTGATACTCCAGACTTTGCGAGATTTATATACGATTCATTCTATTAATATTGAACGTACTGAAATGTACTAGCGGAAAATTCCGACGTCCTCGTTAGCGCCGCGTTAAATTAATTAGGTGTAGTAACTACATGAAGAAAAATAAACCGATTTCACGTGTTCTTTTTGCGTAATTACGGCATTCAATTGGGTGCCAATTTGGCGATATAAAATCGCCGTTCGTCTTGTACGAGTAATTGGCGTATTTCGACGGCGCTCGCCAACTTCCGTAACGGTTTTCGTTGCGCCGCGACGCCGCAGTCGATATCGAATTCGCCGCAAAGGAGGAACAGACGTCCTTCCTCTCTAATTTTCTCACCTTCCGTTGCTATTACGAGAATCCGTATCGCGACCAAATCAATCAAATCAAAGGGAATTCTCCACCTATCATTACCTAACCTAATGTCCGCAATTAAAAATTCGTCGTTGAAATTACTTATTAAAATTAGCCAATTACTTAATATTTGTTATGAAGTAATGATAACGGATAAGTAAATCAGTTGTTGTTGTCAGATAAATTGTTTTTCAAGTAGGTTTATCGAACATAATGCCTTGAATTTACATGTATGTTGGTGTATGATACGAAAGTTTATAAAGGAATATTTGTTTACCAAAATTAAACTATAAATTATCGCGTAACTAGAAAAACCCGGGCGAAATAGTCGATCATCAACTGAAATTAAAAGCAAACAGCCGTATGCGAGTAAAATGATTTCCCAAGCGACGCCGTCCGACCTCTCACCTTACGTTGTCTCAGCGCAAAATGAACTTTTTACAATGAATTTCGCGGACGACGGGCTGTAAATGCGCGGAGCACCCTCTGGAGATGTGGGCGTTTAAATTTTAAATCGCGACCGAATATAAAAATTCATCAATTAGTCCATCTGGGGTTAGAAAAGACCGCCGCAAAAGAATCGCTACTTTACTTCTCTTGGAAATATTTAAAGGAAACTTAATTTAGCCGCTCGAGTTGGCCGTGAGGGATATTATGGTAAGCAAGAAACGATTTTCCGGACGATTTTATTTAATATTTACACTAACGTCGGCTCAAAGGGTCTTTTAATTCCGATGAATTTTCAAACGGACTTTCATCAGCGCTTTAAAAAGTGAGTTACCAACGGGATTATACCGGATATAAATCGTTGGTCAATGAAAAGAAATTTAACGAAGCCATTGCAACGCCGTTTGAGTCAGCTGCCGCCCGGAAATATTACTTTCTTGGCCTATTTTCATAACGTGGCTGAAACGTGATTTATAAGAGAGTTGTGCGCTTTCCTGAAGAGCATGCTTTTAAAGCATTCCGATACCGCTTTGTAAAATCCTTTATAGCCGCATTTGCATGTAACTGCTTTAAATCAAATCGACGTTTATTCTTTTTTTGTTGCCCAGTTTAGGACTGAAAAATCGTACTGGTTATCGTAGGAATCAGATTATAAAGTTCGTGCTCACGCTGAGTAGCCTTAAATCAAAACATTTATTTTATCACCATTTCCGTACATACAAATTTATGTTAGTTGTAATTATCTAAAAAGTATTTAAAAGGTATCTAGGATAATGGATATTCCTGGATCATTTCGAAATAAAATATTCGAATAAACATCATCGATATGCAAATCTCTAGTTTTTTTCAGTTAAAATAAATATAGAATGCATTGACACAAAAATCCTTTTGGAAGATAAAATCGGTCGGTATCGCTAATTAAATTGCAAATGTGTCACAAAATAAAAATGATTTTAATTTGAATTAATATGCAAATTATGTAATCAACAGTTTTAAGGTAATTATTACTGCATTATTCCTATTGAAGGTATTACAACAGTTGGAAATACCTGTATAGTTTAGCTATCAAAATCGTATATAGATTAATCCGTCAGTAAATGTAGAGCCGCAGCTAATAGCTTCAAAGTTTCGAAGTTGCTTAACATTTAACTTGACAAACTCCTTGTCAATATGCTAATGTAGGCTTGCTCGTATTTCGAATCGATATGAAACTTAATCGACCGTGTCGTTGCATCGAGAATATATTACGTTGCGTTGTATAATAGGTATTTAACGGTTTATTTGATTTTACAAATTCGCGTGGATTATCGCGCACACGTTTAACATTCAATTCGAACGCTTCTGTGTAGCATTAATATACCTATTTCGCCCGTCGGAGATATTTCGAATATTTTTTCTTTCTGACGCTAACGCTAAAACGTCTCGTGCATTTTTAATAAATCTAAGCAATTCGGAGGCATTACCTTTCAGAAAAAGGGAAAAAGGTCACGCGTTGCCGAGGCGAAAGTCGATCATAGTCGTTTTTCTTTACATCAAGCGTCAAATAACTTTAAAAATTCCCGCTGAAAGTGCCTAATGAATATCCATTCATTTCGATAATTTATTTAAAATTCATACGTATTAAGCCAGATGAATAAATTTCTAAATGTTACAATTAAGTAAGAAATTATGGAAGCGAAAAATACATTAGAAATTACACTTTTTCTGAATATATCACTTGAATTATAAAAGAAGAGTTAGGAAAAGTCTGTAAATTATTCATGAAGTAAACGACATAAATTGCGGGAACACGGCAATTTATTCTTCATTATTTTCCTTCATTCCCGATAGTTCTAGTCGAGCATACTTTTTCGGTTTTTCCCCTCGAATTTAAACTAGATTTTACATTCCATTTAGCGCACTTAAACAGGAAATTACTAGTTAGTATTTATTTTTACGTCGTGCAGCCAATCATTATTTAATTTTTCACTCCCGAGAGCAAACTATTATATAACTATTTATACGATTTATTAAGTATAGTATATAAAAAATATATATAGAAAAATTTTGAAAGCAACTGTATTCCGAAAATAATGACACGTCACTTTTCGACTCGCCTTCCTCCTTCCTTCCATTTTCAGGTCACGTAACATTTATTGGACCTGATCCGGATAATACGTTTTCCCGAATGAATTTACTGGCCAGATAAAATTTGGAATATTGAAATTTATTGTTCTCTATATGGAGGACGGCACCGAAATGAGGACGTAATCTCCAGAAGTGAAATGTTAGGGAAATAATTCAGAATTTAATAACGGGGATTTTAAATTGAATGTAGTTTTAACATAATGCGAGAATCCTCCACATTGCCGTTGCGATGCACTTCATTATTTTTTTTTTCCGGAAAAGCTATTTGTGTAGGTAGGTATGTGCTATTGTAGAGCAAGTGAATGCTCGAACACGATATTTGAATGTGTGCACACGTTAGTTCTAAATCGAATTTGCGCTATACAGGAACTCTGTGCGCCCTTATGAGTAGGTATTATGTTCCTACGTGTTCTATTCGAATAGCAACGAGTGGATTGTTCATAAGAAGAACCGTGCAGTTCACAAAATTATATATTTAATTAAACCATACAAATTGAAAGATAACTTGTTTTGATCCTACCATCGAAGGAAGTAGCTAAGTACATGCTAGTAAACACAAGTTTGCGAAACTCTATTACAGTGTACTTAGGTTAGGTAAACACCCATTGAAGTTCTCTGATATAGGCAAATTTCAATATATTCCGCAGTCTACAAGTAGCCTCTACCAGGACTTAAACAAGGATTTACAACTATCTAATTTGTATACAATAACTTCGTTTTTTTTGTATATAAGGATTTGCTGTTTTTATTTACGAAAAAGAAAGAATCTCATTAACATAAGAAAATATTAAACATTTATCAGCCAAGCGCTGTTTCTACAAAGGTAAAATTAAGAGTATAAGAGTACACCATCAGGGAATGTAAATTGTTTTCTCTGTTCTCTTTTTGCTCTTATTAAATTTAGCATTGCTGGAGCAGTTTCGAGGACATTCGGCGTGATAAAATTATATATATATATACACCTATTTTAGGATTCAGAGCAGAATTCGTTATTTACTCAACAAACAGGAAAACCCTTTTTTTGTTTGCTGAAGTCGTTACCTCTGTTCATTTGTTATCCAGGAGACTATGGGACAGAGAACTAATGAAACAAACAATGTTTCGGATTAAAAGAAACCGCAGGAACTTTTAAAACGGATCCGAATTCCTCCGTTTTGTCTTTTTTTTGGGTCTTGCAGGACGCAGTGGAGGAAATGAAATTTATGGATTGTTATTGTAATGGGGAACGTATTTTAATACCTAAATTTATGCAAATTCGCCATAAATTAATTCCGACAGGAATTAAAAAAAAGGCCGTTGGTATTTTTGCAATTGAAACTTATCATTACTTAACGCTAAATCGACGGCAGTAAAGCAGGAATTATGCGATTTTGGCGTCCTCTATGTCAATAAATGCGCATATGAATACCCATAACTTTAGATTTATTGCACAATTTCTCTAATTAACTGCAGAGCTGGCGAGATAATAAAATGAAACCAGACAACCGGGATAAAACTATTTCATAATTAAACTCTCCTATTTTAAAATTTAAACCGTTTTTACGCCAAATCCCTTTTGGAATAGGAAAATTACATCATAATGGCCGTCACGCCGCGCCAAAGAAACGGCTCCATCACAAATATCCGACTATCGTAAATAAACTCCGTAGAAAATCGGTCCCTTCCTATAAAATTCACGTATCAATTCCAACAAACCCTGCCAATTGGACCGCAAGTGAAAAGTTTGCGGCTTCAAATTCGGCACTTGTACCTGCCATGTCCGTTCTGCACAGGAAATTACTTCATACTTCACCGGAACATTGGAATTTTTCTCAAGCGACCCGTTATAGCCAGTTATACGGGAAATCTTTCGAGGATGACGAACGACTCGACGGCCGGCGATCGATGTGCGTTTTGGAAAATTAAAAAATAAAGTAAAACGTTCTCCTCAAAACGAAAATAATGGACATCCAATGAAAGTATTATCTTCGGTTTATGGCCAATTTTCAGCGACTGGAAAACAAATACTGGATATAAATGTATGAAGGAGATTGTGTATTTTGTTCTTCCATTTACTCAAGTGTATTGGAGCGTTTATAATGTTTGCGTTTGCTTCGTTTTTCCGTTATGAGTAGGTACAATTTATTTTGAAACATATGCAGGTATTTTGTATGTCCAAATAACAACAACAATAAATTATAATAACCTGAATTATACCTGTTTTAATAGATTATCCTAAAAGGTGTTATACAAATGCGACTTACATTTGAAAAAATTTGTACATAATATGCAAATTACAATTCGTCTGGAGTTGGTAAATGTTCGTTTCCTACTGACCGGAGGTGAAACGCGAAAAAAAAAAACAGTTATGATATCAACACGCGTTTTAATTTGTTGTCGGTGTATAGCTTCGTTGCAAAAAAAAGTACACACCCCGTCACAAACGCGATTACGTACAGAGAGTCGTGGAATTCCAAGCGTATTTTCCACATGTACGAAAATTTCGTTTGCGGCTCGTCCGACCCAATTAAGCCCGGACACACGTTAGGTCGTCGGCCAATCAATCGTTTTTGTTTCGCCGGTCGATGACGTTCGGGTTGTTATTTCGCCGTAGGTTAACGTAATTCATTATAATCATGCCGCTGCATCGGAGATCCTGATTTACGAATTTACAGGCGATTTAAGCGGATTTTCCGCTATTGTTTTGCGAGCTATTGTAAATAACAAGACGACTCCGGTGGAGCGCGCCGCGAATTCGACCGGAATTTGTCAGGAAAAAACGCGTTTGCTCTCCTGCATTTCGGGGTCATTTATTTTGCCAAAGTTCGTTTTTAATTAAACGGGATTCCATCGCTTCGCGAATCCCTGGGGGGTTTATTCGCGAATTTTAGAATCACACATTATTTCTATTTACATATAAATAAAATATTAAATGTAACTTTTCGGTTCGATTTGTATTTTGTTCGGTTCGTTCGAAACAATTTTACCTAAAAAAGCATAAAAATTAATAATGAAATAGGCTCGAAAAATAGAGGCGCGAACAAAATAAATTATGGGCGGTTTCACACGAGTTAATTCCAAAATTAGAATTGAATTGTCATGCTGCGTGATCGCTTAAACGATTAGAATAAAATTACTAATCAATGCGATTGAAGGCATTAAAATGCATCATATTGCATCGGTTAATGTTAATATGAATTTCAATTCGGTTTATTCATGCCTACATGAAACATCTATAGCACCGCGTATAAGCTTATAATGCGAATGTTCTACATCTATTCTGAATAGGGAATCTATCAACGAAATTTACCACTATTGATCTATTATACGCACCTAATATAATAGAACGGTGTATAAAAACGATTTTATTGTTACGTATATATTTACCTATACCTATTCAAATAATGCGAAAGATATCGCTTTATTGTCGGTAAACAAGATATAAAAAAATTTAACATTACATTGTATCCAACGTTTTCCTCTTTAGGTATATCTAAAGTACATGGAAACACTTTTCTTTGTTAATGTCTCTTCCCTGTTAACGTCACGTTACTGGACAGCTGGAGTGGAATTTTGATGTGCGATCACATAGGATTTTACGAGTAAGAGAAACATGATTCCTTTTATACCCAAACCTTTTTTTTCTTTTTGTTGTCGTTCTTTTTTATTCTTGAGAAAATGACACAATATTTCTGATATCAACGTGATATTCGATGTCACCATAAAAAATATATTAATTAAATTTTCAAAGGTAGGCGTTTCGTGGAAAAAAAAAATGTCGATTCCGTAAATATGTTTATTCAAATTTTCAGCCGACGTATACATTTTTTAATCCAGTTATTGTTGGAAACTTCGGAAATTCAATACACAATAAACTTTGCGTTCGATTTACGAATATCGCTTGTAAACCGAAAGTTTCATTTGCATTTTAGTTTAAATTCGATACTTTCCCCGGCGGTTATAACTCAACTGAAATAAATTAATGCAACAATAGGTGCATTTAAATGCTCCTGTTACTCAATAGCTGCAACGGAATCCGCCAACATTCGCAGTGTGCATTTTACACGAAGCTTTTCATTAGTTTGATTTCGTTTTACTTCTGAAGTACCCACGTAACACTGATGCTATACACTCGCATTATTTTATGCTTTGGTGAAACTTTAATTGCTGAATTAAAATGTTCTAGAGGTAACTTTCAAATGAAAACCGTTATAAAGCAAGTTTCGTGATTGTGCATATAGAACAAATTTGCTGGGGGATAATTATATCAAATCGAATAAAGTAGACTTAATATAAAACCGCGAAGGTAAATCAGTTTCTATATTTGTTTTACTGTATCCTAAGGGGTTTAGAATTTCCAAATATCCTCCTAATAGCGCAAATTTCCCCGTGTTTATTCCGATACTGCAAACACACCAGAGGGCGTTGTATAAATTTTACACGAACAATTAAATAGGTAGCGTCCGTACGGTCGTAAATTTTTACGCGAAATACCCCGGCCTGCCTTTTTCCGGAATAAAATTGTGTATGTGCTTTTGACAGCGAAGTGCTGATTCTACAGAGTATTCAAATTTTTGTATGTGTTTACAGCGCGAAACGCAAACCGAGCGGCAGCGTCAATTGAAATTTGTAACATACGCGCTGGTGTCTCTTTCCCTTTTTTCCCGCATTTAATGAGAGTGGAAAACGAGCGGATCTTCGGGTTACTGACATACTACACGAGCTCTTTTTTCTCTACTGCAACCTATTAAAGGGAGAATAAATTCGTTGGTTACAGTTTAGTGATTGCTAATGAAAGGTTTGTAGTATTTAATCGTGTGAATAGTAGAAATTTAACATGAAATGTGGAGCTGAAATAAAACTAGATTCATGCAAATGTTCGGGGAAATCGCCTCGGTGCAGAACTAAGAGGAGCGGAATATAAAAATCCTTTAAGGCGATTCAGAGTGACTTAAACTCGGTAAGAGCTCTGCTTTTCACAATAACTTAATATATGACCACATTTATTCCATTAAGAGCTCCGGGATATGCGCTGTGCGAAGTACTTTGAATACAAAACAGCCGGGAATTGTGTACAATTTACGCTAAGGAAAACAGAGATGTATTGTCGAAAGAGGAACAAATTGAAAACGGCTACATGCCTTTTCTAACCGAATTTAAAGTTCCTTTCGCATACCGAATTACCCCTCGAAATTCCTTTAATAATAAATAATTCCAACAACATTATAAGTATTTGTATTCCACATGTATCAGTATTATAGAAATCATAATACCTGTAGCAAACATTCCTAATTAAATTAGTCTTGCACAACAATTTAGCCAGAAACAAACATCAAAGCTGCAACTCGGAGCATTATAAAATTTTAATCATGCAGAACGCTGTCTGAGTCCCTAACAGAACTTCTGTATTTTTAAAGGCTCACGTCAGTTTCTAGTAGAAAAGTCCGGATTTTCAATTAAAGATCACGTGAAAGCGCTAATCCCCAGGTTGTACTGGCGTACGCGGGTGCATTTTCCCCATCGAAATTCTTACGTAAAATGTAAATTGGATCGAATCGAATCGAAAAAGGACCAGACTCTAATTGAATTAGCTAGGTTCAATCGAATATTCGAGCCGATGCGATGACGCTGTCTGTCTTGCCTGTCCCGGCTTGACAGAGACATCGATGTTCCGATTCCGATTGAATTTCTAACGCCTCGACGTTTATGTAATTTCGTTTTTTTAGAACGTTTTAGCTCGCGAGTTTAATGCATTTTTTATTCCCGGGAAATTCAAACTTTGATATTCGATCATTAAAACGGATCGAATTTTCGTGCGGCGCGTATGCCGGTCACATATCGCTCGGAAAACTTCTATTATTAGTGCCAGGTGAATTCGTTTGGAGCATTCGAAAAAATGCGAGGGCCGTTTCGACGTTTATAAAAATCGCTGACGCGTGATTGGCTTGCGGAATCACCGCCAGCCGGATGACACTTTTGCCGAGAAAACCGGCTAATCACAAAATCGATAAATCATTATGTTATTCATATTTTCTTCACCGACGTTTTTTTTATCAGTAGTTGCAAGCTGTCTAACCGTTCGCAAGAAAAATGATAGGCCGCGTGTTTAATAAAATAAACAAAATGCTGATGATAGGACGGTTCAAATGGCCCGTAAATGATGCCACATTTCCAAGACATTGAATGATATAGTAGAAGTATTCCGGAAAATCGCATTTAAACCTAATTTCTATCAACAATAAAAATTATTCGCGCCACACGATAAATCATTAAACTGAAACTTTTCTGCGTTAAGAAAACGTTAGTAATTTATTCAGAAAGATACTTCGATAGCAATTCGAATCGGATCGATAAGAGCCCTATATACGTACATACTACATTTTGTGGAGGAAAACCGAGAGCCCGGGTAAAGAATGAGTCGTCAATCTTTTAGTACTTTGGGAAAATCTGCGATTATAGAGGCCCGAACTTAGGGGATCGTCATTAAAATTAAAAGGGTTCCCGAAGCTATTAATCATTACGAGGAAATTAACTTCGCACACGTTCGGATTTATTTCGCCCATTTCGAGAATGATGCGGATAACTAACCGAGATTGCGGAAAAATCTGATCAATCCGCCGTAGAGCTTACACCTATGTACGCGAATGAATATTCATGTTGCCATTCGGTTTATCTTTAAATACGTTTCCTAGTAGGTAAACGAAGCCATTAAAGAGGAGCTCCGAATAGAAATTAGGTGGAAAATGGGTTGGGAAATACGTTTTTAATATAACGGTTTTATTATACTGAATTGACGGTTCAATTTACAGTAAAACTTTTCTTTATTTCCAAACCGAAAGAAAATTACGAAACTGGTTGTAAGGCGAGAGAATTTCGGGAGAATTTTGTTATGCTTCCCTTACGAACTTCCTGTTTCCAAACAACGAATCATCGCTCTAATCCTTCTTTTACAATAAGGAAATCCCTCAAGGTTGCTTCGTGAATTTTTACTACTGGAAAATGTTCGAGAACGTCGAGTGAGATATCGCATTACTGGCGGTTTTATTTAATTTTATTGAAGGGAAAATAAAAGCGCCTTAGGAATACCAAATGCGGATAAAAAGCAATATTTCGTCGAGAGTAAATTTACGGTGACGGGCCTTTCCACTTTTATTTTTTTCCGATAGGTAATTCTTACCGGTTATTAGTTTCCCCTTTTGATTAATAAATTATTTATTACATCAAAAAATTCAAAACTTTCACAACAACTAATGAATATATACGATGAAAAGAAATTCTTTCGTGTATATAAAGCGTTCGATATACAGAAGTTTACTAAACACACATTACCATTTCAAATTTTCAATATCCCGAATCGCTATTCTTTCCTACTAGAAAGGTTTTTTGCTTCCCATGTAAATTTCCTCTTGTCGTACATAAGCGCGAATATGAAGCTTTTCTTAGAACTTTTCCAGAAATCAGTACGAAAGTCCCTTAACCGGAAAATTTGCAGATATTACATATTCGGGGAAAATCTCGTGGATGGCGTGCCCTGCCGTATATATCGAAAAGTTAATTTGTTGCTTTTCGGGTCGTCTTTGTTCCACCGACTTGACGCAAAATACTGCGCCCTTTGTAGCCGATTGGGAAACAAAGGGCTTAAATAAAGACTTTAGGACTTCCGAGTCGGGAACAGTTGGAGAAATTTAACGTTTTCCATCCATACGCTCGCGAGAATTTGCATTGTCATGAAGGAAACTTCGATAAATTTAATTGATTTTATAAATTAGTTAAGTGAGACTATGATAATGGCGTAATTCATTTTAACTTTGTTCACGTCTCCAGCAATGATAAAACTTTTCCAAGAATGACTTTATTAATCAACCATGCGTACACTCCTTGTGTATTACGATTGAGAGATACCAGTGGAGCTCATACAAAAAAATATATCTCGCAACTGAAAAATGTAACTCGATCAAACGGCTCAAATTACCTTTCGAAAAAATTTAATTAATTCGACTTCGCTTAATTTCAACTTCCAGCGTTGCGAGAGCGCTACTTGTGTTTCGGCGACGAGCCATTTGTACGGCTGGATTTTTTTTGCGCGGACTTTTAATCGCTTTCGAAAAAAAGAATCTCATCGCGTTGTATAAGTGTTCCGAACGCGCCGTGTAAAAATATTAAAATCGGTTCGCTTCAGACGGAAAACGGGGCATCGCGGCGCTGTAAATTGGTTTTTTCATACCGAAAGAATCGCAGCCGGAATGTGCGCAATTATTTTATTTTCAGTTAAAATAATTTTTCCGCCCGAGTAATGGGAGAGAGCGTGGGAGATTTGCTCCGGCGAGGTCGACTTTAAAGGCGGTTTTAAAGGCGCTGGTGCTCTCAGGAATGGTTCGTGCACTATCTGCCCGCATGATGAAACCAGTAATGATTTATTAGTTGAAAAGCGTCACTGTGTAGCCGGCCATTTTCCATTCGATATTCCACAAAGTAGGTCATACCGCGACGACCACTCTAAACTACAGAGTGCGCCTCGGAAACGACCTAATTTGTTAACTGTCCCTACGTTATCGCGACGAATTAGATTGGCCTGGAGAATCGCAAGTTTCGACATGGCTGGCGGTTTTCGAAAACTATGGCGGTCGCCGTACGTGGATTATGCGGGGGTTTAATTGAATATGATCAGACCTCGCAATACCTAAGCGAACGATATTATCATGGCAGCGATTGACCGTAAATTTACCTACCAATTGTACCGCGTTTCCTGCTAATCTTGCGCCGCGTTCATTTCGTGAGCTGGAAATCTCTGAATAAATACGCATTCCGCGCCAACCCGTTTATCCTGAATCGGTCAGAAATTAAGTACAACGTTAAACAACACGTCATTTGTGCACGATACTCCGGAGTTTCGGGGGGAAAATTTGCGAATATTCACGCTATATGGCCGGATCACGAAATCGAGGCCGATTTAAAAAGTCCGCGGAATATTTTAACGCAATTCGGAGATATATGAATATTTAACGCCGCAAAAACAGACTATTTTTTTCTGGAACAGTTCAATTAAGCCCTCGATGAATTATTGAGCTTCGGTTTTAATTTATTATACTTTTCAAATATCGCATTGAATGAATTAAAATCAGAAAATAATATAATTATGCTCGGAAACGCATTAAATTTATTATAATACATGTAATGTACGAACAGGGTGATGTTATCAAATAATAAAAGTGGAGCCCGATTATTTTTTTCCCGAAGGTTAAAAACCGTTTGTTGAACTCGATTAAAAACGAATTAGCCCGAATCAATTTTTAATCTTTTTACGTAAGGACACAATGAGCCACTCGGCGAGGTGCTTTACAATTTTATCAAGAAGCTACAAAGTATTAACTTTTCAGGTGAAAGACATCCCCGTTCGGGGCCTTATAAAGATAAGATGAATGATTCGCTAATTGAATTCGGATTTAATTTTAGCGGTAGCCGTTTCACAAAAGGGACGAGATTCGGGGATAATTCGAACGATGAAATTAGGTTCGGGGATTTTTTTATCGGCATTGTTTTTCGTTTCGGAAAGTTTTTTTTTCATAAAAGCAATATTGAGTAAGATCGAAATCTAATAAACCTCTCAATTTTCCTAATCTTATTATTCGTACAAAAAGGATAATAACTACACTGTATACATATAAACCCGGCCGGTCTGTAATAAAATCTTATAATATGTGTTACAAGTAAATTTGATAATTATTTAGCAATATATTTCTCATAATTAGACGATTTTCTAGTTAAAAAAATGTAATCACCTCGAAATTTGAAAAAAAATGTTCTAAAACATAGTCCTGAAAGGGTTCTAAATAGTCTAGTGCATTATGAACTGTTCCAAATAGTCCTGTATCTATTCTAAATAATTTTGGGCAGTTACGAATGGTTCTAGCATCCCCTGAACTGTTTCAAATGGTTCTAATCAATTCCCAATTGGTTAGAATTAATTCTTAACAGTTTTAAGATTTTCCTGAACAAATTTGATCATGCACGAGCAGGTACGCATTTACGTAGGGATTTTACAATAATCAGGTGCACTCTGTTTATCTCACCTATGTTTATTTTTCTATCCATATCCTGGCAGACCGGCCGTGTATATTGATTGGACCGGTTAACAGGTAGATTGAAAATTTAACATGAAGCAGGATCAGGTTCAGCTTCATAAAAGTTATATACAAACGAGAAAAAGCTGCGGTAAATCCTAATGGTTTCAAATCAAATATTAACCCTCAATATCGGCAAAACGCCGACGATATATTTAGTGACCAAAAGGCGGATTACGTTGAGGTCGACCGGTTTCGGGCCTCGATTGAACTCTCCCGCTTTCGATTCGCCCAATCTGGCGGGCGCGCGTAGATTTTTTACGTTTAAGCCGATATTCCTTCTGTAATTAATTAAATCTGGATCGGTATTGGTCAAATCGAAATGAAAAAGCGCGCCGTGAAATTAAATTCGTATATTTAATTAGAAAGGAAACAAATAAAGTGGCAAAAATAGCAATCCGTCCGATCGAATCGGTGTAATCGGATTTCGGCGATTCTCCCTTTCAATTTTTTTATCACCAATTATACGGAATACTCGCCAATGAATTTTGTTACAACTAATCGAAAATATTGTAAATATACGCTCGAGAAAATTCGTTAGATACAAAAAAATTTAATTTCGTGTTTTATGTAGGATAAAAATAAAGTAAATAACGTAGAGAATATGCTGGGGTGTACAGAAACGAAAGTAGCAGGCAATCATTTACCCGGAATAGCAGGAATGTAAAATAAACATTTTTTTTCATACACAAGACATCAATCGCAATGATTAATTACTACGTTTTTTTTTCGCGATTTATACAGGAATTAAAAGCTTCTCTAAATTAAAAATTAGAGCAAAAAACAATTAAACTTATGCAAAAACGGAGAACCGTTCGAAAAAAAAAGATAATACCGACCTAATTATTTCTAATTAAAAGATAACCCCTTTAAGGATCGTAATAATAGTGCTCCTTCTTCTCACATTAACTTGTAACCCGAAATAATTATCCGGAGAAAGACATTTTACGTCAGCCTTTCAGGCCCGACCTCTGGCTCTTATTGCTCTCATTTGTTACGTAAATCGGAGCTTAGTATTCTTTGATGCCGCAAAGTTTGTAATAATTTCCAGTCGTATTCTGAATAAGCGGATTTTTAGATCTGCGCGCAGAAGAATTAGGTGAATTAAAGGAGGCTCCGACTGTAAACTCTTTAATTAAACTTTTACTAAAATTTCGCATAAATAAAATTAGAGCGACTTCCGAACGTCGGCGAGTTATTTTATTAGGGAATTTCGGGTCGAGTGAAATAGGTGTATACAGTCGTGCGGTGCCATTTACAGGAATTCAAATTCTCGTTTAATGAAAAACAAATAAACGATCTTATCCCGGTAGCCGTTACGAGTTTGTACAATGGTAAACCCTTTCGTAAAAAACCCACGCGTGGACCCTTAGAATAGCTTTTCGCGTTTATGTTGATTTTGCTCGACTAATGTACGTTGTTATTCAGCCGCTCGTAATCAACTAGAATTACAAAATTAATTGTGGTTTATTAGCATACCAAGTTAATTAGCATATGCGACATACGCGCTTTCAATAAAACCAAGTTTAAATATGCCTGAACAGTTCCATAAAATTGTAAAATTGTCTACAATAACTTAAAAACAATGATGCAACAAAATGCATTCGTTCAATTATAATGGCTTCTCTCTCATCCTATAGCGATATTACAATATAGATGTATCCTCTTTCTCGCACTCATTATTCTCATGTCCATACCGACTCGGTATAAAAAAAAACTACAGCTTTTTTTAAAAATCCTAATTGGACGAGTGAAATAAAGCGAAATACCTCGGGGCATTTTTCTCGAAATTAAACTGTATAAAAATGCGTCTCTACTAACTTATTACGGCTAACATGTGCTTTCTCTATGTGCGGCGTCGTTGCGGCTAAATCCGTGATTCCTGTTTTCCGGGTTGCCGCATAAGCATCACGCTACATCATCATTGCATTTCCTTTTTTCCTGAGGCGACCGCGACCGGTTTCCGGGCGGTCGTATTCGAAATGTCGCAATATTTTCATCCCTATATTCATGACGGAGGCGTGACGAGTTTGTCAGTCTCGGTGTTTCTGCGGTAAATCCGACGTATTTCATCAAACCCAACAAGCTGTGAATTCGGAATTGCCTTTCCGCAGGACCGGGTTTTTTATAGTATTTCAAGCGCGAATAAATCTCATTTTTTTAACCTCAAGTTCGTTTAGTTTTTTTATGAATAATCGCGCTTTATGTAGAGTAAAAATATAACTACACGTAAGAATAATTCTCACCTGAAGTTGGACGACGGATATTAATTTGTAAACTCCTTGCAGGTACTCGTAACAACTCTTTTAAAATTACAATGAACGAGCATGAAAAGAGTGTTTGCAGAGAAATTCAGGCTGGTAAATGGACTGCGTGACTGGTTGTTATATTTACTTTCTTTACCATGTTCCACTTGTTATCGTTTAAACTTTTGAATTATTAAGGTGCTCGAGAAACCTATAAATTCCGCTCGGTATTTCCAATTAGTACATCAAAAATCTTGTTTTATGACAACAACGTACTGAAATTAATTAAAAATTAAATTGGTCTATTATCCTGATTGTAAGTGTGTTTTCGAGGTAAAATTAATCGCGAGGACGGTCCTGTTACAATGTGTCTGTTAGAAGAAGATCCTTCGAAAAGGGATTTAAAGAACACCTGTCATAGTGCGGAGTTTATTTAGGAGAGTACAGGGTCGGAGAAACTCTTATTTTTCTTTAATCTAAGTAGCATTTAATAGATTACATGAAAAATTCTGGGACCTGTGTAGACATAAGATGTTTGTGTGTATAACTGAAAATTGGACTTTTTATGCAACGCAACTCAAATAAAGGGCGCGAATTTTGCAGTAAATCACATCCCAATACTAACAACTTCGAATTGCCATAACAAACTTTTTTATTTGTCGATGTGCCATTTTCCAAATTAATCTGGAAATAAATGTGCTGGGAGTTGAAAGCGACGAAATTCGATATCATTCAACGCGCCCGAAAACTATTGATTAGTATATTTTTTCAATGTATCCAATTATTTCCATCAAATTTTTATGCGAAAGAAAATTACATTTCCTGATATTTGAATAAATGGATTACTTACCAAAAATATAATTTAATTTTGGTGCACATTTTTGTATATTGAGAACCTCCATTTACTATATTAAAAAATTCACCAACATACTATATGCACAATGCGTAAATAACCCACCGCATAATAATGCAGGGAGATAAATTGCGGTGCAGCAGCATTATCGGTTTCCAATTGTCGTTCAACGATCAATCTTCCTTTATGTATACGAATGGTAAAACACCTACTTCCAGATGATCGTTTGTTTGGAGAAGTTAATCGCGTATTTCGGTGCACGTTCCCATTAAGGATAATACCGGGTATTGTTTTACGGATAATTCCTGGCTGGATGAAAAGGCGGCTAAACAATGTAGTGAATTAAAGTAAAAAATTTCCTGATAATATTGCCAAGGGGGTTGTCGATGATAACACTTAAATTTCCTGATAATAGGGGGTAATTTTCGAAAATTTGCGAGTACCCTTATGTAGATATTAATTAAACGAAGAAATAGAAACTTATTTACAAGACATCCTCATTGTATTAATTTGCGATGTTAATTAAAAACGAATTCGAGTTACATTAACAGTTCCAATTTAAATCGGGCCCTTCGTCATTAAGCGTTAGTTAAAATTATAGAGAAGATGCTTTTTTAATGAAAGTCGGGATAAAATTATTTTGCTACAGTAATTGGACAATTAGTAGATAGCGCTGATTTTTCATGACTCTTCATAATTTCAATCAACTCTTCATCCACCGTCCTGTACATTTTCTTGATGAGTTTGTACTAATGGCTTTGATCACTGAGAATTGCAGCGTTCATTTCCACTTTAGCCAAAGAAAATATTGAACTAATTAAAACCTGGTTCGATGCTAAAGACAGTCGAGTATTCGAGCATTAACTTAAAGCGCAAAGATTGATTTGATTCACAAACAATTATAATCAAACAAATTCGTCATTGATTTAATCTAGCGAGTTATATAATCAAAGTTCGATTAGTTTCTTTTCGAAATTTTTTCGTTGTATTTTCGGCAGGATAAAAATAGTTTCGGATAAGCAATAAAAATTAATCACAGCCCTCGTTCCTTCGATAAATTGTTTGTCGAGGGAATCACTCTATCAATCATCTACCAATTAATCGCTTGCTTCGACAAACAAAGTTCCCTACGCTCAAATTCACTGTTAAATCCGGAGTTAATGAGGTCTCAATATCGCAATAATACAACTAAAACCTTTATAGGATCCTGTTAATCAATTTTATCAGGTTTTTGAACGTAGGAGGGCCATTAAATATTTAGTATTGGGTCGCTCGGTTATTTTACTATTCAACCGATAATCCTCTACCCTTCGCATTTGAATAAATTTCCTTGGACATATGCTGAGCTATTCAATTACGTTTTATACGGAACATACTAATTCAAAATCTCGGGCCTCTGGTTAGATTTACGATTGGAATAGAACGGAGCTTGACCCTTTCCAGATTTCCTCTAAACGGTCACGACTTTTAGTGTCCTAGACAGCCTTAGAAATACAACTGACCTGGCTTGGCCGATGTAATTTATTGTGAATGCATGCAAGGAATTCCATCCTGGTTTTGTTCTAAAAACATTGTTTCGCTCTTCGGACGGAAACGCTAACGATCGATTCCTTTTTTGTTGCTAAAATCTTGGAAAGCGTAACAACTTTTACGCGCCGTGAGTATAAAGTTTGCGTTTCAAACTACGTAGTTTGTAATTTATTATTCGTACATTGTTTAATCTAAAGTTGTGACGAAATATTCAATGAAAAATAGCGCGTTAGGTCTACATAAATTTTACTTAGAAAATATACAGAAAACTTCATTAAATGTTATAAAAGACTGCACGTAACATGTCCCGGATCTCAAGTACAAAGACAAATTGCCTGCGATACAATATGTACGTAGACGCTTTGAAGTAGAGGGTCTGTTAATTAGTCAAGTTTTCCTTGTGTATTTGCCTCACGTGTATAATAAACCTACCCTTTGCATTCCAAAATTTATATAAAACGGCCCTTGTATTAGTAACATGCAATTAGTCCCTAAAATATACTAATAATACCGCGCATATCCTCCACTTTAGCGCCCGTCCCATAAAAGCGACTTAACCAATCGATATAATCATGTTGCGAGACTTATTTGAATAAACCGCATTAATAAAATTACAAAAAAATTTTATGTTTTTATTAAATTAGCAGTCCTTTTAGGCGTATTTTGCGTGGCACATTATCCGCTTCTCCCTTTGCCATTTCAACGGGCTTATGTCACTTGTCTCGATACAGCGCTATAGCGAATGCCACCATTTAAAACCTACATTTAACAGTTCATCACGTCAAAAGCGTAATCAATTTGTTAACATTAGATGATTAATACGTGTCTCTCTCTCCGCAAACGTATGTTGTTAGAATGTATGTTGTAAACAGCTTGTATCTGTTAACGAAGCATTCAGCTGAGCACTACGAATTAGGTGTCCTTAATTTATGTAGTGCCCTAGCCTCCTCTACTCAATGAATTATTGATGTTAGCTGAGGCTACCGTATAATATGTTACAATACGAATTTAAACCTCTTGTCAATTAATTTAATTAGGAATAATACCTGCCTGATAATAAATTGGATTTTTTTTATTGAAAATTGGCATGACAAATTTTGCAGGAAATCGGAAGCGATAATTAGTAGTGTAGCAGTTATAGAGAATTTGTTTGTTATATGCAATTACCTGGCATCATTAATGATTGATGAAATCTGTGAAAGCGTGATAACGAAAATTGCAAACAAAAACCGGCCGGAAAACCGTCAGCATTGTTAACGAAAATATTTTTCGTTGATGGAAAATGCGAAATTGTTTTTATGGTGAAATTTAATGTTTGCGTACTAAAGAGGGATTATATGCAATTGGAGTAGATACCTCCATTTATGTATATGCACACATAACTAATGAAAATGTACCAAAACATTTTAATTTAATTTAAATCGTTGGCAGATTATGTGTGTACATGAAAGTTGAGCGGTGTGTTTATTTGTTCTCGAGAGAAACTATTATCTATTTAGAACTTCCCTTCGGACAGGCTCGCCCGTAAATTTCAATTAACGATATTTTTTTGACGTTCTTCTTTCCTTTATACTTTTCGGGCCGAGTTAACGGCCGCCCAACATCGCAGATTTGGCCGTTAAAGGCGCCATTAAAGGCGTAATCTTTCAGAGAACTTCTTTTGTATAATGCGCCTGTTGAAATAATACACCCACTATAATGCCGGTACGTGCGACATAAGAGATAGAAGTTGCGCTTCAACGGCTAAGGCGAGACCCCTTTTACTTTTAATAGTCGTCCTGGGAGATTTTTCGCTTTTTCTTAATAACTTTTCCGCCTTTATTAAAACAAGCAATCCTGTAAAGTCTGGTCTACAGTTAAAAATAGTCAAAAAGAAGTAGATACCGAAATCCAATTTTGAAATTGCATGAAAGCAAGTGAGAAAGTGTTGAAGTGAATACTACGTGTTTACTTTACTTAATGTTGATGGCAACTAATTTCCTTACGACGTTTTCTAAAGAACTTCGTAATTTACGTAATAATCTATCACCATGAAACTGTACTTAAAGCAGTCCCTTAATGTTTGTTTAACCAGTTATATCCGTCACATAATTCTAAAATGGTTCTTAGAGGAAAACAAGGTAATCAACCACCATCTAAATAGAATTATTTCACACACTAATTGAATATTTCCAGTAAATAAGTAATACAAAATGTATAGTTTAAATGAAGCTGTTTAGAATAACAGATTTAACTCATCAAAATTTAGGTTGAAATTAGCGTTTTGCGGTGACGAAAGGAAAAATTAATATTTTAAGATCAGCCCTGTCGGAAATTCTTAAAAGCGTCTGAAAGCTTCCGCTAATTCCCCAAGCTAGAAGACAAACTGAACTTCCATTATCACCGGATAAATTTATTTATTTGTGACTTTGATTTAAAGCCGTTTCGAAACGGGGTTCTTATATTGGAAGTGCATTCCTCGTGCAGAATGCTAATACTTAGAGTAGATCGATGGAAAATGAGGATTTATAGCGCGAAAATATATCCTTTTGTGAGAGCTAAGGAAGCGGAAAAAACGAGGTCAACAGCCACTTTGCGAAGAAGTACCTACTTTTTAATAAATATTGCCTTCTTTTGTAATAGTTTTACTCGAAACGTTTGAATATTCTCTCGAAATGCATATACTTGAAGGTATTGAAATGCAAGATTCAATTTGCGGTAAGTGCATGTACAGCTGACGTCCCAATTGCATTGTTGAGCTTACATCAACACCTGCATTTACACGACCTAATCGCATTTAAAACGTTAAGTATCTTAACTGTTCGCCCATAACTACGACAAATAACCGGTATACAGCGAATATTGGTTCACGTTACCAGCAATCTCCCAGTCGGTGAGGATTAATTTTCCCTGCGATGGTCGATAATTAACCTCGACTGGGGAATAAAATTAGGACGAAATCCCTTGGGTCAAACCTTCCTTAGTTACCGTTCTCAGCTCTCTAATTCACTAATAGATTCGGATTGACCGACTTATAGATCATCGCAAACCTTCAATCCCATCCATCATTCGGCTTTTGAATAATTGCCGTTTGCTTAGTTATGTTATCACCGGAGGCAGAAGTTTGCCAACATCTCGTTTAATAAATTCGTCTATTCCAGCTACACAACCGATTTCTATACAGAGTGTCATACAGGTAAGTAATTATTTTAATACTGTGAAGAATGCAATTATGTGTTACGAACAATAGATTAAGGTTAAGATAGGGGTTTCATTGTTCAATGGCGCAGAATAATATTGCTCCACTCGAACACTGGCATTTGGCTCTAATAACCATCAGGGTGTGAATGTTAACATATATCTTCCCCGAATAGTGACAAACCAAATTAGAATTTCTCATAGAGCAGAATTAATATGTTGTCGTATTAGATTCATCAACACGGTAAACCGAGTGTATTAGCAAATATATTTCACTAAATTTCTACCGGGATATTCAATTGAATTTATGAAGTGAAAAACTATTTCGCGTTTCTTCTACAACTTGGCATATTTCACGTGTTTCACGTGGTAATTATGCTATAACAATGTACATAAATTCTAATGTAAATTACGAAACTTTCATATATTCCGATAAAAAAACCCAGTCTCTCGCCGAGCCGGCTGCTCAAGCGAGCGAAAACTTGATGTGTGTGTTTCTTCCGCTCGGCGAGCTCGAAGCATCCAGCGACGTATTTTCACCATCGATTTACTATTGTACGATGAAAATTTGTAATCAAACGAATTCGGAACCGCTCACCTGGTAATGTGCTCACGATAATGTGAAATCGCCGGGCGTGCCCCAGAGTGAAACAGCAACGCGTGTCCTTGTTACCTGTAGAGGTAAACGTGGGCCTATTTAAAAAAATTTGATGTATTTTCGGCGATGTTAATTACAACGTGCCACTCTCAGTTGCGGAGCAGACATGTGTTTCTGTACGGGACACCTAAATGACTCCTTTGTGATGTCTTGTGTGCTCGCGTCTAAAGTTTCTTCTAGTGAATTATAAATATCTGCGTGGGTGTACCTACGTTTCTCGTAGCGTGACTACAAAGAGACCGACGGATGTTGTACAAATAACGAACACGAATCAAAAATTCAAAAAGATTCACCAAGTCATATATCCCGCGTTTGCAACATTCTGTGAAATTTTTATTAACCCATTAAAAATCTACTTATATTATACATCTAATTATATTAGCATGTACATAATTATCTCTAATGAAATTTCGAACATACTAATTATTCATTCCTGTTTAATGTTTAATAATTAAACGAGCGCTTATTTCGAATTAAACTCGAAATTAACAAACATGAATTCTAATTTACGGCTGTTAACGATTCTATTATGATCGCTTTAAATTAATCCGGTTTATTACTCCAGTTCGTCCCTCAAAAATTAGCATTAATTATGTCAAGACTTCGCGGCGCAACTTTTATTAAAATCCACTCACTCTCGAGAGATTCCGGCTAATTACTTTTTCATACGGGGAGAGAACTATGTACAACTAACATCACTTTAATGCGAAGCCTGCAGTAATCCACTCAGCTGTGCACACACCTCATGAGCTATATTATCTGCTTTTCTCCTTAATGCTGTAACGACGCTGTAAAATTTCATAAACTGGGGCGCATAAACGCTCAAAGAACTGTAAATCAGGTTTTGTTTACTACCTTCATAAGGTAGAAAGCGAGAACGGATTACTTTGTAGTTTCTGGAGCCGTTACTGCCATGTTTGCATTCTTTTCAGTGCCATTACTCTTTGTTTTCGGGTGCATTACCACTAAATTGACTGTTAAGGTAAAACAACTCATTTCCCGATTACATCCTTGATACCTTCTCGAATCTTTTCCTTGTTTATTTAACTACGTACTTCTGTTTATATGGATCGAATGGACCATTATTCGGTCGGGACATTGTTGTAGAATAATGTACTTGGTTAATTTAATTGTTTTCGAATTAAAGTCCCTGGAAATAGATGGTTATTGCATCGAAGACATCAATAAAACAGCGCTGTCGACGAAAAGCAACTTCTACGCTGATTTATAAAATCCTTCTCGAAACCGACGATAAGTTTTAATAGATCCAGAAATATACTTTCCCGAAATCGAATCGCTCCTTGGGATGAAATATTACGCTGTTGATTCGGAAATAAACTGGAAAGTGCGATGAAAAATTTTTAACTAGTTTTCGAGCGGATTAAATTCAGCTAATTAAGGTGTAAATACGTTTATAAAACAACTTCGAATACGTATTCGTCTCGTATCCTGTTTTTAACGAAAAGCCACAATTAACAGCGGTTCCTAGCAGAGGCAGTTTATTGGATTTGCCAACGTCACTTGTGACTAGCATATGATATCATAAAGTGGCGGTCAGGCCTCAGCACGACAAGTGATTCTCTATCTGCTAGATGCTAGAGTATGCAGCCGGCATTGTGTCTCTTTGGAAAACCCCTCCGGCATCCAACAAAGCTCGCCGGGTTAATTAAGGAGTCTTCGGATTGTGTGCTCGAAACAGCTGAAACAAGCTGACCCCGTACTGTTGGTTTGGTATTCGACATGAAATTCTAAATAGGTGTGTAACAAGTTTCGTTCTGAAGAACTTCCCAATATGTACCTACTGAAGTACGAACTGTATAGTAAGGTTAAATTATATTCGGTTGTTACAAAAGCGCTTTGGGAGTGTGTATAAACTTTGTTGTGGATTGGTTCGATAAATGAGATATGTTTAGGTGTGTCCAGAGAGTAGAATTTCCGGATAATTTTGGGAAATCTGTAGAAATCAGTTTAAGAGTCGTAGATTTTTGTGTAATAAAATATTTGCAATATCTTCACAAGATTTTTTTCAGTTACCAAACGAATCTTACTCTCTGAATAATCCTAGTATTATGAGCAATCTATGAAAAGTAGGCTTTAAATGGAATAAAAGAAAAATTTTAATTGTTCTATTAAGATAGGAGTATCCAGGACGGTGTGGCGAACAATAAAAGAGCTCAGAAATTCATTAAGCTATTTTATCTCCGAAAAAAGCTTTAGAAGTTTAATTAATACCCATTATCGTGAATTCCGTCAAAAACTCCATGGCGATTTAATAGTTTCAGCCCGCTATAAATCTTTGAGCAGAGAGTAAAATATTGTTTGTTTCCAACTGGCGTGATTTATTCTTTTACTTTGCCCTCTCGACCGTAAAAATTCGCGCAGCGCAAATTATAACAAAACTGTAGTATATCCACGTTTACAAGTCGAAATTCATAAAACGTTTATAAAAGTTGAAATTGCCCCAAAATATTTGACTTGAGAAACTAATACGAAACCTTATTGTATCGCGTAAATTAATTTCACCGTTACGCAATTTACCCTATTAGAAGTTGTTTGGATAAAATGATAAATCGCTCGAAATAGCGATTTGTCGTTGTATTAAAATAAAGAAACCCCCTCTAACGGCTAATTGAAAACTATTTAACTCCGGTTACGTAACGGTTCTCTTTCGAAATCGACATATCACGAAACGGGAACGACGCCAACTAAAAATCGAAGCTCAATTAGAGGAATTTCGTTAGTTGGCGAACCTCAATAGCGAATTTGATTTCACTTAATGGTAAACCTCAGCGCTGATTAATGTGAATCGGCTCGCCTGCAAGTCCTGTAACGGATTCAACGAATTTTACTGGAGTTTGTGTTTACCTTTCGTTTCCATTAAACTTCGGCGTGTCCTTTGAGTCCGTTGTGTGGAAACAATTAAAACCGAGGCAAGAGCTACGAATTAGTCGGAGTTGGGAGTTTAGTTGAATGCGAACGACTCTTTTTATTTCGTTCGGTTAAAGTCGAAAATTTTAGCCATATATACCTTTTGTTCGCCCGTTCGTTTATAAATTGATGTTTACTAAAAAATAGCTTCGGTTGTTGCTTTTATACACAGCATAAATAGAACATGAAAACAAACGCCGGAATATCGATTCCCATTATGTGTTTATTTATATGAACAGAATGGATAACAGCGGAAAGAATATCAAATCACATTTTGCAGCGCTATCGCGGTCAAAAAACAACGAAAAATGGAAAAAACAATACCGCATATGTGGATGAGCTTTCTGCAATATGAAATGGCACAGCTATGCTGCGAACGTGTGAAAATTAAATTTCCCGGAAATGTTTTCCATATGACGAATATTAACGTTAATCAGGAGAGAGCGTATTCCGCTATCATGACAAGCATAACAAGAAATAGCTAGTAGCAAGTAAGAGCGTCAAACAAGATAAATTCAATAAAAGCCCCTTACATTATTATATGCCCTCAAGTGCTCGAAGATACTAGTAATATGACATATTATTCTTGGGAGATCGCAGATTAAATTCGGTTTAAAATTAACTGCGCTAGTTTCGAATATTAGACATATCCAATAATCTCTAAACCTATATCTAGCAGACGGGAATAAATGAATTATAGATACTCCTATCCTTGACAATTGAATTTTTTTAATTTCAAATAAGTTATTAAATTTTTCATCTGAATATAAATGATTGGTAAATTCGAAGGAATAATTCCGCTGTTGGACTTAATTCTGAAAATTTGAATTTTTATGCAATTGAAAGAAGGGAATCGAATTTAAATGAGAGTTTAATTAACTGTAAAGAGGAAACGTCGGAATATAGCGCAAGTTACATTAAGAAAGTTTCTAATGTATTGACAAAGTTACCAAGAAAACGATTAATGAGTGTATAGATTGGAACTTAAAGTAAAAATAGAGTTTAAATACCATTATTGGGCAATGCATTATTGATGCTCCACAAATTATTTAATAGTAATTTACTTTAAAAAAAGTATTGTTAAGTACCTAACAACAACGAAATTAAAATTATAGTATAAATCGCCTAGACTATGATGATAAGCATCATGTCCATTGAATATAATAGTTGACCTCCTTAGCAGAGAATGAGGTCTTTTAGCGGGCCTGAAGTAGCTTCGTCCCAGCGACAATTTCCCAACTTACTGTTCACAAGAGCCACTTTTGAGAGTCAGGTCTTAGTATTTCTCCCTATTGTGCCTCACTTGCCACTGCCTGCCAGTGGAAACGGTTTCAAATTGCATGATATATGACTGCAAGAAAACCACCAACTTGTAGGACTAAATGCGCATAAATCGATACGAATAAGCGATTTTCTGTTCGGTATGTTTCGCATTCGTGCATCTAATAACATACGCGGGGTGCATTACGAGCGAGAAAGAAGGGCTTTGTCAATGAATTATGATTAAAATTCCAACAAAAGGAAATAATCCGAAATTATTCAGTACTAACAATCCTTTCCTTTGTTAGTTCTGTGCCGATATAGCTTGTTAGCCAGATATAAATGTTCGTTTCATTGATTCTGTTAAAATGATTTCTTTGAATGGTCTCGCTAACGAAGTAACAAGTTTCGCTGTTTCCAGGAAAACTCTTTTACAAGGAAACGTCGGTTAGTGATTGGATAAACGCTGTTGTTGAAAACAACTCCGCTGCTGTGTTATTAGGTAGGTATAGAAGTTATTTTCGGTTGGATAATCATTTATTTTAGATCCGGAAACTCTTGGTGTATCCAAAGGAAACGTAATACCTCCTTTTTTACGATCTGTTTTCAAAGAAAAATTCTCCGCTTATTGATTTGCCTTTGCCTCGCTCTCCACGAAATTCACTAATTTTGTAGGTATTACAAAACATACCGTCAGAATTTTGTAAGTACCAACATAAAATTTTACATAAATCGTAATTCCCGAATTCCCAAAGCTTACAAGCCCCACGTTGTTTTCGGTAATACCGGAACTTCGTTCATTTCCACATGAAAAGAAAAAATACATGTAGGTATATTAGGTATTCAAGTGGAATGCGAAAAATCTCATAAGGAAGGAATATGTGAAGTTAATAAAATATCTGAGAGACGATGGAAAATTTACTTGGTGAGGAGAAATCATCAGGGTCGGTTTAAAAAAATCTCAATATCACTTCTAAAGATTCTGCCAACTTTACGTATGAATTGATATTTGAATTAAATTTAATACTCTCGTATGTTTCGTCTTCACTTTTTTACCTTATTTATCAATCTTTCGGTATCTTCTTCGAGAATAGGAAACGGAGGATGCGAACAAACAGCGTTTAGAGATGAGTTTCCATAAAAACCCTGACCTACTCTACGCTTCTAATCCTGAATATATCCAGAGGAGGTTGGAACGGATCGATAAGGATTTTAGATAGCTAAATTACTTTTCTGAACTTTATAGGCGAGATTACAGGGAATTTTCCTTTCCCCGCACATGAAAATCTACCAGTTTGATTGACTATGCAAAATAATGCGAATGTAAAATAAAACAGCCTATATTGTTATCTCCAAATTTGATTTGCTCAACGAGATTATTTGTGAATAAATAAATACAGATATTAAAAATATTCTTGATTCATGTTTCACCCGTTGGTCTTTATGAACTCATATTTCTCCATAAACGTCTCTACAAAATTGCACACGTTAAGAGTACGGAAAATCCTCGAGTTTCCATCCGTACAATTTAAATGATGTATTATATGTATTAATCCTATAAATTCCAAGTACCCCAGGTGTCTCTAATATTCTCAACTGTATTGTCTAGGGATTTCAGCGTAAACCTCAATGACATGGGACCTATAGGAGCTTTTAATAATGCTTTATTGTCAAAATCCGTATTGGAATTTGTTTTATATACAAATTAGAACTGGAGATTATACAGGTATTTTTAATTGTGCAAAGAGTAGGGTAAAGCAACAGAAAAGAATAAATCCCGGATGTAATTAATTAAATTGAAATCTTGGTGGTGGATTTGGCTTACGTTTGAAAATCGTTACTGAAATTAAATCATTTCAAGTAAAAATTTGTACCTGATTTTGTACACGAAATGTAAATACAATGTTATAGAAATACCTACTTGATGATATCTAAGTGGCAATTTACGAGTAGGGTCCGTCAGATAACTTCGGCTTTGGGGCTTTTCTCAACGAGCAAACACTGAGAGGACTTCTAGTTGATTATAGCCATTTGTAACATAACCAATAAGGTAAAGTATAGGTAATTTGTACGAGGCTTGTGTTCATTATTAGCTAATTAAATGAATGGTCGATCAATTCCTATATATCAGTAAGCTCACGTTTGCCGGAAAAGCTTTGAAATTAGTCAACTTAGTTTGATGTTCCCAGCGTAATTTTCTTGTCAATTTAAACTTAATTAATTTCAGAAGCTCGAACGTATTAGTATATCGAGTATTATTTCGCAATTATTGTCTGTCGGGACTTGTCTCTAACCGATATACAATTAACGGCGGTACAACGTGAGAATAAACTACTAACACAAGTCTATCTCGGCATAGTTCCTGCAGAAACTTTCCTTAAACGTAACAGGTAGTCACTTCTGGAACCAAATCTTGAGTTCCTTTTGTTAAAATATCACTTCTCAAACAATGAGCTTTATCTGTCACAAACACTATGATTATAATACGTTGTTTCGAGCATTGTAACTCAGTCTTTTAGCAAACAGTTAAAGGAGTTTATAATTAACTTGGAAAGAGCTATTTATCCGACTCGAGGAAACGTTTTGCGGTCAAAAACTATTTTTACTTTTCCTAAGAGTAATTAATTCCAGCATTCAAAAGTTCTATTCAAACACATTTAATTCGTGTCATAAAATATTCAACTAATACAACATTACATTATTCAAACGAACTCGGGCGATTCTCCCACCTGGAGAATAGCTGTACCAGTGTGTATGTAATTTAACATGAGAGTTGTTCCGCTCTCTCGTGCAAATATGTCTACCTGGAGGGTATTATTTTATCTCCGTTAGGTCACAGCGGACATTATTAAATTTTTCAACCACTGCTGCATACGTCCACTATTTTAAAATTCAACCTACATTCGCGACGTTTCGACGGGATTTTACTTGTGAGAGACCTAAAAATCTGTTTGAAGAGAATTTCTACTAAAAAATAATAGGTATAAAATAAAAGTAACAATAAAATTTCAACGTAATGGTTTACTTTTTGCAACATCTGAAATAGGAAATTAATTCGTTGTTTTTTGCTCCGAGTAATTTTCTAAGTTCACGTGAAATAGGTGTAATTCTGCGTTAAGTACAGACTATTGCACTTTTACGAATTTTATTGTCGTTTAGAAGCAAAATTTGCGGTAGATTGTCGGAGTTTATGCGCGCTCTACCAACTAGAATTAACGCCCGGCGGTTTTAACTCTCCATTCGGCGGAGTGGATAAGTAATAAAAAGCGGTCGCCTAGATTTCCAAACGAGTTTAAAATTAAGGGTGAGAAATTTCCATAGTGATGCAACGTTTCGCGAACCTGCACATACACGAACCGCGCGATCGTTTCCGTGAGTTACGACGTGTTCGGCCGGAGGAATCGTTTTTTTCCTCCAACGTTTACTTTCGCGTTTCGGAAACGGTCCAATTTACTTTTCTCACTGATAAAGATCAAAAAGAAAACCCCGTGGAATAGGAAACAATAAACATCTGATAAATGGGGAGGCACGCTGGGAAATGCTGGTTTGAAAGAAGATACCACGTCCGCGCGTAGTATCGAATTTCCTCGTTTTATTTCTATATAGGATCCGGTAAAAAAAAGAACACAAAAATAATACGCTCCAATTTCTTTTGTAAATTAATTCATCGATCGAAGCATGCGCGAACTAAACGTGCTATTGTTCGGGGTTTATTGCATTTAGAAATCCTCCACTAAACTAGAAAAACGCGGAAACAAATGTCAAAAATCAAGAAGAGAAACAACGAAAGTTTGGAATGATTCGAGAGGCCCGCACAAAGCAATATAGAAGTAGTCACTGCGAAACAAGGTTTCAATGCAGCGAGTGTCACTCATTCGCACATGTGGCTGGAAATGTGTTAAGAGCACGTGAGAGAAATTTTTCGGGAAATGGGATTTTCCTGGCCGCTCTCTAACAAATTCGTAGACGTCGACCTGATAGGCAGCGCGGAATCTGATGGCTTTTTTTTCGGATCGATAGGCGGTTGTGCGTTCGGGAACTTATTTTAGTTTGCTTTTCATAAAAAAAATCTTTTGGACTGAGACGAGTTTATCGAAGGAGATTTGATATTTACCCCGATTCGATCCGATTTCCTTTTAAACTCGATGTAATGCGAACTATACAGGCTTCTATTGAAGTGAATTTATGTCTAGAAACGAATTGGAGTTAAAATTCCACCTCTAATTCTACTTATTAACGATTGAAGTCGCAAATTATAACTTCTGGTAGGAACAGTCATTACGCATTCATGATGCTTTGAGCAATTAAAATGTAGTTACGGAGTTGAAAGCAGAGTTTTTTGTGTAGTATGGTGTATTAAGCTGTCGGTGAAATGACACGTGGAAATTGACGAGAATGGAAATTAATGAATCCAAATGTTCGTAATGTTATGTTATTGACTCACATAATGTTTTCTTGTATAGCTGTCGCGTAATTACATTCGAAACGTGTTATTTTTGATAGATAAAATATTTTTCAACCGACATTTTGTTTATTTGTATATTTCAAAATTGTTGAAAAACGTTGGTAAAGTATATTTTATACAAATTGAAAAATATTGGTTTTACATTAACGGAATATATTGACGGAAAACAAACAATGAAAAAAATTGTTTCCTAACTATAATTTCCTAATGTTTAATGTCCATTTATTAAATGTTGGAAATTAAATATCGCGAGGCGCGATAATCCGCCGCGTTATCCGAAATATCGAATCGGAATAAGAAATCCATTTACGTGTAATCAAATTAAAGAAAACATAAAATTTAATGGATCGGAAAAAAGACTGGAAAACGCGACGCGGCGAACGTTGGCAAACAACAAATTACAAAAGGATTACTTCAATCTCCGGTGAAACGATTACATTAATGGTCTTTTAAATTTTCCCGTTCGAGAATGGGCTATAATCGAGTTTGGTTTTTTTTTCTAGCTGAGCATATTCGTTCGCAATCTAAAGCTCAGACGAAGAGCAAAAAATGTCGTCAAGTATTTATCATACCCAAATTAATTGAAAATGTTGTCAGATTATTTGAAAAATGTATGTAGTACAGTTAATAAGTTTTTACAATGGCATGTTACAATGTAGAACATACGAGAAAATGTAATATAAAGTCTTTTATATAGAAGTGTAAAAGCACGAGTTCCGTTGAAATGTCAATAGACTTTTCGAGCACCTTACAGAGAAAAGAATCTCTCGGCTACAGAAGAAAAATCCATATTTGAGGAAGTGCAGCAAAAAACAGAACACATCAATCTCGCGTTCAGCAATGTTTTTTTAAAGGAATGGCAGCCGGTCTCTATAAAAGTCTTTTATACAGAGGACGGCTTGAAAACACTGTCACATTTCGTCGTTCAAAAGCACAATTTTTTACAAAAACGCATCAATCTTTTCTCTCTTAGAAGTAACCCAAATAACAAATTTAGAATCTCGTCGGATGCTTGAAACAAATCCTTCGAATGTTAGGGGGTCCATCTTAGTTGGATTCCGAATAATAGCATTAACTTTTTATGGCTTATGTAGGAGACAGTCGAAAGTACTTCGTTCAATATCCACACTATAATTAAATGTTATCTAGCATTGAGATGTAGCAGAATTTTTTTTCGAAGGAGAATCGTTCCGAAATCTCTCCCGTTTTATCTCGAAGGCGACAGTATTGTTTACTGTGAAAATATCTGGAATTTCCCCTGTCAATTTTCCCATCGCAATAAATAATATTTCGAAGTAGGTTGTCGAAGAAATCAATACCGAATAGAAAAATAGTGAAAACATGAAAACGATATGAGCTATACGGAGTCGGAACGATTTCACAACTGTGTCGAACAAATAGATTAGTATCGAAGAACATATTCACAAGCGGCATTTGCGCCGAATTGACAAAACGCATGGATATTTCTAAAATACACCCGAATAGTTACAATATTAACTTATAGTTTGCGCATCGATTCTACATTAACGTCACCGGTTCTTCCGCAATTGCCATTAGCCGAACGGAAAAGTTCGTTTATGAATGACAGTACGTTTTTCTCGCGCTGGAAATATTCTTCTAAAATGGAAACAAACTTCTCCGGGTTAATATAAATGGGTGTGTCGGCACTTCGGACGCTTCCTGAGGAGCACTTTTTGATTGATGATCCAATTACTTAAAGAATTTCAAAGAGTTGAAAGGGGATTAAGCGGAGAGTTCATTAAGGTAACTGCGAATCGACTTAAAATTGTTCGCGTTAAAGCTAATTTTAATTAATTGTTCAGATATTGCCTGGATATCTATCATTCTTTTTCTAACAAAACAATTTGATATTCCGTGTGTAAATTGTATATCACTTTATTTGTTCGTTTTAGCTTCTTATGTAATTTCCAAAACACACCTTTTCCAGCTTTATCGTTGCCATAAAATAGGAAAACTAACAACGAGGAAGTTTCAATGTAGATAACAAGATACTCGGAGACGTTAAATTGAAATAGTGTTCCATTCGAGCTATTTCTCATTCTAAGTAAGTTCGTTAACTTAAACAATAGAGAGTAAGAATCAGATGGTAATTCTCACGGAGGACGTTTAAATAAGGGTTATGCTCGCCGTAATGCAATAGAGGCAATTATGCACTCACGGGGTATTATTAAGGTATTAACAACATGCTTATCAGTTAATTTCAATTGCAGTCTTCTTAATAGAGGGTATTTCCGGTGATAATGCGAGGAAACACATTATTAATCTAAATGTAACAATAAATTATTGTTATTTCACACATAGTTTTTCGATAATCGAAATAAATCCTAATCCAATCGCCTAATTTTCCCCGATACACGGAAAAAGTTCGCCGATATTTCCTATTTTGCAGCCAAAGTAGCCGAAACTTCTGCGACACGGGAGTCTCGCAGCCTTTTGTCATAAAAAATGGAGAGCCCACCGCGGCAGTTGCGCTATATAAAATATATAAAACAACCCATAGAAACTTATTTGGCAAGCACGGACAACAATTCGAACTTTACAAAAGACCGTTTTCTGTCAGTTGAACTCCGCAAAGCGATACTCGAACGTTTCAAAGGATCAAAATGGAACTTTAGAAACCGAATAAATAGTGCATCACAAAGAAATGCGAGCGAGAGCGGGACTGGTCGTAATGGCGTGTAGGAGATGACGGTGATAATTTCGCGTAATTTTAGCAAACTTCCAGTGGAAATAAATTTTAATGAGAAATTCTGGAAATTTATTAAATTTCCACATCAAATATTAAACTACTGTTCTAAAGGAATGTGTGCGAGTCAATAAATTTTTATTAGGTACTTACACTTTTAGTAAGCGGGTATTTTAAAAATCCATTCATTTTGTTTATTAACAAAATAAGCCAAGTTTTCCAATATCGCTTTCGAAGTTAATAAATATTGAAGTAACCACTTTAGGAGGCAAATATACAAATATTAGCTAAAATAATATAACAAAACTTTTAAAGCGTAGGTGTGCCCTATTGAATATTTTATGCGGGTTTTCTCTCCATTTTGTACGTAAATTCAATAAAAACAATTTCCATTGAAGATCAATCCTAACATCATCATTACATCGACTCGGAAAGCGTGATATCCTGAATACTTCCCGTTTAAAAGAGACTAAATGAGTTTCGGCTATTTATATAAACCCCCCGATCAAACAAAGCACATACTCGAGATAAATTTAATCAGAGGGGAAATTACCGAACCAAAAATATTTACTCCGCTGGAAAATAGTTGGCTGTCGAAAAACCTAATTGCATTGGGAAAAAATGCATTTTCAGTCTAACGCTAAATCATAGAAAACTCCGGTTTTCTGCCCTGGGTGTTTCCAACTCCGCTTTAGCAGAGTACAAACACGAAGGCGATAATTTTCAAACCGCATGCACTTCAAACTTCCTTTGATAATCCGACGTTTTATGCACTCTGGGCCGCTTGACTCAGGTCCAAGCGCTCGATAAAGCATGTAAAGAGGAAATTTCTGTTTTGTAATCCACTATTCGGGAACTGTTATCATTAAATTCTCCTGTGGAGAGACTCGCGCAGCCGAAATATTCCAACTGATGCATTTTATTGTAAAAAAGATGGTGTAAAGTAAGCGAATTAATAATGCCCTTTTTGGGAGCGTTATTATAATATTCGAGTTGAAATCCTCAGACAATGTTCATAACGTTCCGTTTGTTTTATTACGAATATTTTATTCAGTCTTGTATTTTCCCCTTGTCTACAAAGACTTTTTGAAACTCGCTGGAGCTCTTGAAATATTTAGAGGGCGAACGCTTTTTCTGCTTTTGCTGCTACAAAAAAAATTGGCTAAGCCATTCCGCTTGCTTTGGAGAAACAAATCAATTTCAGCTCAGACGCCGAATTGTTCGATATTTTTTTATGAAAATAAATTAACAGCGCCGCGAGAGATCTGACGTGTGCTTCTTAATGGCTGTTACATGGAAATTAAACGACATTTTATTTGTCTGGAATTAATTTTTTTGGCAATAAAAGAAAATAGAGTTTTTTTGCATTACTTTTTGTGTGTTGTAATAGTGAGAATAACAACAAAAATAACTATTGTGAAACGTTCGATAAAATTATATGAATCGATGTAATCGCTTTTTAGTGTAAATTATTAATGTTGCACATTCACTCGTCATTTGATCGCCCACTGATATCAAAACGCAGAATATTTCTAGCAAATGAAATATCCGTCGTTTCGTGATAAATAGAATGCATAATTTATTGCACTTTCCAGCGCTTGTACGGCAAACAAACAACGTCCCAACGGATGTATCAAGTTCTATGGGCGCGTGAAATTTATCACGGATTAATAATAAATTTAAATTAAAAATATTAATTCGATATATGTAAATAAATACGAATTATACACGAAACGTAATGTTTTCGTGCTTTTATGTTACCGATAGTTTAATTTTGTTGATGCCATAACTGCAATATTCGCTTTGATTAAAATCTGTTAATTCGTATATAAAATAGGTTAATTTTTGTTTTTTTGATAATAACCCGATATGATCAAATGCAGTATCATGAGACCGAATAAGGTTAGCTCGGTACATCCACTTTAACCTACTTTAGATAAACTTTGTAGTAGTGAACTCCTGCATGAGCAGGAATTTGCAGACGTTGTAATAAAAATGCACTAGGATCGTTTCATGTATTACTGCACCTTTTATTCTATTGTTATGCTCGTTTTCTTCCGGACCGTCGTCCTTTAAGGACACGGTCATTTCAGCGCACCATTACTGATATACGTGGAAAACTTCCCAACGGTACAATTCATTATATTCCCACTTATCCGATATACGTTCGCCCGTTTGCTTTACACGAACGGAAATTTATTTCCGATTATTTATAAAGGCCGCGCGATGGGAATAAAATCGCGAAACATACATTTTACACGACGGAACAACGGCATTTATTATTAAGAACGTAAAGTTCGCCCGCAATATTAAACATTTTTCTGGAAAACTCCGGTAATATCGGTTAATTTCGCGAAAATAAGAACTTAAAACGCGAAAAGTGGTTTCACTGGCGAAGTTTCCCCCAACTCCGGGCGGATGAGAACTTTATAATGCGAGACGGTTTAAAATCCAAGTGGAAGTACGGCGACGTCCAAGAATTTTCAAATTAGGTAATGTCGTTTAATACGTTATTATTCGTTTGAAGGTGGAGGGAATAATTTTTTGCAACAGTGCGTCGGTTAAATTATGAATATTAATATTTCAGCGGATATACCCCACAGGCAAAATCAATTCATATCGAATTGATTCGAAATACTGCAAGTTCGGATTTCATATTAGATATGTAAAATTTCTTATGAAAATATTCCGGGCGCTTCGAATCCGGCTGGCATATGGGACGACCATTGACTGAAACGATTCGCAGCTATCAGGACAGAAAGTACTTTGTTTCGGTTATTTAAATTCCTTTCCCGTTTCCGTCGAATATCCGAAGATTTCCCCGGGAATATTCTTATGGTTAAAATAACGACGTCACGAACTTTCATATACGCCGTTTTTTGCCATGATAGTCTTTTATACGCGACTTTTATTTATCAGGGAGTTCGGTACTCTTTCGACTATAAACATATAAAAATATCGCCGGATAAAATAAGTTCAATACGCTGAAGCAGTTGCCCCAAAAGTATTTATAATAGTGATGTCGATGTTATGAATGGTCAATCCGGAAAAAGAAAAAATATTCCCGTTGACATGCGGCCGGATGATATTTTATATACATGAAATAGATCAGTCAACTATCGGATCATTCTGCACGTCTGCTCCCGAGGGCAATAAAGTAGAAACGCCATTTCTCACTTGACGTAATGGGAACGACCTAAACACATCTGAATCTAGATAGCCATGATGTATAGCTAAACTTTGGCATGAATAATTATCCGGGACGTGTTCAAGTGTAACCTACTGCCCGTTAATGCATAACTCCCATCGCAAAAACTCAATTACTCGGTGTAATGGTGTGGTTAGTTGGATAAACGTTTCCTGACCTTTTTTGATTGTGCGAAGAAACCGCGCCTGATTTTAATTAACTCGTACATCGCTCTTGGTGTATGCGTATGTGACTTGATTTGCACCACTTTATTTACCTAAGTACTCCATTTTGTGCGTTTACATAGCATTTGGTTAAAAGGTATCATCGATGGAAGTTCAAGTCTATCTCTCAAAGCTTGCAGGTACATAGAAAAGCGGCATTTTTGATTTTTGCAAAGCTTTGCTATATAATGTATCAAAGTCCAAATGCTATGTGAATGAGGGTTAGTGACAATTTTACATGGCCCCGAGGAAACTCTAAAATAATATAAATATTTTGGGGAAACAGTTCAAAGGAAAGGGGTCTTCGTGTAGACAGCATAAATAAGCAGCCATAAATAATTCACTGACCCTTAGATACATTATTAAACGAATTTTATGTACTCCGTCATATTTTTTTTAAAGAACAAACCGTCAATAAGCGAATCGAATAATTTATCTGCTATCGAAATCCATTTAACTGATCACGGAAGACCGCTTTAGTCGGAGAAATGATGCGTTCGAATCGAATGGTAATACCAGTATTGATTCGGTGTTGACATATTATGCATGTATTTAACGTTTTAACAATCGACCATGCGAAATATAAATTACTATGGAATACCGAAATTCGTTTGTGTTGATTGCGCAAGCAAATAGGCCCTTGACGTTCTAGTTATAAATTATCCGTAATCTGCCCTAAAACACGCCGCACTTCATTATCGGGATATGTAATAAAATATTGAAAAACGAGTCAGATAATAACAGGAGATCAATGCTTAAACGGAGATCGTGCTATTCTATTTCAGCATTAATTACAGTAGATAATTATCAATTATTTAACTAATAATTAATGAATGCGCTGTAGATACCTCTGTAAAAATACCAACCAATTCGATCATTAGTAATTTAAATTGTAATTTCATGACTAATTACAAGGCAATACTGAATAATTACACGAGTCATTAATTAGGTAAATTGAGTGGTAAAAAATTCAAGATGCAGTCCGTTTCATTGAGCGCAAACGAATGTAAACCGGTCGATGTTTATTTTGCTCTCGGGGAATATCCAAGCAAAACGTCGCCTCTCACAAAATCAACTGTCGGAAACCAAACTGCTAACTGAATGCCATCTATAGACCGTTTCTAAAACAATATGGATGGCCCAGTCGCTAAATTATTTAAAGGTGTTTTTCTATAAATAAAAGAAAACAACGGTGGGAACCCGTCTGATAAATCTCCGGAAAAAACCAGGAAAAAGGTAGCGAATTGAATGGTAATTTGGCAAGGAATTAATTATCAAAGGAATTAAATTAGTTGCGCGCTCGAACGAGAGAATATCAATCAATACCGACAAGAAAGAAAATAACCCAAAGACTTCGGTAATTATCAGCGGATTATTTACCAAATAAGACGCGGGATTACACGAAATTCCTCCCTCGCACTTTACACAAACTAATAACGATATTATTTGTATGATATCTTGTGTCAGATTAACGGCTAACAAACGTACACACATTTTCGTAATCCCGACTCGCATCCCCCACGAGCGATTCATTATTAATTTAGAAAATCAATAATGAGGAAACCTCCGAACGAACAACTTGTTAATTGAGTTTACGTGATGTTTGGGTTCGCTGAATTTCAAGGTTGCTTTTAGTTTTAATCCTGGCTATAACAGCCTAACCATTAGTAGTAAGTTAACAAACTTGTGTATTAAAACAATTTCATATTATAGACCTATTTCTTCCTCGATTAATCGCATTATGCTAACCATACTCCTGTCGTTTACTATAAATAATTTTGTCACTGTAAGGGTTAACTTAAAATTAGACCCTCTTAAAAATTTAATTTTTAAATGTATTTTGTAATAAGTAAGTTAAAATAGCTTGGGTAAATATTATACTAATTTAACGAAATTTTAAGTAAACATGCGTTTGCAAATTTATAAGATTTAAATTATGTTTGTTTATAAATAGAACAAATACCATTTCGCAATATTAATATTTACATTGGTAAATTTAAATTGGTACTATTACATTTAATGAGTCATTCCAAAAGCTCTCATTTTGTATCTATGAACAACACAAAGCCTATTGATTGTATGATTTATTTTAAATACTATTATTTAACCAGCGCTTAATTGAACCATCAGTTAAATTGATTCTTCAAGAATATCTTCTTGTAAGCGAGCAGTAACAATTTAATGGCAGCATTTTAAGTAGCCCACAAACATCCAAATTGATGAAAGTAAAGCAAGGAATAAAAATAATGCGGTTCCATAGTTGATCGTATATCATGCCGGGGCAGTTCTCATATTGCAGATTTGATTTTGATATCCCGCAAGCTTTATGGAGACATAAAAGGAAGCGTTTTTTATTGGAATCGGCTCGCCCTCGAAATTCGAATGTGCCCCGAATGCATCCGCAGACGCAAAACACGAGACCGCGATTTACGGTTACAGTTTTCGCCGCTGGAAAATAAAATACGCTGTCGAATCGGGCATCGGGCGACCTCGTCATCTAGTACAATATTAATTCTTATTTATGGGTTTTGTGGGGTAATTTGAGGTGGCGCAAACTGGCGCGAAAATCGCCGGCGCCGACTATTTCCGACAAATTAAGATTTATGGAATTTTTTACTTACGGTACAAACTCATATAATTACGTTTTCAGTCGGTCCTTTTTTTCATAAATATATTTCTCGTTTGTAGATGCTCAGTACGCTGGTGAAAATTAAAACTTCGATTAATCAATTTCACAGTGGCCTAGTTCTGTGACATTTCGACACGGTTTGACGAGCGCCTGAATGAAAATATATTCCCTCACGACAAAAACAGAAATTATTACTAGGTACTGTTTTAATTTATACAACGAAGTCGAAACATTATTTCGAAAATCCACTCTGCAATAACCGTTTATTGATCTTTTCAAATCTACAAACAACCATCCATATTTAATTTTAATCATAGGTTATTATCTATACTTTATATCTACAGGACAATCCACTGAAATTAAATTCACAAAAAATATTCCAAATTTAACAGAATCAAAAAAAATTGTTTAGACATCTAATCGAACTAGTAGATATACATGTTAAAAGCAGTTAAAAAGTTATCTGCCGCTGCCGGGGCATAAAAATTTCCCCAGTTTCCCGCTGACCTGAATCAGAATAAAGTTGGTGGAAAGTGTTCGTTAAGTTTTTATTTTCGGCCATTAACAGACAATGGAAGTTGTCGATAATAGACTCTGCTAACAATTCCCGTACGGTCGGAATCGGTAGGGAAAATCTGTTTTTCTCGTGGAACGATGTAAGAGAGGCGATGGAAAATAGAAGTAGAATCAAAGCGGGCGATTTTTATCGAAGAAAGTGGGTTGCGTTATTTTTTAAAACGAATATTGATGTCAGTGCGATGCGGCTTGGTTAATAGAAGTTTATTTTCCCGGCTAGGCAATTTCCAAAGGACTCGTTTTATTCATTTTTACCCGTCCTTTATTTATTGAAACTTGTATTAAATGTGGGAAAGGGAAAGTAATTAAAGGAGTTTAAGTTTCGCAGGAAACAGTTTTCCGATAATTTTCCGACGTTATAATCGTTCTACTTAATACAATAATCCGATACACTATAAATTAATAATTTTAAACTTCCTCGATAAATAAAGGAGGTGCTTTCTTTTTTTTACTTAATTCGAAAAGTCTTTCTTTTGTTGTTACTCTTTCAGTCACGTCAAACGTTAATTTAGAAAACTCTAATAAAATTGGATAAAAAAATGTACAATAAATAAAAAGATTCATTTATAAATACAGGCATGTTTCTGATCAAATCAACTAATTTTTTTATTAAAATCGTTACATTTCTTTATTATCTTTAGGGGTAATGACAAAAAATTTTTATACCCAATAACGATACACCCACGATTGTATTAAATGGGTTAATGGCGCAGGATCATGAAAGAAATAATTTATTGTCAAATTTAATATGCTGTTTCGTTAGCGTTCAAAAAGCCATTAGGGCGGTTTTTTATCAGGAATATCTGTTCCTCCATGTTTAAAGATCACGAATTAATCAGTCGAGCTGCGAAAGGAAAACGAATTCAATTCAAAGGGTGAAACTCAGAAATTATCATTAGCTGCTTTTTTACGGTTTATTTATTGTTCTTGCCACATTAAATATTCATATGATAATAAATAAGCTTAATGAACCGCTTAAATCGTATTTGAAATTAGTTCGTTCTTAACTTCATTATCTAGATATTTGTTATTTAAGATTCATAAAGAACTTTATAGGTGTAGTACAACGTGTCGTGTCTGCCTAGCAGCAGCGGAACATTTAAGCCTTCCTTTCAAAGAGTCTCCCAGGAACAAGGGAGAAAGATCGTTTAGGACTCAGGACGAGGATTAAGTGAAGAGAGAGCGGACTAAGAATTTTAAGATAACTATTAAAAACCTTAGATGCAGGAAAGAAAGTTTTAATGACAGATATTCGGTCGGAAAAGACTGGAGGAGCTTTTAGAAAACCGTCTGATACTCATTATTTTCCGGAAACTTTTTATTTTACTCCAACTAAAATTCGAGATAAAATTATTAAACGGTTTGTATTTCGTCTAAGATTCCGCTAATGAGACCGGGGTAATTGATAATATTTAATTTACGTAGGCGGATCGATGGGAATAAATCATCATTTTATTGGGCCGGCGTTATCGATCAACAAGTGTATCAAAACCCTGATACACAGTTATTTATTTATCATTATGATTTCGTATACGCCCGAGGGTGAATTCATCATTTATGTGTTGAAACTCCCACTGCTGGTCAAACGATTCCGTTATCCATTATCAGGTGACATTTGCGTGTGCGAGATAAATTTCATACAATACCGAATTCATCACAGACAACATTTGCGTCCCTTCCGTTGACCCTGACAAAAGCCGAACACGCGTTGGTACAATTTCATTTCCCACGTTCGAATGCAAAATGTCTTTCCTCTAAGCTGAGGCATCGCGAATAACGCGTTACGAAAACAGTTCATTACTAAGTAAAAAAGATTGACATAGTGTCGGGTATCGATGGGAGTTATTGATGAATTTTTGGTGAAAAATTAGATGCGGCGCGACCTTTTTTCCCCTCGCCTCGCCATTGAACGTACGCGAGTAAAATATTATCTCGACTTTTTTGTATCACTTTACCGTTTGACATATTGCCGCGTTATTAGACCGGCCTTTATCTCCGGCGTTTTTATTGAATTTCCCTTCATTTTATTACCGCATAGATGAATACGGTGATGCAGCGAAAAAGGAGACGGTCGAGAATCGGCAAGAAACAACGACAAATTGTAAATTTAACACTAGATTTCACCGTCATAGAGACACTCAATTCAGTAGGAGGTAGAAAAAAAGAACGAGTCGATTTCATGCAGCCAATTTTATTTGTTTTTGCCCGCTGTTTATCCCGCGTTTCGGAGAAAATGAAAACCATGACGGGACGAAATGCGGTAGGTGTATAGAGGAAACTTTTTGGTATGTTGCTTCGAGTTAACAATATAATAGTCGAGAACTAAGATTGCCTTTTCGAGAGACCATCGTCGATTCGATAACGGATAATCGAGTTTCGAGTCGAGCACCGCGTTTATCGAAGTGAACTTTATTTGCGCAATGAAAATTTGATTGATTCGAAGACACTTTGATACGTGCTTCCTCCTAAATAAAAATATAAATTCAATCAGCAGTGAAAAATGCGGTATAGTTCGAAATCGATTCGTGCCCGGTTAAATTTTTTTAATTACCTCCCTAATTGCGTTCATAAATCGGCTGAAATGAATAAAGCTCGCTGGAACTGTTCCAAAATCAAGTCAGGATTGCGAATGCACCCTCGTTCCCGAAAAGGGATGGACTCTTTTCCGGCACTAATCAATCTCCGTCTAGAGAGGTGTAAGTTGAATTGAAAACGGACAACGCGAATCGAAACCCTTAATGGAGGGAGCGCGCTGTTGTCTGTACGGGCGAAGATGCTCGGGGATTCACTGGCTTCACTGCCATCTGCAGGGAAAATATTAGTTCAACACTTCGCCCATCGCTGTTTATTCTGTGTTTATTGGACGAGTTCGACGCCTTTTAAAAGCGTGTATTTGCTTTTTCTTTTCTTAAGTTTCTCCGAGCGGCATTCGAGCTGTTAAATTAATCAAAAACAAAACAGGTTGCCCTTTTTGGGGCGAAGGCTTTTCTGGGCTTTAACGAGTTTTGAATGTTTTGGAATGAATATGACGAAGAGAAAACATTTATTTAGTGTATTTGCTTCGTTTGTGTTTATTTATTTTGCGTAAAAAAACGATTTATTAATAATACTCGTGTAATTTAGATTTTACGTAGAATTTAATCAAGCGTTGTAAAGAAAAAAAATGAGTACGAATTTCTTCGAAATGTTGTTTTCCTCTTCTGCACCTATCGAAAAGCAAACAGCAAGACGCAGACGTTGCCTCTAGTTATTTTTATCTCAAAGAACGAAATATTTCATCGAATAATTCCAAATACGTGCCAGTATTTCAAATAAAGAAAAAGGAAAAAGCGATTCGTATTATTTTCTACTTTTAGGAGAAATCTCTTCGATCGATACTCTCATAAAACATGACACGCTTAATATTTGATACCTAATGTTACCTAAAAAGATTTCATATTCATTTTTACGATTCAACAGCAAGTACTTTACACGAGCTACATTGTATCTAACTAACTAGTAGATAATTTCAAGCAATTAAAAAATATTTGATGAGAAATTAATGCTAACTACTTATGAAACGAAACTGAATGAGGAGATTCCGAAAATTAGCCCCTGGTCGAATATTTAGCTGTTAAGAAGGGTTTATTTAGTTAAAAGGGTTATGCAGTTTCTCTTACTAATTACTTGCTACAAGATAAATGTAATGGAAGTTTCCTCGGAAATAATGAAAATTAGCATAAAAACCTGGTTCTTCCCATCTGCGCCGTGTTATTTTAATTAGGATGACTCGCAAAACTCAAATGATGGAGTTATGCCTCCATTATACGTATATTACCTGATGTTTCCATTGAAATAATCTACACATATTAAAATTATTATTCTTTTTTTGTTACGTAGATGCAATTTGAGTAAATATAACTGGTTGTAGGTTACGTGATGCAATTATTAGTATAACAATTAAAATATATTTTCATCACTTTGCTCATTTAATTATAATGCAAATCATTCACAAATATTCGAATATTTATAAGTAAATCAGAAAACTAATTTTATTAGCATAATACCCATTAGCTCTAACCCTTGTAGAAATAAAATCGAATTAAACCGAGAATTGCTGGCCCTGGAGAACTTTCGAATGAAGATTTGCTGGATTTCTCGGTTATTTGGGATTTAAAATCAATAGAATTAATTGTACAAAATTGTGCAAATTGTCAAAAGGAAGGAATCAAGGCAATTGGGAAATTAGTTAGTTTTACTTCAATTCCATTTAGAGCGCGGGATTGTTTGTACGGATTTTTCGCCCATTTTATCTTCCGCGCTCGATTTATTAATTTAATTTCCTTATGTTGATAAGTCGACATGATTTGTCAGACCTTCTAACAGAGCGTCATTAGTCCATTTAATAAAACTCCCATTCATTTTGCTTTAGTAGCGCTTATACATTCAAGTCAAAGAAATTAATTGCTGATGATTTCGGCTTTGTTGAATAATTCCGGAATAGGCAAACAGGCGAAGTAAAATAACAAAAAACATAATTTCGTTGAATTGCGTTCCGCTTACAAATCGCCGGCAATAAATAATCTAGTAAGCTCGGCAACTCTTCGAAAAAGGGCGTTATATATTTAGAACTTCGAATAAAACAAAGTGGAGGAACTGCGGAAAGTGCAAGTGGGGAAAAAGAAAATGATACTCTGTGAAAAATAACGTCGATGTATTGAAACGCCAACTCAGACGGTAACTTCGTTCAGGTAGATAAAATTTAATAGAAGCGGATTGAGTTTTCGTAAAGTCGAGAGATATATGAAGGCATTTTTTTGTCGAGATTCGAAAGTTATAATGATTCGAGAAAACGTTCTTGGTAGAAAAAAACCTACAACAATGAAACGGAGTTCACTTCATATTTCAACAATAAAACCTTTATTGCGTTCTTTTTTCGTCCCAAATTCGTATCTCCTCGGCCATAAAGTGTTTACCTAACATGCGAATATATCAAAATCTTTTAAATTCCTAAATTTACTACCTCTCTTATTTATTCCCTCAAAATTATTGATTATTGGAAAATTCAAAAGCAATGATATCCAATTAGACGTTGGAGGTCCGAACCAATAAAGCCGTTATTCCAGCGATATCGCGAGATAACGAGAGAGATAAAACGCACGAAACGCGAAAGAAGGAAAAAGAGAAACCGAAATAGAGTATTAGAGTAATCTCGGTATTGCAAAAACAACTAAACTCGGCCTTATCGGACTTCAGCCAAGCAAACCCTAGCGCTGCGCTGTAACCTAACGATGTTTAGCATCACATCTTGCTCTGGGTTTTTAGTGCCGTTTTTACGGCCTATCGCCGACAGCTTTTCTCCTCGGAGCTATAATAGTTTCAGCTAATTTAACTTCTTGACTTCCTTTGGTCATTCTCGGCTCCTATTTCCAACATTTGTTTACCAAAAATAGCTTCTCTAATGGAATTAATAAATTAGATACAACCGTAAACATACATTATCTATACAGAACGATACGTAAGTGTACGAATAAAAAAATCAACGGTTAAAAATCAAAAGTTGTCTACATTTTCTTTGCAATTAATAAACGCTCCATTTCCCACGAGTGCAGGGAATCTGAAATACCGAAAAGCAAACAAGGGAATTCGGCAAAACTAGTTTTTAAAAAGGTCGTTTTCGAAGTGACTGTTGTGTATATTCACCAACAACTTGCTAATTTCACTCCAGACCGTCGACACACGCTAATTGCTCGGTAAATTTTAATTTGTTTCGGTTCCTAACGAGAGGAGCAAAGGCGCAAATTGAATTAATCCGTACTGATAAATAATTTCGGATTCAAATAACCCTCAAAATGCGGACCGAAGTCTCGCGCGACGTCGACTCCTCCGACGAATTCCTCTAATTTTCGTAATAAATTTCGCTTTTTGAATTGATTAAAAGTTAGTTGTAAATACATACCTTGCGCTGGAAATAATCCGGCGATAATAATTAGATTTGCTGGCATCCGAACGGCATAACCATAAACAAGTATGCAGAAGCCACTGGAAGCCGCATATTGCTCAGATTATTAGGTCCCGGCTATAAATTTAATTCAAAACTTGCATCAAAGGAGTAGTTCTGCAACTGCTGCAATCGAAGTAAGTATGTTTCCTATAAAAAATTAATACCAAGAGATAATATGTACATTAAAGTAATGTAATTGAAAAATATAACGTAAAACCGCGACTATTTTCGAGCACGAACGGAATTACTGCGACTGGCGACGGCAGGAATGTTCCTTTTTAACCATAAATTACGGGAGAATTTATTTCGTTTTCCGCTAATTCCGTTGGCGTGTTCAAACGCTGATATTAATAAGAATATTAAAGAATCCGATCGAATCCAACGAAAATACGGCGACGACATAAATCACGTTTAATCTTTGTTTCGAATTTCCGCCGGCACGTCAATTCGATATTTTTGCTTGAAGAAAGAATGGATCCGGGGGATCGGGCTGACACAAGTTTTTTCCTTTGTTAAACGAATTATTCCTCATAAGTTGTCCCTTTCAGATATCTATATTAAAGCAACAACAACTCGCTTGATTTGTATTAATTTTCTCGACTTCAATTTTTACGGTAGGGAGAAACTGGAAGTTTGCGATGGTATAGAAGAATTTATTTATTTACTCCCCGGTCGATTTTTTTGGGGCGAGCGAATAAATTGAAAAAATCGGTTAAAAGTACATAAAACTTTCGCTGACGACAAAAGTCTCCACCTTATTCCACTAACCAAACATTTTTAAATTCAACTTTCCGCATATTTCGATTCTGGGAAAGTCATGTTCGAGTTCGAATTTACTCCCTCGAAGCGAGATGTCTCCTGATATCGAATTTTTTGTCGAAGAATTTATTGCAGCACTTACACTGAATTTATTTTTTTAATAAAAAAAATTACAATGCATCGAATAGGTATAAATGTAATAAATTATTTGTTAATTTGGCAATGGGAATGGATTGTATAGAAACTTCAGCAATTCCATTTAGGCAATCCACAAAGTAAACTGTGAATGTTTGCAATCAAGAAGAGAGGGGTTAATTAAAAATATGCCAGTAATTTAAATTAATTAAAACTTGGAAAATAATTCATTTCCGAGTTTATATCCAAGCGCCTTTATTTATTTTAAAAGTTTTTGATTTATTATTTTTAGTTCGTATTAGTGGAATTCCATTTGATTCTCTCGAGCAGCTCCCTTTCTTCTTTTGTAGTGCAGCGCTATAAGGAGAGAAATTTGTTTGTTTTTTTTTTATTTTTACAAACACCGAATTAATTTGAAAGTTGTGTAATTGGCAAGCAAAAAGTTTCTAGTAAATTATTGTTCTCTGTTCGGTGAAAGGTTGAAGAAACAGAAAGAATAAAGAAGTGGGATTAGGGACGATACGGAATGTTTCCTAATATCATTTTGAAGAGCTCTTTTCTTGTCTTATCTCTTTTTCAGGATGTGACCGTAAGCAGCAGTACATCTACACATATAATATATTTTGACCGTGTTACGTTATAAAGATAATGCTCCCGATTTATGACCATCGGTTATACTGGCCGTAAAAAATCCTTTTGGAATTGGTTTTTCCGTTATGATGCCCTTTTATCGCAGATATACCCAATTTGTTAGCTTTTATAGAAAGATTGATTAAAATTACCTGCTTATTCACAACTCTCCCAGCCATTTCCAAAAGAATTTCGCCTTTTAAATAAATAAATAAAAACCACACTTTCTTCTTTATGTTATTTGAGCATGACGATTTCGCCTTCGGAAGGCGTCTTAACACAATTTTGTCACATTTAGATGATTTTTCCGCGAAATGGCTTTATTGAATCGGGCAACATTCGATTCCTCGTAGATTCCCACCAAACCCTCCTAGTATTTTAAATTCCAATTTCCAATTCACGAATGAGTCAACATTTCCGAGCCGCGAAACACAAAAGGAACAAAACAGAAATGAAAAAGTCAACACAGTCGTTTCCAGCAAATCCCACTTCCTTAAGTTATTCGCACTTAAATCAATTAGAGTAAAGGAAAACACTCGAATCATAAAAGGAAATGTCGCCCGCTCCGCCGGAGCCCTAATCTTCATTTGCTCAATCGATCGGTATGAGTTAATTAAAGAAATAAAAGGCGTATTTGCTTAGTATGATTAAAAAAATTAAATTTGCATGAAATCAAAATCATATTCCACCGGGCGGAATGTTCGTATGTTTAACCAGGCGCGAATTAGCTTCAGGTGTAACTAACAAATACCGTATTTATGAGCTTTAAAATTAGCACGATTCACAAGCGCAACACTCTCCATAGCGAATACTCGCTATTACATTACATAACAGTTCTTAATTAGGTAGTAAAGGTCGAAGGGAAAAACTCGGTCGTGGCGGAAACGTGTTCTATCAATGGATATTATTAAACGTTAGCCGATGTTTCTGCTTGGAATTTTAAAACTTCATTAGTTTTTCAGAAACATAAAATGCAAATGTATTCGGTCTCGCCTCGGTGCTGAAGCGGAGAGAGCTCGGCGAGATTGTAAAATGTAAAACCATCGGCGCAAAGTGGCTCTTCAAGACGCTCAGATGCGCCGAACTTGACTGTTTTATTCTAATAAAAATTTGGGTTTTTTTTACCGGCTATCGGTGTATCTCCAATTACCGTTGATGGAATAAATAAATATTTGAGTATTTGAATTTATTTCGCATGTTTTTATGAACGAGATTTAAGCGTATGCTCATCTTAAAATTAGCACTCTGTCATTTGTTATTTTAATGTCGACACGAATTCCAGCGAAACGAGAGACAAATCCTCATTCAAAACAATATCAACAGTTGCAAATGCGTATTAAGCGATATGATGCCGATAAGCCCATCTAATAGTATGTAGTACAGCGCTCTGTTGAACAACATTAGTGGTGTATTTATAATTAACGCGAACGGGAATAACAACACCAATATTAATTTCAGTTTATTCCCTGATGGTAGTTTGAATTTTAAAGTTATACGTTAACAGTTTTCGTTGCAAAAAGCTGTTACAATGAAATCATCCAGAAAAAAGTACTAAAAACATACTTTAAAGATCGAATCAAAACTTTTGAACTCTCGCAAAGAATCCGCCTCAAATGCTCTCATTATTCTATTTTCCCAAACTCTTTTTCACTTATGCAGTTCCATTAAAATTCAAATAGCGATGTGAATTTATTTTCTCGGCAATTTGCTTCGAATTTCCAGTTTCGCATATTTTATTATAAGGTAAGTGTATTGCCGGTTTTTTTATTCGTTACACAAAAGTCGTTTAACGGTTTTACGCTGTTCCAGAGGTGTGTGTGATAACAGAGAGTTTAGTAACACATGGTGAAATCGAATTCGCAAATTGCTTAAATAAATTGTTTCATCAGTGAAACGCATTCGGCGTGCTTTTTGTGGATATTCGCGATTTAAATACGAATGATTTATCGATTCTGCTGGCGTGTACCTAAATGTATCTTACTGATGAATGGATAATTGACGTTATCAGGGGTTTGTTAGCACGATGTTTCCTACATGAGAGCACACATCAATATAGTCCATCACCAGCTAATGGCCGTTCTCGTTATATCGGAACTTTGAATGGATATTAACCACCCTATTTGCAATTTGCATAGTCGCTAGCTAAGAACTCAATCCATCGTTACATTTCTGTATCATAGACACAAAATCGAATTCGGAAGCAAAATAATTGTATACAAACAATGAATTCTTATATAACGAATCCATTGTGATACCGAAATGGAACTTGGAGTTTACTTGCATTCATGCGACGAAACGCCGAAGAACCAACCTGAAATTAGAATGAACATTTCTGGTTTACGTAAGGTCCATCAAGGAGAGGTTATTTCGGGATTCGGGACACGTTCTCACCCCGCCGTGTACTCAAAAGTTATATAAATGTAGACCATCATCTACGGGAATAAGATGTTGTCTGTTATAAATTGCACCGAAAAATTATATTTATGGTGTAGCGGTGCACGCTCCTATGAATAATTTATTTATTGCCTCGGTTGCATTAAATCGTTGCAAACGATTCGCGTTGTCATATACCCTTAAATTAGTAGTATTTTCGTTCATTGATATTTATTACATTCAAATTGCGGTAAACAGAGCGTATATTCTCATTTGCATGCGATGTACACGTTTATACACTTACCGTGTGTTGGCTTAAAAATTGCATCAACATTTTTAGAAGATTACTTGGGTAGCGAAGAAATTACTTAGTTTGGTGGAGGATTTGATACATGAAGAAATTTGCATTTTTGGTGGAAGAGACGCTCGGTTATTATTGATTTTTTTTTATTTTATATCTGTCCGAGACTACAATAACCCTTGTTACACAGCACACAATGTTTCCTCATGAATAATTTCATAAGGATTGTTTCTGATTTTGTGAAGCTCAGGAGAAATTCGAACCCTGTACGATACGTTCTTGAATTTTCATTGCCCACAGAAATCCAAAGGGAGTTATGTAGTGCGCTATGACTTGAAGGGGAGCATTAGAAAACGGTATAGGTATAACTTTGATGCTTTGGCATGCAAAAGTTAAATATTAATATATTTATGGAGCACGAAACCCTAAAATAGAAAAGATTTTTTTTTGTTTCGATTAACTCGGGCGGAACGTGAAGGCAATTGTAATGATAATAGTTAGTAAATTATTCAATTCCCCAACATTTGATAAAATATCGTGAGGTTTCGTTTTATGGTGAATGTCGATAAAAGTTTCTTACAAAAGAAAATCTAAAGTATACAAAAGATAAGTAAGTATATCCCAGGTTTTTGTGGATAAATTTAGAGATAAATACATTGTTTTTTTTTCTTGTGTATTAAGTAATATTTGTGCCACTCTGTATACGATTATATTGTGTGTATAGTAGATAATATTATTAGCTACAGCGACCCAACTCCGAATTGCCCATTAGAGTTCGCGTCATTTGGTCCCTTTCATTTTAGAAAATGCTTATTCCAGATTGCAATCTCCTGGCGGACTTTTTGGTTTCTTTTTGCTCTTCCGTTTACTTTTCCTTATTAGCAGTTTGCTACGACAATTTAGGTTATTTTTCGTATCCCATTCAACCGATTGATCGATAATAGCGCAATTCAAAACGATATTGTTAAAAGCCATAAAGATAAATTCATCTGTAGCTTCTACCAAAAAAACAAATCATTGTTAAAATCGCTTTTTTTAAAAAACCGCACATAATAAAACGAATATATTTACAAATACCGCAATAAATTACCGCCATAAACCCCGTTTCGGTTGACCATTCGTCCCGCTCCGTCCTATAGAGTTCGCAATTTAATTCAAGCGTTAAGGGTTATCGTCACCCCTTTGATGGGCTCTGCGCCTCTTGCAAGGCCTCCGTCCCGAATCTCCTTCGTCAGTCCAAATCTCTAGAGAGAAAAGTTATCGGCCGGTATGTAGGTGCCGAAATTGGATTTCCCGAGAAGCAAGGGAAATGTTATTAAATTCATACTCATGCTCGGTATATCCAGAATGGCGTGTGTGTGTGCGGATTCTGACGTATCGATCTGCCGATATAAATACGAATATACAAATTTTTATAATAGGAGATTGGATTTTTCCGATGATCAAACATCGTCTGCTCGAAACAGTAAAAAATAATGTAGGAAAGCGTACGGAATTTTATTTGTATCCACCCCTTCGGATTTAGGAACACAGCTAGTAGTAATTAAATTTTGATCCTTCTCTTATGCGCAATCAAAATTTTCGCCATTCTCAGAGAGGACAAAATTGCCAGCTAGATAGTTTTGAACTAACAACTAAATCTACTTATATTCAAACGGTCATCGCTTATGAAATTCCTGTTATAATAGTATTTGGTGAAGCAGTGCATCGCAAACCTGCTTATGAATAAGCTCCACGGTAGATGGGGCCGATTAAATTAAGTTTTAACAACGTTCTGCATACAGAAAGCCTAATTACTATTTCCTTAACTGTTGGTTGCAATTCTATTATTTTGTCACGGAATAACAGCGAATGGAACTTTTCGCCGAACTTTTCGAGAAACTTTCGACCGCTAATTGAATCAGTAAAGAATATTAAATATTTAATAACCATTAAAGGGAATCTATAAGAAACTATACGAAGTTGATGCCTAAGAAATTTCCACCTGAAATCCATCCATCAACGTTTCTCTAAAAAATGTACAGAAGAATTTTTCCGCCTTCCAAATTACAAAATGATGATTAAACATCAACTGCTGAAATATCTTTTGAAACACATTCGAGACATTCCCGAGGAATTTTTAACATTCCTTCAACAAAGTGCGGCATTTCGTTTCGCCAATTGTGAAGTGAAAGTCATTATACTGATTTATGTATAGAAATTCTCCTTCGATTCGCAACGGAAAATTGACTGCCATTTACAGCTTTCGAACCTATTCGAAAATTTTACATGAGAAATAACAATACAATTATCCCGGAAGCGGTAATAATAGAAACTAATCAACGGAGTACCTATTCCGAATTGTTCCATGAGTTGTAGTATATTTTAAGTAAGCGGGTTCATTACGGGCGTGCATGCAACGCGGTAATTCATTAACTTAATCATTTTTAATTCAGTTAATTGAATAAGTTTTAAGAGAAAACAAATTTGTTTTCGCGCTAATTTAAACGAAACTCCCGCTGGATATAAATCTTCCCAATAAAAAAACCGTCGGATGTAAACTCGAAAAATTTATCAAAGTGCCTACACGCTTCGAAAAATAACATGTGGAAAATTAATTAACAATTACACAACCAGCGGATTTCCGACTCGAAATCGCGATTGAGCGAACACTCGGAGGTTGGAAATGTCAAAGATTAAATAAATGGAACGGAAAGGCATATTTAAGATTAAGTTTCGCTCATTAAAACTCATTACGCATCTTTCCTCCGACTCTCAAAATTCCGACTTATTCAGAAAAGGGACCGGGAGATGGGAACAGTATCACGTAGAAGTTGATTGACTTAACGGTTCATTGTTTCCGCTAGATGAATTTCGCTCTAATTTATTTTCTTTCATTCGCACTGACTTCCAGCTTCTAAATCAGATACTTATTAGTACGGTCGCAGCAGTAGAAATCTTAATAAAAAAACCCACTTCAATTAGTCGGGCATTAAATAAAACGCGCTCGGTATCAATTTCTATCGAGACTCCGATAGAATTTTTGCAATGAATAAAAAGAAAATAAAAGCTCGATACCATTAAATTTAATGTAGCATAAAACAACGAGAAAATAGCAGAAAACCAGTACTGGAAGAATTTTCTTTCGGACTCGAGCGCTCTCTTTTCTCCCAAGAAACTTTTCTCGATTATGCCGCAAATGAACAGACACCTATAATTTTCCCAAACTATACGAGCTAAATTTAGCGTCTCGTGTATTCGCTCTGATGTGAAAATTATAAGCAGTGACCCGAAAAAGTTAACTACCTACATCATGCCCGAACGGTAACCAGGTTAACAGCTCATAAATATACATAAGAGCCGACGATTGAAAAATAAAAATTGATACCTATATTCACTCTAAAATAAATTTTCAAAGCTAAATGCATATATTAATAATTCGTTGAAATATTATAAATAACTAATGAAAATTCGATATTCGACAGCTCGTAGGTTCGAAATTTTGTTAGTTATTGATTTACCAGGCTGTAAAGAGCCTTTTGAGAAATAGTACGGTACTTATAGTACACTATATGAGTATAGTAAAAGTATTTATTAAATTAAGCAATATTTGGGGTAACATTAAAGAAGAAAGTGTCAAAGTATTTGATGCAAAAATTTATAAGAAAAATGTAAAAGGATTAGCAATGCGATGTTCCTTCTCAATTATGCATGTATGCTCCCTGGTTTCAGCCAATGCACTTCATTGTTATCAAGAGCATTTAAACTGGCTGGCTAACAGATTAGCCAGCACTTAACTTTGGCCTACTGTTCATTGCACTACACAAAATTGATGGACAATTCAAGCTAATCGATTTCGTGTGCTATTTCAAACTAACCAAACCTCAAAGTATATTCGAGCGAAAGGAAAGGAGCCAGGATTGACACGGCTTAAAATTCAAAACACGACCAAACAAAAATTTCTTGTGTATAAAGTTGCCGAATCACAACGGAACGCTAATTAAATTAATATTAAGAGAAAATTGGGAAGTCAAACTTCAGGGAAATTTTCGGCGAGTTCGGGGGACCGTTAAACGAGTTACTTCATTAATTCTTTATTGGTTATTCGTTAAAAACAATTAAGTACAACGGAAAATTAACTCTTTTTTTGTAGCTAATTAGACTGAAATGCTTCATAACATCCGAGCTTTTCCTGCGAAACGCGTACGATTTTTTCCTTCGACATTCTCTTATTTTCTACATCAGAATGCACGTAACATCTCTATGTACTACAATAACAGTTTTACGTGTAGGTATACATGTACAAAAAAATACGAGAACAAACTACATAATATGCCTAGCGCTTAATAACAGTTATATTAGAACAGCGCGAAAGCCGTTTCGTCGAGAAAATACAAGAGAATTCAACGTTCCCTACAGAATGCGAGTCTTTTATTTCATCCTTATCATTTTTACAGGCGAATGCAGATCCTCCAGTTCTAGTTATTCAATTGGAAACACGGAGTTATGGAAACTATGAGACGACGACGTGGAATATTTATGAGAGCACATCTATAATATAATTGCCTTAAAGATGAAAATGTTTGATAGGGATTTTTGGTTCGTCGAGTATCTAGTAATTGAAATTTCGATATAATTAGAAACGATTTAAATTAATTGGGGACAAATCGGTATCGCAAATAAATTAGAAAATAATTGCCTTAGCGTTGGCCCAAGAGAAAACCCCGACCGCTCTCCTTTCTTCTCGACGTCCTGTTATAAACTTAACCGCGCAAAGTAGTAGTTATCCTTTGAGAAGTCTTCCTCGCCTCTATATTTATCGAAGCGTATCTTTCGAATATAATTCATCGCGAGAGGGTAGAACGACTACCACCACCAGAACCTTAATTTATATGCCATGTATATATAATTAGTAATGCGTAGTGTGTTAACAATAGGACATCAATTAATGAACAATGGTTGTACGGCTCAGTTCACCCCGAGAGAACGGGAAATTTCAAATTATGGATCTGGGATAACGACATTCAGATAGGTTATTTTGAATAGTGGTAAAAACTTTAATTTCAGTTGCCGCTATTCTTGTTTGATGTTAGGCTATTATAAACAAGCAGCAAACGAGCATTAGCACGGAAACCTTTGTTTAGATTGTGTGTGGTAAATAATCTAGGATGTTGCTATTGTTAGCGATACGGAAAGTAGTGGAGTTTTGGTAATGTATTTGTCAACAGAATAAATTTAAATATACATAAACTCAAGGGTTTGTGAAGCTAAACGTACAATTACTGTCATGCTTTTATTCATAATTGATTCCCTGTCGACGAATTCATTAATATTAAGGAATCATAGAAAATCAATGGAAAAGAAAGGGCGTATTCGTGACGCGTCCACAAAAAAGTATTCACAAAATAATAATCTAAAGCTTTCTCTTTGGGCTAAATCACGTAACAGTATTTTATTGGGAAACTGTCTAGTAACTTAGCAATTACGTGTTGACGTGTCTATATTACATGGCATTAAATATTTGAAATATGTCCGATGGGAACGATACGCAAACTTTATATTACTAAATAACCCGCTACAAAAACAAATATTAAACACGGAGAATAGGTCATGAAATATTTTGAAACTTACGCTATATTACATGGAAAGTTTGTATGTGTATTTGTCTACGCAGAGGGAATCATTTTCCTCCGACTTACCCTATATGAGTAAAGTTTTAAACGAACACCAGCTTCGAAATAATAAAACTATAATTACAAATTTAATATTTTTAATAATATTTATGCATCTTATTTATAATTTGTGATATTTATTTTCCCCTCAAAACTCAATAATCATGTACAAAAACTCCTAATTTCCCCCAAGTATTCGCCGGATTATTAGAAGAAATATATTTCGGGGCGCTTTTTCCTCGAGGACTCTTCCTTCTTCTCCAACAAAGCGCGCGGAAGATTTATAGTTCCCGCGCGAAATGAATAGGATTACGTTGGCTCTGTTTCAGTTACTTTCGTCAACCGATAATTTATCTTGTTAAAAAAATTTTAATTGCCCCGAGCGTTTCCTCTAATTGTTAATGAAGTGATGTAGACAAATTAGCTGACCTCCGCAACGAAAACGCCCTTTTTCACTTTTAATGAAACACCGGAGAATAAGAAAGTTAAGATATTCGACGAAACGGCGGGCGAGCTTCTAACGAATGACACCAATAAAAGTAAAGGAAAGTTAAGGGTCGGCGAATATTTAAAAAAAACGAATCTTAATTAACGATATAATTTAACTTTATGAATATATTAGGTAACACTTCTTTTCGAATCTTACTTACTAAGGTTTCTATTTTTTTGTAAAAGCCGATACACAATAGAAACGTACGTAAAAATCCGTAGATGTCTGATTAGATTTTTCTGTGTAAACTAATACTCCCTGCCCGTCCAATAATATGAACACCTATAGGGGAACTTTCTTTCAGAATTTATTTCTTGCGTCTCGTTCAATTTGTACGCGAGAAGTTCGACTTGCACCGAAACTTTCCTGATGAAAAGATTGACACAAACTGTAGCAGAATATATTGAAACAAAGCGGCAAAGAGAACTAACTTCGAACATACGAACTCCGTATGTAGAGAATAATACCTTTATGTAAATATGTTTAGAAGTTTTATGGGGATAACGACGCACTTTATTCCGGAATAAGTATATAAATTTGAAGATCCCAAAGTCTCGAATGATCAATGGAAACTAACGAGAGTTTGTAACTAGAGAGAGTTCTGTTAGAACACATTTCTAGTGTATTGAATGTAAATTGGACTTTTAAAAATCAATTTAATTCGACTAGGAATAGTGATTTAGTCAGCGAGTGCAGCACCGAAACGGTGCATGAAGAATTCCCATCAAACGAAATTAGAAAAACGTGCCTTTTTCGGAAAATAAATAATTAACCTGGCGCAGCGCAACGTCCAAAGACGTGCGATTGTTTCTAGTTCGTGAAGTCCATTTTCTCTTCTCACGTGTAGCGAGCCTTCCATGTCTACAAGACCCCGGGGAAATTTGCTCCGTTCAGATTTCGTATCGCAGTTTAAAATGTTTATAAGTGACGAAAAAATGTTTCTTCTCGATGGCCTTCCTCGCCATGATCGAAGTCGTGAAAGCTCCTCGTTTCTAACGTGTGTCTACGTTAACGTCTCCGCCGGGAGCAATTAATTTCCTGGAGGTGAAACCGCTTGAAGCGGAGTCTAATTCCTCCGCGATTAAATTAAATTCTGATACGAATGAATTCTGCGAGTGCATAGCTGAATTTTTAAATTAAAACCGTTATTTTCTCGCGGGGATCATGTAGCTCCTATAACTTCGTATACTGGCTGTCTTCTTATATGAAACTTGTATGTTTGGTTTGAACTGAAAACTCCTTAACTACTTTTCAAATTAAATAACGCGAAAGTTCTTCACTTTGCTCTTACACCACTTCCTTAATCCGATTATCATTAAACGTGAGAACTTTAAAACTGTCTAACGAAAATGTATGGTTTATTTACCGCATAAAGGAATATTTGTTTGATGTAGAATGATTTATTTTTCTTGAGGATAACCTTTTTTATCAAAGGATTTATGTATGGAAAGAATTAATGATTTTTGTCACTGCCTATTTACCTTCAATTTAGTATTGAAGGTGGGCAAAGAGTTCTTTTACATTTTTTCCGCACATGGTTGAAGGGGATAAAAGGGAATCTTGACCATTAAAGACGGGTTTTTATTCTTTTATGTCGAAAGGTTGCTGTTAGTCCAAGTGGTTCAATTATCCGGGTCGAATATTTTAAAGAGGGGTGTATTAATAATGGCTGGACTACTTCTGAGTTTTCTTTCATTCGAAACTTTAACAGTAAATTTAGCGTGCCGGGTTTTGTAGGTATCATTATTTTCTTTATTTAATCATAACATTATTCTCTTTTAAACTTTATCGCCCTGTAATCCGCTTTTTCATCCATTTCGTCAACGATTTATTAATTAACCAAAATAGAAATTAATTCGAGAATAAATTAAAGCGCGTTTAAATTGAATTTTACGACATTTGATCAGCATCGGGGACAATCTCATTAGCTTCTAAAGCGGTATCGTATTGAATATTAATATCCCAATGTCACTTACTTTTCGTGCCTTATCTAAGTTTTCAGTCTATCGCGAACGGCGGCGAGTGAAATTCTATGCTTTATTTTAACCTGATTCATTAATATTCGGCCAAGTCGCTTTCCAACTTTTCATCGATCCGGAATGGCCAAGTGTATTTTTTAGTCGAAATTAGTTATTTGGGTCGATTCGCTTCGTGCACAGCGGGGGATTGTCATATAAAAATTTCCCGGTATTTGTGGAAAGTTCAAAAAAATAGTCACACCGCCTAATGGCTTTCTGTCACGTATCCTATCATTAATATTTAATTAATGATTCTCTGAAATATCCAACGCGCTATAGAAGCGTTATCAATTTTTATTGGCCCAATGCAATTATTTTAAAATCTGCCTGTTAAGATTAACATCGCAGTTAAAGTTAAAATGGGCGAATTAATTACGCGCAGTCAACACAATCGGCAACAGAAACATAATGAAAGCAATATATTTACGTTGGCCGAACACATTGTTTGGATTTATTTTGCGGTAGCGTTATTCCAAAACATTAATCAGAAACTATCCTCGATGGAATAGAAAACAGTGCCTTCCATTCTAGTCGCTAGACTGAATCAAGACAATTCACTTCTTTTTGCTTCGTATGTCACTATCTTTTCTGAAAGTAAAAGATAAATTGGATTTTTCCGGAAATAGCATTTACCGCTGAGTAATAGCATATTATATAAAATGTTGCATTGTAACTTTTGTTAAAAATGCAATGGTAATTTGTTTCAATGGGCAGGGTTTTTAAAATCTAATTACGCCTTCAAACCGTTTCGGTATCGTTAGATAGGAGTAAGAATATTTTTTATGAGTTATATCCTTTTTTATCAGCAGTGGAACAAAATAAAAGGGTATAATTCAGTGACGCGTTTATCTCCACAATAACGCATATGGTACATCCGAACAGAAAATATATAGAAAAAGATCAAATATGTTGGCACATTCGCATATGTATTTGAATCCTATATCACAATGTCTGAGACTTTTTCAATATCTCAGGAGTATCAAATACCCTTACGCAGAATGTCCCAGGATTTGGGTAAATTTTAATATAGAATGTCAAAAGAGCGAAAGATCAAAATATGCCTTTTGTGTTCATATTATAATTTAAAAATCAGTTTTTTAATACAATCCTAATTCAACCCTACCCCAAAAACATTTACCTCGTTCAGAACTAAACGAGTTATTTAAACTAAAAAAAACTCCCAACATAAAAAGCTGGAAAAACTGAAACACGTAGTATCCGGAGACGCCCTATATTAGAGATTAGTATAAAACTTTTCCGAGTGATTCGGATGCGATGGGACGAAATCGAAGTTGGGTAGCGAGTTTCCATCTCGCCTTGGGCGGCCGCAATAGAGCCATGAAGGGGCACGGGGGTAGTTTTTTCGAGCTCGGGGGAAGAGAACTAGAGATAGTAAGACGGAATTGGTTTCGGTCGTAATAACGCGGAGAAAATCTCCAACTTAATTTATCCGGTGTCCTCCGATCCGCTTATAAAATTAGGCCCTTCGGATGCCAAAAATAGCATTCGATACAAACGCACCTATTTCATAAATTATATAGATAAAAGTGACGGGAGTTGGTGAATGGTATAAGCGAGACTGCGGCGGTGTCATTTCTTATTTACCGTAATCAATCTTCAGTCAAACACGCGTCGTTTACATTCCTGTTTTCCAGACAGCCCGCGAAAATATATATCTCGTTCAGGAGTCATGCATACAATGGAAATGGAAAGCGGCAGTAGACGACTCAGTATTGTGATACTGCTAATGAATCATCAACGCGGAATCGATTTTCCCGGCGGTTTTTATCGCGTTCGTCCGTATAACAAATAGGCAGCGAGAAGCCGATTTTTATGGGGATTTGCGGGTCCGAACAATCGCCGCAATTTGTTCGGTTTCTTATGTCGCAGAAAAAATAACGCGGATAAATCATAGCGTTTTGAAAAACCCCGTTCTTGGAAAGCGCTTTTTGTTTCCGCTGGCAATTATTCTTGCGAGCACCTAAGTACGTAGGTATACAAAACATGCGAATGAACTCAACGGGCATGAACGCGAAGCTTTTCGTTTGCCATTTTTAAAGCGTAGCGAACGCGCATATCTGCGACCAGAAGCGGAACAGCCGAAAACGTGACCTTTTTCGCGTTTTTGCCCGACTATGAATTAAATGAAATACGAAATTATGAATTTTAATTTTAATAAAACCCATAAATTCTCACATGCGGGGCTTTAACTTTCCCCGGCGTTCGGCCCGTCGGTTCTATTTATCTTTATGAAACAGACACGGTAAATACTCCTTTTTAATTTGTTTTTGACTTTGCCAACGAAACGGAACGAAATAAGATGTAAATAATCCCCCCACACGATTCGCTTTATTGAATAATTTCGATTTACATTTCGTATCGAAGGATCTGATATATAAAATTGAATTTCTTCTACCGTAAATTAACCAGGAATATTTCCAAGTGCGGCGAGTAATGGCCGATTATCGGATACCCCTAGAGTTTTCCAATACAATAAACACTGTTAGCGGAATCCTTCTTCGACGGGAAGCGCCGTTTAAAAGCACAATATTCGCATATTATCTTCAGGTTCGGACTCGGACGCGCCCCGCGCCGTCCGGTAAATCGGCATTGAGAGGAATGTCGTCATTCCAGAAAGCCATAATCTTGTGATGAACGTTCTGCGGGTTGCGCAAGGGCTTTGTGCTGCATATTCGAGACCCGCCGGTGCACTGACGGTACTCGAGGGATCATCCTGTCTTGTGTAGAAGCTAATTTATTTGCGAAAAGGACTCTTAACCGTTGTGGAAACGAAACAGCTATTTTCTGAAACGCTTCGTGTCAGGCGTAATTTGAAATTAGAGTTTCTTCGACTCGGAATAAGGTAATCTCGTAAAAACTGCTTCAGAAACTCGACAGTGGGTGATTAAATTAAAAAAAAAATGTTTCGAATGGAAATTCAAATGAAATCTACTTCGTTATTACTTTGTATACGAGAGTGTGTTTGTTTAGTAAAATTTGTCAAAGGGATCATTATGATGGCGTGTTATGAGCACGGAGTCTATGATTTTAAATTTGTCAGCTTTAGATAACAAACGCTTCCTCGTTGTTCTGATAGATTCACTGGAGCAGTGTTGTTCAATAATTAATCCCACTCGGAAGTGCACGACACGTAAAGGTAATATACTATTATATTAGTATATTGTAAGCGAAATCCCTTAATCAAATAACAATATACAAGGTTTACTCATTACTAATATTGCAACGTGTGTTCCTTTAGATCGAGATTATTAATATAATTAATTGAAGTGTACAATAACATAGCTTTGATGTTATTAGGTGAAAAGGATACTGGCGAATGCCTCAAAAGTGAGAATGTTAAGGGTTGAGGAAAAACAACCCTAACCGATCGCGAAGTAATTACGATTCTGACAAATTAATTTCGAGAACCCATTAAATTAGACGCAATAATTTTCCCGGTTTATCGTTCTTTTTTCGAACACTAAATTCCTGGAAAATGAGCAGTAGATATTTTAAACAATATCCGCAAATTACGGAACCGAAAAGGCATGGACTTTCTTTATTATCTCTGCCTAACGAACTCCGATTTAATGCTCAGCTCATTTAAATATTCTTTCACGGTTTTCCTTGCCTGTGCTCATATATTGATTAGAGCAGTACACTCTAAAAAATTCGTCTATTCCTAGCTTCATTTAGTTTGCAATTTACTCTGGTTGCGAGTAGTATTTTTAAACAAAATCTTTTAGAGATAAAATTGAATTACTTAACCCGTATAAAAAATTATGTAGATTGCTTTAATTAGAAAAATCAATACAGCATAAATTATAAAGATTTTACTAGTGTAGGTGGGGTGTATAAGTTCGTTATATCGTGCTCGCCATGTATTCAAGACCACACCATAATTTTCCAATGGGTCGTCGCTGTATTGTCTTGTTTAATGAGTGTCATTGTGAGAATGCGCTAATGCCGCTTTAAAATTTAATGCATCGGCATACCTTGTTTAGTTACAAATTTAACGGCACTAATTATTACTTGCTGTTTTGCGCCGGTGGCAGTTATTGCCGCGGTAGATGAATGCGCGCATAATTATCGAAAAATACTGTTTATAATTCTATTTTCGAAAAATCCTCCCTCGAATCGTCTCGGTAATTTTCCCTGCCATAATGATTTGCACACGAAATGTTTTGCTTTCCGTCGAGGCCGCGCAGAAAGTTAATCCAACGAATAATTATCGTCGTACTCGAAAGAAGCTTTATTGCGGCGAAATCATTTTAATAAAAAACGATGCGGCGTCGGGTACAATAATTAAAGACGGTTAATTTTCTTTACCGTTTACCGAGCAACCCGATCGTAAAAGCTCAAAGTAATCGATTCCCATTTAATTTAGGGACGCATGCAAGAAACAACAAAAGCAATTTAAGGACAACGATTCGGGGAAAGCACGCCGAATGTTTTCCCAGAATAAGGAAGCCTAGTATTATAGAATTAAACATCAAACAACCTTCTTCTCCCCCGTCATCTCCATCTTCCCACATTCTAGTTAATACAACTGCCGTCAAGTTACGTAGCAAACAGCAATTTTGAGGGTTGGTAGTATATACAGACAGAAGTAAATAATAGTTGAAGGGTAAGGCGAATGTTAAGATCGCTTCCGAACAACATTTTCAATTTGGCTGCAAGTTATTTAGCTTGAAAATGAACAGTTTGAAATTACATTACAGCGCCGATTTTAATCTAATACATCCGAAATTGCAATTCAAAAGCTCCGCAAATCCGTAGGAATTTTGAATTCGTCATATACCCAATAAAGAATAAATGAATCAGTAAAAATGAATTTATGAAAGAGAACGAGCGGGGAGCAACGGTCGAATTGAATCAGAGGGAAACGTACTTTAATTAGTTACAAATTTATGATGACTATGGAAAAGTCGTATTTACGAAGGTCAGATGAAAAGGAACCGAGCTAAATCCGTTTCCCCGAAAAAAAAAATCATCTTACTTTGACTCCGGCGCGTTTTCTAAAACGCCAAATTACGTTTCACGAGATTAGAGAGAATTTTCGAACTGTCCGAATTTAAAATCGAGAAATAAAATATTAACTCGCAACGAGCAATTTGAATTCGGACTGGGCAAACGAATAATTTCCAGGAAATTCGTTAATATACTGCTAAAGAAAATCTAGTTAATCTAAAAATAGTGAACAAGAACTTTACAAATTTTGTAGCACATAAAACGCGATTAAATTAATTCTTTACATTATCTGAAAATACATGTCCTAATACCACTTTTAGAAACAACACGAAAGCTTTTCATAATGCAAAGAAAATCGGAATAAAATTTCCATGTCTGACTAGGACATCGGGAACGTTTCTTGGTAATAATGTTCATGCATTTTATTGGATAGAAAGCTTTCTCGCGTTCTTTACTTTTTGAATAAAAATTATATTCCCTGCATAAGGTACTACCCCGTATTATGAGCGCAGCGAGCATTTTATTTTGCCGTTCGCAGTAATGTTTATCGCAGGAAAATCCTTAGTTTATATCATTATCATAAATACTCAAATATGCATGTGGAAGATAGAAAAATTGCGAATTTCTAACACACATTTTCATAAAACAACAGTAACTCTCTTTTTTACAGTACTTTATCACTTAATTCGAGCCTTACACTCTAGTCAAAAATATTTTCGCAGGAGAAGACAAAAAGCTCAGAAATAATCTCGAACGTTCCCAAGGAGGTCATTTATCTCGTACCAAAGCGAGAAAGCTGAAATATTAGACTAACCAGATACGCAGGATTCCAACCTTTTTATGGGATGTACGCAAATTACCTCTCTACGTCTGCGGGAAATACTTTCAGGTTGATATTTTTCGGTCGGGTATAATCCGTTGTTACGTTTTATAATAGCGAGATTTCGGTTCGAGCCCGAGAAAATTTTTATTCCAATGAAAATATTTAGTAACGTTATTACAAAAATAACGTGGAAGTAATAATGTATTCGATTTTTTAATGTTTTTCAAAGTTTTTACGGTCAAGCTTCAATTGCTTTCAACATTTAACAATCTACAATAGTTCGATGAATCCAAATCTAATTAAATACGAACCGAACGCAACGCTCGTTCGATGGTAATAAAATACGCGGATGTGTATATCAAATCTAACAGGATTAGCCTATTTTGTGGGATTATTGGCATAATTTTATTGCCACAGGAATTAACTGATTTTTAATCATTTCGTTTATTGGCAGAATGGTGGAGTTATTGCCCGTGTTTTCGCTAATTTTCCGTTAAGACATTGTTAACGCTCCATTCGATCGCGAGAATGCTTTTTTGGATCGGTTTGGATAGGGATTTCTTTCGTTTTCTTAGCTCTCATAAGAACAAATATTTGTGATTCCTGTAAAAACAGAGCAGCGTTTCCATGTGAGAAGACGAAAACATTGATTTATTTTTTCGGAATGATACCAATCGACTAATTCAAACAATGTATAACGTATTTTCGCTAAAGATAACTCGAAAAATTTCCGGGTTTCTTTTCAAAGAGTCATTTTAGCACGTTTAATCGATGAGTATCAACAGTCATTTATAAAGGATACGATATTGGCAAGTCCTTTGCTGCAATACGCTGATAACTGGATATAATGGTTTCTGAAGATTAAGCTTGCGAATTCAACGTACCAGTTTCATCTCGTTTTCCCGCTATAATTAACGTCAATACATAAAATCCGATTACTAGTGTGCTAATCAAGTAACATTAAACCTTGATTGGCACTAATTCCGCGCATAGCTATATTATCTAAGTAGGTGGTAAATACCCATTAATAGGGAATATAGATTTGGTTAATTTTACATAACAAAAAGAATATTTTCTTTGATATCAGAGAACATAATGTATTTCGTTATACCTATGTATATGTATAGAAATTACGTTACTTCTTCGCATTTGCGTGCTTTATTATTTTTACCATTCGCTGTACTTACGTGTATGTGTACATTTATCTTCAATCTACTAAAGCAGGTTTTAGTTGATCACAATTTTCCATGTTTCGGTATAATCAGTTTTTTAAAATTTCACAGATAACTCAAACAATGGGTAGTTATTAGTTATTATTTTTACTAACAAAGCAATAGAAAATAATAACAGTTCTACTCTATAAATTTCGTTTTATTAAAATAATTTTCATTTTATCTCGTTGAATTCAATTCCCAATTATTTAATAGCAAAACCTTTCCTTCTAATGTACATACATAATGTACATAATATTAAAAATAGCAGATAAATTTATTTTTCAAATTCGTTCCACTTGCTAAATTTCGCTTTATTTTTAAAATATTAACTGCAAATGCAACATGAAATTTAAATTATTTTATTTTATACAACTGCACTCGTAAAAATGAGATTTATTTCAACTATTTATGTAGTTACACAATAAATAGTAATATTAAATTTCGAACAAAAATTAGCCAAATGTGGGAAAATTTATGCGGCCAAATAAAATTGCATAAAATTAAGTGTAATTCATTATTCGAGTTTGATCCACATTGAATAAATTATTTCTATAGGCACGTTATGTGATCAATAAGCACAAAGGATTTTAATATAGGTTTACCTATTCAACAATGATTTACCAAAGCACTAATTTCCATTTATTGGTGTAGGCATAATTAAAAGAGTAAAATTGGAGGTTGGAAATAACGAGTTTTTAAACAACGCTCGTTTGAAATGACAAAGGAGCGCAAAGGATTTATTTTTATTGAAAGATACGCTTAGTTTTATTAGTGGAATTCTAAAGAAATAAAAATCGTATTACAATGGAAGAGAGAGAAAATGATTAAAATTCGTTAGAGAAAAAGTAAATATTTTCCGTTCGGCATCTGCCTAGAATATTTATGTCAGAGAAAGAAATCTTGGTGGACGAAATGCTTTTATATTACACCAAATTTTTAACAAATCTAATATTCTTGATACCTTCAATAATCTCAAAAAATATACAAGTTTTACTACGTAAAACTTAAAATTTGGGAATATAATTACAATAAAATAACGTTTATTTTAATTAATTCGTTTAGAACAAAGCGGAATTAAATCAATGAATTCGAACTGATTCAATGCGACAGAATTTTGTTAAAGTTATTGTTCAAAATGCTATAAATTCTGAATGATTTGACGTTTTTAATCACACGAATATTTGCTTTTTATCTTAATGAATATTTTATTAATTTGGTTTTTTATAGGCAACAGATATATCAGTTTATTAACACAAGTTGTCAGATCAAACTGACTGTAATTTTCACATGCAAGGTGGTAAAATAAATATTAGTTTCATTCGAACGTAATTAAAAATAAAAATTGGATGAAACAATTTGAATGAGCGTTTTTAAATAGAAAATATTAAATTCATGGATACTCCCTCAGAGATAAGAGAGTCGTTTATTTTTTATGTATTCCTACATTTCTATTTCTATACAATTTTATACATTTAATTCAAATAAACCTAAGATTTTATGATGCCAAGTCAAGGGAACACGAAAATAAAAAGAAGACAAAACTACCAAACCTCGCAGAGAACCTCGTTGACCTCAGCAAATGAGGTCACGCTCATGTAGCATTAAAGAGTAAAAATATTATTCAAAAAAATAAAACAAAAATATCCCACAAAACTACTTAAATGTTCCAATTCCTTATTATATTTGGTTTGTCTATCTTTTCCTTAGTATGTTTAAGAATAAATACTATTTAATGGTGGTACCTACCCAATTAATTTGAAAAAAAAATAACTAGGAAATTAGAGTAGGTAAGTAATAAACAAATATAATAAGAAATTTTCTATTGATGTAGAAATGATAAGAAAACATTCGCTACTTCATAGATGACAGAAATTCGGCAGGAAAATTGGTATATCAATTTGCTTTTAACAACGTTGCCAATGCTTTATTTGCTCAAAGGAAATAATTTTCTTTCGAAAAAATACTAGTCGAAACCTAATACATTATGTTATTGTGATTAATACATAATAGTTTTACTTATAACTAGAAAAAATTCAAGAAAAAGTTGTCTAAACGAGTGAAAAGAGGTACTAGTTTCCATCAAGTTTTTGAAATTTCCACCAACAATCTTTAAGTGAGATTATCAGAACACTAGCCAATTTTTTTGTGATTTTCGAGGTTGTGAAAGGGGAGTATGGAAATTGGTCTGTTCAAGTCGGCTATTCCCGTTCGGTCCCAGTTTGTTTTTAACTCACTAATTATCAGATTTCCTTCGGGAAAAGCGCGCGAACGTGACAACAACGCTTCGCAGGCGAATTTCCCGACGCAGCAGCAGCCGAACGCGGCGAATGCGACGGTGCTGCCGGCAGTGGTTCAGGTGTCGATAAAGAGGGCGGTCGTCGCGACGTCGAACGTTCAGGCTCTAGCGGAATTTTTCCCAACTGCGCTCTTCGCCCCCCGCCGGATTTTCATCTACATAATGTATCGCCAGTTCTTTCCATTCCGGGGTGTCGAAAATTTCGAACTGCTTAATTGCTATGCGTACCGGAAAATGTTCTGAGTCGGCTCTGTCGCGGAAAAAAGCGGTATTTTTTTAATTTATAGGAACGTTCTGTGATTACCCCAGTTTCGCAAGATGTCTTAGTAAAGAAAGTTAAAAACAATATCCAAGTGCCGGTGCCAGTGAGTGGTTGTAACAGATTTAAGTGCTCTAAAAGTGCGTATTAGTGTTATTTCAATGAAATCGTGTGAATGCTGTAACCGCTTTTAGGAAGTTGCAAAATGTGCAAACGGAAAGTTTGAAACTAGGAACGATCTTCTGGATAACGATTTTATTCTAATTGTAAGTGGTATTGCGTTTAATTTGAAGCCATAAGTTTTTGTCATAATCCATACCCGCCTTTGCGGTACCACCCTCATTAAGCTCTCTAAACCGACATTAAGCCGACTTGGGAATAAGAGGAGAATCGCCTCATTTAAATCGCCTTGTGGCTTCAAAGTAAAATCATTTAATCTAATCTACTTATTAAAAGATGTAGCTTGTACCAATAATTATTGAACATAATACGTATTTAATTTAATCCAGCGATTTCTTTGGTCAATTCTTTAGACTCCAACCAGTCTCTACTTTAATCTCAGTTTAAAGCTTATTTTTAAGTTCATAACAAATAATATATACAGGGTGTTCCAGCAAATTCCAGTAATGCTAATAAACTTAAACATACTATATAAATATGTCAGTATAAACTACATGTATGTACTAAATAATCAAAAATTAAATACACTTTATTACTTTCATAATTATTAATGTATGTGTGTACACTGCTTCACTGTACATATAATAACAGGAGAAACTGGGATACTTTTGTTTGTTTTATTGATTGCTAAGTTTAGTAGAGAAAAACAGAACAGGGGTTAATTTGGGGTGAAATTGTTCGATGATACTATCGAAAAAAGTGTTTATTTAGAGGTAAAAAAGAAATATACACATTGGTATTAGTTAATTTACTACAACTCCAATAGGTAATAATGGTTAGAAAATTGATTGATAGTTGATTTTCAGGGTACCTATTTATAACAGTAGATAAATCAATTTATAAACGGAAACGAGAACGTCGAAAAATGGCAATTTATTCCTCACGAATATTGTTTTTATTTCTTCCGAAATAAAGAATTATTATTCCAGGCAAAACATTTGTCTATCCAAAAGAGGAGAATATGTCGTTTGGTAAAAGTTATCGCTGAATTCGAATTTTCCTAAACAAAGCAAACATTTTTCATTCTAGGAGCATTTAAAAACAACGTTTGTTTTAAAAAGTCCGCATCATGCAGTTCGCCCATTAATTTAGCTATTATATTCAGTAGACACGTCCTTTATTGAACAACCCAAACTTTTTAATTACAACCTTTTGTTGTTCCTGTCGTTTAATGCATTTAGTGAACCGGAGTTTAAGTTAAATAAACGGAACAAAATGTAATTGTTTCTATTGCATTTAAATCTCACAGTCGTCTCGTGCTTGCGGAAAGACGTAGTATTTACGAAAGTTTCCTTAACGAAGCTGAATTATTTCGTTGGTCTTAGTAAACACTACAGAGGAAAATTTAGAACTGAATTCATCAAAAAAAAAAACTGTAAGATTTTTCTGAACTTTTCTGCTCCATTAACGGCGACGAAAGTATTCTGTCACTGTCGCGATTCGCGTCAAATCTTAGCTCTCGCCTCATCGCTCCCTAAATATTCATGAAGGCGGCCTTTGAGCTATTTCAAAACCTAATTCGGCCCAAAGGTGAGAGACCCTACTTAAGTCTTCGAAGATCTAATAACTTGGCCTAGGAAACGAAATTTATTCACCCCGCAAGAACTGCTACTCCCACTCGTACACCGAAAACAAGATGAAATTTCGCGGAATAAAGACCGAGCGAAATGCAATCTTCCCTCGCGATAGCTAGATATCAAATTTAATGATATAAAGCAGGCAGAAGAAGATCTGAAGAATAGGGAGTTGTAGTTGGAATCATCGAGGATGCGTGTAACATTTCACTGGAAGGGAAATTTATGAACTAGCCACTCTTAAAGCATAACTAATGTGAAAAGTATCGTCATAAATTAAGAGAATACTTTTGCATTCAGTTGGTGAATAGGCCATCTATATTTCAACCAAATGGAATTCGGTGAAGATAAATAAAACAAGAATCCTTGTTTGTCTAGTCTAGACAATCGATACAAAATTCCAATCACGTTTCATTCGGACAAACGACAATTTAAGACCAGATTTTACGCACGTGAGATGCTTTGGGAGAACATATACTTTCTCTAGTTTGTCAGGACCAATCCTCTAATTTTAGATACCGTCTGAAGTGATTCATTATTAACGAAACTTCAAAAACGTTTTCCGGTCCGGTCGCTGCCAAGCAAAAGACAATAGAAAGTCCGCTTTTGCCTTTAGGTTAAAGGATAAGAAAATATCGAACACTAAACTATTAATTAGGCAAGTTTCGGGTAGCATGGCGCGCTTTATCTCGCAAATATGTGGAAAATTCGCGAGGAAACAACCCTCTTTAACGAGGTCAATATACACGGTGTTCTATTAAATTAAATACAAAATTAGAAGCCATTTTATATGATCATAACTTGTATCCGCGTAAACCTATCCGAAGCGGCAGAAGTAAATGTAAAGGAACTTTAGAGACTTTGGTAATGAGAGATTCATTCGTAAGGATTTTAATTGAAGACCCAAAGACGATTGAGAGGACTTTCAATCACAAATTCTACTTCGAAATTACTCCATATTACCGCTGAGGCAGCAAATGAACTTGCAAAAGTAGAGAACAACTCGGAATTCAAGCAACTTCCGATAAAAGCGGTCTCTAGATGTAATTAGTTTATTAATTATTTTTTAATAACCAGCCTCATTGGCAATTTTAAAATCGAAATGAGTGATTGATTATATTCAATACGTTATTAATACAAAATAAAACAGAACGAAAATTCCCATTAAAAGCTGAATCAATTGAAAGCGCTCGATTATTACGTAGCATATTAAATGATATAATTAACAAATATTATGTAAACATCTGTTCGTGGCAAGTTCAATTTCCTGCCCACTGAATTTCTCAATAGGTGTTTCCTGACCTCCGGTAGTTCATCGATAATGTATTTATTTATTCGTCAATAACCCCGGGGAGCTTTATTTAAAATATAATACTTGAGCTTTCGAACATCACGACCATAATAGAGCAAATTTGAATGGGGTATTCGCTCATTTTGCTCCAAATCTATTAAACTAGTAAGATAAAATGCATTTCGGGCCCTTTCATAATTTATATCTAATTATTTTGAAATTGCATGAAAGCTCCTATAAAATGTCCAAGAACTTTTCATACTCTTCCATTAAATAAATCAATTTAAATAAATCTTCTATTTCATCTATTACAATGGCTGTAAATTACAATTGCCTTAATTTATTGATTGATTAAGAATATCTCGAATAATCCAAAATGAAATATCCGAAATTCGACAACTCGTTTTAATAAGCCATTATAGCCGCAAGGAAGTAAAAGAAGCAATACAACGGGATAATGTGCAGCATGACTCATTTCAACACAATATTCCAGTATCGAGAGCAAAACTCCCACAATAAAGTTAAATGAAATTGTACCGTGTTCAGGATTCTCGTTTACATTTATTTTCCATTTGTTTGCGATTTTCTCCAAGTGTACATTGACAGCGGTTCGGATGCAGATATCGATGAATGCAACCGCGAAAGGGAAGATCAATCAGCAAACTTTATTCCCTATTCAACGATTGTCCCGTTGTTCAACCGGTTTTGAGTTATGCTTTATGGAAATCGATAGACTTTTTTTCTCATAAATAACTTGAATTAGTTACTCGAATTTTGCCGGGAGGCGAATGATCGAGCCAATTTTAATCGAATTGTTTTCAAAGTCGTTTGACGTGTGGAAAAAGTTTACGACTTCAAAACAACCGTCCAAAAATAGTAGATATCTAATTTCATTGGCACGCTTTTTTGGCGGAAAAATAATAAACCGATTTTTTCTAAAGATAGTACTTAATGGCAACGGCCAAATGAGAAAATAACTACTATTGACAGACAATAATGAAATTCGTTTCGTCGATATCGTTAATGATTCGGAAGAATAATGAACGAATTGGTATTGACAGATTATTAATTAATAGACGGACACAATATAAATCAGTTACAAGGAAATTTCGTTTCGATTCGATTAAAATGGATTTCCATTTGGCCATAGCTCGAAAAACAACGACAAAATCGTCAGCCTAATGGGCCAGTATTCACATTATAAATTGCTGGAACATGCTGCATTATTTCATTCGACTTTAAATTTGACGAAACCCTTTCAATATATCCACACTTGTCAGTAACAGATGATTCCGGGGGATCGAAAACTTGAATTGGAATTTCTAGTGGAAACCAAATAGTGCAAACGTTTAAATTTAAACGGTGCATGAGAGTTATTGAATTTAATACTGACCGCATAAATGGCTGGATTAATTCACAATTATTTTTTATGCAAGCATTCGATGGGTAAATTTTATAATTAATTTCAGGTCGCCGTCATGCCGAACGAGTATTGGAGAATTATCCTACTATTCTGCATCAGTCCGATTCTCATAGCTAAATCGATGGATACCAGTAAGTCAATTTCCGCGTTTAATTAAAACGTTTAATTCAACGGTTCTCTTCGTTTTATTTCGCCTAGGCGATTTCCAAGTCGAAGCTCCGCGGCATACCCTAATTACATAATTAAGTGTTGAGTCCACGATATTGTTAATAATCTCCCGAAAACTCCACTTTCAAACACTTCCAGCAGTCTCGGGATGCCGAGTTTTAATACCTAAGTTTCTACCTCATATAATAAAGCTGCAGATTTAAGTTCAAAGATCTTGTTAACCCTCCATATAAGTTTTTGAAATTACGCAACAACTGCGATAAAATATAATCAAAAAATTTGCTTCACTGATGAGAAAAATGTTGGAGTAAGCCAAGATGCCAAATAATATCGAATAATATGAATTTACTAAAAATTGGTGGATATCTAGATACTTAAAAATTGTGTAAAGCCATTCAAAGTCACGATTTAAGTGAATTTATCGCCATATGTGAATTAAACGCTTTCCGCACTACCAATGAGAAACTTGGCGAACGCACGTGAAAACTCTCGCGAGCACACAAAATTTGATAAGATCGCCTTTTTCAAGGAAAACTACCAGCTTGTCACGTAATAACGTTATTGCCTCGAGCGGTGCACGCTATCCGTTTGTAAATATTTCTTTTGAATTTTAAATAACGGAAAGCCCTCATAAACGGCGAAACGTACAGATAGGAAAATCGAAAGTTAGCATTCAACGAGGAAATCTCCCGTTTTTCACGATCCGAACGGGAGCCTCCCTATTCGTATTACGTATATAAACTTAATGATTATGTTATTATTAATATCGCTGAAAATGGAACTGGGACTGCTCGTTACTCCAACATGACATAAAACGACTATAAACCCCTCGCTGTTATCTCTCCACCAGCCGGGGACGTCTCGGCAGCGTCACGCTGTGAGCTATTGCCACTAGTTCCACTCTGTTGCGGCTCCGGGGTATACGAAATTGATGGTAACGGATCCGAATTTCAACCGACGCCGACTATTATTTGTCGGATTTTATTCTCCAATATCTACTCTCCGTTGTCGATTTTCAGTTAGAGACACCCCTAGATATCCCGAAATTTGCCCTAATTTGGGTTGTTTACCTATCAGCCAGTTTGCGATAACGAAAATGCCCCTATTTTTTCGCATCGTGTGATTTTCATACAAGTTTCTCGTACGTAAAGAGAAGAAGTCGTACGTAGTGTACGATGTTTTTTTTGTATTGATTCCTGGGACACAAACAACGTTGTTTGTTTGATTTTCCGTCGATTCCCAATTACCAGAAGTTTTTTAACTTCGTTTGAAGTTTCTCTAGTTCAACAAATAAAAAAGAAACGGGGCGGAAACCATTACGTATGTAAATATTAAGACGCAATCTTTAAACGTACTCGTGCATTTTACATACCCCATTACAAAATCCATACATAGGAACTCGCATTTCTAATGTACATTTATAAACAGAATAAATAACAAAAAATTGACTATTCATTGATTATATAGACACTATTAAATATTTAAAAAGTCCAAATTACCCCTTACCATATAGTCTATTTGATCAATATTGGCTCATAAATTTCCGTTTATTTAATAATTCATTCTCATTCATCTAGGTCAATCCTAATTTTTCATCACTTCTTAATAATACTTGCTTAGTTCATTTTATTTCCAGCGGCGATATTGGATTAAATAAACTGCAATTTAATAGGTTTATAAAACAACTAAGAAGATAGAAGCAGGGCTACCATTGTGTGTAAAATAACGTTCGCTTTATATTTAATGAAATTGGAAACGGGGAAATTGTTTTCGCCGCTAATGAAGATGTTAATGGTAATAGCGAGACCATTGTCATTAAGCCGAGGGTAGTTAATAAAGTTGAAACGTTAAAATCGACTTGACATTGATTAATTCGTATTGTCATGCGAGTATGATATATTTCCGAGTCGGCAGATGAATAATATACTAAGGTTGAATTTACACGTTACATTTACAAATTACTTCAAAACCAAATAAGCAACGTTATCCGAAAGGGTTGTAAATTCTAAAATGTTTCACCGTAACTTGACGTTTTAAACGTTAAAAAAATGTAAAAACGATATAATTATAAGAATAGATTTATTAGAATTCCATATAATTAACAGAAACCTTAAAATTATTTTATGAATTAATAAATGTCTAACCAATACTGAGGTTACCCAATTCCATTAGCAAACGTGACAGGTCGAGACGATTTCCACCCCAAACATCACATTCATGTCCCAGTAATTTTAAACAATCCGAAAGGACTTTCGTCCTTTCCGTCAGTACAAACGGTAGTTCTTGGTTCAAAACAGCTCGAGCGTGTTTGTAGTTCATTAATACATCTTCGAATTGATGTCGGAGCTTGTTTAGAGATTTCTGATTAATGTTCATCACTTCCAAAATGATTTTGAAGTTTTTCAACGCCAATTTGTAGTCGTTCTTTCTTTGATCGTGTTCCTGCTTGAGCTGCTTTATGTTCTCGTATCGATTCAAGGACACGAACAATTTCGATTTTAAGTCTTCGAGCGATTCGAGCTCGGCCGTTTCGCAGACCTTTTTCAACGAATTCGATATCGGTCCCGTTATTTTGTTTTCGTGAACTACGTAGGAATTCAGAACTTGCGTGAAACGCAAGGAGGATTTGATCTCGAGTATCATGCAGTCCAGGTACTGAAGACAGTGGTCCAATAAGTTTTCAATCAATTCGTAGCTTTCTATTAAAACTTGGTCTTGCAAGGCGGCCGTCGATTCATCTATCTGTATATTGGCTAATACCACTTTAAGATCCTCGTATTTCGACGATTCGTCTTCTCTGTAATACTGAATTGTGGTTTCCTTCACGCTGAGCTGGCTCTCGTAGGAAACGCTATTGTGTTGATCGGAATTCGATTTTGCTAATTGGGTGCATTTTTCGTTTTCTTCGGTTTCTTCGATTTGCTGGATAATTTGCTGTTTCAATAATAAATTTAGATTTTTCAATTTCATGAGTTTCACATCGGATTCCAACATTTTGCTGTGGATAAAATATGATTTGACATTGACATAAACTCATTCTGAAACTATGGAAATTTATACAGAGTGATCGAATAGAACCAGTACAGATACCACATATGCATAGAAGAAGAAATTAGTGCTGAAAGAGAAATTTATAAAACATGATTTGTAGATATGTAGATAGCAGAATTATTACTGAGTTGGTTCTATTAAGAGAAGATGCACTGAATAATTGGTGCAAATTGATATCAGAAATATAGGATATCACCGTCAATCAATTATATTACATTTTAATGGAGCTCATCAATCTTTCAAACGGAACATTGTAGGAAAATTAGTTCACCGTTCTCTAGGCATGCGGAATCAAAAGCTCGACAAATTTCATAAATTTCTGAATTTGATTGGCACTATATACTTCTGCAAATTAAATTAAAATGTTTGTTCAGCTGATTGCATTAAACATTTTAGTTATTTTCAACGCGAGTTCTCTTTGTTTCGTTTTTTTATATTGCAACGCCCATTCATGCATTATGAATTTCAACAAAATATCCCGGCGCTAATGCAGCACGTAATAGAAATTTCCAACGCCGTGCGATCCTCATAGGTACTTACATACCAATAAAATTTTCCACGTTTCCGTTCTCGATGCGTTCGCGCCGGCATAAACGAAAATAAACGCCGCAGGGATAGCCATCGAAGATCTAACACGCAATTACCCTTGTTTTCCACAGTTCGGCGCGATGGCCATCAACAACAACAGCAAAAATATTCGGAATGGCGGCAATTGTGGTATCCGAGTTTCGAGGACTTTTCGAGGGCCGAAGCCATGACCGGAGCCGAAAACAATACCATTACCAACGTAACGGTACAATTGGGAGCGACGGCTTACCTCCATTGTCACGTTAGGAGCACCGGGGACAGGGCCTTGGCAGGAGGAGAGGTATATAGTTGGTTACTTTATACATATATTAACGTCTAGACCCAAAGAGGGCAGTATTTTCTTTAACCCGACAAACCCGACAGCCGGTTAACCTTTATGCTAATTCCGTTAATTCGTTGGAGTTAATTTATTTATCTTTTGTTTGTTATAGCAGGTCTCTTGGGTGCGTCGAAGAGACTGGCATATCCTTTCGTCGGGGGTTTTTACATACACCAACGACGAGCGGTTCCAAATCCTCCACGCAGAGGGCTCGGATGATTGGACCCTTCAAATAAAATACGTTCAAAAACGAGATAATGGTACTTACGAATGCCAAGTAAGTAAATTTTCATCGCGCTTTAAATTGGTATCTTCGCTAAGTGTTTTATTATTTTCCTAAAATTAACCAACCTTCTATCAGGTATTTTGTAATTAAAACCACTTTTCCGTTACACGTACCCACTTCCCGATATTAATTCTGTTCGTGTAGCCGCATAAACTGGAAATCTAGTCGCTTTAAATTAGCGGCGAACTTTCTCACGATAAAACTGGGAGAATCACACAATAATGGCTTTTCAGTGTTGTTCGGTTATAAACTAAAAGTTTCGGCATAGTCGTCTGATGGGCAAATTAGGTGTTTCGAATAACATTTAAATTACGTTTAAGTTTCAAGCGATTATCGCAAACAATCAAACGAAATTTATTGCACTCTAGCTGACAGAAATGCAACACAATTTGAGTACTTTTAAATGGATTCTATAAACTTAGTTTGTGGTGCATCCATAAAGAGATTCTTTTAGAATTTAGAATCAATATTTCATTCGGTGGTTGTAATAAATCAATAAAGAAAAAATGGAATTTAATTAATTCAATGCTCGACATACGTAGAGCCCGTGCAGCATATACCTTTTGGTAACGCCGAAATGCAATTCGGGTTTTCCTGTTCGTCATTCGTCGCCATTGCGCCTGTCACCTATGAATATTAAAACGTAATTACCTCCAAGTAGAACGGGAAACAGGAATATCCTTGTTTGTACCTTGCAGATGAGCTTCCGCCCTCTGGAATTCCAGACAGGATCTCGTTGAAATTCTCTCCTCAGAAAAGGGTCTCCTGTGGCAACTCACGTTCAACTGTCGACACAATGTACGCGGCGGTCTTTTGTAGCGGCGGGTCTAATAAATTCGCGTCTGTTTCAGATGTCGTGCACCTAATAATAAAGAAGGGCTATATTAAGCTCTTTCGTAACCCGTGGTTTAACGGAAAAACATCCTTCTTTCAGGTATCCACCAGTCAAGGGCGCATTTCCCACTTCGTCAACTTGCAAATCGTCGTTCCCGAGGCTACTATACAGGGTATCAGATCGGGGGAGCATCACGTGGACATCGGTAGCATCATCGATCTCGTTTGCATTATCGAAAGGGTATGTATGAATTGCAGTAAGTGCAATTATACTTAGAGGGACGTGGTTGTTTTGCAGAGTCCTACGCCGCCTCAGTACGTGTTTTGGTACCACAACGAGCATATGATCAATTACGATACCGCTAGGGGTGGCATATCGGTGGAGACGGTTCCAGGGCCAAAAACGCAAAGTAGATTAACCATCAGAGACACGAACGACGCTGATTCTGGAAACTATACGTGCTCCGCTTCTAATACGGAACCTGCTTCGATCTACGTGTTCGTATCGGAAGGTAATTTCCAAGCATATTAATCCATTTTCAAAACGTCTTTTTCTTAAAAATAGATTTTTAAATTTAATTTTGTTATAGGTGATAACGTAGATGCGATTCTGATGAGAAAATCACGTGCCGTGTGCATAGCGAGTCAAATAGTTCTAATTTTAATTAGCATGTTAACCTCCGCAATGCGATAGAATCGAAAGTATAAAACCAAAAAACTATTGTGATTGTGAATAATTTTGATTTAAGTGATAAAGACCATTTACCTATTACATTAAATTTATTAAAAATTATTGTTATGTATAAATTTTTTATCATAGACGGATGGAGCCCTTCTTAGAATTGAAACATCTACTAACATTGCAATTATTACCTACTTTTTATTATTAGTTAATACATAAATATAAAAATGTGTTTCATTTTAACTCGTAAATAAGAAAGAAGGGTTTCTTTCATTAGAAACAGAAACTTCTCTTGCATAATTAGGTACATGATAAAATAACAATTATATAGCTTAACCATAATCCATTGTAAATAAAACTTAATGTATTTTCAGCCAAACATCTGTAAGTTTTTTATTTATTGACTTTATACTAGAATGGCATTTCAAAATATAATTAAAAAGAACTTCACGTCGTGGTCAATACACTTAAAAATATTTTAGTCAATGGATAAGAATTTAACATATCTTAACCTTCCCTTAAAATCAATCCCAACTAAAAAATTTAAATAAATAATTCCACATGATCAAAAAGGCAACCAAAATATTCAGAATAATAAATCATTTTAAATTAATAAAATTATAGATTCTTGAATAAGAGGGTTCCATACTGTGCCAAGTAAGTTGAATTTTTAGTTATAAAATTATAAATATTTTAAACAAACTACAAAAAAGAGAGCTGTAAAATTTCCCACGAATGTTATTTATAGGAATGAATTTTAATTTCAGACCGAAATGAAAAGTAATTGTAGCCTAAAAGGGGTATAATTATTCTTTCGGTCAGTCTGAAAGTCATAAAAGGGAAATTAAAACTGTTTAAATAGAATGTTCGCATAACTACAATTTTTCTTCTGTATATGTATATAATGGTATAAATACATAGTAGTTATTAACTAATAAGGAATAAAAAATAATATACATACTAAAAGGATTTGAATCTTTTCATGAAATTCGTATAAAAAATGATAATTACAGGATTGAAGTTGGAAGAATATTTTTTCTCCGCGAGTAGAAGGGTGTTTTTATGTAACATGAGAGAAACAATTTTGTTCGATTTTTGAGAATGTTTTTTATTTTTTTTACTGAAATTCAAATCCTTTTTCGTCGACTACATTATCTTCACTTGCACTTCGAATTGTACATACATAAAAATCTTTTTAGTAAAAATGAGACATAAATTAAGCCGTAGGATAATACGTAATTATAAGTACATACATACCTACAAGTAGGCGAAGCCTACTTTCTTTTAGTTATCGAATACAAATGGATTTTAATGAACGAATTACTCGAATTATTCAGAAAAAAACACTGCAAAACATAGGTGTCTAAGTATGTACTCGATATCTTTATCCTTTAACGACAAAGTACATATAAATAAGTGGAAAATTAATTTCAAAATGGAAATATAGGTACAGAGATAGTTAAATTCCGATTTATCAATAACGAAATATTTTTTATGAAATGTCATTTAATTTAAAAATTTTCAATTTTCCCGAGAATTCCTTTTTTCCATAAGTGATAAACAATCTAATTATTTATTTTAAACGATGCATTGTTTAGTAATGTACCTATTACAATTTCATTTTGTATTTGCTGTACAGAAACTTTTTCCTAATTTTCAGAAAATAAAATATACAAAAACTTTTAAACTCTTTTATTTTTAATTTAGCTATCAGAAAAACTTTCATATCCTATAGAAAAAACGAAACTTGTAAAGAACGGGAAAGGCAATTTCAAAGTGGCTGGAAAGCTATAAGAAACAAGATCATATTTACAAATATACCTAATGTAAGCATTTACCAAAGGAAATTCTTAAAAAAAGAAGAAATTTAATTTTGTTGCAAATGAAATAGTAGAAAAAGGTAGGTTATATTTACTTCTTTTGTATCTATTAGTCTAATTTATAAATGAATTTCTGGATTTTTCTCGCTAATAAAATGCTGTGAGTATTTATTGTGCATTTCTGAACGTGAATAGATGAGCCAGCTATGCCATACAAATGGTGTTTCGTGCAATATTGTCGCAATACCACGACAAGAACTCCCAGCAAACGATTTGTTGCCGTTCCAAAAGATCCAGCGCGAAGGAAAAAGTGGTTTGAAGCAATCAAAAGAGAGCCCGAATACGAACGAAGAAAGAACTCTTCCTTAACCTGCTGCGAAGACCACTTCGATGTAAGTTGTTTAATTGCAATTTTCGAATTTCTTGAACTGTTTGTTGCAGTTTAAAATCGATATGGAAAACTATTTACGCTACGAAATGATGGGGGGTCCGATATTATTGAAAAAAGGTGTGGTACCTCACATTTTCGATCGGCCTAAACCTGGTGATTCCACAGCCAAACAAAGAAATCTCGAAGAAAGTGTTTACGAGCGACTATCAACAAATGGTGTAATTGAGTCGAAAATCGAAGTTGGAGAACAGTCAATTGTTGATAATAATATTAAGGAAGAAATTCACATAAAAAAAGAACTTGAAGAATTTGATGTTGATCCATTTAATGTTGAATTTGCTTTAACTAATATTAAGGAAGAATGTGGTAATTCATCAAGTTTATCAGCTTGTGAAGATTCCAATTTAGAAGTAAAGATAGAAAGTGAAGAACAAATCGAAGCAGTCAATGAAAATACCAACATTAATATAAGTAATTTTATCAATAAAATCAAAGAAGAAATAAAAGTAAAAACTGAAGAGACTTCTTCGAATTCGAACAATGAAACTGTGATAAAGGAAGAAATTGAAGAAACCTCATCGAATAATGAAAATGATACTTCTGAAACTTCAACAGATAATGAAACTTTAAAGAAACATCAAAATATTCGTATACGAGGAATCAAATATCTGTGCAATATTTGTAAAAAAACTTTCTCTCAGAGTAGTTCTTTAAGTCGCCATATGGCGATTCACGGTACGGAAAAATATGAGTGTAATATGTGCGAAAAATCGTTCTCTCTTATGAGCTATCTTAAGAGGCATCGGTTGCACCATACAGGAGAGGGGAAATACCAGTGCAATTACTGCGAAAAAAGGTTTACACAAAGCAGCAGTTTGAAGAACCATTTAGAAATCCACGTCGGAGAAAAGAAATATCACTGCAAATTTTGCAAGAAATCTTTCACGCTGAAGGACTATATGAACCGGCATTTGATAATTCACAACAATGAAGCGAAATACCGATGTACTATTAAAACAAATTCACCTGCAGATGTTGGTAATTTAAAGGGAAAAATTAATTACGCGTTCAAAAAAATACTCCATAAATAATTTTAAACGTCCATCTTACTTTTTTTTTTATATTTTAGTTTAGGTTGAAAATACATATGTTTTTAAAAAATCTGTGATCTACATAAATTTGAAAAAATAAATAAGTATTAAGTAAAAGAAGAATTATTTATTCTTTTCAACATTAATTACTGGTCTGTTTTCTACAGTTTCTCCAGCGCGGTCTTGTACTTTGTCATTTACGTCAGTGTCAATATGCCAATTATGTCATTCCTACCTATCACATATGCACTTATCTAATTAATTTGTGTGTTTAATATTGATATTATGAACTCTTATTATAATTGCAAAGTGATTTAAGAGTCGACGTTCAACGTGATAAGCAAATATTCTATTATTGCTAATTGACAACTAAGCATTAATTCAAAATGAACAAAATTGTTATATTCGGCTCGACAGGAATGACCGGCTTATGCGCCGTAGAATCGGCCATCAAGAAAGGTAAATATTGTTTCAATTACAATTTTTCACTCCACAATGACATGCAAAACGACATTATCATTGTATATTACGAGTAGGTCTTAATGTACGGGCGTTCGTGAGGGATCCATCCAAACTACCCGATCATTTGAGAGACAACGTCGAGATCGTGAAAGGGGATATTCTTGAATACGACAGCGTTTTAAACGCCGTAAGGGGCGTCGAAGGCGTAGTAGTCGCCGTTGGAACGAGAAACGACCTAAGCCCTACCACAGCTCTCAGCGAAGGCTTGAAAAATATCATCAAAGCCATGGAAGAATCGAACGTGGAAGTCATTTCTGTTTGTTTATCGGCGTTTTTATTCTACGAGCCGCAGAAAGTTCCGCCCAGGTTCCACGATCTCAATGCGGATCACCAAAGAATGCTGGACGTGCTGAAAGGGACGAATTTGAAGTATATCGCTTGTTTCCCACCGCACATTGCAGGTAAAGGTTTCTGTTTGATTTATTCCGAACGAAATTATGGTTATGAAATATTACAGATCAACCACCTGTTGGGTATCAGGTGAAAAACGGGGAATCGCCAGGTGGGCGCGTTATAACTAAACATGACCTGGGACTGTTCTTAGTCGAGTCGCTAACGAAACCGGAACATTACGGGCAAATAGTGGGAATTTGCAACAACCATGCCCAGTAGGCAGCTAATATAACGTATATGTTAAGCCAAAAAATATTTACAATTTTATCTTCCCTTTAACCAATTTTATTCCTTTGTTATGTGATAAGAATTGTATTTAAATTTCGACTGTTTTCAATAATATTTTTATGTAAAATGTTTATTATCTTATATAAAATTTATATAAACAATAAATAATCTGAAATATGTTCGTACTTTTACTAAAAAATTAAATATCTTTTTTCATGTACGTTTTGGGCGATTTCTGTTCTGTTGCAGGATTATTTTGTTTGAACGGTAAAGGCGGCGGCGGTGGAGGCGGCAAGGAAATCCTCGAATCGGCAATACTATTAGAATTTTTTGTACTATTTTCTACTGGCTTCTTCGGCAGACTATTGCAGACAATACTCACGGATCCCCCGTAAATCGAAACTGGCATGCATTCGATGTAGCCAAGCTTCGCGTAAAATTCTTCCTGGCCCCTCGTCGATAAAAAAATCGTGCTCAACCGCAAGTTCCTGCAGAAGTTCTCCGCCTCTCGCATTAGAACCGTCCCGAAGCCTTTTCCTCTCAACGCCTTGTCTATGACTAAGGACTCCAAGAAACAGGCGGTTTTAACGGTCGGTATTATGGACAGTTTAACGTGCCCTATGACTGTTTTGTCTTTGAGTAGGATCAGAGAGGTGGGCAGTTTGTCAGTAGATTGCGTTAGGCTGTGCATACGAGCCCCTTCGGAGCGCGTCCACTCTTGATTTATGAGTTTGCAACAATCATTGAGGTATTTCGGGTGTTTGTGGATGGGTACTACTTCTAAAGACATCTGAAAATTTAAATATGCAGTTCATAAATAAGTTGCAGAGGAACTAAAGGCAAGGTATGTTTGCCTGAAAGTTAGGCAACCAACATTACATATACTTAAATATAATCACTTATAGCGTTACTCATGTTATTTTTATTGATGTTAGTTTATAAATATGCACTTAACGTACCTTTAAATCCAGTGTTTATAAATTATTTGTGAAAGGAGCAACATCTGTAGGGTTAATACAATTTTGAATGTACTGATGAAAATGATGAAAATGGGGACAGGCTTGTGACAAAAATAAATCGATTTCTTCAACGATTTTCCTGAGGTTATTAATAAATTTAGAAAGAATAACTTACTGTAAATCAAAGGATTTTTAGCAACTGCATGATTGCCTGCTCTTTTTTTATAATTGACTGAACAACATCATAACCATACAGTAAAAGACAGCTGAAATTTGGCAAAACGTCAAAAACCCGAAACATAACATAACCTACAAATTTATTTGGTAAAGTGGTAAACAAACAATCTGGAATAATAATCTGCTTCAAAACAAAGATGATGTCCAGTCGAGTCATTCCCGATAATCCCCTGAGCCTCTCCTGGCAAGATTCTGTATGGATACCCATATTAAACACGTCCAATGTAATGGACTACTTTTCACAAGCATCAAATCCATTCTATGATCGAACCTGCAATAACGAGATCGTCAAAATGCAGCGGCTTAACCCAGACCAGTTACAGTAAGTTCATATAATCCTACTCCTGTAATTATTTACATTGAACCATTTATTTCAGAAACATGACTGGATTGGAGTACGTTCTTCTGCATGTACAAGAGCCGATACTCTACGTTATTCGAAAGCAACACAGGCACACCCCGCAACAATTAACTCCCTTAGCCGATTACTACATCATAGCCGGCGTGGTACACCAAGCTCCTGACTTAGCCAGCGTTCTGAATTCCAGACTGGTAGTAACTCGTTAATTTTTATCCAGCTCATCGCTGAGTTATGCCGCTCGTTTCAGCTCTCGGCAGTTCATCACCTCCAATCATCGTTCGAAGAGTCGTCCAGTTTCGCGAAGTACCACCCTACGAAAGGGTACTCGTGGGACTTCAAGTCGCAACGGGCGAATTTGGAGAAAGCGAAGAAGGAGGAGAAGCCCAGAGAGGAGCCGAGCTCTTTGTTCCAACGACAACGGGTCGATATGTTGCTGTGCGAGCTATTAAGGAAGTTTCCGTTGCCCACTCCGCCGCAGCCCAAGAGCCTGCCAGCCGCTCCGATCAAGTCGGAACCCGAGAACGGCCCGGCGGACACCAAAGATGCTAAAAACGAGATCAAACAAGAGAAAATTAAACCTCCTCCGGAGAAGAAACCAAGGATACATTAGGTTGCATAACTGTGATTCATACTTTTCGTAATTTTATTAGGTATATTTTTTCTTACACTGTATAAGTATATAGGCTTTAACAAGAAGTCTTTATTTTACAACCCCAATTCTAAATGAAAATCACAAAAAATCGAACTATTTAAATGTCAGCTTGTAGTTGGTTCCCCATCAATTGTATTTTTTCTCCTGGCTTGAAGGCAGGCATGCCTAGGTAAGGGCAGGTGGCGCATCGGAAAGCATCGCCTAAATAGCAACTCCCGCAGGAGGATTTCGGGGCGTCTTTGGTGTCCACCACTTTGCCTAGTTTAGCCTCCATGGCCAATTCGTCGGCTAATCCGCACGAGCAGTCTTTGCAGGCCTTGCGTTTGCCCGTAGTACTGCAAACTTTTAGGGAAGATGGGTCTGGTTTTTGCAAGTCATCCTCATCTAGTAGTTCGTTTGGATCTATAGTTTCCTCGTCGCCGTCTAGATCATCATCTAATTTCCACACTGGGGGTACTGCTTTCTTAGGTAGTTTCAATTGTACGGTTGAACCGGATGCAAAGTTGGGCTTATCGGCTGTGATATAGTCATCGAAAGTGGTTACGTTCATGAAACCCTTCGTTATGAGTTCTAGTTTGATTTTCTCTTTATCCGGAACATTAGTAATTATAATTTTACCACCATTAGTTAGAGATTTCAAGATTTTTGGTAAAATACTGCTGGATGGTGTTTCGCAATAGACCACAGGAACTGATTCGTGTTTGATGATGTCCTCTTCGGATGTTATTTTAGCGTTTTTAAATTCGTTTGATAACTTGGTAAAAACATCCGATTTGGTTTTACTTTCAACGAGTAAAATTTCATCGGAATTTTTTAATTCTTTTAGGAAACTCATTGTTTGAAATTTCTGAACTTTTGATTTTTGATAAAATCATAAACATATGACTGTAATGACACTTATCTTCTTCTTTTTTGTTTGTAAAATGACTGAACAAGACACTAGTCATCTGGGGTAATAAATTTTTTAAAGGTTGCCCATTCCGATTTACAAGACAGTTGACAAGCATGTCTTGTGTTTTGTCAGTTCCGTGTTGTGACTTGTGACAGCGTGACTGAATTTCGGACTATTTGGCAAAGCGAACGAAGACAACAAGGGAATATTAAAATGTGGATTATTTAGATGTGAAAGTGTTTATTTCGCATTGTCGTTGAGAACCATTAAGATTCCATTGTTACTTGTTAGTGTTTCCTAAAATTAAACAAAAAAATGAGTGATGACGACCGAGATATTGACGTTGAAAGCGACGTAAGTGCTTTGTATAATTTGCTGTTATTTACAACCTCCTGCGATCGATATATTTTTAGTAAATATAAATAATGTTTGAATTTTAGGAGGGTGACGATTCCGATTCTCGTCAAGCAACATCTAGACAGTCGTCAGGAAGTCAATATTATTCTCAGGTATTATGGTTATTCTGTCGAGGCCAATATATGCACACAAGCATAACTGTAATAATACCTGAAGAAAACTACACAGTAGCTTTATATCGTTTAATTGTTTCGACACATATATTGGGCAAGAGAAATGAAATGAGTCTGCACAAAACTTTAATTTTTTTGCAAACATTTTATTGAAGTACAATTCTTGATAAGACAAGTTTCGAATCAATGTTTAAAATATTCCAAGTGTTTATGCTAGCTATCAATTTGGAGCAGTTGAGTACTCGATATACAACAAAAAATGCCTGCTAAATTTATGTATCCCTCTTCTTCGATTTGTTTCACAGAAAACGCTCGTTATGATTGCTATTTAACTGTACCCTTTTTGCTTGTAGGCCGAGAAGCGAGCCCATCACAACGCTTTGGAGAGGAAACGGCGAGATCACATAAAAGACAGTTTTAGTAGCTTAAGGGATTCAGTACCAGCCCTAAACGGAGAAAAAGTAAGTAGTTATCGAGTAGTTTTAGCTGTACCAGTTCAAGTGAGCGGTCCAGGACTGGTGCAGTTATTGTATTAAGTTTCACAGTTATCATTATTTGTTTTTCAATAGGCGAGTAGAGCACAGATTTTGAAGAAAGCCGCCGAGTACATCCTCTTCATGAGGAAAAAGAACAGCTCGCACCAACAAGACATCGAAGATCTGAAGAGGCAGAATACCTTGCTCGAAGCTCAAAGTAAGACTATGCTGTTTTTGTCTGACAGAGAACATAATTAACTCAAAATATATCTCTTGCTTAAACCGAATAGAACTCTCTAATTTGTAGCTTATTAATACGCCCAAAAAATGATCAATCATTACACATGTATTTCATTTCGAAGCAATCTCCTCCCTTCATCGATGTTAGTTTCGTAATTGACTATAAAAGGTACATTTTAGTTCGTACGTTAGAAAAAGCTAAATCGACAGGGTCGTTCAATCTCGACGCGGACATCAAAGATAGTGTATTTAACGAGACCGAATCGGACACGTCTGATGCGGAGGGATCGTTGCAGCAGAGGAGGCCGAAGAAAATGAAAGTCGGATCGTACCATTAGGAATTAAGTAAGGTTTAGTAAATGACAAGTGTATTTGTAGATTGGCCGGGGCGTTTGTGACGTACGAACTGTTTTTTAACTTGCGTTAAGGGCTCGGTTGAAATGTTAACGAAGAAATTAATTCGTAATTATTGGAAATGCTGTTTTATAAGTGTATTTTTTAGGAGAAACATCGTAAAATACAATCATACTTGTCATGTTGTGTCCTCAAATATAAAATAAGTGTCACTTGTTTGTTTCCAGTTCTTTTATGGGATTTAAGTGATTTTTTTTATATAAATTTGAACATTATCTGTTAATACATATTTAGTTTATGTTTTATTCGTGGTTGTTCAGCCCTTGTAAAATGCTTGTATAATTTGTTATATCCGTAAAATGTTTTTGAATTTTAATACAATCTCATGGATAATGTATAATATTAAATTAGTTTATAGTTTTTATTGTTTTTTTAACGTCCTCGACAAATTAATGGAATGGGTAAGTATGGGGATAAAATTAAAATCGACAAATCGAATTGTATTTTTATTTTTAAGACATTAATATGAAACATAAAACTAACATGAATTTGTGTTCTAACAAAGAATATTAACAGATTAGTGTTAAATAACAATTTCGTCTCTAAAATTCCTAGAAGCAAATCAAAAATTTTCCAAATTAATTTTTTTGTAATTTTTCCGATCGCTTCAAAATATTAAAAAACAGCAATAGTTACAATTCAACAACAATATTGCAATAATTTGCGCCTGATGATTCAAAAACCGTGCTTTATATTTAAAATTGCAGAAAAACTCTAAAATTTAAATACATTCATATATTTCTAATAGAATAAATTCGTAATATAGGTAATTTTTATATATATTTGAAAACCAATAAAATACAGTTTACAACTACACCAAAAAAATACCTTATTTACACATTCGAGAAAAAATTTAAGCGAAATCAAATCATGCATTAAATTTACTTTAAATAAACTCATTACTTGATTTCAACATGTCAAAAATGGATAATAATGTCCCTGGTTGAATCAATTCAGTTGTAAAATCCATGTTGAATCATTTACGGCCATTTGATGGACAATGTGAAATTTAAAACGAAAATACAATTTACCAAAAAATAGAATATCAAATAAAATATATACGAAACGACGTAACCACATATAATACATTTTGATTCACAACGAATGGCTGCCAATTTAATGACGATTGTTCTATTCCACAAAGTATAACAATTCTTTAAAGACATTTAGAATATCCCTATAATTACATCATAATTGCATAACTCAATCAATTTGAATGCAAGAGAAATAACGACGTACCCAGTGAATCAATCTGTATTGGTACAGTAAAAAATTCAGACAAGTAGGTACCTAATTTATTTAACACAACCGAACTAATCCCTTTAGTAACCTCTACCACCAACAAATGTCTCGTATAATTCCATAACCGACGCGAGAATGGTAGAGATTACCAAGTACATTGCCTCTAGTTCAAGAATTTTATTCAAAGTTCGATTCATTGTTCAAATGGACAACAACATCAATATTCATGCTGGTAATGATGCTTCCCCATCTGTTTATTGTCTGATTTTTTTTAATTCGATTGGCAGCACTTAAAGTACAAAATATCAGCTACCAGCAGAGAATCGGCGCTGCGTATTGAGACCTACATTGCAATTTATCAGCGTGTGTTTAACATATGTACGCTGTTAACAATGAGTCCTTTTCATCACAGATATATTAACGTAAGTTCCAATGGGGATCGCGTGTTAATTAAGTAGCTCTGATCGTTCTGCGATCCCGATGGAGCATCAACAGATTTCGATGGCAACAAACTCGCATCCAATGCGCAGGAACTGGGAATCTAAAGTATATTTAACGATACAGGAATGTTTGTGGGTTTCGTAACAATTTTCGTGCAATTAGCAAATTATTCCGAATGAAACCCTGCACATTGGATGCATTTCCGACACACACACGAGACATACTAAATGACAATCGTAAAACATCTTGTTAATACTAATATCTTGGACTAGTTTTTCTCTCATTACAATAGCAGGTTAAGTTTTGTTACAATCACTTTGTTATTCAGGTACAAGATCTTAATGATTTTTTGTCACTAATCTTTGATTCACTCACATAAAAGTTGATATTCAAATTATTCGACGTTTTGATAATCGAATCATAACAAAAAACGTACAGTCGCTGTAAAGTATACTCAAATCGGATCGATCAGCAATAATTCTTTAACAATTTTGTCGATGAAAAATAAGTTATATTCGACAATTCGAGTATACGATATCCAATAAATCGTTATACGAAGAATGCAAAAAAAATTGTGGTAATTACACAAATATTGGCATTGAATGAATACTAGATAAGTATGATGACTGTGCTTGGTACATTCTTCGTAAAATCATCTTCAACAATCGATCATTCAATTAAGAAAATGTAACACATACATATATATGATCAGTTCTACATTATTATCTACCTACAAGATATATATTTTTTGAATTATATATAATTACAGATACAGATTCATCTTTCTTCGCACTAAAGAAGTAATATAATTAGTTTCTCATAACTTTTTATTAACCTGACTTGAATATATTGGTCTTTGGTCAATATTTTTTCAATATATCATGTTTAATCTCTTTATCTTTAATACTGTGTAATCACTAACTTGAGAATTATTTATCATTAAATGTTCTTAAGCATTTGAAATAGAATATTCGTTGAATTATGTAATTTGCAGTGGTAACAAATTTTTAAAAACTATAAAATTTCAATTCAACAACAACTCGCATCAGTCTCATTTGCGTATATAAAAAACGTGGTATAAATAAAAACAAAAATTGGCTAAAAAGTAAACATATTTTGACTGTTAATCAGCTCCACAACGAACATTTGTCTACGTAATTTTGTTTTATTTGTTCTTGTTATTACTTACACATTGAACACATAAATACTGCAACATTACATAATCAACACATTGTATGTAACATACTTAACATTGTAGGAACTGTATTGGATATATTGCATATAGTTCTTAAAATAAAAATATAAAATTCAACGCAAAAAATATAATAAAACAAAAAACAGATCATAAGAATAGGCTGCGTTATTAACCTATGTTTTGGTCAAAAGAAAAGCAATTTTTTTGTTCCGTTTTATCCTCAAACAACCGTTCGAAATCGTTACGAATCGGCGACAATTCTCAACGTATTTTATTTTAAAGAGCTCATCGATCGTTGTTACGTTTGCTTTTCATTCTTTTTAAGTGTTTCAATATCACAGATGTTTAACTTCTTATCGCTACTGTTTCATTTATCAACGAAAATAGTCAGACTTTGCACGTTTGGATATTTGTTGGAATGTGCAAAGTATTTTTATATCACCTCTTTCAGCTTAAACTAACACATTATATACTATAAAAAACAATAATTTTTTTCCTGATAAATCGTTCATTCACGACCTGCAGAAGCGCCAAATCTGGGGCAACATTTAAGATACAGCAACGTGCGTTAATTTAACATTTTTTTAACACTACTTATAAAATTAGACACATTTATATAATATTTTAATGCAGTATTTGTATATGTTATCTAATTAAAATGTAACCGTCGATTTACTCGCTTCTACATGTACAAAAATCTCCCTATAAAACAATATTTATTTGAACGTCATTCTCGCAACCGTTTATCGAATTAAAGAGAGCAAACAAAATAAAAAAAATATTTAATTAGGTGCTCGGTTAAATAGATGTTTGAAGTTTTATTTGTAAGTTGTACTTAACTAGTGGAGGTCTGCTAAAACTAGTGGTAACAAATATTCATCCGAATCCCCGCCCGTCGGATTACGAACTACTGGGTGCAGTTTCGATCTTTTCACAGGTTTCCACGGTTTCTCCGAATAGTCGTTTGTATCCTATATAAAAACAATATAATTGAATCGTCACCCGACAAAATAGCCCAAAGATAAAACCAAAAGCAAAAATCACTCAAGATAAAACACCAAAAAGGCAAAATCCCTAAAATAAAACAGCTAAAAGACAAAATCGCCCAAGATAAAACAGCCAAATGGCAAAATCACCCAAGATAGAACAGCCAAAAGGCAAAATAGTCCAAAAATAAAACAGCAAAAAGGCAAAATCGCCCAAGATAAAACAGCCAATAGGCAAAATCGCCCAAGATAGAATAGCCAAAAGGCAAAATCACTCAAGATAGAACAGCCAAACAACAATTATTTATTAGATTTCCAGAATTTCTAAGACATTTTTTTCATGTTGTTCTATTTTATGGTAAACTATAATTTGTGATAATTCTTGTACTGTGATATGTTTTTCTCCTAAACTATTTTGTCTTTGGGCGGTTCTAACTCGGCCGATTTTATCTTTGGCCTATTTTCAAACCATCCAAAGAGTCCATCGAACTTACCAGGACTGTGAAAGTTCGCCGAGACGAACAGAGAACGTCCGATTCGGCGATTTCCATTCTCTTCAACGTATCGCCGCGCAATCGGCCGATGGCGATCAAATTCTCCTCCCAGTACTTGTACCCGAACAGGACGAACTCTTCCAAATGTTTGCACAGCCACGCCGTCAACACGAACGGGTCGGGACTCGCGTCGAACCACGGCTTCACCAACAGCCAGCTATTTTGGCTGTTGCTCAGCGAGTCCACCCATATGATGCTGCGCAACGTGTCGGCGTACGCCGACAGGTTCTCCACCACTTGCAAATTCACCTAAACGTTTTTCGATCGATTACAATCGCTTTTGTTAGTTACTCGGTACGTTACCTGTTCGCAGAAGAACACTTTGAGATGCGACAGCGGCATTTTATGCCTCAATACTGTCTCGTGGAGGTTATCTATGTCTTTGAAAGCGTGTATCACTGTCAATCGGAGCTCACAGCCTTGGTGGTTCTTGTTGAAATTGCTCCAAGCGTTGTTGGTCGTGCCTGGATGGTTCTGACGGATTTCGTGCAGGTGCACAACTAATCTTTCCAATTCCGTTGCACCGTCTAGTTTCGATAGAAATTCGTCCGATAACTGATCGTAATCTATGCTTAAAATCTACGAATACAACGGAATAAAAAAATCTAATTACACGAAGTGTTAATAAGACATACTCTTAGTTTTGTGAAGGGACTTATCAAGTTAGGATCGAAGTAGCTGCCGCCTTGCTTTACCGGAATGTCTTTTACAGATGCTAATCCTAGGTGAGTAATAGTGGAAGGATTTAAATTCTCTAAAATTTCTTCGAGCTGGATGGAAAAATCTTCGAGACAGCCGATGCTGAATTTGTGGAGTCTCGGCAAACAGGATTTCAGCAGGGATAAAATTTCTTCGTAATCTCCATTGCATCTAAAATTACAATATACTGTTTACATGTTAACTACAGTATAATTTTCCAACTAAAGTTGTTATTGAAAATTAACATCGAGATAAGAAAACTTGGCGTCATTGAGAATAAAATTAAAACAAATTAATGCGTAAAAGGAAAATACCTATTGCCATTTTGTTGTATGGGAAGTTCGAGCCTGCAATGGGTCGGTTCCAACATCAAACTCTTGATGTTGTTGTTCTTCTGCATCTCCCTCAGTAAATATATAAAATCCTCGACGCATTCCGAAGATAACGAATTTATGATTATTTTCACGTTCGTAGTGATCCTCCCGAATGTGAATATTTGGAAACGAGCCCTTTCCAAATTACATTGTTCCAGTCTGAAGGTCACGAAAGGAAACCACCTGAAATATTTCCACTGGATGTCATGTTTGGCACGAAAAGATTATTGAATTACTAATTATTCTATCTGTAAGACATACGCATGAAGTCGAATAACAAACCGAACAATAACATAATAAAGAGAATATTAAAAATGCACGTTAACAATTACAACCTGTTTAAATGTAAATGATTAAGTTAGAAATTCATTTATTCCTTTTTGAACAAAGGACAAGAATTGTTAAAGGTATCGCACCTGTCTCGATAATTATTATTTATTATAAATGAATTTTTCTTACTTTGGGTGGAAGCTGTTTTCTCTCCAATGTTTGCAAACAGCGGATGCATTTTGCCTGTCTTCTTTGCTTAGTAGATCAAAAATGTGTTGAAGCAAAAGGGATGGTAAATGTGCCCAGTAAGATGTGAATGCGATTTCTTCAGAAGTTTTGGATTTTTTCGGTTTTGAGCAATCTCCATATGTCGAACTCATTTCTAAAACAAAAACGTACGTAAATAACTCGCTTAAAAGAGAAAATTATGTCCTTATGGTAAATATTCGAATAATATGGGTAGGTAAAGTGAATGTACCAAAACTGACTCTCTTCATTTTGCAAATCGAATAAATAAAACAGAGTAACTTAAAATTTACGAAAAAAATTAGTTTTATCCAGATTTTTTTGATATAATATGGCAATAGAATCGTATACAACAAAATAAAAATTCGTTTGTCAATAAGGATTCAGCACAAACGACATCACCTTTCATCAAAGCAATTTTGACATCAAATGGCAGTTCCTTAACTAAATTGATACAGATTTCATTGTTTTTAAACACTAGCACAAAATCGACATTTTCTACGTACCTTTTAATTCTTGTAATTTTCCTTTCACCAAATTCAGCATTCAACAATTTACGCATGTACTAAATTCAGCTCAATCAGCTGATTTCGCACAAACGCAGAGAGTGCTTGTCAAAAAACGTCACCGATGTGTCAAAAATATCTGCGTTGTAAAATTGAGATCGGAGTACGTTCCGATTGCAAATCAATAAAGAAACAATTTGTTAAAATAATCTTTATTTGAGTTATAAATACGATCACAATTATTAAAATTTAGAATTATATAGTTATTTTGTACCAATAAAATCAATTATAATAATGTTACTAAATTTTTAGTAGTTTTATTAAAATCGAACGTACTTTCATTATGTCATGTTTGTTTTTTTTTTGACTTTTGACGGTCAAGTCAATGTCACTTATGCACTTAGTAGTTAAAAAAACCCTAAACTGTGGTTATGTTTTACACGGAAACAAAACTGTAAATTCTAATAATAATTCTGAATGTTCCAAATAACTAAACATTTTTCAAGATCTTTGAATTCCCGTTTTCACGCTCTTCGTATTATTCTTTATAAATATGCATTTATGTCAATATTTATAAATCAGTTTCAGTTCAATACTGAAATGACGTAAGTTAAAAAATTCCATTTTGTTATGGAATACCCTATGCAAGATTTCGATTGTGATTGTAATTGCGATCAGGAAACTACTTTTTTATTGCCGAATTCCTCCGCTAATGGAAACGAAATGGAGATACGCTCAAGAGCTAACAGGAATCCCAAGAGACGTCGAAGTATAGGCAGCATACTGTGCGGGTAAGTTTTTATTAATAAATAATGCGGATTTGTCAAATACCCAGCAAGGCTGGCTTAAATTACAAGTGTATTGGTATTTATTTTGTTTGTAAATTAATTTGACTTTCACAATTCAAAATTACCGCCTTAGATCAATGATCGTCAATGAGCTGAAGTTAGCTTCAAACACGTTACTAATAAAATCAACATGTTTTAATATTTAATTAGAAATAATCAAAAGGATAGTTACGTTTCGTTTATGCAACTGCATACTATTTAGTTTGATATAATTCTAGTAACTTATAAAATTAATAAACGGTTTACTTACATAAAACATGTTTTATAAACAGCACCAACTTCACTTTGTTTGAACAAGGAATTAGTCATGAAAGAAACAGAATATAAAGTATGATAGTGGGTGAACGAAGATAAAATATTCAAACGTCATTTCATTTTTGTCAATTTGAGGTTGATATACAATTAAAATCAATCATTGTTCATTGTGTAGTTCATTATTGCATTTTGTGGAAATGTCTTAGTGCATTTTGGCTTGAAAAGTGTGATAATTGCGTGTAATAATCGCTCGTAAGCAATGGATAACGTAGAATCTCAAAGTAACATAATAAAAACATCCAAAGAAGACATCCCACTGATAAGCAAACCACAGAGAAATTCGAACTGGGGGTAGGATTATCCATGCGATCGAAGAAATACGAGCTCAATCAAGTTTTTGTTGTTGTTACAGGTGCTGGTGTATGTTTTTCAAAAAATGCTGCGGCCCACGAGAGCTGAGATCTCGAAACATCCTGCTCGGGAAACCTACTCCGGGCCAGTTTCCTGCCAACGCCATCAGGAATCAGAAATACAACGTATTTACTTTCCTTCCGATCGTGCTTTACCAACAATTCAAATTCTTTCTCAACCTTTACTTCCTAATAATGGCTATCAGTCAATTCGTGCCTGATATTCGTATAGGCTATCTTTATACTTATTGGGGACCATTGGTAAGTGTTTATCTTAGAGTAACAAAAGAGATTATTTAAGAATTGCGTGTGTTTCAGTGTTTCGTGTTATTCGTTACGATATGTCGAGAGGCCATCGACGATTGGAGAAGGTACAAACGAGATCAAGAGGTTAACAATCAGAAATGTAAGAGATTGTTAAATGATCCAAACAATCCTTTCGAAACGGTCGCTGCACATAAACTGAGGGTGAGTTTTAAATGTAGAAATTGAGTTCTAAAAACAAGCTTATTTCTATAATTAGATAAATCTTATCGCGACAGTTGAAATTATGTTGTTTGCCATAGAATTATTCAGTATTTGTGAATAGAACTAATTATTTAACACATTCACTTAGAACGATAATCGTGATTTATATCACTGAAATATACTGCTTTATTTTAGAACAATATTTTTGTTTAAATATCAATATAAAAATATTTACATTTGTATCAAAAGATATATTTGTAGTATACAAGTTAAACATGAAATATATTTATTACAATTCATAATTCATTACTCCAAATTTCCACCTCTATTTACTAAATTTTTTGCATACGATACGAATTAATCATTTCTATTATCTTACTTTCAGGTGGGAGACTTGATAATAGTCGATAAAAATGAAAGAGTACCAGCGGATCTCGTCCTCCTTAGGACGTCCGAGAACAGCGGAGCCGTGTTCGTTAGAACGGATCAGCTGGACGGAGAGACGGATTGGAAATTGAGAACGGCCGTGCCGGCGACTCAGAAATTAGCCTCAGATTGTCAATTATTCGAAATCAATGCTAGCGTGTACGCGGAGAAGCCTCAGAAAGATATACATTCGTTTATTGGGACGTTTAGTAGGGTAATAAAATTGGCTATGTGCGCTTGATAGATGTTTTTAAAAATTGTGTGTATTTCAGTTGGATTCATCGAACACCGACGAAAGTTTAGATTTGGAAAATACATTGTGGACAAATTGCGTGATAGCCTCAGGTCAAGCTACTGGAGTTGTAATTTACACAGGTACCTACTATAAATTTATATATAACATAATAATTATATTGTGTAATATTTCAGGACCAGAAACTAGATCGGTCATGAATAATTCTGTTCCGAGATCTAAAGTGGGTTTATTGGATATCGAAGTAAACACTATTACTAAATTGCTATTTGCCGCTGTACTCGGCCTCGCTCTCATCATGATGGCCTTGAAAGGTTTCAATGGGCCTTGGTACCGATACTTGTTTAGGTTCATATTGTTATTTTCTTACATCATACCTATCAGGTAGACATTACAAAGAAATAACTAGACCTTTTTTTAATCATTTTCTTTTTAAGTTTACGTGTAAACTTGGATATGGGAAAATCATTCTACTCCTGGGCCATCGGCAAAGATCCGGCTATGAAGGGCACAGCTGTAAGATGTACAACAATTCCTGAAGAACTCGGTAGAATCTCGTATTTACTAACTGACAAAACCGGTACACTTACACAAAATTCTATGATTTTGAAACGGCTACATTTAGGCACTGTTAGTTATGCATCAGATAGTTTTGATGAGGTATTATTTGTATTCCTAATGATTAATATGATTATTAATATATTTTATTGTAGTTAAGTACAGTGTTAAGATCTTCATACAATACAGTCGATAATGTAAAACATGGATCGGATAAATTTAGAAGATCTGAAAACTCTAGAATCAAAGACGCAGTACAAGCGCTAGCTCTGTGCCACAACGTCACCCCTATGTGCGAAGGAAACGATAAAAAAGATACAGGTAAGATACTTCAAATACATCTACTTAACGCGTTAATTTCGATTTATTTTGCGTGTAGATTCCGGTTCTTTCGGTTCAGAAACCGAAGCCGATCAACACCTTCAAATACCGGACAACAGCGTTACTTACCAGGCTTCCAGTCCCGACGAAGTGGCCCTCGTGCTGTGGACCCATCAAGTCGGCTTGACATTGAGTCACAGAGATCTCAATTCCATGCAACTCAGAACCCCCGACAGTCGATTGATGAATTACACCATCTTACAAATCTTCCCGTTCACCAGCGAAACTAAGCGAATGGGTATTATAGTGAAGGTAACAAGCTCGAACACGTTTTGTATGTAATAGTTTTAATACGAGTTACTTGCAGGATTTGTATACCGGCGAAATAATATTTTATTTGAAAGGAGCCGACGTGGTAATGTCCGCTATAGTGCAATATACGGATTGGCTGGACGAGGAGGTGGGCAATATGGCGAGGGACGGTCTGCGGACGTTAGTCGTGGCCAAAAAGAACCTCACCGAAGAGCAGTATCTCGATTTCGAGGCCCGATACAACGCCGCCCGGCTGTCCACCACCGATCGAGTGGCCCGCGTAGCGCAAGTAGTGGAATCCTTGGAAAGGGAAATGGAGCTGCTGTGCATCACTGGCGTCGAAGATAAATTACAGGACAACGTGAGAGCCACTCTGGAGTTACTCAGAAACGCCGGCATAAAAATATGGATGTTGACGGGCGATAAATTGGAAACTGCGACTTGTATCGCCAAAAGTTCGAGTCTAGTTTCGCGGACGCAAGGTAAGCGATAGCGATAGATTCGATATATCGACTATAATCGGTGATATTTTCGCAGGTCTTCACGTCCTGAAGAAGGTCGTTACCCGTACCGACGCCCATTTGGAACTGAACGCCTACAGGAGGAAGCAAGACTGCGCTTTGGTCATCAGCGGCGAGAGTTTGGAAGTTTGCCTGTCCTATTACCAGCCGGAGTTTATGGAATTGGCCACGGCCGCTCCTGCCGTCGTGTGCTGTCGTTGTTCGCCTACTCAAAAAGCCCAAGTTGTAAGTAACCAGCACGATGAATTACTATTTTTTCGCATCGTACACAAATAAGTGGGACTTTAAGGTGCGTTCGATGATACATAAACAAAAACTGACAAAATTGACGTTAATGACATTTCGTATGACAAGTTTAATAGAGGTGGGAATCAATTTTTTGGTATAGAGGTGCAGTAACGATTGTTACAAAATAACCGTTGTTTTTCAAAATGGCTTCGGATACAACTTTTTGTTGACTTTTATACATTTTTTCAGGTTCAATTGATTCAAAAACACACGGGTAAGCGAACAGCGGCCGTCGGAGATGGCGGTAACGATGTGAGTATGATCCAACAAGCGGACGCTGGAATCGGTATAGAAGGCAGGGAAGGTAAACAGGCGAGTCTGGCGGGCGATTTCAGCATACCGCAGTTTGCCAATTTGTCGAGGCTCCTGCTGGTGCACGGCAGGAAATCGTACAAGAGGTCTGCGTCGCTGGCGCAGTTTGTGATACACAGAGGACTGATCATTTCTACTATGCAAGCGGTGTTTAGTAGCGTGTTTTATTTGAGTTCTGTGGCGCTCTACCAGGGTTTCCTGATGGTCGGTTACGCTACTGTTTATACAATGTTTCCGGTATGTTAACTTCACTTTATTGTAGCGAATTCGATTTAATCTGTTACTTTTCAGGTATTCAGTTTAGTACTTGATCAGGACGTCAGCGCGGAGATAGCGCTTACCTATCCGGAACTTTATAAAGAACTTGCGAAAGGGCGAAGTTTGTCGTTTAAAACGTTCTTCATGTGGGTTTTAATAAGCATTTATCAAGGTAATAATTTATACTCCACACATTCGATGTGTTATTAACAATAATTATTGCAGGAGGAGTTATTATGTATGGTGCTTTGTTACTCTTCGAGGATGAATTCATTCACATAGTCGCTATTAGTTTTACTTCACTTATACTAACAGAATTAATAATGGTCGCCTTGAATATTAGAACATGGCATTATCTTATGGTATTAGCGGAGTTGTTCTCGTTAGGATTGTACGCGTTATCTTTAATCATACTTCACGATTACTTCGGTAAGTTTATTAATACTTATTTAATACAATTGAAATAATTTTGGGGTTTTTTACAGATTCCGATTTTATAAGAACGAAGGATTTCTTCTGGAAAGTGGTGGTCATCACGCTGATATCATGTTTGCCGCTGTACATTTTGAAATTTTTGAGGAAGAAATTTTCACCTCCGAGTTACAGCAAACTCTCTTAGAGAAGAGAAATGTGATATACGCATGCGCACCCACCCTTGCATTTAGTCGCCCGAGTAAAACAAAATGTGATTGGCTTTCTCGCGCGAAAGGAAATTAATACAGTTTGTGATTAATCTGCAACATAATAATTTTCCGTTTGTGTAAACTCACAGCGTCTCAAAAGTGTTGTGGTTAAGCGAAATTGGCTGCGATGAACGACTCGACGTTTGAATGAGAAGGCTCAATTAATAAGGGAAATTATATTTTTATAGTATTTTAAGAATTTGAAGTTCTCGTTCTGTTCGTGGTAGTTTTAAGATCAACTTTAATCATTTCGACCGCTCGTATTTTGAAATATCGATCACTGCTTTGTATTAATATTAATTGCACTAAAATAATCTTGTATACTTTATTAGACGACTTGCATTTTGAGACATGTGAGGATTATTTATCGACGATTTATTTTCAATTTTATTCACGAAAGATACAATAATTATTTATAATCCTATTTGCCGAAAAATTATATAACAGTAGATATATTACAACGCTACTACTAGAACATTATAACAATTTAACTGTGTTGTTGTTTTCTACAGTTTATTAATTTATTGAATATATGTTTATTACAAATACATTGTTGAATTTAATTTATTTTGAAGCCTCATTTGGGTAAGAACCAGCCATGCAGACATTTAGGTACCGGAGTTTCGGTATGAAATTCCGCTCTGCCTATTTCTTTAAACGTTTGTGCGTCTAAAATGAGCAACCCTACGTGATTGGTGTCTTCACCGCCCCAAACTAATGCCGATAATATTACCCCATCATCTTCTGTCTGTATTAATAAAACCGAGAATATGCTATGTATAAATAAGAGTGGATAACTTACCTGTGATTCTGGAGCTGGTACAAATATTGGTTCGCTCGGGTAGCAGTTTTTTTCGTTCCAAATTAGTGTAGATTTATCACTTGTGTCGACTTTAATAAGCTAAATAAGTTAGAAAATTAAGTACAAATATTATTTTAGAGGAAATAATCGTGGGCTTACCGTTCCCGGGTTTTCCGCGTCGACATCAGCACTTATCGCATAAAAATACCTATACGGCTTACCTAAAATTGTGTATAAGATTTTCTATTGAACTCGACTAATTTTCACAAGTTTACCTAAATACTTGTCGTAATTAATCCTGGGCGTTTCGCATCCGATATTGCACAATTTCACCGGTTGCACCAGCACCTCTCCATTTGGAAGATAACGAGCTTTCGCATTCGTACCTTCCAGGTCTATTAAATTTCCCTTAGTGCAGCTGGGCGGAGGATTCAACGGCAAAACGAACCTCGCCGGTCGACTCCTGAACATTTTCGCGTAATTGAGATTCTGCTGCATCGACTGCAAAAGATTTTTCGTGCAATAATTGCAGCGGTTTCGAGCGCCAGTACCTTCATGGTTTCGATGTACATGCAATCCAACATGTTGGGATCTTGGTACACGCAAATATCGAGGACTATGTGATTGTCGAGCTCGTATTGGTTGATAACGTGTAAGTAGAAGAATGATTCAGCGTAAAATGTTTTGTATAATTTCCCTGTGTTTCTGGAAACGACGGAAATTCTTGTCTAAAAATCGGAATTATTGTTGTATTCGTTGCAAAATTAATTGCCAATCTTACATATTCCTCGTGATACCACCTGAAGCAACCAGCCAATGGTTCGTTTTTGAATTTCGATTTAACAATTCCAGGTACAGAAATACTCAAAGGTTGCTCTATTATGATGTAAAAATTGTCAGTTATCCCTATACAAGAATTAGTAACTGTTAACTCTAATCTTATTGTTATAATACTTGAATATTTACCAAAACTATGCATGTAGGAAGGATTTAATTTCCATCGAGCTGGAATAGAAGCTACAATCTCAGCGTTTCTAAACATCGCTTTCGAATCCTCGTTTTCTTTTTTAGGGAACTTAATGATCGTGTGATATAAACCAGTAGGATACACCGACAATCCTAAATTGTAAACTGTACCTAAAATTTAAAACATCCTTAAAGGATCCTAAAGAAGGATGTTTAAATTATTACCGTCACGTAGAACATGAGGGTGGGATGAATGACAAACCACCGAGACGTACTCGTCGATTTTTATCCTGCATTTCGTTTCCAACGTTTCGGGATTTATTTCGTGGATGATGGGGATTTCGTTGAAAGCGTACAATTCGTCGCCGAAAGGGTAAACTGAGATCATGGCGTTATCGGAAGCTTCACTGCTAAAAATTGCAGCTATTCTATAAGAAGATAATGTTAACAAGCAAACGAGATTGGTGAGTTATTGAGGCACCTTTTGAATATAGAATGACAAGGATCTTCAACCACCTTTGTACCAAACTCTGCCATCACGATTCGTTTAGCAGTCCAGTTTTTTCGGAAAACTTCAGAATCCAAGAATCTACATTGATAAGTTACTTCTTCGTCTTTGATTTCAAACCTACAGTATTTAATAATTAATATATTCTAGACCTATCATAGGATGAAATTTTAGGTGCAAGAAAGGTGAAAAAGTTACTAAAAACAACCTGTGTAAAAGCGCGGAGCTATCGAACAGATGAGTAAACTCCTCTTCACCCACTTTCAACGATCCAGGCCCGTTTCTAATCAACGAGCCTTTTAACCACTCAGGAACAACTCCTACGAAAAATTCGGCTATTACTATTTAATAAACCTTCTTTAAACTACCTTTAATCGATCCTTTCAAAGGAGTCGTTACCTCCTTTTCGCAGGACCTCAGCCAAATGCTGACATCGCAATTTGGGTATAAATCGCGCTCCTGCTCGCAGGATAGCTGGAATATCAATCAACACGTAGCATTTCCTCGAAAATTACATCTTCACTTACCTTCGTTTTGCTATTTTTAATGAAACCCAATTGTCTTCGAGGTGGAAGAGGCGACCCCGAGAACACGGGGCTGCAGCCCCTCGAAGAGAAATCTTCTTCCACTTTATCCATCGGGAAATACACCTAACGCGACTGAAGATGCGATGAACAATGTTTTTCTACAAGTTTTATAATCTAATTACGACGTTGGAATAATTCTGCTCAAGGCCGTATTTATTATGATAATATCAGCTTTATTGATTTTCCGACTAGAGGGAAACAAAATTAATTCAGGTAATGTATCGAGTTAGAATATAAATAAGGGTAGGTAAGTGCAAATTTGGTCAATCCTACGAGTTGAACAAAGAAAGATTAATATAACAGTGATAAGATTTACAAATTTGCATACTACCATGCATACGACTATGATAAATTACTATTTTTTCGTAGTGTACTCAAATAAGCGGGATTTTAAGATGATAAAAGAAAGCTGTCAAAAATGACGCTAATGACATTTCGTATGACGCAAGTTTAATAGAGGTGGGAATCGAGTTTTTGGTAGAGAGGTGCAGTAACGACTGTGATAAAATAAGCGTTTTTTTTTTAAATATCGTGATTAGCCTATATTGCAAACCTACCTGTATAACAACCTGGTAATAGTCTTGTTTTAACCCAAACGAATGAATATAAAAAATATTAACTACTACGCCTTTATTAATTAAAAATACAATGTTAACTCAATTTACTTAAAAAATAACTGCAGTACAATATGAAAAACTATTAAACTTAATTTACACTTTCTGTTAATTAGGAAGCAATTTTTACATATTTCCAAAAAAAATCTCGATATTCAAAAACCTACCAAACTCTAAAATAAAGGACCTTATTTACAACAAAAAAAAATAACTGGTATATAAATAATTTCTCATCACATTTTGTCAAATGCCGATTCATTCTTCGTAAATTTAAGTAGTCGAAAAAATTCCAAAAAAAAAATTGTTTAGTTAAAGGAAGAAACCGCCCGTCAATTTCTTCCTCTGACTAGGTTTAGGGTGAAAAAAAAAATGCATCATAAAACAGATACGAAGTCAGTTTCGCGGCGCCACAAAACCACAATTTGTTCGACAAAATTGATCTCGCATCGTCCCAGCGACCCAACAATCGCCAAGTTAACTGGCCCACAATGAAAAAAAAACCTACCCCGAAACTGACATCGCCTCCACGAAACCGCCCCTTACGATTCGGCCAGCACGGGAATGGCCGTCGTGTAAACCGGCGTCTCCAATTCGATCCTCGCCGTCGTCTTCAGCCCCAGCTGGTTCTTGATGTGGCTGATGATGTCCTGATCGGCCGGGCAGCTCTGGATGAACGCCTCCAGCTCATACATGTTCGCCATGTAATTCCACAGGTGCGTGAACGTCGTCGGTATTTCGAATTTTCGGAAGGCCTTCGCCCCGATGCGGATGTGCTGCAGCCTGCGAAACTCATCGTTAATCCCTACCGTTTTTTATCGATAAAAATGAGCGCATTACCGGGGCATTAGTTCGCAATCGAAGCACGACATGGTGTCCCCCGTGAGGAATCTCGTCGCTCGCTTGCCTAAAAAGTCGTTGATCCTTTCGAGATGCGAGAGTAATGGCTGTTGGCTTTCTTTCGTGTCGGGGGACTCGAATTTTCTGACGTACATTTTGAATTTCGTGTACAGGTTTTCTATTAGCGTCGCTACTTCTTTATCCTGGAATGATTAATAGTGCTTTTTGAACTATTTTTGCTTCAATTTGAAGCGATATTATTATTTACATTTCCCTTGAAATTACAACTACAAACCACATTAATTATAAAAATAACGAATCAAAAGTAATTCAAGGATCTTTGAGGTTTTCATATTAAATGGATGTTTAGTATTAATTCTAAATTTTTATCCCAATCGATTAAAACACAATTACAACCTCCTTATAGCTAATTAATTTTTATTGCTCATTAATCCATATTTACAAACAAATTCACCCGGTTTCTAGATAATTAAACCGAACGTTCCGTTACAATTTCCTTTAAAAAAACGAGAGTAATTACAAACTACAGTTTTCTGTCCCATGATATAAATTTCGCATCGACTGCGATCTCGTAACGCGGTGAGAAATAATAAGTCTTCGTAACGAAACAATGAGGATAGTTCTTAGCGATCATCAACACTTTCACTTTCGCGGATAAAGTCGCAAGATAGATAAAATAAAAATAAGCGGAATGACACAAAGTTCATTGGCGTGCGATTTACCGCGAGGATCAGTCAAAAGGTCGGGATCTCGAGTTGACATTTGCGAAGAATGCGCTTCATTCTTCGTTGATGCAACAATTTCTAAATTGCAGGCGTTGCTAATTATACGTCGAAGAGAACCAATTAATTTTGCTATCGTTAAATGCTTATAATTACATCTCCACAGATCTCTTTTGGTGCGTTTTAACATTTTTTTTTCGGGTTATCAACTCGTTTTTTGTTTGATCGCGAGTTAATTCATGCAAGTAGGATAGTGTGTAATTAACGAGTTGTTTATTGTAATAATAAATTAAAAAACAAACAGATAATTAATGTTGGGAATGCTCGTTTGTATAAAACTATAAATCTAACTATGGAAAATACGTCTATAATCAGGACATAAGTGATATAAGTGTAGTAAATCTGTTAAAATAATTGCATGGAATAAGGTTTCTACAGGATGTACCAATTCATTGATAAATGACAGTGTATCTTAAGTAATTTATAAGATGGGACCCTCTGTATATTCTTAAATATCCAGGAGGAGATAAAGAATTTACAGTAGCTTAAGTCAATAAAAAAGAGTATTTGTATGAAATGAGGTTTAAACAGGATGTACCAATCGGTTGATGATCAACAGTTTCGTAGTCTTTTTTTAGATGGGACACAACTGTACATTCTTACATTTAAAAATCACTGTGGTTTATGAATAATCAATTAATAAATAAAATTAAACGTTTGATTGTACCTGTACGAAGAGATTGTGTCCGCCGGGGACGCTCTTCATGATGTGCCTTTCGATTTTTTCGTTTTCCAAAATGGCCATGCCCCTGTCTATGAGGATGGGGGGCGGCGTCGCCTCGAAATTCGTGCGGAAATCGGGCGGCGGTTTTTGCATGTCGACGGTGGTGACCTTGAGGCTGATGGTTTTCAGTTCGGCGAGAAGGTACAGCTCCATGAAGTACTCCTGGCAGAAGAGGCAGGCCCCCTTGCGCCTGCCGTCTATGGTGGAAGCCTGGAGAGGCGGAAAAATTAAATTCGTTATAGTTTTTTTCGTTCGGAATTAATTTGCATTGTCGAGCGCATTTTACGAGGTCGGTATTTATTTTACGTACGTGCGAAATTGTCGCTCGTTTAAAATTACCGAACGTTTCGTATTACGGATATAAAAAATATCAGCTGCTGGTGATTCCGTGTTTAGGTTTTCCGAAATCGTGAAAGTCGAAACAATTTCGCGAATTAAAATTTGACCTGGGTAGTGTATAAACTACAAGTGTAACAAAAATACACATAATTCGTCGATATGCATGCCAGACACGTTTCAATGCATGTACTTAGTTTAGTTTGTACAAAAAAAATAACGAGAAGAAAGTGGGTAGTCGCTAGTTAACTACATAATTCTACAGATCTACATTCTGTAATTTTTTTGAACTTGCCAAGAATGTGTGTAACGGTTTCGTACGCTACTATCTAATCACAGAGTTACTCGTTTATCAGCAGAGAGGAGATATATTTTCCACTAGGCATATTAATTCTTTCGATAAGAATACACTTACTATTCAAAGTTTATTTAATTCTACTACTAATACTAAAATTTATAAATAAATCACACCAATTAACTCTTCGAAATATCTAAAAAAATAATGACTATAATTACATAAACTTTTTGTACCACGAAAAGTTTAATTAAGCGCATCGAAGGAGCATACTTTTGATGAAGAAATTATGTATTACAACTATTTCAGGCTGAAAATGTAACTGTCAATGCGCTTTACAATGGCTATTATTATTATACCATCATCGCCATCGTGCGACCGTTATTTCGAGTATCCGATATAAAAATGTGGCCATTTCCACTCTTTTGTTACATCGTTTTACAGTTTACGGTTTTGTATTCATTTTGTAAACGAATTATAATGATTGAATTGGGCTTTGTGGGCAGGCATATAATTTACCACATGTCTTTAACAAAATAATTCTAGAATAATGCTGAAAAAAATCCATCACACATGTGTTTACACATTACTAACCCAGTGGATATTCCAAGTAGCGATAGATAAAAAAATCCCGCAATATTAGCTAATGGTTAACACCGACACTCCTTTGAAAGTGCGCAATTTAAAACTACGAATATTTCTTTCATCTCGGCCAGACTATTGACCCCGCTCGCGCTGCTGTTATTCCATGTCATTTTTCATTCCGCCTTTTTTTTATTTTTTTATGTCATCTAAGAATGTGCACTGAATTTCACTCCGCCAGAAGCAAGGTCGATTTTCTGGGAGGAGAAACTTTTACTTTTGGATTTTTTACAGGCTATATTTATAGCGCGGTTTTGAAGACACATTTTTCGTTTAACAACTCGATTAAAGTTGAATATTCCGAGACACGCGAGTTTCTTCCACAACCGAATATTATTTTTTTCAATCGAGAAAATAATACAACAACGGGCATGTTAATTATATCGATTATATAAGAACAACGTTGCGTCAGAGTTGAGAATAAGATGTTGGTTTTATTACTCATAATCCACCATAAAACGTGTGGTTATGATTCATATATGCACTTGGGGATTCATTCTATACTGGAAATTTAAGCATAAATTTAATGCATATAGGAAAAGTAAGTGATTATAGTTAGCTCATTAACTTTCAAAGTTTTTGTTATCAGGATGCTCAAAATTAATGTCAAAATCCTTGCACTTTAAACAGAGCGTTTTCATCAATTCTTTAATCTACAAACAATTTTTATTTCTCACAACAAAGGCGTCGAACAGTTAAAATCCATTACTGAAAGTTAAAAGAAAACAATAAGAATCGGTGTTAACAGCGTTGCATTGGAAAACAATCAGGACGGAAAATAATTAACCGGGTAAATAGCTTCATTGATACGACTGTTTGTAAAGTTACACGTAAACAATTTCACTTCTCTAAGGTATCGTTAAAGTGTTTGTTAAGTAAAATTGAGGCATTTTCCTATGAAATAGGCAGTGTAATTCCACGAAGCGCCACTGATAATAATAATCGTCACTGCACGAATAAAATTACTCGAATCGTTCTCGATGCTATTCCGATCGAAATTGGAAAAGAAACTTTCGCAATCGAAGTGCCCGTGTAAGGATATCGTTGCGGGAAAGTAAAAAATCGTCGCGTGTTTTAACGACCGTGGCTAAAATAAATCTCGATGGTGTCCGTAAACAGGAACAAAACCGTATTTAACCGGTACAATGGTGTGCCGGAAATTTTATTAATGAACTCGATAGACGGGGCCAAAATATTCGGAGGGTTTCATGCAAATCTAACGTTTGCTAATGGATATAAATCAAGTTTGTGTATAAGAGAGTAGGCAATATTTGTTTTGGAATTAGCTCGTTTGATTTAATTTCCACTCAATCAATATGCGGATTCAATTAAGACCGCGGCTATGACCTCATCTCCTATTAAATATATACAAAAAAAATTAAAATTTTCAGGAGTCCAATTCAACCTTCAGCTCGACATGCCGATAAGTGCGTATCCCACATCCTATATTTTCGTGTAACGTTCTATTATTAAATCAACGGTATAATAATAACGAGTTTACCATATCTTTAAAAGGATTTAGAAAATCATAACTAAACATTTTCGTGTGTAATGGTTAAAATTAGAATCGAAGCAATAAATCCAGCTGATTTCCAATCTCGCATTGTTATCGATAAGATCATTTCTGTGTAACTGAAAAAAATATCGAGATAAAAGATAATAACTGGCAAGGAGAAAATTAACGCGTTTCGTGCGATTATCTCTTTAGAAACGAAAAATTATCCAATTAAGATAAGAAGTTAGTTAGTTTACCCAATGGAGTTACAAGAAATATTTTTTATACAATACAATTTGTCATACCTAAATAAATTTTGGAGTCACTAGAAACGAGATTAATTTAATCATTATCAACTAGATAAATAAATACAGGATTATAGTGATAAAATATGCGTAAATTGTCAGTCAATTAATCCTGCAAGTTCTCACTAAGCAACATTATCTTCAACTAATATAATCTTCTATCAGGATAGTACTATAATTAGAATCGATCCCAATAAAATACTCTAATTGATGCATGGAATCGAGAATTCTAAAATTTCGATGTGTCTCACGCCCACAATTACCGGCGATTATTCTTCTAGACTGGTCTATTGAGTCACAACTACGGGAGTTCAAAATGCCGAGACTCCGTATAAAAGCGGTCGACCGTGACATACAATAAATAGAAATAAATTTTAATAAAGAAATGTTCCTTTTAGGCGTACCGAGGTTCGATAAAGTACGACGTTAATCTGCGAACGATGATGTAAAACCAAGCACTTATACGGTATTAAAAATTAGTCGAGAGCTTAGCAGGAATATGCCACACTTGTTAGGGTTTTCTGTTACGTGAAATTGTAGGTATTTGTGGATTTTAAGTGTATGGATGTAGAGGAAATAATTTAAATTGCGGGTACTTAGGAGGAAATTTGCGAAATCGAGAGATTTACATAACATATTTACTTATAAATTTTTGAGTAATACTTTTTTTTGTCAAATGAAGTTAATCTGGAGCTTAGGTAACAGATGATTAATTCCGCGTTTAATTTTCATTAAAAAATTCACTGTATAATTCCTATTATGTAAAAAAACTATTTGGGAACTTTCACTAATTTTTTGACCGTTAAAAGTATTATGGCGAAAATAAATCGACCGAAAACCAGATAATATTTTTACTTGATTAGAAATGTAAATTCCCCATATTATCATTGTTAAATTTCCAGCACTAATTCCACTCGATTAAAAGTTCCTGCATTAAATCTACCTATTAGTTTCCACTTTTGTACTTAAAAAAGTACATGTAATTTAAAACAATTTAAATGTTTTTTTTTATTGTTCCGTGTGTTCTCTTTTTTATGTTTTTAATAACAATTTAGGAAATTTAATGGTGTACCGATAGTACTGAATAATTATTTTTAATCTGTTAATTGCTTATTCCTGTTGATCCACAATTTCCTCTAATATGGAATTAATTAAATTTAAGCAACAAATATAATAAGAGAATATTTAGAGTCATTATGAACAAACTGGAAATTTAGTAGCAACGGCTCTATACAGGTAAATGTATTAAGAATAATTTGGAGTAATTAATATTTCTCAAATAAAAAATAAAATCTACTCAAGTAGTTACCCAAATTACAATAACACAAGGACTTGTGAATTAATTTTAACGTTTCCGAAGGTACTGGAAACTTTCGAATAGTTGTAGAAGGTATATCAATAACAAACCTACCTTACCGGGTGATTAATTCTATTGGGAAGACAATATGTTAGTTCGTGCATTACTTAATGTATGTAAATTAAATTATTAATAGCAATTCCTTGGCGTTTTACGCACATCAGGTACACTGAACTAATGGGTAGGCGTTGGTAATAAAATATGGTTATATAATTAACAAACTTTTAAAACTCGATACCCAATTTCGATGTAATATTAGCAATTAGTAGGTAAACAAACTTCAAGGTCAAACAAAATGCACTTATGTAAAAAAAACTTGTTTTTTTACAACGTTTGTTTCCAGACGAAAACTACAAAGTTAGCAGTTAACAGGCAAGTTAATTTTATCGAAATATCCTTTCTTCGACATTTAGCCGGACACCAGCGGGTACGGCTGTAGGAGTACTATTACAGATGTGGATTTGAAGAAGTACAGAAGGCACACCCAAAGGTAATACAACGTGATAACTTACCCTGATAATTAGCTCGATTTCGGGTACGTCTCCGTTCTCCGCATGTCCGTTTTGTTCGACGGCATCAGCCATTGCGGAATTATTTTTAACCGGGAAAGGCACTAGAGTTGTAGGTTGAAAGAATGCGCGACGCACTCACGCAAATCCAAATTTTAACTGATTTTAATCTCATTCATGATTCAGTTGGCAGTTGGTGTAAGTTTTGCGCGACGGTGCCACGTTGTTTTAAATTTCGAAGAATTATTGTATGGTAGCTGTCAAATGTCAAAATAGCTCGTGTATTTTTGTAGAAAAATTTAGCTAGTTTTAATTTTACGCGAAACGTGGCAAGACTGTATGATTAAGTTGACAGGTGGGAGTGATGTTTCTACCTCACAAGAGATGGCGACAGGGTATTTTTTATTAAATTAATTATTAAAGAATATTGAGGAGTAAATGGAAATTCCAATTAGTTAAATTATTTAACTTGTCATTATTATAATGAAGTAGTAAATTATACTTTCTGTCATCTATTATTATCGGTATTAATAAGTAGAATATCTTTATGTAAATTGCTATGTTTTGGTAGAGATGGCGCTAGTTGTTTCAAAATTTGACAATTAAAGGCGACTTGTAATTTTTTTAGTGCAAATTTTTAAAAGTATGAAACGTTTTAAAAAATTAGTGAACAAAATTAATTTAATGATGAGGTAATATGTTTGTCTATTTTCTATTTTTGTAAATAATTTTGGTTTGTGTAGATGAACACATATTTTAAAATTGTCAAAAGTATGTCAAAAAAATGTCATTTTCTCGAAATTCTGTCAAATATAAAGTACTTCTGTATCTTCAAAACCTAAAAACTAGAAAAATAAAAAATGTTTGATTGAACTTCATACATCTACTTTTACCGTCTTTATTCTTTACATTTATTTGAAAAAAATCTTCAAAAACACAGTTTTTGCGGTTTTCGTGGGCACCAGCTGTGTTGTTTATAAAATAGGCATAAACGGAGAACTTTCGTATATCTATTTTGAGATTCAATAGTCTAAACACGTTTCCTTTTCATACATATTGACAGGCAAAGCCCTTTCTTGTATCGATGAAATTTGGATTCTATTTGTGTAAAACATCGAAATCTGGATAGCCGTGGGGATTCGCAGTTTTGGATACAAAACGAGCAAGCATTACACGTCGAATTGTCGTCTCATGAAACCGAAAGTCGAAACCGACAGCGCACATACGAAATCTGGATAAAGATGGCTTTTCCAAACTTTTAATCATCTCGATAACACCTGACTCGAGTTAGATGTTTTCCGGGCGCACTCGTTTTATTTGCCAAATTTCCGTTGTCAGTCGGAATCAAGGGGGGCTCGGCTACTCGCCCTGACAACTAGTTAGTTACAGCGGTTGGATTTCAGGGTCCTGGGGGATTGCGTGCTCGCGAAACTTTTACGCCCGCTATCCTAGTGCAGGATACCTGTCTCTCCTGCTTAACCTCTATCCTCCCGAAAGGACACGTATTGTGGCGACGCGGACTATGAGCCTTCGCATTTTCACTTATCGTTTTTAGTGGAATTACTAGAATCGGAATCGAAGCCGCTTCGACTAATTTCAGTTTCGCCCGCTTCGGGGCAAATCCAGATTTATAACGACCTGGCTGGAAGTTTTCGATATTTACTTTAGCGAACGGGCGCAAATGGAACTTGATGAATGAAAATCCCTGTGACGTTTCACGGCAATAATTCAAATCAATCAATCCTGCGCTGTCAATTCGGGACTGAAAAGAGTGCCGGGGGACGGGGTTTTTGCGAAAGTTCCAATTGTCACGAACCGGGATTTTCGGATTTGAGCTTTTAATAAATTATGGCTTTTTACTTCTTTGTTTTCTTTGTATCAAACGGCAAATTGTCGTTGCTAGACTTTGGAAAATTCGAGTATTTTTATATTAAAGTTTTCATGTAGTTGGTAAAAGTAATCTTAAAGTTGAATTAAAATCGAAAAAAGACACATACCCAGCTCAAATAAATAGATTTAAATCCCATTTATTTACAAACTGCACTTTAAACGAACGTTAGCAACGAAAAATACCCCAAAGTTTCTGAAGGTCTCTAAATTAAAGCGCATAAGACTGCTATCTATTTATCCCATAGTGCTGCAACGATAACCGTAATGAGGGAAAACCCGGGAAAACGGTGTTTCCGTTTCTTTCGCATTCATCAAATAGATAGCGTCAGGTAATGGAAAAATTCGCCCGATACCATCTATTGGATTCGATTCTTTTTAAATCGGGGCACACGATAGAACCCGCCCTCTACGCCTTTTCTTTTATTTATTGCTCTATTCGTGGCAATCGGGACGTGTGCTAGCCCACAAAAAAAGAATGGAGATTCCATTATTCCGGAGAACACAATAACTAAATAAATAAATAATCGCGAGGTTCCTAAATGTTGATTCCAAGTAGTGCGAAGGAAGTATACGTTAGAATTACACATGAAATATAGCTATCCCTACTGGATGAGCTTCAAGTTTTACGACACCACAATACACGTGGCAATTTAAAAAGCTCCGAAACGAGTACAAAAAAGCGAATACAAGAAACAAAAGCCCCGTCTACTTCCGCGCAAAGTATAATGAATATAGTTGCAATCCCCTTTGTTTCTCGGGGGTAATCCCTTCAAGTGAGACCTGCTGTAGTGGCGACGGGGCGAACGAGCGGAAAACCCACACACACGACTCCCAACTTCTTCCAACTCCGCGAGAAGGATCAAAACTTCTCGCCTCATTTTATCCATTCTAATCAACTTTCGCCACAGTCGACATGAATATTTCACACATGCGAACGCCAGCGGCGCCTTCTCCGCCGGAAAAACAAAGAAAAACACTCGTGCGAAAGATTGTTCGGGAAAAATTAGAGGCGCTCTCCTTTGAGCTTGCCACGGTGGAGAAATTTAATTTCGCGGCATTGAAGGATCTTCTGCTGCGCTTGTCTCGAGCGGATAAATTTTTGTTTACGCGTTACAGGAAATTTCGTATATTCGCTGGGAAATTTATCGTTATTTAGGGGGGTGTTTGCGGCGACGCTACTGCACGGTAAACCTCGAAATACCATTACCGACATTTGTTTATGTTGATGGGAATTTTGAGTAGAATGGCTCTATGAATCACGTGCGCGAAAAAGCGGATACGAACATGCCATATTTCTCCATTTTTGTGATACACGATTTTTCTAAAGTCATATGATAGGATGTGTCGCCATGAAAAATACCATCCTTAATATTTATGTAAGTGTCCATTATATACTTGGAGGTGATATTTGTAGTTATTGTTATTTCTATTCGCCTTAATAAATTGTTTATTGTGCAAACATAACCCGCCCTTTGGTGTAATTAGTAAGCAGTTAATCAGATAATTTAAGGTTGAAGGTGGGAAGGGCGAGACAATCCGAACTCGAGCAGAATTCGCATAACGCGAAAATCGAGATTTTATCGAGTTAATCAACTAGAACTGGTCCTTTAACCTCTGCGGAAGCGAAATTTAATGAAACCCTCAGTCCGAAGGTATTCAATTCGAGTCCTAATTGTACAACAATATCCACTCAAAAGCTATTATATTCCCGAGGAGAGACGGTCGTAAATTTCGCTTTGCCAGGCCGCAGAATGTTCTTGAGAACTAGTCGGTGTTGCTTTTGGGGGCAGAAAGGGCCCAAACTAAGACAACATCCGTTCCATTTATCGCGGTATGTACACACCAAGTGTTCCTAACAAATGTTACTTGCCTTCCCGAACCAGCGAACTGTGATTTATGGCGAAATGAACGTGTCTTGCTTCAGGAATTTATTTCAAAGTTATAGTGTGTTCCACGAAGCATTATTTCCATATTTCTCCTTAAATTTTAATTGTTCCACCACATATACAATGATGGATGGAATCAATTAGAAAACAAACACAAGCCCCTTTTGTGGCGATGTCAACTTAAAAAATCGCCCGGATTCCTAATCGAATTTGTACACACATTCGCCGCTCTTGAAAAAGCCTTTTAAATCTAATTTTGATATGGGCCACGTACGCACTCACGTCTACATCAAACCGAACAGATCGGCCTTCGGATGACTGCTTGTCCATCGGGCGCAGGCCGCATTTGTCACCCTAAAATTGAGCTTTCATCTGCATATCATTTCTAAATGAACCGGAATATAATATAGTACGAGCGAGATAGCCGTTCTAATCACGAAAGTAGTCGTATAGATATGTCTGCCACTAGCAAAATAACCCCGAACCCACCCCCTTACCGTCCCACCACCGGCTCCCGTCTGTCATGCCAATGAACGATTGCTCTGAATGAGTCAGATTATGTATGATTTAATTAACTTGATTCGCCGTCCGGATGCATTACCATCCATGATAGCTGATGGAGGAGCTTTTGCCACTTCGAAAATTAGAAAAAAAAACTGACAATAGAAGGCAATTAGCGAAAGAAACTTCCATCACGAGACACCACTGGAGGATACGCTCGTGCCGAGAAGTTTGTAAACTAGTAAGTCGCTAGTTAGAGTTACCCCTTTTCATTTGCATCTGGGAGTTTTCGTTTAACCGTGCGAGCTGCTTGATGGATGATGGCCTTGAGGACTGTTTGTAAAGTACCTAAAGACGTTTAAGGTTTGCGTACACCTTCAAGTTATTAGGAGATTTACTGCCATTGAAATGAGGCAAAATACAGTCGAGTACACCTACATATTTGTATCGCCACATTAGTTAATAGATCCTTCATATTCTTCCTATACTCTTCCTATTCCATACTCTTTCCAAATATTTGATTTTGTTAAGTATTAATAATTCAAATTATTATGACACACACGATCTTTAATTGAAATATTCCTGTATTTTTTTCTCTTGGTGTACATTGAAGAGTCGCCTCTGGTTTAGCCTGTAGCTCGCGTTTTCCCAACGGTAATATGTATGAGATTGTATTAATTTGTTTTCGCACGTTTAAGTGTAAGTTTCCAGGGAGTTTAGCAAGATCGCGAGGGCGATTACAAGCAACTCCAACTTTCGAATATACTATTAATGCGATTAGTGTAATCTTTTGCTAGGTGAGTTAAAATGGCCCGGTGTTAGGCGTCGTCGTCGCTTTATGGCCTCGACTAACTTCTGCTTGCGATTCGAGCTTATTAAATTTACTTGTAGGCGTTCGCATTAAATTAGGAATATCGCGCGAAAATTCCAATAATCGACGCCATGTTGGCGTGCTCCGTCGTTCTCCGGAAATATTGGAGCGCAAAAAACCAAGGAGAATGGAATGAGTCATAGAGAGAACTCATTAAAAACCCTCTTATATGAAGTCCTCGAAGCACATGTGTGACTAGCAGTCGCTTCATCGGGTGCGAACGCGAAATTAAAATACACAACCCCCTGCGCTCCAGTGTCTATAACCCCTTCCAGCTACCCTTCCCCAATTAATTTTCTATTACCAATCATCCCGGTCGTCGGAGACGCGACAGCTACTATTGTTTATAAAAAAAAGAGGGAGGCGAAATATACTTTGTTTTATTACATCTTAAGAGATTTATACAATGTCATGAGCAAATTTAGCTCGTTATTTAAGTAGACAGACAGAGGAACGTTTTCGCTTAATAACAAGCTATACCGGGTAAGTAGCTGCTCGCTGTTACTTTGAAAATGTAAATTGGATCGTGTGAGCACCAAAGCCTAAACACACAAAGAAAATGCGCGGCGAAATTTCATTTTACGTCTCATATTTTATGCATCCTGCTGACACACATATATAGAGCAGAGAAGAATGGGGCAAATATTGGTTTATTTTTAACGTTTCGGACGGGAAATCCTTTTCCAAATACGATGACGAAGCCTCCTGCACATTCGGCTCTAATACTCCCCGTAACGTGTGTCGTGTTTCTGTAATACAAGCGGCATAAAAACCAAAAGAAGAACTCACTTATATAGGCCGAAATCGATAGTTTGTCTTTCGCTTTAATGGGGTGAGGAGATCTCCCCTCGTTTTCCAGTCAGTGGGCCACTATGCCAGGCCGCGCCGCTCTATGATAATGATCCATTGATCCGCATTGATTTATGGCAGTTTCGAGTATATAGTGTAGCGCCCCATCCGGATCCGCGGCCTCTTTTTCAATGGAACGATGGCGGACGGGGCTGGGGTGGTGAGGGTCTCGCGGGAAAAAGCGCACGCGTTCGATCCAATTACGAACTATTCATAAACGGAAAATTGCAATAAAAAGTCGGATTAGACGGCTAGATTTTCGCTCGTTAGAATATGCCCATAATTCATCTCGTCACCGGGGGTATCTAGTGTATTAATTAAAAACGATTTTCGCTCGACTTTGGCCGTCCCATTGTCTACGCTGCGAACACAATAAATATCGTACCTAAGTTTCGGCCCCGATAATTACCGGCTTTCCCTAAGAGGAAACCGTCATTAAAGAGTGTATTTCTTTTTCGCGCAACCCGAAGGCTCCTATCGGGATGTTGATGGAAACAATTTCGAGAAGTTGGAACGACCGAACAATACCCAGTCTTCGGGCTTAATCTTTGTAGGCGTGCATTTAACTCGGTAGGTATGCTGATTATTTCGTCCCCTTTTTTTTATCCACCAGACGCACCCTCCGAACGCGACTCTTCGAAAGAGAATTTCGTTTTAAATTTACAGCGAAAGTAAATGCACGGTCTATTAGATGAGATCGGAAAGAGCTGAAAAGTTCACACGGACCCATTAACCGTGACAGTAATCGACTAGTTTAATAAAAAAATTCCGAAACAAACCTTCATTCAGGCTCTAATCTAGTTTCCTGGCTTTTGAAAGTCGCAATAAGCCGATGATTCGACTTTCTGGTCTGCAAAACGCAAACAATCGGACAATTTCAATAATAATTTATCAGCAGAATCCGCGCGGTATTAATTTGGCTTTGGCTCGGCCCGGCCCGACTTGCCTGCCAGGCTGGCCACCCGACGGCCGCCAGGATAATTCCTCCATTGTTACCGGCATTGTTGCCAACAGTAATCTGCTAATATTCCACTGGATGAATGCTGCGGCTGCACGAGAATTTACTTACTTTAGGAATTCGCTGTTATGGAGATAAATCAGTTTTAGTTTAGCTGGATTCAATTTAACGGATTTCGGGCGATCCCTATGAAGTCTGCTATTTTCAATATATTTTGCTCAATCAAAAACAACAACAAAGAAGTACATTACTTTTCCAGCGCTCTGTATAATATTCCTGTGGGCTATTGTTGAATGCAACTGGGGAATATCTTTTCCAAACCGCCGGTCATCGGGCGCAACTTTGTAAAATTAGGATTAACCATGCCAAAGGGGTGAATAGACCCCGTACGTGACCAGATATCGCAATCGTTCCGTCTGTGTTTGCGGCATGACGTTTTCCTTTATCGAATTATCACCTTATCGAGTTAGCTGCGGCCCGGCATTCCGGGTATATCGTCAACTTTATTCGATTTGGTTTTTTTTGCGGCGTTGATGAACCCGGACTATTTCTATTCGTCGTTGTTTTCGACGTCGGGTCGCCGATGTTTCTAATCGACGCTGATGACATATTATTGGGTCGTTGGTATTATTTTCGCTCGCGTTTATGGTCGGCGAGGTTTTGTTTTTGAGGAGACGAGAGTTGGATTCGATGGGTGTAATTGTTTTTCGTCCGGGTAATAATTTCGAGATAAATCCGGTCGTTAGATGATTTGCGTTATTATCATATTTGATCGACAGTCGGGAATAAACAGAGCGAGTTTTGAGTTTCTCAAATTTGCATGATATTCCCGAATTGTGGAATTTAATTCCGGGAAAGCTGTTGTTTTTGTTTGGAACGATGAAGTGAAAAACCGTGTTGAAATTATGTCAAAACTGTTAAGTTGTCTGAATATTTATTTGGTTTCGTCTGCCCGGGAGTTTCTTTGCCGATTCTAATGGATTCTTGATGCCCGGAAAAAAACTTTACTTCCACGAGTAAATGTAAAAGTTTCTGTAGGGAATTGCGTTATTTTTGATTCGATAAAATCGAGAAACAACAACGGAAAGTCAAACTTTCATATAATAAAAATGAAGGTGACTTCTTTATTGATGAACGTAGCGACCTCTTTTGATGTCGAAGTTTTTTGTACAATCTTGCAAAAATGCGTCTTTTACTCGTTGCTAAGTTTCGATTCAATTTTCCCCGAGAAAATTGACAAAGAAAACTTTGAAAATCTTTTATCAATTGATCCTATTAAAGCGCTCGAGTACAATTCTTTTAAAATATATTATGATGAACATCATTAGAATATCGACTTAAATCAAATAAATCGTCGCACACATTTCGATTTCATATAGGTAAATTACCTCATTCGTTACACGCCTTACATAACGAGAATTGAAAAGCTTCGCCGAAGGAAAATCCGACAACCTCTGATCTCTAAATCCTTTATAAAACACATCAATCAATTTGGCCCGCAGACGTTTAATCAATAGACAAACAAATTTATAAATGTATTGACTTGAGCCATAATTTTTTAATGGTCGAACGGTAGCCCGCTGGTAGCGGTGTTTTTGTTTTCCAGTTTCTGCTGCAATGTTTACATCGACTACACGGAGGTAGGCGGATCAAACTGACAACCGCCTCCATTAATCACCCGATCGCAGAGCACCGTGTCGACCAAGATTTCGGTTTATACCGGATCGTTTTTTAATTTAAACGTACTTTCGCATTTGTCAGCCGCGGATTTGCAGCCGTTAGTTAAATCCTTTGAGAACCTGATGAAACCAAAAAAACAAGAAGCTCCAAACAAGCCCAGCACCGTCGATCCGAATTTACCGTGTAAACGTACATCTTAGACTCAATCGAACAGTTCGCAACCCCTTCAAAACCGCACACCCCATAAAACACGGTGGTGTCGTGTTACTCTAACAATAGTGACATAGTGAAGGTCATTAATTACTCAGATACTTTGTGTGCGTGCAAAAACTCCGCGCAGCAGTCGGTTGTCGCTAGCAGATTACCAGAGGTATTATCCCAGCAGATTCTTCTGATCTGAACAGAAATTTGAGTCATACCGCGGTAATTAGGGAACGGATGCAAGCGAAATAATGGTTATTTATCCCGACCAGAGGCGACCCTCTAATGATTGAAAGCCGGTTGTTTATGACGCAAACTGTACTTATTACTTTCAATTCTGTATTGTGTGGAAAATTAACTATTTTAAAAATATAACTAACTATTCGATGTAATAATTAATAAAAATATAATATAAAAAGCAAAAAAAAAGTATATTATATTGTTTGTTTAAATAAATTAGTATAGAGTTAGAGTGTAAACGTAGTCGGATGTGGAATAGGGTGACTTAGACGTCACGGGGAGACACAAGGGCTAAAAAATGCGTCGTTGGTGCTCTTAGGAGGTCCATTGCAAATTGAAAAATCATGTACGACTGCAGCCCTAATATATGTCCTGCCTAATTATCCATAGGAGGTGTCAAAAACATTATTGTTTATGGATCTTGACCGCCCGAAATCGATACGCGTTCGGATAATAAAAATCGCACCCCTAGCGATTCGCGCAAATTTATAAATATTCCTTTTGCACCTAACGATCTGACCTACATAGCGCTTCGTTTAATTGAAATCCACGCCCGCAGAGATAGGGGTTGTTTATACCGTACGGCGCATTATTAAAGTTGACCTCGATTATAGTAAATAACTATTTGTTTATCTGTAGTGCCGCTGCATTGACGGCGGGCCCATTCATCAACCCTTTATCTGCAATGGAAACCCTCTAAATAACACATCGTTTCGGATAATATCCGTTAAGTGCGCGGTGGACACATGAGGGTCGCAAATGCCGGGCATCCCCAAGATTTCCGCTGTTAATATATCGAAAACCGAGTTACACATAGTTTCAGAAATAGATTAGTTCGGGAGTGTTTCCAACCAACTATTTCAAGGATAAGCGGGCTAATAAATTTATCACTTATTGGTGAAAATTTACACATCGGTTATTTGAGCGATAGTTTTTTCCTGACCCCCGCTAGTTACATAAAAATGTCGATTAATTACGCACAGGAGCAATGCCCATAAATTCAAAGAAACTCTCCGGAGATGAATCATGCGCTTTGGTGAAATCACAAAGCGCGACCGGCCTTCATCGCGTGCCGGGCACGTGTCGAAGAGATTCCGCGCAAGTGCCCGGCTCCGCTGATCAAAGAGCGCTGATCAACGACAATTGAAGATGGTCGAGATTCGTTATTTATCGCTATGACGTGCCGCTTCCCGGCTTCATATTCCTCGTTGCCCCAGGAACTGTAAATTCAAATTACATACGACCTAATAAATTTCAGAAAGGCCCTCGTATAGACAATCGAGGGTTAAGTCGAGGACACTACAATGGGGATGATCTAGTGGCATTTAAACTCTTTTTATGTTTGTATTTCTCGCGAAAAAGGGTGGAGATGTGACGGTGTAGTGCATACGACTGAGATTTCTTTGCTGCTGTATCAAGTTCCCTCGTTATGACGATGTCTTCGAAACCGTGGCTTCTTATTACAAAATTTAATAAGTTAGACGTTATCTCGCATAATCTTATAGCTAAAACTAAAAAGAGCGAACCGAAAATTACCTGCTCAATATTTAATATAGAGCTGTCGCTTTTATAACGAATATTTCAGGATCGGCTCGAAGCTCAAGCGAATCAATCAATATAAAAAATATTTTAAAAACGTAATAAAAAATGTTATAACAGCACATTTTACGACTAGATAAATAAATGCACTGTTATAGGCAAATCAAAAATAACTATACTTATAACATATTTATGTATCAATACAATTACCCACATAAGATGGTAGGTAACACCAATCCATTATAGTCTTAAACAACTTAATGGGTCGATTTGGCCTTAAGCCGTCTTCTGGTTGAGGACTCGAGAGGCACCTCTAAATTTTTAGTTGTTTAGCTGCTTAATCCCGCTAAGCCGTAAAGTCTTGTTTCGCAGAATATATTACACGGATATTATGGTGGTGTAGAACGGCAGTTTTCCTACATTTACGTCCCGATATTTATTGCGCGCTCGCACAGACTGCTCGTTAGATTTATGCACGTTCAACCCAAAATGTATTCATTACGTTTTATGCGACGGTACATATCATGTGCCGATATACCTGCTCGAGCGAAAATTATTATCGATATTTTCATCTTGTAAAGGAGATCATTTATTTTTATCCCTACACTTCTAATACATCACAAATAAAGTTGACGTGTTGATGACATTTTTTATAGGAAATAATACTGCTTGATTAGTGATCTAAATAATTAATTATTTACTCTTACTATTTATTTATGAACTCAAGAAGTTGATAGGGGTTTGTATTAGGTTGAATTATGTAAATTTATTCTCTTAGCTAGTAGAGAATGGCGCATAGTTGGTAGAAATCGAGCGTTATAATGCAACACGCACGAGAAATGAAATGGAGATTGTTTTGTCAAAAAGTTTGTTTTCGAGAGTGTGCGGGGACCGTGTAGAGGAAATAAACCTTTCAATTTATTCTCAAATGGGCCGTTAGAGGCTCCCTTACGGTATACATATTGATAAGGCGGCTTGGGTGGGGACGCGCTCAGATTTTTTACCATTTCTTGTTAGGGAAAAAATTAGCCAGCTACCTAATTATTGTTACGGGGCACATGTTTTGATTTACAACTATTAACACTCGTTCTAACAGCTGGTGCACCGAATTAATCACCCCCCTGTACACAAAAGAGAGTCGGGCCCTTGCTCAACCCTTCCGCGATATGATTTAACTTCTTTCGTTTCATTAGATTCAAGAGAGAACAGCAATTAGAGCGCAAGTGCTTCAATCCAATTGTTGTGTGTTTGAATGTCGCCTTCGCCATGATCCCCTTGTTGAGGGTTTTTAATTTTTTTTTATTCCATTCCACTCTTTCCCGACTTAAAGGGGTCGTGGGGTTGAATATCTCGGCGGCGATTTTTATTCGTTTTGCGAAAAAAACCGAAGACTAATGGCGTAAAGTTATTTTATTATCGCTTTAGAGCGGTTTAATTGATCGTCGAATTCCGCAATATTAACGATTTGTATTATTTCCGCGGTCATTACGATGAAAAACGGCGAATTTTCTTTAACAGCGGCGCTTTAATAACGGAGGAAATTAGTTGGGAAGGTAGTTAATGATCTGTAAGTGACTGTTATTTTCCGAGTGTGGTCGTCGCTTACGCTTTGCTCGGTGCGATCGTAATGAATGGTTATTGGCTATTTGAGACAACCGTCTCGGTTTTTTTCTTCTTCCTCTCTCGGTTTCCGGTGCACGGAGAAAGACAAACGATCTTTAAGAAGGTTCGGAAATGAAATCTCGAAAGATTTGCTGGCGTTTTTTCCTATTATCTCATTACACTTTCGCATGCAATCTCGTATTTTTAGCATTCGATTGGCCCCGTTTTAGGGAAACGTTCGGTGCGGGTCCACTTCTAGCATCTTGTTTGGGCCATATTTCTTCCGCGAAAACTTAACGCGGGACATTTCTCAGTCCTCAGCAAGATTTATCTGCTTACTTTATCCCAACAAGACGGTCATCCCGCTGATAGCCGGCGTCGTATATCATTTTTTTCTGATAAATTTTCCGTTTTTCCAAAAGGTTGTGTTATGAATTTTTTCTGCGCTCTCGAAACGCTCCCGGAGTTTTGCCGGTGACATATTGCGAGGTGGCGTATTTTATTTTTCGAAAACCAAGAAATTGCTCCTCTATCTACAGCAAAGTTTCGTGAAACTTCGCTGTGTTAACCAGTCTAATATACAGTGCATTTCTTTAATGTCCCCCCCCCCCTTTTATTTTTTGAACGGATCAACTTAGAAAATTGAAATTTGGGATAATGAAACTAATGCATGATTACTATATTTTGGAGTAAAATTGACAGATGAAAATTTCAAGATGGCGACTGGGCGCCATCTTGGGAAATAAATTTAAATGGAAAGGGGGGTCTTGTGATACATCATTTTGAAGCTCCTGACAAATACTCTACAACCCTGGAATATAAAGTCTATATCTGCACCTGCTACAAAATGGCGGAACATTTAATAATTACCTGAATACAAACAAAATAATATCAATTTTTCTAGAAATATTTGTTTTTCTATGGCAAATAGCAATCCCAGCAAACCGATAAGGTTTGACAGGTTATTTTTGGTTAAAAAAATTCCAAAAAATTTAAGTACGACAACGAACATTAATTGTTTAGTCAAAATATGCTCATTTAGTTTTTGGTTTTCCTAGTGTTCAAAATATTCTCTTAGGTTTTCGATTTTCCTAGTGTTCAAAGTATTTTCATTTAGTTTTCGGTTGTTTAGTTCTCATTGCAGTTAGGTAGCACGTGCACTAACTCTAAAATGGCCAATTCTCGTCCATTGGAAGATGGAGCACCACCCCATTACTCCAGACAAGTAATGAACTATTTGAATGCTATTTTCCCTGGTCGTTGGATTGGTCGTCGAGGTCCTACGGAATGGCCAGCCTGATGCTCGCCAGATTTGACACCTTTAGACTTTTTTTTATGGGGCTATTTGAAGCAAAATGTGTACGAAACTAAACCTGCTTCAAAATTGGATATACGAGAAATAATTACAGATATTTGTAAAAATATCGACGTTACTATGTTCGAAATTGTTCGGTTAGGCTGTTCTTACATCAAGAAGTTCAAGGCAACCATTTCGAGCATTTTTTGAACTGAACTTAGCTTATTTCCTCAAATTATGACGTTAAACGTCGATTTATTCAGGTAATTATTAAATGTCCGTCATTTTGTAGCAGGTGCAGATATTGACTTTATATTCCAGGGTTGTAGAGTATTTGTCAGGAGCTTCAAAATGATGTATCACAAGACCCCCCCTTCCATTTAAATTTATTTCCAAAGATGGCGCCCAGTCGCCATCTTGAAATTTTCATCTGTCAATTTTACTCCAAAATATAGTAATCATACATTAGTTTCATTATCCCAAATTTCAATTTTCTAAGTTGATCCGTTCAAAAAATAACAGGGGGGGGGGACATTAAAGAAATGCACTGTATATACGATATAAAATGGTTTTTTGAATCATTTTGTTCTAAGTTATTTAAGTATAGAAAAGGTGTAATAATATAACACAAAGGATATGAGGGGATATTACCAACGTAGCTCGTTTACCTATTCAGTAAAAGTAAATCATTCGCGGTAGAGGAGCGACAGAGGCCCGGAGACGGAGGGTATATCTTTGATTTGCACTCAAACCGAATAGTATTGAATCCGGTCGGGTTGTGGGACCGAGGGGGCGGCGAACGGCGGTAATTAATCGTCTGCTCTGCGGCCGTGCCCTTTTGCTTCCACTCGGAATCCTTGATTAGTTCTTGTTCACGCAAATCAGGAGGATTCGCCACCGTGCCCTCGTCCTTGTTTCCAGGATTCTCGCAATCGCGGATATACCGCGCTCTCGGTACTATTATACGGAACGTTCGATTTATTAGCGTTCCCATTAGCATTCCCCTTATATACAGGGGATTTTTCCCGTGCGGATTCGACTCTGTACTCTAATGGCGCTGCGATGATTGACTTTGGGTTTCGATAATAAACATCGTTTGAAGGTCAAACGACCTCCGTCCAGCGCGTTTACCGCAAATCATGGCGAAATAATGGACGAGACTCGTGATCTATAACGGACGTCACTCCCTCCAATTAGCAAGCGAGAGGAATCCCATGTCCAGTTGACAGTGCATTGATAATTGCACGACACTCAGGACATTGTCACTCACCATGATACCCCCTACGTTTACACAATCCAATCTGGTTTATTTAAAAAATTCAAATAGTAATGGTTCAAAACTTAAACAGTAATTAATACTGGGGATTTAAAATAGTATTTGTAGTAGTAGTTTATTGAGATTGAACCAGCTCATTAATTTATAGACTCAAATTTACTGTGTAAACGTAGAGTAATAATAGTATGTATTACACAAATCAATATTTAGTTTGTTATAGCTTTTACTATTAAAACTAAACGCGGAACTCGAAACACAATGCGGAAAAATATAAGAATTTTTACAATCCTCCCGCATAGCTCTCGTTTACGGTACAATATCGTTTTTATTAAACTCGTTTTATTTGCCGAGCGTTTTGATATCGTCTCCCCTTTCCTTAAGGTAGGCATAAGGAGATTTAAATAAATGTCCCATCAAACCGCTAAAGGGACAAAGGAGGGAACCCGCCCGACCGTGAAATCGCATTCAGCATTCTTTTTTTCGGAAAACAAAATAATTATTTGATCGTGAATAGGAGGAATCCGAAATGAGCGGGAGGCGCGGGGGCGAGCGCGGCGCTCCGTTTGTACCGGCATAATTGGAAAGGTTCGATGGAAAGGAAATGGAAATGACGGAAAATTGAGGTAATTGGGATCGAATTAATTCCCGACGCTTTTCTTTTTACTATTCATTCGGTATGTTCTCGACGGTAAACATGGGCTCTATCGCGAGGTGATTCGATTTATTGACCAATGAAAGGGAACTAATTAAACTGCTGAATAATATTTATTCGATGTTTGCGTTACGTGGAGCTGAAAAAATTGAGGTTTCATGGGCTAATTTATGGCCAAACAGTAAGATGTGGAATTTTTTGTTTCACCGGAATTACATCTTTTAGGGCTCAAACGACTAGTTTTTCATTCTAATGGCGTAATAAAAGCCGTGATATGGCCGAGCCGTCATCGTTTTGTAGAAGACATAATTCCTCCACCTTGTCTATAAGAGAGCAGGAATCTACTCTAATCCTACCGCTTTAATAAAACTGGTCAGGAAGTTTAATATGGTAGATGGCTGCCGTCTTAAGGATCTCGGATAGCAGGTCTTGATCAAGGATCAGGGATATTATAGTACAGGCAAATTCGTACAAAAAATATTTCATAAATGTACAAAATGTCCCATTACATACAGCAATACAATAGGATAAAATAGAACAGATAAAAGAAGGTAAAGTTAGCATATTATAGGTGAGAATAAATTTTAAAACTTCACTATTAAGCAATACTTATCACACCATACTTACTAATTGGATGGGAGTATGGCTAGATAAAATTACCCGCTCAATTAAATACCCGCGCGTTCCTGAGCTATAAACTCCCGGCCGTAGTTTTCTTATAAGAAGTTGCATAAGAGTCCTCGTAAAGGACATTAGGGAGCAGACGGTGAAGGGCCTCCGTTCCGAAGGGCACGAAAAGAGGGGGGCCATTCGGCCCCACGGATGCGAGACCGCAACGCCTCCTTCATCACCGCTGACACGGTAATCCAATAATGTATCAACTCCTGAGATACGACCGAGGAGATCCACAGGAGATCGCGTATGCCCTTGCACCGGTGCCACGTTTACTTCCATTAGCGTTAGTCAAGGTGAATTTTTTCATTAAATTATTTGGCATTTCTTGTTATTTCTACCACATTCAGTTTCTATTATATGTAGAAGCAGTAATTCCTAGATGAATTATTCTAGATACTAATTGAATTGGCAGTACCTATTACTTATACATCCAGTAAAAATTTCGGGGAGTTTGATAAATTGGTAGTATTTGGGAAATTTTGGTAGATTTGTCAACGCTGTCGCCTTCGACCACGCGTTTTCCCTGTTTTCCGCTTAAATTCGAAACTATTGGCGCATTGACAATTGCTATTGGAAATTCTGCTGGATTTTAGAATTTTTGCTTTGTTGATTCGCCGACTGTTATTTTCTATATCTAGAAATAGTTAAACGACGAACGGTTGCCGAGGGAAATTGATTTTATATTGTTGAATTTTACCGGACCGGAATTTAAAACAGACTCGATTGCCCGGAGTCTTTTTATTTTCAAACGATAATAAATACCGCAATTTTTATTGCGCCAGCAAATTGATTGTTAGTAATAAATCGTATACAATACGAACATGCGCTTAATGAAACCTGCTACATTATGTTTATGATAAAGCTGACAGATCTTAGTCTTGTTGTGATTTACTTAAGTTAATAGTCTGTTTGCAAATACACTCGCAAAATGCCATTTGTTACAACACCACTGACAACGAAAAACGAGGAAGAATTGCTTGGAACAAACGCAGAGCCTGTTCGAATTTTCCTCGCATCTGTCGTCACTTCATTAATAGTTTCCAGTAAAAACACCATTCATACTGGAGTCGGATCGTCTTTAACACAAAGATTCCCATCTTATAACGCTGTATTTACGTTCGCCTTTTCCGAATTTGCGTTGTTTTGTCAGCGCTTCCAGCTGGGCCCGATTCTCATCCATACATTCATTTTCTATTCATGCGAACGAACCCTGGGTTTCCATCCATTGAAAATCGAAACCAAGGTAAACAACATTCCATATATTCGGGAATTACATCTATTCATCGCATCGGCGCGAAATTATTTATATACCTATAGATTATTAAGACATGCTAAACAATGGTTGGAAACAGGAAGATATTTGGAGTCGAAGAAAAATAACAAGAATTAATTTTTGTTACTCCTCTATGTCAAAAATAGAATGAAGTAATATTATCTATTATTGGACGTTTCTATTGTGTCGGTTGACATACTATAAAACATACTTGAAAACTGTCCAATGCTGTTTGGGTGGTCAATGTGGTTTCAGTAAACAGAGGCGATATAAATCTTCTTTCATTTCCTACCTGGATTCTTACCACACATTAATACATTCTTTATCTGCTAAAATATCCGTTTTTTTCATTCCGAGCGGTGCCTAACAGACAGATAAAGCTGTTAAAGTTAATTATGAGGGTAACTCCACTACACCTGTACGTACGAAAAAAATAAATCAATCGAAACCGTCGCATCAGAAGGATAGAAAGTGTCGAATGAAACGAAAAAAATAATACCGGAAAATCACAGTCTATGAATTTAGAAAAGCGTCGACGAATTGTCCGCCTTTTCGGTGTACGCCAATTTAATTTATTTGATCCAATTTCTTTAATTTTATCCGATTTTCGTCGCCGAAACGGGAACAAAAAGACATCTTAATTTAGCAAATAGGATCGGCTCAAATTCGAGCATCGAATTATAACGGATGAGACGTCGGTTTTAGTTTATGGGCCAGGACGCAATAAAACCACCATTAATCTCCCATCTGTCCCAAAGAATCACTTAATCCCCGCTAAACGGGACGAAAACAATGTCTTATAGAAATTAGAAAGTTCCAGAAAAGCATATTTTTTTCCTATACAGGGTGTTTCCTAAACATGCGGCAAAAATTCAGGGGGTTGTTCCTTGGACTATTTTAAGAATGTTTTGTCCTTTGATGATTTTTGAAAAACCTCTTTGTTTCGAAGATACAGGGCGAACAACATTTTTCATATTTTTAAAATTAATAATAGTTTAAATAAAAATGCGTACCGCACTGTGTTTACTAAGTAGGTACAATTTATTTTTAAATTTGTTTAACAACATTCCAATTACTAAAAACGGTCAGTTTTTTGACTTAAAATTGATAAGTTCAGATGGTAAAGGAATACAGATTAAACTGAGGAGAACGAAGGGGATGAGGAGAAGATTGGATGCTTGTATGCTGGCTAGAGGTGGTCATTTTCAACAGTTTTTGTAGGTTAAGTTAAATTTTCATGTAATTTTTCATAATAAAATGTTATTATCTAAAATTTTGTTTCCCCTGTATCTTCGAAACAAAGAGGTTTTTCAAAAATCATCAAAGGACAAAATATTCTTAGAGTAGTCCAAGGAACAACCACCTGAATTTTTGCCGCATGTTTAGGAAACACCCTGTATAAACAAAGAATTTCCGATAAGAAATTGAAGAACAAAACAATTAGGTTTGACATGCGATACGAGTGACAGACGACAAATGACAGTTGATAGGTGACAGGTGACAGGTGACAGGTGACAGGTGACAGGTGACAGGTGACAGGTGACAGGTGACAGTTGACAGGTTCTGGGAGTTTAGGAGTAAAAGAACCAAAAAAATTCGTACAATCTGGATGACCTTTTCAAGCGATAGAAAACCGAAATTAATGCGGCGATTTCGGCGACATCTTGCCGGTAATTTCCTCCGCGGGCGCACGTCCTAAAAATTCAGTTAGCAGCGCCGCGCTGCCGCCTGTCGGCATCCGCGACGCCGACGTCCCGACGCGCGGGCCCGCGTCCCGGCGTCGAGATTAGTTAAGTGATTGATAGGCGGCGCGTCGCAGCTTCGGGCTCATTACTCAAAGTACGACTTTTGTAGGAACGCGAGTTGTGACAATGCGCGTTCTTTGGCGCTGTGGCGGCGCGTTTTTTCCGCCGCCTCCGCGTGTCCGGGGGCCCGGGGACGAGGCCTTTGTGAGCGATCGGCGGCGCTTTGAAGAGGTGTTCATCGGAACTGATTGCGATCTTTTGTCGAGAGTGAGGGCGCGCGAGGGATAACGCTTTATGTAGGGGAAATTAGTTTAAATTTAAATTAAATTACCTACGCCGATAAACTTTCGTGGCTCGCTTTGATTGCTTAACAAGTTTGATATTGATGACTGTGGTAAAATCTTAAACGATGATTGAGGTTAATTCTGATTCTGTAAGGGTCCGATCGATTCCTAAGGGCACCATTCTCGTGGAGGAGTATAAAAAGCGCAGGCGGGTTTATTTTTGCGAATTTTCCCTGACTTTATAGACATATAAAGTTTCGAAAACACCAATTAGTCACGATTGATTCGGTTGTCAGTGGAGGAAAACTTCGGCGCTCGGCATTCTTGTGTTTTAATCTGACTTTCTAATTGAGATATGCAATGTTCGAAAGTTTCCCAATTTCATTTGAATCTAATTTGATTACCATACAAATGGAACGGATATTGTTCTTTACGCTGCGCGGACTCGCCCTTTTTATGAAAAAAATTATTTTATGGAGGTAAAAAAAACTGCAATTAAAAAGAAGAATCGGGATTACGTACATACAATACTATTTTGAATATTGCCGGCGAACAAAGCGCGTATCGAATTTTATTAGGCATTGATTATTATTACCAATAAAAATTTTTCCTGCTACGCATTAATTGAAACGAGTTGGTATGCACATGACATATCCTAATAATTCCCACTACAAAATTATTGATAACATAAAACTACATTACGACTATTACACTTTTTAGTCATGTGTTTTCCATATGATGAACGTGTAACTATTTTTCCTGGTAATAACATTGTCATATTCCGCGAAATGCGGAATCCAGCTCTGCATGGTATTCGCAATTCCTGAGCGACATTAAGCGAACATAATGGCCCAAAACCTTCTTCACCGTTCGTAATTTTGCTTTTTATGCAATTGTTACACCCTTTTCGAATTGTACGAGGTCCTACTTAATGCCTGAAATTTCAGTAGGACGCCGAATTCACGACGTTCTAACTCTTCTAATAAACGTCCGAAGGAAATTGCCAATTGCCATAATGCGAGTTTTGAAAAACTCGACGCAATTAGACAAAATTACTTTAGTGTTGCTTAGGGATTAATTAAAATTGAAGACGCCTAATTAAGGGGAAGAAGAAGATGGATTAAAAACCGTTACAATCCGGGCGTAAATTAAGCAAACAAACTCGAATCCTCGCCCTCCTGCCGGGAGGAAAAGGAGCAAAAATTTTTATAGCCATCGAGCATTCAACAATACCGTCGGGTAGTAATTCAAAATATTTTTCGCTTCATAAATTCTCCGTAGTAGCTTGTTAGTTCGAGGAAGTAGAATCTCGAGCGTAATCTCTTAATACATAATAGTTCAACGGGATCCACATCGGCTTGTGGGCTTTCGGAGAAACGGCATTTTTCAAAACGGGTTTTTTTTTTCATTATCATTCAACACATCCACTTGAGTGATATACATGGCGAAAATCAGGTAGACTGATTAATGGTCGCATCAAAACCCAATCGATTATTCAAAGAGGCCCTGAACCTGAATTCAATAACTACACGAATTATTTCTAACCCTTCGCAGCTTCACATCGAATTCTTCATCAATCAACTTTTAAAAGTGATTGATTGAAAAAAAAATCATCCGAAACAAGCCAGGATAGGGCGCGAGTACAAAAACATCTCTAGCACGACTTGCTCGTAATTAAACCGGTAATTACACGCCACCTTCTGGATACCATTAGTCGAATCCCACGCGCCTTCGAGGGTAGATTATTGTCCACCGAACGCAGTGAAAAGTGAAAATCCTCGGTCCGGAATACTATCTGCGGGGCAATAAATTCGGGCGATAGGTGGCGCTGCGGCTTCCGCCGGAACTCCCAAGCTGGCCACGCACTGGACACGCCGATTGTTTCTGAACCAAAAAAAAAGCACGGCAATATGGTGTTTTGCGCCTGGATGGCTTGATTTACGTTTATGTTCTTCATTAAACGCTTATACAATTCTAAGTTGGGTTGTTTCACTAAAGTTGATGGCGATGGGTTCGGGCGATAATGGATTCATTTAGTTGCGGGATTTATGCTTTTCGCCGGCGCGGGGAATTCGTTCGAATGCACGGGAGATTTTAATTGGGAAATGCAACGATATTTCATGCACTCTAACATGAAATATTTCCTTGTAAATGTATACTATTGTTTCGAAAATAATTAGTCATCCACCGGCTTACTTAATAAATCTGTAATATTTTTTTTGATCAACAATATGGATTTTACTACGTACATTTTCCGGAAAAATTGTGTAAAAATGTTATAAAACCCGTCTGCTGGTAATGCACTAAAACGTAACGAGCCCGTTTGGAATGGCAAAGTAGAAGAGGATTTAATGTCTATATTGAAATGTTGTGATGAAAATCCAGTACGCTTTCAAATAATAATGCCATTAATTGATTCTATTTTACTAATTATATTTTGTTATTAATTTTGCAAATACGGCCGGACGAGCCATTATAGCCCTGTCTGTTGTGCATTGGATATTGGATCGTGTTTGGAATATAGACTGGCAAAACTGGAAAATAACACAGAAATATTGATTACATGAAAGTGATGATGGGTTAATTTAATCATACATATTGAATAATTGCTGTAATTACCCTAAAATGTATAAATTTCTAGCAAATGAATTTCAAACTTTAAAAATAGATTTCCTAATTATATTGCAAATAATTTGTTTTATATTATTAAGTAAATTTCAGCTTGTGTATATTTGAGTTTTAGTCGTGGTGTATCCGACTTTTGGACCATTGTCAATCATAGGGACACTCTGTTTTTGTTTTGCTGACAAAGGATTGAAACTCTATCATGTTAATTAATTTCCCATTAGGCCGTCATAAAAGTCGAATTACCATAGGAAACATTTCGAAATAAAATGTTGCATTATTTAACCCTATACTAGAATATAAATGCACTGCATTTCCAACCCGAAGGAACCGATGAATATTTTTAATTGGTATTTAAATCCACGCAACGAAAACATTAATATCGGAAATCGTTTCCATTGAATAAAGGCGATAAAACTCAAAACAGTCACCCCCAATTTAGGCGGTATTGTTGCCAAATTCCACGTAAAAATAGCAGATGCGTTTTCGACGATTGTCAGAGGTCCTTTTGATGTTCGCAACAGCGGAATGAGCTCAAATATTGTTTAGACGGAGTATTTTTTTTGTTTAAATTGAAAACAAACACGACGACATTCGGCAAGGGAGCGACTCGTAACCGAACCCGGACGCGCAATAAATCTACACGAATGTAATTTTTTATTTGGGACACCGTTGTTTTGTCGAAGCGCTCGCCGGTGCACTAATACAGAAAAAAGGACGAATGAACATCTCTGTTTTATGCAGTAATTAATTGCGTGAGCGCAAAAAAACCGTATGCAGCTTTCATACCTGTCTATTGTTGCGTGTATTCGGAAATTTTTTTTATGGTGTTTCCCATATTTAGAATTAAAATTAAGCAATTATTTTACAAAGCTTGTACATGGTACATTGGTACCTTAATTAGGTATAAGATATAATTTTCGGTGTGAAACTCCGGTTAGAGATTAAGGATAAAGTACCACCCAAAAAGGTATTATTATTTTGATGGGGATTCCACTCTCTAGTACCCCTATATCGCATTTCAAACGCTTCCCGTAGCCGACGGGGGTCCGGCGAAATCCCCGAGCGATTCTTGCGCCGACCATGCTGCACGCCTTCGGGGTGTTATTCCAAAAACGAGCCCTCTCGCTAGTGTCAGGTGGCTCCTTTTACAATCCGACCGTATCAGTTTGTGTTCGTTTTGTCGACTTCAATAGCGATTCCCATTTGAAATTCGAGGTGAGAGACGAGAGGAGTGCGCGACACTTAAACCCAAAACCCCTCCGGGCTGGATATTATGCAGTTGCTACTAATTACGTTTGTTTTATGCGATGCGTTTAGACACGCGAGTATTTGTAGTGTCGTCGATGTTGATGTTAATTACCATGCAAATCATCGATGTATTACGCTCGCGTAGATATTATTTCAATGGAGTCGCGGAATATGAACTCAATTATTAGGGAATAAAACTCGAAAAGCGTAGGAATTTAGCGGAACAATATCCTAATCCACTTGGGAAGAATGACTCCCGAAATGTAAGTAAGCATTGAAATGAGAGCAAACAAAGGCCGTCGTCTCGATTTCCATGAAAGTGCCAGTAGTTCAGCCGAAAAGGAAAACCGAATCCAGTAAAATCCGAAAGGGAAAGTACATTGTATAAGCGTTATCAAGCGCAGACAGACCCATAAATCTCGCCATTGTATTAACTCCGGAGATTTTCAATCCGGCGACGGTGCGGGAACGTCTGCGAAAGTCGCAGCTCATTTACTAATTACGATCCCGGACTTAACCCTTTCGGCCCTTTTGACTGAAGGGCCTTCGATAGGCCGCCTTTGGATTACCGAACGCGCTCTCGCTCCTCGTTCTCGGGGCGTCCCGATGGCTTGCTTTTGTCGCGATTCGGCGGCGACGGGGGCTCCTGTTTCCCTTGATATTCGATAGGTGCTATTCAATTCCGCTAGGAGTGCCGCCGGAAATCCATGCAATTAGACGTAATTTAAACTTGTTTTTTTAATCTCTAAGACTAGAATTCAGTATGAAAAAGTGTGTAAAAATCCTAAAATTTGTTTATGAAATTGAAGTAGAGAGAAAATGTTCATGAAAGTAGAGAGAACATTTTGTGCAAAAAAGTAGAGAGAAAATGTTGTTGAAGAAAGTAGAGAGAATAATGTGTGCATAAAAGTAAAGAGAAAATTTTATGCATAAAAGTAGAGAGTAAATGTTGCTCATGAAAGTAGATAGAAAATTTTGTATATAAAAGTAGAGAGAAAATTTTACGCATAAAAGTAGGGAGAAAATGTTGGTCATGAAAGTAGAGAGAAATGTTTGTGCATAAAAGTAGAGAGAAACATTGACAATTTTCTGAAATAAAGTGACAGGTTTTGCAATTTCCGAAAAAATATTTTGTGAGTACTGAACTCTAGCCTTTTAACGTCGAAGCCGAACTTTACAATATCGCGCGCTGTACGCGTCTTCTGGTTCGTAATTAAATGTTTTTCTTACGGTTTTCATTAACTGTGGTTCATCGGAACAAAAATAAAAAAATAGGGAAACGAAACATGCCCATCAGCTCTTTCGGTTTCTCGAGAAAGTAAACGCCAACACCAAGCTAGCAGGAAAGTTAGTTTTGGCTTTGACCGTCCATACACCTCAACTTTTTTAACTAATATAAGTGAAGATTTTTTTACATACATTTTACATATCAGTGAAAAAGTATATTGCTTAAATTATTCATTATTTTAGCATACCAGTGAAAACCTACAGGATCCTCAGGATAATTTATTCATAAACATATTTTTTTACATACTTCTTACCAACCCATATCAATGTATAATAATATTTTAAAATAGCTGTAGTATACAGAAATAATTCATTTCAATTAATAGTGTATGGTCGCACGGGAAAAATTCATGACGTTTCTAATCAGAATTTCAAGGCTCGTTCTGTCCGGATTGTTGGCCAAAACAGTTACCGGCAATTTGCAGGCCAGTTTCGGATAGTTTGCAGAGGTTGAGCCCACCCCGCGCCGCCCCCCGCCTCGACGTTAGGGACGTTTCCATAACTTTCCCTTTGGAAACTTCGGCTATCGACTCCCTCTTGTTTATTCAACGGAAGAAGGAACTTTCTTTCAGATTCGCAAACTGATTTGGAAACTTTCAAATTTTCATGTACGTGTGTACCGAAGTAATTACGCTCGCAATTTACTCATTACTTAGCTAAATATCTAAATAGAGGGGTGACATTGAATTGAATAGGGTACCGGTATTTTGAAGTTTATGGTAAATTTATTGATTCGGGTGTGGGAACAAAATTCCTAAATCAAAAATTTGCTACCTGTAGGCCTTTATATGATATTGTGTATAATACGATAAACTTCCCCGTGGGAAAACCGAATTTCCCTAAACTTTATTCTAAAAACGCCGATAAGGAAACTTTGCTTTGATATACGCACCTCAATTTGAAAATGTTGCCTTTATTATACGGAAAAGTTTAGCGAAGAGCCGGCGTTAGGAAAAACTAGTCGAAACAATAAAATTTTGAATCCAAAACAATCATCTAAATAAACTCTATTTTAGTATAAAAATATCAACTAAGCATGTATTCCAATCGCTCTGTAACAGCTTCAAGTTATATTTGTTGCGTTTAATTCGATTGCGCGTAGGCCGTACCTGCAGGAAAAGTTTGTACGAGGATAAGGAAACAGGGACAGGGGCGAGAGAAGAGGGAACAGGACTAGATTTATGGCGCCATTTCCCCCCTGTAATGAAACTCGGCGCCCCGCCAGTGATTACAACCTAATGAGAATGCAATTCGATTTTTGGTATCGGTTCAGGTTAATAGTTAAGTTCCGTTGCCTTGGAAACCCAATGGGCCCCGACGAGATTGGAAAAGTTGACGCAAATCGTAAATTTATATTTGCAAAACACCCTTCCGCTAATTCGTATGGGATATATCGAAATGCCATTAAAATTCCATAACGAGCGCTGGATATTTTACCGCTGTACTCGTTGAAGTTTTCAGTTTTCATGCCGTTGTTTTCGCGGTCTCGCAACGGCTGAAGTCGCCATTAATGAAAATTTCATGTGAAGGGGACGTGTAAATATCCTGACAAATGTACGTCATCCACACAAATGTAACTAACAAAATGTTGAAGTCATAACCACTTATGCCCGCCGGCGGCGGCAACAACCCTGTTAATGAATTATATTAACCGCCGACACCGCCTTGCAGGACCGGTTTTCGTGCCCTTTTTACCGGCCATCACAAAAACTGGCCCTTCGAAAAAATTTATATAATTACGGTCTATCGTTTAGTAGCCCATAAATTATGAAATTCTATTAGAAGCAGTAAAAGAAGGCAGCGAAAACAATAAATGTTTGACGAACATTTCCCGAATACATCGAAGAGATGCTCCCGCAACCGACATGCAGATTGTTTCAATAAAGCGGAGTGGCAGCCCGACCAGCAACAATAAGAAGAGCCGAAGAAGCGCCGCGTTTTGCAATTCCGCTGACGATAAGAGAGCAAAATTAAAGATTTCAAACGCAGGAAAAATCCACGTCTGGCAGCTGGAATCTTTCCTTCGGGCGCGCTGACAGAGAAAGTGAGAGGAAAACGCGGAAAACTCGATGTGTTCGCGATAAATCGCAATTGCACGATCGCTTCCCGTCTAATCCGAATTTCCTGCTTTGTACCTGCGTTCGCCGGAAAATAGAATACTCTCATCCCGGATTTAGTACTCAAATATACGTTTATACTTATCTACTCGAATCGCCTGGAAAGAGATTTTTCAAAAATTTCTATTAGTATTACTTTTATCGTTAACACATTATTCCATAATTTTGCATTAAAACAAACAGGAAACTTCAGCAAGTAATAGTACCACCAATTCCTGCTGGATTATAAAAAACATACCAAACATACAAAAGCACTTAAAATCGAATTGGGGGGTGCAATTTTCCACCGCCGTTTCTAATAAGGTTGCTTTTCTTACGGTCCGCAACGGTCCGTAAGCAGGAACGTGTCTGGCATGGAAACGGGGCCTCAACCAGGGGGAGCCGCCGTCTCTTCGGCTCCTGAGGCGCGTCGAGTACAATTTATAAACAACAAAACAAGACTCATTTAACCGTTCGCTATTGAACTAACTATCGGCGGGGCAATGAGCTTCGAACTACTTTGCATTACCATCGCCGGAGCTTAAATCTCCCTAATCGGAGTTCTCCTGCTCCGCATATATAAAGCGCTTAACGTTATAAGTCAACTACATCACCGTAAGGTCCCTTATTATTGTTAATAAATTTCGCCAGGAGGTGGAATTAATTGAATCCGAAAGGTATTGGTATGGATTATTGACCAAACCAAGTCTATTGGTGCAAAAAAGATGTATTGGTTTCTAACAAGCATCAGGAAGAGCCCAAGGACTAACTACCTAGTACCTATAAAAATTGATTGGGGGTATCAGAAAGGGAGCAAAAGTCCAGCCGAATGGAATAAAGGGTAAAAATTGTATACTGATAAGGATAACGATCCTGCTTGTCGAAAGAGACGAGCCGGGCGAAAACTACCGCCTCCACTACGCGTTTAGGGGTAGTAGTTCCGAGCGCGGAGTCCCGAGCACGGTCTCATCCCCGTACGGCCCGTCGAGGGAGGGGGAAAAGGATCATTCACGGACGGCAGAGGGTGCTATGCTGTGACTAGTCGGCGATTCGATTCCGTTTTCGGTTTCAGGCTTTCAGTGTCTCGCGTAGTCCGGAGAGTGCCGCATGCGGTCGGCGTCGTGTTCGCATCCACGAGGCCGTTTTTGAGTTTTTGGTTTGTTCGGTTGGAGAGAAGTGCGGTGGCGATTCGGGGGCAGCTCCGCTGGAAAGCACAGGTGACTATCGGGAGAGAGCGGATTTTTTTTTTGGGTGGATGCATGCGAGTGATGAGATTCGATGATTAGTGGTCGGCGAGCATGCTAGGAAGGGTTTGACCCGGAGATTTTGAGGGTTGATTGAGCGAATTGCTGAATTTTGATGGGAGCAGGGGTTAAAGACCGCTGGTTTTTTTTTCTGTTGAATCACATATTAATTTTTTGATTTTTTGATTTTTTTTTTGGAAAACGAATTTCAACTCAAACTGGCATGCTTTGAAAGTGTATTTTTACTTATAGATTGTTTCGATAAATTTATTATGTAATGTAATTTACAATGGGCGCTATATTTCATTAGTGGGAGTTTTTTACTGCTTAATTTTTAATGCGTGTTTCAACGAAATCAATTATACCAATAAATTACATTAATATACCTCCACCTACACCTACTCTTATTAATTCGTAACATGCACAAAGTATCCCACCTGATGGGTAAGATTTTACTGGGGTAAGATAAGTAAAAAAATACCACCCGAACCAAAAAAATATAAAATAAAAAATAGGCAAAAATTATAAGCATTATTTAATCTAGAAAAATATTGAAAAGCGTTCAATTTTTTATGCTCAGTTCACTATGAAATCTTAAAATTTCCATCACCACAATGTAGAAATTTTTTAATCTCATTGGTCTCAGAACGCTCTGTGCTTGTTTGTCTTGTAATCCCTAACTCGTAATTAGACTTCTGAACAAAATTTTCCAGTTCGACCACTTAGCGGGCTGATGGTAGGAAATTCGTTAGCAAGGCCTTCAACTATATTCGTTCGGAAGCCAAGAAATGCTTCGATCTATTATCTCCTCCAGATCTATAAGGGCGTTTCCGATTCTAACAATAACAACTGCAGTTAATTGGCTGTCGGTTTTCTAAATTTAGATTGTTTTCGACCATTGTACAGCTCTCATTACGATTCTTCATTTCCGAGGATTCCACAAAATTCGTTATTTAGCTAACAAACTCGTCGAGAAACGTTCCGTATGTGCCAGAAATCGAGAATACTATTGGAAACGATCAAATAAATATTAATGTTCGTAGCTATCTAAATAGCATTCCAAAAATGTACAAACATCAACAAGAATTTTTAAAGGGAAATAAATGATTACATATTAATCAATCTGTTATCGGCGATATAAACCTGATTAAATAAAGCTCAGTGAAAATCGGTTTTTTTTTCTAAATTATTGACCATTTAATGATTGCGGCGCTTCTTACAAAAGAAGTAAAAGGAAAAGTATAAATAACAATTCATTCGGTTTATACGTGGGGTTTATCGGCCAGACTAGTCTCGGTTACGGCAGTGGTTGTTAAAATAAATCGTGGGTTTTATTGCATTTTAAAAATAAATTTCCACCTCAAGTGTTTCCTTATCTTATCGACCTTTCGTGTGAAATAATGCAGCTATTTTTCCTATTTTAAAAATGAAATAATCTCCGATAACTGCCGATAATTAGATATGATTTTATTGCACAAAAGTTTCTTCATCCTTTTGCTGCAGCTAGTTTTCTTGTTCAAACATAAATTAAGTTATCTATTTGACAAGGTAGTTGTGCAAGATTAGTAAATATTTTATTAAAAACGAAGAATCTTATCGCACGCTCTCCGAAATTACACGTATTTTCTTTTCCGCTTGCAATATAAATAAGTTAAAAATTTTTAATTGGTCGAAACTACCTACACAAGTGTACCCAGTTAATTCAATACCGTTATATTTGCTAGGAGCAAATAATTAAATCATATAAACCATCGTTGCACCGAATGAAATTTATAGACTTCTAATTTAAGTACGGCACATACACCAGTGCATTGTTAGAAATGATATATTAGGAATATCAGGAATGCTCGCTGGTAGAAACAACTGAGAAGAATAGGAGCATGTCCTGGGTTTATTTGTTATGCAGCCAAGACCTACTGTTAGTCCGGGTAGAACATGCACAAACAAAAAATAGGGAAATATTTTTCAGTCTATATTCTCACAGTTTCACTCGTTAATTTTTTCGTTACACTAAAAGACCTACGTGAAATTATAATTTCTGATGTGTCTCACAATGGTTATTGTAATAACTGTGACTCCGGGGAACAGAAATCAATTTCTATCATTTCTATCCAACGTATGACTAAAATAGATAACAATAGACGAAAATATTGGCCCCCATCGATAGATCGAGCATTTCCGATACAAAGTTGCTATTCAATGTTGTCCCAGGGAATCATAGCGTACTTTTGTACACACACAGAGCCGAATTAGCCCAATTCGATCAGGTACTTCTGCTTTATTTTGCATAAAAGTTCAATTAGAATGCTTCGAAATGCCGGGAATTTTAATTGGAATTTAATCCTCCCTCTAATTGATATACTTAACTCAATAAAAATTTATCGGAAACGGCCAGTTCTCAAGTTATTTAATTTCATCCGCGGAATTCTGGGCGTGCTGGGGTGACGATAAGGGTGTTTTTTTATTCAAAAAATTTTTTTTCTATAGTCCTGCGCTGGATCCACCCCGATTGCGATTGTTTAGCGCGGTATTCGCAAGGGGTGGTAATGCGAATACGAAATACGAAATAGGGGCAGATCGTAAATCCTGATAATGCTTCGATTACCGCAAAACCAGAAATATGACCGGTCGGACGTCCACGTGGATAATAATGCTTCGATGTATGTCTGGGATGGCGTTTTGTTGAAAAAAAAATACCTGGATTTATGTCTACGTTTGAGCGCCCTGAGAGCGATATTGTCCCCTTTAATAAATGTTCTTGTAAATTTTTTATGGAGTTTAAAGAACCATTTACGATGTATCTTGTATAACAATGTGTTACATGAAAAAACAGATGTTTTAATTAATTAATTGAACGAATTATAATTGCTTTTACGAGATAGAATTACTAGAAAAATGAAGGCGCCAATAAAATTGAACTTATTTGCATAGAGAATTAAGAATCACAAACAATTTAATATATGTAATTCGAAGTTATTGACTTGATATTTTTTTCGGTAAAGTTTCTTCAGTATTTTCTACTTTCAGGTTAAATTAATTAACATCATTCTCGGGAGATTTATTAAAGTTTCGTATCCAATAAAAAACGCTTTGAAAAACTTGTAATTATTAATATGTAAATTGTAAACTATAAATTCGATATACAGAAATATTTACTACTATGTAATTTCAGTAATAAACGTATCAATTAAATTTAAAATTCCGGCTTCATACGCACTTGAACGTATCAATTTATATGTAAATTTCCGATTTTTCCAATAAAGTGGGTAATACACACTACTTACTTTCGACCTAAAACTTTTTTAATGACCGGCATTAAATAAATATTGATAAATATGTAAAAATATATGTCGTAAATCACGTGAACGGTTTTATTTCAATCTTTCGTCGCTTCTGGAATTATGCTGCGTTATGAATTGCGTTTAAAAACTGGTTTCTTTCACGTTTTCTCGACGTTTACACATCCAAAAAGGCGTTATGAAACGCCTAGACGCAATTTAAAATAAACAGGATGGTCCAAAAATAAATGAAAACGTTGTGAAAAAAAAATCATTTGGCAAAATCAACAAACGAATTTAATTAGAAAGTAAGTGCTTTGAACTCTACAACTTCAGTTCCGACGAAATTTTAAAGAGAATACTTAATATCATATATTTTTATTAGTGCTTATAAGTGCCTATATACCTAAAGATATATTTTTCTAGGTAGTTTCTGCAAGGCTTAATTTTTATTTTTTATTTTTAGTCTTTCTTCATTTTATGTTCCAGTAATCTTTTGTGTTAGTAGATTTCAAAGGCTTCTTTGGCTTTGTGGTGGAGCCGATGATTTTTATAAAGCCTTTCCGAGGGGAAAATTAATTAACTAAAATATTAGAAACGAACGAGCTCGATAAAGAAATTAATAAAAATTAGTCTCTGTTGTCGAGAGGTGCTTGGGTACTTCTGTTTTCCTACACAGCCGATAAAATCAAATCAATGTACGCTTTTTAGGTATAAGGGAAACTTTAAAAACACAAATTTTTAACTTATTAGATAAATCGATCGATCAAACAAATCAAATGAATTAATTGAACTTTAGTAATATGTTGTGCATGATTGTTTTCTAATTATTCTGTCAGTAATGATGACGGATTAATTCTCTTTTTCTGCTCTATCAACTTCAATGTATCGACGATTTTCGATTCATTCAAATGGATAGTAATCATGCGAGAAATATGTTTACATACCGCTGTCAAACGATGTGATTCCAATACACTTATATTATTTTTTATTTTTCAGCGTAACCACCGCATGGAAAAATCAACCGCATATCCAACGCAATGAATTATTAACGCAACTCTAATAAACAAAAATGCACCTGTTATCGATTTTCACCTAATGACTGTACCCGTACAAATAACCTTATTATGACTGGAGTGCAACAGTGGGCAATAAACAGTTTAATGAAATGTAAAAAGTGCGCCGGAGATTCCGAATAGAAATTTCTGCGAGAAGAATTCCACGATGGATTGGTCTTCGGTCCTTCGACAACTAGCGATCTGCGCTTGTCTGCACTTAGCTAAAGGTAAGTCGCTGGAAATTTCATTCCCGAATCGAAATCGCGTTGAATGATTCAATCTCTCCTAATGATCCGCGCGTTAAATTGATCCATCAATTTCGATTATAATTCGAGCGAGATTTATCTGTCGGGTTTTCGATCGGACAATTTAATTCACGTATTGCCCATAAATATGATTTGTCCTTTGCGGATTCGATACCGGTGGGGCTCGCAAAGTCGCGTTCGATGAAAATTATTATACCGCAAAGAGAATAACAGCGCGATACGGTCGTTGCCAAATAATCAGTTTCTAAATGCGATAAATTCTAAGGCTTGTGCATCACTCGTAGAGGTCCGAGTTGCTCGGCTTGTCGTCCTTTTGCGACCGCAAATCGAGGACAACGTCGTCTTTAATGCTTGCACAAATATTTGAAAGCATCCGTCTCTCGATCGGTTCCATCTGTGTTTGTTCTGTAAATTGAATTTTTAATTATGGCAAAGTGAGGCACATAAATCAAAGGAATTGTAAAGTTTCTATTGACATTGAAAGCAAATTGAGGTATTTTTCTTTCATTGCCGCGTGAATATTTAAAAAGTATCGGTTTCCCATGCGCGGTATTCTCGAAACTCGGTGGGTGCTCGAATAAACATGTTCACGTCGACTACCAATCGATGAAGATGAAGATGTCATTGAATTGCTTGTTTATTTGTATACTTGCTTCGTGAGGTGTTTGTATAATACCTACCACAGATTCGTTTGTTTACTGTTTACACCTTAAGAATCATCGCTTCTCTATAAACTTCAGTCTATTCGACGAATTTTTCAAAAACCGGCGGAAACAAACAATGGGGAAATTCCCCGCGGATCCCGACTTCCAGCCATTTACTAATGACAAAAAATCGCTTTCACCTCTGGAAATACACTCCGCACCATTAGAAACCTTATCTTGATAAATAACAAATGACTGACCGGAGTTCCGGAGTTGTACGAAAGTTGTACTAAAGTTTTAATCGACTAATTAGTGTTGTACGTGTCCGTACAGCGACCTCTATCTCCGACAAACAAATTAAATGTGTACAAGATTAATCCCGCAGATAAGTTACCTTCGTATATTAAAATTAAATTGTTATAGCCGTCCTGATTTGACACCGGCGATAGGATTTCGCGTTTAATTTACGAGAGGCTCTAACTGTAAACTATATGTAAGCGCATATATTCTGTACCCACAACAATGTTTTCATAGATACAGTGCACGTGTGTAAAATACAAAATTGCGCCTGCTAGGCGTTCTTGTTTATACTACCCTGTGTACTAAGTTAATGGTGATGGATTATCGTGATTTGCGGGAAAAATCGAATGAATGGGACCTCCGGTAATAACACGCGTATGCAACAGAAAGACAAATCAGTAGACGTTCGACGCCTCTACGTTGCGTCTGGGCGATTTGTATCGGTCCTGGCTATCTTTAGAAGAAGATATTCTACCCACCCTCGACGAACAATGGCGATCATTAATTTCTGGCGGTACAACCGCTGCAGTTACACCCGTTTAACGACGTTTCGAGACGAAACGCCGCTCTATCATCTCATTCCTCGCCTTTAACTGCGCAATTATACAAAGCTGTAAGTTTCCCGAAGTCGATCGAAGCACCTGCACGAATACATTTAACCAAAGTTCGTTTTAACACCCGACGATTAGGAGTTAATGAATTTCATTTTATTTTTCACGACTGGCTATCATTTATCAAGAGATGATGTTATCTGGCCGGGATGGTTTTGCGGTCGAAAGAAGATTTTTTCGGGGTCGCGACGAGGGTAAAAAATGATTTAAGATAATTTATCCATTTCGGGAGACCGGCTATCTGAAGTTTAAGGCCGTGGACAAATACAAATGATGGGCCGGTTAATGTTCATTAGTGTGTACAAGTGGTATTAATGGGAATAATTATTCATTTCGACCGTTTTCGCTTTTATTAAAAAAATCCGATTGTTGGGATTTTTATTTTGGCTTTTTCGCTCTTCCAGTAATCGAGTATAGTTTTTTTAATAGGGTAAATTGCAGTTGAACTCCCGCGACTCAAATTAAGCTCGAAACGAACGAACGAGAAAACTGGCGTTCTTAGAAAATCGCGAAAACAACTTCAGAAATACATTTTATCATACTTCCTATCTAACGTAATTAACCAAATAAGCAAAAAAGCGAACGAGCGACGTTAAAATAAGTAAAAAAACAACGGGAATGGCAGTTCACATCGGTAAGCATTTCAACTCAGGAAACGCCGTTAGATTTAGCTGTCAAGATATCTTCGCCAGTTTCTTGGATGTTACACTGAAAATAATTAATATTCGATGCGTTTTTATTGGAATTTTATTTTAATGAGTTCTCGACGATTTCTTAAAAATAACCTTCAATGATAATTAATTTTTCTAGGAAACCTAGTCTAGTAGATTCCTTATACATATACCTACCCTACTATTTTTAATTTATTCGTATAAAAAACGCGATAATGCCACTTTTACCAGTGTACAGTAGTGATATATTGTGAAATAGTTCCCTTTCAGAGCGTGTACTTCTGGTTTTATTGTAGAGTTTATTTTTTACCGATTTGGCGAATTTCTGGCGAAAAAGATTCCTGTTTAAAGAAAACCTTTCCCATTTTACGAGAACGCTCGAGCTGAAAAGAGGTTTCCCGGAGATTTGGATTATTTGCGAGCTAAACAGAAATAAAAATTTACCCAGTAGAAATAAGGAAACTTACACAATTGAATAATAGTACAACTTTAACTAAATCTTGTAGTAGTAAGTAGTGTTAGTTTTTTTTTTTCTTTCATTTTCCCGTCTCAGTAATTTAATTCAAAATCCAACCGCACATTTGCCTAAACAAAACAGTAACACGCATTATATTACCCTTAAACTGGCGTTTATCCGGTTCAGTCCGTGGAAAATTTAATCAACGACTCCTTTGTCTTCATAAAGGTGAAAGATTGAGTAAACGCTAGCCGAGTCCTAAACTCAGATGAACCTTAAACTCGGATTTCGGACATGCATATTTAATTCGAATTAAAGATTTATAGGATTCCCATTCTCCTCGTCGTTTCTGCAGTTTCCGATTCTCTCCCCTTTTTCTCTTTCCCTGCGATCCCAATCTTTTTACTAATTCAGGCTGGATTTGATGTTGACGTTATACGGGTGTATATTCATCCTCTCCTGTCCGGCTGTTTGTTTACTTTTTGACAGTAGCCGCAAAATGAATTTTGACCCCGCATCAAAAATTCGTACGCAATGAAAACATTAATAAATACAATAGGATCGCATTTATGTGTATAATACGATGGGTTAGTTATATTAACGTATAAATGTTGTATATCTTTGGGGAAATCTTAACGAAACAACGTAAATAAATCCGTAAAATCGGTCCATAAATCCAAAAACAATATTTGCGCAAAGCGACGTCTAAACTCCCCACTTGGGAGGATAATTTCGCACAGGTATTACAAATAACCTGAATATGTATAAGTAAGGCATGAAGATAATTCCACTTTCCCTTAAATAAAGGGAATAATTAATTTGGTCTCGGGTTTAGGCACAGTTGGGTTAATAGTCTACCTATTACTTTTCAAGGATTTACCAACCTTGTTTGGCTTTAATTATACGACCATTATTCCCGGATACACATTGTTTTTAGTTAAATAAACGCTTTTGGGTATCAATCCAGAGCAAGTTCTCATGTATAATAACTTCGCTGGTCATCAATTGTAACCTAATTTAGGTAGGTATATTGTAAAGATTTCTACTAAACATAAATTATTTTAAAAATTCAAGCTATAACATAACGCATTATATCGTTGAAATCCATTTAAAAATGTATGTTAGCATCGTCGGTAAGGGCTAATAAAAGCGATCCCCCAAATATAGGAAACCGGATTTATTCGTCCAATATTCCTCCCCGGTCTTACGGTAAGTCATAGCTGCATTAGCAATTCGCAGTCCTACAACGTATCAATTGCAAGAAGAATGCCCACTTAAGAATCGCAGATATCCGAGAGATGTGTCCCAAAGACAATTCCCTTATATGCAATAAATCTTGAGCAAACAGTAAAACAAAGAAGCCAGGCGTCCCTTTTCTTCGCATCCACTCTTACAGGGATGTACTCGGTTGATGAGGCGGGAAACTTTAATTAATTAATCCCCGATTATTTGTGAATTTAATCTCGAGTGCACTTGTAGGCAACATATTTTCCACGACTTTTTAAAAGTGCTTGAATTATCGGATATAAATTTTCTACCGCATTTACATAAATTTTATAAAAATTTCTGGAGACTGTTCCACACGATTCTAAAAGAAGATCATCTAATCGATGTACTCCGGTGAAAGTTTCTGGCTGAAAATTAATTATGATTCACGGCGGATTCGGTTCTGGAAAATGTCTGGATCGCCCGCTGATACTAAATGCTGACGTTATTGGATAAGAACGCGCATTCCAGAACAAAAAGCTGGCAATATAGTGGAGTCGCTGTAGGGGCGTTTGTCGTAAAGTTTGATTTTCCCACTAGCATCCGAGAATTTTAATAATAATTAAACAATTAATTTGGAACGTTCGAGGCACTTCGTACGTCGTCGAAAATTGGATCATTAACTAGATTTTCAGAGATTTCTCGAGCGAAACGGATCCTATTATGCATTTACTTCACTCGACAAAAGACTTAGGTAATATTCGTCCTCAGCGAGCATAAAAAAGGTTGCGACTTGATTTCTTGGTCGGCTAGCTCACAATTACCTTCTTCCACGAATATGCGCTGAGGAATACTTGGCAACTCTTTGTATCGGGGGAGCAGCTGGTCCGGTCCTTTTCATCGTCCCTTTTATAAGGGCCTCCGTGTTTTATACTCTTACTTTTACGGGTAGGTGGGAAACGGCGGCACATTAAAAATAAAAATTTACTATTCTTGCGCTTCGTATTTAGGGCAAAAGGGACCGGAGTTATCGAAGTTAAAAGCTTTCACACTTAGCCGAGCGGCGTTCGGGTGGGTGGAGAACTTCTGCGTTATGGTGCTCGACTTAAGACAATGAGGGTTTCGGGGATCGTCGGAAATTCCCATGAAATTGCTTCCAAAGGACAATCTGTTAGGGTCAGGATGTTGTGACTCCCGCGGATCCTGCATAGTAATATCTGTACAGTATTGGGAAATTTATGTGCAATCTTGGAATCCTATTTAATTAAATGTTTTTGGGGTGCTGAATTGCAGTCGAATTTACATTTTACGGTCCCGATAAAATTTATGCACCTACATCTCGTAAATACTACATTATACATGTATAAAAATCGAGTATAAATAAACTCCGCCGCTCCACCCCTGCACATAATTCAACAATGCTATTATAAGTAAGTTGTCTGTCGGGGTATTCTCGTACCGTAGTTAGGTATACACATGCAAATAATGGCAGTTTTGTTTGGCGAGATACGCTTTTCATCATGGAAATTGGCGATCAAATATATAGCCACTTATGGAAAGCAGGAAAGTTCAAAGTTTCCTTCCGCCGGCGTTTCAAGTTTTCGGATGTAAGTTCGGCGGCAAAGGAAATACGAGGAATACGGCGAGGCTCGTTTTTGCGAATTAAAAAAGAATACTGAATCGATAAAATGTACATTATACCAAACAATTAATAATTGATATGTAATTTTCTATACTATACATCAACAATTTAATTGTAAATTGTTAAGATGAAACGACGCCGATCTTTTACTGAGAATAATTTAATGTTTTTTCTTATTACTTATGTGTTGTTATAATTATACCCAACAAGCAAATCGAGATGTTTATTAACTGGGTCTTTGTCCCATTGATCTCATTGAACGCGATAAGCTAATCAATCAATTAACCAGACAAACGTCCAGTTAATTATACTACTTGGTTATCGCAGATTGTGGAATTATCTGTTTCTGTACACTGAAATATACGTATCAGGTTCCCTTAAAATTTCATTTTTTTGTTATCCACTTCCTGGTTTTTGTTAGACTATTTTTTGCACGTTTATCAAACAAAATTAAATTTTCCTTTCACGCAGCATATTCGAAGTTTACCTTCCGGAGAGTATCTAATTTTTTCGCCAAGAAAACTGCATTTGCGAGCACATTTTCCTCCGCATAACATTCTATTCGTGTCCATCCATGTTTAACCTTCTGCTTATGCCTGTGTACTTCTCCTAATTGCTTTTAATAAAGAGCCAATTTCATTGTACATATAATATCCACAAAGTTGGAATTCAACTTGCAGTATCTGGGATATATTCATTCGTTGGCGTGTATCAGGAATTCGAGCAGAATTAGAATACCTATTTCGCTAATGGACGCTGCACAAGATTTCCTTTCGGGATATAAGAAAGTTTCGCTTGGAATTAGAAACATAAATTTTGAGTTGCGTTTGTTCGTTATGAGGGATGAAAGATATATCGCTATTGAAGTTTTCAATTTTATTACAGTTTCGTGTTTATGTATTTCGAGGAGACGGGGAAGTTTTAACCCAGAAATACGTTTTTGTATAAGATGGAAGTGGGTCTATTAAGAATTCTTCTTCCGTTAATATATTCTTTTTATATTTACTTATTTGCATTTGAATTATTGATAGAGCCATTAAGCTTTTAGATGCTACTTTTAGTGAAAAATGTCTCCTTTGATTTTCGACAAAGTATACTTTTATCGATTTTATCTTAATAGTCACCCCATTGTTGAAAATGAATACTACTCTTTTACTGTGCATTATTAAGTTTTTATTCAATGAAAATAACCACCCGCAGTGAAGCCTTTTAAAAAATAACGCTGCTTTCTTTGATAATCTCAATTAAAATTTGAATAGATTACATCGAATGTAACAAAAGGAGGTACGGACCCAAAGGGCGCAAAATATAGACTCAAAAACCTTTTGAAAAATGATAATACTTCCTAAAAATATAGTCTATAGGCTTACGTTTGTATATTGAGTTAATTACCAAAAATATTTTGTAATTAGCTATTGTTTGTGGAATTAGCTACTATCGAAATTGAAATTGTATTAAGTGCATGAAAATTATAAGTGAAAAAAGTGAGATTTCATGTACTTAGGTTTGACATATTTGAGCTCATGTACTAAATTTCTTCTAAAATATGATAAAGCGTTGCGGTGGTAACAGAGACAGATGGACACGTGCCCTTTTTGTCGGAAATGTATCGAATTCGGTGCCCTGCCTGACTTTATCCACCAGGTAAAGTATATAATTATGTAAAATAATGTAATACATCAGATTAGTAACCTTTTGTATACGCTTTTTTTGTACGAAGGGTCGTGAAAAGAGCTATTCTAATGCCCTGCATTGTTGCTTATTATGCTTTTTAAGTACTTACAAAAGATTTGGATTGTAGGAGGAACACTAAAAGCATGGGCGTTTTTAATTATTAGTAAGCGCGGCTTAAAAAACGTATTTATAATACGCGAGTTTTTCTACGAAATATTCACCAGTAATGTACAAAAAAATAGGATTCATTTAATGGTTAATTTGTTAATCATATGCTTGCCATGTGGACGGCGCCGGATTCTCCCATATGCGTGTGTGAACGAAACAATGCGAGATACGGGATCCCCGAAACCCATTCGAACACCGCTCGATGGATTCGAATTTACGATAGTTTTTTTCACGCCGGTCGTGAGTATTAATAATCTTCAAAGAAGCGCCATATGTAATCGCTTCGGAGCCGACATAAAAACTCCATTAAACAGTGTTAATATCTGCCCGGCGTAGCGACATTGAAAAATGCTTGGATTTCAGAGATAATGTATAAATATTAGCGTTTTTTGCGACGTTAAAACGTCCGATAAATCCCGTCTTCGGTCCCGAATATTAATCAAACAAAAACGGAAAACAATCCATATTTCCAGCGCGTCCCCGGCGCGCTCGCCAATACGCCAAACAATAATAAATCAAGCATCTAGGAATTGCCTTGTTTCCCAAAACGCTAATTGAGCCATCGGAGAGACGGGATGAAGCGCGGCGAAGGAAGTCCATCCATTTCATTTGCGCCCGACGTCGTTTATCAGTCGCTGCTATCGGAATAATTTAACAGTGTCGACAAATGTGCACTATTATTCAAAAGCAACTGCTACTGGAGCCGGCCCGGATGAGGGTCTGACATCTCCGAATACGCGCAAGTTGCTCTATGCGCGGTTTTCGGTGACAAAACCGAGAAATATTCGCGATTTAAAATTCTGCTAAATACTCACGAATAAGCCGGGGACAACGTGGTTTGGTGGAGGGAAGAAAGTTGGGAAGTTGCGGTGATAGAGAATTTTGTAAAACTGGATTATTTACGATGCTGCAATTGTTACAAAAGGGTCGTGTTTTTGAACGGATGTAAATTGGGTGCCAAAGGGATTGTAGATTTTAATCCTTTAGGTAAATTGGGCACAGAGTCCCCGGAAAATAACCATGCAAAAATAATTCTTTTGATGATTGAGAATAGAGCAAAGTATTTTCATGCACATATTCTCTACTTGTGTTCTTTCCCAATGTAGGTAATAAATATATTTCTGCGCCCAATTTACTCCCGTCTATTTTTTTGGAGGATTTGTAGGATTTTTGCTGGAGAAGGGATTTTTATTTGGTAGTTTAGTAATCATGATATGTGAGGATTTTATTGCAATTTGTGAAGTTTTATCCAAGATTGTCGTTTCGGTTACATTTTTAGGATGTTTTTCAATATTTTTTGACAATTTATTCAGAATTAGAGGTTCTTTTAATAGTCAATTTCGGTCATTTAACGGTTTTAGTTAATTCCAAATTTTACGAGTTTTCATTTAGGGTAGGGCGGGGCTAGTTGAGCATACGGGTAAGTTGTGCAATCGAAATATCTCGCAAACTATTCACCGTACGCATAAACATCTTATGGCGGAAAGAAGGGGTCGGGGGAGACCTAATCACAGAGCTATTGCAAGTGGCGCCTCGACAAGCGAGTAAAGCCCCCGTGCATTTTGTTTTTTTTGTGACCAAAAAGTAAAAACGTCGTCTATCGCAAGTTTTCGTCTGTATTAGTCAAATATTATCCGTTTTCAATGAGGTAAGGGTTAATATTCCAAAAAATTATTGTACTTTTGATATGTAGAGATGTTCTGGTTATAATTCTTACGATTTCTTTATGACCTCACTTTTATTTTAAAATTGCGGGTTGGGGTTAGTTGAGCAACTACTGCGAAATTTACCAGGAGAAAGTTGGATTCACTGCCAAGCTTGCAGGGAATGGGCACAAATAAAATGTCTTCCAGGTGCTATGGTCTTACTTTCATTTGTATTAATTGCAACAGTAACAACGACCAAAACTTGCTAATATATTATTAATATTTTTTTAAGCTATTTAATTCTGATTTTAAACATAAAGCTCGTAAATTACTTTAAGTTTTGTTGTTTTGTCACTAAATCACAATAAATAAAGAGATGATTATAAAAATAAACATATCCTATATGTAAACATACCGTTGCTCAACTTACCTCACCTATGGGGTACATTGAGCATACTTGACTTTCTGCATTTAAACAGCTGTAGCTCTTAAATTCAACTAGTTACAAAAAAGTTACTATGGACACTTTTGTTAAGGGATAAATTACTAATCCATCAAGCCACATAACAAGTCATTCACACATATCATTGATGAGCTATATCCGCTAAAGTGAAAAGTTGCTCAACTAGCCCCGCCCTACCCTACACCGAAAATCTAAAGGAAATTTCCGGATATTCGTTTATTGTGAAACAACGCAACAGAATCTCGTAAATGATCGTAAAACTATACCAGAACATCTGTAAACACATCGTATAATCCCTGCCGTGCGCGTTATTATAAATTAGCGTATAAATTTCCACATTCGTCACGCTGACAAATTAATGGGAAAAATTTTAAAACGCTCCGACGTGTTAACGCCTCCGATTAGAAAGTCCCATTACCGGAAAATACGTTTATTAAACATAGTGAAACAACATTGTAATTAATTCAATTAATTTCCAATTTTCACAACTAAATTAGCATGTAAAATTTATATTTTTTTAGTGTGTTTAATAAACTTTTGCACCGAATTTAGTAATTGTATTTTCAGGATTCATGTTGATAAATTTCATAATACAATTCATACTATATTAATCTAACACCCTGTATAAACGAATTGCAGGATTAGTAAGTACCAGAAGGTGTAATGTTACACATCATGAAAATATATTGGAACATTATTCATTATTAATCAACTGGGTTATGGAAGCAATAACAGATGCTGATGGCAATTTCTGGATATGTGAAATTTTAAAAACTCGCGCTGCAAACAAACTTTAGGCGTTAATAGGCCTGGGCAAATTGTCAATTAAATAGCCGATGCTGGAATTTTCAGTTTTTTCGCGATTTCTGTTAGACGCTTTCGACGTCCGAGTTCGAAATTTACAATTTCCGAATGCTCAATCGAGGGAAAATAGGTCAATCTATCGGTAATCATTTTTCGAATTGTTGCTCGATCGACTTCAGCTGCATACGTGAACTAAAATTTCCATGAATGGGCCTTGTCAGGCCTATAGAATTCACGTCGAACTACCCAAAGCGTTTTCATGTTAATATCGAAATCGAATAGGAGCCTCACAACAACAACACTGGCATTATATGCGCGAGTGTCTTACAATAGACCGATTTTATTCGTTGCATTTGGAACAAATTAATAAAACTGCGACTACAACAAAGCATTCGAATTCTCGTTAGAATCGGGCATTCACAATCAATTTCATCCGAAGCAAGTTTTGGTATTCAAATGGCTTTCGTTCATGCATAATTTATAGCAAAGCGATAAGATAGAAACACTCTTTTTAATTTTGTAACATTGTTTGATTTATCCGAATCCGTGGACATTAAACCCCGGGCAACGAACGCCGATTAAAAGATAACACTTCGGAAAGTTGGCAAACGAGGAATGCGACTTTTCCAAGAGGAGACATTGAAAAGTCGAGTCGAAAAATTATAATTCGATTAAATTTTAGGAGCGTTGGAGACGCGCCAGAGGCATTTCCATCGGAGGCGATAAATTTTATAACGCAATAACGTCCATCCTTTTGGAAAAACAACTCGCAATTCGTACTACATTAGTATAAAAATCTTTTTTGCTAAAAAAATACGGCGTAAAACGAGCGTAGTATTCAAGAAGCTATAATTAACTCTTCCATTACCTCCCATTATCTCCATTATTCCAGAATTAATTCCCTTGTAACAGCCGATGGTAAAAAGTAAATAAACCCTAATGGCCGAGTCTTGTTTCAACTAGGTGCAAAAATAGTCCGTATCCAGCCCTTTCGGCTCGTAGATAATTTTAAAATATTATCTTTCTAGCGCAAATTCGCGACCTCCACTAATTGTTTCCTGAAAAACGTAGGCCCATTGTTTTCGAATTTCCGCCAACTGCTGGAAAATATACAACGTATTAAAGTTTTCTGCGCTTCCACTCCACTAACTGAATAATTAGTGAACCGAGCAGCCAGTCGAAATGAGCAGCATCGGCCTCAAAAATTATCCGCTATTCCAGAATTATCCTCGTTTTAACTGTTTATACTTCGATTCGACCAATTTCGCTACCGCACCATCGTGTTTCGGCTACATAGGAATTTTAATCTAATGCATTGGGATTGCAGAATGTACTAATTCATTCGAATTGTTTCTCTACATTAAAATAATTATCCAGGAAATGAAATTCCGATTACCTACCTACTAATAAATTTTTATACGCTCGTCTTTTTATCGTGCATATTACTTTTATATAATAATCAACTTATAAGGTTTTAGAATTTCCCAACAGGTTTTACCGCGGATATTTATTTTCTTAAACTCATGTAGAGTTTGCTGGAAAGAAAAATCTGATTTATTATGGCAAAGGTCGGTTCTGGTTTGTTCGGGCCGGGTTTCTAACTTTTTAAAATTCCCTCTGGAAACTCGGTGCTCGTCAACTTTATAATGACCATTGATGTTTCTGAAAATTCTGGAAATTCTACGAGGAATTATGTCAAGTGACTCCGGTATAATGAGAAAGTTTTGATTTACCTTCCGTTCCTCGAGCTACTTGAATTCCAGGGAATTGTTAGACGATGTTATCAATTTGTTAATTATGTTTAAGAATTTGTTGAAAATTGATGTGGAGATGTGGAATAGTAAAAGAGATGTTTGTTATCAATTTCTGAAAGAAATGAGCGAAACGTGGAGTGCGAATAATAAAGTTACGTATAAAATATTCACAGGACTACCGCGGTAAATAAATAAACTTGCAAGGGAAAAGTTCGATTTTCGTTCGGGCGGTTCTTTTTAACCATTTCTAAAGTTTGTCTTCATTGTGCGCCTTCGGAAATAAATCAGAATCGTGCAAAAGACCGGATTCGTGTTCGAAATACCGAATCAAGCGGCGAAACAGCAATAAGTAATCCAGTTCGCCCATTTCAATATCCTGCCTTTTTCCTTTTTATTAGAATTAAATCCGTGTACAAGCGTCGACATGTCGAAAAGCTCTTGTGCTCGTGTAAAGCGAAAACTGCCAAACTTCCCAATCCCCCGTGTGCTCCCGTTAACGTTTTTACCTCCGACGGTCTGACGTCACTTTTCTTGCTACTTTGCTCGTTAACAGACAACTTTCTGCATAATCCCCCGCGCTTCAGACCAACTTTTGCCGAGCGAAACTTTCCAAAAATAGTCTAGTTACCGGTTTTACTAATATTTGCTTCGGATACCAAGCGAGAAGATTATTTTAAATTACCTCGAATGGTAATTAGTTTCGGCTTATTACTGTTCTTTTCTCGTGCACTCTAGAAAATTCCAGTTGCATATCTATTACAGAAAACGGATGTAAATTGGGTACCCACGGGATTGTAGATTTTAATCCTATAGGTGAATTGGGCGCAGATTCATGTCTTTGGTACTCTACACCACTTTACACTACTCTCTTCACTACTCTACACTACTCTGTAGTCTCTTCTACTCTACTCTCTTCTGCTCTACTCTAAACTACTCACTTCAACTTGACTAACTTCAACTTGACTCACGTGAACTTGACTTCAACTAAACTACACAAACTCTACCACACCCTGCAATATAAATTTGCTTTTTAAAACAATGCCAAAAAATTTCAATTTTTTTCAAAATATCCTTTTAAGCTCTCGGCGCCCAAATTTCTACCCCCAATTTACCACCACACAAACTTTCCTACTATTATTACTTTCCTACTAATTTCCTACTATTAAAATATGTTTATTGGCTACTCTACATTTTAATAAAAACGCCACTCCGCTCTTTTATATTTCATATATTTTTATAGCTATAGATGGATCTCTTGCAGAAGCTTTTTTTTGGTCGCGACGCGAAACAAAATTATTTTAATGTGTATGTTTTCGGAGGAGTAGTCGGTTTGTTTTCCACTCGCCTCTGCGCTTTTAATGTAAAGATCTTTGATATCCAGTATTGCCGGGATACGTTTGTTGATTTTGTATATTTAAGGTAAACAGCTTCCGCGGAAAAGGAAAAAAAGCTTAGCTACGAAATGGAATATGAAATGTATACGCGTCTAGCGGAGGTGGAATTCGGCGGAAAAATGTAATTATATTTACCGGGGAAATTAACTGTTTACTTCGGAAAAATTACTAAACAATCGGGTAAATCTGTTCGGGGCGAAGTGCTATCTTGATGCACCTTAAAGCCGGTTATATTCTCGTTCCCGTTTTTCCGGTCGCCATTTTTTTTCGCTATCTCGATCGAGATCGGGGGGAATTTCGTTCCCGTTCCGCCGCCTTTTTTTTCACTTTGCACCTCTCTAAAAATCTTACGGCCGTCTTTTTTCAGACGTGCTTTTCGAAAAGATATGCATCAGGTGATTTACCGTGAATTCCGCCCTTCTGATCCTATCCTTCCTTCCCGTTTTATCGCTCGAGAAGGAAATAAAAAAAATAACTGTTCTCGAGTTTTACCTACGGGTTTATTTTCGATATGCTCCTTTTGGGTTCTGGTGCTAAAAAGTGTATCGATCATGCCGAGCAAATCCGGAAGGGCGTAATTACAAAAATTACCACTTTGGACCTTTCCTTTGAAAAAATCTCAGTTTCACCCTTCGGACCCGCTTAATTTATTTATCTGCCATCTAAGAACTTCTGGGAGTTATTTCTCGCGAATTCCCGAATCAATCTGTGCGTGCGTTCGGAAGGGGTGTGAAATTCGCTTTTCCTCTCTATAGGGGTCGGAGAAAGTTTTTCCGATAGAATTTTAAATAGATAATCGAGAAGAAAGTTTTTTATCAGGGAAAAAACATAAACATCCAACTTCCGAATTTATCGCCCAAGTTTTAATTGAAACTGTATACAATAGAATTACATTAGGAAGATATAGGCGCGTACACTGAGAAACATATTCCTAATAACAACACCCTGTATGTTTGGGAGAATTAAAACGGGCGTCCCGGGGGAACACAATTTCGTCCGCGCCTGGAGAATTTAATTAATTACTTCTTAAAAGTGTAAGACGATTCGGAATAATTAGAGAACGAAACTGTGGTGGGTCAAAGAATGGGTTTTGAATGCGAGGGGGACCTGAAGGAAAATGAATTATGATCGACTATGTAACGACGACCCAGAAAGATTATCTGAAAGCCAGATCTCCTAAACGGAGGAGTTTTCGAACAAAAACCTGGAAAATCGATTTCGCTTTCGTGAAATGGGTTAACAATGGGGAATTTTTGCGAAGGTTGATCGAGAAAATTTAAAATTTCGCTCCGTAAAAGTTTCAAGAAGGATTATAACTAAAATCTGTCGAATTACGCTAATAAAAAATTTAAATTTAAATCTACTAGTATTACAAACAAACATTTAATCAAATCAATCCAATTTGTAATATATGTTTGTGCAAATAATATTAGTACTGTATAGTGCTTTTTTTATTTAATTTAGCTTTATTGAAATACATCCGTTGTAGCACTTTCATCCATAATGCGAAACCAATCAGTTAAAATCCAAACTGAATTCCAATGAATTTAAAACAGTTCTTTTGCCATTAAAACGGAATCAATATGTATAGGGGTTTTACATACAGATGTCTCCATTAATCATTTTTAGAGCCAACGAAATATTCCAACACATTTTTATTATTCATTTCAACTGAACCAAAAATAATGGTTCACATCGTATAATTTAATCCACTATAAACTACGCTGATTTTTATTAAACTTATACACAACAGCCAGTCATTAATTTCGCCGTATACAGATTTCTTATCGGTCTTACGTAAAACCCTATCGCATCAACCCTTTATTTATTAATTTTTTTTGACGTCCCTTGACAATCTTATCGTCCTGTTGCTCCGGTTTCTTCGTCAAAAATAAATGCGCTCGAAGACTGAGATAGGGCCGATGATATCAGGAAAAAACGGAACGGACGGAAAAAACGAGGCATTATTGCCTCATAAATTCACAATGTCACTCTCGGTATAATTTAGGATCCAATTTAAAAATTACACTTTCCCGAAAGTCGTAACTCATTTCGGAATTTTCCACGGGCTTTCCACTTAAGGAGGTGTCCGTTAACCTGGTCGATTTGCGATGAAAATTCGGACGTTTCCCGTAAGAATGATTTAAATAAGGGTTGTTTCGGGTGATTGTTTTTGGATAAATGTGTAGTAGAATTGTTGGTTATAAAATACTATAGAAAATATTGGGTATAAATTCGAGCGTTCGTATTTTATTTTCGACTAATTCGACTGGATTATTTCACAATTTCTTCTTTTTCTCGCGAGCAGATTTTCCCCGAGTCTCGGCGATTTTCCGTGCCGCGACCGCATCGTAATTTCCATCCTTAATTATGCAGAATCATCTTACAAGATAACACTTTTACCGAGTAATTAATTTAATTTTTTGCGCGAGAAGACGAGGAGATTTCACGTCTGGGATGATTCTCCACGATTCGCGATAGCTTTATTCCATCTCGTCCTTTGTGGGGGCTTTTCCAGCGACAGTTTAGCTTTTCTGCGGCGCGTACCTGCTGAGCGACGAAGGATAATTCTTCGGGCGCCGAAAAATGCGCAAACGAAACACAGGCGAGGGATGATTGGCGATAAAACTAAAGGCGTTGACCGGAACAAATTAGATAAGAAGGGCCATATGGAAGACACTGACAATATGTCACCCCAATTTTCCCCGTAACCTCGTTACGATTTCAATCAGCCGGCCCTAGGACAGCCGCCGCTTCTACACCGTGCAGGGAAAAAAAGGTCCGATAATATAAATTTTCAATTTCCCTAACCAATCAGGAATGCGTCGCCCGAATTATTTCCCCGGCTCTCCGTAATTACCTGTTACAGCGCGATGCGTCAAAATAATGAAGAATTATTTCGCAGTGATACGAAAGCATCACTCTTGCAAGATCGAACCGGCTGGATTTCCTGCAAAAAAGAACGAAATCAATACTCGATACACCGCATCTCCTGCTGGCCTACGACCCGTTATGCCGTATTGGAAATATTCGAATTGATTATGTCCATCACCTGTCATACACCCTGCCGCAGCAGGTAAGGGTAAAGGGTCCTAATGGAGCAGTTTTTACCCCTGGATTTAAGCAAAGGGTAGGCCGTCTGTCTGTCAGATATTGACAGTTTTTTTGAGTAACATTATTCGCTGCGAACCGTATTTTAGATAACGCGATATTTCCACCAATTACCCAAGGCGAAATATACGAAAATTTCGAAATCTTCCGCCGCACTAAACGCAGACAAATTGACACTTCCCGATAGAGCAGCAAACATCGAACTCGAAGCAATCTGACGTGCATTCCCCGGAGTCATCCGCCACACCGCAACCGGAGACCGGGGGGCGAGTCGCAGCCCGCCCTTGAATAAAGAAAATTTCGCCACACCTCGAAGAAAGAAGGCAAAAGCTCGGTGTGTTTACCGACAGTCAATCGATGTTTACGATGCAATTTGTAACGCAACGGTGCCATGCCGGCGTGACCATGAAAAATGGTCTTCCTCTTAAGTGCACGGGGTGGTTTTAATCCAGGAGTTTCACTCCAAATTTTCACAAAAAAAAAATACACCAGTTTTTTCTATACCCTATTATCCCAACAATATTTATTTAGTAGTATAACAGTAAACACTATATTTTCCAACGAAAATAAATATATTTTTTCTGGATAAGTAGATACCTAAATAATATCCTTCGGCCGAATAAATAGGTATAGATATCGTGAAGAGTGCTCGGCGGGTTGCCCGGACTATTCCGGCGAGCAGCCAGAAATCTTTGCAGGGTTCGACGGGGGAGTAAATAATAAATGAAAGGGATGCTAACGCACAAGTTTCTGTGCTCGAAGGGGCTGAAAATGCCGATACACACACCGGCGTAAGTACGGGGACCGGCTGCAGGCACGACCGGGGGGATTTATATCGGCAGAAACGGGATCAACGGAAGGTGAAAGATCGATGTGTCTTCCCTTTTAATTTATAAATGCGCCTACCGAACGGCGGGAGGGCGCAATTAGACGAAAAGGAAATTTATCCGAATAAAAAATGACTCGGTGCTGAATTAAATTCGACTGGAGGTAATCGACTGATCGGCGGAAATTGTTATACGCAAATTCCTGGAATTCTGAATATCCCGAACAAAATCGTAAACTCGCAAATCGCATAAAACTATTTATTGATCCTGCAACTTCTATACGAAACTTTTTTTTTCAGGTATGGTTCAGGTATTTAAACAGCGGCTTGGTAAGTCATTTGACCCATTAATAATTTAGCAATAAATAACATTTTACGTTGTCCAATGAAAACTAATTTAAAAATTCGCATTGTTTAATAACGAGACTAAAACCCATTCTCGCGTATTCGCCTTTTATTTCGCAATTTTTTTCGTTCATTTTCATCGTTTTACGTTCCATAAATCGCGCAGCCAGAAATGGGACACATCCCGCCGGATTAAAAAGATGTACCTAGTATTTATTTTCGTCATTGGCTTCCTTCGGGAGAATTCCGAATTCGTGGTTGATAATAACATTTCGCTCACGTCGGTGTTTAATTTTAAATTTAAATTAATCTGAATTATTCTGCCGTCGCGAGACCTCGATTTTTATCGACATAATTGTAATGAGCTTTTGTCTAGCTGGGAAACTGTAAGGTTTTCGCCGATTAAGCGCTTCATCGAAGCGGCGTTAATTCTTTATAGAATTATAAAGGGAGATTTAATTTCTCTCGAATTTCCCTCTTCCGCCGGCGACCATGGTTTTTTTCATTTGCGGTTCTTCCGCGATCAAGGGAACGAAGTCTAGGAGAGAGCCGTTTCGGCTGGAATTTAGCGGACCCATTGCTCATGCCTCTTGCTGATTAGTCGAGTTTTATGTAGCGCTCTGAACGTATTAAATTTGATTAGGTTTTTTTTCGGTCCCGGTATACGCGAATGAAGTTTTATTCCGACGGAATTTGTATTAATTTTTAGCCCGGAAAACGCATGACATCCGCGCGATTCCGTTCCGTTTTTTTGCGCGGAATTTATTTTTACTGAAATACTGAAAATATTATTTTATTATTAATTTCGTTCCGTGTAATTCGGCGTTTTTGTTTGTAAAATTCGTTGATGTTTAATTGGGTGTGCGTATAGTTGGAAATTGTTCATTGTGATTGAAATTGCAAATTTTTTTTTGTTAAAAAATTCCTATTGTTGATAACGCTGGTGCATTAACCGAAATCACTTCGCGAAAAACATCAAAGCCATCTGGCAGAACGCAAACAAACCAGCGAAAACACGGCCCTCGAGCAATGAACGCTAAAAAACCGAAGTTAAAGTTAAAGGGGACGAAGTTAATCCATCTCGCACTGTAATTTTGTTCCCGTTCGCAAGGACAAAATGTTACTCACTCAACCAATGCTGGATTTTAAATTATTATTTTATTGTTAAACGGAGAAAAGTGGCATCGATCGATAGTTTTATATGCGAGCACAATAGACACTCCCTTTTAATTTTCGTTATTACGACTCGCGTCCCCAATTTTCCGCGAATTTCACCACACTTTTCGAGCTCCCCGACCCGCTGTCAGTGCGCATAAAGAGAGCAACAATAGCATCTTGAAGACACGTCCGCCCTCCGGCAGTAAAAAATGGATTAAAAATTCAAATATTTCAGGAATATTTCAGCGACAATATTTGCTCAGCTGCTACATTATGTGGCTGCTTTCATATTCTCTGGATATTGTAATTTTTCCACCGGGCTCGACTCAAGACTCCAGACCCATGTGCGGGAAGTGTATGTTCCAGTAAACATATTGTAAATTCCCGCTAATTTTTGTGCTGTCATGTAAAACTGCTGCTCTTTCTCCTTCCGGCTGCTGGGATGGAAGGGAAATAAAAAAGCTCGATTTTTTTTAACAGTTTAACACGTACATAAGCGAAGAGCGCACGTGACTGCGGGAGTAGGTGCGATAAGAGGGCGCCGGTGGAACGATTTCTTGGGATAATGGCTTTCGCTTTGAGTCGTTTATTATTATTTTTACATCGGGTGTTTTTCTATTTTAGAGAGTTCGCTGTGGAAAATCGTGATGTATGTTGTTCGATTCGAGATAATTTCCTTTCAACTCTTTAAGTCCGGCCGATCCGATCCCATTTATTTGCTCCTCCGTCTTCCACCGACCCAACGGGGGAACTTTTCCCATTAAACGGGACGCGCCGTTTTTTCTGTCCAACTAGACGAAAATCATTGTCGAAGTTGTGCAGTGTCAGACGAGGAGTATTTATGTAGAGAGTTATCGAAACCAATAAATTTAATGGTCCATAAGAAATGATTGCGGCTCCGCGCGGAGTACGGGCTCGTCGGATGAGCAATTTTCACAATAAAAACGACGTCCTTGGCTTTGCCTGGTTTCTGCCACGCCAGACGTTTCCACTCCGAAAAATGCCTCTCTCATTCCGCGGGTACTCTTGCGGAAATTTCCAAATCCCTTGCACAGGGATTATGTACCGTCCGCCCGAGGTATTCCTACTCATTGATCAACTTTACTAAAAACAATCCGATATCGATAAGTACCTAAAGGGCCCCGTTTCTCCGGTAGAAATTAATAAGCTTACTTCGCTTCTATATTTTTTTACTTGACCTCACCGATGAAAGATCTTTCCTGTGAAACGAGTCTTTATCCGATTATGTTATTACAACATTGTGGGATTTAAAGGTCCACAAAAAATGATCCATTATATATTTCACAATTTGCTATCAATCAAACGAGCAAGATTAAGGTAAAAACGCGATTAGAGCAGGATTTAAATATACCTACTCAATAAATTTGCCTCATTCCTACTCATAAAAAATAATCATAATGGAGTTGTAAAAATTTAACCGTGAATTCAATTTTATTATCTTTATGAATATGAATATTGCGAGTATGACGCAATAAATCATTGTACGGATAAAATAGTGTTAAAGCTACAGAACGCTATATGGTGGAAACGCAGTAATGCATTCGCAATTTTAAATGCTTCCATAACTTTATTTGTGCGTTAATAGGCGTGTGCTTTATTAATTTATTGGAGCGCTTTTGTGCTGATATTTGCTCTGTCATAAAAAAAGAAAGTAATTTTGTTGATGGGCTCAATCAAAAAGCGAACCAGTTACAGGATGTCCAATGTTGGTCTCGAAGTATCAACAGATTTTAATTGAGCGCTCAATTATCGTGCATTTTCTTTATTACTCATTATCCATTAGTTAACGATTCCATCGACAAAAAAAAATTTCCAATTAAACCAAAATCGGGATTAAACGACTTTTTTGCAATATCATCCGATAAAATTAAACAGAACGAATAGCTACGATTTCGTGGCTAATTGGCAGTCGAGTATCGGTCCAATGGGAATAGAAATTTCGATTTTAAAGCTTTCATTTAATATTCGGTCCTGTGTAAATACGCCATTTATTTGAATTAAGCTACTGCCTAGCTAGTTTAAATAGTAGGGTCTTTATACGGGCTGATTTTGCTTAATTTTCGATTCGATGTTCAATATTAAACCGTTTTTTACTTTAACAATTTGCATAATGAAAAATACGAACAAATAGAAAATATTAATTCGCGATTTTGTTGCGTAAATAAACGCTTATTCGTATTTCGGAAATAGATTAAATTTTTTACAGCGTCTTTAGTTACTCGTAAAATCCGCTAAGTATTTATAAAAAAGCTCATATCGAGATCATTTTTACGCCGAGAGGAGCGCTCCGCGTGAAAAATTGCTCATTGTTTTGCGGTGGAAATAAAATTACCAAGTTCGAAAATTTTATTCTCGCCATTCGCCGAGATGAGGCGAGTCATAATGAAAAAGCCATTGAAATATTTATTCGTTTCTTAGCGGCCGTATCATACTGTTCCGATAAAGCGAATAAAACATTTACGAGTCTCGAAATAAGAGAGGAATTCTCTCTCCCTTTACCTAAATTAAAAATTTAAGTTTTTTAACTGTTGTTGATGGCTCTTTTGCGCCTCAAAGACGCCCTCACACGCTTTTGTAATCGAATATTTAACTACATGTTTTTTTTTTAGTTATTTGGACTCTTAAACAATATTCTTTACATTATCTCATTTGTGGTAAAAATTATTACACAAAGTTAATGTTTCTTGCTAAATTAATAAATTATTGTATCATAACATCTTATGTACGTCGTTTCCGCAATATAATTTTCAATTTCGGCTCTTGATGGAATCCCCGATGCATTAATAAAGATTTTTAGCGTCTGATCCTCGACTCGGCGGCGTATTCATTAAAAAATTATCTACATTATTGCGTAGTAAAAGGGAAATTTACGGGCCCCTCTGCTCCGATCCGGAGGGTGGTTGTCTGTAAAAAGCGCGAAACGTCGAACCGATTCGATTTCGGGAAATCAATCGGTTATAGCCTCTTTAATTCAAATGAAAGAGATAATTGAATTGGTTATCTGCCCGGTGCACTCTACAGGGTGGAGTTTACCAGCAATCAAAATAAACAAAACGGAATGCAATCGAGAGCGCTGCGATTTTGCATAGAATTTGTTTCGTTTCGATTTTCGTTTGAATAAAACTAATTCCGCACGTTCGTTCACCTGCAGCTGGGTTTCGAGACATCCTGTATATACGAAATCGAAAGAGATAATTGAATTGGTTATCGGCGGCTGTAGGAGGTTCGAGGGGAAGAGAAACCGGGCGAGAAAGTGTAGTTGAAGCGTCGACGGCGTTTTAGAAAACATATGTACCGCCCCCGGCCGGTCCTCTTCAGATTTCTTCTTATTTGCCGCTAGAATTGTCTACGATTGATTTATTTTCAACTCGGGTCTAGACGCTTAAACAACCCCCGCGGGCGGAGGACAGTAATTAAAGAAGAAGAGAGGAGCCGTAGCTGAAGCATGCTTATATCTTTAAATAAAATTAGGTGCTTGTTTAGATGAATTGAATGCGATCGAAACCGAATATTTGGCGGTGCAGCGAGCCTGCACAATGAAAAGTGCATCTATGCCGTCCCGGTGCCAAGAATTCCTGCGTATAGAAGCGTTACTTAAGTGTTTTTAATGCAGTAAAAAGAACAAGACGGGCGACTGTTAACTGTTACGGAATTCTCAGCTGTCTTTGGATAACAAAGTGGTTATGTTTTCGGCAATCGCGTTCTGATTTCCGCAAATTCGGGCGTAATGATTACAATTTATGGCGTAATTAATTTAAAGAATGAGTTTGGATGAGAACCCCATCAAAGCCAACTGTTGTTTCTGAGCGGAATCGCAATTAGCAATAAATCCTTTATAAGATCTAAAAATTACTAATTACGGTTGTTTGAAAAAATCAATACAAGAAACAAACTTTCCTGTAGTATATTTCTAACCTTCTATGTTATAAAGTAGTAGCTTTTTGTGGCTCTACGAGATTTGGGAATGAACTAAAAGCGCAGTTGTCAAATCTGGCGGAATAAACGGGGTGTTTCGATAGCGATCGTATAGCGGGCAATTAAACATGTCCGTTTTATAAAATTCCCTTTCGAGTTCCTGACATTTCCGGAGGAGATCGCGAATTCCCCGCGGGCCGGCTCGATTAGGGCCCAAAAGACGGTCGACCCGTCGCTTTCGCAGAAATTAATAAGAGTAAACATTAGCCGCAAAGTTTTAATAGATGCATTAAGCGATCGCTTAATGCCATCTGCGGAGCGCTCGCGGCCCCGGCGAAAATTTTAATTATTAACCGGCGTTTTGCGGATCGAATAAAAATAATAAAATTTCGAGTATAAGAGGCACCTAGGGAGGCGGATTACACGACGAATTTTAACCCGTCATTTCCGCGTGTATGTGCAATTGCAGACGCGAAATGACGGGCAGAAACGCCCCGGCGTCTCCGTTTCGGCGCTTCCTCGGGGATTATTATTACCGCCATGTGATTAATAACAAACAAGTGGAGGGTAATTAGCCGGCGACGGTTTGGCAACGCCGTGTGTATATCGCGTTACGGCGACGCCGACGCCATTCCACGGCCTACTGTGTCTTAATTAACTGAGCGGTTAATGGAAGCTGGAAATAATGGCAATTGTTTTAATGTAACAATCGAGAAAATGGGAGCTTTTTTCGAGGACTGTTTCTCGTTTTAATGGCAGCTTTCGTCAGAACCCGGAAGATAAGTGCATCCCAGCGAATTAGGAAGTTTATAGTTACTGTTTTTTTCTTTCATACGCCGCATAAAAAGAAATATGTGCTAGTAATAAAGCGCTTTAATACAACTATTTAGGGATAACAGGAAGGAAAACGGTGCTACAAAGCGGGGTAATCTTACGAACATCAACCAGGCGTTCGGGCTTAAATTAATGCGTACCGCGAATTGATTATAAATGTCGTGATTAGCTTAATTCGAACGTAATCGGAACGAAAACAACTGACGCGAAAGTGAGTATAGAGAGGGTACATTGTGAATGGTTCGAGATAGATGGGACGACGTTTCGAATATGTATGTATATTCGAAAGGTTGAACTTTGCAGCATCCTCTTTAACTCCGAGGGGTTAGTTGATAATGTAATTAAAGAGACGACAGAAGTGCGATCAATATGCTGCTATACTGCGCTTTATACATGCATTTAAATGCTGTTTACTAACCACTAGGTTCCGAATAGTTGTTTTTTGAATCCGTAAATACAATCGAGGCAACAATCGGGAATTTATTTGAAGACTTCAATGGACGGTGTAATAAAATTTCAGATAAATTCTCAATGTATAAATTTAGTTTTATGGTTAAATTCCAACCGACCGATAAAGCACCACCTACAATAAGATCGAGCTAATAAAGTATTTTATTTAAATAAAATCACCATCGATTTCCGCTGGAGATAAAATTACTAAAATAGTGATTTATGCGAAATTGTGTTTTAGCACAAATACATAAAGTGAAAGGTTTTGAGTGAAATTTTAATGATCGATTGAAATTAGACCGAATGTAAAGTACCTAACAAGAAGTCGATGCAAATTCGCCAGTAAAATTAATTTCTATTCGAATCCATTTTTGATTAGTAAATATAGTTTATTGGATATGTAATAATTATTGATAGACATGCGCGCTTTGATTTTAATAATAACCCTGGTAATAATTTTAGGCAATTACTTCGATATGGCGATTGTAAATATTTGTCGGTTGATATTGATGGATGCATATAATTATACAGGATGTATAAACTATAGGATTATGAAACTAGGGGGAAAATAAGCAGTGCGATTTTATGAATTAATAGTGTCTAATATTCCATTTTCCTGTCGAAAATATACAATGATAATGCCAACGGCATTAATGACGTTTCTATGTTAATTTTGTTTATTTTAAGCTTCCAAAATAGGTCGTCATAAACTCGATTAAATTAAATGAAATTAAATTAAAATAGAACGATAACAATTCCTATTGATATTAGTTAATCTCTATAATCAATTGGCAAATAAATCCAGTTCAATAAATATTTAACTTAACATTTAAATATGGATCACGCCAATATAATATTCGCATGGACGAATAAAAAATTCGAACGGTGCAAATCGAAACAATACCAGGTAATAATCGCGCTCATTCAATTATCATTATCCCCGGCGATTGCAATTACCGATATCCCCTTATTTATTTCATCGGCATATGTTCTTATCCTCGGAGGATCGGACGAGGAAATGCGAAATAAAACGGCGCTGGGCTGTTGTTTTTTTCATATCGGCGTCTCGCCGAGCGTTTATTTCTCAATCACCGGCGAGCCAATATCTCCGAGACATTTGTCATTGGCCCGTAATCCTGCGAGAAATTGAAATATTATTTTTATTTCCGGCTCGTTCGGTTTCCCGCTTTTCGCCGCAGGAATAACCGATAGCGGGTTAAGTCATTAACGACAAGCTGGATTTGATTAGTTACCGGACAGAAGAAACCCCGCCTGAGATATCTGTCAATGTCGAGTTGGATTCGGAAAATGAAAATGTGTTTTTTTGTCGATTAGAGAAAATATCTTATAAGTTACGTGATTGATTTAATTTTAACTACCCAGGTTGTGGAAAAGTTGGGTGGAAGCAACAATTATTTTAAGAATATTTGAGAGTTAACCGGAGTTTCAATGTAATAAAGACAACGAGTGGATTCAATCGGTAGTCGAAATCCCTAAAATCTCTTCGAAACTTTTAATGATTTTCCTTATTAAACTAAAGCCAATATTGACGAAGTTTTCCAACTCAATATAAATTTTATTATCTCGTAACAATAACTGATTGTATAAATCTAGTAAACTTCGGTATATATTGGAAAACATTCAACGTTTCTTCGTTATTCCCCCCGACGAATTATCCAAAATGTCCCCTAAATTCGGAATTACTTTGAAAAATTACTCGACAGTTAACCTCCGTGCATTTATGCATGCACAGTTCGAAAACAAATCTAATTAAACAACACACACTTTCTCATATTTGTTCGCTAATTGTAAGTAAACTAGTTTGGCGAACGTTCGTTTCGGTACTAAATTTCAGTAGTTTCATAAATGTTCGCCGAATACAAAATTACGACGGATACACATATTCGAGCTAACGCCATTACGTCGGGTTTCATTTGAATTCCGCCGAATTTCGGTCGAGTCCCGACCCCACAGTTTCCCGGAAAAAAATTCACGTATTCCCCGTTAAGTTGATGAATCAAACCGTGACCGGAATTCGAACCATTTATCTCGAAAAAATCACGGAATTATTTATACCCTTTTTTTACCTTACAATTTAAATGAGTGATCTTCATTATAGCCTGAATGCTCGATTTATTGAATACGCTCTGCTATGTTTGTTCGGTTGAATTAATTACCTCAATTAAGCGACGGCATAAACCGCTAATAAGATCAATAATCTATGTGTTATATGGAAAATTAGTCAGAAAGTAATTGGCATCTCTTGTACTTGCTCTATTATGAATAGTTGGAGTAGGCACAAACACTATACAATATACCGAACGTCTGCTCATTTGAAGGGCTCGTATTATATGCAGATATGTATATCGATTCGCGTAGAAATACGTACGATATTAAGCTCTAATATCTAATAGATTAGAAATGGCGTATACTGAAGAGTTAAGGCTGGTGAATTTCTGGTGGAGGGCTTTTAAGGGTATTAATAAGGAGCTTAGAGAAGCTGTGTTCCATATACACAAACATGATTTTTTGTATTCGGATAATTAATAACGTAAATAGCTGTACTACTTATGATCACTCGACGCTTTTCTTTTCTTTATAAATACAACAACACATGTGCAGTCGTCCATAATCGTCTGTAATACATAATATATTTTTCGCACCCCCTTCGTGGAGGCATTAGAAAAACTTTAAAAAAACGTGTCGACGGCGAACACAAACATACATAAATTGTTATCATCGTTTAATTTAGTAGGAAAGATAAAAAAGTTCGATACCAGAGGCTCAGGAATAGGCGCTCTTACTTGTCACGTTGAGTTTTATTCGGATTTATATTCTCATAGACCAGTCAATGCGGCTCAATTCAAATAATGTGCATAGTTGTACGCTATATGGTCTATATGAGTGCAACAAAAACAACTTCCATTAGTCTTGTATAAAGGAAGAAGATAGTGATAGTGTGGAATTGCAACTTTCTCACTGTAACCACCGTTATTTTAATAAACTTTCCTTGTTCCACTCGTAGAATTGATCATATTGCAAACAAATTTGCGATTATATAATTATGGATATACCGAGTGAGTCAATGAAACGAATCACAATAATAAGATATATGAAAATTGTCTCAATCTTTATATTGGTACAATTTGTTGACGTTCTCCGGGCTATTCATTATGCTTCCAGGTTTAATATAGTGTTGACAATTTTAAGTGGCTGGCTAGGAAGGAAAGATACGAGGGAATAATAAAATAATTAACACTGTCGTCGGTGTGGGTGAAAGATTCGGGTATTGTGGGATTTCGAATGCGCCGCAGGCAGTGTCGATTCGTTTTAAAATATGAGCCGGATAACACGTTTAAATTCTAGGTAAACGGTTTATTTGTTTTCGAGGGTGCGAATGAGGCTTTTTTTAAGGGCCTTTCGACGGGAGATAAACGCGTGTGGTTAATGTTAAAGCCTTTAAGAGCGCTTATGAGTAAGTTCCAGACATGATTTGTTGAATTAGCATGAAGTAAAAGTATTTCCAAAAAAATCCCTAACGACGTCCTGCCGCGCTCTTGCCAACTCTGACAAATTATTGAACGTTCCATTTGCGCGGTGAGTTCGGGAAAACAGGTGATCCGTCAACGGGCGTTAAGACGAAAATAGACGGGCAAAAGAATGCCGACTCTAACAATGGGCATCGTTAAAACCTTAATGATTCCACATAACTCAGCCGCGAGATGTTTTTTAGAGCTCAATTTAAAAGCGACTATTTATAAAAACGCGTGAATTCCGGAAAACCGAGCTGTTTACGCGCCGAGTTAAAAATTTCGTTGTAACGCATAAATATTCCGCTAGTTAAGGCGAAACATCTCGCCAACTCGGGAGTTTTCAATTTGGGAAGCGCTCCAGCCGAAACGTACAATTGCGTCTAATTACTTTCGCTGGAAGTTTGAAGACACCAGACGCGAGAGAGACATTAAACGGATGAGAAAATCGTCCTACATCCTCGTCAAATGTACTCGGAATTACCGTGAAATACCTCATAACCTTTTACGGCCGAAGTTATAAAGTTATCAACTGTTACTACTCACTCGGGCGGAAGTTTCCCCGAGTTGCGTTTCCCGCCGCCGGAGAATTATGTTTATGAAATTAATTTACGAACGGGCCGGTTTCTCCTAATTCCCGGCGCCTTCTTTTTCCCGGCTCGCTACTAACGATATTAACGAATCGAAAGAAATAACAATCTCTTATAGACGCGGAAATTCGCGCGTAAATCCCCGAAAGGGCCTTTCCGGGACCGTCGTAAACGCTCTAACTTAATTACGTCGCGCGGAGCCCGAGCCCGTCCGGGCGCCATTTCGAGGACTCGCTGGGCGCCGGAAGAGCGCGAAGATCGCATGTGCACTGTAAACGGAATGGGTCCCCAGGTCGCGATCTCTTCGGCTCGCAGCCAACACAACAAGACAAACTAAAACACGAATTGGTTTAATTGAATTATGACCGGCTGCGAGGCAGGAATGCTCCGGAATCTACCTGCGAAATTACTAGATTTTATCGCGTTCAGAAACTGTTTTGAAACTTTGCGCGATGAAATCGAGGAAATGAAAATCGAGAGAGTTCGATCCGCATAATTCCTACGCTTTAAAAAACTTTAAACAGTCTCTCTACAACGTGCGGAGCTTTTTTTGTTCGTTTCAATCGATTCAACAGATTCGCGAAAGCTACAATTGCATCTAATTTCCATAGGAAACTCGCCTAAATAATGCATGCATCGCGCGGAATCGTCGTTTAGCGGGATAAGCCGGCGACTGGGAAGAGAATGGGCTGTGCAGGCGCGAAACGCGAGCCAGAATCAGCCCGGCGAATGAGTATAAATTCATTAAAGGAGGAAGCCGACTACGATGTTAATTCGGGGGTAATTGGATTTTACGCCTGTGTTGGCGATAGTCTTTGGAAAATGCCGACGAATTGCCAGACTCGCGCCGCTGACGAGCCGGTCGGCGATTATACACTCCCCGGCGATGGGATAGGTCGTTTACTTGAGTTGTTAATTGGACAACTCAATTTGTTGTTTGTTGAGAAAGCGCGCGAAGGATGCGTAAATTAAATGAGGGAGAAATTAGGTGTTGTATTGTACAGGGTGTTTGGTAATTAACATGTTAAACAGTCCGATCTGGGGGTGATATTTGCGAACTTTTTCGATGAATGTTTAATAGGCGTTGGGAAACTTTTCCAATATTCATTTCGGATTTTCGTTCCGGGAGTTTCGTTTTTGCGTGATTTATATTATATTTATACGATTTTAACGAAATAAGAATCGGTCAACTGTCAGCCCGCTTTCATTTATTCTTGATGGTAAATCGAGCATAACGTACTGCCTATAAATCTTGCAGGAAAACGATCTATATATTTCTTATATCCGTTACCGAAAATCGGGTTTCTTTGAAACATCCTGACGCACAATTTGCATACCGAAACTTTTCCTCGATGCATACCTAAGTAATTAACGCCGTGGTAATAAATTTTAATAACGTCGATTTTTCCGGGAGATAAAAGCGAACTTTTTTCCGCGATCGTTTCGAATATTAAATATCAAAAACCGACACGATACATTTGAAATTCGATACTCCTTATAATCCAACAGCTGCGCCCAAATACACGAAACAAAAGTGGCATTCCGAGCATGAGCGGAATGCTCGCAGGAAAAACAACAATACCGGCTCATGGGCAAGCATATCGTTCTCGAATAACGTTTGATTACGTTGTTCATTTCGGGGAATTAAAATAACAAATAACGTTTTTCATCAGGAGCAGGAGAATCTCCAAAATGAATCTTATAGTACAAGCAAATTCGCACCGTTTCTTTTGCAAAGATCTATGTAAGTTAATCTATTTGTGCATACTTTAGTAAACTGTTTGTGTAATTTATAAAAATATTACACAGTAGAATAATTGAATGGGTTATATTTTTTTGGATTTTTTCTCGCACTATAACTCGTCAGAGTTGTTGCTCCCCCAAGAAATTTCTTTATTGGATCGAGTTCAAGACGCAAAGTATTGTGTAGAAAAGAACTGCGAAATGGTGTGTTCTGCGTACGTTCGGATTATAACAATGAACAAACGTTTCCTCGTTTTTTCTCTGTCCCCCTTTCCGCGAAAATCAATACCCAAGTCGGCTTTGCGAATTAAAAAGGCTTCGATGAAGTAGTTTTTTTTTGTGCAAGTCACACGAATCGGGAATTTATAAGGAAAGGGTGGGACTCTCGAAACACAGTGCATATTACAATATTCGAAAACTTATAAGCCGAATGCTATTCAGCGGCAATAACTTAGGGAATTTTCATACGGAGCGCCGAAAGTTTTCGAGGAATGCAATAACAGGAGAGTTGTAAGTTATCGATACATCAAATCTGTCCCGGACATATTTCACTTTACACTTTAGAAAAGGATTTACCCCCTGCGGACCGGTCGTGAATCATCTAAATGCCTCTTTGATACTTTATAGCCTTTCATTTCAATATGGAGGTGATACGTTTTCGATTATTACCGAAAAACGCGCGATGATGAACGACGAATGAAAAAGAGATTTTCGCATTTCGACATCTCGCACGAAAAAAAAAACCGACGCGAAAACACGTAATAAAATAAATTGATGAAGTTGTAGAACAAACTTAATAAAACCCGCATCAACTGAGATTAGAGTTAATTCCTCTCTCTTATAGTCAACTAGATGATCCCATAAGTTTCTAACACCTCCATAAGAGCCGTGCATTTTTTGCCCGGAGAAGCGACAACTTCCGAGGAGCCTCAAAACGCCTCGACGGCGCTAATGTTTCATTCAAATCGCGCCGTTTCGGAGCGAAAACTTCGACTTGCGGGCACGGAAAGTCCGTGTTTACGCGGTACGTGCGGCTCAAAATTCCGGGTAGGACAAGAGCGTTTAGCGAAAGTGGCAAGCGACTATAAATCTCCTTCGAAACTACCGGGGGAGCATTAGTGTCGCTACTTCGGAACTAATAAAAAGTCGCCTTTCCGCGTGGCGTGGTCGCAGCTGTGCTGCGAGATTATATCTTAGGCTCGATAGTTTCCCGGCACACTCGCTGATGGTGGCTTTTTGCACCAGCAACGCGCCGAGGTCGTCATCAGGGAAATTTCCCGTAAATTAAACAGACAATTTATATAGAATGTTTAATAAACACCCTGTATATAGCGACGTTTTCAAGTTGTAGTTTTAAAATAGTTTCACCGTGTAGGAAGCTTGAATTGGCGATTTGTGAATAAGGGGGATCTCAAAAAAAAGATTCCAGAGCTGTTTGTGTAATGAATTTCCATGTAGATTGTAGGATAGGCGGACCTTTTGTAGAGATTTTTTTGAATAAAACATAAGAGATCCATCAAGAATATTGAGTGCACGCAATATGTTAAAGTGAAAATCGGAAAAAGATATAGAAGAATATTGAAATTGGAGTTTTTATAGTGCACGTGAAATAAATTTCATACTAGCAAACGTTAATTTTATACGACCATGCACTAAAGTATATTATGACTGTTCAAATATAATACTAATAAAACGAATCCACTACACATCATCATTCAATTCGCTGTAGCAATTATGATAATAAATTTATCAATAAGTTTTCCCTAGGAGTAGATCTATAATAATTTGGAGCCATCTTTTCCTGACGCGATCGTATTTCAGTCATCGACACCAGTCGCAATTTTATTAAAGAAAAACACCAGCAATCACTCGAAGCCCCTCTAAAAACTTATGACATAACCCTCCGAAATTGCTCTGTTAAATCAAAATCTAGATTGCCGGCGATAAATCGACCATCTCAACTAAAGTAAGAAACTGAAAGTTTCTTTTTTGTGTTATTGCTTCCCGATCCGGGCGACAGTTGGTAAATATTTTTTGCACCGAAGCCATCAAATACGTGCCCGGAACACGCGACGGGAATTTTCCTCGGGAATTCCATCGCATGCACCCGACGAAAATCCTCTTCAATTTGCTCGAAAAATCGGCGGATTTTTACATTTTTACCATTGCATAAGCAAAACCGTCGAAATCGTAAGAGTTGCATTAATTTTCACTGCGCGTATATTATTTTAGTGCCGGAAGGACAAATGTATATTTTAAAAAATTCATATTTTCACGTGTAAAAAGTTATGACACGTAGTTTATTTTTTGTCGAATTTTTCGACCCTTCTACATTGGATTGAACTAAACAAGAAAACCTGCTTGATTCCCTTGACGCACTTCCACCGACCAGCGGCGGTCCAGAAAAATTAATTCAGAAAAAATTAAACATAATTTTACACCTTTATAGCTATAAAGTTTTATATTTATAGATGTATTGAATTTTAGTTTTAAAGAGAAAATATCCAACGATCCATAATAGAAGCTCGAATGCAAGTTGTAGTCTAAATTGACGTTCCGCCGTTCTCTAATGTTCTGGGGATACATTTTTAAAAACCCTTCTCCGTCACTGCCGGAGGTTGGATGTCACAATATCAACGTGTTTACCCAAAGGGCCGAAACATCCATTTTTCATACGCGATACGCGAATGTTCGTACCTATACAGTTACATCTCGGCGTATAAAAAATGACAAAAATATGCAAATTGCTCCACATTCGTCGTTCGAGACTGAATGCTGTTTAAACGGGCGGTCACGCGTTTGGAGCCCTGTACATTTTCGACCGGTCGAGAAAAAAAGTGAAATATGATGTCTGAAGGGGAATTGTCTCTATCTAAATCGCTGTATCGCTTAGAGAAGGCGCAAGAAATTTGCAGCAAAAAATTATCTTTTTCCTTCTGCTCTATCGCTCCCGTTTGCTGTAATAGTGGGATGCCATATCGGTGTAAATTTGGAGAGATAAAAGATAAATTAAGTAAATATCCTCCCTCGGGCGAAACACAAAGGAAATATCAATAACCCGATGTCCACATAATGCGTTTTTTTCATCTCTCATTGTCCCGCCAACTGTTCTTAAATCTAATATTTAGCCCATTCCGTCATATCCCCTTTGAGTCGTATCACCCTCTGGAGGCCGCATTAAATCTATTACTGCGAAATTAAATGACCAATTCCATAGAACTAATTCCGACATTGAAAATAACTGACTGGAACCCCTTCAGACGGTCTACCCGTAGCTAATGTAGTGTGAATCAGCGAATCGTTTCTTAAGCCGAACGAAATCCGTTTATAATTCAAAATAGAGAAAATGTAGATATATTCACGACATGTCGACATCGGTGGCTCGTTAAAGATATTTTTTATATACAAATAGGACTTTTTTTAACGCAAATCCACCCTTCTTAAACACCCCTAAAATGTTCAAATATGCAAAATTTTGGGTATTTTTTAAGTACAAAATGATTAAGAAAAAAGCTCGTTAAGAACCAGGGGTGCATAAACTGTAATCGACGAGCCGCTACTGTACTCGCTCTCCAATCTAAAGTGCCCATTCATAATTCAAAATAAAAGGAAATATAGAAGATTAGCGCTTCGGGCAATGATTTCGGCAAATCGCATTAATAATTGATTCAATTGCGAGAATTCGAAGTTAAAGCCAGAAAGAGAGCCGTTGAACGTCGGGGGTGGCACTTGTCCCCAGATGTTCCTTTTCTGACAATGACTACCCTAATGATAATATAGAGAGAGACACCCTTTTGTTTGGGCCCTGCTTATAAATAAGCGTTTAGGCCGATCAAAGAATTTATAACAATGAGAACGGGGGGGATTACGCGACTTAGTTGTGTTTTCGTCGACGATACTGGAGGGAAATGGGGAGAAAATTAACCCAACTGTGTAGTTTCTAATAATATCAGATTTAATTTAAGTGTGGTAAAAAAATTAATTTTATTGCCAATTGTAGGACTCTTTTTATCACAAACATTGAGTTATATGTGGAAAATTGGTATATAAAAGAAAATAAATAATATTGTTTCGAAAAAGGGTTTATTTGCTCGATTTAGTCGGGAATTTGTTTTCCTTAACAATCGCACTGGAATCGAGTAAGTTCGCTAATGAAAAGCCCGTAATGCCTTGTTCTATTCAGCGAATAAACTAAAACAGAATTTCTAATCGGGTATACGTTTCCTCCTTTGTTCGAGGGCGAAATATTTCCGCGGAAATTCATAAAGCTCCAGATTTAATAAGCTGTAAAAGGGGTGTATTATTCGTTTTATTAGAGAGTAGGTAAAATCAGGACAGGTATTTCATATTTTTAATTAATAAGCTTCCCCGGATAGCGAGATGTTCGCATCGCGTATACACCTAGCGATTTTTTAATTAAGCTGATGCTGCGAGCCGGGGTTTTTTTACCCGGCCGTATCGGAACGTATTTTTCGGGAATGTAGCGTCGGAATCCACGTCGAAATGAATAGATATCGAGTTCCACGTTAAAAAAATTATTTACAATACATTTACTGGAAAAACTTTGACCCAAACATAAATCACAATGATCATGCAATGATTTTGTAATGAGAAATTACAGTTCACCCTGTTTTTCGTCAACTTATTAAGGGTTGTAGAATAAATTGCCAGCACAAATCCCGGGCATGCAAATTTGACGATACCTCAAATCGTAATCCCGAATGATAGAACGCGATATTTCCGTTGATCGATACCCGAAATCTGCCGTCATTCCGAACCCTAAAGGGATTCACCTCACGCTCCTCGAAGGGGCGCCCTAACTCCCGAAACTCCGCGCTCACCTCAAAAAATTCCCCGCGCCCGGCTTTGTTCTAATGTCCAGGATCAGTTCGCGATCCATATTAAACCCATTAACGCGGGGCGACGTCCTGATTTCCAGATTTTTCGCCGGGAGTTGAGTTTTCACGAAAGGGGTCTCTTCCCTCCGTGTAGCTTGCCACTAATAAAACATTTTGCTCTACTATTCCGCCTTTTTACGACCGGACAAGGTTGTATTTACACAAAACTCCATCGATAAAATCTCCACCGGTAGATTAACTCGCTATACATACACTTCAACGAGGATATCGACTCGTTTGAATCCCGTGGAAGTCGCCGGTTACAAATCACGCGTCTAATTTTAATTCTTTACGGCCCCCCGGTCGCTCGGCGACTTTATGCCCGGATTTTCGTACGGGAATCGTAGCTCACGACTGTCTTATTTTACGAGCGCCGTACATTCCCGGAGTTTATGCGGTTTCGGGACAATTACGCAGGGCTTCGGATGAGTAAGGTCTGTTTAAATAAAGGGAAACAATGTCGTCGGTGCCCCAAAATACAATTACCGAATCGACTAATTGGTAAAAAGTTTGCCGGATTCGTAGTCGTGAAATCCATCAAGTTATGAAGATTGTTATATAAACGGTATTTTAATGAAAAAAAACTTGACCTGTGTTCTTCTTTGTGTTGCTGGGAATTTTCGAAATCGAATTAGGTGGGTTAGATCGGGTTTTGAATAAAAGGAATTATTTTGGGGCGTGTTCTGTTCGAATCACGTGCCGCGGTCAAAATCCAATTTAAACAGAAAACTGGAGAAAACAATTTCGTTTGCTCCGGCACGGCGATAACGCGCTTCAAGCGGAAATATACGGGATTGTTTATTTTTAAATTGTAATAAAAGCGAGCGTTCGACTCCGCCGGTCCGAAGGGATGAAAACGAGAGGAACGAACGGGTGGAATTCTCGCGAGCATCGCCGTCTTGCAACCCTTTTTCGGGAAATCCCCGATTTTCAGGGTTCTTTACCCTCGCCGATTGCGATCTCTAACGCTCGATTGCATAGGTATAAATTAAATCTTCCCGAGTCGCTCGGTCCCGATTCGATGAATCAGCGGCGTTTTTGCCGTATTTACCGAAAAAAAAACCGGGGTTTTCTTTATTTACCCTGCAAATTAGATATATCGCACATATAAGTCGTTACTTAAACAACCTGCAAAAAAGCGAACGAAGCTCCTAAATTGGGCACCTAAATTTATCCTTCGCGAAAACAAATTTGCGCACACATCCCATTCATTAACCCTCGAATTTCTCCATTTCTGCGGGAAAAAAAGGCATTACAACAAACGGAAAAGCGAGGCTACGTATATACGATTCCTACGTATCCCCTATATCTAATCCGGAGGGTCAGTCGAGCAGGACAACGCAGGCGATAATAATGTTAATCCCCCCCGGTATTACCGGCATCCATGTCTTACAATTTTAGCGTAAACTGCTTAAAGTGAGATAAATATAGCGCTGATATGGCCACTTTATCAACCTGATTTACGTCCCGCAACAACGGCGTTGCGCTACAACGGAAACCGCAAATAACACGTAGTGTTAATGAATGTTTTCCAGTATCTGATTGAAGTTTATTATTTGTATCCACTCTATACGGTTTATTACCTACCAATCGACGGTTTATTGCAGCTAATTGTGATTTATTGCGCCTACGAGTAATTAAAATAGCAGGTGAACTATGGTACGAATAAATACAATTTCGGATCCGACGAATTATATCGATGTTGTGCTGGAGAAGTTAATAAATCTGAAAAATAATTCGACCGTTTAACGAACGTAATTTCGAAGCGGGGACCGGCGAATTGTGGAAAGCGATTGATATCAAACCGCGATTATAACGAGATTTCCTCATTTCCCGGCGAACCGAGTAAAAACCGACGAGCTCCGGTTCCTCCAAATCGAACGTTAATCAAATTTAGATGAGTCGAGAGCCGGGCGAAAGTTCCCATTAAACCGTTTTCATTTATTTTATCTGTATTCTTTAAATTACTTTCTTTTTCGAGGAAGCAACCCACTCGTACTGATAAATCCACGATCTGTTTATATGAAAAGTTTTTCCGGGAAACTATGCGGGCTTTCCAGATTTTCTCCGTTTCTCGTTTTACCCGACAAGTCGGGAAATTTATGGCGGCTTTCTTGTCTGGATTTTTCGCTGGAAATGTTCTCCTTAAATGTACCTGAGCAATTTATTTTAAGCAGAACGTGAGCGCACAAAGAAAGTGTAGAGTGAAATTAAGATGGAAAATTTATTACAGATGAACTTGTTTATAAACAAATTTATATGCACGCGAAATTGTTGTTGCGGAAATGAAAAAAACATCGCCCGAATGGTCCGGATAACAATAATAAAGTATCCCCGCAGAAAGAAGAATATCACGGTTGAAAAATTCCAACTGGCGATGTGAATAGATTTTATTCATCTCCGATAATACAAAAAGAGCAGGACAGGAATACTCGTACATAACAATAACAATTCTTCTGGTCCAGCGGGTTTTTCATCAGCGCTAATACTTCAGACATGAAATAAGAATGGGGCCCATATCTGGCCAATAATAATGCCTGGTGTTTTAATAACGTTGCACCGGCTCCCCTAAATCATTCTCTATACGTCGCTCGGATGCATGAAAGGGATGTTTCCATTCAATCCTAATGCACCCAGCACGAAATTGAAATAAATATTTAACATTCCTAAATAACAACTAAACAACCTCCGAGTTTTATTAATACATCAATCAGCGCATTACCGGAACATGTCCACCCGCGAAAAAAGGGTTGCTCTCCCCGCTTCATTTATAACTTCATAAAGCGTTTAAAGCGGGCCCCTTTTATCTCATTCCGCGATGAAACATTCAAAACAACTAACATTAATTTCTCCCTAATCAACCCTTAATTGCCGCGTCCTGTGTCCCGCACGTAACAAAAACCGAATGACAAATGCTCCAACGACGCGCGCCCCGGCGAATCTGCAATGAGAAATTCCGCGGAAAAACGAAATTATATTTATAACTCATTTGTCATACGCTTTCACTACTTTATACAATATACAGGGTACTTATTAAATTTGTATGAAAGTTTGATATTCATTTTTATGTGCTGTGTGAGGTAATAATTTTCTGTGTGTAAATTAAATTCTGGACAGATTCCAGTTATATAGAGCGGTGTTATCGCCTAAAATACTGGACACTTGCTACGCTCGAATGGCCGCCGCCCTTCCGTACACGTTGTACTTGTTGTTTTATTGAAGGTCGTCAGTTAGGCGCCCGAGGAGACATTGGGAAAAAGGGCGAAAGAGCGGAAGGGACAGGATCGCTGGTGTTTATCACTCCTGCAGGGTTAAATGGCACGAAACGGACGAGATATAGGTGTAGCAGCACATGTGTCGCCTGCTCCGGTGTGATGTGCGATATGAAGGTTATTTATTTCGGAGACTTAACAGTCGTATAACGGCGTTTCGCGCGACCCCCGAATAAACCGGGACCCGTTGTTAATAAAAAAAAGCGAACGTGATTTCCATAAATAACGGAATAACGCGTCGTCAGTCTTAACAATACCGTAACGCGATATCATCTCCAGTCGGAAAAGTGGAAGCCGCCGATGAATTCTTTATGAGGCGAAAGCCCTTCAACTTCTTAACGGGCTCTCTGTGTGTACACACGCGAACGTACCCGCTCGCTCGGCATTCAACGAGCAACTCAGACACCATTTTAAAGTGGATAAAGAGCAAAAAGGATTTTTCGCCTTTCCCCTTGCGTACGAATTTGAAACACGTCCTGTGCGGTATCCTAAAAAATATATAAAAACCGCGGAAACCGCAACGTTTCCGGATTTGCATTAAGCTTGCAGCTCGATTAGTACCAAGCAGTAATTTCTGGTAAATATTGCATTGAACCGATCCTGCTGGTACGCCTAAATAATGCAAAATCCCCGGGTAAGTTGCGGCACCTTAGCGAAACATAAAAACGAAAAGACGCAGGGCACATGAAAAATATAGCATATTAAGATGATATCTGGGGAAACCAATACAGATAAAAGGGGGAAAGTTTGTGCGTTAGTGCCCTTATACAACATGAATGCAAAACAGGTCGTTTTTCTGAGCCCTTTCTGTCCCTTTTTTGCCCGCATATGCCGCTCGGGCGCTGCGATCTGGAAATTACTCAAGAAAAACCCCCGGCTTGATTGTCGTTCGGTTTTCCCCATAAAGGAAAGTTTGTTCTGCCGGGAAAATTCAGCCCGACGAAATTGATTTTTTTGTGCGTTTCAAATTTATTTTGGATAATAAACGTTCCCACAGTTTTTATATTTTTATAGCGTCCAGGGAAACAAGCTGTACGTGAATTAACGTTAAATAAAACATTATTACAGTCGTTCGAAACCGACATATACGGCATCCATAAACGCGCTTCCTCCCCGGCATATTTACGATCCTCGTCTTCGTTTTTAACACCACCTGTTTTAATCGTATTCACGGAGAGTGGAAGAACGGTTCTGGGAACGATTCCGATCGATAAATTACCAACCTCACGGCGTAAAACTATCCAATGAAGTTATTCGGCTACGTAACGGCGAGAGCACGCCAGTTGAATAACACAAATGAATAACGATAGGAATGCTCGATCGGCATTAGACGCCCACCTGCACATGTCAGTTTTTCGGATAAACGTTTTAATAAAAATTGTAAGTACGTACCGTCTTACTACTCGTAGTAAATTCCCCGGAATGGGGCCGTAAAACCTCGCAGGGTACTCCGCTCGTTTTGAATAGATTATGGTGGAGTGTGGGTAGGTATAATTCGGGTAATTTATTAAGCTTCCCCTTTATCCCTGCGACTTAAATTACATTTTCGCCACGTTGGGTGAACTATTTCGGGCGATCCTCCTCGACCGCGCCAATTTTTATTGATTCCGCGCGCATCCAGGATGCCATCCATCTTGCCCGGGAAGAAAGCAAACGCAGTTAATCCTGATTATCCGGAATTATGGACCCCGTGAAACGGAGGGTGAAAACGTCCCTGTATGCACGTCTATATCGGGTCCACCAGTCGATTAGTTAGTCGATCTTAGTTGGGCTTTGCGTCGTTATGAAGGGCTTAGGTTTAATCCGGCCGCCCCTTAACTAACCTATCTTGCGATCGCGATTCTCGAAATGCAAGGAATAAAGATACTAATCGCGGTGTTGTTTCCACTTCCAGCGGTTATTTATACGCTCGTGTCGGCGGTACGTAAAGCTCACCCTTTCAGGAAAAGGGCTGTTTGTTTCGAGGAAAAATTCTAGCGGCGATTAACGGCTAGCGGGTTATCGCCGATTAACAATGCAGAAATTGCATTGCATTGATTCGCATTGGTGAAGCAAATTTTTGAATTAACAATGCGGCTCCGATTTGCAGAGTATTACATTTCATGAACAATATGAATGGATCCGGCGAATACATCGCTGCATTACAGTGTTATAATTATCCATTTGTATTCCCGACGAGCGGGCGTACGATATGAGGTTGTTAACGAAGTTAATAAAACAAATAATAGGCCGTATTTTGGAATCTTGTTAAACGGGGAGCGGAAAATACGGGACAGCGAGAGATATTCAATAAGGCCGGCCGGAATGAGCCTAAATAGGGCGAGTACGGGCTATTTTATCAGCAATTTCGCCTCGGACCCGGCTTTCCCGCCCGGTTGTCATTGCAACTTCGAATCTACCAGAGGGGTCGAATTTCGTTTGAACTTTAACCTCCGCTGATAAATCAAACGAACTATTCGTACATCTCTTTCCGCTACGTCAGCATCCCTATAACTATTTTATTGGATATACTGCGGCGTTTTAAAAAAGGTTTCCCTATACAAAAATTTTCCACAAATTAGTAATTCGATTTATTGATTTACGAAGCGTCACCATTTTACGACACGACCTGTTAATTTTATCACCCTTGAATTTTGTCATCTTCCGAGCAAAAAAACAACAAGCGCGCCTCAATCGGAGGAGACGCCGAAGGGCGTCCCGACGCCGAGATGCCATCTGATAAATCGTCCACCGTTTGCGATGTTAGCGTATGTCGAACGGCGGCGGCGCTCGCAGCGCACTAGATGCTCAAATTAGATTATAATATGTTTCATTTCCGGGATTGTTTGCGATGTCTATTGGTAACATCGCCGGAGGACAAATTTGATTCTGGCGGATGTATCGCTTTTGCGGTTAATAAATCGTCGCGTGCATCGCGTTAACGCAAAAACTCCAGTGTACCATATATGGACCACCATAAGCACTTTTCTTCAAACAATTTCTTAACCATTTAGTTAAGAAAAACTCGTAATAAAATTCTCCAAAAAAAACGAAATCTTTGAAATAAATAACATTTTCTAAAGTTATGAACTTTCAGAAAGTGAACATAATGTGGACCACATCCAGATTTTTCCATTTCTATAATATAATTGACTAATTCATCTTCCAATTCGCTCGGTAATGTTGATTGTCTCCTAAATTTTTGAGTGGTGATATCATTAGGTGATTTGTTTTGGGTGTATATGTTTTGGAAGCATTCAAAAAAAGCCCATTTTCTTTTCTCGTGCATTTTTAATTACCTCCGCCATTGCGTTTTTTATCCCATGCTTGTCTGGTCTTCTCTATTGTTTTAAAAACCATTCTGCACCTTCCTCGTGGTCTTATCCACTTTCACATAAAAATACTATTTTTTGGATTAAGAAACTTCCAAAGTTCGCTAGAAAATTAGATCACTCGTTGTAAAAAACTAAAACAGGCTGTTGTAAATATATTCATGCATCCTGGATCACTGCAATCGACTGATAGGTCAAGGGAAGAATGATGCTTAGTGTGTGATGATCATTTACTCGATATAAAGCAAGTTCTTTTCAAAATATCGGTGATCCATATTACAAGACCTAACTAATTTTCGTTTTAATCAATTTCCAGGTTACCACCACACCTCCCACCAGCTGCCGAGGATCACCGAGCACCCGGTGGACACGACGGTGGCGCGCCACGAGCCGGCCACGTTGAATTGCAACGCCCAAGGCGACCCGGAGCCCACCATCACCTGGTACAAGGACGGGCAGGTGCTGCGGACGGCGCCGCAGGACGCCCGCTCGCACAGGGTGCTGCTGCCCGCCGGCAGTCTGTTCTTCCTGCGAGTGGCGCAGGGAAGGAAGGAATCCGACGCGGGGACGTACTGGTGCGAGGCCGGCAACATACTGGGGAAGGTTCGCAGCAGGAACGCCACCCTCACCGTAGCAGGTCGGTATTATCTCCGCGTAAATTTCCCATCTTTCGCTCTAAGCTCCGAGCGAATCGGGCCGGAAAACCTCCCCCGTTTGTTCGGGTATTTGTTGCCGTGTCGAGTCTAATTGATTGTCGGTTTATTTTCATAAATATATTTGCGCACGGACCGCTTCATTCGATTCCCTTATTATTTTATTTCGGAATCCCCGGATACACTTTGGCGCTCCGTTCCTCTTGTTGACTTTATTCAGCTTTAATCTTCGTTATTGAGTGCCGTGCTCAGGGCTGCGCGCAAACAAACCGCCCCCCGTCTCGCCGCCCCCCTCTCGCGGTGGATGTTTGAGAATCGCTCATTCAAATTTGACTAAAGGATGATAATGGGTTAGGAGGGAAAGCCCTTTGGGTTTGCACCTCAGTCGAGAGGAATCCGCGGAATCCCGACGGTTTGGTAACCCTGTAATTGGACTTGGCGCGAGCGTATAAATTCAATGTACCTTTATTGATGCGTTCTGTTATTAATTAAATATATTATTAGGGCGTTAATGGTGTACCTATATGTATAGCATGTAACTAGTGGTTAAATAGCTTTATACAGATAATCCTTAAAATAAGCAGAGTTTAACTGCAACGGGGAAAAAGTTTGTTATCCTTAACGGGGAAATTCTGATTTTTCCGTGGAAAATAGAGAAAGTGGAAACGTGAAGGGCCCATTAAAACGCGCGGAAACGTGTGCGAGTACATCATTGTTTTCGCTCCGACGGGGGCACGTAAGAGTGGAGGTCAAAAAGTTCAAATATACTCGCAAGTATTCAAAGTTGCACTTTATATGCAACCGGCGGCATGCTGCTGTAATGGGGCCGTGCTATCTTTGCACTTATTCGGATATTTTTGTATTTTTAGAGGGAATACGTAATCGAGCCGCTTCCATTTCATTAGGACGGAGCAACTAGACGAGATTCTTAATTTCCTTTTTGAATTATTGTCGCTCGCCGACGAACTCTTAAATAACTTTGTAGACGGTGCCTACGCACGTATGGAAAACTAATTTGATCCATAAAAATTCGATCTGCGTGACAGAATGCCGCAATAAAAAATTTATCGGCCATTAACGGACCGTTAATTCGTTTTCAATTTGCTCATCAACTTTTACGCGACAATAAATCAGCGTTCTAAACAAATTTCTCGATGATAAATTAACCGTTAACGCCCTAGTAAAATAAAATATATTCGTTTTTTGTCGCTCGATTCGAACGCTTCCACGATGGCAGAGGACAAAAAAACTTTTTTCGAGCTAACAACGCTTTACGTGGACTGTATTATTACCAGGTAACAGTCATAGTCGGATTTATAACAGGAAATCGTGGCGGGGAAGCGCTTAGGCAAATGTACAGCTTTTCCGCGACGACTGCTCGAGAATGGTAATGGCGGTGATTTTCCAGAAGTCAATGGGGATTTGAATTTTATATGTAAACGCGTCGCCGTTTAAAACGAGGCGGGGATGAACCCCGTAAAGTGGCTGCTAGATTTTATCGCGGATTTTATCCAGACCTGTTAATGCACGCGCACCGTTTTATGTGGAAGTAAATAATATTTTTATGTCGTTGTTTTAAGTGAAATAGCAGTTAAAATTTGTTGGGGAACTGTCGAGCGACGATTAAAACTATCCGATATTTTATTCGAATTGTTGTTGCCTGAAATATAATACTATAGGTGTGTCCTGGAAGTTTCGTTTGGTAATCATGATCTACCTATGGAATTTTCACAAATCTCTCGATCATGAGTTCATATTTCTTCATGAAATTGTTGCAAAATTTTAGGAACTGTAAGTAGAAATATAGCTTAAGAATCGTAGATTTTTGTGCAATAAATAAACTGCTCCACAAAAGTTAAGGAAGTTCGCAAATTTAGCGAATATTTTAAAAGTTACAGACTTTTTGATCGCCAAATGTTCAAATATACGAAATTAAATGTTTTCTCTCATATCTAAGTGGATTTTTTGCCCCTTCCTGCAACTTTGAAATTAATCTCAATATTTGTGAACTTCCTTAACTTTTGTGGAGCAGTATATTTTTCCTATATCTGTACACGATTTTCTAAATTGCCAAAAGAACTTACTTTCTAGACTCACCTAGAATTTGGGTGGATATGCAAAATCGTCGCGAGTCCGCAATAAAAATTCTAATAAAAGCGCTTTTTTCCTCGGCATCATCCGCCCGCGCTTTTCTTTTCTCCCAGGCGCCACTGGGGATCAATGTTTATTATGAGTGACACTTGCAGTGAATATAAAACACTCAATTTCATGGGCTGCGCTTCGCGCCATCTTGGCTCTGGGCCGCGGGTACTCCCCCGCTCTAACGAAAACCATCAACAACGTGCACAATGAGGCTCTCGATACTTATTTTCCTACTTTCGCGAGCGAAATTACCTGCAGTTTATCTCCAGCCGGATGGCAAGCATTGTGTCCCCAGTTTTCATTTTCCGCCGACGCGCCGTGAACGACGCCCGGAAAAATAAATGAGCCAATCCCGATGTTATCGAATCCTTATCGGGAGGATGATTACTTGCGTAAATAACTTACGCAAAAATCGTGCGACAGGATTTGACCCCGTAAGCAGATTAAATCTCGAATGTTTTTTTTCTTTCGTTCGAAAAAATCATTTCTTTCAAATCGACTTAATTCGAAAATTGGGGAAGCTGCAGTAATTATTTCCTGCCGCATTAAATAGATCTTTTCTGCTCGAAATTTCAATAGTCTCCGTTTGAATATTGTCACTGGCGTTTCGTTTCGATGAAAAGCATTTGGATTAATTAAAAGTTTTTTTTCTCCAATTATTCCCCGGCCTTTCGGTATGAAAAGAAGTCATTTTTGCTCGCTGCGAGTGCGGTATAAACAGTCCGGAATTCTTCGGGAAAATCGAATATTGGCCGGCGGTCGTATTTAGAAAAAGGCCGGTTCTCGAGGGAGCCTTCGAATAGTCCTTAAGAAGCGCGCACAGGTTGAAAAGGAGCTTTTTGTAAATGGATTTTATTTACCTACTTTTCGGTACAATTTTCAATGCGTTTTTGTGGATATATTAGACCTAATAATCTCTTAATGAGACACACTCGAAATAATATTTATAATTAGCTTCTTTTAAGAGGAAGCCCTAATTTAATAGCTACCCTTAAACGTTGATTTTGAGAACCTGCATCACTAAATAGTTGGATCAAAATACTATTATTTTCCCCCAATGGAATACGCATTTGGAATAATCGTCTGTTATCCATATACTGGAATTCGACTGCAATTTGCAATATTATCCACTAGCGTTCGGCGCAAGCTGCAACAACAAAACAATCGGAAAATATTGTCTAAACATTGAGGAAAATCGCCATGAACGAAACATTGTTTTTCCAGTATGCCATTACCATTAAAATACGGGGAGCGCCGACGCCAAAAACAATATCTACTAAATATGCTAATCGGAAGTACGTCAGGAGTTGTGCGGAGTCGCCCGAAGTTGCTCCTCGACCCGTCGGGAGACGTGCTTATTCAGGAGGCCCTGCCGCTTTGTTTCCTGTCCCCGGGGAACGAAATATTTACCCGCTTTAAAATAAAACCGCCTTTTGATCTTTTCGGTTCCTAATTAATTTTCATTGGGACGTGTCGATGATATTTCGTGCAATTTACATCGGAAACGAGTTGTTTTTTTTTTGGGTGTTGTACCAAAATTGCAGGAAATCGAATTAATTGTGAGCGTTTCGAGAAACAAAGCTCGCCTGATTAACCCAATTTAGCGGAATTTTCCTCGAATTTATTAAAGAAATGACAACGAAAAACGAGTACCAGACACTGGGGGCCGCTTTCTTACGAATTACGATAAATCATCGGAGTTTCATTTTCATAGCCGGGCATAAATTTCTATTTCCTACCGTTTATTTCATTAGACTCATCCTGATTTATCGCCCTTTCGCCTCATTATTGCCGAATCGAAAAACGAACGCCTGATAATATGCACGTGCTGCCTTTTCGAGATTTATAACTACAAAGTTTTCGGTTAAAAAATTGAGAAGAAACGCTGATTAGGGCTTTTATTTTCGGGATTAGAGAGGTCCCGGTATCTGGTAAACGTATCCTGATTTATTGCACCTTCGATTTTCTAATTCGATTACGCTTACTTTTCATCCAAAAAGAATTTAAACTCATTATTTATGAACGCCGTTTTCATTGCGCCTGATAATTTGATACATAGTAGGTGGTACGTAGAAAAATTTGTTTTATAATTTTAGTATTTGTAGCAGCGAGTGTTGTTTATGCTCCGGAATAAAATCGAAATTTTTGGCAGTAAAAATCTCGGCATTTAGTCGAAAATATCAAACTTTCTTTGGGGTTGTAAAAACGAATTATGATCCGCAATAAAAACGTTACAGGTAGTAAATCCCGACACATAAACCGACTTTTTAAAATGTCGAAAATTTATACAGAACGTCCCCGAAACCACTCTGTTAAAGTACCAGCATTAGTTTGATTAATAATTGCGTTTAGTGTAATTGTCTATGAATTAGACATTCGACTGTAAATGGCGCTCAGCCAGACGTGAAATCCTCCTTAGGAGAAAAGCGCAACTGTTTGTATATAATCTTCATCTTGCCTTCCATCCGCCCTACCTTAGTTAGAGACTTTCCCTATCACTAATGTCAACAAGCTTCAAAGCAAATACGAATTACTTTTTACTTGCAATGACAAAAAGTTAGTAAGTTTTCGTTTCTCTTTTAATTTGTAAACGAATTTTTAATCAGTTTTCAGTCTAAAAAGATAATTACTTAATTAGCCTAGTTTAAATGAGCGCGCTTGATTAATATTGCTGTTTAAACAGAGAACTTTTGCACAGGTAGCGTTCAAAACAACTACATTTTTCTTGAATTCACGTTCCGGAAAAATGGCATTTCTCGTGCTTATGTTTTCAGTAGCCATTAATTTCATGGGGTTATGCAGGGAAAACAAAGAAATTTAAGAAAGGAAATCGATTTTGAATCCAACGGCTCACGGAATCCCTTCAAAATGTCTTTCAACATGATATGTTGTCTTATGAAAAGATCAAATCTTTAGTCCAGGTGCTTCTCGTACTATCGATTATTAGAATAAAACGAAAACATGTTGAACTTTCGTTTCACTCGAGTTGTTCCGCCTTACTATATTCGAAAAAAAAATACTGTCTATTATACAGGGATGAATAATAACATTGCGTGACCAGTTGCTGTATAGAAAAAAAAGGCAGTTGATTTTTCTTTTCATTAATCCGGCCGCAATTTGAACCAAAATCAACTATTTAGTATACCAGTAGGTGAAGTAAACAGCTTATGATTGGGGTTGATCCCGACTCGGAATACATTCGATTGTCGGTCAACGATGTATTAATCGACTTAATGAAACTCCCTCGAAAGGACCCCGGAAATCTGAAAGCCGTTAAAAGCGTGGCCGGTCCGGGGCAATAACATCAATCGCCGGATATTTTTCGGCAAATATTGTAATTTTGCGTAAAACGGATTCGACCCGGCCGGCTTAGGCAAACATAATAAATTCAAAAGCGAGGACAAATCAAAAGGGACGTACCGGGACGGGCGACGAAAGGGGTTAAAGAGGATCGAATAAATGGCGCCATTAGCGTGCGGCCGAGAAATAATGAGGAACCAGACTGGATAAACTGGATAAACTGGATTCGGCTGTCGGGATGTGCCTTTACCCAAACGAGCCACTTTGTAACGACATCATCATCGATTCGCGATATTTCAACCCAGACGGCGTGTTGTGTTATTTTTGCAACCATCTATTCCGTCAGGCGCTTCCGAAAATTATCCAATTTTTTTATGTGTTTAGTATAATTAATGAACCGGCTGTTTTTTCCGTATTTAACAGGTGGAAACCGTTCCCTCGCTCGTCCATTAATCGTTTATTTTCTTCCGCTTCCCCGAACGAAATTTTCCCTAAATAGCTCGCGAACGTCGAACACGTACAATTTTGGCTTGTGAGAAATCCAACACTTGATGGAGTATCCCCCAGGTGTTTCTAAATACCCCGTCATCGCTTACCACCGCGAAAATATTTCTTTAGCTACGCCCAGGAATGGATCCACACAATCGACTCTCTTATTCACCTTATCTTCTCCCATCTATCTGCTGGAATTCGGCCAATTTTATTTACTCGCCACATCAGAACAACACGCTAGGAGATGTTTCTCTTTGTGATGAGATTAATCCAATTATACTACATAGAAGAGTCTCGTTGAACCCTCAAAAACCCTCCACAGCATCTTAATTATTTATTGCTACTGAAATACTATACACTTCTAGATAATTCTCGTAGATTATTCGAGTCCGATCCTGTTCATTCGGAGCTACGAAGACCAAACTAGAAAAGTATCATCTAGGCAACCGCCATTAATTTCACGCGGCCAGCTGACAGTCGGCATGATTTTTCTGTAGATGCTTGTAATTGATGAATTAAAGCGCTTTTTTGCCGGTCTCTTGTTTTCCCGCGTCGAAAAGAGATTTAATCAATAATGCGTGCTACTAACGACGGAAAAAGTATACGGAGTTCATTAGATCTTTTTGTTTTTCTTATACATTGTTTATTGATTGAAGTGTATTGTTCGCCTGACATATGTTTTTCTTCTCGAGTTGTTAATGGTTGTTTTTTTCATCACCTGGGTGGTTTCTGAAACTCATAGTACAATATTTAAGGATCGTCTGTTTGCAGTTTTGGGTCTATTAAATAATTATGAGGGGAATAATCGTTTTCCGCATATAGATTGTCGTTGATCGTTCGGCGATAAGGAGAATCTGGATAGGGCTAGAGAGAGACGTTAATTAAAGCCTTCGCCGTAATGAGGACGCAAATCGAATTTCTATAAAATATTCCGGCAGCTGGGTTAATAAGGAAAAGCGAATTACGCGACCGGTAGCCGGGACACGAGCCATGATTATCAATTAACCGGAGAGGAATTTAATACAATTTTATTCTTCATTATCTTGCAAATTTATTTCCGGCACACATCTACGCCGCCATAATGCCTTCGCCGGCGATATTCTATTAATTTTCGAACGAGATACCCGCCAAATTGATTTTCTGTCCTTGAAATCGCTCTAAGCCTCCCGGGGATTAGGAGGGATCTCTAAATTTTCCTCCATTACCAGTTTTCTATACGGCGCGGCGAAAAATTCCCGATAACAATCTCGTTAAATTGTTGTTAAGCCCGGATTTCTGCTCCAGTTCTTCGCGACGAATTCCGCCTGGAGCCGCAGAGTTCCAGGATAGCGGCTGGAGAAGACATCGTTTTGGAATGTTCCCCGCCCAAAGGCGTCCCGGAACCGCACGTCTTCTGGAAGAAAGACGGCCAGACTTTAGCGGTTGAAGGACGATTCAAACTCGTCGATGGCTACAATCTAGCCGTTACCGATACAAAAACCTCGGACGATGGAAAGTACCAATGCGTGGCGAAAAATACAGCAGGAGTGCGAGAATCCTCTGCCGCCGTACTGAAAGTTTACGGTGAGTTTCATTTCATTTCGCATCCTAAATCCACTAAACTTGTATTTTTAATACAGTGAAACCATTCATGATACGACCACCGGAGGATGTAACAGCAGTGGTGGGTTCCACTGTGGAGTTCTCCTGCGCCACCGGTGGTGATCCCATTCCCGACGTGCTGTGGCGGCGAACAGCACCAGGAGGTACCATGCCCTTAGGCAGAGTGCGCGTGCTGGAAGACCGCACGTTAAGGCTAGAACAAGTAGTACTGCTGGATCAAGGCAGGTACTTCTGCGACGCGGACAACTTCGCCGGCGCCATCACCGCCTCCGCGTTGCTGATAGTCCACGCGCCGCCAACGTTCACCACGAAGCCCCAGTCGCAGGCCGTCGAGGCGGGTCGCGACGTCACCCTTCACTGCAACGTGAAGGGCAGCCCGCCGCCCTTCGTGTTTTGGACGTTCGAAGGCGACAGGGCGCTGGTGTACGCCGGCAGCACCTTCGGCAACTACGAGGCGTTCACCACCACCGAGGGATTCTCCACGTTGGTCTTGAAGGAAGCCCAAGTGCAGGACTCCGGCACTGTGATCATCTGCTCGGCTATCAACGACGCCGGATCGGTGTCGTCGAGGACGAGGCTCACGGTTACGTCGAAGGAAGACAGACCTCCTCCGTATATTCTGGGCGGGCCCGTCAACCAAACGCTTCCGATAGACTCGGTGGCGTATATGTCTTGCGAGGCCGAAGGCGATCCGAAGCCGGTGATATCCTGGTACAAAGACGGCGTGCCGGTTTCGTCTTCTCACAGGATAAACATGTCGAACCCCAACCATTTGGAGATACTCAATCTGCAGAAAGACGATTCGGGTACCTACACCTGCGTGGCATCATCCCGAAGCGGAAAGGCGTCGTGGTCGGGGCATTTGTTGGTAGAAAACCCCAAGAATCCTAACATAAATTTCTTCAAAGCACCTGAAGTCGTCATGCTACCAGGTCCTCCTAGCAGACCTCACGCCCTCAACCAATCTGAAGGTAACTACCTCAATTTTTCGTAAGTACCTCAAATTATACCTCTAATATAATTCCAGGAAGCGTCACGATTACTTGGGGACAAAACAACAAAATCGGCTCTTCAAGCCTGCTGGGCTACCAAGTCGAGCTCTTCGGCAAAGAAGAAGGCGTCACGCCCATTTGGACGATAGTAGGTCGAAGAGTGACGGGTCCCACGTTCACGCAGCACCTTCTTACCGCTGGAATTCCCTACATATTTTTAATCAGAGCGGAGAACGCCCACGGTCTGGGCCCTCCGTCGCAACTGAGCGAGCCGATCGTGGTGGGGCCGGACTCGGCGCAGAACTGGGGAAACCCGGAGGTGACCGAGCTGAGCGAAGCTCGAGCCAACTTGATCATGCCTAACATAGCGAAATTAACGGAAGCGATACCGTTAACGTCGACTTCTATAAAGATTGTTTGGGAGATTAGCGATTCGACGTACGTCGAAGGTTTATACATTTATTACTTAGCTTTAGACGATAACGAAGAGCGGCCTAAGACGTATAGTATGCTGACTGTGCTGCATACCGGAGGCGCGTCCAGCTTTACGGTTAACAATCTGGAAAAATGGGCCAAGTACGAATTTTTCCTGGTGCCTTTTTTCAAGACTGTCGAAGGACATCCGTCGAATTCCAAAACGATTCGAACCCTCGAAGACGGTAATTCAACCACCTACCACTCTACACCTACATGGTACAATAATTTATAATTCTATTGTAGTTCCTGTCGAAGCTCCATCCCACATGGAAGCGCTCCTGCTCAATTCGACCGCCGTCTACTTGAAATGGAAACCTCCTCCGCCGGTCACACTGAACGGGGAACTCCAAGGCTACAAAGTAGAGGTCAGAACAAACGGCACCACTCAAACCAAAGTCATCACAGTCAACAAGAAATCCGCCAGCCTCTTACTGGGCAGCCTGTCCCCGGGAATCTCCTACTTCGTGAGAGTCGCCGCCTCCACGAGAATCGGCTTGGGGCCGTTCAATCCGCCCGCCACGCTAAGACTCGAGCCCACTTCCAGGTTATCCGACAACAACTACCAAAGGTAATTGCTTCAGTGATGTCGCGAAACGTTCAGCGGTTTATTCGTGGGTTAAATTCCAGACCGATTGGTGCGGATATGCGCTCCGGGGACTTCATAACAGAGACTTGGTTCATGGTGCTCCTCATCAGCATGGTGACTGTTATGATACTGCTCTTCGGCGGTATGATAGTCGTGCGCAGGAGGCAAATGATGTCGAAGAAGAGCCTGACTCCCAGTCGATCTAATGGAGGTGTTTTAACGACGCCTATGGATGTTAAACACGAAGCCCCTCTGTGGCTGGATAAAGACAATCTACCGGATTACACCACCAGCACCTTACCCGAGTACTCCAAGCTAACACCCGGCGCGCACAAGAGGAAAGAATTCGTTTACAACGCAGCTGTATCTAATGGGTAAATTACAATTTTATGTTACTAAAATTATACGTAATAGAAATATTTCTGTCGCAGTATTAACCCGTACGGTAGCGTGAATCTCCGATCGAATCCGTTGAACCACACCGAGTTTTCTCGACCGGACAACTTGCAGTACAGCTCCGAGAAGTACTACCCGGTGTCCGGGCGCAAGTTCGACGATTTCCTGAACATGCAAGTGCAGGAATACGCCAGCCCCAACGTGGAATCCAAAGTGGCCGATTACGCCGAGGTTAACGCCAATTTGCCGGCGAATAAAGACGGCGGGTCCATTTCTCCGGCTCCGTACGCCACCACCACGCTGGTGGCTTCGGGAAAACGAATGGTAATGAGTTAGAGTAATTTGTTGTTAAGAGAAAGCTGTTATTTGGTGGTTTGCAGCAATGGAATAACTTTAACTCGGACGCGGATGATGAATGCCCCTATCCATCGGCCAATGGGGGATACTACAACAGGAAAGTTTACTCGGATTCGTATTTCTCCCCTATGCAGACTCTGAGACGGAACAGAAACGGTAAAAAAATGCAGCCGAATCCTCCTGATATTGTTTCACCTTCCAGCTCCACAGGTAAATACATCACACTTATACAGGGTGTCTTGTGACTTGAAGATAGCATAGGATTCCTTAACATACAGATGTTTATTGTTGTTAATCTTTCAGGCCAGCCGGTGTACGCCCGCGTGGGGCCGCCGGGGCTGTCTTGGAGGAGCGAGGCGCCGTCTATGAGCAGCTTCACGCCGCACAAGCAAGTCTACCATCACGGTTCGAGTCGATCCGAGCCGGCGAATATGTAATTGTTTAGAGATTTACGGTTGAATGTTGTTGTCCCGAAGGAAGGAAACGTCGTCCCGGTGTCGCCTAGTTTACATATTTTCGTACTACTGGTGTATTCGCGTAAATGTAAATCATATCTAATCGTATTGGTGGTGAAGATTTCTTTGTTCGATTCGTTTGTGGTGGATTATTCCGGGCTTAATGCAGATGTAGAGTGAATAATCTGCGTTACCTTACTTGTATGAAAATAATACCTCACGAAAATTGTTTGAATTCGATTTTCGATTAATTGCTAGTTATAACGGATTAATTTTTTATTTGATAGTTTTTAGAAGTGTTTCTTGCCTTAAATTGTGTTAAGGCGAGGAATGCTCGTTATACGAAAGTGTTATATAAAGACTGAATTATTAAACAAATTCCTGCTCTGGCGATCGAATTAACCGGGAAAAATACTCGAAACGAAGTTGATGTAAATTTTCTTTTTAAACCGCCGGTTAATTCGATCGAACGTAGCGATTTTCTTTAAACGTCTAGTCATGTACTTGTTGAAGAAAACATTGAATATTGTATAAATTAACTTGTTCGTCCATACGCACCTTAAACGTAAGCATTTCTATTAGGATATTCTGAAAATTCCGAAAATAATCTTGTAGATACAACTAGATACTACACTAACGAAATTAAACGAAATTTCGAGCGGGAATTTTTCATTCTTGTCGTGTTGCAGACTGTATTATCTCCACTACCATTGACTTACCCATTTTTTGATATTAGAATAAAACGAGGATTTTAAAGTGGAGATTTTTAAAAATGGTTCATTGCATGATCGTGAAGAGAAATTTAGTTGAGATTGTTCGGAATTCACTTGGATAATTAATTAATAGGTAATTTCGAAAATTGCAGCGTTAAATTCGCTCGCTTTTTTTTAATTACGAGTACTATCAAGTCCGATTTCTAATATGCATTATTGACGATAGTTTGGTATGAATTAAAAAAGTGGTCCGAGAATAAAGTCGTCAATTTTTCTTCGTAAAAATAATGCAAATCCATCAATTTATAGTTTTCTATATGGTGTACAAATAACATATCAAGACAGTTATTAATGTGATTGTATAAAATACATATTAAGTAGTTAATGTATAAAAAAAGGTCTTCGAAATACGAAAGTCATTTTTATTTATATACAGGGTGAAGTGATTATCTATTTAACTAAATGTTTCTTAACTTTTTGAATAGAAATATTGATATTACAGGAAGACTGTAAATTCGAAATAAAAGTCGCCCTAATTTATTGGTTATATAACGAGGCCTAGCTTTTAATTTATCAACGAAATTTTGTCCTAAAAATCGATTCGGAATTAAATTTATGTAAAGAGATTAGTATATACGAATATTTTATTCACTTTTTATACGTTCTTTTCGTCGATAGTTGCGTTTTCGTGCCGCATATTTTTCCAACAATAGTTGTTTTTGTACTAATTAAAACTGATTAGACTGTCTCTATATCGCCATTTTTAATGAGTATGTAAAAATGTAAAATAATAATGAATAGGTATAGATAACGCTGTACATTTAACAGTTTAGGTTAAAGTCAACTCATCGGTTACGAAACGTATCGGTAACGAACACCGATCAATTTGGCTGATCAATTTGAATTGACTCGAACCTTCCGTCTTCCTTACGTTCGATATTCCATTTCCGTAGCATGTATGTACATTCTCCTACGCTCTCCCATGGTATTTTTATAAAATCATGTGCCATCTTAAATGTGTACCTAATTATTTATGTTATAACCCGTGACTATATGTACAGTAATCAATAAAGCATTGTATACATTTAATTACTATCATTTTATTATCTCAGAGACCGTGTGATGTACGCGGTGGCTGTTTGACCTTTCTCACTTGAGCCACACGAACAAATTGATTTCAAAATTTCGAATTTAATCGCATGGAGCAAGTTAGCTAGGATCAATCGAGGTGTTTTCTACCATAAGGTGTAAAAAAAATCGAATTTTTACTCGAAATTTCTACCTGTTTAAGAGATTCGCTAAACAATCGGTATTTAGATATCTCGAATCGATTTCGAGATAATTGTGTATTTTAAGGATCAAAAAGTAAACTCACCTCATTATTGCACTTACGCAAGTCAAACGTAAAATGACACGTACGACAGGTAGTTAGCCTTTTCAAGAAATATAGAATTATTTTCAACATTTTTAAACATCGCCGGAATATTCGCCGTCTCCCTTCCACGCTGCCAATCGGACGGCGGCCAGACGAAGAGCGGACGAGAAGACTTCACGTATGACACGATATGCGATACCTTATCGTACCCTTTCCGATAATATGTAAATTAGCGTTGGTACCTACGTCCTATAAGTAGAATGCGTTATCAGTACCATTTTTTTCGCGTATGACTATTTTCTATGCCGGCATTTTTTTATGGCTTCGTGCATAATTATGTTCTTATAAACAGCGTCTTTTAGTCGAGGTAATGATCCGGTATCTACTTTTTACTTTCTCTAGCAATTAAAAGTTTTAATAAATGCAAAATAATTAATGCGGAAGAGGTGAATATTGCACCTAGATACTTGCATATGTTTATTTATAGGAATGAATATACGTATGAATTTAGGTACATACAGGGTCTTTCAACGAAAACTTGAGCCCCGAAAACTAGAGAACTGTCAATTTTTGTTTTTGGTGGAGGATTTTTGACAGTCAAGCCAACTTGGTATGTTCAAGAACTAGCAACTATAACTTTAGAATTTCAAATGGAACTACCCTGCTTCCAATATATCGTTTGAAAGCTCTTTCCGTTGCGAATACTTTGATGTATCGTTTTTGAAAATCGGTCGAGATTTGACAAAGTTATTAAATAAAATCAAAAGTCGACAAATCGAATGGCGCGAAGTGCTCATTCTAGTCACGTTCGTGCTCTCTTTTGTATGCAAAATTAGGTTTTATTTCTACTTCCTGAAGTCGAACGGAGTATAAAAAGTATTTAATAGATTTTTATTTTCTCCTGAAGATACTCCATATCATTCAATACTGCTATATTTAAGTTCTTGTAGTACCATGCATTATAATGCGAATCATAAACATTGTGCTGGTGCTCGTCATCCTCGTCATGCTCGTCATGCTCGTCATGCTAGTCATGCTCGTGCTCTCTTCTACATGCAAAATTAGGTTTTTTTCTACCTTCTGATGTCGAACGGAGTATAAAAGGTATTAGAACATTTTTGTTTTCTCCTGTAGATACTCAAAATCATTCAATACATGCTATATTTACATTCTTGTCGTAACGCATTATACATAATAATGCGAATCGTAAACATCGCTGAGTTAATGAAAAAAATCCTCAAATTATCGATATCTATATTTTTATTTATTATCAGTAAAGTAAAGGTAATTAACGCGACAAAATTTTGTGTATTTCACCGCAACATTATCATAAATTAAAATATCTAGGTACACAAAGTACGTAATTCACATCACCAATTCAATCAAATCGAACGGTAAGCGAGTAGATAACTATTTTATTTACATTGAATACCACCTAAATAAATCTATAATAGCAAATAAATCCACGCGTGCCAAAGTGCGGATTTAATACCGAAACGAGCGGATCGGCGATAATGACGAAAAAAATTATCCGCGAATGGTAATTCCCCATTTGATCGCCTTCGGCAGTGATTGCTCGAGATTCGGCGTATACGAGCGACCGGCGAAATGCTGTTACTGATTACCGGACGGTAAATAACCGAATCGAGTCGAAAAAGTAAAAACCGCGACGCGCTAATCACGCGAGTTCAGTTCGCTAGAAGTTGCATCAAGCGAGAGAATTCAAAAATTGAAGCTAACAGAGTACCAAAACAGAGCTATGGTGGTGCCGATGGAGCCGAGGGCGTCCCGTTCGAGGGGCCAGCCCCAGCAGTTCGTCGGGAACAATTTGACGGTGAACATCGAGAGCAACAGGAATTACTTGATAATCATCGGTAACAACTGCAAATTGCGGCTGGAGGAGAACAGGGGAACCGTCAAGATCGTGGGCAATCACTGCGAATTGGTCGTCTCGAAGGGCACCAGCGATATTAAGTACGTTGGGAATAATGGAAGGATCCGGCTGGGCTCCGGAATGTCTTCCGATAGCGTACGATATGTGGGAAACCAAGGAAAAATATCGGTTGTTAATGACACTTTCGATGCGAATGGGGCTGGAAACGGCCACTTTAAGAGTGATGTTGTAATCAGCAATTCTAATAGAATTCATGTAGCAAATTCGGGGTTCAAAATTTCTCGAGATTTTTTCCCGAAAACTTGCCAAGTTAAATAATGTAAACGAATTAAATTTTAAATTTAGTAATTTACCTATAATAATATCAAATATCAGTATTAAATATTCTTATTATTTATTTAGAAACTCCCCAGTGTTCAACCAACCAAATATTTTAAGTGTATTTATTTATTTATTTATTTATTATAATGATTTTCACTTAAAAATTTGTTTTATTTTACGACTTAATCAAGATATATGCGACAAAAATACGTGAACAAACACGTAATATCTTCAATTATACGTCGAAAATAAAAATAAAAGACCAACTAATTACGATTAAAATAAACGTTACACAACGGAAATTTCAGCAGAACGTAAATTACATCGGAATGTAATCTCAAATTGCTTTTTCCACTATCGATTCATATTACCCAAACTCAAAAAAATACCCGAGCAACGATTAGGTATGTGCGTTATTTTAAATTATGATTTGCTTATTTGCGAAATGAATATTTTACCGAAATATTTTAAATGCTGGTGAAATGTTTGAATAATGGGTGTTTATGGAATTGATGATCCTTGACTGACTGACGCTTTTATCGTTGTTTATACACAACAGTAGAGAATTAAATATATTTTATTAAGCTACAATAATTTTTAATACATGCAACAGGATGGACATTTACAATTTTAATGACCCCCTTTCAGTTTGAGCAGCAACTGGTTTGAGCCGGATTCAAAGTAAAAATCGAACCGAAATAAATATGCTGCACTAATGGATATTTGCCAAGAACCTGAAAAGTAAAACTATTTAATACTAATTACACACAAACAACGGTAATTACATAGCACTGTGGTTTTTAGTGTTAAAAGCGTATTCCGAGAAAACCTTTGTATCCTTTATCAAATATAAATAAAACACATGAATTAGTTAATTAATATTATTATTTACAAGTCATATTACATAATAATAATTTAATTTTAAACATAAAAACACGAAAACTCTAGTTGTTCACTGAAGAGGAATGTATAGGTTCTTCTCTTTCTGGAGCTTTTTCCTTTTCTGGCATCGAAACTCTCACCAGAGTGGGTTCCTTAAATTCTGTCGAAGGTACCCCAGAAGATAATACGACTGTTTTGGGTTTCCTGACACTTGCTCCCGGTTCAGCAGGATTTAATGTAAATATAGACCCGAAGTAGATGTGTTGAACAAGCGGGTACTTGGACAGTACCTGTAAAAAAAACCAAAAACTCATTAAGATTACTAATAAATAATTACCTGAGAAAATCAACTAACTCACACTGTTTAATAACACGTTACTATTTCTTCAATTTACTACACTATATACTATATTTTTTAAACAAAAGTTTAATACAGAAACCGATATTGTTACTTTATAGGATCAAAATATCGATACTTACTTCTGCTTTGTACATTTTAATTAGACCAGAGTTAATTTTAGACCAAGTCGATACGCCGCTGATGCTCCACAATTGATTAGAATGTTCAGCGAATGGTCCTGTTTTCACTTCGTTAATGTATTGGATGCAACTGAGAAACATGTATTCCGAAGCGAATTCCCTCACGACATTATCCTTTAGAAAACAAGCCGTGTCAAATTTATCAGTTCCTAAAAAACGAATGTATAAATAATAATTCGAACGAAAATCGATACTAACTCACCAATAAACTGTGAGCTACCCCAAATAAAAGGTATGAACTGATAGTCATCCAAGCTCCACACACCGTGACTCCCTGCTGGTTCCATCCTGTAAGTTTTTTGCAGCTTTCTACACAATTGTAGGTACCTGAAATGAGGAGAGTGTGATTAGCGAACATCACAAATTCGATGCGAATAATATACTTTAAGAATACTTTGCCAACGGTCGCCGGTTGATCGGAGAATTTTAAAAATCCTATTTTGTAGAACGAGCATAGGAACATAATGAACGACAATTCGTGTCCCGTGCCGTAATCGATTCTTATCGAATTTCCGAACGATTCAACCAAGTACACTGTTATCTCCGGTACAGCTCGGAACAAATGGCTGGGAACTACGTTGTGTAATAAAGAAATCGCTTGCTAAAAAGATAAACTTATTAACCAATTACCATTCTTTTGCATCGTACTCACGTCTTTTAGCCTGTTGTACCAATCTCGGAAAGCTTGGTTACCGAACCGTTGCGGTTGCTGTATAGGCGGGATTTCGTCGACCCAGACGTTTAGGATATCAAGAAGGCCGCAAATGGATTCGATTTCTTGAGAAGCGCCATCGCCAGCGTCGCTGTTTGTTTTACCTCTGACCGAATCGTTTAAAGTGTATATGAACCCCAAAATCTCCTGCGAACGAACGATTGATATGATTGTCTCGTGGAAAACTCATCGAATAACTTACAAAGTATGCCTCGGACTTATCCCATTGCATCATGTCCTCCAAATTCTTGATCAATTTAATGGGCATAAGATAGGTATGCTGCTCCGAGTCTGAAATATTAGAAAATTAAATTAAAATATATTGTGCATGCAACTATATTTGCGTTGTTATATTTTGCAATTTTAAAGATTCTATAAATTTAAATACTGTCGTTTACTTTACCTATTATATTCTCCATCATTTTATGAAATAAATACTCCTTTTTTCAAAATAAACACAAACTTTATTAACCCCACTTTTTGATTTATGTTTGACACTTTTGACAGTTGCTAGTATACACAGAACGACAGAACAAGAAGTATCGATATAAAATATGAATTTATAAGACGCCTTTTTCTGGGCAGTTATTCAGGATTATTTTGGAAAATTTTCGATTCAAATTCAAACGAAACAAGTAGGAAATCAAGGTGGGAGAATACCTCAAAAATACAAAAACAATCTCGCGTTAAACAAAAATATAAATATATATTTTAAAAATTTAACAACCTCAAGACATTCCCAAATTTTATGCATCATACGTTGATGCGGATACATTTCCACCGTGACCCGTCCAGTTAGTGTGCACGAATTTTCCCTCTTGGCCTAATAGCTCATACGTGTGAGCACCGAAATAGTCTCTCTGAGCTTGCAAGAGATTTGCAGGAAGACGTTCCGTCCTGTACCCGTCATAGAACGCCAAAGCGGTACCCAAAGCCGGTGTGGGAATCCCTAAATATACCAAATCATTATTTATTTAATCGAAATATTTCAACCTATTATTACCTAGATTAACAGCGGTTGAAACGACATTTCTCCACCCGGTTTGGGCTTTAGTAATAGCATTTAAGAAGAAAGGATCTAACAGCAAAGATTGCAAATTTGTGTCCTTATCGAATGCTTCCTTGATTTTACCCAGGAATACGGATCTGATGATGCAGCCTCCTCTCCACATTAGAGCAATCGCGCCGTAATCAAGGTCCCAATTGTGAACCTTAGCGGCTTCCCTCAGCAACATGAATCCCTATAATAATTCGAAACGTCAGCCATAATTTAAGAATAATTTTGAGTATATTACCTGAGCGTACGATACGATTTTTGCGGCGTATAAGGCTTGCTCTAAGTCATCTAGGAACTTTTCAACGTTACCGGAGAATTTGGTCGTGGGTCCTTGGAGTTTCGTGCTCGCATGCTGTCTCTCGCTTTTAAGAGCCGATAAACAACGACTGAACACAGCCTCTCCTATTAGAGTTACCGGCACTCCGTAGTTTAGAGCGGAAATCGCTGTCCATTTTCCCGTACCTTTTTGCCCGGCAGTATCTCTAATTTTCGGAAGAAGATATTTACCTAAACATTAACAATGACAAAGTAACGCGGTTTATCTACTAAAGAGTACGCTAACTCACCATCTTTGTCTTTATACTGCAAAATATCTCTAGTAATCTCAATGAGGAAGCTATCCAATATCCCTTTGTTCCACCTATCGAAAGTTTGCGCCATTTGTTCTTGGTTGATACCGAGGGCGGTCATTAGGTGGTAAACCTCACCGATGAGCTGCATGTCTCCGTATTCAATCCCGTTGTGTACCATTTTCACGAAGTGACCGGCTCCATCGTTACCCACCCAATCGCAGCACGGCTGGCCATCGGCTTTGGCGGCAATTCCTTGGAAAATGTCTTTAATGTACGGCCACGCTTCTTTGTTTCCTCCGGGCATCAAACTGGGACCGTACCGAGCACCTTCTTCCCCACCTGAGAAATCGGATGCACTTAATCGAAGATTCAAGTGGAGGTAAAGAAGTGTTTACCTGACACGCCGGATCCAACGAACCGAATGCCTTTAGCAGCCAGTTCCTTGGAGCGCCGCTCGCTGTCTTGGTATTCGGAGTTGCCGCCGTCTATGATGATATCGCCCTGTTGTAAATGAGGCACCAATTGGCCGATGAAGTTATCGACGGCGTCGCCGGCTTTGACGAGCAACATGATTCTTCGGGGCAGTTTGAGCTTGGAGGCCAAGTCGGCGATGGACTCGGCGCCCACGATGCTCTTGCCCTTGGCCTCGTTGGCGAGGAACTGGTGCACTTTTTCGATGGACCGGTTGAAAGCGACCACCGTGAAACCGTGATCGGCCATGTTGAGGATGAGGTTTTGGCCCATGACGGCCAGGCCGATTAAACCAATGTCTCCTTTGCTGGTGACAGGAAATTCGAATTTTATTAGTGAATACGAAGTAGTCGAGTAACATTTTTAGCTGTATGACTATCAGGTCGAGTGACATTTGTAGCTGTATGATATGCAGTGCTTTGAAGTATTCGAGTAACATTTTCAGCTATCAGGCAAGATGACTATCAGGTTGAGTAACATTTTTAACTCTACGAAAGATAGTGTTTCAAAGTATTCGAGTAACATTTTTAGCTGTATGAAAATCAGGTCGAGTGACATTTGTAGCTGTATGATATGCAGTGTTTTAAAGTATCCGAGTAATATTTTTAGCTGTACGATTATCAGTTAGAGTCACTTTTTTAGCTGTATATTATGCAGTGCTTCGAAGTATTCAATCGAGTGATAGCATATTTTAAAATTTAACTGCAAATATCGAGTAATCTACTTTATCTGCGTATCTTATCCTGATAATATTTTATTGTTAAGTACTGCAATATAAATGCTTTATAATATACATGAGTATAAACTAGTAAACTTTTGCCCTACATTGGATTGCATATTCAATCTCTCAACCTTTTCATCATTGTAACTGGCATGACTATGCAGAAAATACCTACTAATAGTCTCGGCATAAATTAATTATGGTTAATTGCACTATTAAAATAACTTATGCAAAATGCATTTGAAATTATTCTTCTAATCTAGTAGGTATGTATAGATTTTTATTGTACAAAAATCTTACCCAGCCATGACGAGCGACAACTTGTTGATCGTGATTTCAATGGGGATATTGCGGTCGATTTCACGAGATGGTGTTGCGGCGATTTCGACAGCCGGCTATCAACTGATTTTCGAGTGTAATTTATCGCTCCTTATCCGCGGTTTATCGTTTTTTCGTACTGTATAAAGTCACATTGAATTACTCAAGGTTAAATTAACAACTTTTCGTACTCGATTCGCATTTCGCAGACGACTTGCATCACGATCGCTTTGGTCGAAAAAACATGATCTTAGTTTTGGTTAATTTTTTAGGAGATAATTTGATTAGTTCAATTAACCGTCTACTATTTAAATAAATAACCGTTTTGAAATATTGTTTTATTCGTATTTTTATACTTTCTATGCATTCTCTCTATACTTTCTTTCTATACATTATTTTTCCATTTTCAAAACCAATCAAAACGAAATATTCCTTATAAACGTAATAGTAAGGGACCACATTAAACAGAAGAAAAATTAATTGACACTTTTGACAAGTTTGACAGTGACAGTGACAGCGAAAGGGGGACTTTAATTTTCACTTATCGTTGATCGGATGATCGGAATAAGTGTAGTTTTTCTTTATAAATTAGCCTGATTTACTTTCACACGGTGATAGTTAGCAATAGCATCCTCCTGAGTGTCGCAGGAACTTCGGAGCACCATACGTTTCATTAGTTTAATTCTTGTACCTTTCGTTTAACATAAATTAAATGTACCTATTTAAGACCCAATAGGTGTAAATTTTGTTTTGTTTTAATTGTGACGGAGTAAAGAATATCTAATCAACGGTTTTAATTTTATTAAAAAGGGTTAAAGGTCGTTTTGTTAGTTTGAATTTCGTCGTTTTATTGTTGATTACGTGCAAAGCTACTTAGACGTTATGGCCGGTAAGTGATATGTAAATGTAGTAAAGAATAACAATGATTGGTTTTTATTTTTAAAACAATGGAGTTATCCGAGTAGGCCTATACACTGTACCTACAAAACGTATAATTAAAAATACAGTGCAAATAGGTCAGTGGCGAAGGACCAATATGTTTAAGAGAAAGTATAAAAGTATTAATTTCATACTCATGATGTATTAAAATATTAATTGATCTTAATAGCAATAAAGTATATTATGAATCGCATCATCTATGATTTTTTCTTGTGTAATTTAAGTTTAATTATTACCTATTGAGTATTACATAAATGACAAATCAATTACAAACAGGTTTTAAAATATTTCCAATCATCTACAATTCTATATCTTTAAGCAATTTTTCTTGAAAATGTATATTGTTGAATAAATCGAACTTATTGTACAATTATTTTTTCTTTTTATAACGATTCAATTTTTTGATTGTCAATTAAGTAGCTGAATAAAATGACCATAACGTCAATTACATTGTTATCAGCGTTAATTAAGTAATATTTATTTATTAGCTGTAGTTGTTGTATATTCAAGATTAATTTTGCAATTTGATAAACGTACATCTCCAAAAATATTCCCAAAAATATATTAAATTCTTGATTACAATCATTGCCATATCTACAAAATATATTTAAATTTTAATTTTATTATTTAAATATTTTGATAATATGAGTTATTTTACATTTGTTTCAGGTGACAATCCATTTAATAAATACCTCAAAACTCTTACAGTAGATGGTACAGAATTCAAGTACTATGATATTACAGCACTTCATGCAGGTTACGGTAAGTTCTTAAATGTATATTCCTTCCCTTACAGTATTAATTTTTATATTTCTTTACAACATAATATATTTTTTCAGATCGTTTGCCTTACTGCATCAGAATACTTCTGGAATCCGCCGTGAGAAACTGCGACAACTTTTCAATCAAAGAAAATGATGTTAAAAACATCATGAACTGGGAGGAAAATCAGGCTGTCGAAGGAGGCGTCGAAGTACCATACAAACCCGCTAGAGTTCTCCTACAAGTACGCCTGAATATTTTATTATTGTATTAAATTGTATTAAATATTGTATTAATTTTTCCCTCCTTGCAGGATTTTACTGGAGTACCGGCCGTAGTAGATTTCGCTGCTATGAGAGACGCTGTGAAAGGTTTGGGCGGCGATCCGATCAAAATAAATCCAATTTGCCCAGTCGATTTGGTCATCGATCATTCCATTCAAGTCGACTTTGCTCGATCGTAAGTTTTAACCAATCCTTCTACAGCAAATCTGCACGAAAACCCATTCTTCACCTGCCTATAAAATTTAACAGCACAATTCCCATCGGTAATAAAAGCATTTAGCGCATTCCTTTTTCATATTCCATTCCTTGGTTTATTGCATTCAATCTGCGCATTCATTTTTATCGCTGCCGATTAAAACTAACGCTGTTAAATTCGATTTCAGCGAAGATGCCTTAAAGAAAAACGAAGACCTGGAATTCGAGCGCAACAAAGAAAGATTCAGGTTTTTAAAGGTGCCCTATGAAACAATGAATATAATTGTAAACTTATAAAATTATTTGTTGTTTCAGTGGGGAGCCAAAGCCTTCGAAAACATGCTTATCGTCCCTCCTGGAAGCGGTATTGTCCACCAAGTCAACCTGGAGTACTTGGCTCGCGTAGTTTTCACCAACGGTGTTTTGTACCCGGACACTGTGGTAAGCTAACAAATATTTTTTACCGATAAATACATCCTGTGTTTGTACTAAACAATTTTTTATACGATTCCAGGTCGGTACTGATTCACACACGACCATGATCAACGGCTTGGGAGTCCTCGGATGGGGCGTCGGTGGCATCGAAGCTGAAGCTGTAATGCTGGGTCAAACCATAAGCATGCTGTTGCCTCAAGTAGTCGGTTACAAATTGTACGGGGAGTTAGACGAATATGTAACATCAACCGATGTAGTACTTACGATTACGAAGGTAAATTAGAGCGCTCCTAAAGCGAGTTTACTCTTTAAGCCAGAGATGTATCGTTGTAGCATTTACGTCAACTGGGAGTTGTGGGGAAATTCGTGGAGTTTTATGGGCCTGGTGTGGCCGCTTTGTCTGTAGCCGATAGGGCTACGATCGCTAATATGTGTCCGGAATACGGAGCTACTGTAGGGATGTTTCCGGTAGATGAAGGTTCTTTGGCGTATTTAAAACAAACCGGTGAGCACTCAATGATAATGTTGTTAGTAGAAGCTTGTATAAGCTTTAATGTTGTTTAGATCGAACTGAAAAGCACATCAGAATCGTCGAGGCGTACCTGAAGGCTACGAAGCAACTCCGAAACTATACTTCCGAACAGGAAGAGCCAGCTTACAGTATAAACGTGGGCTTGGATTTATCCACTGTCGTGTCGTCTATTAGTGGACCGAAGAGGCCGAACGACAGGGTTTCCGTGACCGATATGAAACAGGACTTCCTCAGCTGCTTGACAAATAAGGTAAGATCCTTACTTAATTTTCGTTCTACGCTGGGATTTTATCGTGATTCACTGCGCATAACAATTTGTTGCATCTGTTGTGAAATATTTATGTATGAATAATCGATTCGCTCCGGTTTTTTTTTCTGGAAATCAAAATTTAGTTATTTTTTTGTGTTGAAAATATGCTGGGATATCGGGCAATTGTTGCACGACTTTTTGTGATAACATGTTGGGTTTTTAACACTTATTGTTAAATATTTAAATCGTTTTATTTTAACGATGAATAGTAAATTTTCGTAAAATTTTTGCTGGTTTCCTTGTTTTGAACGAATTGGTCTTTTATGCTTAATTTGTTTGCTGATTAATTTATTTTGAATGTATATTTTATGTATCCACTAATTACCTAATCTTCTTAGTATTTAACTAGATATTAACAATGTTGATTTATTTTGATTGCCTATACTTTGTTTCTTTATGATTCATTACAACGTTTCCTATATATCACAAATTTATTATTTTAATAATTAATTAAAAACGATTTATTTATTTGCAAAACTAACAAATTTTGAATTTTACTATAAAAACTAGAGAAATATGGTGAGTTCTTGAAGAAATAACCCAGTTTATTTGATTAAAAATTTATTTTATTAATATAAATAGATAACACAATTAATATTTACGAATAAAATAAAATTTACCAATTTGAGTTCTTCCATGATGATTTTAAAAAGCCAACATTGGATGATTATCACCCGGTGATGTTTAGAAAGACACCGTCGACCTGGCGACAATCACCAAACATTGAATTTCTGTTCGATTAAAGAAATTAACCCGTATGAATCGTGGCTAGTTCTTTCTTTTTCGGATAAACTTAAACCCAGTGATGGTACAAAAAACGCTACATCAGACTGAGCGAAGTTTATCCAAAACCATAAGAAACAGAATTAATTGGTTGTTGGTTGATTTTTTTATGGGAAAACATCTACCCAGTGATGTAAATAACAAAAACCATCAAACTGAGCGATGTTTGCCTGTCAAAAAACCACTGAAATCGTTCACTGAAAATCACGTATCGTTGTTGAATTTCTTACTGGAGTAAAGTAACTAATGGCTGTGATATGACATTGAAACAAACACATCACACCAATAGTTCCTTAATTCCCAAAGAAATCGAAGGATTCTGTACACGCGCGCTCCCAGTGAAGCATTTATCGCTCCAAAATTTCTTTGTTATATCTAGCTTTATGAATCCACAACACCATCAAAGCTAGATAACCAAAGAACACCAGAAGCGATAGAAAGGCACTGACTGAACGAAGGACTTTGAAAACTGAATATATACGACAGTTCGGTGGTATTTAAGTCCCACCAGACAGACGATTTGTACTAATTGTTTTATTATTGGTTGCTGATAAGCCATCCTGGCGACTAATGATTTGTTATTAATTTTTAATAATTTTTTGATTCACGTTAGTAAATTCTTCACTTGCTTAATCATAAGATAATGGTTAATGGTTAATAGTTTTGTATCACGGCTACCTGCCGAATGGTTTTAGACGCACAGAAAGTTTTACAATGTTATCTTTCGTTACATTAAATGAAAATTTCGTAATTCTCATAACATCTGATTTACACTTTGCACAGAATTTTCACTTTAAAATGTTCATACTTTTTACTCATTTGTTTTGTTTTTTTTACTCATTTAAATTCTATTAATTTTTTTGTATACGAAAAATTAAAACGTGTTTGTAAACTGTCCAGATTTAATAGTACAGTCATTTGAGCACAGAAACTTTAAATTTCTTTCATATTTTAACAATGATTTCTATAGTCTAGTGTCTAGTCAATTATCAATTTCCATGAAAAATCTTAATTTAAACTAAAAAATAACTCACCTGTTAATTTTTTTAACGGAGTAAATATTAGTAAATTATGTTGTATAGCGAGACTAATTTGAGCTCATAAATAAATATTATAGACATAATTCGATCGAATTAAATCGCCGACTGGACGCCGAAAAATTATGAATGCAGCACAATTGCAAATTGTTTGTTATTTCAGTGTCTTACTTACCTACTTCATTATTTTGTAAACATCTTGTTTGTTTTTTAATAGAATTTAATATTTCTTCTGCTGAAATTGGGTAATTATGCATTGGCAATTAGGTCATTAGTGCATTCAAAATACCATTAAAAAGCCGTACTTTCGTCTTCGATTCTAATCGCTTTATAATCATGCAAAATTCCTCGCTGACTTTTTCCAAATTACTTTGCTTATTATGCAAAATAATCTATCTAGGAAATTACTCTATTGCTAATAGGGTGGATTTATGTTCTCTAAACAATTACAAAATTCCCGAACTGTTTTGACTCATCTTCCACACACGAGGTGCGGCAGAAAAGTAATGAGACTGATTTTTGATAACAATGGCTCATTTCGGGTGAATAGGGGGGCTGGGGAAACACAGGAATACTTCTTTTGAGCATCCATTAGTGTGCAATATCCGTTCTTATACAAATAACCCTTTTGCTGAGCCTCTCAAGGACGTATTTATAGAAAAAAAACCTGGTCGACAGTTTGTCCTGGAGGAACAAATTCTCAGCAACAGCGCATCGTTGCCAAATAGCTTATAGTGTCGCTAGTTTCCTCACGTCGTACATTCTATTTGTAGATCGGTTTTAAAGGATTCGCCATTCCCCCGGCCAAAGTGGACACCTCGGCGAAGTTCATGTTCGACGGTACCGAGTACCAGCTGCGGCACGGCAGCGTCATCATAGCCGCCATAACGTCCTGCACCAACACCAGCAACCCCAGCGTCATGCTGGGCGCCGGCATGCTGGCCAAAAAGGCCGTCGCCGCCGGCCTGTCCGTCGCTCCCTACATCAAAACCAGCCTGTCGCCGGGCTCCGGCGTCGTCACCTACTATCTGCGCGAATCCGGCGTGATCCCGTCGCTGGAGAAGCTCGGATTCAACATCGTCGGCTACGGTTGCATGACGTGCATCGGCAACAGCGGCGGCGTCGACGAGAACATCATCAACGCCATCGACGAGAACGATCTCGTTTGCTGCGGGGTGTTGTCCGGCAACAGGAACTTCGAGGGGCGCATCCACCCGAACACCAGGGCGAATTATCTGTGCAGTCCGCTGCTGGTGATCGCCTACGCTATAGCCGGTCGGGTGGATATCGATTTCAAAACGGAACCGTTGGGGCACAAGCCGGACGGTAGTCCCGTGTTCTTGAGGGACATTTGGCCTACTAGGAGAGAAATCCAAACGGTGGAACAGAAGTACGTTATACCGGCTATGTTCGATGAAGTTTATAAGAAGATTCAAACGGGTAATTATACTTTTTATAGTTAATATATCTGTTATTAATTGTTTGTTGTATAAGGTTCGAGTAGTTGGCAACAACTGGAGGCTCCCAGTAGCGAATTGTACCCTTGGTCAAGTGCTTCGACTTACATTAAGAGACCCCCATTCTTCGATGGCATGACGAAAGATCTACCCGGAAATACTCTAATAGAAGGTGCTAGAGCTCTGCTGTATTTAGGGGATTCTGTTACCACCGATCACATCAGCCCGGCGGGCTCCATCGGTAGGACGAGTCCTGCGGCAAGGTAAACTGATCGGTTTTAATTCTAGCAACATAAGTAATGTTTGTAATTTAGGTACTTGGCCCAACGCGGTTTAACTCCTAAAGAATTCAACTCCTACGGATCCAGAAGAGGCAACGACGACGTAATGGCCAGAGGCACTTTCGCCAATATCAGATTGGTGAACAAATTCATGAGCAAAGCCGGTCCTAAGACGATCTATTTCCCTACCAACGAGGAGGTTAGAAATTAACGCTATTCGAAAGATATTGTTTGTAACATTCTTCGGCGTTTCAGATGGATATTTACGACGCAGCGGAGAGATACAGCAAAAACGGAACACCGCTAATTATTGTAGCTGGAAGCGATTACGGATCCGGTTCGAGCAGAGATTGGGCCGCCAAGGGACCGTTTTTATTGGTAAGTTTTCCTCGATAATGGTGCTAAATGAAATTGCATGATTAAACAGCGTAAAGACAAAACACCTCAAAGATTAAACAGCCAAAGACAAAATAGCCCAGGATAAAACAGCTCAAAGACATAATCATCCAAGATAACACAGCTCAAAGACAAAATCCTCTAAGATAAAACAGCCAAAGACAAAATTGCCTAAGAGAAAACAGCTCAAAGACAAAATAACCCAAGATAAAACAGCCCAATGACAAAATAGCCCAAGATTAAACCACCCAAGACAAAACAGCTCAAAGACAAAATCGCCCAGCATAAAAAAACCCAAAGCTATTTTGTCTTTGGGCTTTTTTTACGAGGCGCCAAATCGAATATAATTAACATCGTTTATCGAATTCAGGGCATCAAGGCAGTGATAGCTCAATCGTTCGAGCGCATCCATCGATCGAATCTGGTCGGTATGGGTATCGTTCCGTTGCAATTTTTGCCGGGTCAGAGCGCTGAATCTCTCGGCCTGACCGGCAAGGAAACCTACAACATTCACTTGCCGTCCGACCTGAAGCCCGGGCAAACCATCAAAGTGTCCACCAACGCCGGCGTGAACTTCGATGTCGTGCTGAGATTCGACACGGAGGTGGATTTGTTGTTCTACAGAAACGGCGGCATTTTGAATTATATGATTAGGAAAATGTTGAAGTAGGGTGCAGGTATACTTTTTATGCAATAAAAAAATTAATTTCGGGTTTTATAGACAGTTACTGTGTGTTTACAATCGAAAGATTGCAGGAAAATGAAGCTTAACTGTGTAAAAACCGAAATGCTACTTATCTGTTGCTTTGTAATAATAAGTAGAAAATAATGATTTTTATATCGGTCGGGGTTGAATTTTCTATGAAAACACAAATAGTAATAATGTAATACCTATGTAATAAGTTTTTAAACTGTTCTTTAAAAATTATTTGCTTGAGTATACGAGACCAAAATAACCTGAACGATAGTACTTAACAAATTTAATATATTGTAATATTTTATGATTTTAAAAAGAACTGAAAAGTACTTTAATTTAATTGACTTGTTTAGCTCTTTTCTAAACAATTAACATTATTTACCAGTTATTTTGGTCTTGTAAGCAGAAAATTTAGCAATATTATTAATTATGTAATATGTTTTGTAATTATTTACTTAAACAAAAGCGACTTATATTTACTATATTGTTGGAAATAAGGGTGAAATTTTAAATGAAATGTTTTATTTGTTACGTTTTTTTCTTATTGACTCCGTACACAATTCATTCTCCTGATTATTTTGCAGTTATGAAACATATTCGACTGTAAATACCTGTAAGTAAAATGCCTAAATACGCATTATAAACGCAGCGATTTAATAAATAAGTAAAAAGGGCTGTTACCACAAAAAGGCCAACAAAAAATAATAAACATTCATTCTTGTAAAGAAACAGAAATAAAATTATGAACATTTTAGAACGCAATCTGCAGTCTTCATGTTGCACCTTCGCTTTTAATTTTCAAATTTGATATATTTCATTCAAACAACCTATCACTCTGACATAAAAAATTGCTACCAAATTGATCGGTTTCTTCTTCATTACTTTTACATCATTACGATACGGTTAATTACAGTTTTTTTTCCAATCATCTTTATAGAAGCGATGACTTCTCGAATGATAGTAAAAGTTTCCCAGTACTTGAATCACTTATTCAAATTCAATCACTTTGATTATTAAATTATTTGTCTATTATCTTGTCATTTGTTGTATTATCTTATATAATAGAACTTTCTGTACAAGTAAAAGCGCAGTTGTTTTATGTGTTTCTTCAAATTATATTAGTTTTTTTTTATGGCCGAAACACCTAGTTTCCTTCGATTCCGGCCGCAAAAAATCGCATTTCCTGATTCGAATCGAAGCTAAAAACTTGTTTACAGAAAACCGCGCTTCATGTTACCGCAAACAAGTATCACCGAAACGTTTGGAACGCCGTTGATGCATGCAGTGAATTATTAGCAAGGAATTTCAGCATTTTATCTATAAATGATGTTTAAAATAATTTTCAAGTAAATACATTGCCTTGTTCACTTAATTAAAGATGTGGCCTATTCGAGACGTTGTTCTAATGTACAGGTTTTTGTATGAAAAATTTCAGGGCAACATCCAGGAGACGGCCCTTTTGCTCTACAGGTGAGTCAGCCTTTGAACTAGTTGCCCTAGTTGGTAATCGGTTAATAAAGCGTGCGGTTATCGCGGAAGTTTTTCAGCATTTTTACTGACACCGCACAATTTTTAGGGAAGTTAAATTGATATTAAATGCGATATTTCGCGTTTATCTTATTTTGTTTGCGTCTACAAATGCGGTTTATCTATTTTGCATTTAATCATCATTTCATTTCGACAAAGTATTTGTATAAGTGAGGTGCGTGCTCAAAGGTATAATAATTTAATAGAGGTTCCGTTTATTTTTGAAGTGATTATTATGATTTCATTTTGGCATTACTGCGAATTTGTCGGATAGTTGTAATTAATATGAATAATATATTAACTTAAATATTTTTGCAATTTTTTATGTAGGTACATTTTTGGTATATGACACTCATCGGGTATTGGTTTAGTTGAAGAAAAACTTATGCAAAATCGGTTTGCTTATCAGTATTTCCCACAGCATTGTTAGATGTTTCTTCGCATCTGAAGTTAGTTTGGTGTGTTGTTGAGTAGGCAAATTGTTCATTGTTTAGTTCTATTTAAGTGCTCTGCTAAAATTTTCTCTCCTTGGGCCAGTATGTACAATTACAGCAAAGAATTCGTTGCTAGTTTTACCAAAACTTACTTCGGCTACATTAAAAAGTTAGTATAATTAGACATGAAATAATTAAATATTTAAGCTTTAATTTTTTCAGTGTTTCGTATTGATGATTTTGCCATAAATATTTGGAATAGGAATTTAGGGATTTCGTATTTTCATTATTCGTGCAATAAGTAGCAAAAATTGTAGTATAAAGTAATGGGTAAAAAATGTATAAACCATTCAAAAATGCTAGATATTCACGTATGCATGACAAATTCCAATTTCAATTTATTTTTGATTAATACCTGAACACACCTAAAAAAACTGATTTCCGAACGCGTTTATTCTTGTTTTTAGTGTTTTGTGTTTTTTTGTTGTTATTTTGACGTTTCTGACAAGCGCCACATTAGAGACGTCAACGTCAATTATATTTCTTGTTCTTGTCTCTTCTTGACTTATTGATGCTGGTGTTTACTGTTTCAGTCTTACCACACATAAGCAAAGGGTTGGTATGTGACTAATTCTAGGTTATCTTGGTTATCTTTACATTTTTGGAGATAATGACAAGTCGTTCAACAATTTATTATTTATTTTAAGTATATTTATGCTGTTTCGAAATGTTCACTTTTTATGATGACTAGGGAAATGGCACCCGTATTGGATAATCATTATAGTGGGATTTTAACCAGTGAAGAAAACCTACAAGTCTTCAAATTGTTAGGAAACCGATGCCAATCCCTATGTACAACAGTAGTCCAGCTATATTTAACGAAGCCCCCGGAACACTCGCACTGGTTCAAGAAGAGTACAGGTATGCAAACGAGCCAATTTCACCATTCAGATTTCACTTTTGCCTTGTAACTTTCCTTTTAGGGATCCTGTGCTTCGTCAAAGATAACACGAAGAAGAACTTCTTCTTCCGCCTGTTCTGCATCCAACGGAACATGAAGGTATGGGAACACCAAATGTACAACAACATGGAGTACATCGAGGGTACTCCTTTCTTCCACATGTTCGAAGGCGAAAACTGCTTGGTCGCCTTCAATTTCGCCAACATCGAGGAGGCCCGAGACCTCCGGATAGTCGTTCACCAGAAAATCCAGGCCCGAAAGCGGCGAGAGGAGAAACGTTGTCGCCAAATCAGCCAAAGCCAAACCCTACCGTCGCCTACTACGCATTTAAACCTCAACTACAAGAAAACCCTCGATCCTTCCGTTAAGAACAACAAGCGGAAAAAAGTGATGATTACTAAAAAGGACATCGGCATTCCTAGGGATTTCAAACACATCTCGCACGTAGGCTGGAATTCAACGTCCGGTTTCGATATTAGTACTGAAGATGAACAACTCAAAGCCTTCTTTAAAAAGGTACTTAATAATATACTAATCTTATTGAGTTAGATTTTGATTCATTTTGTTGAAGGCTGGAGTATCTGAACGTCATCTCAAAGACAAGAAAACCCGCGAATACATATATGAATTCATCAACGCCAACGGAGGTCGCGAAGTAATCGATCAAACGAACGAACAAGTAGACAATCACGTCGCCGCCCCGCCGGCCGTGCCCCCTCGGGCGCCGCACCTGGTCCAACGCCCGCCGCACGTCCGCATCGCCCCGCCGCCCCCGATACCCAACAAAAACAGCATCAACAGCGCGCGGAAGTCGCGCATGGACGTGCCGCCTCCCAGGAAACCCGCCCCCGTACCCAACGCCGGTAAGCCAGAAACCCCGTCGAAAAGAAATCCAGTAATAACGATATCAGTTTCGGAATTCGCAGCCCCTTCGGCGACGTCCACGCCGCCCCCGCCGCCTCCGCCGCCGCCCGTCTTCGAGGAAGCGGAGAAGGATCACAAACCCGGCGCGCCGCCACCTCCGCCGCCGCTCGACTCCTTTGTAGCGTCCATCAACGAAGGCAACTCCGCCTTGCTGGAAAGCATCCGAAACGGCACAACTCTCAAGGTAAGTTTTGTATACAACATGGCTGGAATTCTTTGTTGTGACGTCGCTACTCGGCGAAAGCTCCGATTGGCTAGCTGTCAGATGAACGAAAATCGAGCGCTATGATCGGCTACGCTCGTTGACGTAACTGTCAATAATTAGGGCCTTGTGGTACAGCAGGCTTGATGTAGGTGTGTTAATTCCAGAAGAATTTGAGTAATTTGACAGGTGATTTTAGGTTTCAATATTAAAATATCCTTCATAAATCATTAAAAATGCCTTTTTTAAAGTCTTTCATAGATATAATAACCCGTATTAAACGCATCTTTAAGAGTTTCTTTAACTTGACAGTTATACATTGTTGTTATGGAGTAACTAGGGACATTGTTTCATTTGACAGTAACTTTTGACTTTTGACAGTAACGGTTGACTAGTAACTATGAACATTGTTTACGTTATTAGAGACTCTTTAAGATTCTCCGAGCGCTTAGTGTCTATTGAAATTCTGTAAACGGTGTGTGTTTGCGCAGCGCGTGGAAGCGAGAACAATAGCACCGGCGCAGGAGGACCCGCGCGGCGACCTGCTGAGCGAGATCAGGAAGGGTTGCAAGCTGCGTCCGGTGGACGAGAGGGAGCTGAAGCCGACGCCGAGCGCCCCGACGTCGAGGAGCGACGATCTGGCGAGCGCGCTGGCCAGGGCGCTGGCGAAGCGCAGCGAGGTGATCCATTCGGAGGAAGACGACGACGGCGGCGCGTCGGATTCCGGCGATTCCGAATGGGACGATTGAACGCCACCGTTCGCTGTAAATGTATTTTGATTTATATATTTATATATTATTTTTTTTTTGTATATTTTAATTTTTGCTTTATACAATTTAATAAACTAACGAGGAATCGCAGGTTCCGCTGAGTCGTGAGATTTGTTGTGGGTAAGATTCGATTCGAATAGCGATTAAAAAAATTTTGTTTTGCTTTGGATTACTTTGTGATTGGTGATATTTTTTTTGTTGCTCGGCAATCGTACGTGATTCATAATAATATTTGGAATTTTTAGTTAGTGACACGAAGTCTCCCAGGAACAAATTGATTGTGTGGTCATCGCTGTTTGTGGTGCATATCGAAAAATAGATTGCGAATGTCAAAATATCTATCGGCTGAAAACGTTAGTTTGTAAGATAATTAAAAAAATAATTTATTAATTATATTAATGAAATAACTTACAGAGATACAACTTTCTGTTAAAGGTAAAAATTATTATATGATTAAAACTTACTTGTTTTTGGTGAGGTATAATTATCACAAAGTGGTACTGTTTAAACGTCCTTAATGGAATTCTTGACTATTTACTGGTGTATTATTTTTATCGATATATATTTATTCTGGTATTATTTACAAATTTTAGTTATATTCATTTGAGGGTGAGTATTTATTTTAAAACACTAATTTAATAACGTGAGTTACTAGTAGTCATTTCAACGGGGTATTATTTTTAATGTTCATCACCCTGTATAGCAATTTAGGATCGCCAATTTAGCAACTTCGAATTTTCTCTTTCATCTGGCAAACTCTTAAACGGAAAATCCAGCATTTTTCCAAACAGTTTGTGTCCTTTTCACATCACGTCCTGGGGCATGTTCTACGTCTGCTGACCTCGATCCGGACAGAAAAATTTGTTATTTCGATCAACTTTTGAACTGTCCCTACGCGCATTCTACGCTGTAAATCGCGAGAGTTTATGATAACCGGCTTCGTAGAACACGTCTTCAAGACACCGGTTGCACAGGCTAGTCTCTGGACTTTGGAGAGATTAGTCCTCGTGAGACGTCGCGAGACTGGCCGTTAGTCTCGTTCTCTCACCCCAGGTCTCTGACTAAATGCTCAAATTTTATTATTCTCTGTGCTGTTTTCGAGCAAATCCTCTTTATACCCGTTTATGCACTCGTTTTTACCCAACATTTGACACTGCATTAAACATTCTTAACAAATCTCTACTATTTTCGAATGCATCTAGTTATAAGTGCCTTAAACTGATATAAGTTTCGCTACAATAAAGTTACTAAAAGATTTTGAATTTTATGATACTTTAATCGGTACCTTTCTTGTAGTCATTCTTAAAGTTTTATTCAATTCTAGATAGTACTAAATGCTCAGAATGAAGTGCTGGTGTTGATGTATTCTGTAAAATAATGGGATGCTCAGTAATTAACTCATTGCAGTGTTGGATTTTTCTCATCCATATTGCACGTATTTATCAGTAGGTGAAAGAATTTTTAGCTCAAATGTAAGACACTAGTGAAAAAAAAAACTATGAAGAAACATCAGTATGCTACATTAGAGATTGTGAAATTATAAACATGTTCTTCCTAAAAAAAGATTTTAAAATTACGACTGTATATAAATAACAAAACTGTAATATATTATTGTATATAAATATTTAAATTAAAAATTATCCAAGTTATTCCGATCCTTTATTACATTCCTTTAGGACTCCGAACGAGGGAGGACGCGATAAATAAAACGATGGTTAATATCAAGACATTTATGAGATTGGATAAGACTAACGTGAATACTAATAATACATTAAATACATCAGTACAAAGAACAAGACCGGTAACTACAAGTAAAACAGTCAGAATGATCGAACTTTAAATAAAATCACTTTTTTTCTTTTAACTCTTTCCGTCCAAGATCAAAACAATCGGGCAATGGGGAAGCTTCCCGATCGCCCGAGGCGTCTTAATCTCGGCCGAAATATCACATGAGTTATTGCTTATTAACTTTGACAACGAAAAAAAAAACGAAATTTAAACATCAATGAGGTTAGCGTAGAGAACATATTGCAAGTTGCCAAACGCACGTTCATTTTCTACGGGTTTTTCCCGGTAAATAACATTAATTTGTACAGTAGAACAGCCTGTCGTGAATGAACATTTTGCGGTTTGTGCGATTTTTTCCACTCAATATGTCCTCCGTCGACGTATTAAATATCATTCATAACAACTACTCTTACTATAAAACTGATAATGCTATACATATAGTAATACGTACAATAATAAGCTTTGAGAAACGATTTACAAGCAACGCTAGGCGTGAAACATCGTTGATGTATATAAAAAGAATTTATAATTTCCTTAACAACGATTTCTTTTTGCAACATTTAATATATCGAGTTTATATCGAAACGACTACAAACAATTTTCTTTTCAAGAGTTTCATGAATATTGGTAAATAGTACAAATGCAATATTCACTTTCCACTGGTCTCAGTTTTAGATCAACTATTGAGCTTTTAAATTCCTATAGTTTTCTAATCTATTCAATATAAACTCTTTTACAACGATCACATTCTAAACACTGCTCAATAAAACAAAAAGGAACTTGCTCAATTTCATTGCACAAGTCGAAGAATTGCTCACTCACCTTGTATATTCGATAAAGTTACGGAGAATAATAAATAATAAATGGCGATTCTCTAGTAACGGAGCCTGTTTATAAATTAATATATGAACTAAAATTAGAACAGGATACATTTTCAATGAGTTCATTAAAGTACGAATTTTTGTACGTCATTAAAGCTTGCGATATATACGAAATGAGTGCTACAAATCCTTTCCATTAACGTTAATTTCTAAACACGCTAAATACTTTCCTGAAATATGTATAATTTTTTGTACTCACATTTTCTTCTATAGATAACGCGCGTTTTAAATAGAATAAAAATCTTCATACTCGCCATACTCGAACGCAATCAACAAACATCTTTTAAAAATAACCAATTTTTCAACAAACTTAACAATCATATTTTCTTAAATATATACCAATTTGCAAAGATAATATAATACTTTTCATGATTCAAAAAACACGACGGTTCAAATGCGTAAAATTTATGTAAAGTGGTTCTAATTGGTACTCTTCGGCATGTTTAAACCATCATGAGTTCTGATACTGCACTTTTTGATCGAAAAATTTCATTTAGGAATACCTCCCAAAGGTTTATAGAACAAATTACCGGTTGCAAAAGACTAGAATTCGAATGAATGAAAAATGTGATGTTACAAAAATAAAAATAACGTGATATGCCTTGATAAAAAATGAGCAACCAGGTTAATATTTTTCGTCTACGATTCTAGATAGCGGGATTTCTAGCGAAACCCCGTTGATCTACCTACTTCAACTATTTTTTTTTTATCTCAGATATCTAATTCGTAGAACACATTCACCATAAGACTCATTTTCGCATTAGAAATTTCCTCAGTCGATAAAATACAACAAACAAAAAAAAATACTCATAATACTTCGTGAAGATTTGTACAAAAAAATACTTTCTATGCCGCAAATGAGTTGTAAAATTTTTGGCACGAACGCAATGTCAATTTTTTGCATACGCGCAGGACTCGCGAAAATACTGTTGGAAATTTTTTGCAGAATAAACTTGAATTGACTCGTCCCGCGCGCAGTGGATAAATCTTCCTCTTCGACGTTATAAAAAAAGTAAAACCTTTCATAAATAATAACATGGTGGAAATTTTGAAAAATTCCAATAAAATAAAACCATATAACGTGTCTAAAGCTAAGATAATATACACAATATATACTCATATAATACATTAAAAGTTAGCAGCGATAATAAAAAAAGTGCTCGAAATTTTTCAAAATTTCAAAAAAAAAAATAAAAATATTTCTAGCGAATCTATGAACAAAATATATAACTATTGATTATATTTACAAAAAAAAAAATAGTAACCCGTCGTACTACAAACAAAATATAAATAATGCTCCGTAAAAATAACAACGCAACAAGATAAAAAACATATGGAATGCTTTTAGGTAAAATAATAATTTACGAAAGATTTCATTTAAACACGCAGATCAAATTTCATTCTAAAAATAACAGTGTAATTTTGCATCAAAAAATCAAACCGGCATCATTTTCAACGCACGTCTGTAGTACCACGGAGTACCTCAATTAAAATGTACAAGAAAAAAAACGAGTTACGACAATCTTAAAAACTTAAAAGTCTAAAATGTGTTCTAATACGACTAGACGTAGTACTTGTAATCGGTGTACTGAAGAGCAACGGTACAGCGATAATATCCTCCGGATTATTACATTTGTTCAAACATTCATCTAACAAAAAATTCTGGAAGTGCGATTTCTCCAATTAATAGATATTTGCGGAAACGACGGCAAAATACGCGAATATTTTTCGAGACGAATTAGTACGTATGAACTACCCCAGTCGCTTCTCGCAAATATCCAAGTTGCAATATTTCAATCGACCCCCAAACAACGTTAATAAAAGCAACAATCATTTTCAAGCATTTGGTGGAATGCAGATGAATATTGTTCACCTCTCTTCGACAGAAGAAAATACAGGAAATGTAAGCCACAACATACATTTCATAACACCTAACACGTTTACGAATTAGAAGACAGGCTTTCGACATACAAATATTACATTAACTAACATATTTTATGTGTTTTAAACCTAGTGTTTCGTTTTGTTTTCTACCATCATCGGCTATCCGCCTAATCTTCGATGGGAATCGTTGTCTAGCTAAGTTGATCCGTGGCGAAACCGTACACTTCCAGTACTCGAATCTCGAAATCGCCGCCCGGCACTAACGGCGGATTGTTGAACGTCGCGCATTTGTCCGTTTTGCCGTACCTGATGTTCTCGTCCATCCAAATCGCCTGGCCCTCGCTGAAAACACCGCTCAATCAACCCCAAAATCAATCTATTTTATACCCCGTTCGCCATCAGGAGATACCAATTCAACCTAATTTTGTAAAGTTTAAGGCTCTTAGCATGGTGTAATACTCCTGTTTATTTTACCTTAGTAGTACCATTCTGTATACAGTGAGAGCTGACTATAAAGAAACCTGAATCGCTATTTATCGGATCTCCTTTACTGCTTCAAGTAGATTTTATCATTTTCTCCTGATGGCGAACGGAGTAAAATCGTAGACGAAATCGAATAATTTCAACGCACCCGCCACCGATGGTGATCATCTTGGAATCGGCCGCCATAAACAGCTCGGCCCCGTGCTGGACTTTATCGCCTTCCATGCCCACCCAGGGATACTTGGCCCGTTCGGGGTACAGCGAAAACAGGAAGGTCTCCCCCGTTCCGAAATACGCCTGCCTATTACCCCTGTCGTCTTTTATATTCCTCTCGCCCCATCGCGACGAACAGTACGCACCGAACACCTGAAACAAATCCACCGAATCGAGCGAATTCTTCCGACAGTTCTTACTCGAAGCTTTAATTTTGCAATAGAATGACGATTACCTCGTTGTTGCACGTCTTGATCATGAGCAATGTGGGCTCGTGCTGTTCCACCCGGACGTAGAAGGTCGTCAACGAGCAACCGTGCTCTTCGGTGGTGTAGAGGAGGATCGGTTGGTACATCGTGATTCTCACCGGCAACCACGACCAAAGGGTCAGTAACTGTTTCGAGGGAAAGCGAAAAATTAGTCGGGCGGGTTCTTCGAATCGCGGGCAATTTGAAACAGCAGCGTAATCCTCCGTTTTAGTCAACGATTGTTTCGATTTGAAAGACGGTAGAAGCGGGAATTGAACTACGGAATTATTCCATTCGGTAAATCTTTTCATGCACATCATGCACTATATACCGTCAAGGTTTCGATACAAAATCCAAAATCGTACTGTTTCAAATTGGTAGAATACAAAAGCCATCCAACGAGAATTTTTCCATTTCCTTTACTCAACTCACAGCTCAAAAGAAAATGAAAAAAATCCCGCGTCTAAAACTAAATCCAAACACAAAAATCGCCCCCAAAAAGAGAATAAATCCAATCCAGTGCTCTCTCGAAAACCGCCGATAAATAAATTCATGAGTTACGAATTAGTGAAATTAAACTCAATAGAATTCTAACGGCGACAAAACAAAATTAGTTGCGTCTACTTTCGGCCGTTAATTCAATTATATAATTGAAGATGATTAAATTACTGATGCCGGTCGTAGTTTTTTCTCAACACCTCCGGTAAATGTTACATATTACATCGGGCTCTCTGGGCCGTTTTGTAGGAGGGAAATTCCTCGGAAATCGTTCCGCGTTAATTGATAATTGCAAAGGATCGTCGGAGCGACGGCGATACGCGCGCAATTCGAAAAACCGGCAGGTTAATTGATTCCAATTCGCGTCCGAAACGCCGAAATTAATCTGGAATCTAGCGCACTTAATATATTTTCCAACAGATGTTTCCGCTGGTATTGGAGCGATTATTGTCCGTTTGCGAATGCCAGATACTGTATTTATTTTCGTATCGTTAATGTTCGATGCAACCGGAGAAATCTCGATTTTCGCTAATCTTTATGAACTGCACTCGAACCGGGACGGGAAATATTCTCCTTGCGGGCGGCATGCGGTGCATTCCCAAGAATAACAAAAAAAAACTCACAATAAAACACAAGCGGATAAACAGTACAAAAAAATATTAGTCCGTTGTTAAAATGCCAACGAAGAAGCGGAATGAGATCTTTGTGTTGATAATAGATGAATAACTTGCGTGTGTTCGAATGAAAACGTGCCTATGGAAATGGAGGAAAAGGGTAAAAGGGAGTATATTTAGTAAATACCATTGTTTATTTAAACGCAACCGGTTACTCGGGAAAAGTTTAAAGGTCGACGACCTTATGAAAAATTCAACTGAAAAATCGATTGCGCGTTAGAAAATTGATAAAGAATATTTACTAAATTACGGTGAATGAATTAGGTTGGTTCGGGGAGAAAATAAAAAATAATATTCAACATACAACAGGTGTAAAATAAAATAAAAATTGTGGTAACATCGAAAACATTACAAATTAACATATATCACACCGGTAATTAATAAATTTAACGAATTTTCCAACGAAAAATCGAAACCTTGTATCAATTCTCACAAAGTAAGGACAGAAATTAACTTGTTTGCATAAAAATTACACCAAGTACACAGTAAGTTTCCTGCTACATTATTTATCTTTTCATTTTAAATAAAACTCGCATTTATCTACACCCATTTACAACACTATCAAAAATGATAATAGCACCCAAAACTAGCGCCGGTGTGATATACACTAAAATAAATCTACGAGTGATTATTTTTTTCGAACGAATCATTTAAAACTTACATCCTGTTGATCGAGTATAACCGAGTTAACGTTCTGCACGGGATATACTCCCATGGATAGGGTACGGGGACCTGGCGAATGGGCTCCCTTAATTTATTGTAAAGCAGCAGAAAAGAAACGAAACGAAACACATCCAGTAACATGTAAAACTCCAAATAAATACGAAATCACAAACGTGACAAATGTAGTGTATAATCCTTTTTTTTTCGAGCTAATAAAACTCATTGAAACACTGAATGTACGTTTCTATTAGATGTTAATTATGTAAGATTATCGGTTTTATTGGAGCACTACTCGCTCGAGCCATCCGACATTTCTTTTACTACATAATTTAAACAAAACTCGAACGCTTGTAGTACTGCAGAGGTGACAATGATACGTATAATAATATGGAAATGAATGCCTCCAATTTGATCGGTTAGTTCAGTATGAATGGATACGGTGCTCGTGATATTTAGTCGAACATTAATCATGTAACGGTGATCTTAGCTCCGTTTTTTTTCTCTCGAAACTCGATTGATTCGATCCGTCTTGCAGCCGATTTCGATTTCGTTCGCGAATTACGCCGGCCGGAAAACCAAACGAAACCGAGCGCTATATTTAGTTCGATCAATTAGCATTCCTAATTCGCAAAGGCGATTTAATAAGAGGGAAACGCCCGACAGGAGCAATCGCGAGCTGGATTTACGCGCTTTCTTTCGAGGAAAATAGAATCTACCATCGTGGAAATCATTCTTTCGTTAGTGCTACTTCTTTGGTGCAAATTTAAATACGATAGGAATGATTGTATCAACGGGTTTTTGGATGGTAACAAAATGAATAAATCCGTCACTGGCCCGATCGAGCGGGTGTCTAATAATACATTTTTTTTAATCAAAAGCCTGTCGATATTAGCCGGGCGCGAATTAACGAAAAATTTTATGCGGTGCAATTGACGGATATCTGTCGAATTATTTTGGGAGAACGTACGAAAATAAACTGGGAACACTTGAGCATTTTTCATAGATTAGTATATACGGATTATTTCGGTTTATCAACAACTCGCGAATTATTTTTTACGAACCGATGATTGGTTATCCTTAGCAAAAGCATCGGCGGAAAATTATACATTTTTCGTTTACACAAACCGCGAAGCTTTTCGATATATGTATTTTTTTTTCGATCAGTTTTGCGAAATAAATACGCGATAAATAAGCGAAAGAGAGCTAAGATCACAAGCGATACGAAGCGGGATAAAAATAGCAATGATCATATTGACACAATACAAAAACATTGTCACATTCTCAATTGATAAAATCGGATACAATACCATGTCATTGTACATCTCTTCGGACATTTTCTGAAAATGTAAAGGAATGTCTCTACACCAGTACGAGATTCGTTTGACGATAGAACGAACAATAAGAACGTGAAAATTATTATTAAGTCGAGGAATCAATTGGCGCAGTCAATAGTATAGTTTCTAATACAAGTTAATTAGACAGGATATAATAATTTTCTGTTCTTATTATTGATTTTAGTCAAATGGTTAAATATCGGCAAATCGTATAGACGAACAAAACTGAAATAGGATAAATTACGAGAATAATTAATATAAATGGTCTCAGTGTTGTTCGTCTAAAAATAATCTAAATACTGGGATAGCAATTAATATATGGGGGTTATTTGGTTAAAACTTCAAAATTCTGTACAAGAAACTCAAATCTAACGAATAGTTAAATACAAATTATGTACAATATAGAACCATTCACCAAGAAGCAATTGTTAAATAAACAAATTTCAAAAAAATCAAAATGCAATATTTTAGGGAACACGAGGATTCTGGTAACCTGTGTATAAAAATATATATAAATGTATATACCTGTATATATAGTCATTTAAAAAAAATTAAATGAGTTGTATATTAATTGTTGTTAAGGAGAATAAAGCTAGACTATAGACTGAAAAACGGGGGTTAAATGGCATCACACGAAAAATGCGAAATTTTCTGTACCTTATTTACAGTAAGTAATGAATCACAAATAGTTGTCTTCAGTTGATATCTATATTTTTTATCCTTAAAAAGAACATTTAAAGATGTTAAAAAGGAGAAATCAAAATCGCAACTCTTAAAATATAACTCAAACTATAAAGATGCCCTTGCAATTCGAAATGAACAAAAACAACTCATTATTATATTTTCAATTCTGTTTTAAATCGACTTCTAATCTCGATGACCAAAAAGATCCAGACCAATTTGGAATAATAAATTTAGAATCTTCTTCATCTAGCTAAAAAATTAATATCAATAGCCAAAACTTTTTACCACCCTCTCAACACCAGAATTGAAATTAACCAATCAAATATACCCAATCAATTTCAAATTTAATAATTGAAAAAAAAAATAATAACATTGATATAAAAGAACAAAAAAACTTACTTCTCTGATGGTGAGCGTATGCGACACCATCTGTATGTTGTTCTGGCTCTGGCTATTCGGCAAATTCTCGCTGCTCCTCGACCTCACCAACTGCCTGGAGCCGTTCATCACGTTCTTGCTCCTTAAAATCATTTCAGTCTTCAAAAATACCCTCGATATATACGAGGAGCTCAGCCCCCGGATGCCGAAGGCCACCTTCAGCACCTTCTGCGGCACCACCGGCATCTCCTTGCAGAACTTGGTGAGGGCGCTGTCGACGCCGTTCTTCTGGATCTCCGCCAGCCATTCGGACGACGACGGCGACGAGCACTTGTAGAAGAGGACCAGCACGGCCATCGCCGTCCTGTATAATACCTGCAAAACGTCCATCGATTCCTAATCGATTCGCAATCGATCGATAAAGTTACGTACTTTAACGCCTTCGTGGAAGAAGCAGTCCATCACGCGCACCAGGTGCTGGAAGGGCAGCCCTTGGAATATCCACCAGATCCAGTCCATGTACAATCGTTCCGAGCGATTCGTCGAACAGTGCCTTTGGATGTGAACGGCGGCCGATTTCTATAATCGATACTCTAATGTTAACATAAATGGCGGTTGAATTGGCTGGTGAAATCGATTTTGCCACCGATGCACCAAGATTTTTGAGATACTTCAACTTGGCTACTATTTTTTTAGTATATCAAACGACTATTCGTTACAGTTGAAAAATCAATCAGTAAAGGTTAAGTGGCTCGTTAGGCTTGGGATGTGGCGAAATAAACGAATCTAAATCGGCTCAAACGCGGAAAACCATCGACCGAATGCCTCGCCATTGTCGCATTTCGACGAGCCGACATCGACATGTACGTTTCGTCTAATTTTAGATCGAGATTATCTCAATTCGAAAGAAGGAAGTTGTGGGAGCGACGAGGATGTCGTTTGTCATTCAATTTGTACCGTGCAGAATCGACATCAAACCGGCTCTATACAACAAGAATATTTTTTTTCACTGCAAGTTTGTTTACGGAGGAGTAGCGTACACAATTTTTTCTACGACCTCGCGAAAATCGCGATAGTCGCAACGACTCGTTCTTGGCATTCAGATGATTGTCGCAATGATAAATAACCGTCGGGTATCCGGTTTTTCGGTAGAAATTTTAGGTCGAGGTTGCCGACGATCGGCGGACCTTAACTTTGGTCAAAACCGGAGGTCTAGCCGGAATATTCGAGAGGATAAATCGATAATCCGGCGGGGTTCGCTAGATGTGATGCGACTCGCTAAATTATGCGAATCTTTCAATGCAAATATAACTGCTTTTACCTTGCATTTACCATGCGAATGCATTTCTACATACACTGACGAACGAGGGAACCTCTTGAAATACTCACCACATGTTTCTTGCAAATCTGCATGACAGTCTTCCAGGTTACCTCGTACAGAAGTTTCGTTTGCGTGATGAATACCTTTTCTTTCGATGCCACTAAACTCGCCATGCAATGGTACGCTTCCTCTTCTGCAACAAAAGAAACGGGCCGGTTTAATGGCGAGAGCGATTGATCGGATCGGCCCCGGATCGGTGGAGGTTTCGGAATTCCGGGCGCGGTTTTGTATCGTTTTATTTTTAATGCCGGCACATATCGAAATATTTAATGCACACGCACGCCAAGGTCGAAGCTTTCAGGACGGATTTTTATGTTATTTGCTCGTCGAATAAATTTCGCATCGAGATCGGGCAAACGAAAATAAATGCGGTGGTTCGCAATCGAGATGGGCCCGTTTAGAAAAAAAAATGATTTATCGACCGATTGCCGAACGTTTTTCCGATTGCTCTAATGGAAATTTAGATGGTTTACAGGAAGTGCTAATAAAAATTGTTCCACCAATGAATGAACTTTGATGTCGGCGCGAAGGTGGCTTGTTTGTTTGCGTTTTCCTTTCGCAACGGAATCGCTTTCTGGGAGGAAATAAATTTCAAAGGTGGCCCCAAAAATTTTATTCGAGTATACAAAATTCACGCTCGTTAATACGTTTCACGAGTTATAAAAGTAGGGAGAAAAGAAAACTGCATATTGATATTTTCTTAACGTGCTTAATAAACAACAATTGCGACGAAATACGCACGTCGTCGAATGTTTGTGCAGAGGAAAATTTTTGGCGGTCCATGAACTTTCGGGCGAAAAATAAAATTAAAAAAAATCAACTTAGAATGAGCGTTTTTTTCTATAAATACGCGAACGAAATACATGAATAAAATCGGTGGTATTTCAAAATTTCGCCGGTGCCGCCTTTCGAATCGTCTAAAATAAACAACGTTTATTATTAGCGGTCCCGAGAGATGTTGCACAACAAATTTTATTTTTCGAATACGAAGAAAATTCTTTTCCAATCCATCGAATTCTTCAATGAAATAAAAAATGTACCAGCATTTTTGACAATTGAAACATGACAATGACATACGACGTCGACAAATTAGCGTTACGCAATGTTTACCTAATAATAGGTAAAGTAGTGTTTACAAAAGTTATCGATCACTTCATTAATTAAGCACGATATCGGACTCGAAACTTTTTATCGATCGATTTTATAACGAAAAGTTTTTATGCAACGCGTAATGCCACAGCACATCTCGCATCGTAAAAAAGCCGATTATAATTGGCGTGATAATATGTCATTAAACGTAATTAACGGATGAATCGAAAGCGATTTTAATTAAAACTCGTTTGGAGTGATTAAGATAGGTGGTGACATATCCTATGACAACGCCGGCTCGTCTGTTAAACCCATTAAACCGAAACCTCTTCCTACATTTTTTCTAATTACCTAATCTAATTAACCACCATTTAATGTATAAAGCGCTGCTTTGCAATCCGATTGCGATTTTTTTTTATCATTTTAAAATTTCCGATGCACGGTGTACCTAATGGGGGATTAATTAATTATCGCGTGACTGTATACATAATGGAATAAATTAATATACGCGTCTTCCATTTGACGTAGGTAAGTATTTTTTTGCGCTATCGCAATCACGAAACGCGCTCGACATCAAACGAGGTAAGTAAACCCGGTTGGTAAAATCGATAAAGGGAGAAGCGGAGACAATTCGACGTACTCGGCATTTTAAACACGTAATTGCGGCACGTTGAAACAAAGCCACCTTATCAGCGTCTCGTTATTTAATTAAGAGATAAGATAGGTTGATGTGCTAGATTCGCCGTGTTGCAGTGTTGACTTTTTCGGGCGATTGGGCCACGTTTATTAAGGATAGTGGCTCGATTTTTTTTGGTTGTTTGGAGATTTTCTGGAGACGTGCATTCCGAAATTGGTCTAAAAGCGAACGAGTATCGTCGCACGATCGCGCTGTTGACCTTTTTTAATCCCGATAATTCTATAAATACGTCGAGAATTGCAATATTTTTGAGAATTTTTGGCAGGTTCGGGTGTTTTTGTTGGGAGGAATTCAAACATTTCGTTCCTACCTAACCAGTCGAGCCTTCTTGCGAAGAAAGTGGTTTTTAATAGAACTACATGGGTGTGTCCCCCGCTTCTAATAATACATCCGTTTCCTCGATATTTTTATGAATGATTAAAATTCTCAGTAAAAGTAGGTATTTTCCGGAATTTCGCAATCCCGTCGGCGTAGAAAAAAATCCTACTATTACCAACGAGCGAATCACTAAATTAATTTCTCACTCGACACATCGAATTCCCTGTTTCGTTTGAAACAGTTAGAAAAACCGCAGAAACACAAAAGAAATCCGCTAGTTTAAACAATGTGTCGAAAACATGTGATTTTTTAAAAGTAGGTGCGAATTTCGCGGAGTAAACACAGCTTAGCAAAAATTGTGCCAAAATTTCCTGCTATTTCTGACGCACCAAAGGTATATTTGGTTCGATTCCGATAGGAACGCGTAAATTGCGAATTCGAAAGCGGCTCGATCGCGAATTTTTCACCGGATAAATTCGGAATAGTGGACAATTCAGAATTTTTCGGCGTAAGCACACAATTCCGCCGAAACGAAAATGAAATCGCCCGATAAGAATTTGGCTCGCGGCCAATAATTACCCGCGAATTACTGGAAAACCGGATGACATTTTTCTATCGGGAAGCATCGCTTCTACAGAAAAACAAACAGAAATCAATTTCCACGGAACAATAAATAAAAAAATGCCCACGCGCATCCGAAATTCCCGGCATATTTCTTTCGAGCGCTCATTGAAATTTATATAAAAATTAACGCAAAACCTCTACAGCCCTGTAATTGGTCGTTGAACGTTAAAATCCAACGTGCAGGTTATCGTTTAACGTGCACCATTAATTTTTTAAGTGGCCATTCGGCGGGCCGTTGTAAAAATTCGCCCGAGCGGAACGGTCTTTACGAAAACAATCACGTTAACGAGCTATTTCGGCCAATAATAACAGGGGCGGATTGCTAAGTCAATAATATCAGTCGGGATAAATAAATTACCCAGATATACAGATAGTAATTGGCGGCGTTTAATCTACTATGAATTTATGTAGGACAGCGGGAATAACATTTTATTCGATTCCAATTTTTCCAATTCAAACAAATCTCGCAGATTGTCGGATTATTTTTTCAACATTAAGTAGGTATGTGGATACAATTAAATATTTGCGTTTGTATAGGATGTTTCAGTCAACGTATTAGTTATTCCATCGGTTCTGCTCGGGCGAACATGTAAATTGGATTTTAGGTGGTAAATCGAAGATATGATGATTGATTGCGTTAAGATGGTTTACATTGAGAATGATCAAGATCAACGCAAATGGATTCAATGCCAAATGTATTTTAAGTTTTTGCGGAAAAACCAATCATCGAGAACCAAAAATTATACTGCTCTTAATATTTAGGTAATTACTCTTATTTTTAATTTCTTGGATATATCTTAAAATACCTTTTAAAAATTTTATAGTTACAGTACTGCGTAAGTAATTAGATTTATTAAAATTTAAATACAATCTAATATATTACCTACTAAAGTTTATATTTATTATATTTGAAAAAACTCGTTACATTTGTATTAACAGTACCAATAAAATGCATTATCGCATTTTACTACCCATTACGTTACTGTAAATTAAATAAAATATAGAACTAATGCAATAATGCTGCTTCGATCAGATTAAAATCGTTTCCCGCTTCGAGATTATAAACGAGGTATAAATACAATAAAGCTAGAATTATATAAAATAATGAAAGTGACTGGGAAAAAATCGAGATCGATGACTAGGGATTATTTTTAACAATTAATCTAATCATGATTTTTTTTAATAGTCTTAATCTTAATAGTTTTATTAATCATTTTAATAATTCTACTCATCGAAGCGTTGCCCATCAGAGAGTTTCAGTAGGAAATTGCAATGGATACTTGAAGATAACAAGATCGATTGCATCAATGCGAATTTCTTCAATTATGTGCACATCGAAAATACCTTTATCGCTTTAAAATCTAAATCACACAGTTTTAGCAACAACATTTTTATAAACAATAATCCAATCCTCTACAAATCTATAAGGATTTCAATCTGCCTAACAAATAATTAAGAAACGCTTTTTATAATAAGAAATTTCTAGTCCACTAGAGTCTGTTACCTATATTGATATCATGAAATAATCCTTGAAGTTACTTTTAATTATCTTTAATCGTTCCCAACGAAAAAAATCAATTTATCTATGTTATACAATAGAAATTTATTTTTAATATTTCAGGTTTTTCACGGAATATGTCGTTTTATAATTTTTCTTACTAACATGTGATGAAAACGATAAAATACCGAGTATTTCAAATAAAAATTTCATCAAAAAGATAGATATAGATAGTTATTGATTGGAATTATTGATCTTGTTCCTTGCCCTTCCGCCAAATTTTGTCTAAAAACAGAACTTCAAAATTTTTTTTCAGATTAGGATAGACATACGTGTCAAAAACAAATTGATCGATTTAAAATCAATCAATGACAAATCCGATATAATCTTCAATCAACCAATAAATCAAAAATAATCTAGGTTATTTACAGCTCTATAGTCTTTTGCAATTAATTCGTTATTTTTTATCGCAGAATACCCGATAAATATTGGATTGAAATTAAGGCAGTGGCATTTCGATCAATTTTCATTGTTCAATTTCAATGTGACATATTACAATGTAACTGGTACAACGAAAAAAAAATACACGATAAAATAGATATCAATAATATTTGTCTACTCGTCTTTAGGTTCAAACACTGATATGACAATATGTAAATAATACATGATAAAAGAAAACAAATAAGTATAAATATTTTCAGTAGGCTCTTTCAGATGTGTGAAAATTAACATAAAAACCAAACAGGAAAATGAAATAACACTTTTTTTAATTTCGTTATTACACGCATATAAGCAGGGAAAATTTTTGATTGCAGGATTAAGATGCATAATAAACATTTGCATGAAATCGAATGTATAAAACGATGCAATTTACTTGAGCTGCGGTCAAAACAGAAATTAATGCACTTATTACTTTGCCTTTGGATTTGTTCCAAATGCTGAAATGTTTTAAACTAGTTTTGGGGAATTAATGTCGCGGGCATTAATTTTATTTACCGCGCTTTAAAATCTAATTACAATAAACATGCACAAAAAACGATATATTTCAAAGATTTAGGACGAAAAATTTTCAATTATTTATTAATAGAAAATTGTGATTTACCGGCCACATAATTGCTTAAAATACCTACGTGCACGTACGAAAAAAAAAACTGTTTATTAAATAATATTTTAATTTTAAAACCGGCTGGTTTTTTAATTCGCACTTTCTAGATTTCATGCAATAACGTGTAGGTGAGTTTATTTTCCTAATTAACGACTTTTCGAATCATTTTGAAGGATACACTCGTACGTTATAAAAATCTATTTTTTAAATAATTATAACATTAGCAACAGCGCTTCTACATCTTGAAAATATTATTCACGCCAATTTTCCGTTATATTTTTAGAACAATTTTTATATTTTTATTTAAATTCATATCGATATTAGCCGGATTAAAAATCATAAATTATTCAAGTTAAATATATAATTATATTGTTATAAATATATTTAAAACGCCTGGTTAAAATAAAAAATAGCGTATAAATATTTAATTGAGTATATACAGAGTGTCACAAAAACATTTATTCTCTGAAACAATGTTTCAGAATTCGATAAAATTAAAATAATTAGGTAAAATGTTTAAGCCACATAAAATTTCAAAATAAATTTCCTAATGATAAGTAATTATTTAATAAAAATTAATTACCTTAGAATAAGCATTAAAGAAGATTAGGTAGTAGAGATAAGAAGTCTCCAAATTGACACTTCATTTAATTTGGTAGGTACTATTTTTATTACTGAATATTTACTATATATTTGATTAAACATTCCATTTAAAAATTATATTTGTACATTTATTCGCTTGTTATGTAGGTACATAAAAATAAAACAATCAATTTTCAATAAGCATAATGACAAACGAATGTAATAGGAATATTTTATTTTACTCCATGTATAATGATGGATTAACGGATACTCAGATACCACAAATAGGAGTAAAACTTTAAAAATACATTTATTAAGTGTCAATAAAGGGATTAAACTGTTTTTAAAATAGGTATAAATAAATATGAAGGAAAAAATAAAACTTACCAGTCATAAAATGAAGAAGCAACGCACAAATGGGGTAAATAATAGGGCTGTAAACAATATCGGGACAGGCATATCCCAACACAGACACTACACGATCGGTGATGCATCTACCTTTATGGGTCATGTAGTACGATTGACAATGAGAAGGTTCTACGAACGGAGGTAGACTGATTGATTTGTCCGGCAATTCCGTGGTCCCGAATACTTGATTGACCATCTCCCAATAGAACCCGTCCATGAAATTCGACTTGTCATTTTGATGCTGAGTGCACAACAGCTGCCACAAATCCCTCCGTATGGGGCTGTTCACCGGCCAAGAGTTGCTCCGCAGTAGCTGCTTCACCTCCTGCTTGCGGCCCTGCTGTAGGAGCGCCCGTACGTCGCCGATGCCCTTCAGGGGCTTCGAAGAAGGACTTGGCGGCACGACGGTGATGCCGCCGGAATCCACCAGGGCCGTGAACGTGGAATTGTCCTCCACCTCTTCGAGCACCGAAGGCATTATGAGCATTCCAGCGGGCCTCCCGCGCGGAGACCAGCCCTCTATGTCAGGTCCTGCAGCATTTTTTTTGTACCTGGAACGGAAGACTTGATTCACTCGTTGTATTATATAGCCCGGTACCGATGTCATGCCACACTCATGCAATATAAATCTGACCTCTACTAAACAGTTTAATAACGCTACGAAATGTCAGAATTGATTTTAATAAGATAATCGAGCTGGATGTGCTCTTGTTGTTGTACCATGACGAAATCTTATCTTTGTTAGATATGACACCTCCATTTCGCTGATAAAATATTTTTAATATTACACGATATTACTAAACAACGTAACGCATAGTATTGTTTAATGCTAATATAATGAAATGAGAGTTAGTCTCAAGTTTGTTATAGTAAAATAATGAATTATTTATGAGAATTCAAATTTATACTTGAAATGGGTAAACACTATAATTAAATTATGTACGAACACTATTATGTGAATTAACATAGTTAAAGGTAAGTAAAACATCAAAAATGCGATATATTCAAGGTAAATTTCGATTAGAAAACCACCAAAATATCTAACCTTAAAATAATATTATCGTTAATAAATTAAACCTAATTGTAAATAAAATGTTATTTGTTATTTAAATCTTACAATTTAAATCCACAGATATCTGTCAATACTTACAGCTTTTGAACAACTTATGAATCGTAACCTAAAAGGGGCACTTTCGTCGCGAACATCGAATTTTTCGAAAGCACCACCACCAAATCGATCTGGAGTCGAGACCGCGGTTGAACGCCCTTTTCGATTTTTCGGGCCGAAAGCTCACGCACTCGCCAGGTTGTTATTTCGACAACTGTTCTCGCAAACTTCATGCAAAACGAGCGACTAGTAGTACGGGTTAACACAATAAATATAAACCGCAAGTCAATTAAATGTAAGCAATAAAAATAGCTCCGACTGTTTACCGGAAAGTTCACTTAAATCTCTCGTGTACGCTAGGAGGGATTTTTGATTTTTAACGGTTTCGATTCAGCTGTACAGCGGACAGCTTCAGCGCTTCGTGCAGATCCAATTTCCCATTTCATTCGTTTACTTTATAGAGCAATAAAGCCACTCCCTACCTAAAAAGTATAGTTTTAGATGGTACACGCTGTATACACAAATTTGACAACTCCATATAGCACGTGACATATGACAGTCACGCGATTTTCAAAAATACCCCCGTAGTTCCAATGTACTCTCGTCTGTAAATTCAAATCACATTTAATATGATTATTAACGAACAATGGGAGCGTGAAATTAAATTTATTGGATTCATTTACTGATACACAATACAAATATACGAAAGAAGATCTTATAGTTAGGCAACAATGTTTACACAACTACAAATATTGCACAAATATTGAGCTTACTGCGACATCTATTGACAAGTATATAAAATACATATGATTTTAAAATAATTTCCTTAATTTTTGTAAAAATATTCATAAAATCCTTTCTGTTCTGCTTAAATTCGTTAACCTTTTTATTTTCCAAACATTTGTTTTTAATATTTTTATCTCTCGAAATAAACTAGAACTAGACGAAATATAAACTTCAAGCACTCGCCAATATCTTGATATATTTAAGAAAAACATAAATTAAACTTGTTTGCCAACAAAAAAATCCACAAACAACAAAATTTTTCTTCAAAAATCTAATGGATGTATTTTCCATCGAATAGCAATGTTCATTGGAAGTTCTAGCTTACTGTTAATTATTTCTGACCAAACCGGTATATACATGTTATTCTAATACACCGGCATTAAATCGCTTTGAGTGCTTGTATATCGGGATAACCCAGGGTCATCTTGATTTAATTCATTTCCAAGTGGGGGAGACCCGGCTTAAGCGATGGTATTATATTGAGAGAGGATATTCTGCGTGATTGAAGAGAAGACATCGAGAAGAGAGATTGAAGTGCTGTTTGAGTACTGGTTTTCAACAAGAAACCCATTCAAATTGGTGAGTTTCTGATATATTTTTCTATCATATAGGCACTTTTGCTTTATTTAGCTTGATTGCAGCTAAATGGAATAATAGATTAGTAGCTGTTGATTAAAATGGTTGGTATTTTTTATGAGGAATTGTTTTTATTCATATTGTTTTTATATGGGATCAATTTGGTGTGTATTTTGAAGTAGTTTATATTTTTGTACATATATGATTAAAATTGAGATGAATATTATGGTAAAAGATAATAAGTTACTTTTATGTTTATTTTTTATTTTATTGACAAATAAATATAACTGTAATAAAATTATTGATTCTATATTGGAAATTCCAGCGATTATTATGTAATTTATTATAATTTATTCTACTTCTATTTTTGAAAATGTCGAAATTGGTACCGTTATATCTTGAACAGCCCACGATTGGTAATTATTAACCAGGCATAATATTTTTATTTCATCATCACATATAAATCAATATCCAAACTTATCGGAATAATAATAGCAATCGAAAGAGAAATTACCATAATTTGTTTACCGAACAAAGTGAACAAGACACCTGCCCGAGCCGCAACGAAATGCGAGAAGATTAATAGAATAACGATTACATTATATTCAAATCAATTTCTGCTCATTAGCGCGCAGATTGGGAATTTTGTTTACGCTCCTAAGGTCACCGAAATTAATAATAATATCTGCGGTATTTATTGCGAATTGTATCTATTTCAGACGACGCGATGAATTTAAACGGTGTTATATTGAGCGGATTTTTGCTCATCGCCGTCGCGAATTCGTTCCCCCAAGTGAGTGACACCAGCAGTTTGGTAACATCGACAACGACGACAACGACTCCCAGTCCTCCACCATCACCAGACGCCAATGAGGACCCCAAAGAGGTAGGGATAATAGCCCAACAAACAACAGTTTAATCCTTCTGTTATTTTTTTGTCACGAGAGAGCAAAGGGAATTCCTCGTATTACTCTAATGACGCAATTACTTATACGCTGCTGGTTTTACCCGCGCTTCGTTTATGAACAATAAATTTTATTATATAAATACAATAACGGTAAATTTTATTGTCGTAGTTGTATTGTTTATTATTCTCGAAAATAGGTACATAAATTCTATTTGTTTTATTAATTTTTTCTAGCACGATGCTCCGGTTATTCCGAAAATATACGAAATGCGAGTGGACGCCAACGTTTCGAATCGATTTGCCAGATGCCAAGTTACCAGCAAAGTGAAGAATCTGGACAAAACTCCCCACGAAGCCACCTTCTCGGTCATCATTCCAGAAAAAGCCTACATATCCGGCTTCATCATGGAAATCGACGGGAAACAGTACGAAGCTTACGTGCAGGAGAAGGAACGAGCCAAAGACACCTACAAAAACGTACCCAACTACCAACAAATGAATTTACGAAAATTAAAAATGCAATTTCCAGGCCGTACAAAGCGGACAAGCAGCTGCCCACGTGGCGGTCAGCGCGAGGGACTCCAACAGATTCACGGTGTCTGTCAACGTGGAGCCCCAGAAAAAAGCCGTGTTTTACCTGAAGTACGAGGAGCTGTTGGAGCGACAGAACGGGAAATACGAATTGGTCATCAACATCCACCCGGGACAACCTGTTAAACAACTGGATGTGCAAGTGAACATCGACGAATCCAGCCCGTTGAAGTTCGTCAGAGCACCTGCCTTGAGGTCCGGTAACGAAATTAACAAGAAGAACGATAAACTTAACCCGAACGCGGATATCGTTAAAACCAACAAAACCTCGGCTGTTGTTAAGTTCAATCCGGATATCGAACAGCAGAAACAATTCGCTGCTGGGTTGGGAACTGAAGAGGACAACGGATTGGCTGGACAATTTGTGGTAGAATACGACGTTGAAAGAGACCCTCGTAACGGAGAGGTAACATAAATCAAATTAAATTACTACCAAATTACTAAATTTATCTACAGGTTTTAGTTGATGGTGATTATTTCGTGCATTTCTTCTCCCCGAGCGACCTTCCAGCTCTTCCCAAACAAGTCGTCTTCATTTTGGACACCAGCGGTAGTATGGAGGGAATTAGAATATCCCAACTGAAAGAAGCGATGAAGAGCATCCTGCCTCAATTAAAACCCGAAGATATCTTCAGCTTGGTCGAATTCGGATCTGTTGTTAAAGTTTGGAATATCCCTGACGTAGCTGTACAGTACCAATCCGGTATCGACACATGGGGTTACCCGGGTGAAGAAGAAGCAAATAGAAATCTTACAGTAAGCCATTTAATACCTTCACAAGACAATTAAGCTTATTATAAAATCCTTTAGCAACAACCGCTACCTCCGCCTTTCCCTGCTACAGAAGACAACTTAAACAAAGCCGATAAAGTTGTGGACAAACTGAAAGCTTTCGGCGGCACCGACATCGACTCTGCCCTGAAAACCGGCCTGCAAATCGTGCAAAAGAACCTCGAAGACACCAAACACCAGCCCATTATAATATTCCTTACGGACGGAGAAGCCACTGTAGGAATGACCAACAACGAGAAAATCATCAAAACCGTGACCGAACTGAACACCGGCAAAACTCCCATTTTCTCGCTGTCTTTCGGCGACGGCGCCGACAGGGAGTTCCTGCAGAAGGTCTCCTTGAAAAACCAAGGAGTCGCCCGGCACATTTACGAAGCCGCCGACGCGTCCCTGCAACTGCAGGAATTCTACAAGCAGATATCGTCTCCGCTTCTCTCCAACGTTACATTCAAATACATCTCGCACGTGAAAGAGGTCACCAGGACCGCTTTCCCGATATTGTTCTACGGATCCGAACTGGTCGTAGCAGGAAAACTGGACGGTAAGAGGTGCAATACATTCTTAATTTTTTTTTTTAATTCTCTCCTTTTAGATGAGGCATTCAAGCCTCCTGTGGCTGAAGGTTGGGGTGTAAATGGCACGGTGAAAGTCACGCCAGCTGTACAACAATCTGTTGGTAACTTGGAGAGACTTTGGGCGTACCTCACGTTGAAGCAGATACTGGAAAAGCGGGACGCGGCCGATAATAAAACTGGTCTCACGCAGGAGGCTTTAGCGATAGCGATGAAGTATTCGTTCGTTAGCGACGTTACTTCCTTGGTGGTCGTTAAACCCAATCAAACTGATGCTGTGGACACGGAAGATGGTTCCCAAAACGACAAAAGTAGTACTTAGTTTATACAAATTCCTACTGAATAACTAATTGTTGCATCTTTTCAGGATACCCAATATATGCCCAAGGAAGGCCACTTTCAGGTGAGTCGATTATCTCGATGTTCCTCCAAATTGCAAACCGATTTTCATGAATTAAAACCCATTTTTTATAGTGGCTACAATCAAGGCGGGAAGTCCTTATCTCATGTCAGCAGCAGGTGCGTTGATACAAAAGGATTTAACATTCTTCTTAACTCAATTTGTAGACGTGTTGCTGTTAACTGATAACCCGCTGTATCGCCATAACTTTATTTAACTGCATGAAAGGCCACTGCCATTGCTTCGGGCTATAATTGTGTTTCTATTATAGCTAGCGGTTTCCATGCCAAGCCCATTGCTTTCCAATCCAACAATTTCGCCACGGTTGGAGGAGCTGGAGGATTTTCTGGACCTGTCCTTGAATCAGACGAATATGACTACAGCGACCGCATTTATAATGGAATGCCACTAACAACGCCCTACCCTCCTGGCCCTCCTCTATCGACTACTCACACTCCGCCTCTAGAACCTCAAGTTGTTAAATCTGCGTTGGAATTGCTCAAAGAGAAGCTTCCCTGGCTGGCTGCCGCGTTGGGCGAGGACGAGAGTATCAATCTTAAAGCAGGTAAATTTAGAGTGAAGTTAAGTTTATACAAAATTATGTCGTAATAACTTGCAGGTAAATTCAAACTGGGACTGAACGAGACGATTTCTGCTCAACCGGAGTGCCCCAAGTCCGTAAGCGATGCTCCCGGAACATGCACTTTAATAAATAAATGCCCGCAAGTTTTCACCCAGTTGACTGATCTCCAGGTTTATGAAAAGTATTTCTGTGATTTACAAGGGTAAGATGCGCGGTGGAAAAGTAGAAGACCAGAAATTGAGTTTGATTTCTTTCAGATTTGCCGGCGTTTGCTGTCCGAAATAAGTGAGGAACTTCCTAATTTTTTATCTACGTATTCTAAGTTAATTGTACTTACTTTTGTATTCGACTCAATTGATTATATTTTAAGACAATTTTTAAATCAAAGTTTATTTTTTTTTGGCGATAGTTAGGTACATTAAATTTTATTAATTTACAGCTTAATTTTAGGGATGCAAAAATATGATACAGTTACTTATTATAATTTACTGCTCTATTTCTGAATAGATTGGTTACCTTTAAATTATTAATTTGAATTGAAATCCATTTCTTGTCAATCTTTTGGTGATTTAGCTTACTTCAGATCCTTGCTAACCATATTAAGTACACAATTTCCATCTACAATGACTAGCAATAACTTCGTACGATATCACCACAACAATACTTACTATGGTTTCATTTTAAACTTCTTCAATAGTTAATCTTTTCGGCAATTTTTCCAAAGAATCCGTAATTTCCACGATTTTCGTAGTCGAAACCATCTTCGAAAATTCCGCCCGTTCGATTTCCTTCATCACTATAACAGTCGGTCGAATATTCTTCGCTACAAACAATATTTTTACCAACTTATCAATCGTTAATACAAAAAAATTTACTACTAATTTCGCACATGGTAACATCCTCGCTCTGCACAATGTATTTCTCAACGCTGAAAGATGCCGTGGAGTTATCCCTATCAAGGATCGAGTCGATCCTCCCGTTGCTCCTGTGCGATTTCAACGTGCAGTTAGACTTAAAGGACATGTCCGAGCCGGAATGGACGTCCAATGACGAGGTTTTGGAGGTGCTCTGATGAGTGACGTGCGACGGGGCTCGAAACGCATGGTCTGAAGTTTGCGACGAAGAAGTATCGCGCGCAGGAAACATTATAGTGGGGCAGGATGTGACTCGATTTTCTTGGGCTTTGGTGTAGTTGAAGTTTACTAATTGTTTTCCGTTACTACCTGTTTATGCAAGTTATATTAGCACTCAGTTAATTATGTTATCTATGCAAATAAAATTCACCTGCTATTTTCCCGAATGTCGTTTGATTTCGGTTTCGTTGGAATTCCTTTACGTTATCTGAAATTAGGAATCTATAACGGCTTTTAATTTTGTGTACAATCGAATTTTACCGGAGGTTTTGGGCTTGGTATTGTTGAAATTTACCGGAATGTCTTCTACAAAATCGTCGACAAAATCTAGAACCGTTTATTAACATAATACTTACACTAAGTTGATTAAATTTACCTAAATCTTGGCACTCGTATTCGGCCCCTTCTAACAACGAATCGCAGTAGGAGGATTTGCATTCCAGGCATATTTTTTCTTCTTCTGTAAAATAAATTTATAAAATATAATCTTCAAAAAGCTACATTCACTAAATTTTCTTTGGAAAAAATACATGTTTGCTTACCTATGAGGGGGACATCAATTTGCGCAGATTTTTCAAACAGTGCTTGCAATCTATCAACTGAATATAGCAAAATTTATTTACAAGAAAAATAATTTATGTAAGTATAAACTATACCTATACAATTATTTCTTTGTGAGCCATTAGCGGTGCTTTTTCCTTCACTGGAAACATCTGCAATTACCTACATATTAGTTTTACAAGTTGTATAAAAACCCAAATTATTTGACCTGAAGACGTGCTGTACATTCTTCTACCATCAGGAGAGAGAAGTTCTTTGGTGTCACTTTCTAAAGAAAATGAGTTATTTCAGGATTTGATTTTTTCTGTTAACTAGTTATTTTTATAATAATTTTTCTCAATCTTTGGTTCACATTAACACAGTTTGTTACCTGAAGTTGTGGGTCCTTCGGTGACTTCCTGGATTACAAACATTGTGCATTTATCGTTTCTCATGTACTCGTTTGCAAATTCTACAACAATATTTAACTATTATATAAGGAAGTGTTTTGTGATTAAGGTAAGTGATTTTACCATAACAGTTGTGGCATTTTTGAGCCTGCTCGGAATCTGTTGATGTAACACTACTCTTACCTAAAAAAGATATAGGTAATAGTATTTTTGATGCATTTTATTGAAAACTATAAATTTACTATGTTTTGAAGCAGGTGTGCCCTTGTCGTTTTTGATAATATCTTTGGCTGTAAATGTAAATAAATAAGATTTTTTTAGTAATACGAGAATAAGAGTTTTCTCACTTAATTCTATAGTAATTGTAGATTCAGATGTATCAGATACACTGTTGCAATTGGTGCCTTTTTCAGGATTATTTGTTTGAATGGTTTCAACTAAAAAATAAAATTAATAATAAAATTACCGGTAAAAATTATACATACTTTGTTTAGTAGCCACTGTTGCTGATCCTTTGTCTGCAGTACCTCCAGTTCCTTGTAAAATATCTGAGACATCAGTTTGCATTTGGAGGGACTTTTTTTCAACAGTCGAATATCCAGAGTCTAATTTAAAATTATCAAAATTAGTTAAATTAATTTTTTTCATTGTTTATTCATACCAATTGTTTCGCCACAACCACTATCTCTCGTTTTAGTTGCTGCAAATTATTAATTAGGACAACAAAAATCAAAATTTAAATGTTACCTACAAATGATCGGTTTGAATTCGAACTCGGTTTGACATCGCACTTGATTGAATTGCTTCCCACAATGTTCTACAAAATATTCATTATAAATTATTTAAAATTCTAATTATCCACTTACGAATTTCCGAGCAAGTTTTGCTCCTTCGCAGTTTTTCCTTTTCGATTTCTTCTATTCGTTGCTCTACAAAAAATCGTAGGTAGGTACTCACTTTGAATTACATTTGCTAAGTAAAGTTACCGAAAGCTTTTATCGAATTCGCCACGTCCCTTCTCATTTTCTCCTTCATCGCTTTATTTCTTACTATCGAACAACGCTGCAAGTGCTTGTTATAAGCCTCCACACTGCGAACCCTGTACTGGTTATTGCCAGTCTGCAATTTTGCCAGTGCAGGTTCTGCTTCATCATGCTGAGCTTTATCTAGGTTAAAATATTTTCATTCAAATCATAATAATCACATATTGTATTAATATACTTACTCTTTTCTAAGCGATAGGTTGATAGTGTGGATTTTTTCAATCTAGGACTACCTTAAAATTAAGGATGTGGTTCTAATGAATATGCAATTTTTTGAATAGCAGTAAAATGTTTGAAATTTCTATGATAGCTTACCTTTGTTGCTCAAGCAATCGTGACCAGGTCGAATTGCTAAAGTGTAGAATTTCCTGAAATTTGTCTCGTTTTTGAACAAGCTCAAATAATCCAAGCAAACGAAACACTCCTTGAAGGGTATAGCTACGTACACGTAACCGTGTTGTAATTGTCTAGGGTTCTCCAAAATATCGCCAAATATAGTACAAACACTGAAATAAAGTTGTATTGTTTGGATTGTTTGGTGTATTGAAAATTTCCTACCTTTCAACACCTTCAGGTATGTGAAGTATCTTAGCTAGATACATCAGAACAACATCCCAATTTCTCAGTTCTGTGTCTTTAAAAACAGCTTTCTGAGGCACCTGGTTCGTTCTCCCATTAACAGTAACGTAAATCAACATTAATTTTTTCTTCTCCGATTCCGTTAGAAACCTCGCTTTTCTATAGTTGAACTCCCCTTCATAGAATTTCTTGCTCGACTTCGGCAGATGTAAAGTTAGCTTCTCTTTGTACCTGCAAGTAGAAAAAGTTTTTGAAGTAATTAGGTGGATGTTTTACAAGATCGTTACCCTCCCGGGGGCAGTTTCAACCGGCAACTGGCGCCCAACGCCACGTATCTATCGCTAGGATCCAGATCCTCGAAGCAATCCACCGCGTCCAAATTGCTCAAAGCTATCAATTTCCTGATGGCCCCGAAACTGGGTTGCAGCGTCACCGTGAGGTGGTTCAGGATCGATATCCAGCTCCTGAAGTTCTTCGGATTTATGATGAACTCCGCGCAATCCAATTCGCCGTTTATCCAAATTTTGATGCGCTTGGCCCGCCCGAATTTCGGCTCGGTCAACAGACGGCTGTTGGTCGGATAATAGTGCTCCACTTTCATCATCACTGAAATTTACCGACGATTCGGGGCTGAGCTAATACGGGGTTTTTTTCCTATTAGGTTAGGAAAAAAAGTAATAACAAAAAAAGTAATTTTTGGCTGTTGAATTTTTCATTTGTAAATAATCACTGTCATCCTATATTTCGCCAATGAAAGTCATGGAGAAAAATTGAGACTTAGTATGAGGACTTATATAAAGTGTAGAATGAAGCAGTACATTTCAATATACAAGGTGAATCGATAAAGAAAGTAACTTGTAAAAGTTAATCATGAATAATCCTGAAAAATATCATCTAAATTTCCTTTAGGAACCTCTAAAATTTTTCGAATAAGTTTAATGAAACCTTCCATCTCCTATTTTTTAGGCAGTAATGAATTTCAATCATTTAAAAGGCCCAAAATGTACAGTCTTCTGTATTTCACGAGCCCAACTTGAAAATTCCGGCCTGAAATATTTAATTCTTGCGCATTTCAATAGATGTCTCTGCTAGTTAGGTTTTTCACAGTTTTTTTATAATACACAGGAAATTTGAAAACTACATTTATGTATCTAAATCAAACTTAAACTCCTCTTACACAAGAATGTTATTATCTCAATATCAGGTATTATAATTAGTAATCATAACTAGAAAGGGTAATATAATTTAATATGATCAACTAGCGAAAAATATCTTTTATTTTTCGATTTGCAGCGTGGTTAATATCATGTTTATCTCATCTCCATATAGAGCAGGAAACCCGCTCAACCTTACACATTGTGCGTTTTTCTGGGTTTAGGTCGTTGATGTCTTCATTTGATACCTGCTAATTGCACGAGGATGATACGGCAGGTATTTTTGTATTTATTGTAAACGTGAGACCATATTAGATACAAGAATAGCGAAGGTGAAATAAATAAAAGAACTCGTTAATCCAGTATGTATTACTATACTTATAGAAAATTCGTTCTAGTTAACAATGGTGAGGAGTACGACTTTTTTATTTTGTTTTATTTTATTTTTCGAAACTGGGTATCCTTAGAAGGCCGTTTAGACTATAGTGAATATTTCAATACACTAAAAATCGTTTCTAGTAGTAGATAATTCTTATACACATTAAATCGAGCGCCAATTTCGTTGTGAAAATTTAATTTTATTTGCAAAATAATGAATATTCGCGCGAATGAATATTACATCCAATCAAAAAACCCGGTGTTACCGAAATCACACTTGCCTTTTAACGTTGCGCTACAAAAATGTAATAAAGATGTCTCGACCGTTATTAATTCCACCATAAATTGATATAATTGGCCGGTTAAATTGAACTTCTCCATAAAACAATTTTAAATTCTATTACCGAAATTGAATCGCTGATGTCGCCTTGTTTATGGACAGCCCATTATTTACAATAATTACTTGATGGATATTTTTTAATATGGACGTCAGATAGTCTGCCAAAATTATAAAAAGACGGCATAACGTAGCCCTAATTTATGGGGCCCCTATCTCATGTTTAATGGGCTCTAATTGCAAGATTAAGTTCATTATGTTTGCGTTGCTATACATGTGTATAAGGTAAAAATTTAGGTGTGTTGAAAATTAAACAGGGAGGTAAACTAAAATTCTTTACATTTTAAATATTTATAAGAAAAATAAGTAATCGCGCGGATAGGTATTAATTAAGTATTAGTTTTTCTTAAAACAGGAGACCACACTCTCGCGTTTCATGGGAATTTTTTAACTACCGAGTATATATCCTTCGAGAAAAACTCGCTATTTGTATTGTTAAAAAAGCGCTTCTAATACCCCTGCCATATATGGGGTATCATTACAAAAGAGTGTCTCGACTAATTATTATTACTGCGATTATTCCGAGAAAAACATACGATGGCAACAACTCATTCTCATTATTCTAAATTAAGTTTCACACATGCGTGTAATCGTTTAATCTATAAAATGGCATAAAATGATACGCTATTATGCGAAATTAGGCCCTGCCAAATCCAATTAAGCGTTGTGTGAGCCATGGAAGTGCATCGGCACAGCCCAGAGGAAAATTCTAAAGTATTTCTGATACCTTTCACCACTTATCATTAAACGAACTTCGAGAAGAAACACAAAAATGTAAAGAAGAGGCTTAAAAATAAACTTAACGAGACACTTCAAGTTCTTTATGGAAACTTAAAGTTAAAAATTTTATTAATAAATAAAATGCAGGAGTACGCCTATGATGGAAGAGTGCGACATTCGGTTTACTAAACCGCGAGTTCTTGGCTGGCACAAGTAATTAGAGTGTACAGAAGCTTTGCTTCGAAGATAATTTACGAATAAGAACATTCTCAGAAAAGAACCGAATTTGCTACTTCGAGGAAAATCGTTAATGAAAAAAATAATTTTACGACCATAATGGAAAACGGTAATGGATTTAAAGTACTTATAAAGCTCGTTTCGAAATTTATGACTAGTCTTCACACCGATAACCATCGAAGTTAATTATTTATCAGGTGCACTAGTTTTTCGTTTTATTTTTCGTTTATCTCGCATTGTAATCTAGATAAAAGTTTTTATGCATTTTTTAATTCATGCATTACCTACCTATAGGTGAAAAAAATTCATTTAATATTGAATAAATAATCTTCATCCCGCGTGTACGCCTTTGAAGGGTATATACAAGCACTCGGTCAAAGAGAAAACATTAATTACATCTTCGGTATAAAATTCATGGAAAAATTTAATGAACCAATTAAATAAATTATGCTAATTCGATAGGACTGTAAATATTTTATCTTATAAAGTTATGGTAAATTATTTTTATTAAAATTAAACGTCTATTTGTGTGTTTTTTACCGCGCTTCATGACGGTCATTAAAGCGAGTTATTTCGAAAATGCGTCTTCAGCGGTCTCCGGTCTCCTTCGACAGCATCTCTCTCGGCTATAATTCGACGAAATATCATTGTTGCGACTCGCTTTTCGCGTATACCGATCCGTAAATTAGCTGCAGAAAACCCGCAGCACAGAGACCTGCAAAAAGATCCCGATGCGACGTTAGAACAGTAACCCTTTACATTACACCCTCTATTCAATATGCTTCTTTAATCGCAGAAGTTCGCCATTTTTCCAAACCAAAAATTCAATACACGCGCTAAATCGGGTGATCGCGCAGTCCAACACTTTTTCGCATGAATTATCGATGCTTCTTTAACACCCCGTCTGGTCCTTTCTTTCGATCAGCTACTAGTTATAATCGAACGGAAACCAATAAGAAAAAGTCACCGTTCGCCTAGATAAGGTATCGACCATCAGCGTGCTTCGGTATTTTAATAGACAGTCGCCTATTTAAGAGTTTAATTAATGTTGTTACATCAATGGGCGTGGCGCGCCTTGATTGAGCCGAGGAAAAACAATTCCCCGTCTATTACGGTGACTTCCCAGTGCCCGAGTACAGTGTGCCTGCGCTCTCGATGGGCTACCGTGCCGTATTAATTATTTTCATCGATGATATAGGTAATAGTTAATAAGTTCCATTTGAGCACTAATGCTTGTACACCTATAACCAGGATCGGATGGTTGGATTTTTATATATGAAGCATGAAAAAGTCTACTAATGCATAATTTTCGAGATGTTAAAAATGGCTAGATTAATTCAGATCGTTAAATGTATGATTAATAATGATTAATAACGAATAGATATTTGTTGTAATGCGAAACGATTTAGTTTGTGAAGAAAATTAGCACTCTTGTTTAAGAATCTATATGGTGCTATAGATTGTAAAGTCATAGGATATCGTTATAGGATATATATCCTTATAGGATATCGTTTAAATCTCTTTCATTTGTTGTACTGGTGAAGATAATAGGAGAGAAATGAAGATGAAGCTTTTCTTGGTAACTGTAGCGATCATTATAGGTATTGGATTCAAAAAATTTCTAAATAATTAGTCCATCTATTTCCACTATTATTTATCCCTTTTTTTATTTCTGTTGATCGCAATTAAGAGCAATTATCGTTATCATATAAAATATAAACTTACCTAAACGATGTCGTGTCAGAAGACAATATGTCCCTACATCCTCATCCGTATAGAGCGTTTAATAGGACGAAGCATATGGTCTGGCACAAATTACTTTTATAGTTTTCGTTTACCTACGTGTTCTATATGCCCGTAAACATTTAAAAATTTTTATAGAGGCATAAAAATCAAATTTATCGTGCGTTGTAGATACAATAGTCGCGGGTCGAAAACAAAGGCCCGACCGCACGCTGCGTCGCATTCGGAATTTAATTTTCGTTTGTGCTTTTATTCGGATAAAATGTGGCCCCATTTGACAGATATTGCGCCTAGATTCGATTGTTTATTGTACGTTTGCACGGCTCGAAAAATTATCTTCTTATCGGAGTTTCGTATCGAAGGCGTAATGCGCGCACTTGTCGCGTACAATTTCCTAGATCTCTTCAATATTTTCCTGAAAGTTATTATTTTTTAAACAGTTGTATGTGAGGGGTTTTATTGAAATTTAATGTCACTATTTTCGGTTGAGATGTTCGTGTTATAGAGACGTTTGAATGTGTATACGAGACTTTTTTATAACACAAGCAGGTGAAATAAATTTCATGAAATAACTTTCAATTATATTTACTAGGGGTTTACTGGAAAGAGTAAAAAACCAGCCCCGTTTCGCCGAGGAAACGAGCGAAAAAGCAAATGCCAGATAATGGCGTAATAATAGCAGGAACCTGTATAATGAATATTAGCATTAGCAAATTACTGCGACGGGCCAATTTTTGTTTATTAGCCAATGTTCGCTTTTAAATTTTTAATGGCAGCTTAAGTGTTAAAAATTGGTTAAAACGAGCCGGAGTGTATGTACGCTACTATCAAATTATACACTTTTTGCGTTGTCTCAGTAATCCCGCGCAAAAAAATTCGAAACCCGCAACTTACACGGTATACCCGATGGAAATATGAACTCGCTTTACGGACGATTTACCTGGCCAATCGATTTATACCCACACAATTAAAATATGCAAATTACTTTTTTCAATGGGTTTGCACCAAACAATACCTTTTGATTAGTAAAACTATAAATTTTACTATTAACTAGATATACCAAACAATCCATTTATGAATCTAAATTTAACTCTCTCTGTATGTTTATATATAACCGGATCATATAGAGTGCAGTTATCCAGCAATGTAACAGAAAAAAATACTTCAAGGTATTTATTTGCACGAAACGGGAATATTAATACAATATCACATATCGAGGGATTTTATTGAAAACGATTTGATTGTTCTGTAGGTGTAAAACACGTAGAGAGCGCGACGCCCGCTGTTTATACTGCAGGCCGGGCAACGGGAGAATCGCCGGTTCGATCACGCTGGGCCCTCGTATCACTATAAACGTCGAAAACTTCTCCGCGGTAATGCATCGACCGAATAAAAATTTAAATAATCGAATAACACGCGCTAATGCCCGCTATTTGCCCCTACAAACTCCTGTTAAGAATGTTAATCGAACTCGTTTAGTTGCAGGATAATATAGTGAACATTGTCGAATGTATGTAATATTTTTTGTTCATCGAAATTGTTGATTGATCTGGCTAAGTTGAGACGATTTTTGAAAAATAACGCTTATTTTGTAACAGTCGTTACTGCACCTCTATACAAAAAAATTGGTTCCCTCTATTAAGTTTCTGTCATAGGAAATGTCAGTAATGTCATTTTTGACAGTTTTTGATTATGTTTCATCTCAAAGTGCTACTTATTCGCGTACAATGTGAAAAAAATAGTAATTCTATCGTAGAGTTGATATAGAGTGATTTGTGGAATTCCTGCGTGGTATTAGTGAAGCAACGTTGTAACAAAATAACAAAAATTCAGGTAAATTCGAAGTTGCGGTGCGCCCAATTCTGCGGTGCAATTTTAATTAAACGTATAATTTATGCTCCGGCATAAATACAGCGTTCGATCGCGGGGCATTAATGAATTGAATACCGGCTAGTTGAAGACTTTGTTGCAATAAAAATATAACAAAGTTCTGGCCCAGACGTGCCATAATTCATGTACGGCCAATAAACGTGTCTAGAAGGGTAAACAAACCGCCAACACGTTTGATTTACCGGCCCGGCGCAACGTGATTTATGGATTTTCGCCTTTGTTTCAGCAAATCCACCGGTACAGCAAAGACTTCATTAAACACCGATACCTATTCCATTCTATTTGTTTATTAATTAAGGAACATCTCGCGCGCTCGTCCGCCTCTATCAAATTCTCCGGCCGCATTCCGTTACACGCACCGCTGAGGGTCCCACAACGCTTTAACCCCTTCGCTTTAACGTTAATTGGATGTGCCAATCACAACAACAAAACCGACGCTCCGGCCTCGCGCAGATGTAACCGGAGTTAAGTGATTTTTCGCGGACGCGCGCATTCCCATCACCCGGAGCAATTCTAACTTGAAACGACGCCTTTCAAATTAAGTTAAGCTAAATTTCCATGCGAGCTCGCTTATCGCACCACTACCAGTGGCCCCGATATTGCTCGACTAAGTTCAAGTAGATTCCATTGAAATAACAGGGGGAGATTGGTAAGTTAAGTCGAATCATCTTAGCACCCTGTATATGCTGATTCGTTATTAATAAAGAACCCGAAACTTAATTAACTCGGGCGAACCCCGAATCGAAATTCGTCCCGTATCGCGTTCGTGATACCTTTTCCGAGACATTTATTCCTGGCGCCGGTTTCTAATAAACCATACCGTATATCTTTCCGGCGGACAGCGGCCCATAAATTCAGTTATATCATTAGGTTTACAATACGCATTAAAACAAATTTGTAAACAGACTGAAAGTGGTATATAATATTTATTGAATGAGCTTTGGACAGGGTCACAAGCCGGCTCATTATCATAACAGACTTGTTATGAGCCCCGTTTCGTTCGAGCCGACCCCTAATTAATTCTAAATCTAAAGCGAACTAGGCATAAAATAATTGTTATCGGTTCATTAAATATACGCGGAGTGTATTCATGTATAGAATAGCGTGTATCTCTTACGGGGTTTTACATACAAAAATTTTAATTAAACGCTCGTCTAATGTCACGTTCAAGGTAAAACTGTCCGGCTACCCTATAATCAAACTGTCACTGCGTCCCTCCCAGTCCTACCCTGCTGAAATAGCGTTTTCCATTTTTTCCTCTTCGTCATCGTCCGGATACTTTTATCTCTGTTCTTATCGCACCGCCGTCGCGGCACAGAACGAGACGGGACGCATTGTTCGCTCTCGATGCCCGGCAAAAGCGCTGCCAGTAATTTAAAGTTATGGTTTTATTGAGCTACCGTCGAGATTTTGATTACGAAACCCACCACTTTGCGATGCCCAGATTGTAATTAGATTATTAGCCGTGTATAGGAAAATACTGGTGCAACTCTTCATTACATTGATGTTTTAAGCTTAAATAATTATAGGCCAGGAAATAAATAACGAAACGCGTCGTACCCGGGTGAACAGTACGTGTAATAACGTGATCGGGAATGCTGTAATGATAAAATCATCGGTACAGTTGATGCTGGTAATGGAACGATCGAGAATGTTGCAACCGCATGGTTTGAAGAAATACTTATCTACACTGATTGATATTAGTGTATTTTATCGAGAAGTTCCTATAATTACCTCTAGCAGTGATAAGAGTTTATGAGTTAGTCAGAATAACGTGGCAAAAAGTATACAAAAAGAGTAGAGGAGAGTAGAAGATTGTATAGATGATGAGAGTAAAACAGATTAGAAGAGATTAGAAGAGAGTATATAGAAGATTTTAGAATAGTGTAGAATAGAGTGGAAGAGAGTAGAAGCTTTTAGAAGATTGTAGAAGATTTTAGAAGAGTGTAGAAGAAAGTAGAGAGTAGAAAATTTTAGATGCGAGAGTAGAAGAGAGCATGAGAGCAGAAGGGCTATGTGTATAGTTATTAATTTTCAACAGTAAAACTCTATTATGTGGGTATTTAAATGAAATTTATTTTGAAGACATAAAATCCGTCATAAAAGGAGTATTAATGGAGTTTAATTTGTAGAAAAACGATGGTTTTTTTCTCGTTGGGAACAGCCTCGGCCCGTCTAGTTAACATAAATTATTAATAGATATCAATTAACCTGGCTTTAATGGTAATTAAAATTTCGGAGGAACCGCCTACCATAAAAAGCTCGAGAAGAAGAAAATAATATTCGATGGAACCGCACATTTGTACATGTTCATTTCGAATTTCGACCGGGATCGAACACGCACGGATATTTTTTTTATAAACTCGTAAATAACGCGTGGAGATTTCTGTTTCCGATCCGAACCTCTCGCAAATTACACCCCGCCTAATGGTTATAATCCGATAAGCGTTTCTCGCTGGCCGCGTTCTAATTTCCATAATTTCATTTCGTCTTTGTAATTCGAGGCGTCAGTTTTGATATATTCCCGAGCGGGCCGCAATTTCGGAAAACGCGCCACCGTGTAATTTGCGACGGCGATCATTTACATCTTTAACCCAATTAGGCCGTGATGTATATACGCATTTACTTCGCTTATATGGGTGGATTTGTATCCGATGGTGTAGCTCCCTCGCGATCGTGATTGCGCGGCTTTTAAAAGGTTAATTACTTTCTAAATTGACCGCCCGTTTTTTATCTGTTATTAATTGTGCCTTGACAGATGAGTTATGGGATTAGATTCGGTGGATATTTTTCGACTAGAATTAATAACTGGGTTCTCTACTAATTGAAATAACCACAGCAATGATTACAAACACCGAAAGAATAGACGAGAATAGTAGAAAGTAATAGATTCTAGAAGGGAGTAGAAGAGAGTTGAAGAGAGTAGAAGATTTTAGAATAGTGTAGAAGGGAATAAAAGAGAGTAGAATAAGTGTGTAGAATTGCGAATGAGTAGATTGCGCGGCTCCTAAAAGGTTAATTACTTTCTAAATTGACCGCCAGTTTTTTATCTGTTATTAATTGTGCCTTGACAGATGAGTTATGGGATTAGATTCGGTGGATATTTTTCGACCAGAACTAATAGCCGGGTTCCCTACTAATTGAAATACCCACAGCAATGATTATAAATACTGAAAAATGATGTCTGGTTTTTTTTATTAATTCCTATTCATTACTAGATGTAGCAAGTGTATTAGGTAGCGAATGTGATGGATTCCTTTTCTGTTCGTTTTCTATTAGATTATTTTTTTTATCGCATTTGTTACATTCTAATATATTCCTTCCAATTTTAATATGTAAATTACAATACAAAACTATTACTAAACAAATTAATCAATGCATAGGTAAAAAAATGTTACTCCCAATTCCTCATTTCTTCACTATTATTTTAATCAATTCTCTTATACCTACTTCAAACTTCTATACATACAAAGTCCGTGTAGCTACAAAATAAATCCGGGCTGACCCGGGCTCGCCTTTGAGCAATTATCTAATTAAAATTATTAAAATTAACGTCCGTTTAAAACCCGAGCTCATCAGAAGAAGCCTGCGGTCCATATTAATCACGAAGCAATCAAGGCGGCCTCTGATGGATTTTTGTAATTTAATAAATAATGAAGAATATATCCAGGGCTAGTTAGCAGGTGCCGGGTCGTATCGAAGAGAAGGGAAAAAGGTTACGTGGAACATAAATTATGCGATAATAAAGAAAAAAAGGTCGGATTTTTGGAATGATAAGTTCACCCGTAACGAACCAGATGGGACTGTTGCAGGTTTGTATAATTTATTTTAATATGATAAAAGTAGGGAGAAAAGTATTAAATTTAAAAAGTTAAATGGTTAAATTATGTTGTATTGAAGCATCTATTGAATCAATCTGTTAATAGTCATTAAGGTAGGAACGTTTTATTTTTATTTGGTTTAGATATTTCACTTGCAGGATTTTTTTTATATTTTCCGCCCCGTTAGGAAAATAGGTCGTACGCCTTTGGGCAGGTGTATAAAAAAGGCTGGCTGGAGAAGACCAGTCCGGCCCGTACGTATATTGGTTGGGTCCTTACATTCTTATTATTTTTTTTTTGTAATATTTTTAACGGATTCGTTTCGCTTCTTCTATGATTAATTGAGTTGGCTTGACTCAAGGCAATAGGAAGGTGATTTGGAAATTACATAATTATATTATCGGCTCTAATATACGGATATTAACAATTTTTAATTAAATGTAAATGGCTCGTTGTTAAACTCGGATCGCTAATTGTCAGGTTAATTAATAGCCGTAATTAAATTTTTTCTGTTGTTGTAGATCTCACTAATTGTTTATTCAAATTTGCTAATTTTTATATCATTAATTACCTGCTATAATTATTTGTTTATAAGCGTATCACATGCTTACGTTTTTTTCTAAATTATGTGTTAAAAAGATATATGAATTCTTTATTTATTCGGTTCACTTAGAAGTTTGGAATATTATTAACAATATAAATTTAAAAAGAATTCGCGGCTTGTTATCGAAGATACTTACGAGAGCACTCGCTTCTCCGCTAAATTACCAATGTAAATAAATTTTAATTAAGAATTTTCGTATAGGCGTTATATTTCGTCGTATATAAAATCTTCCTATTACCACCGTGTTATTATATTTATACGAGATAAGAATAATTAAAAGCATAAACGGTTGTAATTATAGCCGTGGTGCTCAGTTCGTTACATGACCGAAGCTGATTTTCATTTGATAACAGCATATTAATTGGGAACATTATTTCAAGGAAGCAGCACCGCCTACAAAAGAGACGGGTACTCGCATTAAATCAGTACCTACCTACCCAGGATCATGGTTGTCGAAAAATACGAGCGTGTAATTTATACGGGGTGTTGTCGATTTCGAGATTGCCTATACAGGATTATACCGAAATTTATGCCTGTTTGGTAATTAATTGTTAAATAAAAATGGGTATTTTATGTTAGTTAGTAGGCTAGGCCACCCGGTATTAATATTAGTAATGACGGGTTTGTCTTAATTTAATTTTAAATTGGAATTAAAATATCGCTTTTATCGCAATGTTCCTGATTTAATGCGTGTGTGCCTATACAAGAGGTTAATTGGATTTTTTTTGGGATTCGTGCGCGTAATCACATACCTATACAATGCGGTTTTGCTTCTTAATTAGATTGGAAGGTATATAATATGCTGATTATAATGCAATTACATATGAATATAAATATGTAAGCGTATATTTTTTTTAATTTAATTTTATGTTTGTTGTTCGCTAATTAGTCTATTAAAATGAAATAACAATTTGAGTAAGGTATCATTAAGGTAATTGCCGTGGAAAGATTTCGCTAATATTGAATGGGTCGAATTAGAAAAAGAATTGGGTAGTCAGGTAAAATAAAAATCGATAATTTTTACAAAATATTTATTCGCAATATTTAAATAATAAAACTCACATTTCGGACGGATTCGTTTCCATTAAAATTACTGTCATTATTGCCATATTTGCGCTATACTGATTTGAGAATAAAAAATCTACTTACATAAATAAAACCAATTTTCGCAAAACTTATATACAAGTACACAACAATTCATAGTACGCTATTACTATTACAGTCCGTTAAGAGACGATATATAATTTTCACGCGACGCCATCAATCACATTCGATACAGAAAAAAAAACACTCGACGTCTCCTCTTCGAAATCAACAAAATAGCCATCCAACATCGGCATTCAACTGATCAAATCGCCGTTCTGCCGCAGCATCTCCAGCCTCAGCTCGTGCTCCCTGGCCTTCAATCTGAGCGAGGCTATGCTGGAGCTCCGCCGGTCGACGTCGGGCGGCGTCACCGCCGACCCGGAGGAGCCCGGGCTGAGCGGCGGCGACGCCGTGAACTCCTGCTTGGGCCGTTGCGCCGCCGATATGTTGGCCAGCAGCGTCTGGAAGGAGCTGGCCGACGGGTAGAGCCCCACGGAGGGCGGCAGCAGCGGCGGGCCGCCCCTGTGGTAGGAGGCGGGCGACGGCAGGTAGCCGGGCAGCACGTGCGGCGGGTAGCGGAACGTCAGCGAGTCGAAGGGCTTCCGCAGGCCGAAGGAGAGATTGAAGGGCGTCGGCAAGGAGGGGGCGACGACGGGCGGCGCCGGTCCTGGCGCGCTGGGGTTCAAGTAGTGGTTGTAAGGGTGGCCCGTGGGGCCCACTTTTTCTTGCTTTCTCCATTTCGCCCGGCGGTTTTGGAACCACACCTGGAAACAAATTAAAAAAAAATTATTAATATTTTCTATGCAGCGTTCGTTTTTTTAAAGACTAGTTAGCTCAATTAATTAGGTATGTAAGCAGAAATTAACTTGTTGCATTTAATTACTTTAATTAGATAAATAATTAATTGTGAATAATAAATTGATTTAATATTACGTAAATAAGTATAGGTACTTAATTTTCCTTTTAGAAACATTTCAATTACAGCACATTTTGTATAAATATAGTTGCATACTCAAGGTCTCGCTCGCCTCGTGAGCTCGACTCGACATTTTATTATATTCTCACAGAACATCAAATAAATGAAATTTTATTGGAAATTGGATGATTTACGATTATCGCAAAGTTTAATTAAAAAAAAAGAAAGAGGAATAAAATTTAAGTAACGCTCGAGCAAAAACCCATTAAAACCTTCAATCTGCACGAAAAAAACAAGACTAATGATCGCCCTGACAGACCTAATTAGACCTTTTTAGGATTCATTCCCTCTCTAAACGTTCTCGACTCAGTGTAAACATGACGAATGTGCGACCAGCCCGACCTCACGTTGTAACAACAGAGGCGGTTCTAACGAAAAGCCCCCCGCCGGGCCCGAAATTAGTTGAATGGAGACACGCTGATCGGGCCCCGGAGAGCCTATTAACTTACAAACTAACATATTGTTTCAAATTTACGCGGCCCCCTTTGTGGCCGAATTTCCGAGCGACCCGTCGAGATTTTCTAATTTAATTAAGTGTCGGCCGTTTCAATAACGCGGACTGCGCTTGATTAATCGCCGCTCTCGCCAAAAAGCATTGTTCTTGTTGAAAATTAATTCGAGTACATAATTTGAATGAAATAAATTATTGTTTTAACAGGAGAATATTTGAAAAATAACGCTTATTTCGTAACAGTCGTTACTGCACCTCTATACCAAAAAAATGATTCCCACCTCTATTAAACTTCTGTCAAACGAAATGTCATTAATGTCAATTTTACCAGTTTTCGTTGATGTATCAACGAACGCATCTTAAAGTCCTACTTATTCGCGTATGATGCGAAAAAAATTGTAAATTCAATGAGCGTTCTCGAACGAGGTAAATCTAGCGGATTGAAGTGATTATAAGCGAGTTTCTAATAACCGATCTCGCCGTCCTATTAAGCTATTAACATTGTAGGCGAACGATCTATCTAATGGCGTTTAATAAATACTTTCCTGCGAAAAATAAATCGCTCGCATAAAAAAACAATCGTAACGTAATTGAATCGAATTAACGTCGATGCATATGCAGTTCGATTAGCCGGCGAGAAATCAATTTTACGCGCATACACAATAATTACGGCTTTCTAATAAAAGAACTAATTTAAATTGACAATCGAATGAATTACAGCTGTTAAAACTCGTTGCGTAATTATGATAAACTCGCAGGCTCATAAATATTGTATACAAAGTTTTTAAACCGTACAATCGACAGTGCTCGTATACCTGTGTATTAATTAGTAGGATTCGAGATATTTTTTATGGCGAATTTAAATTGTAAAATGCGGTATTACAACTAAGTATATTCGCTAATGGATAATGTTAATTTTTTTATTAACTACACTTTGTTTCTGCGTGATGTATAGTACCTACAAAATAATTGTGGAGGTCTAATTTCTGAAAAATCCGTAGGAAAATCAATTACAGGCATCAGTCGAATGATTGTGGCGGATATTAATTTTAATTTCTACCAAATAGGGTCGAAGCACGCCGAGTCGACTTGATAAAGATATTTTTCATTCAATTGCGAGAAGACGCTTTTCCGAGAAACACATAAACGCCGGCCGGTTTTTATTGCCGTTTTAATTAAGAGAAAATAATCATGATAATTAAGGACTTATATTCCTTGGCAAGGACGGGAAAGGCAGTCGCTTCGAATGGCGAATTTTCGTTCGATTTGTCCATCGAATTATACAGCCTATACATCATAGGCGTCACCAAAATATAATTCAATATTTAAAACAGTTTGACGTACGGCATAAATACATAATTGTCAATTATCAGCCTATTAGTTCTAATGAATGAACATTATTAACTTAAGTTTCAAGGTTCTAATATACAGATAAGTGTACACAATATGGTGCAACAAAAATAACTTCCTTAGTCTTTTATAAAGGGTGATATTGTGTTATTGCAACTGTTATATTAATAACCATACTTTGTTCAACACAACAAACAAATTTGCACCCATCTGTATGCACTATATCTTAAGTATTCTGCTTAAATTAACTTCCAGCTGAGTTCATAAACACATGAGCAAACCAATAATTTAGCAAAATAAGAAAGCAATATATCTGAACGCATCGTTTCCACCATTAATCTTTGTCCACGTCAATTTAATGCACCGTTTAAAGTAGCAAAACGCTTGCAAAAGCTCGCAGAGCGGCGTAATCGCAACGAAAATTTGAATGCGAAAAAATGATGGAAGGAAGTTCGATAACCCGAATCCCGCGAAAAATATATGTCGCGTTTAATTTCTGGCTGCGCTTGTGCGCAATTCGACAAAAAGAATGCCCTATCTATGGCGGGCCATCGTTAATTACATGCCACTTAATTTTACGACGAGATAAACGTATTTATTTTCGAAAAAAAGGAATATATATTGCAAATATCGCCAATTAAAATACAAAGTCATTAATACGAGGAGTGTAAATGCCATAAAATTTTCCTTTTTATAGCCTTCGGTTACGATTTATGCATTATCGGGCCGCTAATAAAATGCGCAAAATTGAAAAAAAGAGTCGATGGGCCCGATGCTGTTATATCCCAAACCGCTAATAAATAAACTATTAATTAGCGAAAATTGTCGATTTAATGTACATTTTGTCAATGATTTGTTAACTAGCCCAATCGATAATGTAATATCTTTCTCCTTAATACACCAGGCACGTAGGCATATAATTGGAAATTTATCAAATTTTAAATCCATTATGCGAATGATAGTTTCCCTAACCGAATTAACTTCCATTGAATACGTGTCGATAATCTACCGATGAAGCGTGCATTATTCGCAACAGTCGGCGCATCAAATGCAACAAATAAAATCGTAATGAGGTAAGGAACAGCTTATTTTCGAACCATTGCCTAGATTTCACGGCTGTATTCTTCGTTTATAAAACCGATGGAGATGGTAAATTGGAAAAAAAGCGCCCACATCACTACCTGCTCTAATGATATCGTCTTCAGGTGATTACGGGTAGATTTTTTTACCGCTAGGATGGTGCGAGTTGAAGATGCAAATAATAAATCAATCATCATGACATTACTGGGAATTTGCCTCAAAGTGAGAACTTTAGATTAGCCTGGTATAATTTGAAAATGCTCGAATAGGAGAATTTGTTTTGCCTACACTACATGCACTATTAATATACCATAACATATACGTTACTAAGTATATACAAGTGTACATTTAAATTTTTTATAGTTAATTTTTAAGCGCGTATATTTTCAATAATATATTCCGTTCGACGGTCACAAGACATAATATTTTCCATAAACTATGTATGATATTTGAAAAATTTGCATGGCGCGCCGACTTCCAATTAATTGGCGATTGTTTCTCATTAGGCATGAGAAGGAAACGAATTATTAGATAGTCCAGGTGAACACACTAAAGTGTTTATGCGGGCCTTCCAACATGTTATTATTTATTATTAAATTATACCCTGCTAGCGCTGTCCGGTGCGTTCGGAGGCGACTCCGAGGAAGGTTGTTTATAGACATTATTATAGCACCACACCTTCACGTTTCTACGTTACACGGACGATTATGAGCGCTATAATTTCGCGAACCACCCTGTAATCCGTTTTCGTGTCGAATTCGCCGGGTTCTTTTTTTGTACGAAATTCCTTGATTTGGAAAGACACGCATTAGGGAAGCTTCCATTTATTCATCGTTCCGAAAAACCGCAATACCAACACAACGAAAAATTGATTAAAACTCCTAATGCATTTTAAATAAACTTGGCCTTGTCTTGGTTAGAGCGATTAAGATAAACGTTCCGGTGGATGGTTCTCCTACGAAACGAGTGTCACCAAATCTAATTTTAATTATTATTCTTTATTTAGGAAATAACTACGCCTTGTCAAGGTCCGCTTGATTTTCGTTATCCGTTACGTAATGTTTTTTGCTCCGACGATGTCTCAATTTTCGATAAAAATCGTTACAATGAAAATTGCATCGGGGTGTAACCGCACGGGGAATTATTAACTCTATAGCAAAAGACAATCGAATCCGTCTAGTTATGAATAAACTATTGAAAAAAACTAATTATAAAACCGTGCAACTACCGGTGAACACCGGGAGAAGCATGACTGGGCGCATTTCTTTTAAACTATATAACTCAACTTAATCGAATTCAGTCAACGATACGCCGCGATTTTATCGATAGCTATCTAAATACGCATCGGAATGAGCACCCCCTGCCCTGATTGGCTGCTCCTCTATCAAACGAACATCATCTCATTTAGACCGTGATTCAGGCATATTCTCCGGTGCGGTTTCGATTTTTTTTTCTACCAGCGGCTTTAATAAGTAATTAAATAAGGACAATGTTATTTAATCCGGGCCGCAATTGTGCGGATCATTACGGTGAAATTTAACCAGTAGTTGGATCGATTGGATCGGCGCGATTAAAAAATTGATAGAGAGGCGGATACCCGGCCAGATATACCCGATGCGGTAGCTGATTAAATACCGTATTAAAGTTGTGAATAATTAAAGTGCTCATTTGTAATTACGCTGAAGATAAATCAACGTTGATGGAATGATATACGCGGGTTAAACAAATACAAAACAAATTTCTAATCGTTCTAATTTGGGAATTCCAAATTCCAAACGATCGTGTATGAGGACACTTGAAGCATTAAGATTTAGTATTTTTTCACTGTGAAAATGCATAATATTCCAAAACTATTTCAGCTATTTAAACAACAAAAACCGTGACGAATACCAATTACGGCATATCGACAATGTTTCAGGTTTTTTCATCATCTCCTTTCATCGAATTAACTTGCTGTAATTCGCGTGAGAATAATATCGACGTTAATTGAATAAAATAAAGTTCAAGACCGCGACATTGTTGCCCCTGTTGAAGGTCGTTTTTTTTCTCTCTAATACCGATGAAATTCGCGAAATGGTCGATTGATTGTAAGAGAAATTCCCCGTGGGTGTTTCGCGGAATGGCCCGCTCGCTCGCCGGATTCGGCACCCGCGGAGTTTTCTACGAGAGAAGCGCGGATAGAGCAATCAATCGTGAAATCATTCCATGTTGATTTTGTAATGACGTTGTGAAATGTTCGTGCGATCGTGCGGTTTGGTGATTTCTTCTTCCGTATCTGAAAACTAGCTTCTCCATCATCGAAACCGCAATTCCTTCGAAACGGAGACATATAATTTATTTAATTAAGCCTAATGGCACAAGTCCGTGACTCAACTACTCGGTGTCCGAAAAAAAACTTTTTACCTGAAATGAGTGTCTTCCTTTCGCGCCGTGTCATTTTCATCACAAAACAGGTGTCTGGGCCGGTTATTAGTTTTTATCTCGGCTGCGCCACAGCGGTCTCAATCTTCGTTATATATTATTTTTTTTATTGTTTAGAGCCGTATCGATTTGTGGTTAATAGAATTTTATTTTCTAACCGCGAGACTCGACAACAATAATCGCCACCCCCTAATCCAGGGGTAATTATTCGAGCCGACCTTTCATCATCGTCAATAAAATAATAAATTTCGTTCGATTGGATTCCATAAGAACCGGAAATGTTTCTGAAGAAGGGGGAATCGTAATTTTTTCGCGTTGCTACATCGCTAGCTGTTTATTACTAAAAAATAATGTTATAAAATTACGCGGTCCTCACCGGAGGAAATTACGCTCGAGCGAAAAAAAAGCAGCAAAGTGAGGATGAAAAAAATGTACGCATCCACGTTACTGAAAAGGAGAAGTTGCGAGCGAAACTCCACCGTCTGTACATAATGACCCGTAATTGTAGTCCAAACGGAAAAATAAATGGATATCAATTACGCGCTTATTTAGGTACGCAATTGTGTTCTTTCATAATTTGTTTATAATACGAATTACGAGGCTAGTCGGACGGCGTATCTTTAATTCTCGAAAACTCGAAATTGTTCACCAATTTTACGCCGGTTAATTTTTCGGTTGCCGTTTCACGACCATGAAGAATCGTATATTAATTTACAATAACCGCCCGGCCCGCAATGTGTATCAATTTTAGATACATCTAAGGCTTATAAAAAATTTTCCCATTACGAACTGATGCAGGATTAATCGAAGAAGAAAAAATCAGCGAACGTTTCCTGTAATATACAACGTAGATTTATCAAATGCCTAAGTTTACAACCAACCGGTAATTACTGATCAATTAATGCGGAGTTGCAGCATCGGTTAATTTGCAATAATTGAGAACTGTGTGCGTGTTAAGGCTGGAAACCCATAAAATGCGGTTTCAAGTTAATTTGATTACTCATATTTAATTAAATAACAGTACATAATCGAGATATAAACAAAATAATTAATGGATTTTTGTAGTTAGATCGAGAATAAGTTGGCAGGTATCGCTGTAGCGTATAGGAGCGAGCTCGACATGCGACAAGGTTAAAGTAAATTGAATTTTGTTCGAAGCGATTCCATTCAATTTTAGTTTGATATTATGTGCAACATACCGTCCTTCATCAACTTTGTATCAATTTATATGTAACTAGTGAATAATTTATTTAAATGGTATTTACCTGTATTCTAGCTTCAGTAAGTCCGATTTTCATAGCTAATTCCTCCCTAAAAAAAGACAATTATCAAGATTTTATCGATTTCTTAAGCGTTAAAAAGGGTGGAAGAGGATAATTTATTGTATGTAGGACAAAGGGAATGTATAAATTCGCTACGCCTCTGGAAATTGCACGAATAGCAGCGATAATTAAACAGAAGCTGCAGTAACTTTAAAATGTTACATATACGTTTTATGCGATGATATTACTATCATTTAGAGAGGATATACCTAGTTAACTTGTTTCTCCTTCAAAATAATGTGTCAGTCGTCAATTACCTCAAAGATATATCATTAAAAATGAATAATTCATTCCTCGTAATTGATGGGTTCGAATTGAAATTCTTACCTTCGTGATACTGGTCACTTTCAGGTCTTAATGTCTTTTCAGAAACCAGCATCAGCGTCGAGGGAAAAAGCGCCGGCTTTCAGGACTTCACGCGTTTCAGTGGCGCATCTCTCTATCCGCCTAATAAATTTACTCTTCGTAATTACTCGGACGTATTAGCCCCAACAAAAGCCACCAAATTAATACCCGTTTCGTGTGTCGATGGGCATCGGCTCCGACCAAATAAAAATTAAAAAAAAAACCCGGCCGGTAGCCGAGTGTCTCGTCCTATCTAGATCTCCCCGACGCGGTGGCCCTAATCGCCCAATAGGGAGGCCCTTAACAGTGTCATCAGCGCCGACGGTACAAATTGCAGACATCTCGGAATGCGTGTCGTTGCCGGCTAGAATCGCTTTATCGGCTTTATCTGAAGTTGCGGTACCCGAGACACGGTATCCACATTTTCGTGTCCGAGATAAGAGGATTCCTTTTTTTTCTGGTGCGTGTGGTTTGGGGAATTTCTAACGTTACTCCGGCTATTAGACCGAATTCTTCGGCGGTGAGTGTTACGTCCGGGTTTGATGGCACTTTTGTTTTAATTAGATACTCCTACCAGTAGGTAGATTCGAGTCATAAACTAGTTTCGAATCAAGTGTGCCCAGTGTAAAAGTAGCAGAGTTTGATGGAAATTTTACGATTTGGCAACATTGTGTAATTTTGAAATTGGGTGAAGGTAGAGTCAAGTGGGAAAAATGGTGTAAAAAATGTTTCCTAAATTAGATAGTTGAACTTCCTTCTGTTAAAGGGTACTTCAACTTGAATATTCAAATTGCTAGAGCGCCTAAAGAGGCTTGAGGAAACATTTTCTGAATGTAAATGGGGGTAGAGTGTGTTAATTGGTGCTCACCTGGTGAAGACGTCGGGGTAATGGGTGCGCGAGAAGGCCTTCTCTAGCTCTTCCAACTGGTAACTGGTGAAGGTGGTGCGGTACCTTCTTTGCTTCCTCTTGGGGGCGAATTCGTCGGGTTCCGGGTCGCTGCCGTCGCTTTGTTCGGGCCCGGGGGGCCGCGGTTCGACGCCCGCGTTCGGCGTTATTTCCTCGGACACTCCCATTATGTCAGGGTTGCTTTCTATGGAAGCTGATTCTGGAAGAAACATAACCTACGTTAGGCGTCTACAACTTGACCTTCTGTAAATAACCGAAGAGCGTTTGTAATTTGTTTTGTTTGGTTTTTGTTCGATTCGGCTGCATTAAGTGGCAGCCTTGAGAGTGGAACCCACGCATCAGGTAATCTGAAGAGAAATGAGGAAATATTGGCGTGGAAAAAAGATTTAGCGCTAAAAATTTGACGGTTACGAAAAGTGGATCCATTAGTATTTTTAGTCCGATAATCCGGAATGTCAATGAGACAATAGCGAATTAGGCAAATTAGGCCCGACGTTTCTGTTTGTCCAAGATACCATGAAAATTCACATTTAGTTAATGATTTAATTGTACATACAGGCGTATATTTAGTCTTCAGTTGTCACGGCGGGTTTTCGACCGTGAAATTAACTTTTAATTATTTTGAAAGAATTACATTTGTGTTTGTTATTTTTTTTCCTCAATTGAAACTGATTTTAATCTTTTTAATTAAACTGATGTATTCTTTCTGATGGTATACAATGAGTCGGTTCATTATCATAATTAGTAGTGAATATTATTATAGACAGTTGTTGAACACTAATAATTTCTTACCTTTCTGTGGGTAGTTTGTATTTTAATAATATTAACATTGTAATATAGGTAATTATAACCGGAATAGGTAAATTAATTTCAAACTATATCGAGTAAATTCTTTGTATATAATTTTCATATAATTAATAGGCTTATAACGATGCGACTTTTAACAGCATAAATTATGAGCTTTTAGATGATTTGCGAGTTCTACAGGTACAAAAAAATTGTAGAAAAAACGTAGGGAGTGCGACTTTCTGATGGCTTTTGCAAGTGGATGCGTGCTAGCGCGAGGCAGGTGTCAGACAAGCCCGCTTCTCTGCCTCCATGCGCTAACCTTTTCAAACAATATTCCGGGAATTTTATGAAAGTTTATTAAAAACCGGGTTCCGAGAAGCGCGCGGCGAGCCGCTCGCGTAATTGCGCAATTACGAATTTTCGAAATGCGATTAACCGCCTCAGCGGGACTCGCTTCAATTCGAACGAGTTAACTTCGCTCGTCAATTATCTATCTAAGTGGAAATGTCCAACATTTGTCCTATTGTAAAAGTATAAAGTGGGCTAAAATTTAAACAAATAATCGACTTCCTGGCGGATTCGAATCGGAATCCACCACCGGATGCCGGTGGATTTGTACCCCTCGGGGCGTCAATACGAAATTAATCATCGCCGGTGATACAATGCTCGAATCCGTTAGAAATGAAAACAACAATTTTCATACGTTATGCGCGGTGTCAATTTTAATGCGGGCAGGCATTAACTTACAGCTCTAATTAATATAATTACGTTTATCTGCGTTACGGTTAACGAACACTTAATGACGCATTGATAACCTTATTTAAAAAGTATATAACCACTTGTTGGGATTACTAATTTTTTTTCCGTGAAATATTGTAATTTATGCGACTGATAAGTTGGGCAAATTTGAATAGAAAATTTCGTGTTTTTTCCGCAACACTATCACCTGGTATACGCAAGAGCTTCGCGGAAAGAGGCGAAAAAGAAGAGCAAAACAAGAAGCAGTCTACACCTGATGGAAGATTAAAAAAATATAGTTGATATTTGTCGGCGGCAATTACCCGACTAAATCGATAAGGGTACATTAATTAGGTACAGTGCAATACGATACGTTGTTTGATAAATCGAAAGGCCGGAAGTCGTTGTGAGTAGGGCAGGTCGGAAATTCGAACTTCCGCCCTAAGTAATTGACGATTACTCGAATGTAGGTAAATGCGTAAAGTATACTATAACCGACTTCATAAAGTCCACGTTTCTTTTTAATTCGCACGTGGAATTTACTCTCTAAATTCAACAATATTCCTCTCTATTTGAATGCTATTTTGTATGGTTGGTTGCCACCTTTGATAGATCGTTTACAGTAGTAAATATATTAAGTAATAAATAGCTAAAAATATCCTATTAAAATCGCCAGTATCATTTTAACCAATCCCATCTACTATTATTAGTGTCCATAATACATTAAGGTAATTATAGTCTTGTGGACACTAATCGCGTTAGAAAGAGATTTACATCAAAAAAGCAATTATTGGATACCGTTATAAGCTTGTTTTGATCGTCTAGTTTGACTTGTTGATAGATTATAGTTAATTCATCATCATCTGCGCGCGTATTTACCACAAAATAATCCTTGGGAAGTGGAGAAATTCAGTTTTCCTCCGTTTCAAGCGGATTAGAAATCAAAGATAACTAATATACTTAAGGCGAGCTGGAGAATTAATAAAAAAATACCTAAGTTGCATAATCATCTATAAATATACCTCCATCAAGATGTATCTAACTATAAAATGATTTTTATGATATTTAATATTTATTATAAAATATCTTTCTTAATATGGTAAGATTAAGTAATTCAGTCGATAAAATCGAGGAGGATAATATTCTGTTAAACACTAATCATAATAATGCAAATACGAAACAATCACCCGGAGGCGTATTAAAAATTTAAATAATTGTAATGAAACAATTTACATGTAAATCTTATTAACGGGCCTGCTTAATTCAGATTGCGTGGAATTATATTCACTTTAATTCAATTTTCTAATTTACCTTCGGAACTTAGAATTTACATCGCTTTGCTCTGCGACAAACGGTTAAATTTAATTTTTTTTCTCGATACTTTGAACTTTTTATTCGCCTAATTAATAAGCATTCGCCAATTAATCGAATTCTTAATTGGTCGATCGCAAACAAATTGCGTTAATTATATTTCTTTTGAAGTGTAATTGACAATATTTACTTTTAATTAGACACCGCGCAACCATCAGCGAAAATTACTTTTTGTTGTTTTTTTTTGTCGGAAAAAATTCAATTTTACGACTCGTTATTTTTCCGCGACTGCTCGAAATAAATAGATTTTAATTATGATTAATTGATAATTATAAATTATATAATTTTCAATTAAACGCGGGTATACATATAAATGTAGGCTAATTTGTTTATCCTTCACGTGCGGGTTTTTCGAATCGGCTGTTGGGAAAATGCTTGGTTATTTATTTATTTAATTAATGAATTAAAGTACTAATAATAAATTAGCGTAATTGATGCAAAAAATATGCGCTACGCGGTATAAGAAAATGTTAATATTTGAATTAGATTGCGGATTTTTTTTATGGAAAATTTTTGCCACATTAAACGGAATTGTACAGCGAGTAGATGGGTATAAAAACCAGCGGGTACGCCCCTGTACGCAGTCGACTTTCCGCTTTCCGTCGAAGTGGAGCATGAACGTCGGCTGCAAAAACGCCGAGTACGGAGCGCGATTTGCGGAATGAAAATGACAATTTCATTCCTTGTATTCGAGCCGAGCAAAAAGCGGAATTCCTCGGAAATGCGCATACGTCTATTATCTTTTTCAATTTAATTAAAACATAAAATAAACCATAAGGCTACGTTGATGAAATGATTCGCACACGTCACATTCCTCTTTCGGGACGCGGAGAACGTCGTCGTCGTTAAAGCGAATGAGGTCGTTGAGCTGCCACGATATAAGTACTACCTACGAGTTAGTACCTCTACTAAGTTCTTAAAATTGAATTTTACCAAGTTTTCCTTTTTTTTATGAAAAAATCGACGTTCCCTCGTATACACATACACACTTTTACTAACATTGTTTTAATAATAAAATCATAGTAGGCAATTAAAATAATAATATTAACTAGGTAATAACAATAAATAGATATTAATATCCATCAAAGTAATAGATGTTTATAAGTTTATATCTAAAACGCCCAATAAATTTATGGGTTAGGTGCTGTAGGTATACGATAATAAAATAAATTCGAAAGAAAATTAAGTTTTAATGAAACTTTGCAGTTTCATGATTGCCGGCCTTCACGCAACAATAAATATTTTATTATCTCTAATTGGTTCTAAAAACACAGAAATTAATTAATTTAATTAATGAAAACTTCCGTGATTCGTTATTTATTTTATTAATTGTTCGACTGCATTTATTTGCGTAACCACAAGAAATTCAGTACATGTCGCAATTAACTCCTATTATATATTTTAATTAAATTTTTATGTTTTAATCGATAATGGCCTTTCATTATGCCGTAATTAATCAAAGAACGGCACGCAAACGGCAAGAAAAAAAAGCGAGCGCTTGGTGCATGTTTATCGCGCTTCGAATTATATACTTTATACCATTCGAAAAAATTGATTAAACCCACCAGAACGTATCGCACGGCCCCGGTATTCGAACTAAACGCTCGATAGTCCCGCGAGCCATCCTCTAGCGCCCCGAGCGCAAATTTATCTTCAATAACAAGTTGTTAATGTGTAAGGCTTGTTCCAGTCATTCCGATTAATTACCGGGCCGGATACCCGTCACCCCTCGTATATACGCGCACATACACACACACAACACACCGCATATCTTCGATTCGAACAGGCCACGACTTAATATGACCGCTCACTCGACAAATTAAGTACTCTCGGCCTGATAACGCCTTTTTTTTGCTCCTCAAAGTACCTACTTAACAGATATTTTCGCTCGGTAATTAGAGCACGAAGGATTTTAAACTCTTCTAAAAATCTGGTGTGCTAAATATAGGTACTTATACAGGTAGTGCCTTAAATAAGTTTGTACATAAGATTCCTCTTCGGAATACCATTCTATAGTTGCAATTTCTTCTACTCTGTGATCTTAACCGGATTGTATCAAGATGATGCAAAAAACTTTCTAACCTCAGATAAAAGTCAACTGTCAAAATGATCGTAACGAACTTGACCTTTTACTTTTTGGAAAACAAGCCATTTTGTATCAGGAAATGACACACCGAGGAAAATCCACTACCTTTTTACAAACGAAACGATGGATTAATTGAAAAAATGCAAGTTTCGAGGTACAAAAATCCTTTATTTTTGTCGTATGAAAGCTTCGGATGGCCGAAGGACCTCAGATAAACGTCAACTGTCAAAACTATCGTAACAAACTGGCCTTTTATTTTTTGGGAAACAAGCCATTTTGCATCAGGAAATGACACTCCGAAGAAAATCCACTACCTGTTTACAACGAAACGATGGATTAATGGGAAAAATGCAAGTTTTGAGTTACAAAAATCCTTTCTTTTTGTCGTATGGAAGCTTCGGATGGCCGAAGGGCCTTATATGCGCAGTCCGTCCGACTTCCCGTTCGCATTATTACGTCAAATTAATTTAAGGCGCGCATTAGAGATGCAAATTAACCGTGCGAGTCGATTCGAAAAACTGGATGAACACGTCACCGATTAGCTGTGCAAGTAATTGCCGATGCGAGCATGCAAATATCGTGTATGTGTTTTATATTCAGCGTATAATGTTTGGGTAGGTAATTTATTGAGTTTGTTGTACAATTTTACTATGTATTAGAGTCGATGTACTCTATTTTAGTTCTATAAATTAGCTAGCGGTTTCGGGATCTCGGCAGGGATTTTAACAGGTGGATAAATGGGTGTCCCTATGGGCGGTGTAGAGTAGATTAGAGTATATCGATCAATGGTCGCAAATATCCCACCTTGGTTTCTTTATAATGGTTCGAGCATAACACAAATTTGAATACAGGGTCGCCATCTGTCCCTGATTCGTATAGAAGTTTGATAAGTGAATGTTTGGCTGTAAAAAAACGTCCATGAACAATACGCAGGTCGCGGCTATACGGATGCGAAATATGTATAGCGGAAGAACGCAAAAGAAGAAGAAGAAGAAACCGGGAAGCACGAGCGGCATGCCGGGCAAAAAGTCGCCGCCGCTCTTTTGTATCTTTATTTACTCCGGCATTCGACAATTAGTTTATTTGGCCGGGTCGAAATGCGATGGTTGTCCAAAAAAGCGACAAAAACTTTATGGGCCTTTAATCAGTTTAATGTCGAACAGAAGTATTTTTATTTGATCTTCACCGTGCCGATTATATCTGGCGTACCGAGAACGGGAAAAAAAAGCTTGCGTCGATAATTACGAGTTAATTTCGTATACCTCGACGAGTCGGAGTGTAATTTTTGCGAAAACTACGACTTGTTGAATCGGGCGTAATTAAAGAATACAAGACAAAACGCGTGTTAACAAGAAAGACGAAGAGAGCTTGTATATCAGGGAGTCAGGCCGAGGCAGACTCCAACCGATAAAGACTCCATTAGTCAGGGCCAACTAAGATAGCGTAAGTGCACGCATATCAAACAAACTCGAATCGACAATATAGCAGCGCGACACGGCCGTCTGGATCGCTTTTAAGTTTTAGTGTCCAACAATCAACAATCGCCAGATGGATTTTTTAAAAAATGCCCCCGATCTTTTGTCCTCACAGGTATTCGGTTATCGGACGATTCGAGGAACGTTTCGAAAACCTTTTACGTTTTATTTCTCGCTATCGACCGCGTACTTTACATCCATTTTTTTTAAATCCAAACAAAATCTACTATATATTTATAACATCTACTCTAAATGTTGATATGTATTTAAAGTGCTATACGGAAAATAGCCAGTTTGTTGGAATAATTGAAATTTGGCAAGTATATGCTTTTAACATAATGAAATTAACATATTTTATAAAAATTGTATAATGAATATTTTTGTGTATGTTGTAATATACCTACTGCTACAAAAAATACATAATGTACATAAATTATTTTTAATTTTTGTAGGTATAGGTACTTGCATGTTAATGGGCCGTAAGGAAATATATTTCGAAATCTTTATTTAAAAATTAAATAGGTGTATTTGAGGTATTTGTATAAAAAATAAACCATTGTAAACTTATGTCCTGTTAACAAAAACATGCATTGTTTACCTATTGTAGATAGAGATAAAAATGTTCAAAATATTTGCAATTTGGGACTTACAATTTGGGAAATATACTGCTCCAAAAAAGTTAAGGAAGTTCACAAATATTGAGATTAATTTAAAAGTTGCTGGTTTTTTGAACACCAAATTTTGTATGAGTTGTAGAGGTAGGGGCAAAGAATCCATTCAGATATGAGAGAAAACATTTAATTTCGCATATTTGAAAATTTGGGTAATCAAAAAGTCTGTAACTTTTAAAATAATCGCAAAATTTGCGAACTTCCTTAACTTTTGTGGAGCAGTTTATTATAGCAACAGTTTGTTAATCTTGAGGAGTAATTCTTTACTCGTTAATCGCAAATTAATGAAAATCCAGTTATCCATCACTTATTAAAAATAGCGAATAATTCATAACATTGTGCATTTATTTTTAGTATCAAGGCGAGTTGAACAAACCGGAAAAATGAGCTTTTATTGCATCTAAAACAAAATTAGAACCTACTGAGGTCAACTTTGACACATATTAACTTTAGAAACCATTTATCTACAGCTCCATAAACTAACATTATTGGACACTTTAGACATTCAATAATTCCTGATGTATTGTACTTCCCCCTTTGAAATAAATTATAATAACTAGGATTTTCATTAACTATTTTTTTACGTCTGCAAGAATAGCTCAATTGTCACAGAATAGGCCAATCATCCCCAACTAACTATCAACCACTAACTACTAACGCGTATAAAAAAAACAATAACTCACCCAGGGCCGTAACTGGATAAAACAAAACCAACAGCAAAACAAATAAAAGATAAATATAAATAACAACCAACAAACGCCGCTACAAAACCCAACGAACGTCCCAACTCGCAACCTACAGTCGACTGGTCTATCTCTTTCGCTCGCGGCCCGGAGCTCGCAGGTCCGCCAGCCACCGTCCAATGGGCTCCCATGGGCATGACTCACCTGCGCGCTGGGGCCAATGGGGCCGCGGAGGCGGCGCCTCTCGCCCGGATTAAAATAATGGAAACTGCTGATTATTGAAGGCTATCATGGTAGCTAATTATTTGTAAACAGAGACTAATTGCTGCTAAATTATCGAGCCGGCCCGAATGTTTACGGTTTAACGGAGGGCCCCGGCAGCTGGTGGACTTGATTGGAGTTTTAGTGGATTCGTCGGGAATTTTATGGCATAACGACAGTCGTATCGAAGGGATAAGTAAAGATGTCGAACGGACGGAGACATTAAATCTCGCGGAATGTAATGGATAACGTTCGGAAAGGTGATTGTTGTTATGAAGGGGAAACATAATTTTAGCGAGTTGTGGGGACCATTAAATACATTTTAATCTGAAAGATGTAGCTCATTATTAAAATATTTTTAAGAAACATGTATCAAATACCTACTTAAACACCTAATAGAGTCCTTATTCTTCTCATATAATTACATAATAAGTATAATACAACGAGATGTGTCTATTGAAAATTAAAAAAAAATTGCGTAACGATGAATTTGTGTGTGAACACAGTCTAAAGTAATTTCCATACCTAATGTTTTGTTAGCATACAATTTAACTATAACAGATTATATTTACTATGACCGTATAACGTATTAATTTACCCATTGTCGATTGAATGATGTTTTAAATTGATTTTTTATCCTGTGAAGATTTACTGACCACAGATTCTTTGTAAACGTAAAACGAGATAAAATGGCTATTAAGGATTCAAATTACCTGAGAATTGTGTACTATCGGTTTACATATATGGTTAAATTAAATCCTATAAAATCTTGTAATCCTGTAATTTCTAAAAATAAATTTAAATTGCATGTTGTATTATACCTAAGTTAAAAAATCTATTTTCCTCTATCCCAGTTTAATTGAAGTCTAAATTTACTTATTAGTTATCTACATAACTAAGCAAGTATTAAATACGTCCATGGAAAAAATTGTCAACTTAAATATTTAAATGACAATTAAAAAATTGCTTTAAACACAATAATAAACTAGTATAATTAACTTAAATGTTGAGTTGTTCCATTAATTGCAAATTATCAACTTAAATTGCTCGGCGTCGATAGCAAAGCGTATTGTAAATTTTATTTTCCTTAAAATGTTATATGCAAAATAAATTTTTTAGTTTCTTTTCAAGTCTCGTTTAGGAAAAATTTTATATTCGAAAAATTTAATTTAAATTTTGAATTGACATTTTGATGAGATAATGTAGGTATATTTGAATGGAGAATAATAATCTATAATGGGTTGAATTGAATTGAATAAAAAATTTATATGATGAAATTGATTAATCTAATAAATGCATTATACAATAGATCTAAGGATTGTTTTGAATAACAAAAAAGCCGCATTTATTACATGTATATAATAAAATTGAAGGAGTTTCCGCTTAATTGTAATGAATTAAATGCATTAATGTGGCCTCAAAGAAAGTCGAAAAGCATCCATTGAAATCATTGATGTATTATAATCGCGAATACACTTTATAAACAGGATTAATTCAATTTTCCTGTAATAATAAATAATCAGCTTTGGTGTAGGTAATAAATCAATATTACACCCACCTTTGATGTACTATATATCTATAACACAATAAATAATGGATTTTTTCATTATCATTTTTAATATATTTTAATTGAATTAAAAAGGTACAAAAAGCAATTTTACTGTAATTTGGTTTTATATGGTGCAGTGAAGGAAATATGTTTGAAGATGCAAAATGGAAAAGAAGTTGTAAGACAATTCGTATAAGAATAGAAATTCTGTGACATCAAAGCCAATATACATAAAGTAGGTATATCACGAGTTATGTATGTTAATAGTTCCTGATCTTATAAGACTGTGAATTTCTAATAAACAATTAATAAATCACGCTGTAAATTACAATTAGACAATCATTGTGTTGACAATTCCATTGTACCATCCACCATGAAGAAACAGAAAACATCATTAGTCGAAATGAATCGTCGTTTACGGATTAAAACAAAATAATAACACAATTTCACGCTAGACACGTCGAAACGAGCCAACTTCGATTATCGTCGTTGCCAGCGAGAATGGAGTTTCCATTGTTTGCGTGGCGCCCGCTTCGAATAATAAAGCATTTCAATCTCGGATGATTCGAAACGTCGCCGGGCACCGAAAAATCGACGAGCAGAGGAAAAAGCTATACGAAGAAGGAGAACTCTGTCAGCGGGCCATCTCAACCGGCTACCGTTTATTCCGTTTTATTCCGTCCTATTCACCATCGCCGGGCTGTTTACCGACGATAATAAACTGATAGGTTATTCATTTTCCAATCTTATTATCCGTGAAATTAAATTTAAACTGTTTTAGAAAGTAATTATGGTTGTTCAAAGAGAGCCTTCAACAGATATCGGACAAATTAATCTGTACGGGTTCTTTATGAAACGGAAAATGCTTGTACGATACAAAAAGATTAGTAATTAATGGTTTATAAAGTTATTAACTTTACATTCACATTTACTAATAATATAGTTAGATATTTTAGGTGGGTAATAAGCAATAATGTGGTATTTAATCAATTTTAGTTGCATCAGAAGAAGTTAATTAAGTAGGTAAGTGTGTGGAGAACTATACAACGTTGTCAAATATACATTTATTATTAATAGAGCCCATTTGCATGTTCACTCATCCCGCAATCCATGACTAATTCCGACATAAATCTGTTGATAAAATGTGAAACGAAGCCTGTCGTACGTGCCATTAACATCCGCCTCGTAGAGCAAGAAATCTATTTAATTCGGCGCGCCGATGAACAAGAAGACGGAACATTAACCGTTCTCAAACAATAAAAAAGTAAATTGAGTGCATTTCCAAAACCAATACGCGCGAGATGAAAAACCGACGATTCAGCAGCATCACTATTTAGCAAAAATAATCGTTCCATTGTTTAAAGGCGATGCTCGCTAAACCACATCCTTTTTAAATGTTCTGTCGAATAAATGAGTTATATTTCATAAGAAAATACGAACAGATGTAAATTGGGCGTAAAGGAGATTTTCATCCTATGTAGGTAAATTGGGCTTAAAGATGCTTTAATCTGACCGGTAAATTGTGTGCACCAGAACCCCGGAAAATCACTACAAATAATTCTTTTGATGATCGAGAATGTTTATTTATAGCAAAGTATGTTAAAGCCCATTTTGTGAATTTTTTCAGCTATGCATGCTCTACTCTATACTCTCTATACTCTCTTTACTCTCTAATTATATTTCTAAAGTTTGCAATGAACTAAAATCATCTTATTTTCTATATCAGAAATATTTCTGTGTTCAACTTACCACCGCCGAAAAATACATGAGTTTTGTATCGGAATAACCAATATCAGTGTACCTACTCAGATTTTGAATTATTAACTTTCTAAAGACCTTTATGGGTTTAATGGAGATACCTCTAGTTGCGCCAATGGTTATATTAGAAAAGTTTTTTTATATACGGTTTAGAAGAAAACGTCTTACTTCATTACGATTTTAAACGATACAATCAACAAAAGTTTTTGTGATCGATGCCACCTCGGCGCTCAAACCGCCGATTATTTGCTTTGGACTCGAAACCAGTAAAATAATTTGGGAGCTTTTGTTTTAATTCACGTCATGCGGAAACGGCTTTTTCGGCTCGACTTCTCGCGCACCACGCTCATTAATTTCATCCGTTCGCGCTTTTTCAACACCATTTATTATAATCGACGGACTCCGATGAAGAAATTGAATGGGTTTTTTTTTTGTTCTATATCGACGACGAATTTGAATAAATTGTAACATTTGGAGTTATTAAACCTCCGCCACTGTTGATAATAATTTAGTATATAAGTTGACCGGGAACTTACGAAATAATTTCCAATATTAAAATAGTCCATTCCATTATTAGAAATGAAATTATATTACGTACGTATTAGCGTTAACAAATAAAACTAATCCGATATATTCGATGGACAAAGAGAGGTAATGATATGTGTATAATGCAACGAAATTGGTTGGAACATTAGGCAGAAATTGAATTTAGTATCTAGTTACAGATCGGATTTTTATTCATTAAACGCTCTTTATGATGTTCAGTCATGCGAACGTAAGGTCTAGGTAAACAAATAAAAAAAAATCGTTTTTTAATAGGGGAACGCGGAAAATGCTTTCACGGTTAAAGGAAAATTAAGTAACGGAGTTATGCTATAATCGTAATTCTACAGCTAAGAAATCTTCGTGCAAAATCTTAAATATATTTTTTTCACAACGAAATTACACAATGCATCCAGGCACAACTGAAGATGTATTAGAAACGTCAGCTCGATCGCGTTGAATTCGAGCCGTTAATTGGCCGACAATGGCGCGGATTCGTTTTGATTGAAGCACCGTCTGAATGCGTATTAACGATAATAAATGTCGGGCGATGTCGTTTGGGTTTCCTCGGTCTTGGGCCCCGCACGGTAGTGAACGCCGAGCGGGCAGCAGCGGGGCCACAAACGAGCGCTTTTCGTGCTGTTTATCTGTGATAAGATCGACCGCTTACGGTCACACTCGTTGCGGTACTATCAGATGATTCTCGCAGGGGCGAATAATTACATTCGAATGAAGATGCACAGGTGTAAATAAATTTCTATCCACCACTTTTGATTCCTCATCTGCATCTACATCTGCTCAGTAGTTGTAACACAAAGTATAGGTATAAGAGAAGAGAATTTGTAAATAAATTTTCAAGAAATTTTATATCAATTTACCAATGATATCAAAACATTAAAATCATTCCAGCGTACAGATTCATAACAAGTAATTGCCGCGATTCAAAAAAGCCCCATTAACAATAAAGCCTCATTCAGTTTATGGTACTTTTCGTATATAAAATAAGATGTGAGATAATAAAAATGTGAAATATTAGTACATCGGCGCCGCATTTATGTAGCCAGTCACAGAAATTATGCTAATATATTCAGAGGCTTTTAAAAAATAATCTTCCATGCGGCAGGGTTAGTTTAATAAAACGACATGGAAATAAATAAGCCCGCGTGTCAGTACAATATAATAGCTAATTATAAGAAAACTCAGAGCTAATTAGCCTGTGTAGAAATTGAGTGATATACAAATAGAGTTTATAAAGTATCAAAAGAATATTATTTTTTATAAGAATAAAAAATTGCAAGGAAAATCACCAGTTTATCCCTTAATAGATATAGTTTCTGCAATTAATTAGATCAAGTTATTAGGATAAGTAAAGAATTATTTAACGATTTCAGCGAGTATCTATAGCATTTTATAACGATTTTCCCATACATATTGAAACTAATTAGTACCTGTGGGTACTTACATAATTAACAATTTACTCAATGCCAATTCATCGGCCGTTAAATAGACATCACTGGGCAACGAATAAAAGAGAGTTGCCGATAAAAATGCCCCCGGATTCTTCTGGGTGGTACTCCGCTCTCGAAGAGACGTTGGCTCATTTGGTTCATCGACACCAACGAGCCCCGTTTACGATAGTTTAATATAATTACTTATTAACGAAAAAGTCATTACCGGCCGGACTCCTTGTAATCCGCTTATTGCGGCGATTTTTCAGCTGTCAAATGTTGTGGAATTAACAAATACAACAATCAATCATTATTTATCAATCATACCACAATGGTATATCTACTCAAAATAGCCACTGATCATCTGCTGACTGCCTTATTCGGATAAACCAATTAATCATGGTAGTACCTACAGTGGTGTACAAATTTAGTGCCTGGCAGTGGAAGTTCCATGAATATTTTATTAAAAATCTTATTAAATTTCTACATTTGTTATTATTTCCATTATCTATTCATAAAAGGAAATTCAATTCTTTCTATTAGCACATAATGAGTATACAGATGCTACAAACATACATCAATACAAAATAACTCCTATATTTTACTAGTAAACTATAAGAGACGAGAGCACCGATGAAATTACTATTTTTTTTACCTTTTATGCGTGAATAAGTGGGACTTTAAGATGCCTCCGATGATACACACACCAAAAAACTGTCGAAAATTGACTTAATGACATTTCGTATGACAGAAGTTTAATAGAGGTGGGTATCATTTTTTGGTGTAGAGGTGTAGTAACTAATGTTACGAAATAACAGTTATTTTTAAGATATAAAGGACGAAGTACGACCCAAAAACAGATCATTATTTTGGCGTGGAATTCCGGTGAAACGCATACAGGAAACCAAAAAGCGGTCATAATACCCCGAGATTATTAAAACACAATCACAGTTTAGAATTCAAAAAAAGCTGCGAATTTCTCACGGTGGCGAAGACAAAAGGCCCAAAAAAAAAACAGAACCCGCTCGTAATTGCGGGGTCGGATTGCAGTTCTAACGGACGACTATATCGCGCGCTCTCTATGTACCGGATGTCCCGATAAAGTGTCATTAGACGAATCAAAGGCGACCGCTATCGTTCGAGCGGCGCCCCATAACTAATTGCGGACCACCCCACGAGAGCTGTTGATACCTCGGCGAAAGAACGTCTAATTGGATCTTGTTCTGATGATTTTTATCGCAATTTACTGCGCTGCTTTCGTACAGAGCGACCCTGTATTTAGAAGCCATAAGGAGCAGTAATGGCCAAATTTATAGCAGCAAAATTATTAGGTATTAATTAGGTAACTTCCTTTGCTTAAACGGGTAAATGATCTGTATAAAGACACTCCTACAGGGCTTTTCGAGGTAATCGTTCATTAGAACTTTTAAGATGTTCCCGAAGACTTAAGAATTTGAAAATTTTGGAGTTAATTAAAACGATCGAATGTATTTTTTATAATATCTCTATTAATAGTGCACCTAGAAGTTTGAAATTTGTTATCGATAATGTCCAGATACATTACTAAATGAAACTAAAGTGTGTTTTCATGGTCCATTTATACAGGGCTTTTAAAATTGCTTGAATAACTTGACCAACTTAAAGTGGCAATCATTTTGTTAATTCAAATGGATCACACCATGTTTTTTGGCATTGAGTAGTACGCATTTTAAAGCCCTTTCGATCCTTATAGGTATTCCCTATACCCAAATCCAGTCGTTTTTGAAATAATAGAACTTTTGTTAATTACTTATGCTATTCTACTGGTAATTCTCTTCTTGAGTTATTTGACTAAGTCTTCAGAAACTCCTATAGGAGTTCTAATGAACGATTATATTCTAATGCTTAAATTGTAGCATAGATAATGATTTATTTAGAGATTTAGCAAGAGTTATTACGCATTTCCACGGGCAAGCTCCAATTACATATAAAATCGCCTGCTTCATCATACTTTTAATTCCGGTTTGGTAAAACTTAACAATTATTATCCGTTTACATTCGAAATCGTGAGATACATTAAACAGAAAACTAAGAAACGGCGCATTTAAAATCTACTTAATATTACAAAAGCACCGTTTATTTTATTTTAAAATTTCTCGTTCCTGCAAACGACACCGTGTCCTTAATTAACCGAAATTAAAATCGTTTGTGTCACATATAAACCGTCTAATAACGCTAGAAATAATGTACTTAAACATGAGCAATTTAACATGAACAAAAGATTTTTCGTAAACGTAATTAAAAACGAAATAAATAGGTTTCGAAACACCGCGGAGGTCTTAATAATAATGAGTCGAATAAATGGAAAAGGATTTCTCTATTTAAGTCGATTTTAAAAAACATCGATTACCTATACCGAAGTTTTTTTCGCGTTATCTGGAATTAGTTTTAAAAATAGAAGACAATTCCGGTGACAATTACACGCGCAATTAATCATCCGGAAAAGATTTCTGTTCTATTCGTGGGAGGTCATCGAAGCCGCGTTTTTCCACATAACGATCGGATGAAATTCGCACTATTTTTCCCACCGACCGATCGGAAAAATTCCCGCGTAATATACGCCAAGTAGGAGGTAAATAGCAACGGCCATAACAATAAACATAATGCCCCGCAATGCTCGCAGCACAATGCGCAAATAGAATGATACAGAGGCATAAATAATTTTTTCTGGAGAAGCGCAGGATATTTTTATGGCGCTATCTGACCATAGGCGTCAGGTAATTGCCAAGAAAAAAAGTAGGTATACATATACAAACAAGCAACAAGTTTGTGTATATTAATTCTACACATACGTGAATTAGGTACTATACAAGGATATTTTGTTGTGGAAAAGAAAATTGGTTAATATCGTTACCAAATAGATTTAGTGTAAAAAATTAAAGTAGATTGTGATCTTCCTGTATAATCTGGTCAATTTTTTTCTGATCGTACGCCGCCCATGTCGTCGAGCATCGACCATAATTTCCTCGTGTTCAATCAATATATACCGGTAATAAAAAAAACCGAGGCAGAGGAATAACAAGAAAATATTCTCGGTAACGCGTGTGCAATGCGGTTTGCTCGAAAAAACCACTAACTATAGGCCTGGTGTCATTTTTGCGTTGGATCATGTTTGTACTAGAACTGGAACTGATGATTTGCCGCCTCACTTTTGCTGGTCGGCTATTATTCCACGAGATTGTGTGCACAACCTGTTTATATAATAAGTTTTCTGATATTGATGAGTACTACGTGAAATGGATTATGAAGTTTTTTTTATAACGAAATCTCACCAACGGTATACCACAGTGCACCTATTTCAGATATCCTTCATTAAATTTTAAGTACATAATGTTTGTTTGAATGATGATATTGTATCGAGCATTATTATAACTCATTTTACACTATGTGTACGAGATTATAAGGCATATCTAATTTGAAAAAGATTGACGCAAACTAATCATTAATCCGGCAATATAAAATACATCCCACTGTGAGCGGTGGTTCGAGTAAACAAGGCCTTATCTGCCAGGAGATGTCGTTAAATACGGCCGGGATCGCATAAGAAAGGTGAAATAAGATCAATAAAACAGCAAGTGACTGGACATGAATCCAAATTGAAACGTCACGCATAAACTTTGGGGGATATTAACGGAAAATTTACTGAATTTGTTTTCTTAAACGCCGCGTGTAAACTTTCTAAGTTTATTAATAACGCTTTTATTGCCCCGGCGAACAAATATGAGCGCTTTTCGCGTATATAATTTCGCATTCCAAATATTTACTGTACAAGGTGTTTCTATAACGACATCATCAATCTACAGGATACGCGCATGATTTTCTTGATACAACTCACATTTGTTAAAAGTCTGTACTGATTATTTCGTTATTTATTTGATGCCAGTAGCCAGTTAAAACAATATATTAACGCAGAAATTAAACCCACATAAATAACGCCGCTAACTGATCAATTAAGTTTTCATACATTCTCGACCGCTAATTTGCATCAATGACCAATAAATTTCCAGACGTCTAACACCTATTTCTCAATTTAACTAGGAACATGCGAGATCAGATAAGGAGAGTGAAGCTTTTCCTATTACCATGCGGATTGATTTAATGCCGTCTATTTACAATTTGTTAACGATTCGACCGGCTCGTTTGCGTTAGCATGAATGCGTTTTTTGGCCGTAAAACGTTCAATGAAATTAACTAGATTAGTAGATAAAATTTCGATTTTGGATTGCATTAATTTAAAAACCTGTCTAGCGTTGGTTTCAGCTAAAATTTTATTGGATGATTAGTGCATTGGGATATCGAATATAAATTCCTTGATGTTTCAAAATACATATGAATTAATACGGACGTAAATAATAAATTTCCAATAAGCATAAAAAGAAATTACCGTGGGCAAATAGTGCTCAAATCCAATCAACAAATTACATATCTTGCGCTTCAACACTTCGATGAGACCGTATAGTTTACCATCATTATGCGGAAACAGAATCGTATTATCAAATTTTCGAATCGCCCAAAGAAAGCACGAGAAATTCGAATTAACAAGACATTGTATAGTACCTCCTATTTCCGAGAGAACACTAATCATACAAAAGGCATATCGAGTAAGAGACTAATAATTTTAATACGGTACTGTGCATATTTACCGAGCCCCTAATAACACGAAACGTTCCGAGGCAAAATAAAAGGAAACAACGAAATAAAATTAACAATACGTGAGCGGTAAGATCGAGTTTTGATTGGATAACATACCGTAATGAGCGGTTCTATGCCCAGCCACACTATACATTAGACTAATTCACTCTAATATACCTTAACTACAGAGTTTATCTAAAGCTCCGGAATGAGAAAAAAACGGTTGGGCTCCGGACAAATTGCTCGGACGTATTTTGGGTAATGGATTATTATAAGAGAGATGTTTACCGACTGATGGGAAATTATCTTCAGATCAATTTCGTCTCTAATAGACGCTCGATCTCGCCATCGAGTTTTGTTTTAACAACTCAATACGCACGATTGGGCGTAATTCGTTATAAATATAAAAATATTCGCCTGCTTTTGCATTGCTTAATACCGGGAATTAGTTCAAATGAAACTGGTTCAAAAATATTATGTAAATACAATGTAGGTTTATAAGCATTCTATTAAATATTTAATTAAATAAATTTATGCTTATTTGTAAGTTGTGGTAGGTGGGTAGTACGTGTTGCAAGGCAATTTTTAATTTTTGTGGTTGATGTGAGTAGAATTATAAAATATATTGGAATAATTTGCAGTATTTGTACAAGTTGAATGGGAATTAATGAGTTTTGAGGAATATTATTTGGATTATTTTTAAATACGTGTAGCAATCAGATTTATAATCGAGCGATTCGGTTTGCGTTACTTTTTTTTTCGTTCTAAGAAAAAGCCATTCACGATTGATTACTTCGGGTCACTAACGGCTCCACATCCTTTAAAAAATGCAAAATAATCTCCTCCGACGCTTGAAACAATTAAATTTATAATTCAAATTCAATACGCGAAAGCATTGTAGCGTTACTTTTCGACAAAACATTCTCTAATTAAAGAGTTTTTGTAGACGGCGTTACGCCTCGAATCATCACGAGTTCATTATCGAATCGAGAAGGTCCGTAGCATGAAAAAGCTGTTTTTTCGCTTATTTTCTCTGCCACTATTTACTCTACGAGCGCTGCTCGACCATAGGCACAGAGCAAAAAAGATTTTCTACAGTTTATTTTAATGCGATACCCATTTTAATAGATTTCTTACAACTCATTAATAACTCGCTATTTTGTATAACTGTCAATTATAATTTAAATTTTAAAATGAATAGGAGGCGAACACAACTCATGTATCCTGTCAAAAATTTATTAAATTTGACATGGAACTAACTTATTCTCGATCAAGAAACACAGTACATTGACAATTTTGACATTAAATTGACAATTCATTCGTTACTCGGAAATGAATCTCCATGGCAACGTATTGTAATGACAAATTCAATGATGTATTTAATTAAAATGCTACAAGTTCATCGAGTTGTAAAATGTAACGCCATTGGCTGGTTTATCCTGTTATCTCATTTTCCAAGCAAATCGAATTTAGTATTAAACAAAGCATTCTAATGAACTAAATCAACAGCGTTTTTTTTTTAGAATTTCTCCTCGCAGGAAACGTATTTAATTCACCGAATCGAGTGAAAATTTCTTATAAACTCACAAAAAGAACGAAGGATACACCCTATTTAATTAAACTAAATTATTTGAGTCGAAATTCCGAATTTATACAGAAACAATTTCCGATGAAAGTAAATAGGTATAAACATAAATAATTACCTATTACTGTATATTAGGGGTAGGTATATCCCTGAAACCACCCTCCGAAGGCTACCCGTGAAATTGGGTAATGACTTCCAATACAGCGTATCATTTGTTCCTGATGGCGGATCGTTAAGTATTTGTTTCTGTTTCGATATTAACGAGTATTTTTACCTGACCGTCCCTTAAAAAAAACGGCCGGAACCGTGAAATTACATACGAAAAACACGGACTTAATATTACCAAAACGAATTCTAATTTATTGTATCGAAAAATGTGGGGTTTTTTTCCGAGTTGAAAAGCAGACGTTTTATTTGACGAGATTGAAAATCATCCTCTTTAATCAGTAACAGTGATTTAGTGGAATCGGAAGATCAGATTGCGCCGTGTATTTATCGGCGTTTTCCCACAGCTACCGGTCATTTTTTCAAAATCGATCTGTATCCATGTGTGATGTAATCTATCGACTTCCAAGAGGAATCTTTTTGTTACCATTTTCGCTTCTCTCTTCAAAATAATTTAATTTCAAAGAGAGTATTTCTGAATTTACTAGCTATTGTTCATGTAAACTGTACACAAGAGGTCCAGGAAAAATGAAAATAGTCAAATTATTGTTCATATAGTAGGGGTTCTTGTATAAAGTAGCATGCAATGTTTCACTTTTTTAATCAACATTTTCTTGACATATGGGAGTTTTCCTGCTATGACCAATCTCCATAAAGAAAATTTACCGTTGCAGGGAAGCCGCAAAGCAATCGCCGCTCCACCACTGACGTTAATCGACCCTTAGTTCGCATTAAAACCATAATAAAGTTAATTTGGTATATAGTTGGTTGAAAATATCAAACTCCAGTCGTAAATCCTAATCAAGCGAACGAGAAATTTCTTATCCTCGGGCGTGGAGCCAATTAGTATACTATTGGTCGGCATTAGTGAAATAAAAGGAAAGTTTTCGCCATCTTGGAGTACGAGAGCGCGTATAAATATATAGATGTGTATAATTTTAATTGATTTCGGTGCGTTTGCGGCCAACAAAGGAACACAACGTTATTCGATTTAATGGCTGTATCCGGCGTTCGAACGACCGAAAGGCGCACTAATTAACGAAACCCTTTCATTACCTATAATAATTTTTCGAAAAAATTAGTGTATATTTACCGTTAAATCGTTAATTATTTTATTTGCGAATACCTAACCACCTGGACTTGATGATTTCATGAACAAATAAACAACGGAATTTGTTTAAAATAAATGAAGGTTTTTTAAATGAAAATGCTTCGACTCTGTAGGTAGTTTTTGTGGAAAAAACCTAATGCTCACTTCAATAATTTCATTAATTTCATTGGAAAGAAAACAAAACTGCATGGGTTTCAAGATGACTGGATGGATTTCTACCAACTCAAAACCAGATACCACAGTGACATTTCATTATTAAGTTATATTTTTTCCATTATTGCCTCAAAACAGGTTCGTATTCAGACAAAATATTAATGAATCTATAACCACCATCCCCAATATAATATAGTCCAATATTATAAAGCAGGTTCTAACAGAAGAATTGTGGGTTTATATTAGTGGAGATAAGTGCAAAAACTTTTGGTGATTTTGAGTGAATGAACAATCCCCCTAAATCCACCACTGTTCGTTGTTCATTCATGCAAGGCGAAAATCATTTTTCGTCGTTTTTTCCACACCTGCCTTTAATTTGATAAAACATATTGTTTTCCTTGAAAATGAAATGTATTGTTCGAGTGTTTAGGATGAATGATTTTTCACAGTTAACGCGATTACATGGGCTAGTGAGATGGGCTCGTGCATTTTTTCAATTTCTGACCATTTTATGGATAAATTGGATTTCGATGTTCGAACGTAACGGCCCATTTGGAACATCCGTTTTTCGGAATTCGAAAAAAATTTTTGGGGCAATTAGAGCGTGATGCACACGCGGGGAGAGAACGTATAATGAGTCGGGTTAATAATTTTCAATACGACCGGAGCAAACGCAAAAGTAATTTCGATTAATCTGGCATATAAAAAGATAGGAATCGGTCGTAATAAATATCTAATAAAAACATTAAAAGCAGGAAATTGCATAAATTCGTGTCTGGTATTCGGTTCGGCGTCGACCGCCTTACCTGGATCAATAAATATATTGTTTCCCTCCACGTGAAAGCGGGCGAATTTAAATTTAAAACAAACAGCGCGGAGGAGTCGCGTGCCGCACGGCACTAAAACCCGCCCGAACCCGCCGAGTATTGCTAATTTTATTAGATTTTCCCCGTACGCGATTGAGACACTTACGTTTCGAACTTCTCCAAATCGCTTTCCTAGGGTACCTATCCGAAACGAATTAGATTTATTTAGGCTCGTTAGCGCCGGCACGCGAACCGCCATTTTCCAAAAACAATTACTCTCGGCGCCTTTCCGAGGGATCTTAATCCGCAATCACCCCCTATACCTACGTATATGTGAAGTAAATTAATGTGAATTGGATTGAGCCGAGTACGGCTCTGCAAGGCTCACCTGCGTGGGCAGCGGCTCTACAACAAAGCTAAGTCAACAATTTCCCCAAGGGCACACGCAATTAAAAATTGTTAAACAATTGCCTTTATAAGCAATTAATTTATGACAGATCGTAATGAAAATTGTGAAGTGGATTTATTTAATATTCTTAATGAGTCGAGTGCGTTTTTTCGTCGTCGTTGCGAGCGAATAAACGGAATTGTTTAGCACCCACACCTCCCGATTAGCATACAAGGTGCCTCGTTAATAAAGGTTCGAGCCGAAGATGCAAGCTGACATTTTTTTTTTCGGGCTCAGGACTCGAATTAATATCTATTTCGCGGTATTTCCTAACGATAATATGCGCTTATACGAGTTGTTGTTTATAGTATATGCTTAATTGATTCGCGGATTATCCATATCACTTCTGAACTCTCAACATACACATACATACACGTACATTAACATTGAAAATACAATGTATTTATCATTCATTTTTTTCTTTATATGAACATAGGTAGTAAACACGATTTTAATTAGCACCAATAGTAAAAATGCATTAGCAGATAACTGTAATAATTCCATATTTATCGCCGATGAGGTTTTTACGTTGGAATAAAGATGCAGAAGGTATGTTAATAAGGCGAGGTGCTCCTTAAGTGTCACACGTAAAAGCCTTTAAATGCAATCAACTAATATGTGCCTAGCCATCGATGGTGTTTCTGAACTATTCGCTCCTCTAGGTAAAACGACGATATTACCGTGCGTACTGATAAAGCTTTTTAAAATGCCATTGCCATTTGAAATTACTAACGACCCAGACACGCGACAACGTGTATCAAACATAATCACGTTAGTTTTTGTGTCACCAACATCGATCAGAGGCGTGCATTTCGGATCAGAAAAAAATCAATCAAGAAGCAAGATGCAGCAAGTTTTCGAAACATTGTACCTACCTATCTAACATAAAAAATGTTATAATATGAAATTAGGTAGGGAATTACAGAAAATTATGCAGCTATGAGAAACCCTTCTTAATGATTTTAATTAGGAAACCCTTAAACCCTTGCATACTTTTGTATATACTATAATAGTATTAAGAATATTCAGTCCTATAATGTACAGGTATTGCTTACATCTCTATGAATTATCTGTATACCTATACTTGTAAACTGTATATGTAATTATCAGAATTAATTCAAATATGCACCGGAAAATGCATGTATTTTTGGGAGAATTTTCCGGGTTTCCCCGCCTTTGTGGCGAGCGACCTTCGTGGGCACATTCCACTTGTGACCACACAAATGTTTTTATCTAAAAAGTCGTACCGTACATTTTGGTTAATTTCTATTAATAATCCTGTAAATATGAATTCCTGAGATAACGGGCCAAAATCACTAATGGACAGTTTGGAACACCGAAGTGAAGTCGTAAATTAAATTCAACGGGGGAATCACGATTTTTTTCGTTTCTCGGAAATTCGACCGAATTCACTAATAAAGTATTAGGCATATCTAATTGATGGATTTATCTTCGGCTACTAATTTAATTGCTTGATTAATCGTTTTGTTTATATTTACGCTAATAAAACCGGCCATTAGGTTATAGGTATGAATATTTTCTAATTCATTTAGATAAATTTTTTAAATTAATAATAGTTAAGTGCATGCATTAAATTACTCTAATATGCAAATTATATAAAAAATACTTTGTACCCACAATTCCAATTCGAGCCAATTATTAATTTGTTACACTTTTCCGACATTTTGCTGGAATAATTTATAATAGTCGTTTTTCATATACTTACCTACTCGTTTTTTTGTAATTAAAACGGCCGATTTTTTATATTGTTGTCCGTATACTCAAACAATTTAACGATATTTTTAATTACGTGTCTAGTTAATTATATTTTTATTAATTTCCTCGCCCAGCTGGGTACCCGTATTAGTTGTGAGTACTATTAAATAATTTTATTATGATTATTAATTACTATTAGACGCACTTTTAAATTATGCCACGTACAGTGTAAGTAGGTGGACAAGATAATTGGTGAGATACATCGAGAAATAATAAAAATAATAGCGTACGGATAGAGTTATTAGAATTTTAAATCGAATTTATATACCTACCCACAATACGAAAACGTGCGAGATTAGAAAATTAATTGATTGTTTCATTAATTTGTTTACAACAGGGTATTGTAAAATAAATAACAAACCAAACCAGCCGAAAAAGCGGCTAAGGGTGTATATAAGAAACCCTATTAGTTGATCGTAAAGTTTTACATTTTATACAAGCCCAATTAACTACGCACCATCTGTGAAACAGATAAAAACCAATTCTACCGAAAAGTTATGTCATACGTCGGATCCTTAATTAAAATGTGTTGTAGTTAGATTAATTACACCTCTATTAACCGGCCTAAAGTTCCCATTCCCACTACATACGAGCTACGAGCATTAAGAAATTTATTCCCCTTCTCGCTTATAAATCCCCATAAACAGTTAGCCGTATACGAGCTAAGAATTCTAATCGACCACTCTAAATTATGAAACGTGCAAAGTTATGCGCGGCTCCTTCGTAATTTCAGTAGATCATGCACCAATCGCGGACTGGTTATTATCATTAGAAAATCGTAATATAGCGGTAATCGTTTCTAATGGGCCGCTGCCTCTCTTTTTTAATGCGTTATTAATTGTGACGGTGGGAAGTGGAGGTTCTCATTTCTCGTGAAATCGGGGAAAAAATGAAAAAAACTAAACGATTTCATCAAGAAAAGGTGCCTTAAAGGTTCTAATGCTGAGGCGGAAGTTGCGTATTATTCTGATGGAAAAAAAATATCCAACTGTTGCTCTAATGTACAAGTAAATCAACTTTGTCGTTAGAAAATTCGTTTTATTTGATACAAAAGTTTGTTTAATTTTCAAAATAAAATGCGTTTTTAATTTTTAGGGTAATAATGTTGAAATAAGTATAAATTCTAACTGGTAGTATAATTAGTTAGAATTTAGCATAAAATTAAAAGTATACATTCTATAATTTGTATAATTGAAAAAATTATTTATGCCTCTACGGAATGTCAAAAAACTAATTCATTATTCATATTTTTTGCGTTGCATTATTGCGGAACTTAAAATTTTTTAAATTAATGACCCCAATTAATTATTTTTTAATCAACATACAGGTAAAATAGTTACTGTACACGTATAGATAATTTTAATAGCGTGTTTTGAATTACTCGCGAGTCGGTATTTTCGAAACGAATGCGCTATATGTTAAATAATATTGTACACAAATTCAATTTCCACAGAATATACCTGCATGAAACATTTTGATTCAATTAAAGATTGTTTAAAGAGCGTTCGCAATGTGTTGATATCTCCTGAATATCTTGAGAAAAAAATTATCTACAGAGTTAATAAAGTAGAATTTTTGACCTTCACTCAGTCAATAATAATTTGTTCATATACTCAGGAATTACAGGGTGTTTTTTGGCAGGGTGTGAATTTGGCCCATTTTTGTGAAATTATAAAAAGTTATAAAATATTGGCCAGGATTAAAATTTTAAAATCTACCCTCAAATTTCTTAATTTTTTCATCAGAAAATTGAAACTCCAATAAATTTATTTCTGATGGTTTCTGATGGTTCAAGTTTTTTGTTATCCCGCTGGGTGACCTCTACATAGAGTTAATATATCCCCCTTTCCCTATGAAACACCCTGTATATTCAAATATGAAAATTATTTAACTTACCACTGTGACCGGCGCCGTTATCTCTATCGTCGAATCTCTCCCCATTGTCGCTCAAATCGACGAGACTCCTTATCGAAAACACTGATTTGGCCACTCTCACCGGCACAGCGTCCCGTTGTTTCGTCGTTAGGTCCATCTCCAGGCAATCGCTGTCCATTGGTGATCGTCCAGGAAGCGGATGTCTGGAAATAATCGAAAGATCGCCTTTGAAAAAATTAAAAAAGCGACTCAAGGAGGATTCTTCGAAGAGCGTCCGAACGGAAAAAGCTTAATAGATTTTCTTCGACGCATAATTGTCAGCATTGATGTAGATGCAAGTTGACATAATCCAATTAGAGCAATTTCCTCTGCGAAGAAATTCCTATAGAAAATATCTAAATTATAAATTTATGTCGTGATTGCATGTAATTTTCTCATTAATTTCAGTCGCACAGATATTGATTGATGTAAGTTATTATATTTATGGTAATTTCGCAATTACCTCCGCAGATTAGTTCGCAGTACTCTAACAGTATCTGCCATAATGGTATATATCGCATCTTCTGTGCGTTCATTCTATTTGAACTAATCAACGTAATTGGTGTGTAATTAAATTGTTGGGATTTCGCTTAAACTTGTTAATTTCGTTTTTCGTCGGACGAATGAAAAAAATCTTACCACATGTAAAAACTAGCTAAATGCCAGCTTCCTATTCATATATACCGGAAAAATAAGTATAAATAATACTCATGGTATAATTAGCAAGATTACATGAATACTTTGTATATCTAAGTAGGTATAAATAGTATCTAGAGGTAGTAATATGTTAAGATATTTTGAACTAAACAAAATTTGCTCAGTAAGTTGCTCTGGAATAAATTTTGAAGCTGTGTGAGGGAAAATGTGATGGAAATTTTCTTTTGATCTCAAAGTAAATCAGTAACCCAAGTAACTTAATTTATTCTTACCGTGAAATACTTATCCTATTAATAAAGTATATACGCACAAGTAAATAAGTTAATGCAATCAGTTCACAAAATAAAGTTGATGTTAATTTTCGTTTTTCGCATTAGTGATAGAATCGAAACTAGCACATAAAATTAACACTTCTATCATATTAAGGTTATTTACATTTAAATGAATTTCGCGAATAAGTACCCCGATAACGGGTTATTATTCGTTTAACTATCTGAACATAATTACGTTTAATTACCTCCATGCGGTTACTTTGTAGGTATTATATATTCGTTTTCCACTAATCTATGTTGTACGCGAAATTTTAGTATGTGCATAATCTGCGTCGATTTAAATTAGGGACTACTTACGGAATTTAACTAATTCAACTTCTTATTCAATTAGGACAAAAAGGTGATTTAAATTGAATTGTAAGTATGTTATACCTAGTTAGGTAATGAGCGACAGTATGACAAGAGACATTTCTACATGTATATCTATCATTTAATTACCTGCATTAAATTAACTCAGCAGGAAAAAATTTATAAAGCTATATCTGACTGAATGACAAAGTGCTCTCGTAATTAATTAATATTAGCAGCAAAAACTAAATTTATGCATAAACAAATTAGCGACAAGCATTTTAAGTAAGTATATAATTATTTTTTTAATTGTAATTTGAATAAAGTTAAAAACAAACTTAATATTGTCGGTTGATAATTTAAATTAGCTATAATTTGCCGGGAAAGTTCAGTTTTAACGAAAAAAAATCTGTTTCGTTAAAAGTTTTCTTGCGTTGTAGGTAATTAGTTTAATGAATTCATTAAATAGTTTATATAAAAAATATTTATTGTGCGCCTATCATAAGACGATTTGCAAATGAAGCATAAAAGAAATAGTTACTTAATTGATTTACAAATTTTCTTTTTTGCTTTTGCTTATACCTAACTACACAGATAATATTTTCATTGCAAGGACGAAGCAGCATAGAAAAGTTTAAGTTCAATATTTTCATTAACAATGCAAAAAATTAGAATACTCTCATAAAATCCATATACCAACATATTACAGTAAAATTTCACTAATTAACTCAAAAGGCCTTGAACGACTTTTTTGCACATAATACACGATAATAGGGAAGTGAATTTATGCAAACGTATTATGCTAAATTCTAGTAAGTATGCAAATTACAATAGGAATATAAAGTTTGAAATTTATTCCCAATCAGATGATTTGTCTAAAAATAATCTTTCCAATTAATAATAAAAGAACGTAATGTTAGCAATAACTAAATTAATTAATAGATATTGTATAATATTGAATTAAGATTATTGCCTGTAGGTAATTCTATAAATTGATAATTTTTAGCCGCTCCCACAATCAGTAAAAAATTACCATAAATCTAATTTTTTTATGAATATTTAAAGAAAATAAATTGCATTAGCATAGATAAAATCTACTTTATATATAGATGAGCATTACTTAGCAAAAGTCCTATTACAAACAATTTATTACTCGTTCAACTCTCACTAGTTTCGCTGGAATATGCGACCATCTTCAGGTTTATAAATAGGGTATATCTAATAATTATGAAAGAGTAAAAAATTGTTGGTAATTTGAGAAGAAACGGTTGAACAAGTTTTACAACAGACGTTCATAATTCATACCTGGTAGTGTTTAAACCGCAAAATCGCCCGATTATAGAATAAAATCGATAGGCAGATAAAAAAAGCCACAACACTCGCCGGATCTGTCACCGCCGGAAATTCCGTAGTCGGGCGGCGCACCCCCGCGTTTATCGCGACACCACGAGCACCGTCCGCCGTGCGAAAAATTAGCGCAGAACCTCTCCAACAATTATCGCGGTTACTGGCAGGTGAAGAGGACGCGCAGGCAGCAACGGCGATCGGTAGAGGGCATCGCAGGAGGACTGCGGCGGACGGGCCGGCCCGGGCGGGCGGCCCCGCCGCGGGACCGCCTTCGGGGCGGTGCGCGCATTAATTATCGACCTTGTTAACGTCTGTTCTTTTGGCTTTTGATTGTGAAATATAGAGCGTCGCTCGGCGCGTTGGTTGTTTATTGCCCGGCCGGGCCCGGTGCGTGACTGGGGGGTTTTAAATGCGGCAAGAGATTTTCGTTTTCGCGAAAATATGAGGCGTTCGACGCGGATGATAACGAACGTTTATGGGAATTAACTTTACCTTACTTACTGCTACTAACTATGCTTAGGAACTTATGAAACTTGCTCATCGTAAATCGAGATGAGTGTATGGAAATATGCGTTCAAAGGTTCTGTTATTTCAGACCTACTGTATGGAACCTGTACATTAATTAACAGAGGAACCAGGTACCTAATAGATCAAAGAAGGTATGGTTCCTATGTAGAGTTTGGGGAAGAACCAAGATATAAGTAGATATTTATAACGTATAACTGCGTGAAGAGATCTGGAAAAGAGCATTGGTTCTAATGTAACAAATAGATAATCAGTTATAGAGACTATAATCAATTAATTAATCAATCTAAACAGTTTGACAGTTTGAAATAATAATGACAGTTTAATTTTTCCCTCACGTCATTTTTATCAACACTAGTCAAGAGTGATCTTCTTTGAATGGTGCCCAATTAAAGAAAGTATTAAAAATGTTTGTATATTATTTGTATCCATATAATATATTTTTTATTTACAATTCTCGTGCATAAAAACTTATTGAACTTACATTTTAAAATAATATGAGATTTTATTCTAAAATAACACCACCTGGAAAACTTGTGCACTTGACTAGCCATCTATTTGACATATTTAATGTCACTTTTCATGACTACTTTGATCGCAGACAAAAAATTAAAATGATGGTAATGAAGGTTTAGAAATTCATAGAAATGTCATCGAATTCAATTTGTTTATATAATGTTTTATCGAATTTATTATTTTGTTTTTAATATACAATTCTTATGCTCTTACGCAATTTATATGCGCTCCCCAACCATAAATACAACTCAATTAAATATACGTATCTGCTTATTAGTGAGTAATTAACCGAGCAGATGCACATCAGATTGCCGATGGTACGAGCACGAATTGCTCGTAATGTTAATTTATTCCGGCTAATTAATATGTACCTTCTTGAAAGATGCCTTTGCTGCGCTCAAAATACGCCAATGCGCGAATAATTCTCCACTCCAAGAAACGACACGCCTTTCCGTTGCCCGCCCATTTGTCTAGTTTTTCTCTTTGAAAAATGATGGTAGAGGATAATTGCAAAATCCAGGATGTAGATACATCTATTAAGGCTTTTTTTGAATATTATGTACCTATTTATTTTTCATAGAGGCATCTAGATGCTCTTGTAGGTAATTACAATTATGTATCGATGTTTATTGGATTTAATTCAAAAGATTATCCAATACTCGAATGAATTTAGTTAGGGACTATCTAGTAGGCAAATCTTACCTTTCTTTATTTGATGCACGTACAGATAAGTTCAAATTTGTTTGCAATATTGACATATTGACATTGACATTTCTAATATGATTTGAACAAAGATACGAACAAAAATAACAGTGATTAAAGTGAGTAGGTAAGTTGCAACCCCACATTATCACTCTTTCTTTTTCCTTTATATGAGATTTATGGAAGTTATCTTTGTTGCACCATATTGCGAACAAATTTGCACTTATCTGTATACAGAAAATATTAAAGACCGAAACAGATGTAAAATATATTAAAATATAAGGGCAATTTACCAGTATAAATGTAAACCCATAAAAATACCACTAGAAAAGTCTTGTATAAAATAAGTAATACCTAGAAGAAACTAATTTATATACTTTTTTATAAATATCACCTGTAGATATAGGTAATTAGGCAGGCTTAAAATCAATTACCACCAGTAAAAATCCTAATTCAATTAAAAGAACGCACATTAGAGAAAAGATAGAAATACTAATGGGCACTTGTGTATGCAACATTAAAATTGACTCACCTTCGTTAGAGACACCAACTATAACTATTTTAAAATTCTAATTAAATGTAGAACATGGAATGTTGGTGGTTAATAATTATCTATTGATAAAACTCGAACTAACTAGTGGTTGTTTGTTACATTCTATTTATTAATTTCCAGCTGGAATACACTGTAATTATAATTATCTTCTTACTCATTAATATTATATTGTTATTAGCATAAAGAAATAATTGTACAATATTGTGATGAATATCTAATATATGTTTAATGAGGCTATGAATTTTAGCTATATTTTCGTATTAATTACTTTTTAAGGTATTTGCGCGTTTAACTATTGGAAAATAAAGGCTTATAGGGAAAAATTGATCTTTACAGCAGAAGTAGATGCATAAAATCGTGTAGACTTTAATGAAATAGGAAATTACATACAATAAAAAACAAAACAGAAAATGTTTTCCTAATAAGAAACCATATTGTTTAATCAACCATTCAAACCTCTTAAACTAAGGAGAATTAGAAATGTCCATGTTATCAGACTTCTCCGGCGATCCTCTCTCGACAACCTGATCGACCTCTTTATCCTTCGACTTATCCTTCTCCGCATCGAATCCTTTCTCCTCTTCATCATAATTTCTGGGCACTTTAGAATGCGACCTCGTAGAACGGCTAGACCGAGACCTCGATCGAGATTTCTTCTCCCTATCCTTTTCTTTCTCCTTAGACTTTGAACGCTTGTCCTTGCGATCCCTCTCTTTCTCGCGCTTCTCGCCCTTCTTGTCCCTCTTACGGTCTTTACCTCTACTCTTCGACCTGCTCTTCTTTCTAACGACGCGGGGCGACGGAGTTCTTCTACGACCACCTCGCGATCTCGACCTGAAATGTTGAAAAACTTTTTTATAAATACCCAGAAAAGTTACTATTTCTAGTAATTTATACCTTTTACGATCTCTTGTTCGACGTTCTTTCGATCTGGACCGTTTGCCCCTGCTTCTCGAGCGCGACTTTCGCTTCTCCTCCGCGTTATTTTCCTTATCGACCTTCTTTTCTCTGGACACTCTCACGCTCTTGTCCTTTTCCGCGGAATCCCGTTCGCTCGACTTCTTCTCCCTCTCCTTGTCTTTCTCCTTATCTTTGCTGCGCTTGCTGTCCCTCGACACGTCCCTGGATTTCCTGTCGCGATCGCGCGATTTCCGCGGCGACCTGTCCCTCGATCTGCTCTTGCGGTTCCTCCTCCGGCTCTTCGACCGCGACCGTCTGGATTTGGTGCTCCTGGATCGGGAGCGCCTGGACCGCGACCGGGACCGTCGCCGGCCCCTCGACCTCGACCGCCTCTTGTGCTCTCTGGACCGTCTCCTCGACCTCGACCTGCGTCTGGACCTCGACCGTCTCCTCGATCTCGATCGCTTCCTGGACCTCGAGCGCGATCTTCGCCGCCTGCTTCTGGATCTGGACCGCGATCGTCGGGTGCTCCGTTTATCTTTCGTGAGCATACCGATTACGGGTTCTATCGAGGCGTTGATCATGTTCTGGGCTTCTTTGAACCTCGACATGGCTTCTTCGATTTCCTTCTGAGCGGCTTCGTTGCTCTTCGCTTGCGGTTTGGCTATCGGTTGGGTGGCGTGTTGGACTTCGACCACTTTGCCGTTCAGTTCTTTTCTGTTCAACTTGAGGGCGTTTACGATGCTGGATTGGTCGGAGAATTCGACGAGCATGTGCGTGGCGTCGGCGGAGTCCTGCTTGCAGGTTCTCAGGTATTTCACCTCTCCGGCCACGTTGAAGAAGTCTATGACGTTGTCGATGGTCATCGAGGAGGAATCGTAGTTTAGAAGGATGACCGTGCGTCTGGTTTCTTCGATTTTAGCGGCGTCGTAGTTGGATGGTAGAGGAGGGTACGGCGGTAGACCGCTAGAATGTAGAGTCGGTTCGGTGGTTATTATGACCTGCTCGCCGTTTATTTTGTGGGTACTGTTGACGACGTGCGGGGGTAATTTTGGGTCGGTGGGAGTCAAACCGGGCACTATGGCGCCGTTTTTGGTCATCTCCAAAGCGTAATACTCATCGGGAATCTCCCCGCTGGATACCGGTATGACGATCAGAGCTCTATCGATGAAAACCGTGTTGGTCATATGCTGTGCTATGCCTACGGTGGTGCTCTCCACGAATTTGATGTAGCAAATGCGCGATTGAACGGGGCACGAAACGTCCCTTATGGTGGGGTACAGCCGGATGTCTTCGATTTTTCCCAAATACCCGAACAGTATTTGCATTTGATCTTTGGTCGCTTGGGGTGCGATGTTCGTCACTTGAACCACTTTGCTCGTGCCCACAGCCATTGTGATCAATTAGAAGGGCATTTATAACACTTAGAAGATTGTAGTTTACGCAGATTTGAACTATTTTATTCTAATAATGGATTGCATTTTAAAATAAACTATTAAAACACCGTGTCATTACAGCAAGTTTACGTTTGGAAACGAACATGATGACATAATTGACAGTAATGACAATTGACACTTAGGTTTTCGTTTGGTAGAAGAAATTGAACTAGATATCTTCTACACAAAAGGCACAAATATTTCTAATTTGATCTTAAAAGAAGAAGAAGATAAAATTAGGTTAATTTTATTTAGAATTTAGAAATAAACAAATAAAGAAAATCTATCAGAAATAGTTTAAAAGTTCGTAATCAAAATATGCTATTGTGTTGCTAATTATTTAGGACCAATGGAAGCTGTCGCTGAGAGACTAACGAAATCGAAAAATATGTCTGAGGAGCTTTCAGGTGTGACAGTAGTAATAATAATAGGACTTGGAGTACTCACGTTCCTGTTGCTGTTTATATTTGCTAAGAGGCAAATTATGCGATTTGCGCTCAGGTCGAGAAGGGGGCCACATATTCCTATAGGCCATGACGGGTCTAAGGTATAACATTTATTTCGAGTATCTTAACTTATAGACATTCATACAAATTTACTTACAGGTGTTGAAACGAGAAATCGAACGAAGGATTGATTTAATCAAAAAAATAGAATGCGAACCACGTTTAATAACGTCCGATCCGAGATATATAGTATGTCCCGGACAGCAAATTCCTGCACACTACTACAGATTAAAAGCTGTAGACGACGTTAAAATCCTCGGTAATCTCTGCAATATCCTTAGTAATATTTAATAGCTCATCGTCCAATTTCAGAACAAGAAATTACGAAGCAAGACAATTGTTTAATCAGACACCCCAGTGAGAATTTAAGAGCCTATCTTCTAACGACTTTAGCGGCCCCGTTGAACGGCAGCGGCCAACGATTGATACACGAATTCTGCGATATGTACGAGCACGCCAGGCACGATCCCAATCATTTCGGAGACGAGGATTATCAGCAGTACAACAGGCTCTTGTTGAAACTAATAGACGCGTGAGTCTTGAGAGCATTGATAGTTGGAAATCTATTTCGATTTTTCAGGGCAAAATTGCTGAAGTCGTACAATACGAGCAGGAAGTCGTCGCCTAATCGTACCCCGCAGAGAAGGCTCTTGGTCGAGAGGAACAGGAACGCGCATTCGCATTATCAAGCTGAAGATGAAATATTGAGCGTATCGGAGCGCATAGATTCGAGACCGACTTCTTTATCGATTTTGCCTTCCGCCGATGATGAAACTTCCGTGTGAAAGTCTCGAGGTGTTCGGGTTTTAAGTTATGTGAATTTGTTTTATACTATTTATTGTTGCGTTGCAAAAATATAGGCGTGTTATATTTAATTCATTGAACGTACGAGAGTTAAGTATTTTATCATTTTATTGCATCTTTTACAACTGCATTTTTAAATGTAAATTTATAATTATTTTTATTCAACGTTACTTTATTACAAATCTAAATATACTACTTTTACAATTTATCTTGTACTTGTATTTGATAGTGTATAAAATAGAATTGTAAATATGCAGGATTTTCCAGGGTGGAATATTTTATTTAGCTTCAGATTTCTTATACTTGAGTTTATTCTTAAATTTCTTAGGGTTAATTCCGTACGCTGATAACCTTGCATCTGATATTGGCAACTTGGCATCTTTTTCTTTATTAAATCTTTTCCTTTTCTTATTTTTAATTTCTGCGGTTTCATTAGAATTCCTTTTTCTCTTATTGCTGTTTGGATCGGCTGAAGTTTGGTCGTTTTGATTTGTATCTTCTATTTTTACAGCTTTCTTATTATTTTTGTTCTTTTTCTTCGTAATTTTGCTCGTCTCTCCGTTATTTTGTGTTTCTGTTAATTCCTTAGTTGAATCAGAATTTTCTTTTGGTTCAGATTTATGAATCACCGATGATGTTTCTTCTTTTTTGGTCACACTACTTTCACCATTCTGTGAATTTTCTTCTGGAGTGTTAGAAAAGAGACTGGGCAGAATTTTCTGTTTTAAATTGATATTTTGCCCTTTCTTCTTGTATGCAATTTGTTCATATTTTTCCACCTCGTCCGACCTAATTTGTACAGCTTTTTTCAAAGAACACCATTTATTCAACTCCCTCTCATTCGCTAGTAAAATCTAAAATTTAATTATCAATAATTTCTCAACAATATACAAAAAAAATTATCACCTCTTCTGTTGTTAAGCCGAAATCATTAGGCACCACTTTCCTGTACTTAAAACGGCATGGAATATCTCCAATTATATCTTCGCAATCCAATTTATAATATTCATCGAAATATTTTTCAAATTGAGCATCAGTGGGATCGAATTTTGGTTTGGGCTTACTGACAGCTTTTGCGAACTTTGATTTTCGTTTCTTCTTCCTTCTTCCTTTAGATTCATCATCTGCAGTAGTGCTATCGTTTGCCTGATGAGGATCATATTCACAGTCCATCTAAAGATTGAATCAAGCATTGAATAAAGATAAATTGTAATTTTTATAAAAAAAGACTCACATTGAAGTCGTCGTCTTCACAATGAGGTTCGTTGTCTTCTGGTTTTGGCGTGTAACGTTCCCAATTTTCTGGAATATTAAATGGTATTTTAAGGAAAGGTTTATAGTGTGACTCTGATAAATTACCGATTTCAAGTTCTTCATCTAAATCTGGAAATTCTGGTTTTTGGTCATCTTCCGGTTCTGCATAGAATTCTTCGTTGAACAAAGCTTGCATTTTCTTATCGTGTTCTTCAGGATCGAAATCTCCATCGATATCATCATCCTGTAAATTTTTTATTAGTACAAATAAAATGTGTGTTGAATAACATACATTGAATCCTAAAGTCTCATTTCCGGTTATTTCTTTGAGCTTTTCCAACTTTTCTTCGATTTCTTTTCTCTTATACTCTTGCATTTTCTTAAGTTCTTGCATCTTCTGCTCTTTTTCCTCCTTTTTCCTTTCTTTAACTTCCTGTCTCTTTACCTTTCTTCTATCATCTGTTCTTCTTACTGAATTTTCCATAGTTCTAGGATACCGTTTAATCTGCAACAATAATAAAATTAGAAATAAAGGAGTTGTTATCAATTATATCCCTTACAAACTCTTGATCTGGTTCTTCAAATCGAAAATTGTATTTGTGTTCAAACTCTTCCTGTTTACTCAAAATTTCCTCGTCATTGGATAAATCTTGATCAGAGTCGTGAATTATTTCATCGTATGTAGGCACATAATTTTCATCTTCATTATCTAAATACCTACAAAAGAAGTGCTAAAATTTTCTTGATGATTATTTTATCGAACAAACCTTTTGTTTAAAATGTAGTCCTTTAAAAACTTCTCTCCTTTGTCTAGGTTGGGATCATTCCAATATTCTTTTAGAGGCTTCAAATCTTTCACTACAGCTTCGTCTTCTAATGAAGCCTTTTCACCAGCAAGCCATTTTTTGTAATCGCTTTCTTCTTTATCAATTTCCTCCTTTGTTTTTTCCCTTTTCTTAAAAACTCCTCCCCAGTTATTATCATTTCCTTCATCATCACTGTTTCCCAGTGCATTCTTGAAGCTGTCTTTAATCTTCCTCTGCTCTTCGTTATACGTAAGAGACCTAGAATTAATGCAATAGAATGAATGAGTAGTAAAATTGACTTATGTTTAGTTACTGTGGAGTTTCCAAGTCTTCTTCTTCATCGCTTAATATTCCACCTTTTTCCAAGATGAGATTACGCTCGTAATCTTTTATAAACATCGGTTTATCTTTCTTGTTCTTCTTAGTTTTGATATCGGTGCTTTCTTGGAAGAAATTAACATCGTTGTTGTATATCCGGGGATCCTTGTTTTTTAAGCAAGACAACGTCCTAAAGAAGTCTCTCTCCACATCTTTAGTTAATTCAATGCCTTCCTCGTCGTCTGAGGAAGAACTCGAGGAATCCTCGCCTTTATCTAACACATCTTCACCATATTTCGTCTTGACTAAAACACGCGAAATTGAATTAATACGCGAGAGTTATTCCAAATTTGGACGAGACTTACGTTTGTTCAGTTCCTCTTTCTGCCTCCAAGCATCGTACTTTTTGGCATACTCGTTTTCTGTCTTGAAATTCGTGTTTTCATCTGAAGAATCTCCATCGTCATTAAATAAATGTGACATTTTCAAATCAATTTACCATAACCTCAATATGTACACATGTCATCACAAACGTCAATATCAATCTTCTGTTAAAATAAAAAAATGTGACTTTGACTATACTAGTGTGCAGCATATTATTCACAGCTATTATCCTGAATATATTTTATTTGTAAACTTAGAGTATCTTACAATATATAATAAAGTATCCCAATAGTTTGCTTAATAAGGAAATGCTTTTTTAATGTCCTCTGGAAGTTTTGAAATCATCTCATCGTGATTGACACCTTTAACAGTGGCGAAAATCCCTTGGGCATCGGGGAAGGGCGCGTTTTTGGAATAATCGTAGTGCTTGCCGTGAATATCTGTCAGCCGTCCTCCAGCAGCCTCCAGGACTCCCTCGGGAGCGCAAGTGTCCCATTTTTTGCAACCTCTACTTGCGTACACGTAAGCATGAGCCCTGCCTTCTAATAGAACCACAGTCTGTAGAATTTTATAATGTGTATCATACATTTCCCATTACTTTTAATTTAATTAATGTACCTTATGACCTGCTCCTCCAACGCAAATAAGTTCGTCTGGATTCAAGGCGTTTAGAGCTCTGTTGACCATTTCGTCTCGATGGGATCTACTAATAAATATTAGAGAATAATACTGCAATATTGGTAACAACATAAGATATACCGCGATGTAGTAATGATGAATTTGTCGCTAGGGGGCGTCCCTGGGCAAAATCCTCCCACACCTAGACCTACGAGTCCCCAAAAAGTTCTACCCGGTCCATTTTTATTCTTGAGATAGTCATGATAAGGCTGGTGTATTACGCCTCCTACTGCTTTACCAGCAACTGCTATTCCTATTAAAACAGTCACATGATCTAGAAGACCCTCTGTGTACTCGGATGTACCATCGAGGGGATCTACCCAAATGACTATGTCTTCATCCTTAACCCCTGTGAAATTTGCGGGACACGTAGAATTTAAAATGCATTCGTCGTATTCAGTAACAACCCAATCGACTGGTATCTGAAAAATTGTACTTGTGACTAGTTTTTCGTGAAGAGGTTTGTACCATACCTCTGTTTCATCGAGAGCACCTTCTTCCCCTATAATAGAAACGTTGGGGAATTGTTTCGATAAGGAAGTTATGATGCAACGTTGCGCAGATCTGTCAGCTTCGGTTTGCACGTCGTTTTTGCTTTTACCCTTAAAATAACGTTCGAGTACGAATTGTATATTTGGAATATTTACTGTACCTTGTGGATAATTCCTAATTCTCCTTTCTCCATCACATCTTTCACAATTTTGCCGGCCCTAGCGGCTGTCTTTACAGACGACGCTAGAATTCGAAGGATAAGTGGAGCAGTACTAGCCATATCGAAATTGCCGAGTGAATTTCCCGAAGTTGTTACAAAAATTTGTTAAAAGGCGAATTTAATGTACACCTTGAAATGCGTAACGCAAGACTGACCATTCCTTTTTTGCTTATTAATAGTTTTTTTTTCATAAAATTTAATCGCTTTATGAAACCATTGAATTGGAAAGTTTTATTTGTGCTGATTTTATAATTTCTAATTTTTTTGGGTTAGAAACATAATGACAGTTTGATGTTTAGCCAATCACGGTGATTTACCTTCTTTTTCTATCATGCTTCATTGTTGCCAACGGAAATTAGGTTACCAAATCTCAACGCCTCTCCTAACTGAATACCCTCGGCACACAAGGCCTTGACTTTCGAAGTCACTGAGAGCCACTGACAGAATTTTGAATTTGATTTTACGATTTTGATCATTTTAATAATACTCGTTTATCCATGTCAGAAAACAGCCAGACTCCGGATTCAAGCGTTGAATTCTTCACGTTATCCGAACTGACTGAGCGCATTCCAACAGTTTCCTTCAGGTTAGTTAGATTTGAAAATTTACTGCTGGTCTGCAGCGATTCCGTTTATTTGATGGAAAAACTCGGTAAGGCGTTCTCTTCGATTTCCAACGATATGAAGCACAATATCGAAGAAATAGACAGACTGTACGAAAATCGCAAGATTAGTTTCAGACAAAATTTGTTATTGTCGACGAACCGTCTAAGGTGTATTAACGAAGCGAACGAGGCAGTTAGGTGGTTAAGAAAGTAAAATTTAGTTCGATAATAAGTAAGTCGTTCTAAACTATTCTTTTTTTTTTTCTAGTGAGTTAAATTTTATATTTCACTTCTTTCGGTTCGTGATTGAAGATAACGCGAATATACGCCCTTCAAATGATTTGGCCCCATTTTTGAAAAATGCCTACGCGTTTACGCTGGAACAGCAGCACAGTTGGCTGGGTACTCAATTATTTAATGTTCTATCTCGTTTCACCCCAACAAGGCGTCAGCTACTGGCTGCTTTAAATCCCGATGTTACCGTTTTATCCGAAGTATCTACAGTAAATGAGTTAATAACATATAATGAAAAATTGAGGACATTTATCGATAACATTCCGTTTGAAGCTGCCGATTTGCTTTAGAACTATCCGTTTAAATAAAACTTACACCTATTCCAGGTTTTTATATTGAAAAATACAGACCGTATCTAATTGGAAATATATTGCATGTTTGATTTAATACATTTCTCAATTAGAAATTTATTTTAACAATTTGAATAACTTAGATAAAAATATTAAAATACAATAATCCAATATCCGAAGTTTCTGTTGCTACATAAAGTCGTCGTATTCGTCGAAATCATTAACATAAGCAGAGAGTTGTGAAAGTTGCTAAAATTAAAAAATATATATTCCTAATAGATTCGATTCTTATATGGGTAAGAGCAAATTTGTTTGCAATATAGGTCATTTCTGAGTTGAACAAAGAAAGATATTAAAATAACAGTGGTAAGAGTGAGTAAGTTGTAATCAACCCACAACATCGCTCTTTCTTCTTCCTTTAAATGAGACTAATGCAAGTTCTCTTTGTTGCACTCATCGCCCACATTGCATCTACCTATATAAACATTATAAAAATTAAATGTTTCTTACGTTATCTCCTTCAACGTGCAATTTCGCCTTGCCTTTGCCCTTGTTCTTTTTCGACTTATCTCCCTTTTCGATTTTCTGCTTTTCCAAAAATAAATTATCTAACGAATTTTTTACTTTCTTAATATCCAAAGAAGACACTAAAACGCATTTCCATGTAAACTATTCTTCAATAAACGATCGTTTTAAAGAATAATTACTTACTTGTGGCACATAGACTTCTCGATAAGTTTTCAACGAAATTCGGGTATTCTACGTTTTTGGATAGCCCAACTAATTTCCTCGATAATTCCTCAGCGAACACGTCAAAATCTTCTTTAGTGTTAGGTAGAGAAAGATCGCTAAAAAGAATGCCGCCATCTTTATTAGTTTTGCTATCGCCGAATGTCGTGGCCAATGCTATTTGTAGATCGGATTCCTTTTGCAAGCGAAGCCTCTCCTCGGGCGAAATTTCTTCCTCGACTTCTTCCTTGCGCTTCCTCTCCAGTTCTTCCTTTTTCAACCTCTGTAAAGTCGTAAAAATTCGATAAATAATTCGTACGATCGCTTGGAGATCATTTTCACCTCTTTTTCAGCTAACTTTTCCGCTAAATTCTTCTTTTTGGGCTTCTTAACTTCAACTTCGGATTTAGCCTCCTCTTTCTTCTCTTCGTCTTCGTCCTCCCAACTTTCCTGAGAAACAACATGATAGATATTAATATCGATGAAAAATAGATATAAATAAGAATCTCGTACTTTAACATCGTCGTCTTCATCCTCGCCCTCCCACTTATTAGGTACTACCACTGGGGCAGATGCTCGAGAAACCGGCTCGAAATTCTCGTCGTCTGCAATCCCAAAAATGAATTAGCCATGAATTCGATACGTGTACTCTTCGAGTTCGCTTACCCCAAGATGCCATATTGCGAATTCTATTTCTAAATGAACCTCAAAAAACGTTCTCACGTGTGCAACACTAACTTTCCTTCAACGCTATGAGTCACCTCGCTTGCGGGAAAATCAATTGCGGAGAGTGGAAAAAAACTGCTTTCCTACCAAAAGCGATGCGTGAAATTTCTATATTTGCTATAAGTAATTATAAAAACACAAAAGTTATTCAAATTATCACTGCTCAAATTTGAGGTCGACCTTCGAACATCCATTTCAGGTTTGGGTTGACTTTGACATTTGATTTATTTGACATTGACATTTCCATCACCACCAATGATCAAAAATCAAAAATTTGCATTACTTCACATAAAATTTCTAAAATATAACATTCTTTTAGATTTTAAATTTTGCTTAATAACACTCACCAATTTATTTCGAATTGCTGAGCACCCCATTACATTTTTAAAAATAACTTTAATGCCACAACGAAAGAGGCCATAAATTTTGTTTTGAAGCAGAAGAATAAATTAGGTTAGTTAATCAAGAATGCCTCTTTAGAAATTTTAAAATTTTGAATTTATTATTTAATACCATCAAAAAATGTATTTAAGATACTGTTTATACTCCAAGTACGCCGCAAAAAATGTTAGCAAATTAAGGCGTACTATTTCTAATTCAATTCGACATTATTGCCAAACACAAAATTCTCCAGAAGTAAATGTACCATTCTCCAATGGGTAAGTTAATACACGTTTTAATAATAACTTAGTCTATTTATTTTATTTATTATTTTTTAAAACCAATTAACAAATATTTCAATTTATTTTGCTCTTGTATTTTAGTCGTACTTTGACTGTTTCCACTGGAGAATACGCTCGGTTAGCAGATGGGTGCGCAGTCGCAAGTCTTGGGGACACGTCCGTTATGGTGACAGTTGTGTCTAAACCGAAGGCAACAGTACAAGGATTTATGCCCCTCGTGGTGGATTACCGGCAAAAATCTGCTGCGGCCGGTCGAATTCCGACGAACTTCTTTAGAAGGGAATTGGGTCCTTCAGAACGAGAAATACTGACGTCTCGTCTAATAGACAGAAGCCTGAGGCCCCTTTTTCCCGATAATTTCAATTGTGAAACACAAGTTATATGCAATATGCTGGCCGTTGATGGAGTAAATAACCCCGATGTTCTAGCTATAAACGCTGCCTCCGCGGCCTTGTCTTTGAGCGACATTCCGTGGAATGGCCCCATAGGAGCAGTGAGAGTCGGTTTTATAGACAACGAAGTAATTATTAATCCCACACGTAGAGAATTGCAATCTTCATCTTTGAATTTAGTGGTTTCTGCTATGAAGAGGAATTTAGTTGTGATGTTAGAAGCAAATGCGAATGCAATCTATCTCCAGGACTTACAGAAAGCCATTAAAGTGGGCACAAAAGAGTCTCAAAATATCATTAATCAAATAGAAAAACTGCAAAAATCTGTGGGCAAACAAAAGCGCTTAGTAGACACCCCTAAAGAACTCTCCGAAGAAACTACCGAAGGCCTAAGATCCTTAATGGAAATGAGAGTTACGGAGATATTTAGAAACTACACACACGACAAACTGTCTAGGGACAACGCGCTATCCGAAGTGCGTAATGATGTTTTCGAGAAAATCAAAGCCAGTTTCGAAGAAATCGATATGAATTTACTCAACGAAGCCTACAACAAAATCGTCAAACAGATTTTCCGCAATCTAATTTTCCAAGAAGGCAAGAGATGCGACGGAAGGGATTACAACGAATTGAGAAATATATCTTGCAAGGTCAACATGTACAAGCCCTTGCACGGTTCGGCTGTATTCCAAAGAGGGCAAACGCAAGTGTTTTGCACTGTTACCTTAGATTCCCACGATAGTGCGCTTAAATTAGATCCCCTAAGTGTATTGACCAGGTAATTGTAATGATTATTTTTAAGTGTAGGTTTAATCGCGTGATATTTTTAAGTGGCGTAAAGGAGAAGAATTTTTTCCTCCATTACGAATTCCCGCCGTTCGCGACCAAGGAAACTGGTAGAATAGGACCTATCGGGCGAAGAGAAATGGGTCACGGAGCTCTAGCCGAAAAAGCTCTGACGCCTATAGTGCCTAACGATTTTCCGTTTACGATAAGACTGACATCGGAGGTTTTGGAATCGAACGGTAAGTTTTTATGGAACAATTTATTTAACAAGAGACGAATTTACACTATACATTGACTACATGATTGTTTATTTACACGCTAAACGATTCACCACATCCGCAAGTTCCTTTTATATTGGGATTATTGAAAACGAATTCGGCACTGAGTTTATTTTCCACGAAGTCCATTTCTGTACCTAGAAGCGTCAATTGCGCCTTCTTATCTATAAATACTCTAACACCATCTTGCACCACTTCTTCGTCCAGTTTTTCCTTCTTCTCGGCGTAGTCTAAAGTGTATGATAAGCCGTTGCAGCCCCTTTGGCGCACCCCGATTTTCAGCCCTGCGTATTGCTCCTTCTCTTTGAGTATTTCCTTTATTTTACTGACCGCTGTGGGTGTCAAGTACAAGGCTGCCCGAGTGGGCAGCAGTTTGCGTTTTACCGCCCTCACGGTGGCGGTGGCGACGTGTCTCGAAGCCATTATAGAATATTTTTGGAGATTATTACTTCACATAGTTCTAATTTAAATTCGATTAAAAATGTTCATGATGATTTTGAGGTTATGTGGTTTTGAAACGTCAAAGTCAAATTCTTCTAATTATTTGGTTCTATTGGTGTCTTGTGCTTTTAAGTTATACAGCCACTTTTGAAAAAAAAATTTGAATTATTTTTGCGATTTTATTTAATTAGGTTCGAGTTCAATGGCGTCTGTTTGCGGTGGTACTTTAGCTCTAATGGATGCTGGTGTACCTATTTCGTCTCCTGCAGCAGGTGTTGCGATGGGTTTAGTTACTAAATATGATAAAGAGAATAGTAATATTGAAGATTATCGTATACTAACAGATATATTGGTAAGAATATGAAGCACTTGCCATAAAACATTCCTCATACCATTTATTAAAGGGTATAGAAGATTACATGGGCGATATGGACTTTAAAATAGCCGGCAACAAAAAAGGAATAACAGCTCTTCAAGCTGATATTAAAATACCTGGACTACCTCTTAAAATCATAATGGAAGCCCTTCAAACAGCGGCAGATGCCAAAACGCATATACTGAGTATTATGAATCATTGCATAGACAAACCTCGGTGGGTATTTAACAATTTTTCAACACCATTCATCACCCAATATTGTCACTTTCAGGGAAGTTAAGAAAGAAAATTGGCCCGTCTGCAAAAAGCTTGAAGTAGAAGTCCACAAGAGATCAAGGCTGTTAGGACTGGGAGGCGTTAATTTGAAAAAATTGTTCGCCGAAACTGGCGTTTCTGTAGGTACAAATCAATCGAGATTATTTCTTTTCTATGTTAAATCTTGTTGATCGCAGGTGTCTCAAATCGATGATACCACATTCGATGTGTTTGCGCCGAGCCAACGCGCCATGGACGAAGCCGATGAAATTATACAAAAATTATTGACTACTGAGAAAGCACCAGAATTGGAATTCGGAGGCGTTTATAAAGCTACTATCGTTGAAATAAGAGATATAGGGGTATTGGTGACTTTATATCCAGGAATGCCTCCGGCTTTGTTGCATAATTCACAATTAGATCAAAGAAAGGTAGGGATTAGGGATTATATAGGGCTTTTTTATTCATTACTGGATGTATTTTATTTAGATTGCGCATCCTTCAGCGTTGGGATTAGAAGTCGGGCAAGAGCTTCAAGTGAAATATTTCGGAAGAGATCCCGTATCGGGTTTAATGAGGTTGTCGAGGAAAGTCCTGCAAGTAAACCTTAGGTGATAAGCTTTGCGATTGTAAATATATTTTTTTTATAATAAAATGTTTTATAGTTGCCTCTGTTTGATTGTTCCTTCTTTCCCATAATTCGTTAGTTGTGCAAGGCGCGGTAAAATTGGGCAGCACAAGTGCTAAAAACGTGTCGCAACAATTTTTTCAACGGCGCTTAGCAAAACAATAAGTGTGTCGATACAAAAAAAATATGCTGAGTACGTAGCGCTGTCGACATTTTCAAATCGCCGACTCGACATTTATTCGTTAGGTGCTGATTTAAAATTATGTAACGCGGTTTGAGGAACCGATTAAGTGAAAAAACCCGACCCCGTTGCGGCCGCAACCGCCGACCCCGATGCAGTTTCCCAACGAAACTCGCCCTCTCCTGCATCCGATGCACGCAACTTCGTATTACACGCCCGGCGGCCGTTCCTGCTACGACCGCAGCGCGCCGGAAAAACCGCACCGACTTTCCGCTGTTATCCTGCCGCGTCCTCCCGGCCTCCTGCGAGAGGCGGGTCCCAACACGCCCTCGCTAGCGCCATGAAATCGCCGCCGTGCTCGGCGCTTCCATTGGCCGACTCCGCGGAACAGATAGCAATCGCTGCATCCTGCAGATAGTTCGGTTCGGGCCGTTTCGCCTCCTGCAAACGATCGATTCTCAATTAGGTCTAAAACGTATGAAAAATGGGTATTAATGTTATTTAGCGGTATTTCTCATGTTCATAAAACGGGTCTTATTCCTGTTTGGATATTATTTTTACTGTTATACGAGTATAACTAACAAAATCTTAGGAATTAATTAATTAGGTAACTCTACAGTTAACTTCTCTTAATTACTCTTCCAAGATTTATTTGGTATCTGCCTATAAAATTTTAGATTATCCAAAATAAAGCTTTATTCCTGCGTTTATCTTACTGATAAATCTATTTATTAGTTGATTCAGCTATAATTTTACAAATGCTCCTACTTAATGTGCATAATTGAAGTTAGTCCTGTAGATAGGTAATGAAAGTTGGAGGTAGATCCTTGATAGGCGGCGTCTAGAAGGGAAGGGCGCCGGTCGGGGGCCGGACGCCGAGCGCCGCGACGGCGAAAGCTCCCCCTACTTCGGCGGACGGGCCGAATTCGCGTCCAGAGATTGCCGCTTTGCTCGGCTTTTCGCTGTCGATGGGAAACTATTCGTCCCCGGTCCGTTCGACGACATTGCACGCGGCGCGACCCAAGGAACTGATTCGAGGCACGGCGGACGCGGCGCGTCGGTTTCGTATCGCAAAAGCGGACGTATTTTGTAAATATCCGAAGGATTGTTTGAAAATAGTGGTCGTTGGCGGGTAAATAAATCATTTTTCTTTCGGCTGGTGCGAACGAGTGATTTCGAGTGGTATTTTTCTTTGGTTTTATTTTGTCGAATATTTTCGGTTTATTTTTTAATGATTATGGAGGATATTCCGGTGGCGTTGAATTTCACTGGTCGGGGAGGTGGTAGTTTGTCTACTGATCATGCTCTTAATGCTGTAAGTTTTTTTTAATTTTTATTAATATCCTATTTCTAGTTTTTGATCTCTTGTAATTCTGGAGAACTAAATTATTATTATCATTGTTATTATTCACACATGCAGCTTCTTTTGTTGTGAATAGTAATGACTGTATAATGAGTATCAAAAAGCATTTAATTTAATGTGTCTTTATTTAATAATAAAACAAACTTTTCATGTCATGCAAACTCTATTTTATTTCGAAAAATAATATAAAAATTGGCGAAAATAAAGTAAAAGTTTATCAGTTCATATCTACTTAACAAAAAATTGATGTGATAAAAATTTCAAAAAATAGTAGAACAATTTTCAAAAACTGGAAATCGAGTAAATATTTAACTGAAAATGGCAATAGAAAATTTAGTTGGGTACTTCTATAAAGGAAGTATAAAAACTGAAAATTTAATTAATTTAATACATGCAGAATATAAAAAATATCTTCCCTGATCCTTGAGCTTTCAAAACGACGGGTCAAGAATATAGAATGAAGCCGATTATCAATTATTACATAAAAACTATTATTTATCTAAAATTTGGAGTACAAAATTAGTAGAAGCACACTTAATATTTTCACCCTTTTGTTTGATTTTTTTTCTAAAAAATCTAAATTGTCTGGGCTAATATCAAATCTTATAAAAGCTCAGTAAACTCAGGGTAAACTCAGTAAAGGTAGGAAAATCGTAAATTCCAAACCGTTTCCATTGAATTTAAAGAAATCGAAAACCACAATTGCCCGTTTTGTTCTCCAAACATCGCCCATTCGAAAAGCTCAGCAAGCCGAGTTCGATCAGTTTTATGGGCTTCTACAGCGCCGGATTGAGGCGAAAAATTCGAAATCTATCTTAATATAAATCAAGAATGTCTATCATCACTATCTAATCCTTGCCAAAGCCACCTTCACAAATTGCTATTCAAAGGAGACGTTGCTTTTATTAGGTATATAGAAAATTCGCTAAATCTCAGTGATTAATTGAAATTGTTAAAATTATTATCCACCTTTTCTCGACAACGTATTGTTTATTTATTTACATAACGACATGAAATAAAAAGTCTATATGTTTACAAACTTTTCCGCTTAGTTTCCTTTAAATAGTCAATTGTTTTTGAAGTGACAGCTCTTGTTGTTGTAAACAGCGAAAATATTTATATAATTATATTAAATAAGTTATTAAAGCTGTATATACATGTGCCCATTTATCCGTATTAAAGTGATAAGGACTATTTTTTTGTACTGATTGCATTGACCTTAGATCAGCGGCGCGTCGTTAATTTCGCGTTTATCGGCCGTTACAATTGAAGGAATCGTTTGTAGAAAGGATAAAGTGTGATCAATAAGTTTTTCGATAGATTACACCAAAGCGCAAATCGTTCGGAAAAATAAATCTTTAGGTAAATTGTTTCGTCTTTTGATATTAGAAAAATTAATCAAAAACTTGAAATGTTCATAATAACTAACGGTATCTAGAATTCTTGCAATTTACTGCATGCTACTAGGAATGTGATATTTTCTGTGTATTTGAAATAATGGTGGTTACTCTGGCGTTTCCGCCACAATTTACATTAAATGAAACTCGAGAATATTACCCACAGGGTTCCGCCGCTGTTCGCGATATATAACGACGTTTTCGAAACTATTTTGTAATGTGCGACAAGATCGTGGCCCGTTTTTCCTACAGATGTACGTCAAAAACAAATTTTTAACGCGATAAGGATTTTATGCGCTGATTTTCGTTTATCGGCGCCCGATTCTCGGACACTCGATAAGCGCTAACGAGGAAGACGATCCGATTAGGCTATGGGATCACGGCAAAGACACGGTTATGTCACTTGTCACATCGATTGTGAATGTCAAAGGCCGAATAGCCTTAGCTACTGAGGCCTCAAAATGTCACATTAAGAAACTGTCAAAGATACCAGAGCACCGCATGATGGAAATTTAATTTCCGAATGAAGTTTATTTCTGTGAGTTCTTGTGATGTGGTAGATTTTTCTAAATTGATTCGGAGTGACTCTACCTTAAACTACATATCATACAGTAAAATATATATCACATGTCACATCGATAGTAAATGTCAAAGGCTGAATTGCCTAAGCAACTGAGGCCTAAAAAGAAACAATATGTCACAAGAAACTTTCATTGTGATATTTTGCAAAGCACGGAACTTAAAAATTTCAGAATAAAGTTTATTTCCGTGAGTTCTGTGATGCGGTAGATTTTTAGATTGACTTCGGTACGACTCTACACAATATTAAAATACTAGAATAAGCGTATGTATTTTATTGTTCCCGATATCAGTTTAATAAATAAATTCGAGCTAACAGGTAGTAAATCTGAGAACAATGAACCATATAATTTAACGAGATGCTTAATTGTTTCAGAAAACCGGCATAGAATGGAGCTATTGTTTGATCTATTAAACGGTCGATTAGTCCGGTCGTAAATTTAGCTTTAATAGGGCATTTGCGCGATTTTCATAAAACCACGAAGGCGCAAAATTTCATTTCTACAATCCTCAAAAATACCCCACACAAATTTATTTTCCCGTCTAATTCGTCAGGTAATATCAAATTTCCCGATTCCCGAAGTGTTTTCGATAAAACAAATTCGTTAGAGCGAAACAATATTCCAAAGTACAAGTAGGTACATTCATTAGACACGATTTATCAACCTTAGAATTGTTCGGATTGTGCAGTTGCTGACTTGGAAGATGTTTTTATCGCCGGTAATTCAATCCGCGTTATAGATACAGATCGTTGACATGCGATGGGACATAAGTCACTGTATTATTTTTTTTTCCATTTATTTTACGATATACCTAGAAGCGTCACACGATAGATACTCGACCGAAACCGTATACGCGCCTATAAAAATTCTAGAATCCAAAAGTTCCTTTATTTTTTTTTGTTCGAAGAACATTTTCGTATATGCAGTTGACAAACAAATAGCTCGCGAGCGTAAATTACGACGGCGTAAATTCGGCCGGCGTTTCGAATTTATTATTTATTTTCCCCGGATATCTGTTTACCAAACAAGATATTTTTCATAAAATCCGCTCCCCAGTCCCCCCGTTGTTTTCGTCGAATCAACGGTACAGCCCGTGCGATTCTCGTCGAGATGAAATGCTTGTTTGCACCGGCGAAAAATTATAAAGCAAATAAACTATTAAAATAGATATCTTTCAGTAAAACGGGCGTTCGCAAGGCGACGGTGTAAATGTTGTGTATTCATATGTCATAACAATATTAACATGAGCATAAATTCCGAGGTCTTATTAGAGCCCGAAACAAATTACAAAATTCGCTCCAATCATAAATTATTTAGGTCCAGCTACCTTTTTAATACACCTCACTTATTCTAATATTTTAATACACAAAAATGCTGTTTTTTATTAGAAAATATAGCCTTTTTTTTAAAGCTCCGTGAAGCTTTAGGTTGAATAGTTAAACGTTAAAACATTTACCCAGGCGACACAAGTGAAGCGAGTAACATAATCTGAAAAGACATTAAAGAGCGATTTTTTTCGAGTTGGTCAGCGCATTGCTCGTACGTGCTCTGGCAATATCTTAAAGAACATAAATATCGAGTTATCGCCGCTGAGAAGCGAAATAAATCTATCAAACCGAATATAATAAGCCAACAGAGCTGCTGAATTTGTAAAATAAATCCTGAAATAAAGCGCACGAAACCGGTCATTTCCAATAGGCCAGGATCGTATTCACCGAAATTTTATCAATTTCCACATATTAATTTTACAATTGTTGAGATTTTCTTTTGAATCGTGGACGTTTATTTTGAATATACTGGTGTAATTCAAAGTAATGTTAATTTATAAAAAAGTGCTGGTCGAGTTGGTTCAGTGAACTTTCAATTGAAATACGTAAATCTAATGAAATCGCAGGTGTGAATAATGTTAATGCTACAAGTCGTGTTGCAAAAGATCCGCGCTTTTACAGAATGCGCAGCATTCCCGGAAAATTGCCAGTAAAGATGAAATGCTGCAAATTCTTCTCAACTGAGGGTAATTACCTACCCAATTTCTCTTCAATTCTTATTAAACTATAGACACAACAATGTAGAAAAGTTGTGGAAGCGCATGAAGCAATGCGAAAGTACCAATAAAATTTTGTATATAGATAGTATTTTTTGTTATTGTTTAAAAATTTGTAACATTCCTGATTTCGGCGCGGTGCGTGTGGATACGTGAGTAAACGTCTTGAGTTTTACGAGGTCATCCATGACATATTAAATGCAAGCAAAAATAGAAATATTGCGAATTTAGCAGAACGTGAGTTTCCTATGTAGAACACCGTCGTCGTTACGCGTCAATTAGAAGCTTTTGTCCACGTTTATTAGTCATGTATTTCTTAGTTCTTCGTTTTCCGTTTCGATTTACGTGAGGTTCTCTCAAACTGATAGCCTAGCAATCGCTGGAAGTTCAGGAAATTATTGAAATAGAAATATTTTTTCTTTTATGGTATACATTCTTTTTAAAATCGAATTAGATAGATATGAATGATTCTAGTGGAAAATTACGTATGAGATATAGATATTCGGATACACCAGTTATTTCGAATAGTTCAAACAACATTCGATAGTAAATTTATAGCTGTCCATTAGTTATTTTTTCTAGGAAATCTACATCACGATTCAGTTATTCCGATAAGTTCCATTATCGACGATGAATTCAAGATTTCGATTATTAACAATTATTCTTCTTTTAGCTATTTCAATTGCCAATTGTTCTTCGTAACAATTAAACGATAGGTACAATAAAATATTAATGGCATCATCAGTGGTCAGACGTTTTTCACATAGACGTTTTATCGATATTCACGGCTCGATTTTCCCCCAATAAAATCGCTAATATATACAAATTCGCTAACGGAAAGCTTCAGAAGCTTTTATATGAAATAAATGATGTTTAACAAAAATTTTGATGTGGTATTATTTAATATATTTTTTTCGTTTCAGGATTTATTAAATTCCGATATACATAAAGTGAAGGCTGAGCCTGACGTGGGGCCATATACGAGCATTTTACCACCTCTTACAACAATTTCAATGCACAATCACGGTAAGTTCTGTTTATTATAATATTAGTATCTAGTTATTCGTCTATTTCTTTATGCCCAAGTATCATTTGCTATTTTTACTACGAACGCTCGAAATGTAGATATAATAACTCGATTTCTGAGCTTTCATACATTTTTTTATTTTCTATATATCCAAACTACACGGTGTATCTAATTTTAAACGATTCTACGAGTGCAGAAGCGCATAAACATCGTATGGAAGACTTTTATGAAATATCCAAGAAATTTATCGCCGCACTAATACTCTCTAACTAGATATCTTTATTAGATTTTTTCCGGAAATTTATCGGTTTTTTTAGTGCCATAATTTATTTAAAAACATCAAATAATAAACACGCAACATATTAGAAACGGCGTTTAACACATTTTTAACAACCGTGTAATGGTAAACATGTGGATTTTTTTCACGCTTCGATATTTCAAAGACAGGACGGGAAACAGGCCCACTAAATTTCGATATCCCAACGACACATTACTTTAATAGCTAAGATTAGGAGGTTTAAAATCTTCATATCTATTCGATTAATGTGCTAATCTTTAGTAAATTTGTATAGGTAAAATTACAGATAGAGTTTATATTAATCCAATATTAATAATGATTTGAATATACATAAAAAAATTCATTATAAAAGTAATCATATCATTTACAAAGTATTTCAGAGATTACTCAAAATTATTAAAATTATAATTAAAAATATGTCAATCACTTAGGAGCAATAGAAAGTTCACTGCAACGATATTATCATTAAAACAAAGCCCCGGGCACCATATTAACACATCTGGATTAAACATTTTTTTTCAATATTCATTTGAACATTTGATATGATTACTTCGTGAAGGACTTTGATAGTTTTCTATGGATTGCAAAAGACACTTTGTAAACATCTTGTAAACGGTGTGCCGAACTTTGACCTCAAAGAGCACGGGGCAGAAAACTCCAGGGGCAAGAGCACTCAAACAGGCACGTTTCCCGGTTTCTGGCTCGCGACAAAAGGCCGTCGACACTCGATATTGATAAGAGCCTTGCGCGTATGTGCGCTTCGAAGGCGAAAGAGAGCTCGTGGTTTCCATCGAGCTCGGCGAAAACGTGCTCTTCGAGGCGCCCACGCTACGTGCACCTGCCCGACCCCGTCAACGACAGCTCGGATTATCAAACAGCGTCGCTCTGTATATTTTTTTGTACACCAAACTTCACTGAAAACAAGCGTAGTAGTTGTCAAAGACATCTACAATCTACACGATCGACAAGGTATTATTTCAAACATAAAATTTGTTCGTCTAATTCACGAGACTTTGCGATGGTTTATGAGAATTGAAGAATGTACATGTGGATTTCGAACAAATCGACGAGCCGCTGGATTTTCTGGTCGATTTTTTTTGTCGAATTTACAGCTGACAGAGTCGAGCGAATAAATCATCCCGAACGTATTAGCGGAACAAGGGAATTTAAAGTTTATGCGATGCAAAGCAAATTGGATCTGGCACTTAAGCAAACACTTCTACGCTCCATTACGACTGTCACGTGTGCGAACAGGCTTTGCGAATTTATCTGAGCGATTGTAATTCCTTTGAATATTAGAATAAAATCTAAACAAACACGCGATTTGTTCGAAACATTATTAGTAGAAGCGCCGAAATGTTCACTTGCTTGTTCTTCAGATCTATAATGTAACACCCTTTGATGGTGCTCCTGTTGATGAGTGATTGTCTTTATTAGCAGCAAATTCAAATTCTCGTACGAAACTAATGAATAATTAGGTGGTAATTGTGTGGATTTGGTCGATAAATCATTTCGATTTTATTTTGTCGCGTGTTTTGCGAGAAAGGATTTTATAAATAACGGCGTGCGGACATCAAAAGGAGCCTGTGTTCGCGAAATACGGCGCGCGTTTCAATGTTTCAAAGGCCGAGATGATTTGTACGTATTGTGCACGTTAAAATGTCTTACGGGCGCGGTTTAATCCAGGCTAATCCTTTGGTCGATGTGAATTTGGCTAGTTTGTAGGCGTCGCGTTTCGATTTAGGCCGGGTGAAAAATTATTAACGCACGTTCGCGACTTTATCGAAAGCGCGTGTTCTCCTCTATTGACCCCAAACCAGTTATCATTTTCGAGATTGAGAGCGATTCCCCGGCCAAGGAAAAAATACACGAGGCAATTTATCAAAAATAAAAATGTACCAGTTTGAATTTCATCCGATGCTACCGAGGATAGAAATGTTTTAGAATCTGGCAGAAATAATTGAATTAACAGAAAAAAAAGGCGAACAATTATCTGGTAAAAATCTAACTTGACTAAAGTGCCAATGGAAGTGGAGCCGATGCGATAGCGATTGAAAACGACCCTGAAGGGGGCTTATCAGAAACGCGGGTTAAGAGTTCATCAGGACAAACAACTCAGATATACGTTCGTGACGTAAAGCCACGTCATTTTATTTAAATATATCGTTCGATCGAGAAAAATATAAAAAGCGTTCAAATAGGTTGAATTCGATTTTCAAAGTCTGGAATATTGAAGATATTAGTTGTTGCGAATTTTTACAATTTCGATCGGCGTTTGTTGATAAATGCGGAAACATAATATTATAGTTTAAATTTAATTTGTTTAAATTTTACATAATATTGTAAATAAACAACGGCTTGTTTCCTGCATATTTTTGTTATCTATTATTATTATTATTTTATCTTCCAAAAACTGTGTATTACACCAGAAGAAATTACAGTTTATTGAAATTAACAAAATTGTATTTGTCAACAAACTAAACTCTTTCTAAACTTACATAAATTGTTCAAAATCTAATGTTTTGAAGGTATACGAATAAATTTTTCAAAATAAAATTGAATCTTTGAATACATTAATATGCGTCTTTCATAATTTATCATTCATCAGACATATACGTTTAAATAATAACACGAGGCCAAGTCGAAAAAAAAATTATCCAAATAGATAAAGATATAATCAGTAATTATTTATTAGCTACCTAATTAAATAAAAATATTCTAATTTAACATAATTAGTTGCCGTTCTTATTAATAGTAATTTCTCAACTTTCTCGATAACAAAACCCTCGATAAATTTGTAAACAAAACGCGCCAAAGCGGCATTGAAAAGACGAAAAAAAAAGCTGTACGTACGTTTCGCAATTGTACCATGAAAATTAAAATATAATGCTCAGCTTGTTTACTATAAATTAGCCAATATTATGTAAATAATATTTTCGCTCCTTCGATTTTAACGTTCTGGTTTCGAAATTGCACGAAATTGACCTAATTTTGATTTATTTCCAATCAATTTCGATAAATTTACTACCTAACAAAAAAAGTACAATGAAAAGTTTAACCTATGGCAATAATTCCATTTACTTTGAAACAAAAAGACGCTAATTTGTCTTTGATTTGATTATTAGATAATAGATTAGATAATCCTTCTTCACAAACAGTAGAAATTAATAAAGCTGTTATAAAAAAAAACCTTATCTATTTTTAATAATTTGACATCAAATTTAACTATAATAATGGTTTTTTTTATGTTTTTTTGCTGTATTATCAGCACTTTACCAAGTTAATTCGGCCACTGACATTTTCATAAATATTTAAATTATTACATCTGGGTTATAGAGTGCTATGCTTATTGCTAGTTGCAAAAAAACTAGAGCATTGGTAAGCCGGCGCGATGCAAACGTGCCGTTTTGTAGTAAAGCATCCGAGCTCCAATTAGACCCCATTATTATTCATCCCGTAGGATATATTCTTCAATTTCGTAAACAAAACAAATGGCAATTTCGGCGGGCGGGCGTATCGAATATCATCGCTTCGCCTATATCTGGCACGCGTTCGAGCGAACCGAAATGTATATTAGCCCCGCGAAGCGCTAAAATTAAGCTAATTAGCTATCGCACCCCCACGACCCGGGGCTATGCGAGAGCTCGATTTCACCTGCCTCCCGAGCCGCCAATTAGGGGGCACAGCAGCCATCGTGCGGGAGGTTAAACTGCAGATTCTGCTCGACGTTAATTAGTTAATTCGTTAATTGGAAGTGAATCGCCCGGAAGCTAAAACTCATCTCCCATTTTTCTCTTTCTATGATTTTATTTGCTGATACAAAAACAGAAAGAAATAGCATCTCCTCAGATTCTTTATATTGCATCGTTCTCACTCTAACTACAGTTAATCTAATAACCTCTCTTTATTCAACTTATACTGCAAAAAACCTGCACTTACCCATAATGTCTCTTTCATGGAGTATTTAAATGATTGGGGGAATATTTTTGTCCGTTTTGCAGCTCTATCTCCCGTGTCGACGTACAACGCGATCTCGAACAGCTCCCTGACGGTGTCGACGACGCCGGGGCCCCACACGCCGGGCGTCGATTCCAACGAGGAGACCCAGGCGCCGGCGACGTCGTCGTGCAACTCGCCGCAGCCGTCGTCGTCGACGTCGAACGCGACCGGCAAGGACCCCAGCAAGCCGCCCTACTCGTACGTGGCGCTCATCTCCATGGCCATATTGAGCACGCACCAGAAGCGCGCCACGCTGTCAGAAATCTACCAGTACATCACCTCAAAGTTCCCGTTCTACGAGAAGAACAAGAAGGGCTGGCAGAACTCCATCAGGCACAATTTGAGCCTCAACGAGTGCTTCGTTAAGGTAGGTGATTGGCGAGTTTATTTGTTCGTGATATTGACAGATTGGATTGACGTTGACGTGATTTGATTCACTGGTCACTTGATAAATTGTAAATAGCATAATTATGAAAGAATACGTCAATGTGTTTGAAATGAATGGAAATTGAATATTTTTGCAGTACTTATGCAGTACTTACTTTAAAAAATTCATATTCAAAGTATTCTTAGTCTAAGTACTTATCATGAGAAATTCCATTGACTGATTAGAATGACATTGACATAATCGGATTTTTTTCAATAATTACTCAAGCACTGATCACTTGATAAATTAGTTTTAACCACGGTCATATACGTAGATACAAATATATCTAGCCATAAATGACCGTGGTCTAAACATACAATTGACACAACTGTCAAAAATATTAAAATTATGAAAATGAGATATTTTTTCATATGTACATATTTACATTTACTTACAAAAATTCATCTCTAGTTCTTTTTAGCTCAAAAGTTATTTCAGTCACAAGAGAAACTTTATTGACAGATTAGATTGACATTGACAGAACCGGATTTTTTTAATAATCCCTCAGTCACTGATCACTTGATAAATTAGTTCAACCAAATAAATCATACAACTGCCAAAAAAAATTAAAATTATGAAAATGAGATATTTTTACATATGTAGAGCGGGTGGATTTTCTCATGAACACTACGTCATCGTTGCGCGACCGACCAAATTGCTACCCGAAAAATTATATTAACTATCTTGACAATATTCGGCATTCGATTTGCATCGCTTGCCTAGAGCGGATCTACCCTGAATACCGATATTAGGGATAAGCGATACCAAGGAAAGCGAGAGCCGATGTTTTTGTAACAAACTTTTGCGAAATTTTGACCTGTTGCCACTTCATAGTCGCGCACAGCGCTGCCGTATTGACTGTTCATGAGATAATCCACGCGCTCTAATAGTTTTTATTCCTAATTATAGTGCATGAGTAATAAGTTTAAGTAATAAGCCTACTAGATATTTGAAATTTGACATTTCTAGATTATAGAAAAAACAGGCAACTTGATATAAAGGTGTTCGGCATATGACGAGTATAGAATAGAATTAGAGCAGCGGGTTAATTGCATTTCAGGTGCCGCGCGAAGGAGGCGGCGAGCGCAAAGGCAACTTCTGGACGCTGGACCCGAGCTACGAGGACATGTTCGAAAACGGCAACTACCGTCGCCGGCGAAGAATGAAACGGCCCTACCGCTCCGCCCAGCCCTACCCGAAGGCCTACTTCGGCGACGCCCTCGGCCAGCACGGCCTGCCTTTAGCCCGGAACATATTTACGCCCCCGGCGTATCCGCCGGCGTACACCAGGTTAGCTAAGCCCGCGCTATCTACGCCCGATCGAGATTTACCTTGTGCTGTTTAATTCGCAGATACGAAGCCCCGTGGCTGGGCCAATCGCAGCTGACGCCCTACACGAGCAGCAACACCGGCGCCTTCCCGCAGCAGAGCTACCCGTCGGCGGCGGCGTTCAGCACCTGCGGCGTGCGGCAGGAGGCGGCTAACAGGTACCCGTCGTATTGGCACCCCGACGGGGATTACTCCCCCGGGCCGCATTGCTCGCCGCCCAACGACCCCCAATTGCTGCTTCAGTGGTGACTGTGACGCAGGATGGACGATTGATCGAGCGCGGGTGATGAGAAACTCTTGTACATACAACATTGATTTTTTTCTTCTGTTTTTTTTATTGTGATGTCCGTGGTAAAGTGGTCATTTTTTACGAAGCACCTGTAGAATTTTCTGGGAAGTGGGTAATATTCGAGCGCCCAAATTGTCTTCTAAATTGGTTTTTGCGATAGATTTCTGCATTTCCGAAATTATCATCATCTCTTTTTGATCACTTTACTCTTTGTAATATTGTACAAATGTGGGAATTGTAAATAAAACTTGTCTCTACTTAGGGCGCATAATCCAAATACAATTAGTTGGTAATTTTAATATGTTCGGATTTTTTTAGATAACTACTTATCTTTGAAGCACTGCGAAGATATAATTTTTGTTTTAAATTTTTCGTTTGAATGGAACAAAACGAGGTGACTTCTTTAAAAATTTCACTGTACGTAAATATCAGGGGCGGGCGGGCCAAAGGGGATTAGCGGTGATTCTCCGAAGGGTCGGTTACTAATGAGAGCCGGTACGATCCTGTCCGGGGGAAATTATGAATTTTATTTTCACTCATATTTATGCTAAGTTTCACTTTGCTAGTCCGCTCCTGGTAGATATTGTGCATTGAAACACATGAAATTTGTTGAGTTTAATCAATTTATGTGATAAGAATAAAAGAATTGCGTGAACACCCACCCAGTGGGGCGATGAGAAAAGTGACTTAATTAAACGTGCATTTAAATTTAAACTAACAATTTTTAGAAAGTCACTGCCGATTTATTTTGTAATTTCTCCTATTTCTTCTATACCTACACAAGAGTTTAATTCGTTTACAAATTTCAAGATGTAATTACTTTTTTATTCCGTCCTTAGTGCATTACTCGGACTCTAATCGGTCCGCTTTTGTATAGTGCTGTATTTATGTAATTTAAACTTGTATAGTAAAAGTTCTGTTTATGTCAAACGCGTTTATTTTCGTACGCCAAACAATTAATCCCTTGATTCCGCCGAATCGAAACTCGAAGATATCAAAAATAAAACTCCCGTTAAAAAGTCCACGGGAAAAATATAGGGCTATTAGATTTGTCGGGCGATTTAATCCCCATAAGCGCGAGCGCCGTAATTCATCCGAACTAATCACCTCTAACGTTAATGCCATTTTTTCTGGCATGTTTATTTTATCCGCTCAAATTTTATTAGCTGTTACCAGTCCGGTCAACGTGTCTATTTTCGAAAAGTCGAAGTGCTTCCTCCGTTTCCTAACCGAAAATTAAATATATCGAGACGTTTGTGACCGGCGATAAATTTCGTTTAACGCGAGATCTTCGGCTCGGTTGATATATTTTGTTTTCAATGCGCTCCGAGACTTTTTTTCCACTCGGGCGACTAAATTAAGAATCGAATATTAACCGTGATTAATGCGGAATTACTCGCGATTCATCAAAAATTATATGGGTTAATCGTCGCATTGTAATTTCGGGTTTAATTGAGGTATCTTAAAATAATAACGCGCGCGAAAAAAATAAACTATTTAATTTCAAAAATAGTTACACCTGTTTGGAAAATGTCCCGGACGCGCGCACCCCGCTACCTCCGCCTTTTTGGTGATAAGTAATAATGGTATTTACTAGAAAATGATGTGTTTGTAATACAAAGATGATTGTTTGTTGAAAATAGTCACTTTCGTTTACTAAACATTAAGATTTCGAATGACAGTTTTCAAAATAAGCGCGTTTGTGTGCTACCTACGCGCCGTGGGCCGTGTTTTCTCAATTCTCGACAAAAAAAACTATACTTACACCCTGATGTTAATTAAGATTAAAATAAAATCACAAACAAAACCCAGTCACTGCTCAATGTAAGCATAACAAAAAGCAAAAATCAATTCTAATCGTACCTAGTGGCAGTTATACTTCGTTCGCTATCAAGAAGTAGTCAAAAACCTAATGTTTACTTTACTTTAGTAGTGCCACTCTGTATACAGGGTGTTTAATAATAGGCAACCCTTTTGTAATCCCAGATAAAGTGACCTAATGGCACTGCGGAATAGCATCTACTTCTGCAATAGTGCAATGCAACACTTTTTATTTATTTGTTGGTTTACTGCTACAAGAAGGTTTTATTTCAATCTCCTGATAGCGAACGGCGTAAAATAATCGTGGAAATGAGACGAAAATAAGTCATTAAAGTTGGGAAAAATTATGCTGAAAGCTCGTCGAACATCCCCTAAAAGAAAAAAAGGTCGCTTTGAAGTCGACGCGACGCGAACTCACGTGTTGAAACTGTCGAAATCGAAGAAAAAACTCGGGCAGCTGAACGACGTTAAGCGGTGAGTGGCTCTCACGTCGGCCGGATATACCTTTAAATCTATTACTTCCATCCCTTTTACCACTTGTCTCTCCCCAAGCAGGAGCGCCACAAATATTAGAAATCTTTCTTCTAGTGTTGCTAGTGAGCTATGGAATGGGCTTTAAAATACTGGTTTTTTATACACAAATGTTTCAACAGATTCAAGAAATTGCCAGGGTATCAACAATCATAGCTTAATCACATTACAGGAACTGCAGAAGCAGGTAAGTATAAACATTCTACGCTACTGAATGGAAGCATCCCCTAATACACATTCGACTACTTCACACTCTTCCTCCTGCTCCTCATTTAGTGCTAAATACTTGAATAGTATTTACTAAACAAGATATTTTACTCAGAGCTGCCGACTGTTAAAAATGTCAAACATAAATCATTAGACGAGCAGTTAAAAGGACCGCCCTGGAGCTTAAAAGCTGCACGACGCGTTAATTTGATTTTCTATTTTGAACAAACATTTCACGCAAACGATACAACAAATGTATCAATTCGAATTTTCGATGTATATGGGAATCCCGGTAGTGCGATTTTGAGAAAAGAAAAGTGTTGATGCTCTCGCAATGCCCGAAAACTCTATTAATAAACGCATTAAATCTCACCGACGGTAATGCGATTTGACTCTTCGAATCCCAAATCACCCGGTTGTTTACAGATTTTTTTCTGAAAATAACACCCATTATTGCGGTGTACCCTGGCAGTTGTTGTTTCGGGCCGATTTATCGCCGTTGGAATAAAGGCCTGTCGACTTAAACGTTTTAGATGCCTCAATAACAGTCTAACTGTTGGCAAAAATACATTTTTCGAACGCTTCGATATAACTTCGTTGAAGAAAAATCGCTCATCATCGAAACTTGTTTGCACATCTACCGAAGGTCGGTACATAAAAATACCGATCTATCACCGCAACTAACGCCCTGTCCGTTAGATTTTCGTACGAATTAATTCATCGAGTTGTCGCACTCCCACTCCGCGCCGTATCGCCTGTGCCCAGTTGTTCCCTATAAATTACCGGGGCCCGGTAGCGCTTTTATTTTTATCGCTTCGCGTGTCTTTACAAAATGCCTTCGGGATTTCGTCGCCTTCGACTCCACGCCAATTAATCGAACCAACGCCGGCCTTGTTAACGATGACAGGACAATATTCGGTGGTCCCTGAGTTTCGTAACCCAGTCATTAATACCGATGAAAAAGCGCATCGGATAATCCAGCTCGTCTCTCCATTATTTTGGTGAATTTACAGGAAGGTGGAGGTGTACTCAAAGAGGGAGTATTGTGAGGAATTTGGTTAATATTTCTTGTAACCTAGTACCTTAGGATGTAAGTGAAAAAGTGTTTTAGGATTTGTATGATGTATCAAATGTAGATTGAAAAGTATCAATAAATAGTTGAGATAATGGAAGTCATCTTCAGAGAGCTCCAGATCTTAGATCACTCTCTCTTTCCTAGAACTTTTCTATCTAAAGATAGATTGTTGTGAGGTCTTTGATCAATATTTCAGGTAATCTAGTACCTACCAAAGAATGTTAGTGAAAAAGTGTTTTTAGGATCCTTATAATGCACCAAAAGTAGACCGAAAAGTATCAATAAAGAATTGAGATAATGGAAGCTCATCGTCAGAGAGCTCCAGGTGATAGATCACAAGCAGTTACTCCAATGACCCACATTATTAGAAGTATCCATCATCACCCTGTATAGGTTCCTGGGTCCTCTCCACGAGCAAATCAACCTCGTGGAGCGATGGGCCTTCGACCACTTAACGACGCGTCGGCGTCGTCGCCGCGGCTCCTCGAATTTCACCGGCGTCATCTCCAGCCGAAGTGGCACTTTCCACGTACTCAGCTGTCGGCAGTACGTCTTGCGTAGAGAGCCGGGCTAGCGCTGATCGAAATGCTATTTTAAAAAGGGACATCCATCTCGACGGCATTCCGGCCTAATCCCCGAGGACGGGCTCTTCTTCTGCTAATAGAACGCCGAGAAATAGGAAACGTCGGGGATTTTTTATGTACGATTGTTGGCGTGTTTTGGAAATGGTGATCCGCGCTGGTGGGATGAGTCAATGCACTGGGTATTTGATATCCAGCGTGAGGCAATATTTTGTAATCCTAAAGCAAGTTTGCGTTAAAACAGAAATAATTTAATAAAGAAATAATTTTCCTAATATTTCGCCACGTTTCTTCTCCTATTTAGGTATAAATTGGAACTATTTACAACACCATTAGCAGCGAAACGAGCCGTGCATCGTGCGAGAGTTATAAGTTCCTTCGGGATTCTCGGCATTGCATCGCGCATCGCGTGCTATTAAAAGAAAGATTTATGTGAAAAAAAGCGTCTTTCCTAAATGTCTACAAATTGTCGTTGCGGCAAATGAGAGCCATTTATCAACGGGTTAATACCGAGCTGTGCGTAGCGCTGAGTTAATTTCGTGCTGGTGCTAACCCTTTTAATTCGTATATTTGTTGACGTTTTTATTTGTTTGGCATTTTTCGGATTTATACGGCTTTTCGCGAGACCGTCGAATGCGGTTTTTTTGCCGCGTTACGTGCGAAATGACGTCGGAATTCGGAATGCGAGCAGGGAAATTGATGGAATATTTTTTTCGCTTATTTTCAATACCGGCACTTCACCTATCTATTAAGTCTCTTGTATTAACGAGATTATTTTAAGGAGTTCTTGAATTTATCTCTGCATGTTTTGAAAGGATATAAAGAGACGATATTGTATGCTCGTAAAATCGTATTGTCATTTGCGCGATGAAATTAATGAGGCAATTTTATCACTGTTTAAAATAAACCTAAAATTGATTTGTTGATTATATTGACCTTTCGACATATTACACGTATTAATCGTTGGTAGAGTGTTTACAGCAGTTTGTTTAAAGGCAGATAGATACACGATCGAGTTTTATACTACTACCAATAATAAGTAAGTTAAATTGCGAATAAATTTAAAGCTACAAATAGGGTATGAAATGTTTATTTTTTTAGTGTTTGTCTTGGCACTTTTGTTGTTAATCGCTGGTGAAATATGGGCCAGGGAAGTGGTCGTGCCGAGAGTACCGCCGGAACCATTTCAAGCGGCACTTATGGCTCGGTACATCATACATAACACAGGTTCGGTGCAAATTTAAATAAAAATTGTATCTCTCGTATACTCAGACAATCTCATTTTATCTAACTTTGCTGATGCATATAATTATCGATATTTTTAGGATGGGTTTCTATTGCAACAATTTCAACGCAAGAAGCGATCAAGGGGTACCCGTTTGTAAGTTTGAAATCTCTTAGCGATGGTACTAGCCAAAATTCGACAGGTGTACCTTATTTGTACATGACGGAAATGGATGTGTCTGGTAAAGACATCCAAGTAAGATTATATTATCAATAAAAGTCGAGTAAATCAGCGAGAATAATTTTTAGAGCAACAACAACGTCTCTATAATGGCTACGCTAGCTGAAACTGACTATTGTGAGAGTAAAAATTTCGATCCTCAAGATCCAAGATGTGCTAAAGTACTAATATCGGGGAAATTAATTAAAGTGAGTTAATTATTTTGATACAAATGTACAAACTTATGAAAATATTTTTAGATCGAAAAATCCACTCCAGAATACAATTTCGGAATGCAAGCCCTTTTTGATAAGCATCCATCAATGAAGGATTGGCCTAAGGGTAATTATGCAGTATACACCTTGGATCATTTCAGTTTGCAATATGGTCATTTCTACGAGTTGAACAAAGAACGGTTAAGAAAAAGATAGTTGTCAGAGTGAAAAGTTGAATTGATGTAATATCACTCTTTCTTTTTCCTTTATAAGTGTCTAGGAAGCTGTCTTTACCGCACCACAACCATTTGCAAACTAAAATGATCAACCTGTATAATTGGATTTCCCTCAATTATTTGTGTTTGTTTCAGATCATAAATTTTACCTGGCCAAAGTAGAACTTGAGCAAATCGAAGTTCTAGATTTCTTTGGTGGATTAAAACACGTAACGAACAAAGACTATTTCAGCGCCAACATTACAGAACTGATAAACTTGGATATGCAATTCAAAGATGTTTCGATTATTGAAATCGAGAATTTTTGACAACAATAAAATATCAAAAGCGTTTATTCTTAAAATTACAAATATTTAATAAGTATAAGTCTTATATAAAATGAATAAATAAAGTATTAATTATTGTGTAATCAATATAATTAGTCGTTTATGTTAAAATTGGAATGAAATCTGGCTTTACCCAGCTAAATTTTCCAAGTTTGTTTGTAAACAATGCATCAAAGAATGCCGTGAATTTTCAATAACAAAATTGCTGGTAACATAAACGATAATACATTGGCTTATTTGAAACTCAGGCAACTCCTCAGCGAAGCTATCGATCCTCCTGCTACCTTAAAAGCCAAACCCCCGGTAACAATTAAAATTACGTACAAAGGTATTATACACCCCCAGCTACTAACGTAACTATTTAATAAAGTTAAATACGAGGCTAATAAGTGCGAACAAACAACGAAACCCGCATGAACCCAATTTCTGTTATCACAAGCGTCGAAGAATATCACACTCCAGAAAGTATTCAATAAAATGAAGCATAAACTGAGGCAGGAACTGATGAGGAAGAACATCTCGTTTCCGGACTTGAGTCCCATCGTTCCGGGTCCTATCGAGTCCGCCAAAATGTTCACTACAGCGAACGCTCCGCTCATTATTCCGAATCCCAATCCGCTCACGTAGGCCAGAATGTGCTTGTTCTCGATCAGCGCTGTGCTGTTGTCCGTTATCTTCTTCAAACCGTTCTGGGCTTTCCTCAGTATCTTGTAGATAATGTACCTGAAGGCTTCTTGAAACACGACGGTGTAAAATATCGCGAACTCCAAGTTGGACCGAATGGGCACCAGGGCGAACCAAAGCGTCGAAGACAGCAGCAGGGCCACCAGCCAAAAGAAGGCCGCAGCCATCAGAATGATTATTCTTATTGGATCGTGGGCGATGGTGAAGATGAACATCGCGAAAGGGGGCCCGAAGGCCAAGAATGTGCAACCGAAAAAGTCCGCTAGCGTCATTTTATCACCCGCATTTGTTTCAAACTTAAATTAGAAATGTATTTATTTGTTTTTCAAAGTAATTGTTAATGGTGAAATTGACAGTTAGTTTATTACTCATACGTCAATTGTGACAATTGACGTTGACTTGACAAGTCAAATATTCTTCGTATTTAAATGGGCTAGGGTATATAGAGTATTCGGTTCAAAATTTTTTGATTTCGGTAGGTGACAATGACAGCTGACGTGACGGATAACACTGATGACAGGAGTTTTTTAATGGAGTTTTTGTGATTCTAACCTCCGGCCTAAGTTGGTCTTTGTATAAAATTGCGATTTTTCTTCAAATTTCTTGAGGCAAAAGCATAGAAAATGGCCTTCAATTTTCCAGCTTTCTCCTACATAATCGCCCTCATTGTCGACGCCTTCTTAATATTTTTCTCGTTGTTTCACGTTATTGCCTTCGACGAGCTAAAAACCGATTACAAAAATCCAATTGATCAATGCAATAGTTTGAATCCGGTAAGTGGTTTGTTGATATCTTATTTTCTACAAGTTTTAAACACGTACGATACATCTCACATATCATTCAATAACACTTTATTAATGCACAACAATAATTTATGACGCTGACAATTAACATTAATTATCTAGTTATTTATTCGTTTAATTGTTTTTAATTCATGTACATACTAATGAAGTTGTTATTCCCAATTATTTGTTTTAGCTGGTTCTACCTGAATATTTACTGCATATATTGTTCAACGTGCTCTTCGCTGCCTCCGGAGAATGGTTCTCGCTGTGCTTAAATGTCCCCCTTATAGCGTATCACATCAACAGGTATCGAACGAGACCTGTAATGTCCGGATACGGAATTTACGATCCCACTAGCATAATGAATGCGGACGTACTTACGAGGTGCCAACGGGAAGGGTGGATTAAGCTAGCTTTTTACCTTCTTAGTTTTTTCTATTATCTCTATGGGTACGTCATAGCTTTAGAAAACGATCATATCGAGCATACGTGAAATTAGAAAATCATCCATACGATGACACCAGTGACGTTGTTTCGAATGAATGATTTTCTAGTTCTTGTACATTTATTTTCGGTGCATCATCTATTTATTTTACTTGCTGTACATATTTTAGGGAAGGATTTTATAAATAAACTTGAAGTTATATTTATTAGGATAAGTAGGTTAATCGTTTGGAGATGATTAACGAATTTCCCGATTATTCGTTTTTTATTGAAGCTTTATTAACTCTACGTCATCACATTTTCAGAATAATTTATTATTTACGACTGATTTTCATTAAAATGTATCAGTATTTTAAAATTTAATGGGTACATTAAACAATGGTCTCTCTTTAAACATTACATAATTGTGCAATTAAATGTTTTATTGTTTACTTAACGTAAGTGAATTCGTAACTTACTGAATAATATAAAGGTATCTCTGAAAGAGATAAGGTTTCATCTATCTTACAGGGTTCACACAATACAATCATAATCACTCTAATTGAAAATGTTTTAATCTGGGGAGTAAACAGATATGATGTATTAAATGGAATCAAAATTTATATTTTTTAGTTTAAAATAACAAATAATATACTAATATTAATTGCATTTCAAACGATTGTTTTTGATGTATCTTTTTACTTCCCTGAGGAGCTTTTGTACAGAACCGAAATCCCTAACGTTTTCCCTATTTGTTCCAGAATGATATATGTGTTAATATCCAATTGAATCGCGACGACTGCCGACCGTTCGTCAAGATAATAAAACTCATTAGTTCGTTAGCAACAAATATAAAGACAGTCGGGAATTCGGTTCTCTATTATGCAATGCTTTTTGTCTGGTGATGAGATTCTTTGAAGATAGAAATGCATAATTAGCAGAACTGACTTACCCACACGCAGGTACGCCGCAATTTTTTCTTTCTTTTCTTTTGTTACTTTTTTTGTAAATTGTGCAAAACCTCCATGTTGGTTTGGCGCAAAAATGTTCATTGCAAGGTGTTTTTTATGTAGAATTGATTCGTTTGTACTGATTGCTAATAAAACAACATTTTAGTTTAATGCAGTTTTTTTTTGAATCGGCCATCGACAAATAAACAAACAATTTACGCTCACAATTTACTTTATTATAACAAAATTAGTATTTGTAATATGTGTAAACATCTAAAAAACTGACCTGTTTACGTACAGAGATTATTGTATAATTTAACCATATAAAATACATAGAAATATTTGAAAAAATAATATATATTCGTTTTATATACAATACAATTCAAAAAAACTGCAAAATAAAAAGCTAAAATATTTGTTTTTAGTATGTGAAATAATCTTAGTCTAATATACAGACTTTTTTAAACATGTTAACAAAATGAAAAGCAAAATTAATTTGTACAGCTATTGAGTTATTTGGTTAACTTTGGAATGATTAGTAAAAAACAGTTATTCAGGAACTAAATATTAATAATTTCATTTGATTTAATTTCCTTATTTTGTTAATTCACAGTTTCTTAATATGGGCCATTAGAAAACTAACTTGTAACTAAACTGTAATAAAATCCTGAATATTCCTGTTTTTGAAATTCAATATTATTTACCATAATGTACTTACAAATAAAAATATTAATTAATACTATTTCATTTATAGATATATCAAATTATACAGGGTGTTTCTAAATAATTTTAGATGGAAAAAGTCAGACAGCTTCAGTTACATAGTAAAAAATCGTGGAAAGTTTGTATCAAAAATCAGACTATTCTTAAGAAACACCCAATATACTTCAGGTACTAATTAATTAATGTTTTAGACTATTACGTAATTAAATCATGAAAATATTCTGCAATTGTTATTACAGCTCAAAATTGTCAATTTTTGCTCCATCTCGATCTTAAAGAAAAAATAGCCTAAAACCTTAAATAACAATTTAATAGGAGATATATTGATAATTTTGTTCATATTCATAAAAGAGTCTAAATATGGACAGTTTTTTGTTGAGATCAGAATTACTTTTTACCCATATAATTCAAATGGGTATAAAAAATGCAATAAACAATAATTGGCATCATAACTGATACAAACGAGATCAGAGTAATCCTTATCAGTTAATCATTTTGTAACATAAAAATTTATGAGCATCTCTTCCTTTTATACTTAAATAAACGATATAAATTAATAAAGAGTAAATAATTTTAAAATAGGAATGAAGAGTTAATACAAAATATGTGCATATAGGAATATTAAACTTCTAGATAAATAAGGCAAGACAAAAGCAAAGTATAATCTTATCAAAAAAAACTCAAGATCCTAGAGGCTGAAAAATAAATCACATTATTAATATATACAAAATAAACATTCAAATTAAATAATACCTGTAAGGATAAATTAATTCCCTAACTTCTCGAGCAACCACTCTTCAGTAAGATCTTCCAATTCCCTGATCTCATAGGCCCTCGTCAACTCGGCTTCTTTTTGCAAAGCTATCTTTGATCCGGCGTACATCATTTGCAGCTCGGCATGGCTATCTCTCGGTGTGAAAAAAATGAAACACAAAGGAAAAGATACCCTCCCGTCTTTATGCGCTTGCCTGTAAGAGAGCACAACATACCTGGGCTGGTGGCTGGGCAAAGACTCTTGCAGTTGATCTACAGAAATATCCTCAAATTTCTCATCGACTATTATTTCTTGTTTTTCGCGATCAACTTTTACTGAAATGCGCGAGTTTATTATTATGGAGGAGCGGTAAACTAAATTGAATACGTACGAACAAGAGCTGCTGTATCGTTGCCTTTTCTAAAGCGAAAATCTTTCAACGCCTGCTTGACTTCCGGGGTTACACTGCAAATATTTACACTGCCACCAGACTAAAATTAAACTACGGTTAAAATAATTTATGCTCTATTTCAGAACTGTTCTTACCATAATTGTGCCCCAATTTTATCGTATGTAAAAATGAATTTGGATGACTAACTTCTAATCTTCTAAATAAAATAAATACCTAACCTAACCTATTAAGATTAGAACAATAGAACCATTTATTTTGATAATATTGACGTGGTAGATGTCATTTTTTGACATAGGACACAAACAACATAAAACAATAAATAATTAACTACACACATCTATAAATTTGAGCGTAAATTTTAGTTTCAGTAGCTCTTAGTTCGATCAAACAAAAACAAATAATAATTCAGTATATACTATATAGTAAATTAAATAAGTTTTTAGGTCTAATTTGCAAATTTTACAATCACTCTTCTGTTATTAACAGTGGCCTCTTACCTCTCAATATTCTGGTGCATTCATTTGGCAATTTTCTACAACAAAAAGTTTATTCCATAATATTTTGCTTTATAGTATTTGATCTTATGAACAATACTTAAAAATGAGTAAGTAATGGACAAATATTTCAGGAAAATTCAAATTTAGCGGTAGTTGGACGGAACGCCCTTGAGAGCTTTGATTGGTCGACGGGATAAGTCTTTTGATAATTTGATTGCTGTGGCTTTGACTGTGACTGTGTAGTTCTATGTGAGATGGCGTCGAGTTCGTTTGTATTTTGACGTTACTGATAAACAAATACCGATAAAATACAAAATTCGCGGCGCTCTACTCCAAACTGGTTTTAATTAAATAATTTTCGTGGACATTCGAGAAATTAATTTCGACCGACATGTTCTCCTTGAATTATGCCTTCTGTGTAAGTATTGTTAGAATACCTGTAGTGACTTTAATTTTGTGGTTTTGTTTAGATGAAGTTGGCGTAAATTTTGGGATTTTTGAACGGTACGTGATTCTAAAAAAAATAATTGATTGGGTATAATTGGATGTTGGTTTAAATGAGTTGTAATTTTGTCTGCATAATAACCTAACCTATTTTTTTAATGGCAAAAGGGCAGTTTCTGATTTTTTTAAACCGAACATGTTTTTCTTAGAATGACGACTTTAATATTGTTTATAACTAGTATTTGATAAAATATCTAGTTTTCCATGAATATTATTGTTTTGGCATGAAACATCTTAGATAATTTTTGATATATCTCAAATTTTATTTGTATTTTCAAACATTATCCTAAATATTCCACCTTGGATACAGGCCCTGTCGTTTATCACATAATATGGTCACCTCCATAAACTTATCAAAAAATATTCGATAATTAAACTCAGTAAAATCCAGTTTTATTCAAGTTTAATATAGGTGCTTTCATTATAAATTATTATCAATATATTGTGTTACGAAAATAACACTATTATGTTCATTAATTTATTTATTCAGTATTATATAAAACATGATATTATCGTAATTGGTGTTTTTATACTTGTTTCTCTAATTTATAATGCTCATATTGTTACCAAAATTATCAGCAATTATTTCCATTTCTCGGGGAACCCCAGAAAAATACTGCAGATTACTCTTATGGCGAAATTTTGGTTCCTCGGGTGATTTTAAGTTTCTCCTATCATATTTCGCTTTGTCTAGTGCAATCTTCAACGTTTCTTATAGAAATTGTGTAACTGACACCAAAATGCTTCTTCCTTTGTTGGCTTTATCCAGCTCTGATTTCCATACAAACCACAACATCTTAAAAACGTACATATGTTATTTATACATATCCGCAGATTACTCGGATTTTACTCGTGATATCAAACTTAATGTTTTTATCACAAAAATATTCGAATCCAAACCTCGCTCTGCTAAAAAAAATCAATTTTTACCGGCATATTTCTGGCTTACACAGCTTATCTAGTTATTTCGTTAATGCAACACAAGACAACATTCTACTCTTGGTATTCGATAACAGAGAGATAATAATAAAAAAACGCAATTCGCATGGCATCATCGTAATTTTAACGGCATTGCACATTAAAATCCCCTGATGGTAAGAATTCGAATTTCGCGATAAATCCACGCGAATCGATAATGTTCTCGATTATTACGGAGAATAGGTATGGAGCGCCCGCTGGAGAATAGCCGAGGCCCCCGGTTCGTTGGAAAACTCGAAATGCCCTGTCAATGTCCGATACTTAACCGGCCTCAATTGCACTCGACCAAAAGAACTGGGGTTGGTCGATCCGCACAGGAAATTATCTGTGATAACGCCAGCATGATTGACCAATTTCATTTAAACGCGCTTCGGTTATTTTGTTTGTACGACGGGCGCGAAACGCGGAATGGGGTTTATCGAAAATTTTATTATTGTTTTCTAAACGAATCGAATTGATTTTTTTGCTTCCTCTTTCAATCTCGTAACTTTAAGGGTTCATTTGACGCGTTACTACATTGCTGTGATTTAATACTTGAAATATTCGTTATAAAGAAAATTGTCTTCTAAATAGTAATTCAGTAATTAAATGACGTGCGTTATTTGCTGTAGACGATGAATGTTGCAGACAATTGAAATGTCGAGTTGAATTTGGGGTAAATCGGTAATCGTGACATATTTTTTTCATTATAATGTACCTCTAGTAGAATAGAAATGAGTAGAGTTTACGGGATTTAAAAGTAAAATTTACAGGACTTCAGAATTTAAGTTCCATTTGAAGTTTCCTAATAGAAACAGAAATTTCTGACAAGTTTTAACAAAGTTTGATTTGCACTTCATTTTAGTTTTTTCGCTTAAAATTCGATTCCCACCTCTATTAAACTTCTGTCATGCGAAATCTTATTAATGTCAATTTTGACAGTTATTGTATCATCAAACGCATCTTAAAGTCCCACTTACTCGCGTTTATACAATAGGATAAATTAATAATCCCCTTTATTGCGCCCAATTTTACATCCGTCCTAATCTTTTAAATCGTACGCGAACTATTAAAAATAAATAACAACAGGTAATAAAGTAAAATAAGCTAGCATCATGCATGCATAACTCTATGTTTTAAACAGGTTTTAGTAGGCAAAATAAGATAATAGCGTTTGAAATTGCCGTGATCTCGTTCGGAAAATTACACCAATTCGTGCCAATACTTACACAATATTTTTTTTTCAAATAGCATCCAGTAATTTTTGTTGAATACAACGGTATTGACACTCATACCTACTGGTCGATTTAATAGAGCTTTTTGTGATTTTACGACCTGCTGAATGCACTTACAAACTATCATTATTTTCCCATAATAATTTTTTATTATAAATCGTTGCAGATGTATTAACGAAACCGTCCAAAGCACCGGTAGATCTCGCTATTAATCAAAGCATTCTATTATGAACGATTGAGCCTCTAGCATCACGTCAAAATGGTAGCGTCTACCAGATTATGCAGGAAAATGTCGCCGAGGTAAGTTCCCGAAAACCTACTGAAAAAAAAAAATCGTCCGAACCCTTCCCCGTTTTCACAGGTGTTTCATCATAACCGCGATCGGCCTGACGGTGATCCTCTGCGTGTACTACACGAGCTACGTGTCGGACATCAATCAGAAAGCCGGCCAGCAATCGGGCGAGGTGGCCGACACCGCCGGGCAGGTCCAGCGGTTCTTCAGGCAAGCGGCGAAGGAAAGCTCGAGGAAAACGGAGCGGGCAATCGGCCAGGGCACCTGCCCGAAATTGACCGCCTCGGAGGCCGACGTGAACACCTTCGAGGTGTTCAAAGACTTCGAGTTCCAGGTGAGTGGAGACTTTCGGGGCGGGATTCGGGATTTTTGCCGGGAGTGTGATTATCCAGCGGCGTGGTGGAATAGTCGCGTGGCCGGAAAAATTCGTATGACGCCGCTGGTTTTTAGTTAGTGGGAGGCCGATGACTAGATAGAAACCGAAATGAATTTCTCCTTATCGATCCGATGAGGCGACGGCCGGGATGCAATTTCCGAGTTTTAACGGTTCCCACTTATTTAATTACTTCTGAACTTCCTATCGCCATAGGAAAAAATCGCCCGATTGGTTTTTTTTTTCACTCGTCCGATACTTCCTTCGGGCGGTGAACGTGTTAATTTAAACATAACTCGACTAATTTAAGCCCTTAAAGTACGATAATTAATGAGCACACCTTGTAGATACTCAATTATTCATTTCAAGTGATAGTGTCATTACGAGGATTAAATACAAAGTAAAATAAGTACTTTTAAAAAATTTATCGAAATTGTATTTTACGATAACGGTAAATAATTTACACGCTAATGTTAACAAGCTAAATTTAATTGTACCTGCCGTAGAATGAACTTAACTGTTAAACTGTTTTAAACTAAATATTTAGTGTTCGCAAATAAACAAAACAGTTGAGATCAAACAAGATTTTTTTCAAAAAATACGTGTTTGTTTAGCGGGCGAGTTCTTTTTTCCGCCTCATCATAAGCACTGCCGGTGCTTTGTTCATCGAACGGGGCTCATTAGACTAATTTTTATTAACGGAATAACCCACTCCTGCACGCGTTCGCCGTCCTTCGCGATGGAAATTCCGCTTTGATGCCTCTCCCAAGTGCCCTAAAAATCCCGAGGCTCGAGGGAAACCCTCCCGACTTGGAGCTTTCGCTTTGGTCAGCAGCGCTTTTTTTTAATTCATTTTCGCGAGCGCCGGCGTCGCTAACTTTAATGGGCTTTTTCTCGGTCCTCGACGAAAATGAAATCGGCTTATTTATGCCGCTTCTGGCGGAAAACAAGCGCGCCGGTTTTCGGTGGATTTTCGGCGATTAAATCGAATGGATTCGATATGTATTGTATAAACGGATCGATTCGTTACGGTGCTGAGCATGAGAGCAATACGAATCGTATCCGTATCGAGAAAATCCGATGGAATAAATAATGATAATCAAAACGGTGCTAGGTGCCTACGGTGCTTGTTCTAATAGCCCGGCCTCGATTTTGCCCGTTCGTGACTCGTTAATGCCTTTTCAAGATATTAAAATTTTTTAAAACGCGATCAATTATTCATATAATTAAATCGATGATTGTTTATCTATATCATTTACTTACCCAAGTACGAATTTTTGCTAACAATTAACAAAGTTTCCCTCAAATTTCCACTGAGAAAACGAGAAAACTACTCTTATACAAAATATTTTACAAGGTGCATAATCGTAATTCATTGATACGAGTATTGTTACATTTACGTGGAGTTCTCGATGCTTTTAATAACAAGTATTGGCATAGAAAATTATCGTATTTCACGGATTAAACTAGACTGCTTTTCGAGGAAGCCGTTCGAATCGTGTCACGATCACGTCCCTGATCTTTGTCGAAGGATTTAATAAAACGCGGAGATATAGGTAAAACGGTTCGAAAATTTTCAATAAAATTCATGCGATGAAATTGGAACTTTCTTTTCAATAAATTTTGTGAATTTTTTTGTGAAAAAATAAATTGGGGATAATTTCGCAGGGTACTGAATATCCTGTAATTTTTATATTCGATTTCGCTATTTCAGCCTGCGTGGATGAAAAGCAAGGAATATTGGGATAAAACGTTCGAGGATCGATACGAACGGCAAAAAATGGATCCCGAAAGGCCACATCTCAAGGTAAGTAGTTTATTTAATTACTGTAATACGATTACATCTTCATAGTACATTAATCCTTATCCAAGTGCCTTCCGTGTATTGTATAAGATATCATATTTTGTAAATACAAGAGGATTTTTATCACTATTTTTATGTTTTTAAAAAGAATTTTAGTAGACCAATTTAAAATTCATTTGATGCGTCAATTGTTAAAAAATAATTAAGTTAAATACTTGTTCCTTTTAATGAGATTTATATTGTGCGTTCGTGGAAAATTTCAAGTACTTCTCAAAAATCTATGTAATATTTTTTTCCGTTTAAGTCCACAAACATTTTCACTCAAATTCCTCATATCTTGGTCGCACCGCAACTCTGCTCCCTAGCCTATTAATTCTAATAATAACTAATCAATTTAAACGGGCCTAATTATATTTTCGTCGGTTTTGAAATTTAAAATTAGCACTTTTCGTCCGTACGTACGGAGGTTTCCTGCTCTTTATTTATTCATTCGTCGTACTCCAGTCGCGTTTCACATGTAACAAACGAATCGCTTCTTCTTCAAATGTAACGAATTGCCGCTATTACTACGTGATGACATTCGGGTCCCCTGGAATTCCTGATAAAATACGAGCTACTTCGCTGCTAAAAAGACTCGATGGAATATAAGCTAATTTTCGCGCATTCGAAGCGAAAACATAACGCGATTGTCGTTTAATTAAATTCATTTTTAGAATAATCTCGGCGTAATGTTCTATTAGATTAAAAACGGAAATTCCATTTTAATTCAAGGATAAAGTTGTGCAATTCGTTCGAGTAGGTCAGAACAATGTCGCGCTAAAAGGCCCAATTTTAATTAGAGATTTTATCGAAAAGAAATTACTCGTGGAAAATGCACTTTCTATCGGCGCCACAATAATCCAGTTCAATAACGATAATCGACCGAAAAACGATCGGAATCTTTTTCGATTAACTCTAATTTCACAATGATTTCACTTTTTAAATTACATTTTCCCAGTAGCTAATAATAGATAAAAATTAAAAGTAGAGCAATAACTGTAAACTGTCGATTAAAGTCGACGCTTCTTTAATAAAAAAATACCTCGCACAATTTATTCTCTTTAGATTACCGTTTATCAACACATTTAGACTCGAAATCTAATTGACCTTCTGATAGTAGCAACATTAAAAATGCTGTAATCGTTAATTCTACGAATTTAGCGTCTTCACATAGTTTTTTACGTAACGCGAAATATACAGGGCCAAATGAATTTATCCCAAAAGCAATTAATTTCAATTCCCAGGTGATCATCGTTCCCCATTCGCACAACGATCCGGGCTGGTTGAAAACGTTCGAGCACTATTTCCACTCGACCTCGCGCCAAATCATGAACAACATGGTGTCGAAGTTGCAGCAAAATAAGAATTTCACGTTCATGTGGTCGGAAATATCGTTCCTGAACGCCTGGTGGGAGGAGGCGCATCCCAGCAAGCAGCGCGCCCTCAGGGAGCTGGTGCAATCCGGCCGATTGGAAATTACCACCGGCGGTTGGGTGATGACGGACGAGGCCAATGTGCACTTGTTCGCGATGGTCAATCAGCTCATCGAAGGTAATTCGATGATTGCAGTGGAAACGAGTCGTGAGTTTGCGCGTCGCTGTTTCAGGTCACCAATGGGTCTGGTCCAATCTCGGTATTAAGCCACAAACTGGCTGGTCTATAGATCCCTTCGGTCACGGTAATACAGTACCTTATATACTAGCAGCTTCTGGGTTGAAGGGTACTGTAATTCAAAGGATTCACTACGCTTGGAAGCAATGGTTGGCTATGAAGCAGTATGGTGATTTCAAATGGATACCCGGTTGGTCTCCTGCTGATTCAACGGGGACGATTTTAACGCACAACCAGCCTTTCGATATTTATTCCATCAAGCACAGCTGCGGGCCGCACCCTTACATTTGCCTAAATTTCGATTTTAGAAAGGTACTAAACACTTATTCCATCTCGGAATGATACACGCAATAATCCGTTTCAGATTCAAGGCGAATATACCGAGTATTCGCTAAAAGCGGTACCGATAACTAACAAGAACATAAAGGAAAAGGCCGAGCTGTTGCTGGAACAGTACGCCCGAACGGGCTCCCTATTTACACACAATACTGTCCTGATGCCTCTGGGAGACGATTTCAGATACAATGTTAAAGAGGAGTGGGATCAGCAGTACACGAATTACATGAAACTCATTAATTACATAAACGGGCACAGCGAAAAATATAAAGCAGAGATTACTTTCGGTACCCCTGCTATGTACTTTGAAGTAAGCACTCACTAACTCATTTAGTTTCGTTTGTATTATAATATAATTTTTGTAGGAAATTACAAAGAGAAATGCACAATTTCCAACGTTAAAAGGAGACTTCTTCGTCTACTCGGACATATTCGCGGAAGGTAGACCGGCGTATTGGTCGGGTTATTACACCACCAGACCCTTCATGAAGCTCTTAGACCGCGAGCTGGAAAACAGCTTGCGAGCCGCCGAAATTATCTACACCTTCGCCCTGAACAAAGCGAAGCAAAACAAATTAAACACCGACTCCAAATTGCTCGAACGAGATTTCGAAAAGTTGATCCGAGCTAGAAGAAACTTAGGTAACCAACATCGCTTAACTCACCGTGCATTTAATCTACTTAACGTTTATTATTGCAGCTCTATTCCAACACCACGACGCCATCACGGGCACGAGTAAATCGTTCGTTATGCGAGACTACGGGCTGAAGTTGTTCGAAGGCGTCAGGGACACGGTGAACATCCAGCAGAACGCGCTGCAGAGCCTGCTCTTCCCGGGCGTCCCGGCCATCCCGGACCACAATCTCATCCTGAGCGATTTGGAGCGAGACTCCTTCGAAAAGCAACCGAGGAAGACCCCGATTCAAATCTCCTCGAGCGGCGTCAATCGCTATAGAAAAATTCTAATCTACAACTCGCTGGCTATCCCGCACGAGCAACTTATACAAGTAACTAAATAATTCAATTAAATAATTGCTTGTTATGATAACGTGGTTTTTAGGTGAGAGTTAATACTAGCAACGTTAGAGTAACGGATCACGAAGACAAGCCGGTGCTGTACCAAATCAATCCGGTGTGGGACGTGTCCGAATACACCACTCTTTATTTGTCTGCGGACGAGTACGAAGTGGCCTTTATCGCAAAACTCCCGGAGTTATCGGTGGCGACTTTCAATTTGATGTACGATGATTCCTCGCAGGGAAAACTGGCCACTATTTATTGCAAGAACTGCCGCAAATCGACCACTATAATTAGCAACGAGAACAACGCGGCAGGGGAGGTTGTAAAATCCAAGTTCGATATTAAAGATATACCGCAAGGGGATATCCAGCTGGAAAGTAGCAAGATGAAAGTAAGTTTACTCACCACTTTACGTTGTAGTTATTATTACTGTATTATTTGTTGTAGGTTTTATTTAGCGGTAGTACTGGGTTTATGAAGAGTATTACGAGGAAGCACAATCCGAAAATTATGCAATGCGGTATTCAATTTGCTGCGTACAGGAGCGCTCAATTCCACTCCGGTGCTTACTTGTTCATGCCAGATCCCAACGAAAGAGAATACGAAAAGGACGTTCTAATCCAATACAAAGACCAGAAAAGCATCGTTATCAGCACAGGTAGAACATGCGGAAAATTCCATTAATAAATCTCTCATTTTTTTACGCTTTGCAGGTTTATTATCCACGGAAATATCCGTTATATACGGCCCGTTTTTAGTCCACACCGTCACGGTGTTTCTCGATGAAAACTCGACGTTGTCTAATGGGATTTTCATCGAGAACGTGGTGGATTTCGAAAATCCCCCGAAAAACAGGGAAACCGAATTATTCATGAGAATCATTTCCGACGTCCAGAACGGCGAGCCGCCCGAGTTCTACTCGGACCTCAACGGCTTTAGCATGCAAAAGCGGATCAAAATCGAAAGAATAGGTAATTGCTAAACCCGGATTACCGAAGCGTTCTAAACCGTCCGTTTTTTTAGGCTTGGAAGGCAATTATTTCCCATCGACGACGATGGCGTACATTCAGGACAATAAAGTTCGGTTGAGCTTGCTGCTCAACCACGCGCAAGGCGTGGCGAGCTGGCAACCCGGCTATTTAGAGGCCATGCTCGACCGGAGGACTCTCTACGACGATTCCAGAGGAATGGGAGAAGGTTTGGTGGACAATAGAAAAACCACCAGTAAATATTGGCTGCTAATCGAAGATATATCGCAAATCAAAACGGACAAAAACCCACAACAAAACCGATTCGACAACGTCGAAGATCCTTACGATAAAGAGGATGTTGTAAGGTATGATAATTTGTGAAAATTGTCTAAGTGGGACTTTAAGATGCGTTTGATAATACATAAACTGTCAAAATTGGTATTAATGACATTTCGAATGACATTTAATAGAGGTGGGAACAGTTTTTTGGTATAGAGGTGCAGTAACGACTGTTACAAAATAACCGTTATTTTTCAAATATCGTACTCTACTCCTACCAACATTGAGGCAGGTTTTTTGTTACATTTACCGAATTTCCGCAGGTCCTTTAACGTCCCGACGGAAGCCACGGAGTCTTCGAAAACCGACGCCTTCTCCAGACCGTCGCTGTTCGCCAACCATTTATCCAACGCTCTGAACTACCCGGCGGGCGTTTTCATCGTGGATTCCGAGCACGAACACTCGATAAGCAGCCTGATCAAATTCGTAAACAAACCGTTCCCCTGCGACGTGCACTTGTTGACTCTGCGCACCCAGCCTGACCCGGTGTACTCGCAGTTCCCGTCGCCCAGCGCGCTGATGGTGCTCCACCGCCAGGGCCACGAATGCCACGTTAGCGGCAATTACACTTGTGATATAGATAAGTTCGACGAAGACATTAGTTTCGAATTGGTGAGCGTGAGGGAATTGGAAGCCAAAAGTTTGACCGGATTGAATTCAGTCGAGGGATTGAAGAGGTTCGGAGACATTCGCTTGGATTCCATGTCTTTGAAAACCGTTAACGTTACTTTCGGTTAGATTAAATGTGGTTTTCATTGTATTATCCGCAATAATCGAGAAGGATTTATTTAATATTGCGAGGATGGGTTATGGAAGGGTTGTTTTTGGTTCTTTGTCTCGATTTTACACTAAATGATATCAAAATTGATTGTAGATAATTGTATATAGAAAGAACTGTAGGGATTTTATTCTAGCATAATAGTGGTAAGTTTGTTTTTAATTTGTTTTTGAAATGCTCGAAATTCTATTGTTGTTCCATTACATTCAAACATTGTTCTTGCCTTGCATTTGTTTCGAATCACTGCGATGTTTTACGCCTACAATATCCGTTTTTTAATCAATTAGGATTAGTACTTGAATTATTACGACAATGTTTGGATACAAATCTAAAACTGTACAATTTGCTGCGGGGAGAAATGTTTCTCAGTAGCATCTCGGTTTATTTTAATGTAGTAGATAATGCGGGAAATTGTGATGTTATATTTATGTTTTTATTTATAATTTACGGAATTAACTCTGCCTGGATAGTGTGAACTGGAAAGGCAACTAAGTTAGAGAATTATCGCAGCTGTTTGTTACAATCGATGTATTTATGTGGATATTTTAAGGTTTTATGTTTAAATTTAAACTAATTGAGATTTTGTTGCTTGTCCGAGCGGTCGAGTTCGTACAGGAATTCCTATTGATGATTCCCATTGTGATTATATAATTTTATCCTAGTAGAATTAGTAAAATGTTCGTAAACTTTTGCGAGATCTACGACTGATGCATTGGTCTCTATTGTGAATTTATTGTAGGATTTTTGTAAATTTATTTTTATTTTGAAAAATAAAAGTTTTATCGAATTTTTTTAAAATAATAAAAGCGCGAATTTTGCTACCTAATATTCCAAATAGAAACGAAAGTCTATGAAAAATTTCACTTTCTACGTCACAGGCATGGCAAGTAGAGAGCGAAATCGAGGAAAGCTCTGGAAAACTCCAATAATACAAGTCGGCTATGGTTGGTGGCAGACTGGTTGCCTAGCAACTTTGTTGTCAAGCACCGAAGCGCATGAGAATCAGAGCCTTCCATGTCGGCTACATCCAAGTTCAACACAAATATCGTTGTGCAATCGGTTCGAAGGAATTATGGCGAGTCGCGTTGTTTTCGTGCGTAAAACCTAAAATCGTAATGCTATGGGTGAGATAATCGCTTTGAAAGTATATGACAAGTGTTTCGAGCGTTACATTTTAGTAAATCGCCGTTCTTTCGACCACAAAATGGATTTTACAAGTTCGCGATAATGGACTATTTCGACGCCAGTTTCTTGTACATCACCGGATGCGAGGATGTCCTACAAGACGACAGGTGCGTATTTCGGCGTCAATCAATCGAATATCTTATATTATTATTAAAAATAATTTGAATGAACCGCTTAGTATCCATCATCGAGTGTTGGTTTTCCAGTGTAGATGGCGCCACCGCTTAAGTCGAAATTTTGACAGTTCGTCGGATTTTTTTTCAGAAAACGGGGTATTATCGAATGTCCTTTTGCAATGCGGGATTATCGTTGGAGTGTTTTCGAAAAATAATTAAAGCGAAGTATAGAAATCACGTAAAAATTACAGGTGTACGTCAGTCTCATGTTCATGTTTTGCCCCTAACCTTGAATGCAGCCAATGAACGATCGAGTCTCGGTCTAGCGACCAATAGCGACGTTCGTTTTACCAGGGTCAACAAATTCTTGTGAAATAGCCGAGTTTTCTGGGCGGCCATGTTGAAAACAACCTTCAATAGACGTGTGTTCGAAAAACATTATTTTCTCGTGTTTTTTCGAAAAATATAACGTAATCGTCGGTTTGAGTGTTCATTATAGTTTCGTTTTGGATTTTAACAGTTAAGTGTCGCTTTGTTGGACGTCGTTTTAAAGACAACAATCATGTTTTGATATCACGAGACCTTGAGTTGTGTTTGGCTTCTTCACTAATCTTTTTTGGAGGTTCCTAGATTAGACCCATTATGTATTTCTTTGATGAAGGTAAGTTTTCAATCGTTTTATTGCATCTGTTAATTACTGGCACGTACATTCCCATTTCCCAACGAACTGGATCTGATTAAAGTCGATCAGTCCTAAAAGATAGGTTAGGTTGTGTATTTTGTAGGATGGTGATTGTAAAATGATATTGTACACAAATAGGTGAGTTTGCTTAAATCGATTTCTAATCTGTTTTTCGTATTTTCGAAGACATGGCACTGTGGCGTGATAAATATATTGTTGTAAATAAATTAAGTAGAATATTAGGTTACATTAGCAATGATAAATAATCTAGGTAACCACCTAATTTGAAATCGGTATTAGAAATGAAACGAGTGTGATAATTGATAAGCTTCTAGTATGATACACTTGATGTTCTTCTGTAAATTAATTGCATTTTTGGGTTCTAGTTTCCATCTAGTCTAATTTTTTACCATTCCATAGTTTCTTTTACTTGTTTCAAGATTATCAAAGATGTCCTGATTTCTCAGTTCTTGGGAGAATTCATAATTCTACTATCTCCGAAGGGCCTTTGGTCAATATCTTGAATATATTCAAATATTCATAACATTTTACATTTAATGATATCAATTTATTGATATCAATTTTTACACATTTTCTCTACGAATTAATAGAGAAGACCAACTGTTTCTTTTAAACATGATAAAATTTTTCCATACTTGTTAATATATTTACATTTTCCCCTTTATTTTGCATAAATAAACCGTTTTTAATAACGACTTGACAATATTTTTTCCCTTTGCTGGAATATTTTATTTTAATGGACATCAAGAATTTAATCTATTTGATACTAATATTACTCACCTATGTATCCTGAACACACCTGCCCTGTTTTATGCCTATATCTTAGTCTTTATACCTGTTATTTGAACCATATTTTGTATCACACAAGTCTATTTTAAAATTCCACTAGAGATATTTTCACAAATTATCTTCATAGAAAGGTTTTTTTGGAGCAAATATTCAACTATTTAAAGAGTTTCAACTAAGTTTCCTTCTTCTTTCCTCATAATGAATTTTATAATCAATCTTTCACTTAAAATGATTAAATCATTACACGGTAAATTGAACACAAAAAACACATGTATTGAAAAGGAGAAGACATAAAAGTTTCGACGATTTTTCGCCACCTTTCAATGCATTAGTTCAGATAATAAATCATCGTATCGGCCGTATGCCTGGTTTATTTATGACGTCCATTACCATCCTAAGGTTATGTAGTTCATCGAATGGCTATCTCGTCGAAACACATTCATTGTGTCGTTTTCCGCGGCACGTTTTTCGTTTGAAACATTTATTCGGATCATTACATCTCGACTCTCGAAGCTCATTAAGGAGACAAGGGAAGGAGGCCTTAAGATCCTAGAATTATCTTGCGATGACTGTTTCGTTATTTTCTCGCGACATTTAACACGAATCTAATTTGACGTACCTACAGATCGGAAAATTGCTTTTGTATTTATATAAATATATATTTTTTTATGTAATCGTATTATTGGGTATTACGTTATTCAGGACGGCTTTGACGTTCTTCCTGTTACCTTGAAATTGACGAATTTTCGAATTTCAACGGTAATGACGTTTTTATGTAAAACAGTGCGTTCTTTAATGCGGGGTCACGTATTTATGGTCTTTCGATGCGGGCTTACTTATTACAACTGAATACTAACGATAGGATATTAAACGAGCCGTAATAATTATAAAATAATGTTTGCGTTATTGATTTCTTGGTCTTGATATACCGCACGTACAATGAGTAAAGGCCGATGTGTTTAAGCACTTCACTTTCGGTATACGGAGAGGTTTGTTTCCCCGTCGAGAAACTCCGCTAAAAGCGTACGTGAAAATAATCCCCGTCGATTCCGACAACGTTTTTCGCTTTGATTTTCTCGCCGAACCGACGTCGAAAAGTTGTTCCTATACTCCCTGGGCGATACGTATCGATATACGTGTGTAATCGAAATGCCGTTTTTCGAATTCGACGAAGCGCCTACGGCCAATGCATTACAATTCACAACATTAGCTGACGATATCCGTTCTCTTGGCGTGGTCGAAAAAAAAATATATATCTAGGTCGACATTTTGGGGCGAGTCGATTATTTTATTAGGTATAGCGTGTGTCGAGTGTGCAGATAACGGACATTATCGAGCACCCTGTATAAAAAAACTATATTCAATTGCCCAAAAAGGAACACTTCCTCTATAGGGAGAATTTCTAAAGTACCTACTACAGTCAATTTGCTTATTATAAAACGAATTTCCAATTCATTGTTCCATTAATATCCTATTGAGTAAGTTAAGTTCTATTATATTACAGAAATGGCGTTTATCATGGGACTCTGGAATAACCCGTATATCAAATTGTAATCCGAGATTGATTGTTACGGGTTTTTCGATGCACGGGCGATTTTTTATTCGTTGATTTGAATTCGGTTCTCTCTTTTTTATTTTCCGAGTTTTGCGTGTGAGTGTCGAAACAAATCGATTCGATGTCACCGTGATTGATCGTTCGGGAATGGTGCTTAACATATTTTTTTTTTGTCGAAAACGTGCGAGTATTAGACAATTGAATTTAATTAGCGTCGAGTTTGGCTATACTTGTCGATTGGGTTAATTAAAGCGGATCGGATTTAAGAGGAATGTAGGTATACGAAAAAGGGAAGAGAAAAATCGGTTTTTTGAACATGATACGTCCAATTATCAGCTGTGTTAGTTTGCAGGAAATTGCCTTAGATTAGCATAATTACTTTCATAAAGCAACAATTAAGAGCTATCGCTACATCTGGATTCACACGCCTGACGTCATTTGGTTTGTTGCAAAACAGAAAACTGTATTGTAATTAGATACATGTAAATAAATGTGTTTTTTCACGAATATGAATGAAATCGAGAAAATATTCTTCGTTCCTGTAACATTCACTTTAGTTTTCATTGTTGGCGTTATACTCAAAAACTCGGATCTAATTTATTACTTTTATAAATCGACTTTTTCCTCCTTGTATCTAAGCGACACATAAAACGAATCTCTTTCAAATCTCTGCTCTGACTATTGTAAAATCTTTATGGTTCATGTAGATGTCGCGGTTAAAAAACTTGCAAGTAATCCATTTAAATTGTATCTGGTACGGTGCTGTAGGTTTTTGTGGCGGCGAGCTTAGAATAAATGGAAAACCTACTAAAAATCCATTCCTTTAAAGGAGGTCTATTACTTGTGATGAAATTTTCAAAGGCGAGGGGATTGGCAAAATTTAATTAATATCGTAAATTTCATATAAACTTCTAGCTAAACAGCTAAGTGAAGTTTTCGTTTAAATAATATAAATGCTTGAATTAAATTTTAACTGCATTTACTTTGTTTAGTTAACTTATATTGTAATGAAAACACACTTTATTATGAATTTTCTCGCTTTCCCGTTCACGCACGAATTTATTGATCGCATGCAAAATAAACACGCAGTCGAAGGGCTCACTTTTTCAATAAAAATGTTAATCAAGTAAATTAACGGAGCGGCAAGTAAAATTGAAAAACTGCGAAAACGAGCGTTTTTTTAGGAATAAAACGCAAATGACGTCACTGTGTTATATAGCGAGTGCGTGCTAAGGAGATAGACAAGTTATTAGGCAATTGTCACGTAACACCCACCGCTACGTGTCTGGTCGTATTTGACTTGGGATCTCCCGATAATAACCGAAATTGATGATTCTCGTCGTTGTAAGTGCGTCGTGGAAAAAAATGGAATCGCGCACTTTACCTCGAGATGATGCTGTTTGCGTTGAAAGCACGAGAAGAAAATGGATATAAAAGGTAGAAGGATTTCGGATCGGCTAATCTATGCCTAACAGGTGTTTTCGTGTAAACGATGTTACGGAACCTCGAATATAACTTACCTACATACATTTATTTTTAATTCGAAAATTATTCGTTTAAGTATTTCTTTTTTTCTAATGGATCGTTAGGTTTATTTTTCTGTAAAATTTTTATCGTACCAGAAATGTCTCGCTTTCGTATTTTGCTTCATTTAAAATTTGAATTTAAGTGCCTAACCACTGTAATTTGTAATCACATTACAATTAATATTATCATTACAATGAAAGTAAATCGATACAAACGAAAGTAATTGAGAGAAATATAACGTTAGAAGGGTTAGAACAATACGGGTACATTTGACTTTCACTCTTTACCACACGATTCATTCATCTACATATTATTCGCAAGTTTATGTAGGTAAAGTGTCTTTGGATGTCGGCCTGTAGTGGTAAATAGCAGGTAGAGGAGTATTGTCGCATATTACAAAATAAACGATTTTGTTACGAATGCGCATAATAAAAAGAATTGCGGTAATGGCCCAATTGTCCCGGTCTGGTGATTTCATTCAGCATTTTCGCTTCCATTCACTACCAACGCTTGTATTTACCATCTTCGTTGCGTCATTTGATTAACTCCGATCGTCGTAAAATATCGATTTGCACCTAATTTTGTCACATTCATCGCTATTACTTTTTTTACGTTTGAAGGAAACAAAGAACCTCTAATACAATCATCGGCGTCGCTTTAAAGCGACCTGGCAATGTTAATTGCTCTTCTAATAACAGATAATGCGAGCTGAAACTTCCGCGCGGCCTTTTACCAATGCGTGCCAATTCCATTACTGATGGTGAGCGCCATATTTTTTATCAGTCACGTTCATCTGTAAGAACAACTGCGGCCGGTACTTAGAGAAAAAGAACATTCGTTTCTTTTGTAATTTAACGCGAAAAAAGCACCTTTCGTGAGTTTTTACGAAACAATACCCTTTATTAATAAGAACCGTGCAATTTGATATTATTTCATTGTTGGTTTAATCGAGTTAAAAGAACTGAAAAGCGCAAATTCGACTGTAAGTACTTCAATATTGCAACGTTCCTTTTTTATTGCTTATTAATTTATCAGTGTTAATATCGTACACCTGCGATTTTACGTTTGATTACAATCACTTTATTGTTCATTATTGCGAAACTAATTAACTATATTTTATTAATCTCATCAAACCCGCTGTACGAACAATAAGATCAAAAGCGTTTATTATTTGATGCTTGTAAATTAAAACAATGAAGCTTTCACTAGATTTGAATTTTAATTTATTTAAAAACGGTTTCGAAACGTTTTAGATCTTAGTTAATAACATCCAAACCGCTAATGAAATTTTACCGAATTAAAATAAAATATGCGTCAATAAAACCGTATGTTAGTTAACCATTGGGAAACCCGATTTTAATAAAATAATTACTGTAAATTATTTGATTTTATGTTAACAGAGAATCGAACTTAACCTTGTGTGCGCAAAGAACTTGCGAAATTTTGTTGAATAATTGTAGGTAATAAAAATATACTAAAACATAGGTAGATGTAGGTCACCTAAAATTAAAAATTATATAAAGAAATTTATTGGATAACTACTAAAATTTTGCCAGATTTGTTATCCAAATTTCACGCATTTTAAGATTTTTCTTTGGATATTCTTGGGTTAATGATTATTCCTATAATAAATGTTTTCTCTAAGGCCAAGTTCAAGTTGAACTAACATAGTTCACTATTTTACCTTGATGTCAATCGGGCGGCTGCATCTGATTTAATCGATTAATTTAAATAATAATTAGGAGAAAAATCCGATTATTTGCATACATTGTTTGTGCCCCAGCAGTAAAACTCGTCGTAAAAATAAAAATATACAACAGTGAATACATTGCGGGTAAACATCATCATTTTTCAACCAATTTTATATTATAATCATTTCCAAGCTGTAAAATTTTGTTTCACAAATAATTGTAATATAATCTAAGCTTATTCAATGATAGCTTGGCGTTTGCTTTTATAATAAAAACGTGATTTTTAATATGAAATCTCGCAATAAATAATGTCTAACCGCAAAATTACGTATACAACACAGTATTGGCGTAGCTTGGCTATTCAAATTAAAAATTTTTATCATACTCTATGAAAATTGTTTAGTCCATATCTGTAAAAAATTATTAGATTCGCACTAGAAAAATCAGGTTAAGGTTTTCAATGTCTGTTCACATCCAAATGCAGCGCTACTGCAACGGTGTAGAAAAAAAAACGCGTAATAAACTACTGATCGGATAAAAAAGCTTTCGTAACACAAACTTGTTTCGCTTCTTAAATTTGTACGAATTTGTTATTGTGAATATTTCAATTTTTTAACTGAAGACAATGTTACTTTTACGAGCCGAAGGAGTTGCTTTAATAGGTAATTAAGAAATGCGTTCAAATCGAATAATAGAAGAATTAATTTTGTAATGTTAATATTGAACAATGGTTGGTGTAAAGAGTAAATGCTGCTTATAAAGCAGCTATGTTGATTTGTCCTTGATATTCTAACCAACCCTTTGAATAGGTCACAGTCATGATAAAAGAGAATATAAATCGAGTACAAATGATTTCGCCATTTAGAATTCTAATTTCTATTCTTTATTAGTAGTCGCAAGTTAATCAAATATTGATCAACTCAAAAATACTCCGAGCGATAATAATATACGAGCCTTTTTCATGCGTTTCGAATTGCACGGAAAAATATTAATGGATTTTTTTATCGAAATATCTGTCAACTTGATAACTCCGGACATTGAAATTATTCGCCTTCATCGCGAGGCAATCTCTTAGCCCGAATAGTTCGTTATTAATTTCCGAGATAAATCCCATCTAAAAATATACGCACTCCCAATTGATAAGTGTTTATCGGTCGCTCATTTATCGCTTTGCCCGAATGGTGATCGAGCGACAAATTGGATTGGATAGGAAGAAAAATCGTGGAACCTTTTCTCGTCTCTTCGATTTATCTTGCGGTATCCGTTGGATGAAACGGCTCGGCGAAATCGAATCGAATGGAAATGAACGACGAAAAAGTGAGTTTTATTCAAAATATCGTACAAATAAAGCCGAATGACAAAAAAAATCGAGACACCTTGCCCGCTCGCCCAGTTGGCAATAGAAACAAGAACTAAATTATGTAATAAGACGTAGGTCGACGCTGGCAGTGGCGTAGTGTTGTAATCTAATTACCCTTTTTTGTTAATTAATAACATAACTGGTTTTGTAAATTAACTGTTTAAGTTGATAATTACTTCGATTGTTCAAGTAAATGGGCAATTATTTTTAACTCGACATACTAGGTGTTTCCGCAGTCCCTAATTTTAAACTTCTATTTTTACATTCGCTGTGTTTTGAAAATGTATTTACTTGAATTAAATAGGTGCTCGAATAATAATAAAGAAATAGTTGAAGAAGTCACGCGTTGCTGGTTAGTAAATTTTGATAGAGATAAATTTGCTAAACTTTTACTTTCATTTACAAATGCGAAATTGTAATATCGCTGCCAGAAATTGTTATGTTATGACTCTGGCATTTCTGTAAAGCATGAAATAGATTTGGATGGGTATGTAGTTTATTTGGCTACTAAAATAAAACGTTACTTTCTCATTTTTATCGCCAACAGCTGTAATGTAATTTTTAAATTTTATATTCATGTGTTTATTTTATTTGCAGGTAAGCCTGAATTGTATATTTGAAGAGAACTTAACATGGGTAAAGTATATTTCATTTATTTTTACACTATGAAGTATATTCAAATTAACGCTGGTAGGTACTGTATAATAGTTGTTAATTATTGTCCATAATTTATTTCTACTTGTTAAATCTTGAATGTAATTCGCTCCATAAATTTTAAATAAATCTAATTAACGTGACAGCAATAACAAGGAAATATATATATTTCTATTGAACTATTAATTCAAAATTAGCACTTATTTTAATTGCTTGAGAAATATAGTTGTAAATATGCAGTAAATTAAAAAATCCACAAATTCATCCGTTTATATCATGAGGGTTTTGTTTGTTACAAATTCGCTCTAAACTTTTTTAATTACAATCTTTTTTAATAACTCCGTTCGTTTTCTCGAAATCGTAAAAATTCTTATACTTTTTAATTACAACTAGCCCGTAATGCGGTTTTATTGGTCCGAGTAGCGCCCACATATAAAAAAAACCACAACAGAAAATATCGTGGGAAGAAAGCATCCCATAAACTGTTACATAAAAAACTGTAATTTTTGTTGATTAAAAATGAGATAACTTGATTACCTTTAGTGCCAAAAGAAGGTAGAAATTGCGATGAAAAGAACACGGAAGAGCATAAGTGTGTAGTTTGTTTCGAAAATATGCAAACTCAAAATTTCACAACTCGCTTAAAACATGTAGATAATTTTATTATAAAATTTTCACAAAAAGGTCTCAGTTCCGCAATTCATTAAGTTTATTAACAACGCATAAATTTCGCTAAACGACGATGACAACAGAACAAGCGCACAATTTCCAATTATCATTCTATTCGTTCGCCTTAATAATATTAACCAGCCGGTTGGGTTTTTGTAATAATTACTAAATCCACACACAGCACGCAGACATTGACAAACCAATTGGTCACCTACTTTCACTCTCCGTTTAATTCCGAACCTCAACCTATTTTATCGATACGAATCGAAACGCTCCGACTATATCACCATTGACTCGCTGTCGCTCGTAAAGGGGGCTCCGCCCCCTTTAAAAATTTTTTTTTTTTTTTTTCAAAAAAAAAAAAAAAATAACGCCGCCCATGGCGAAACACCCGCCGCTGGCCCGAACCGACGAAATCCATCGGCAACTTACCCGAACGATGGAAAAGCGACCACGATCCCCGCTCCTTCCGCGGCCGACCGGGAATTCCTTTCTACCGTACTCCGGTGCATCGACAAAGTTTTTTTGCTATAACTCCGAAACGGGTTAAGATATCGTTATCGGGTTTGTTTTGTTAGTTGCACGAAACTTGAATTAATAATTTTGAAAGAATACATTTTTTTCGAAAACCCGATAGTTTCCGAGTAAACGGAGTGTATTTAAAAAAAAATTTAATTTCGGCAAATTTTCATTTCCCTATAACTTGGTGACATATATTTTTGAAGAAACGCGATTTGCGTGGAAAAATGGCAAAAAAATCAAAGAATATACGGTGAAAGTTTGAAAAAAATCTGTAATGTAGTTTCGGAGATATAGGTCGAAAATGCCAAAAAAGTCGTAATTTTAACAAAAAATCCGGTTTTTCACCCGGAAGGAAACTTTTCCGGGTTTCGAAAAGTCGATATTTCGATAGATCTCGTCGAGTTACGTAGGATAGAATTTTTTTCCGATTTTTTCGCCCCCAAATAAAGCCGTAAAAAAAAAAACACGCCAATCAGTCAGTGAATGTCGGTTTCGGTTGTATAGTTATTGAGACTCGCTGTCGCTCGTAAAGGGGGCTCCGCCCCCTTTAAAAATTTTTTTTTTTTTTTCAAAAAAAAAAAAATCACGCCGCCCATGGCGAAACACCCGCCGCTGGCCCGAACGGACGAAATCCACCCGAGTAAGTACCCGAGCGATGGAAAAGCGACCACGATCCCCGCTCCTTCCGCGGCCGACCGGGAATTCCTTTCTACCGTACTCCGGTGCATCGACAAAGTTTTTTTGCTATAACTCCGAAACGGGTTAAGATATCGTTATCGGGTTTGTTTTGTTAGTTACACGAAACTTGAATTAATAATTTTGAAAGAATACATTTTTTTCGAAAACCCGATAGTTTCCGAGTAAACGGAGTGTATTTATAAAAAATTTTAATTTCGGCAAATTTTCATTTCCCTATAACTTGGTGAAATAGCATTTTGAAGAAATGGGATTTGCGTGGAAAAATGGCAAAAAAATCAAAGAATATACGGTGAAAGTTTGAAAAACATCGTTAGTGTAGTTTCGGAGATATAGGTCGAAAATGCCAAAAAAGTCGTAATTTTAACAAAAAATCCGGTTTTTCACCCGGAAGGAAACTTTTCCGGGTTTCGAAAAGTCGATATTTCGATAGATCTCGTCGAGTTACGTAGGATAGAATTTTTTTCCGATTTTTTCGCCCGCAAATAAAGCCGTAAAAAAAAAAACACGCCAATGAGTCAGTGAATGTCGGTTTCGGTTGTATAGTTGTAGAGACTCGCTGTCGCTCGTAAAGGGGGCTCCGCCCCCTTTAAAATTTTTTTTTTTTTTTTCAAAAAAAAAAAAAATACACGCCGCCCATGGCGAAACACCCGCCGCTGGCCCGAACGGACGAAATCCACCCGAGTAAGTACCCGAGCGACGGAAAAGCGACCACGATCCCCGCTCCTTCCGCGGCCGACCGGGAATTTTTTTCTACCGTACTCCGGTGCATCGACAAAGTTTTTTTGCTATAACTCCGAAACGGGTTAAGATATCGTTATCGGGTTTGTTTTGTTAGTTGCACGAAACTTGAATTAATAATTTTGAAAGAATACATTTTTTTCGAAAAACCGATAGTTTCCGAGTAAACGGAGTGTATTTATAAAAAATTTTAATTTCGGCAAATTTTCATTTCCCTATAACTTGGTGAAATAGCATTTTGAAGAAACGCGATTTGCGTGGAAAAATGGCAAAAAAATCAAAGAATATACGGTGAAAGTTTGAAAAACATCGTTAGTGTAGTTTCGGAGATATAGGTCGAAAATGCCAAAAAAGTCGTAATTTTAACAAAAAATCCGGTTTTTCACCCGGAAGGAAACTTTTCCGGGTTTCGAAAAGTCGATATTTCGATAGATCTCGTCGAGTTACGTAGGATAGAATTTTTTTCCGATTTTTTCGCCCCCAAATAAAGCCGTAAAAAAAAAAACACGCCAATGAGTCAGTGAATGTCGGTTTCGGTTGTATAGTTGTAGAGATTTACGTTCGTTTGGTTCATTATTACGTCCTATTACAATGATATTTCTCGTGATTGTTTGAGAAGTTGGCAATAATGTTGCGGTGTGCTCAAAAATTTGAGTTATCAATGTACCCAACGTGTAATATAGGTTATTTAGGCCCGAGGTTGGTAACAGCAGGTGTGCCACAGGACTCCGCTGTAGACCCGCTGTTGTATTTATTACACACCTATGATTATACCCACACAGCTGACAGAAAAAAAACCCGCTTTTGTCGGTGACACAAACGTGAGAATGAACAAGAAATGCGAGTCCGAAGAGGTAAATGGATAATCGAATTGGGAAACGGATTGCCTAGGTAAAACTACAGTTTTATCGGCGGAATCGCCGAAACTATCGTGAAACGGTATTAAAAACCAGCATCGCGACATTCGCGGGCTCCCTCCACACGGTCGCAGGCGCAACATGGAAAATATCAGTCAATTGTCGGCTATCGTTACGTCGACGTTCGCGGTCGTCGGGCCGAAAATTCGTCGAAAATAAAGTTATTTTTTAATTTGTTTTTAACCAGCTCGTCCGTATTTACGCCCCGGTTAGGTGGTATAAAAATCTCGAGATGGTGCGGTGATTATCCGGCGTTAATAGTGCAATGCTTGAGTGAATCGATTCGCTTTGCTTCAAATGTCGAATTTATTTCGGGTGAAAGATAGACGTAGAGTTTGTTCGGATTTTTCCCGACGTATTTATCTGGTAAACAAGGCGACGCAAACAAGCGCCGATTGAATGGAGGTTTCGAATCATGCGCTTTCGATTTTTCGCGAGGAAAATGTGCGGCGATGAATTGAAAATTGATACGGCTGGGTGATTGTTTGTGCAACAAATCACGAGTGAATCGCTATTTGGTTAATAATTGCATAAATTGGATCAAAATAATGTCGAATTAGTGTCGAATTGTTTACTAATTTCTGCTTCTACTCTGTATGCGCGGGTATTTTTATAAACTGTATCTCCGCCACTATTGTCGATAAAATGTCGTAAACAATCGTCATGAGGATTCTGTTGGCCTTCGGGTAGGTCAGTACAACGCGATATTTTTTTCAAACTCATGACAGTAGAACACGCTCTCGTCGGGCTGTGTTTCGAGAAGAAAACGGTTTTTATTAATTTTAGAATACCGACTAGAACGCGCATTAAGCCAATTAATATTAGTCCATTCGGTTCAGCCTTTAAAAATGCTCTTAAATTTTATTTATCGGTGCGCACTGTGTTGTAAATAACGCGCGTTGTCATTTTTTTAGCGACATCAAAAGGTTTTCCTTTGCTATTTAAAATGTGTTTTCTGTTTTTTATGTGCTTTCGATGACACATTTCGTGGGCATTAAATTTAAACGTTACCTCCGCCTGATTAAAAATAATAGATTCGCGTAGAACAAGCCGTATTAATTAATTAGTTTCCAATTTTTGCTTGAATATGAGCACGAAAATGACTCACCGGAACATTTGACTAAACAGCATGAAATTATTAATTGAAGTAATTTTTCATTGCCTACATTTGCCGATTGTTCGAAGACTTATTATTTCCGAGAGGGAATGGTTTCCTTTTGCAAAATTGTTTTGGCGAAGGCGAAGCTAAATTGCTTTGTTATTTCTTCAAAAGGGTTTTTTCATATTTTTTTTTTAGTTTCTACATCGTTATAGCCGTATAATTTTAGTTTCTGCTAAATTTACACAGTTAATTGTGGTTAATTTTAATTAGCAGCAAAAAGAGCAGCAGACAGATAAGAATAATTGAAGTGGTGTTAGGATTCGTGCAAGCGTTGCATTATTTTTTTATAATTTTCAACTGCACATCTTCGTTGCTTAGAATAATACGTGCATTAGTTTGTCGTTTTATTGTTCAGCCTTAACGGTGCAGTAGTTAACGAAATTTTCTCGTGTGGAGTTACCAGTTTTTAGGGCACTCGACAAAATGAAAACTTTAAAGTGTTAAAAGCTAAAAAACAGTGCAGCAATTTCGCCGTATACACAATTGTCTAAATTCCCGCATTCAAGCTGTTTCGTACGGACAATAGAGGATCGTTTGGCGAAGAAGTGGAGTTGTTCGGCGAGGATTTTTCGACGGCGGCGGCCGCCGAGGCGGTGTCCGACCGCCGCCTCTTGCTGGGCTCCCTCGATAGGGCCGATTACTTGCAATCGCCGACCGCCGCTGCCGCTCCCACTCATGTCGCACAAATGTCGATCGGACCGCTGGAAGACGCAGGGTGAGTCTAATGTGTTATACTAAAAGCCTGTCGCGATCGAATTGAATTTATCAATCAAAGTCGAATGCAGATCTGCCGTGATGGATACCGATGCTACATATTGTGTTTCTTAAAGTTCTGCTGGGTTAATATGGATTAATATGGATTAATTTTTAAATTAAATTGTATGTATAGAGAACTCTTTTTGTCACTTGGTAAGTGTTCGCGAAATTGACCTAGACACTAATGCTATCATTGCGATGTTATTAGAACGCGTGGAAAACAAAACGTTTATTGCGATGTTACGACGTATACTATTATACATATTATGAGGTGGAATAATCATTATAAGAAAGTCAATTTTAATGTTTTGTTAAATGCGTTTAAATCGTTACGAAATAATACTATTTACCGAAATTTTCGTTTATTAACCTCGTTAACTCCTCGCCAAATATACCTACTGCTGTAGGTTAATTATCACTTCATAACTTGTCTCATTCCCGCTTTTACTTTTACGTTGCTTTCTCGAAAATCAGTTATTTATATTAAACAATTGACAATTTCAACTTTTACTAAAAACAATCTCCACTTTGTGATAACCAATAAAAAATTTATTATCTAATATCGTTCAACAACACTTGAAGCTTAGTGTGCCATAATCGATGAAAAAAAAATCGCTATAAATCCACACTATACGGCTCAAGTTTCCAATATCCGTACAATTTTTATTATAGGTATCCACGTGGAATTGAAACAGTACGCGAACTACTCGTGAACTGGCCAACGACAACATAGGCAGTAGCACTAGCTGGAAAACAGTGTAACAAGCGAAGTTAAGCTATAAATTCTCGGTCGCTAATGTATGCATCTCGAACGTGCATACTTCATTAACACGTTGCTTGCTACAAACAAACGCGTTATTATTAAATTTTAATGTAATAGGACTTTGAGTAATGCGATGGACCCGAAACGAATGGGAGGGACCCGGTCTCTCTTCACCGGTGATAAAATAATTTAATACCGCTGCTCGATTCGAATTGATTAAAAAAATTCGATCTAATGAACGAAGTAGGTACATTTCGATTTGATGTATTAATCTAATTCTGTCGGTTTTAATTGGATTATCCCATCTGAGAAGAATGGAAGTAGTTTATAAGTATCGGATTAATTGAAGTTCGAGAGAAACGGAAGCCTATTAACAGTAGATTTCGAATGAAAGGTTCATTTACTCGAAGCGGCTTGATTAAAATCGAATCAATTAGAACATTGCGTGTGAACCTTGTCACATCGCTTTAAAAATGTTTATCCTAGAATTTCCTGCTAATCCTGCAAGTCCCATAGAGCAGATTTTTTAATCTTTACGATAAGAGATTATTACAAAAGGTGGTGTAATTGTTGATCTTCCCGTTGTGTACAGTATCTCGTTTATCTAGTAACAACGTAGTGGAAACAAGTCCGAACATGTGATACATGTTACATCCCGTTTGAAATGTAACCAGAAACTTTCGAAAGAAGAAATAAGCAAGCGTTGAAGTTTATCACTGAACAAAAACAACGACCGAAAAGTATAACAAATGAAAGAATGGAAGAAAATCCATGAAATCCGTTGTCAAGGGACAATGTGAGCGTTCTTTTTGTAACAATAAGGGGGACAATTCAACAGTTTTTTTTTGCGTCGTTCAAATATTACATGCCTAATTCAAAAATTTGATATCTTTATTATGTTCCGGTCAGAGTTCAAAATAATATTTGGCGAATAGTCGCGGTCCCGTCGATCGCGAAACGCTCCTATCTCACCGATTAGAATAAATTGCTATAATATTTGCGACATGACCCGCGCAACATGTTTATTTATAGATTTTTATGAGATTTTTAGCGAATAATACGCCATTATCCGTCTCCTTCTATGCCGTTCTATAAGCGTATATGTACGGCAAGTGCGTTAAACGATGTTCTATTACTATTACGTCACGATATTAAGAACACAATTTCGGACAATGAGATTAATGAGCACTCACGAGGCTAATTTGGGGCACCTATAAAAATCGGACGGAATTAAAATCGGCGTTAAAAAAGAAGCAACTGATTAAAATATTCGTAATGCTAAAAATCGATTTATAAACTCCGTTTGTGTGCGAGCGATAATTGTACTTAGACTTTTTTTGTAGAGAAACCTACTGTACATTTTCTCCTTTCAAATTTTTTGTCCGTCGATTAACAAATATTTATTTACGATTTAACAATACCTTATCAGATGTATTCGTTTAATAGAAGAATCCAACGGTGCGTGTTCCTATATTTAAATTAATTGTTGCCTCATAACCTAAAGGCCATTAATTACAAGAGAAATATTTGTTGGACCTTGTTAATACGTTGATATTGTGATTTCAGAAGCCATTAGCGTAGTTAACTTTTTTAACGCGGAAAATCTAAGAGAGTACGAAATGCACGCATACTACATAGTTTTGTTGCAAAAAATGATTTATTCGTAAAATCTGTCAATTGAAATTCATGTATTTATTAATTTATTAACTTGTTTTAGAAATGAAATATATATGCGTAACTAAAACCACTCCTTGGTAAAGCATTCCTTATGTATCGAATTGTAAGCACCCATAGTAGTATAATGATTGTAATTATTTTTCACTTATTGGTCTTTGATGATCGCATAAATTATACACGCATAATCATACCTAAGAGAGTCATTTTCATCTAGTCGCTGCATCTAGTAAATAAATATTAATTTATAGTCATTTTGCACTCTTTCCTCTTCTGGTGTGTATAATTTACTCGTATACTTAATAGCCCTCCTAGCCTTTGTTCTTAAAATTGTGATAAATATATTTCTATAAAGATTTTATATGCAATACCATTTCCTAGATATGATCGTTTGTGGGGGATTTTAGAACCTTACTGCGACATTTCTCAGAGCTTGTCCTATTTGTGTAGTGTATTGTAGTAATGCCATTTTCCGTTCGGACAAATCCGAAAAGATATCGGTATTAGGTATTTGCGTGCGCGATGAAAAGGAATGATTCTAATAAAACATTCCTGTAGATGTCTAAACAGATAAGGGAAAAAGTCGATCTATACCTATAGCAAGTAAACGTTGTAGAAAATAAGTTGATGTAAATTTAATGGTCCATGTTGAGTATCTATAATAACGCCAGGTCGTTCTTCGATTCTTTTCAATCGAAAAAGATAAACAGGAATTTAAATCGTTTTCGTTTGTAAACATATTTTTCCAACGCAGCTTCATTATAATTCATTAATATGGCAACGGCACCGATTCCTCGTATGTTAATTAGTAATTTTGCACAAAGAAATCCTTATTTATTGTGCATAATATAAAAAATGTTGGCTTCTTTTCACTTTTGGTGTGGAATTAATTATTAAGCAGTTATTTCGGCATCTGCCAACCTTGGGAAAATTCTTTTGGAGAAGTACGAATTATATTGCTCATTAGATACGGTAGGTTTAGTTTTTAAACGATTTTTCGTGGCAAAATTCCTAAATGCGGCAGCAGTTTGAATTTTTTTGTTTGCGAATTTTTGTTTGCTAATTGCTAATAATATTGATTTTTAATAAATATTCAAAACAAGTTAATTTTGAATTTTATAATTATGTAATACCAAATTGGCGCCTCGGTGAAAGCTAAAACGACCACTATTCGATACATAAAATTCAGCTTTAAACATTTTTTATTGTCGAATACTTCTGCAACCTATAATGGATATTATATTACAAAAGTATGTTAATGGACAGCAAAAGTAAAGGCGTGTAGTATTTATAATCCTTCACCATATATTTAAATGTTTACCTAGAAAATAAAGATTTTTTTAAATCGTAAATCATACTTTCTACTTCTCCATTGTGGTTTTTTGTTCATTTTTCAATTACCTATTACTCATGTTTTTTGACTGTTTTAATTAAATTTTAGGTAAATGAAGTAGTTTTGATGTAGCTGTAAATAAAATACTGTTTTTTATGAATTTTTTACCACAAAAATGCTCCTTTCATCTATTGATGCTGAATTTTTTTATACGAGTTCCCTCACAGGCGATGAATAAAATGTTTTTCATTATGGCCTTTTCGCCCGAACAGGTGCTAGTTTGTCTCAAACCCTCATTAATTGCCTGCCAAGGAAAGTCGTTCAAGAATGGACGAGGACACTGTAACAAACGACCTTGGATTGAAAATCAGTTACAGAAAGGACCTAATTGTCAATTGGCCTTTGCTAAAAGATTGCACTTCTATCACCTAATAAGGATGCTCCTTTATTCTCACTACAGCTTAATTAGAACTGGTGGTCATCATCAATGAAGTACGAATGACAATAAAATTAAAAATTCAGGTGCTTTATACACAGGACTACATTATTTGATTTCTAATTTATTAATTAATCAATTTACTCATCGTTATCGTTATCAAATATTTATTACATCAACATTGATGATTACAAGCTGAAGGGAAAAGAAATACACACATACAACAAGCAAACAATAACAACAGCTTGGAGTAGGGTTTTGTGCGAACATAGAGTTGGGACAATGTTATTATTTAAGTTATTTCACTCAAATTTTATCAGCAGAACCTTCGGACATTTCAAACATTGTTGGTTCATCTTAGAAGGTAAAACTTTGATAAGATAAATATTTTTTATAAAATAGATAACGTAAATGAAAGTGGATATTGTAATTAAATGAAGTCAAAATACAGTTTTATTCTACAATTGTACAATTTTTTTGTAGTTTCTTGGCCTAATAGGTGTAATATACGACTCATATTTCATAATTATCTATCGAATAAAGGCATTAATTTATCTCGTAACGAAAAAAAAAAAACATTCCTAAACGAACGAGCTAAGCAAATACCGAAGGATTAATGCGATATAAGGCTTTGCGAAGAACGATTTTATGTGTGCTGTACATACAACATAAATACTAAACTTAACAGGCTATTATTAGAAAATCTATCCTTTCTAATCCTCGTCGTTACATATGTTACCGTATTTACAATCGACTGCCACCTCTATGCGATGCGAACGACGTATCACACTGCCTTGGCCTTGGAGGCGGTGAGTGCACCCAATTCGCGATCGACTGTGTTCCCCCACTGAGCCCCCAGATGTCCCAGTGCCCCCCAAACGCTACTCGGACTCGGTCTCTATCCGTCATTGAGCAATGTTGTCTAGCATCGCGATTTTTTCAGCGGAAAGATAAACGCCGCGATGCAGTAGGCGTTTCAGCTCTTTTCCATGCACAATACATTTTATTCGAGCGAAAATTTCGATTCGATTTCGATGGCGATTTTTAAATAAAGCAAAAGTGCGTAATTTGTCATCGACGCCCATACGTTGTTGGCAGAGTGGGCCGAGTGGGCAGAGCGATCTCGGCGAAAGAAACGAAAACACATGACCGACCATATCGTCATGGTCGTTCCGCAGAGCCAACATTGACTGATTTGTATACTTTGCAAATTGATTTTCCTTATCTGTTAATACTCCGCGATGGCATATTGATGATCCGGCGAGTTGTTTATGAACGGTTTTCTTTTTATGCGTTCCTCTTCTTCGATCGATTGTTGCGCGTAAGCTGTGCCGGTACCATTTTTTCCGCGACTTTATTGCCGCGTCGAAACGAAGAAGTGCGAAGATAAATGATAGAAATGGTAATTTATCGGCTCTTTACCGACGGCTATATTTATCGATTTCATCTTACAATGCAAATTACCGGTGTACGATTTTTTTTTTCCACTTGCGTAAATTGTCACTTGTCGTCGCAACGCCCGGCTTTTCCGGCCGCCGTTTCGGAAACTTCCATCGGCTTTCTGGATGCTAATTAATTAGCAGCCTGCGAAATAAACGAGAAAAGTCCGCGGGACGTCATCGACACGAAAGGAGAAAGTCAACGGCAGGTATTTCAATTTAGCAAAAGGGGTTTTCGATTATAATATCGAAATGGAAAATTTTACCCCGAAACGCCGTTGGTATAATAACGTGCGTTATTAAACCGTTAGAGATGAACAAACGGCAGGGAAAGGAATGGTTGAGATGTTACGAAGGATGAAATTAATATCATCTTAATTTTTCACGTTTTTCAATGATTCCTACAAGTTAGGAGTTAATGAAACTGTTCAAAATAATTAAATAAATCGACAACACTTATAAAGTTCAAATAGGAAATTCAATTCAATCAGTTCACTACTGCACCATTATTGATTGAATATAGGAAATATTTATTTCGATAGGGTAGAAACTTTGCAGTTCCATAAATTTCGGTGATTTGAGACAGTTGACAAAAAAGGAAACAAATACAACCCACTAGTATCTCCTGTTACATGCATTTCGCGAATAAAATGGATGCTGTGATAGTATCAAACCGAGGCGCCGCGATGCCGGTTCAGTTTTCCTTGGCGGCGACGATTATGGCTCTTCTTTGTCCAATTTACCAGCGACGCCTCACGAACAGGATACTTTTATTAAAAATTTGAAATCATATCTTGCGTTATTAAAAACTACACCTTTAATTTCAAATTAACCCTATTAGTAGAAATTACATAGCTAATCTACACGTACGTTATTAGTGCTACTGATTTCGTGATGTATTCTCCATATTTCCAGCGTGGAAACGGCCTTATAAATGCTGGTATATAGACGAGCGGAAATTGCGTTGGAATAAAAACCGTTGAGACGTCTCTGTGTTTTGTGGCGACGTCACCGATGCTTCTCGTCTTGCCCGTTGCAATTTCGAGAGGAATTCGAGTTTGAAAAATCTCCTTTGCGAGAGCTGGAGCTGAGCCGTTGGTGCATCGTCGCATGACGCCAAATAATGGTCCGGTTGTCTGGATGCCGGGGCGGGCGAAGGGGGCGCGAAAATACGCGCTGCGTATTATGTTTCTTCATATTGAAAAATGCCTAAGTAATGAAAAAGTCCGTTTTATGGCGGAAATTCCCGCTTTTTAGTCTACTCGACAATTACCGAGCCGAATGCCGAGGAATGTTTTTCGCATGAAATCAACGTTTATAGAATATTTTACTATACTTTTTATTCCTATCAAATAACGAAAAAAGTATTGTCTTGTATGGAAAAATCACCCTGTAAGTTGACCCAGTCGAAATTACTCGTCTGGCTCGTGACAGGTGAGGGAGAAGATATCGCGCAGGGGCAATTATTAACCTCCCGAAGAACAAGTTGATTTATGTAGCGTCGATCCGAAATGAAGATGGATCATTCTGGATCGCTGTTTAGGCACAGTTGGGAGATGAGGATTCGTGGTTAACGTCAATACATCGTTTATCCAGGGCTCGAGATGAGAACTTATTATTTCGGAGAGGAAAATCAATTAGGTACCTTCTATAAGCTGTAATATCTAAATATCGAGGCGAACGGTATTTTCGATAGCTGAATTATTCGTTATGGATTAGTTGCCTCTGGTATCGAATTTATGAAATTTACTACGTAATATATTAATGAGTGCTAGTTTCGAGTTGTTCAATTTATTATTCCATTGAAAAGTTTTATTTTAACGGCTAAAAGTTTATTGGAAAAATATTGTGTTGTTAGCCATAAATACTATATCCTGAATGATTAAACGATATTATTTTGAGAAAAACAATTTTCTCCTCTCGCTATCCACTTAATGTTCAATTTAACTTCATTATACGATTTTATCAACGCAAGTGCGACACTATCGTCGAAGAAAATTAAATGAATAAAATATGGAAGTAATATCTCCGTTAATAAATTAAAATAAAAGTGAGGCAAAAACAGCACATGCCATACCCGTAACCTCGTTTCGAGATAACGACACTCTACGCCCGAAATGGGAAATTTCTTAGCGAAAAAAGACGTTCCGCCAATGTTAGAAAATTAGAGAGGTTTTTCGGTTTCCAGAATTTCGATTAAATCGATACAAGCGGGTTGGTTCGCACGCGTGCCAGAGTCATGTTGTTAGCTGTCGCAGCATTTCTGTCGGAAAATGAAGGAAATTAGCACCTATATTGGGCGATACAGTTTTCTATTCGCACTCCGGGAATCGACAATTCACTGTGTGATAAATTACAATTTGTTTTTTTTTTATGGAGAAATGGAAATTTCGAGAAAAACGCGTTTCTTGCGTTTCGTTTGAAGTTTAAATAGGGCCGATATTTTTCGGATTTGTCGCACCAAAAGTTTAAATTGGTGTTTTGGATGGGAGTTTATTTTTCGACCGGGTTCCCGAAAACTTTCCTCGAACTAAAATTTGTTGGTGGAAAATAAAATTTTTGGAGAAAACGTGACTGGAATAAATCTCTAATAATTGGATGAGCAAAAAAATATCTTTATTAAATACGCTACCTACAATACCTACGGGGTATTAATTAAAATACTTAACTATAGTTAATAAACGAGTAGGTATAGGAATTTTTTTCAAAGAAATAATTTTAAAAAGCACCACCGTAACGGCTGTGTTGTTAGAACATCCGTTTTTCTGCAATTTTTTTTTATTTTACATATTCATTATTATAAACGATATTTTCCAGATAATCAGATCATCGATAGAAACGAGTTCGCTTTTCTTTTTCTAGCGATCTCGAATTAAAAGCGATTACGCTACTCCCGGATCTTACGGGTCCGCAACGTTTCCTTTATCTAATTACGGTAGAAACATTGCTACAGTGGATACGCCGTTTCTAATTAGTATATATCTCCCGGCGCAAACCAAGGTTTCTGGATTTCCAGACCGAGCCGGGATTATCTCTAGCCGATGAAGATTAGAAGAGGGATAAGGAGAAGGTCCAAAAGTGATGCAGTTCCAATGAGTTCTTTAAAGCCCGGCTTATACATGTTTGTCTCTGTAATGGTCGATTTTCATTTCGAAATTAAATTGTTTCGTACGGTGTTCTTTGCGTAACCGCTCTTTTATTTTAAATTAAATAACGACCGAATGCCGATTCCGCCGTCGGATTTCTAGAATTGTTGTACACCTGCTTCCTAAGAAGTGTATTTTACATTGCAATTGTTGTAATTTCTTCAATTGCGGATGTTACGGATTAACTTTTGCTCGCCGTTCGATTCGCTTTGTACTTTTGTTTTACCTTCTAGCGTCGTTTCGTTAATTTCAATTGCAACGATAACACTAAATTTTATTAGTTCTCATATTTTCTTTCTTTTATTTCATTTCTAATATTGTCTACTTTTGTTTCAGGTATGTACAACATGTTGAAAATAATTTAAAGTAAGTCTGTTAAAAATTTAGCTGTGTACTCATTAAATTTCATGAAAATTATTTTATCTGGGAACATAATTATTAGCGATATACTCTTACCTACGTATAATAGGAAGAATATTGAATTTGTCCGTGCATCGTTTATTAGTAATAGTGGTCCAAGATAATTACAATTGCCTTTCTGTCTGAGGATGTACGTGTACCTTACTCATTGTCTCATAACTGTACTTAAATTATTACTGTAGGCAATGGAACACGCCCAACTTATTCCTCTTTTCGCGTACACGTGAGAATTTCTGTAATGTTGAAAAGGAATCGGTTCGTTAATGAAGCCAAAGCGGTTTTTAATACGTACGAATACGTAATTAGTCGGAGAATTTAGTTAGCTATCGTTTGTTAACCTAATTCGATTATTATTGTTGTTTTGCGTTGGGTCGTTGTAAATATGTTCGCGCGAAAATAGGAACGTGTGGCATTCGACCTAGAGAGTAAATTGGCTATTTTTCGCGCTATTCCCGGTTGTATATGCAGCAAATTATTCGTGCTTCTATTGTGATTTTCTTTGGGTCAAACGTCCTTGCTTTTACCTCAGGGACGGTGTGTTGTAACGCAATTTTCCTCATGTCTATTAGTAATTTGAAGATACGAAAAAATTACCTATAACCTACATAAAAATATAGCACGGTATTTTATCCGAACGTAGAGGAATAAAATAACGATGCGAAAATGACGGTGTTCATTCTCCTATGAAATAATTTACATTTGTTTGAACGCGACTTTCGACATAAAACCGAAACCATCTATGTCGAAGGTGCCGCCGCGCTTCGTGAAAATAGCGAACGATATCCATTCGGTGGTTTTTTTTTGTCTCGGTCGATCCATTCCTGTAAATGACAATACATCCGGCCACGCAATATCACGGTCGACGCGAACACGCTTAAATCCCATATACTCGAACCGTTCGTCCTTACCCCAGTTTAAATGATTGTTCATGTTCATGTCGGTCGTCCCCGAGCGATTGTCGCTCGACGACGACGACGTCCATTTCCATTTCTTGGGCTGCACTTAACTGCCCGGAATCGTGCCGAATCGCCCTTTGAGCAACCGAGAAATTAAATAAATTCTCTTTCCCTTGTCTAATAAAGGACTTCTGAGAAGTTTTTTTTTTCAATGCGAAAATAAGCGAATGTTTCTGGCGAAGATATTTTAAGCTTGGTTGTTTACGCGATGAAAAAATAATTCACCTGGTTAATTTTTATCGCAAAATATATATTTATTTCGCTTGGTTAGTGCTTGTGTTCAAACGAAAATGTCTCGTCTAGACTGCTTGTACTCTCGTTTTGATTGTTCGATTACACAAATAAAAGAGTCGTAAAATGAAACTAAATATATTCATCCTATTCACTATAGTATACAATGTTATACTTCCGTTTATGCTATTTTAGGAACTCCTTAACTTCATTATTCCGTATTGGTAGATATCGGAAAAATAATAAGGTGGTTATAAAAATTACAACAATAAAAATTTTAGGAGTTAATGGCACGTTCGATGACATTGAGACTGAATTATGATTCGTCATGAAATTGCTGTTTTCCAGTCATCGACATTGAAAAAAAATATTTCGCTAAATTTGTGCTCAATTTTCTCTTTGACTGCATATTAATTTTTAAATCACAATAACGTCCGGAATTATAATATAGTATTTTATATTGTGCAACGAGAACAACCCACGATAACATTTCCCAAAAGCACAATAGACCTATACTTTTTGAAAAATTTCGTGGGGTACACGGGCAGATAATTGATTAATTTTTTAGGTATATCTATATACGAATAAAAGTAATGACAATTAGAAAGGCGCTAATTATAAATTGCTTAATAGCCCCATGGCTAATGGAGTTTTATTGTCTTGTCAATTAATTGTAAGCGGTGAAATTTAAAGCGCTTTTCCCATCCCAATTAATTACTTAACAAGGAATTTTGCCCATTATATTTTATAATTTACATTCACACTAAAATATGTGTGTTTATTATTGAAACTTGCAAAGCTTATCTCGTAAATTGTGCTCTCTCGCTGGACCATTAATGCACGTTAATAAATAAGTGTTTACACATTGATTTCACGATTTATTGAAATGTTTTTACTATTTAGTGTTGTAATTAACACTATCTTAACGTCGAATAATATTTTCTAAACGCCTATTTCGAATATCGAATATGAATCGAGAAAAGTTTTTACATGTAATTTACGAATTTTCATCGCACTTCTAAAGTAAACATGTTTTTCGAGAGTCTTGTGTATCCGAAACCTTACACGTTATTTTTTTCGTTATATCTTGTCTCTGTTGCTTATTTTCGAATAAAATTGGATTTTCCTTTTAGCTATATAGGAAAATTTAATATGAGGGTATAACACAATTGAGTAAGTTATAGGATACCTACCTTGTCGAAATGAGGAAATCATTTACGGCTTCGGAACCATAATACACAATACATCTAGCCTAACTTGGTAAATAAGGGGAGCGGATAATTGTTTTGGGATTTATTTTGTGCGGGACAAATAAACTTGCTTATTTTATCGATAGCCAATTCTGTTGGAAAAAAAAACATGATAATAAATTTATTTTCTGTCCGTTATTGCATTTTACCGTGATCCAAAAGCGTGTTTATTGAATCACAGAACAATAAACAAAATGTGCGCACAAAATTTACGGATTTAATAGTTCCCGTAATTATAAAAGAAACGTATGGCATTTTTTTATATTATTGCGATAGTTAAAATTTGGTAACTACTAAAATACTATATTACGTAATGCTTGTTAACGTACCGTAACCGTTACAAAAAATATACCTAACAATTAGCATAGCCGGAAAGAGACAAGAATCGTTTGAGTATTAAATCAGTCTTTATGCATTCATTTACCTATAATCAAGATCAATTTAAATTTGTATACGATTAATATTTGCAATACCGACCTAATAACGCATCTTCTAATTAATACACTTTGAATAAATGAGAAATAATGAGCAACAATGTTTCAACTGAACAGAACATCTTTTCGATGTCTTCTTCTATTTCGTTCCGAATTGATTGAGCCGTAATTTCCTCGGCATCCTAATCGATCTCCTATTTCAATGTAGCTGCACAAACAATAAGGTATATGACTAAGGGAAACGCGTGAGAAATCGATTTAGGTATTATTGTTTCCCGAACTCAAACTAATCGGTACTTAAATATCGGTAAACCTATCGATATGTCCAACCGTACGTAAGAATTTTAATCTCATGTCTCTGTTAATAAACCCGAAAATTATATCTCTAACCTACAAAATTACCGTGCGCTTAACTTATATTTAAGAAAAAAACAGGTTTTCGTTCACCAAAAATCTCGTTTAATTTCGGCCCAACCTCAAAAACCGCTTTTATTTTCCGCATACATTTTAATCGAATTAACAAAATCAACGAAGCTACCTTTCCGATTTCGGAATTCCTTCATGAATGCGCCATCTGATCAGCAAAATGCAGTATGTTTGTCAACAAAAAGTATAAAGATTGTCCCAGAAATGGAAAAATCTCTCTACCGCTGCTTGCGTAATCTGCAAGAAACTTTTGCGAAAGAAAATGTATATTTTTGGAGCAGGGAAAAAATTTAATGAACTTTACGAAATTCAAAAAGCGACTATACCTACGCATTTTTCGCAGTCACCATAGCGTTAATTTTTCATTAAATTCTCGTCGACTGTCCCATTGTTTGGATTATTTTTACAAAGCGAAATTAGGAACACCAAATGCCGTAAACGGTTTTTATTTCACGGTTTAAGCGAGTATTGTAAATACGGTGTAACCGCGAACCTTGATAAAGCCAAGGCGACCGCACTTTCACTTCCATTCCGTAAAACCATTTAAATTCTGCACAGGCGAATTTAATGCCGTTTCGTTTTTTTTTTCAACAAAATTTTAGCTCTCTAAAACTGTAGATACCAAATTGAGTGCGCTACTGTAAGTATCTGTTGATTGATTGATTATAAGAATGTTTTTACAGTATTGTTTGAGTTTGGTATCGATTACATTCCGGTATATAGAAAGATTCGTTGATAGCAAAAGTGCAGTATATTTGCCTATCCTCTAACAGGAAGCTTCTGCGATTTTCTTTGGACATTGTAAAGGAGGTGTAAAAGTACAAGTGCTCGAGCGTGACGAAGTAACTACACCTTTGACCCGACGAAAGATAGCATCGAAAGATAGGAATCTCTTCTGTGCCGTATCCGATGCACGTCTGGCGCTCTCGTTCTATACGATCTTTGATGTTTCATTTTTTTGCGTACGTTCGTCGAAAAAAAATGCGAAAATAACCGTTTTGCGCAATAGATGAATGCAATCTCAAGACAAAAATAAGTGCATTTGCTTATGAATCGACGAAAGGTCGTTTCAAACTTGACCTTGGCAATTTGTCGACTCCATGTGCACCGAAAACGAGTGGGAGGCTTGATTGTTTGTCAGACACATTTATTAAGACATTCGCAATCCGAAGGAGCATCTCGATTTCCGAAGGAAATGAAATGTTTCGCATGTATAAATTCTTTCTCATAAACTCGTTCCTTCGTGGACATTCCCACAGCACCCTGTACGATACGATTTTGCTCGATTAATTCGAGAGTGCTTTATACGAAAACTTTAAAGTCGCATAATTGTTTCGGATGTAAAAGGAATTACGGCCGCTTATTCGGTCGACTTTGGCTGAATTCCGTTTAATCGCACATGCCCAAATTTAACTTTGATCAATTTAGCTGGCGGGTTGGCAGAGGGAGGAGGAATCGAACGGACGACGTATCCGAATTCCTGACTTTCGGATTAATTACCGCACGAAGTTTGTTGTTAAACACGCGTAGGAAGCGAAGGGCGGCGAGTTTGGATGGTTTATTGACGTCTGTCGTGCCGTTGACACGAAAGGTGTAGGTACACAGTTTACGCTTAATTTAACAAAAAAAATGAGTATGTTCAATCCAACGTACAAATTTTGTATTACTGATTGGTTGCTGATATAAATGATTCATTTTGATTGGGTATAAATGTATCTATGAGGTAGATCATTGACTTTTAAGAACTTTGACTATGTAATCGATTCTCCTGGATAGATAAATGCTCTGTTTTGAAGATAATCGACTCTCTTAGTTTGTTAATTAATTATCTTGAATATAAATTACTTTTGACATCAGAAAATTAATTCTGCCAGGAATCTCAATATTAAATATACCAATGACTCATTTAGATTTGGTTAATCCTTTTAGGTAGATAATTGACTCTATTAAGGCGTTTGACTAAAAAATATTTGACTCTCCTGGATACATTTTTCTCCGAAGATAATTACACTCTTTTGGATGTTCCTTAGTTCGTTAATTAATTATCTGGAATTGATAAATTACTTCTTTGCCATCAGAAAAATATCCCTGCCAAGAATAGAATTATTGTACAATTGTACATTTTTCCTAACAGTAACTTAATAATGGCCCTGTATGGAACACGCCAGCAACGTCTTTAGTTCCGGTTAGGTAATTCCGCGTAATATTCTTTATTTTTTTTAATTGCCGTCTAATTTTATTGACGTGCTCGTAAGATAAATAATGACGGGTACATCTCTGTGTGATTATTCCTCGTTACTCGTTGCTATCGGCCATCTTATTAGTTTCTATTATGCCCCCGAGTTACGCTGAAAATGAAGTGTATTCGTAACGAATGTGCGGTCGATTAAGCACCGCCGCCGCCGCAGCGCCGCGTTTTGATGTTGTGCATATAAAACCTACCTACGGCTCCGTAATGCCGATATAATGGAGCCGTAATTGAAATTATCATTTCACTTCTTCGACGTAGTTTGTTGTAGGTAAAATGGATGGGACCTATTCGGGTCGTAATGCGGATTCACTGCCGCATGAAAGGTTGTCGTATTAGCCTTGTGGCTTGTTATTAATATTGGAATATAAGGGAAATTAGTGGTGCATTATGTAAGTTAACTACTGGATGGCATGAGGCTGTTGAATTATTGAGTATGCGATTTTTTCGAAACGGGTCGCTATTTTATGTAATAAATAATTTCATAAAGAAGTAAATATACTTGTAAATATACAACAACAACAACAAATATACTTAGATATAGGTTATTCAAGAAATATTTTCTCTATAATATCTGAATTATCTATAATTAGCCATCAATGACTTCTAATATTTTATATTTGTATTTTATTCTTCTATTTTTAATATAGGTATCCAAACGTTGTATATTATAAGATTTCGCTCGTGTGACCCAGATTTCCTAGATTAATAAAAAAAAAACATCCTGTTCGCGACAACTTTAAGGTTAATGTTAGGAAGACGAAACGCATAAAATTTTTATCGAGCAAATAAAAATTCGCTTCAAAAAAAAATTTTTTTCGATGGTATAATAAATTGGAATAATTTCAAAAGGTAGAAAAAATTGCGCGTTTTCCTTATTGGAGCCCCGACCTCGTGTGTGCGGCGGTCAACGCCCCAAAAAATCGCTGCGGTCGTCAATTTAAAATGTGTCATTTTTCTACCTACAAATATTTGAGTTGAGGTGACGCGAATCCACTTGTACACGACGTTTATTTCCAAATGAGCAATATCTCCGATGGTTTCCATTTCGTTTATAATGAGAATGACTTAACAAGTTTGTGCCAAAAGCAGATGCTATGCCAAATCGAAAAAAAGGAACGCGTTTTATTCAGTGTTGATGAAAAAATATTTTTCATCTTTTCGTTTTGCCGCGGATCGTTTATCAAAAGAGCAATAAAAAAATAATAGATTTGTTATTTTTAATAAATTATTTGGTTTATTAATTTCATTTTTTTTTCGTTGCAATATGAAAGAAATTATTAAGTTAAAAACGATGACTCTTCGTTCATCAATCTTTTTGCAACGGTTTAATTAATTTTAATTCAGTTTACCGGCCCAGAAAATTTACTTTCGAGACTTTGGAACGTTTCGTGTAAAAAAATCGCTATTGCATAAAATCAAGTTTGACTCCGTAATTTTTAACGACCGAATAATAAATTGCCGAGTAAAGAAGTAAATGATTTTCCTGCAAAAAATAAAAAGTATACTTCATAATGCGAATTTACGATTTTGCCGTTCTTTTGACTAACAAACAATCTCTTGCTCTTCGTTATCTTCATTAGTGCCGCAACAATTTACTTGGTAGATATCTCGAGCAGGATGAATGGCGGTTGATTAATTTTAATTTTCCGCATCTTCGCCTCGAATCAAATATCAAAAATATTCGTTGTTCATAATAACTTACGTACACTTTTTCTTCTCGTATATTAGGGGATCTTTGGTTAAATTGCTCTTTAAATACTAAAGCAAATAATTCGACTTTCTCTGAGCAAACGGTTTCACCTCCCGAAAAGCGTTTGTTACGCGATTCGAGTTTTTTATGTACTTTAATAAAGGAAAAATATGCCGAATTTTGAATAACAAGGTCGTTTTAGAAGATTAACGAAACAATAAAAGAGCAAAAAAAACGTAATTTATGAAATAAAAAAGTTTGTTTCCAAGTTTTATGCTCATGGGGTATTTTTACATTTGGGTAATACGAATACGAATGAATGACCCCATAACATTTTAATATTGGATTGTGTTTTATATAATACGAGTCCAATAATTAAGTAAGCAAATATTTAGCCATAAATGTAATTTATACCTTACACTCTGAGAGATTTTGATGATTATTTAATGCGACAGATGGATTCCTATACACTCCTCCTATAGCTTTATACTCTGCAAGAAAAATTCTTTTAATATACGCGGGTGAAAATTTCCCCGAATATAATTTTCGCAAATCCAATTTGCCTATACGTATTTATTTAACGGTATAATTAAACGATTCAACACTCGATTTACTCCTGTAGGTTAATACGTTTATAATCAACCGTTTGAATCTGAACGTACTTATCAGTACTTATTCGATCGGTTAACGGCTTAATCATCTAACGTTTTATCGGATTAATTAAACCCTCCCCCGGGCGGCCTTTGTACAAATCAGCGTAATATGCAAATCAATAATTAAGTTGTAAAATAATGGTTCGTGCAAAATCGGAAAGCTAATGATGTATATGCGCAAATCGTAAATTCTTCCATAAAAGATTAATAAACTCGATTGTATATGAATTTTAATGTTTAACGATGAATCGGTTATTGCGAAATTAAATGCAATATGACTGATTTGAATCTCAGATCTCTAGATAATATAAACCAATGGATAATGTTCCCTCTCGGGTTGAAAAAATTAAAAAACTTCGAAAACCTTGTAAGAGAGTTTCCGTTCAATCAATTGCCTTGGTGCCCGGTAAAAGAAGATTACGCGGAGAGAAAAAAACAAACCTTACAAAACGAAACGGATTTGTAATTCTAAAATGCCTTGACGACAGATAAAGTGCCTGACGATGTTTTTTTTTTGTTCGGGATTTTTTTGTTGCGACAAAAATAGCGACATTGAGTTATTCGTTACTTATTAAAAGAAAAAATACAGCGGCTCGCATTTCCGATAAACAAATATTGTAGTTATTTTGAGCTCTAAGCGCTAGTTTCGAAATTTATTAGAAAGGGAGGTCAAGGTGCGACTAAATTTACAAGGTTTTGTTAAAAATATCCATAAAAATCCATAAAATTTATGCAATGCACAATTTTTTTCACTTTGCGAAGTATCGTTTGCGTGCTGGCGTCGCGTCGTTCATCGATTGAAAACCTACAAAGTTGATCTAATTATTGGAAAACATTACATAATTTAATTTGTAAACAAGACTATATACAAAGCGAAGTGGTTTTAACGGCATCCTCTTTGAAAGAATAAAAACGCTTTTAACCCAAAGATGGAGATGAAATTAATACGAACAGACGTTGTTGATGATATTTAACGTCGTCGATATAGTAGCCCGTTTATTTACATAAGCGATACTAACTATACTAGACACCTTCTTGCATTTGAATATTAAAATACTGAGGCGGGATTATGGGCGATTCATGTATCTACCTGTAGTGTGTGCCTATCAATATGCGCGCGTGTGCGTCAAACGTTACGTAAAAATCGTGGTTGTGTATTGTAAAAAAAATTAAAATGACTTAATATGTCTTGTTTAATAATAATACAATGCAGCTTATGTGAACGTCGTCAATGAACGTTACATAATTAATCGTTAATGTTAGTAATGGTTAGGTCTAGTACTAGTAACGCTAGTATTTTAATTACGATATCAATAAAAATTAATGCACAAAGTCGATTAGTTTATTTATGCTAATTGATGTAAATGACTTCAATCTAGTAATAGTTATTACCAAATGAACTAACAGAACATGGTTATGGGATGAATCGATTATGCTGATATCTAATAATTTATAACGGCCATAAAAAGGTGAAAATTCAAATGGAAATCACTTAAAATATTTCAACTTTATACTTATTAAGTAGATACATTGTTTTCGAGCTTTTATCCGTTTCGTCATGGCGAAAAAGTAAACGGGAATTTAACCGGTACTTTATAATAGCCAATTGTCCGATCGGGTATGTTACTTTTAATATATACCTACAAGAATTTACGAAATTTAATTTAATAGTTGATTGTGTACAAACAATAGTGAATCACGAGCACGCGTATTTTCGAAAAGGAAATACAGGTAATTGTTATTCAAGGTAAAGTTGACATAATTCGAACACCATCATTGTCACTTACTGTTTCACCGCTAAACTTATCGCATTTAAACTTTTTCCTAATGTTTGAATAAACGAGCATTGTTATAATATCAGGGTCGTTTTCCTTAAAAAAACCTTTACTTTACTTAAAAAAAAAACTATTCATTCAGAATTTGGTGATGGATAATACTCGCCTGATTTATTATTGCAAATTAAACCGTTTGTAATTAGTCGAATTTTCCAATTTCATCCCCTTTGGAAAATGTTTGGATGATTATACGGTTCGTTCAATCTCATTTGAGTAATCTTGCCTGCCTCTTACAGGTGTTCTTTCCCTCGCTTTTTTTATTCATTCTAATTATACGTATACCTTTTGAAGAATGTACGCAATGAAAGATGTCCTTTTTCGAATAGATTAGGAAAGGACAGTATTTACATTTTTATGTGTTTTAACTGCCATTAGTATAATTAGAACGTTACCTATTAGATCAAGTTCGAATACGCGGAATCGGTATTTCAAATCCATATTTAAAACAGTCAGTAGATTGTTTAAAATACTTCCCTTGATGTTTTATGTGATTATTTTCTAATTACTACTGGGAATAACAACTTGATACTTGTAGAGATAGCTTGCTTAGCATAACAATAGAAAGTGACATTAAAAATTAAATATCTTGTTCTACCTCAACGTGTATCGCATCAGGCTCGAATAACGAGAGATCGTTGAGGTAAAATGGAAAAAATAATGATAATAATAGTTTATAATTACCGGCAAAAGTTTGAAATGCAAATGTTGCGTTACAAAATTCGTCCATTGTATTATGATTAATAGTCGTAATAATTATTGCAAGATACATTAAAGCGTGTCCATGATAAAATCTTTAATAATAACTTTATGAAATGTAACTCTAATGGCCACTTGAATCTTTTATAATCGAATTACTGTTATTACTCGGAGATACGTTGTAATTTTCTTTATTGTGTGTATCTCTTAATGATAACGTCTCCTTGAAATTGAACGTTCTTTGTCTTTTATGTTAATATTTCGTTTGGTGAATTTCAACGCGCGCCGGTACAAGAAGTATTAGCAAATTCGTTTGGGTACAGAGATTAGAGCGTAATAGTTTACGTTTTAACATTGAAACGTTAAATTTTCCCATAAGCGTTGTGAAACGGAGGAAAAAAATAAACCATTATTAACGCGAATGAATGCAGAAAATTTATGTATGGATGCATTTTCACTCGCCTTGTCCTAAATTTCGACATTTTATCATTTCGATAGTTGACAATTATTACAACAATAAAACCGAATATTACGGTTATTGATGAAATTACGATTTTTTTTGTTATACTGAAGTACAAAATAAACGAGGCAACTATTAATAAAATATAGAGTGCATTTAGCAAAGACAACGTTAACCTACAAATTTATAGCACATACAAAAATATGTTATTATCATTGCAGGAAATTCCATCAAATATTAAACACAGCACGTTAAATTTCCACCTGCAGGGTACAATTTCATGCTTAGATTTCTAGTAATCGATAAATTTATTAGAGAAGCATTTTTAAAGTTTTTCATAATTAATAATGAAATGGTATAATTTTCTTATTACTGAAAAGGGGTACGTGTCTCATACCCGCTCGGGTTTATTTATAGGAGGGTAGTTGAACTCTAAAACCAAGGACGTTTCGTATTTGTATCGATAATGGCTTAAATAATAAATGAAAAATTGCCTATTCAAAATTTATAATACCCACCTTAGTGTGGGAGTTTGATATATTGCTTATTTATGATTAATAACTGTCAATCAAATTAACGTCTATCTTGCATTTGTGACGTTTCTATTGATGTGAATCAATAGAAGGATTTTTCTTATTGTCATCAGTCGATTCGATTCTAATCGTCCTGTACTTACGCTTTTCTTAATTATTCTTCTTTTAAAAAGTTGAGTCGAGTACATCTTTCATTTTTATACTTTCGCTGTAGCGTTAAATCTTCTCGTAATATACCTACATCATTATGGTAAACTCGAAGTAGCGAGCTACATTTGGGCGAATTAATTCTAAGATGTTTTAATGCGATTACGGCTGACCCGGTTTTTAATAAAAGCGAGTGCGCTTTTGATCATCGCGAAAAATAATAACGTAAGAAGAACAAAAAAACTCGTTCTTTGCAACCCTTAACGATCCATAAATAAAAGTGTCGGATGTCGGTTAACCCCCTTTTTCTCACAATTTATACAGAAAGGAATCAGGTTCTGCGAAACTTGGCGAATCTCTTTCAAAATCCCCGTAGTGGTTCTTGATGTTGATTTAAAAGGGTTTTCGCAAAAATAACACTCGGACTTGTTTCGTGGGAATGTTATGCATTCTTCCGGGCATGTAAGTTCGAATGCTTTATTCGATACGTTTCGAAATTCAATGAAACATCTCTGGCGTACGTCGTTGGAAAATAACAACGAAAAATAGTATCTATCGCGATTTCAATTCACTCGACGAGAAAGGCATTAAATACAACAGGACAAAACGCGAACAAAGGAACAATAATCTCACCGGATTCTTTTTTAACGTTCGGTAATCTAACATTATCCGAGCGGGTGTATTAAATTTTTACGATGAGTCCGTAATAATTATCGTTCGGGCGATCAATTCTCGATCGTTACGTTCGTCGTAAATCTACAGAAAACGATCGACGATAAACTTTTCTATCATTTTAATTTTCTACGTCGACAATTTCGAAGAATAAATGACTAATTGTCTGGGCACGCGAAAATCCACCGCCCATTTCTGCTCCCAGAAACTTTTAAGGGAGTATCCACAAAAAGTTGAGAACCTATGAGGTAAAAATATTCTACATCTCTGTTTGATATATTTTAAAATTCTATTAAATATCTCTTCTTTCAGCTCGGATATTTTTTTTGATGCGAAATAAGTTGTTTGGTTCAAAATACATTTTTCTTTCAATTTCGACCTACGCGCGCTCCTTTCCTTTCGGCAATGAAGTCGGGCTAATTGCAATACTTGGAAATCTGTCGCGATTCGGACGATTAGTCATGTTAATAATACAAAGAAGGAGCGAAAATTTTAATCGATGATAGTAATTAGCAATTCTCGGATCGAAAAGGACTAAACGTTAGGTATTGAATTTGCGTCTAGACAATAGGTAATTTATATTTCTCGGAATGAAAATTGTTATAATTATAATATGGGTGATTGAACCGCTGTTGCATGTCGAAGGTAACGTGTGTTTTTTTCTCAATTGATCACTACAAATATTTTATTTACCTGCAATACAGTATAGATTTATTTACTGAATAAGCGCTTAAATTTGATGGTATTTTTCGATACAATTTTTCTTCTGTCGTTTAATCAACTTCAATTTCGACTCGGTGAAAGAAAAAAAAATCTCGTCGATTGGAAACTATTGAATCAAAAAATTGGAATCCTATTCATTCTCGTGCGCCGGCCGAACCGGCATCGAAATCAAATGCTACGTGTCCGCGTCAGTTGCAGGATGGCGTAAACAAAACAATCCATCGGGAATATCGAACGTCTGACGAACAGTAAGTTTCCAGTTAAACCCGCTTTCTCCCTCTCCCGACTTTTTTCACGCTTTCGCGAATCCTCCTCTCCCTCCCGGCTCAGTCTGATATTCGTTCAAAGGAAAGAGAGAGTGATAAGAACGGGTATGGTAAAATCGATACATTTACCTACGAGGTATGCAATTTCATGAATTATCCCTTACAATATACCTATCTAGACTAAAAAAAAAACAATCGTTCATTAAACTGTTTCGATTACAAAATTATCGATTAATTCTCGCAGGAGGAGCCGCACGTTTGCGTATTTACGCGATCAGTTTGCGAAGTATCCTTTTTCGGCTGGTGGATTCGAAAGGACTGAACGGGGAGACTGTTTAGTCGGGAGGCCCTTGGCGGTATCGCGTGCGATTCCCGCAGAGTCTGTTGACTCCGGGATTGATCACGTCGGGGGCGCCTGTTTCGCCGTACGCTCATCAAATATTTAGGAGCCGGGGGTCCTTGCCGGGAAAGTTCGCAGCACCGAAAATGATGGATTTCAGGAGTTACGAAATTATTTGACTGATTATGATGGAAGATGCTGAATTTTTTTTTGTCGGTTATTCGATTTTGTGTACGAGTAAAGAGCGCGTTTCGAATTTTCAAGTATCTATTAAAAAAAACGCTAAATTAATATTTTTTTCACTGTCACTCGGTTTTCACTTTGCGAAAGGAACATTTGTAGATGTGATATTAATATTATATGAAGCTACTTTATAGCGACTACGCTTTTATTGCATAATCAAAGAACTTTTAACTGCAAATGTAACATTATTTTACATTAAAATGTTGTCTACAATGTGACAATAATGCTTGTAGACGCTTACTTTCAAGTACCAAACTATTGCGCATCGTACTCTCACGTCTCCGGTCACTCCTGCCGCATTGTATGCATGTTTCAGAAGGCCTATGAAAAATTTAGAGTGCACCGGGATCAATTTGTTGTACGCTTTGCGGCCCGGCCGCCGTCTCAAATACTACGACGACGACATTATCGAGCGGGCAAGTTAGCTACGGCATCGTGGTGGTGGAGGCGGCGGCGGCGGCGGCGGCGTCGACAGCCGCGTCGTTGCCGGCCGTGAGGCAGGTTATGCGAAGGTCAAGGGTACTTTTCCTAGCTGTAGACTACGACGCACACAAACACCCCCGCCCTCTCGCCTATATGTATGTGCCCGATTATATCGGCACCGGTAGGTGAAAGTATTGTTTGTTTTTGATTAGGCGTAATTGAGAAAGTTGTTAAATTGATTAAAGCGTTTGTAGAGCACGTATATGAAGGGAATGCGCCCAATGTTAATTCCCTTTCGGGGAAGGTTTCCAACGAATTGTTGATTCGATTGTAATGGTTGTTGGTTATTTTAATGGGGAATTATATAAAATTTGGCGCAAAATTTCGTTGTGTTTTCCATAAGATTTGGGTTGTGTTTTGTTACATGTAAATTTCGGGTTAGGAATTTACGAGCCTTTTCGTAATTTACGATTGAATAGGTCCTGATTTATTTTAATTCACAATTATTTGCTTGGGCAATCTACGACGCAAATTCGTGTTTTGATTGCAAATTACAAAGGGCGCTAATTCTATACGTGAAATTTAATAAATCCGAACGCTTTAAATTCAATGAATAAACAACGAATTACTATTTACCTAATAATGTTGGCGGTTTTATACCCGTTTCCATAATTACATTTAATTAATCGAAATTGTGACGACACAATGAAACTGATCGCGATATTTTAATTAACAATTCAGTCGAGGAACTTGGCCGGGAAATCAGTGCCGTATCCTTTAAGCTTAATAAACATAAAATAAAAATAATCCAAAGGATACGCCAAGGCCGCGGCTTCCAAATATTACTTTTATGAGATCATTGTACTATGTATAAAACGAAAATAAATTTTCGCGGCGCGTGATTAGTTTTTTAATATATTTTATATTTTGGTTTTCGCGTACAAAGGCGGCTCTCGGTCGAGATTTCGATTTGCATTTTTATCTATCTAATCTTCCACGAAAATCGTTATTCTGTGCGAAACGTTAATATTTCTGTATACAGTGCGTTTTTGTTACGTTACTGCACACGGTTAATTCGATATGCAGTAATTAGTAACGGCGGAACGAATCACGTTATCTCGCTACTCATCGACGAGTGAATTACTAGCGTACACGCAAGCATCTCGACGTTTATCAGATGTTCCGTAACATATCGAGATTATCTCTATTTGTCCAGTCACAACATTTTAGCCGAACGTTGTAACGTTAAAATTTTACCCCTTTAATAAAACTACAAAAATAAAACGGTAAATATATATTTTTGTTACTTAGGTGGATGACTTGAACATCCGGGCACGCGGCTATACTCAGATGAGACGGGAGTGAGTCGAAATTAAATGATATTTAAATATAAAACGGGCGCCAGTTAAGTTGACCAAGTGCCCTTAACAATATAATCTTATATCAACTCCCAACTTAACAAGGAATTGATAGTACACACTTTTCGTAACTCTATAGGTATTTAATTTAATACAATAGCGAAAGAAATAATAGAATACAATACAAAAAAAAATTGAGAGAAAATTAAGAAATAGAAAGATAATTATTAAGAAATTCCAAACAGTACGAGATAGCAGTCACGGTATAAATCAAATTCGACTTACCGATGGTGATCCGGTCAACCGGATGGTTCAAAGTAAAACGAAGTTCTGCGAAGTCAATATACTATGGCGATACAGCTGGATCCTCCAATTGATCGATCAGTTGGGGTCCAGATCCAAAGGAATATCTATAATTCACAGAGTAATTACAAAACGGTAAAGGCGAGTCGAATTTTCGTTATTAACAAAAGAAAATTAATTAACTATCGTACTGAATTAAAATTTAACGATAATAAAATTGATACTATACGTGAAGATGAATTTAACAATAAGAAAAATGAAAGAAATTGAACTACGATGAATTAAATTTAAATAAATAATTGTAATAAAACTTCTCCGAAAATGGCGGACGGATCCCACGTGGTGAAGTTCCCAAGGTTCCTGGTGACGGTCTGGTTATCACATAAGAATCCAGATACTCGGGACAACAGGTGAACTTTGTCGAATCAACTATCGCAACTACAGGCGGTCAAAGTGACGCAGGAATCGGTCCCAGTCCAATCGGAAGACAGTTAAATACAAATAACCTCACGGAAGATCCAAGAAAATACGGATTGGAAAATTCAACCCAAAGTAATAGTAGTAATCAAAATTAATCCTAAGAAACACACAATTAACGATTGCAACAGGAAGGAAGACAAGACTTACCCCTAGTGTTCTAAGTCGGGGATCGAAACGTGATTGATTTGGTCAAGAGGATATAGATCCCGAATAACGGATTTAACTCACGTTAACGCCAAAAATATACGGCAAATCAAATAGCACAAGGCTCCAAACAACTAACGAAGTTAAATATATTCAGACAGACCGTAGAAAATCCGAGATGTTTCCCGATTACTAAAAATGTAATACCACGAGTCTGTCTGCCTCAAAGACCAAAATCAAAATGGAACCAGCGGAACCACGGAACAACCTAAATAACCCTTTAGAAGTGTCAATTACTCAGAACACTAACTCGTCAAGAACACAAAGACAAATGTCAATAACAATAAACAGAAGAATTTATTGTTGGACAAACGAACGTACTCGTAGAATCATTAACCCTAGTTATTCCAAAAGGTAAACAAATCTTCAATACAATCAATTAGTGAATTTAAAATGTGTAAAGGAATTAATGATTATTGTGGGGAGATTTTAGAACGTTACAGACCCCCCTTACTTCAAGAAAATTCACCAGGTGAATTTTCACTAACGCTAGTTAGTAATCAGAGTAAGAAAATACACTTCAAACAAAAAAAATATCTACGCTCCAAAGTATAACACTTGTCAACCTCCTGTGCAAAAAAAAGATAATATAAAAGAAAATAGAAAATTCAACCAAGAGAGCAATTTAGACGTCAAGACTGAGATAACCACAAAAAATATACCCTCAAAATAAATTTTCCAACACTACACCCAAATTTTCAAGTCGAAACTTGGGACTTAAGACAACAAAAAAAATCATAGGCCTAAATCATGCGACTAAAAATGGAATCGGTCCAGATCCACGAAAGTACCGAGGAATCAAAGTCAACGAAAACAAACAAAACCAATCGTTCTGCAGTTTGCAGGTGCGATCTGAAAGGACAGCCAAGAGTCTCGTACTCACGTAACGTGGTCCCTAAGGCACGACTACTCCTGCTGAACTCACCTAACAATCCTGACAGAGCGAAGGAACACTAAAAGAAACCATCCATTCCACGGAACTTCAACGGACAATAAACACTAACTGCACCAACTCCAACCAAAAGTTAGTAAAAACGGCCAAAAGTGGCCAAGTTGAAGGGTTCTTACCTTCCCGCTGGATAATCCTCGGGTGATGGTATTCTCCTGCCCCCAATCACAGGGCACATTAAACCCAAATCAGCATTATAAAGTCAAATTCGAATACAAAAATAAGCATTTAAACCGATTACAGAACAAACAACTCTCTAAAACCCAACTAAGTACAAAGGATGGAATTGTAATAAGGTATAAACAGACTGTATCGTTTCTCCAAGTGTACGATAGCAAGAATCAAGCTCCTTGGTCTGACAGGGTAATATCCAAAAATATATCTAGGTATTGTTAACAACATCGGCCGGTTTCAGGTCTTTAATGTTCCAAATACCAACGTCGCATCCATTTTCGTCCATTAACAAGTACGTCCATGGTGATACTCGCTTCTTAATACGGAAAGGTCCAACCCAACGAGGTGCTAGTTTACTTGTGTAATACTGAGCAGCATCCGAAGACACATAATTTTTACGCCAGACGATTTGATTGGGTAACAACTCGACACATCGCCGACGCAAGTTATATATCCGCTCATTCTTCTTAGCTGCCTCATCTAAACGTTTACGGACATCCTTGAACAGCGCAATTAGTTCTTTCTGTCGCTCATCTGGATCAGGTTTCAACTGGGTGTTATAATCCATATCATTCCCTTTTTTGGACTCAAAATTTTTACCATTCAACACCATATGTCTCCCGAAGTTAACGAAATAAGGGGTTTGTTTAATCGTTTCGTTATAGGCCGTCCGGATTGCGCACGTCACTTTCGTTAGATTACTCTCCCACTTCCGGTGATCATTTGAAACATACATCGAAATCATCGTTTTTAAAGTCCGATTGTAACGTTCGGTAGGATTAGCTTGAGGGTGATAAAGCGCATTGTACCTTATAGCCACACCGTATTCTTCCATTAAATCCTTAAACAACTTCGAGGAATACTGCGGACCATTATCACACAAAATCAACCTAGGTACACCGAATAACAAAAATACTCCTTCCTCAAGTTTTTTCGATACAATCTTCGCTGTCGAAGAACGTAAGGGGAATGTAAGAGTAAACTTACTTAACAAATCAACGACAACCAAAATAAAACGATATCCAGAAGTCGATCGAGGTAGGGGTCCAATCAAGTCGGTTGCAATAATCTCCCACGGACGCAAAGCTCTCGGTTGAGGAGTCATCAATCCTTTTGGACCACTCTGTTCAGATTTATAAGCCGCACATACATGACACGCTCGTACAAATTTCGCCACGTCCGCTCGTAACTTGGGCCAAAAATACTGTTCACTCACTCTTTTAAAAGTCTTCAAAATTCCCATATGGCCAGCAGTAGGGGGTTCATGCATACGTACAAGTATACTACGTCGTTCGTTTTTGGGTACGACAAGTTTCCAGTTGTCATTCACGTCTCCAAGGGCTAGAAATCCCGTAGCAACATATTTATACAATCTATCATCGACTACTCTCCAATGTGAAAATTTCAGGGGATTTTGACGAACTCTTTGGATCATCGACTGATACCAACGATCTTGGTCTACGGAAACTACATCTACATCAGCGACGGGGATGGCACGTGAGAGTGTGTCCGGTACAACGTGGTCTTTACCTTTTCGGTGGATGATGGTAAAATCGAATTGTTGCAAACGTACGCACCAACGGGCTAATCTACCTGTGGGATCCTTCAGATTTTGTAACCAGACTAGCGAGTAGTGATCAGTAACTACGGTAAAGGGAACACCTTCTAGATATGGACGCAACTTTTCAATCGACCAAAGTACTGCTAAACACTCTCTCTCGGTGGTTGAGTAATTTCGCTCCTGTCTAGTCAAAGTACGGCTTAAATAACAAATAACTCTGTCTCCGTCAGGGTGACTTTGCAACAAAACGGCACCCAATCCATAACCAGACGCATCACACTGTAGGGTAAACGGCAAATCATAATCTGGACAACTTAGAACTGGCGCGCGAATCAAACACTGTTTAATCTTCTGAAACGCATTCTCACAATCGCTCGTCCATGTATACTTTCTACCTTTCCGTAGTAAAGCAGTTAGAGGAGAAACTAACGACGAAAAATCTGGAATAAACCTACGGTACCACGAAAAAGTACCCAACACTCCCCTCAACTCCTTCACATTCCCCGGGGCAGGTAACAACAACATGGCCTTAACCTTATCCGGATCAACATGTAAACCTGAAGCATCAACAACATAACCCAAATATTTCAAACGGGGGCGACAGAAATGACATTTATCCCAACTAACGGTGAGATTAGCGGCCTTAATTCGACGAAGGACTTCTTCTAAAACAGTCAGATGTTCCTCATAGGACTGAGTCACAATAACTACATCGTCTAGATAAGTAAAAACATGAGGTTCCAATTCGGGACCTAAAACGCTGTCTATTAAACGTTGCCAAGTGGCGGGAGCATTATGAAGACCAAACGGCATCCGGGTAAATTGGAATAAGCCACGACCAGGTACGGTAAATGCTGTAAATGGTCTAGATGACTCAGCAACCGGGACTTGCTAATAAGCAGAACGAATATCGAGGGTGGTCAAATATTGAGCCTTTCGCAACTTATCCAAGGTATTGGAGATATACGGTAACGGGTAACTATCTCTCTCAGTCACTGAATTCAACTTTCGAAAATCGACACAAAAACGATAAGAACCATCTTTCTTCTTCACTAATAATACAGGTGAACTCCACGGACTTTTAGACTTCTCGACCACACCCAATCGTAACATCTCATTCAATTCTTTATCAATATACGATTGCATCACGGGGGATACGGGGTAGTATCGTTGTTTAATCGGGGAAGCCTTACACACTATCACATGTTCAGCTACATTCGTACATCCTAGATCGGTTCCCATTAATTCTCTATATCGATTAACTAATTCGTCCAATCGTATCTGTTGTTCGCTATCTAATGTCATATCACCACTCACTCGTTCTACCGACATGACGGGAAAGGGTGTAGATGAAAATCGCCACTCATCGTGTCTAAGATCCGGAACGATGCCCATAATACGCCAAAAATCAGCACCCAAGATTAGAATATGTGGAACTTCTAATACGACCATGACCGAAATTACTCTCAACTGATCACGAATACAGAACGGTACCAAACATTCTCCCAAACTCTCACATAACTGACCATTCGCGACGCGACACTGTGATCTCTTACTCTCATCTAATTCGAGTCCTAAACGTCGTAATTGTTGCCAACCAGATGCTCCGACTATCGTACGGGAAGCACCAGAATCCAAAAGGCCTAATAATTCCAAACCCAAGACATTCACTCGCAGATAGGGTCTCTCATCCCCCTCAGCATGTTCGAGAATAAAATTAAGAACGTTAGTTATTTTGGTCCTGGACAATTCATCTTCACGCCCTTGTCGACCACTCATGGACGTGAGCCTCCGTTTCCCGACCCGCACTTGGGACAAGTCCTCACCGTAACGCCTTCTTTCTTGCACTTAAAACAATGTAACGGTCTACGGACTACACAACCTATTGCCCGATGACCTGGTTTCTTACACCGGAAACAAATGACCTGTTCATTCGATTTCGTAGCAGAGGCTGTCGCAAGCTCCGTCCTCGATACTTGGGGTTCATCTTCTACCTCAAGAAATGCTAAGTCCCTCTCTAAAATATTCGAACGTCTACTACCTGGTTCAACGTAACTATTAATCGCATCTCGCCTATCCTCCATTCGACGACAAACCGACCGTAATTCTTCAAGGGTAGACGGAAGCGGATCTCTCAACCTATCCTGGTAAAACGGGTGTAAATTCCGAAGTATAATAGATAACTTCACCTTCTCAGAAAGAGTACAATCTAGACGAGCAAAATAACTGTTCATCACCGCCAAATACACACCAATGGACTCAGAAGGGTGTTGAGTCCTTCTCCTAATTTCATCGAACAACAGATCGGTATGATACGCAGACTGATATTCACGCCCAAATTCGTTACGCAACTCATTCCATGTATTCACTCGTCGGCGAACATCCTTATAAAACTGGTAAGCCCTATCAGCAAAAAGGTCGAATCCAGAATCTAACAAAATTTCATCAGACACACCACGAGCAACTTTCAATTCTTCCACTCTCTCGAAAAAAGCTGTAATCGACATCGACTTCCCTGTACCAGTGAATTTTTCTAGATGCCATTTATGGGGGAGAACCGGTTTGACCGAAGAATTCGTCGGTCGCTGGGGTGTTGAAACATGAGATGACGCACATGCGTCTTGCAATCCGGCTTGGAATTCCTCATCGAGCCGACTCATAACCAACTCCAAAGCTACTGGTTCCGGTTTTTCTTCGGACTTCTCTACGGTACCAGACTTCCTGTGGAAGGTATTTAACAACGCTAACAAACGTGACAATAATTCCGCCTTTTTAGCCTCTTGTTCGACCGATTCACACTCCATTTGATCAATCCGATTCAGCGCATGGCTCAATTTAGTGGACAATTTCTGGGTTTCATTCACCATGGTACCACCTGTATACGAACCTAACAGAAAATCAATCTCGACACACTTCCTTTCTATGGCCGCTTCATCTTCCTCATAAGTAAACGGATATTTAGGGTATCGTACACTACTACCGGATTTCTCTAGTCTGAGGGCTGCCGAAAGAGTAGAACGCATTTCGTCAATTGTCCCAATTTGGACGCCTCGGAGTTGTAACTCCCAAATTAACTCATCCTTATCTAAACGATTCACCCACATTTTTCGGGACATGTTTAAAACCAGTGAAATTCACAACAATACCGATATAATTCAATAAATTTACAGCGCAAACAATTCCAGATAAGGGGTAGGATCAAGCCCCAAAAATCACGGTTCAATATATAATCAAATATTTCCAAAAAGTTCAAATATAAAACAATTCAAAATAGTATCAGCTAACCTAATAAAATAATAAATGTTCGGAATTTCTTATTCTTCTTATTTCTTTCGCATTTCGCCCCACGTTGGGCGCCAAAATGTAACGTTTAAAATTTTACCCCTTTAATAAAACTACAAAAATAAAACGGTAAATATATATTTTTGTTACTTAGGTGGATGACTTGAACATCCGGGCACGCGGCTATACTCAGATGAGACGGGAGTGAGTCGAAATTAAATGATATTTAAATATAAAACGGGCGCCAGTTAAGTTGACCAAGTGCCCTTAACAATATAATCTTATATCAACTCCCAACTTAACAAGGAATTGATAGTACACACTTTTCGTAACTCTATAGGTATTTAATTTAATACAATAGCGAAAGAAATAATAGAATACAATACAAAAAAAAATTGAGAGAAAATTAAGAAATAGAAAGATAATTATTAAGAAATTCCAAACAGTACGAGATAGCAGTCACGGTATAAATCAAATTCGACTTACCGATGGTGATCCGGTCAACCGGATGGTTCAAAGTAAAACGAAGTTCTGCGAAGTCAATATACTATGGCGATACAGCTGGATCCTCCAATTGATCGATCAGTTGGGGTCCAGATCCAAAGGAATATCTATAATTCACAGAGTAATTACAAAACGGTAAAGGCGAGTCGAATTTTCGTTATTAACAAAAGAAAATTAATTAACTATCGTACTGAATTAAAATTTAACGATAATAAAATTGATACTATACGTGAAGATGAATTTAACAATAAGAAAAATGAAAGAAATTGAACTACGATGAATTAAATTTAAATAAATAATTGTAATAAAACTTCTCCGAAAATGGCGGACGGATCCCACGTGGTGAAGTTCCCAAGGTTCCTGGTGACGGTCTGGTTATCACATAAGAATCCAGATACTCGGGACAACAGGTGAACTTTGTCGAATCAACTATCGCAACTACAGGCGGTCAAAGTGACGCAGGAATCGGTCCCAGTCCAATCGGAAGACAGTTAAATACAAATAACCTCACGGAAGATCCAAGAAAATACGGATTGGAAAATTCAACCCAAAGTAATAGTAGTAATCAAAATTAATCCTAAGAAACACACAATTAACGATTGCAACAGGAAGGAAGACAAGACTTACCCCTAGTGTTCTAAGTCGGGGATCGAAACGTGATTGATTTGGTCAAGAGGATATAGATCCCGAATAACGGATTTAACTCACGTTAACGCCAAAAATATACGGCAAATCAAATAGCACAAGGCTCCAAACAACTAACGAAGTTAAATATATTCAGACAGACCGTAGAAAATCCGAGATGTTTCCCGATTACTAAAAATGTAATACCACGAGTCTGTCTGCCTCAAAGACCAAAATCAAAATGGAACCAGCGGAACCACGGAACAACCTAAATAACCCTTTAGAAGTGTCAATTACTCAGAACACTAACTCGTCAAGAACACAAAGACAAATGTCAATAACAATAAACAGAAGAATTTATTGTTGGACAAACGAACGTACTCGTAGAATCATTAACCCTAGTTATTCCAAAAGGTAAACAAATCTTCAATACAATCAATTAGTGAATTTAAAATGTGTAAAGGAATTAATGATTATTGTGGGGAGATTTTAGAACGTTAGAACGTAAATGCGAAGATGGTCAAGAGTATGAGCATTTTCCGATATGCCCAAGAGACGGTTTTAAACAGTCATAAATAGTCGCTGTGACGCCGTTACTTACGTGCATTGCGTACGAATTGCCCCACGTTGCCAACTCGTTCGAACTTCAGAGATTTATGTAAAACAAAATTTGAGAAAAATCGTGTTCTATCATCAAACAAATTTTATGAAATATCAAAGAATATATTACAAATGAAACATTTAAATTACTGCTCCTAAACGATTGTATAAATATATCCAAATTAGGTAACGTGGCAACGTCGATAGAAACTAGAAGTATGGCTATTCGTACGAAGAAGTGAACAAATTTGCCATTAACCATTAGCATAGTGAGTTGGGAACCGTTATCTAAAGTATAGTAAGCCTACTGTGCGCCACTTGAAGATTGTAAATTTATAAGTGTGTTGTAGGTAAATGGGTCGTTTGTGTGTGTGCAAGTAAATGCGTACAAGGTGCGTTTCGTTCGATGAAACAGTAGGAATCGATTCGCTCCGAAATCGATACGTATTGAAAAAATAATTGGACTCGGCCATCGAATAAAAAAAATCTTCGTTAATTTATCATTGGAATTAATCGAATTTTCCCAGCGCTTGGAAGGAAGGCCATTGAAATGAAAATTGAATTTTCTCCACTTACCTTTAATTAAAGTTTATTTAACCGATCGATATTTTGGAAACAGTTACATATAAAAACGATATAAACGTTGCGTTCGAATTTTAGTGTAAATTCGCTTGCCGTTTATAGTAGAATTCGGAATCGATGATTTCATCGGCAATTACAATAATCGTTATGTAAACCTAATTTTGGTGGTGGTAATGGGCCGGTGTGATTTAAGAGGTGCGATTTTAATCATCACCTACGACGTAAAATCGCCGATGGCTATTTTTATTTCGTCTGTACGCCGTAAGAAATTACTTTAATTGTAGCCATAAAAACTAGTAATACATAGTTATGGCTATTTGATTGTGATTAATGGATGGATTTTTGTTGCTTTTTAAGTCGCAATAAAATTGGGAATCTGAATCATTTTAAAACTGTTATAATTTTTTTAACCAATCTTTGGTTGGTTTTCGAAGTGATTTTATATTGGTTTATAAAATAATATGTAGTTCTACCGTTTTTAGCACAGTTATTATTTAGAAATTATCTCAATATAATCTCAAATCATAAAATGTTACAATTTTAACCTATCTCTCAATAAATTTTAATTTCAACTAGTCGATTTCGTTTGAAAAGTGCTATTATACCTGTACTACTGAAGTCTTCCAGTGTTTTCCCATCCTCGATATGCCAATCATTTTAACACCTTAACAAATATCTACATTGTTGTTACTACAATCTAGGATTTTAAAATTTAGTAATTAAGGATACACATTTTGTATGTTAAATTTAAATATTTTCTGTATGTTGGAGATTTATTTAGCGAATTCATGTTTGTTTTTTAACGAAAAATTTGCTGTTTTTGTCTTCGCCATCTGCACAATTTAACATTAAATCATAGAAGACGTTTGATTATTAGTTATTTGTGCACAGTTTATTGACGTTAAATTCGCGGATTTCGGAAAGGAAGCAAAACTTCCGCGATATCAACACTTTGGATTTTTTCCGTTTCGCAACAATCCGCTTATTTGCAGTTCTGAAAACGCTATCTGGTGTATTATAACTATGCGATTTCCTGCAACAGTAGGTACCCGTACCCAGCACTTTTTTCCTAGATGTTGCATATAAAAAGTTTCGATTATTTAATGCATATCGATGATTCTGCGCGATTATGCGTGCAGTATTTTTCCTCGAATATGTATCGGAATTGTTTCGATATGTTTCTTGTTCTTTCGGTGCAAATGGGTGTTATATCGAGCGCTCCGGGTAAATACGAAATAAAAAGGGACACAAAAGAAATTATCCTTGAGTAAATAGCTAAAATAAATATTTATTGTAAAGCATTTTTCGTTGCCGCCGGCTATGCAAACATATTTAAGCGTGACGTTTCTGTGAATTTTACAATGCAAAAGCTTTTTGTTATTTATATTATTTACCTACTTTTCAGTGTATTCTTCGTATAGGTACGTGCATAATATGACTGACGTACATATCGGCTGAATATGCGATAATAAACAAAACCGAATTAGAATGTAATAATCGTTTCTATTATGTTACGTTGGTTCATTTTGACTTATTTCAACCTACGTTCCCGCAAAAGATAGTCATCAACATACAATGCGTATAGTCAAAGCGATTCGACTCGATCCTAGAATAACACATAACGGAACGTCGTGTCGATTATTAGTCACTTTTCCAGTCGGTAATCGCCGTTTTATTTTAATTCTTTTTCCGCCGGATACGATGTACATTCGTTTTCCGACGCATTTCCAAATTACTTTCTTTTTCTTCGACACTAATTTTCTCCTTCTTTTCAGGTAAGTCAAATGCGATGCGAACTAGACGGTTTTCCACGGTTATCGGGTAAGGTCTATCATTTCTAAATTCGTCTTGCCGTGTCGCAATCGGCAACGCTGTAATTTCCTTCGGCAGGACCGATTACTGAACCGGCCCAATGCTGCTACTGAAGCATACACGAAAGCGTCAGCGAACGTGACGTCACCGCTCAATAACTAAACTACTGTGCAGTCCGACTTTTCGATAAAGTAAAAGTAACTGTTTTTTTATTTAACAAACTCGATGTCGATGTGTCGGATTTGCATCGGCTTTTATTGGATAATTTCGTTACGTACGGGCGAAAATAACGTACACGGGGGAATTTTATTGGCGGAACATGTGCCGCTGACGGCCGTAAAACGACAATTTTATCGAAATAATTTTCCGCCGGCTCCGGTGAATGGCGGCGGAACCTCTATGAATGACGATGGAGATGGCGTTATCGATCTGTTGTCAATTTCATTTACATTGACTGTGTTGTTTTATTTAATACGTGGAATTTTTATTAAAACTCTCATTGAGAACATTTCATAGATTTATTCTTTTATTATTCAAAGAATAAAATTTAGTTATTCAAATTTTACAGGATTTTAAGATATTGTATTAAGTGTCTTGATAATATTACAATATTTGCGAGTTTCAGCACAAAGTTATGACCATTGCGGCCTAAAGGTTAATTAATTGGCAAATACGACAAAGCCAACTAACGAAGTTCTTTGTTTATTGAACAAATTAGCACTTTGTCAGATAGTGGGACCGTTATTTTTTTATCAAGAACAAAAAAAATACAATTTTAATGACTTTGAGCGATAATCGCATATAGGTCAAGACGAGCATTTAATATTTTAGGAAATGGTAATAAGCAGGTAATAAAAAAAAGAATGAATAAAGATAAATATTAAAGAGTTATCGCGAATTCAGGTCATGTGATTCACTATTGATATTGTTCGTTAGTGATAGGTAATGGAAATTAAGTTCATTGTGGAGGGAAGAGAAAAATCAGTGCTCGTAATTGTTGAAAAACATTCATTTGACGTGATGTAAATTAACGAAACGCCTGTAATATTAGTTCAATAAACCCCGCCGTTAAGAAAACGAAATGTTCAATCATCGTTACGTTTAGAACGATTCTCCTATGGTGATTCAACTCGGATGATGTATGTAGATTGCCATTCTTTTTGTATAACGATCGCCGTTGCTTCGCTGAACATAGATAAATTGTTAATCACTTTTCGAAATGCAAAACACCACAACAAAATACTAACCTATTCACCTTGTAACAAGCCGGTAAAAACTCGAATCGAAATAATTCCGTACACGCCCCGAAGATGTTATTCTCTAATAACAATATTCCATCTCGAAAATCCCGTACAAAAACACCGAAAGGTTGATATGATTTTTCGATAAATGCTAATATTATTGTGATCTTGGCGAGAAACGTGGTGTCATACTCGACACGAATGCGCAAAATGCAAACTTTTATGAGCATACACAATCCAACGGATGTCCTACTTCTGCGAAACGGCGATAATTGCACAGAAAATGACATTCTAAACGTTTAGATGTAGCGGTATAAGCTGAAGTACCTACACGTTGCTATCACTCCATTTCGGATTTAATTCCATAAAAATCGAGCTCGCGCAGCAAGCAAGAGGAGCAGCAGCACAAGTCGAGCTCGCGTAGCGAGTGAGACCTTTTTTTATTAGGTACTTCTAAAATTCTTAGTTTCTCTGGTGTTATTTCTTACGTCCATGTAGGTATGTATTACAGTAAAGCCGATTGCTTATTACCTGTAGAATTGTAACTGAGTGAAACGGCTTTGCCTGTGCGGTGTGACTTTTTGTTGGAAATTTTAATCGTAACTCGAATGCCTATTGTCGATAATATTATACGAGCGAACGTGTGATGGCTTAAAAATAAAATGGAAGCAAAGAAAATAGGTCTATTATTAATATTGCGGCTAACATAAATGACTGTTGTAGCGTTACCAACATCTCAAAAAATATATATGCTAATATAGATTAAGTAAGCAAAAATATATTTAGTAGGTACATTATAGCAACCTTTATCCTGACAGTAATAATAGGATTGCAGTAGCTTTGCGTTACTGTATAATTTTGTACTTTTTTCCATTATCTACATTACCTAGTATTTTTATATTTCTGTAAGTACGAACATTGAAAAACTGATTTGTTGAAGGAAAAAAACCGAAACCAATAACTCGTCTATTTGCCGTAGTTGGTCGGCCATTAAAATAGTTTCGCTTCAGGTTCGATTTTGATGTAACATTGACACACTAACATTGCGACGTTGCTGCGTCGGTTTCGGTTGCGAAATTTTTTACGCAATTCTGTTCCCGTCGAATGGCCATTATAAACTTTCTGATTCAGTAAATGACAATTCGGTATTTCCTGTTGGCGTTCTTTGAAAAATGACCGCCGCTCGATGGGCTATATTTATTATTTATTGTGTTGTCGTACATCTATTGTTGCTCAATCGCTGTTATTTTTGCGATATTAGCAGCGGTTACTTGTAATTTCTTGGCTACTTCTTTGGCAATTAGCATGTGAAATATATGGTAAAACGGGTTTGTTGCCATTTATAATTTTACCGTTTACTTACACAGTATAATGTTATTGTCATTTTTATCATGATGCCATAAATAAATTAGCATCAGTACCTGATTTAACAACGTAATTAATACTTTGTGTTTAATGGTGCCTTTTTTATCCTTTTTAATTACAATTTTTCGACGAGGTAAACATTACAAATAAGCCTTAATCTTTTCGGTTTGAGGTGAGTATCCTCACCAATTGATGTTATTGAACAAATTATATTTATTATAAGATAATTTAAAATAAAATATTGCACTTTTTATTCGGTTTTATTCCAAGTGATGGACTTATTAAAATAATCGTTGCTTCCTAATCGGAAAGATCGTTGCCTTGAGAATAAAGAATTCCCATTGAAAACAAAAATGCCAACCGTACAGATGAGGGTAACCCGCATATTCAACGTATACGTAATTTAATCGATGATAACTTGCAGCTAAATGCGTCTTATGGGAAGTACTGTTACGATTACCGTTCGCAAATAGAAGAAAATATAAACGATATGTAATAAATTTTAATAGGTGTAGAAAAATCGCCAAACTCCGCATAGTCCATGCGCAACTTATTTGCATTCGACGGCTGAAATTTATTACCCAACGCAAAATTACGTATAAAACGCGAATAGACTATATTAATAAAATTTTCCGTTGATTAAACGATATTATTATGAGCTAAGAGTCAAAAAACTTTCTTTATGCAAAATTAATTTGATCAAATTTGAACGAACACCGGTTATGGTTGGCAATTTTATCGTGCTGAAAACGTTTTCGTGCGTTAGTAATGAAAGTATTTTTTTATAGCGAACGAGCATGCATGGTAATGATATTGAAAATGGAAATTAATTTATTAATCACTATGGGGTTGATGTGCAATTCTACATCTGAATATCGCTCGCATAAAAATAATAATCGGTTTTTAATGTTTGCATATTTGCCTACTTTTATCCGTTTTGTGAATATAAATATAAATAATTATATAGCAGCGTCGAGCAATTACCCGTCGTATCAATTAAATATCGTTAAAGGAACGTAATGAAAATTAATGCAAATTAAAATAAAAATAATCAAAAACAAGGTGATCGACCCGAGGTAACGAATTTTTTTTTAGGAAAAATTGAGTTGTTTATTGTTAATTACATATGTTGACGCTTACAATATTGTTATTTCGTTGAATAAATATTTAATATAACGAATGAGTAAATAATTTAATCAACGACGAAAATTAGTAACGGTATTAAAAAAATTTCGAATATGTTTATGGTAAATTCGCCCTGAAGTTAGCTAAAAATTTTCCAAATTGACCAAAATAATTCTGAATATCTGTTAACCAATTAAATAATTCGAATAAGTGAATAATAGAATTTATTTAATTATGTTTGGAAACAAAGCACACCTCTATACACACTAGTAAACGAAATATTATGTTACGAATTGCGTCGAAAAAAAAAACGGAAAGGAAAAACTGTTTTACGAGGAGAATGACATTTTAGTAACAAACTAAAACCTGATTCATCTATTGTTTCCATAGTAACTAACTAGTAACCGAACACTTAAATATACTTTCGTTTGGTATTGCTGAATGAATATAATGCGAAAGTTCTTTGAACTTGCGAATAAAACTTGACCTCTCTGTATGACCGACAAATTCGTATAATTATATTAAATTTTTTTGCGCGTATTGAATTGTTAGACATATTTTTTTAGGTATAGGTACATCTGAGATTGCGCGCTTCAAAAATTATTCAATTACAAAATCTTACTATTTGAACGTCGTTATTGTTAATATTAAATCGCATGTGTTTTAAACCTGAATCTATCATTTTTTTTGTTCCAAATATGATAGTTAGTTCATTTATCACGAATAGTTATGAAGTAATTTTTCACATATGTCGACGACGTGTTTCGACGTGTTTCAAGGTTCACAGCTAAAAATTGGCAAAATAACTTCTGTTGTTTTTATTTTGGTTGTCAGGCGGAATTATGTTTAATTTTCGAAAGAACATCGCGTAATTTTTCTTGAAAAAATTCATTATAGCACTATTGTTAACTAAACATTTCAAATAGAACACAATGCGGGCGTTAAATTATACAAATTAATAATAATAGAAGAAAAATGAATCCAGGGTTTATGTAATAAATTTCCTCGAGTCTCCTAAACATTAAAATTTTCGATTTATGTAGGTATAGATGTTTCCTTTTCGCCTATACGCGCCCGTAGGGTTGTTGTTATTGTCTGTTAATGTTCCATCTAACATTATTAATCGTAAATTAAGCAATAAAATTATTATTCAACAGAGTGCCTTTCCTAAAATATATGGCTCTTTTATGAGCCGAGTCGGACGAATAAACTAGAATAAAATCGTCGCAAAAAATAACATCTAAGAAAATTAATGTAAAAAAATATTTATTGGACGATTTATTGTATATTAACGGTCTTTTGATGGCTCAAAACGATCAAAATAAGTAGTAATGTTATGGTATATGGATGTAGTAAGAAAATTTGTTCGATAAAAAAAAGCTAAGAAAAGATTGGTTTAATGTAAAAAAAATGTTTGTTCGATTTGATTCGTTTTTTTATCGACCGTATTCTCTAATTAACGTACCTACCTATTCCGGTGAATGTTTATACTATCACTTTGAAGAATTTCTATTTCGGTTTTCAATAATTATGGCAAACACCTGTTCGTGTACCGTTGTTCTTCTTATTGACGCACCGCACAAAAAAGTCCTTTTGTGCGCTCTTACGTTTTATTCTCAAGAATTCAGTTTCCTTTGAATTGTTCCACCGTACATTCAAAGGCGAATAGTAGGTACATCAGAAATATTCTATCAATCCGAATGATTCGTACACGCGAATTATGTTTTAGACGAAATACAGAAATTATCCGGCGACATGAGACAGCATATATGCTAATTAGACACCGCATATTTCCCATCTGTCTTTTCGATTTCCCATATCTTTATCCTGTACGCGTCCCACTTCCTGTTGTAGGAGATCTAAATAATATCGTGTTGGTTTCTTACTCTTGTTATTACGGAGCTATTCATGATCGTATATAAGCGAACACAGGGGCGTCGCGCGCGGGCTGTAATTAAATATTTATTCAGTTTTAATAACGGTTTTTGTGCGTAATGTTTAGTGATTATGAGAAAATGTAAGTATTGAATGATACGACTCTGTTTGCATATATACCAGATGTGCCGGTTCGAATCTGTTCGGATGGTTTGGTGATAAAAAAAAGAAACTTCTAAGACAGTAGATCGTTTGTCAAACGGAAAACTAACTGCGTTTTCATTTGTCTATTTCACTTTTTAAAATTACATTAATTATTTTCAAACATTGTCGATAATTGAGCTGTTAACCTAATGTGCTATTTTATAATGGTATATTTTATATTTTTGAAAAAAAAAAATGTTGTTAATTAGTTTTTTACTGTATTGAATTATAATATAGTCAATTAGTTTTAATTATTTAATGATCTTACGTGGTTGCTAGTTATGTTATTATTAGATGCTTCTATAATGTAATCAAATATTAAAGAGAAAGTAAGAAATAATAGATTTTTTATTCGGTTTTTTTAACAAGGATTGTACAAAATATATACTCTATTAGAATAAAATAAATAGTAATATACGAATTTTCGGATAGGGGCAAATATTCCTTAAAAAAAATCATGTCTTTGTCAAGGTATTGCCGATAATTGTGTCATCGAAATAACTCCATAACATTGAAGTGATGTCATTATTATAAAGAACGAAACAAAGGAGGTGATAATAAATTGAAATTCCTGCGAAAATCGAGGTATGCGCACACAAAGCGAAGTTCCTGAATGGTTAATCGTTCGAGCACTGGAGTTCGAGCACTAGTTTTGCCCATGTCGGTATAAATGCAATGTGCACTAATACACTTCCCGTACGTATTCTAATAAATCGAATTCCGAATTGGCAAATTTTCCATGAATACGTAACGACAAAAATCCCAAGTTTTGTTAAATTACCGAACATAAAAATGGAAACAACATTAAAAAAAATGGAAACAACATTCGAATCACGTATTTTCGGTACGAAAATTCGACACGCTTCGAACACGAGTTGTTTTATTTAAAAACGAAATCCCCAAATCCCATGCCGGTTTATAATGAACATCCAATCAAAAATGGCTCGTGTTCAAATTAAATCGAACACGGTAAATAAAATTATTTGTTTTGATGAAATTGTAAGGTACTAATTCAAATTGCGATAAGTAATGTAATAAAATGCATCGGCACGAATTCGATATCGACTATATTTTAATTATTTTGAATTATCAGATATTGAAATTTTAATTATAGTGAAACTAGCAAACTCTGTCTTCCTTCAACCCATTCGATTTTTCTCCATATTATTAACTATTGTAATTTATTTAAAAACTTTGTATCAAAATATCCATAAGTTTGTTGTTCGTTAACCATTCGTTAAAATAACCATGAAACTAATGTACTTTTAAATTGTTTAAATTGTATATACCCGTTTATTGCCAGGTAATTATATCAGTTTGTTGCGAAACTCGACGGTAGGTAGCTGGAGTTTTTTTTTTCACAAAAATAAAACTTTGGGAACTCCAGGTATAATTTCATCCAGTCCGACGCTGTTTCACGTCGAGTTCAAGACCCCTAACGATAAAAAAAACTCAAAAATAATTGCACTCCAGGAACCACTGCAATTGCCCAATGAAAAAAAAGTTCTTTGAACTTTCGACTAGCGAAATTGTTGACCTTTTGAGCGACACGATACACGATGTACGTTGAGTTCTTTTCGCACGGCCGTACTTTGTTAGATAAGAATGTCCAAGTTAGTTAGGTCTCAAATAAATAGGATGTGGATTTAGGATACGTTGATTATTCGATAAAACTAATATTCGAGTAATATTGAGTTTTACTATATTTGGTACTTATACACTAAAATATGAAGAGAAATTTCAGTGAAGTTTTTTTGTATCAAAAATCACTTGCCTACACTTGGGATTAAATAAGTGAGAAGCTTTTAGCCACGAATTGAACACTAATTGCATTCACTTTCTTGTTAAGTACCTATCGAGATTGTTCGGCCATATGAGAAATAAATTTCTATACTTTATTGAAATTTTTGCGATTGATTGGAAATTTTGCTATTGTTAACGAAAAATAATTGTTTTCTAATGTGACAAAGAAACGGGGAAATTGTGAATTTCGGTGAAAAGATTTTTGTTACATGAAAAATAAATTTTTAATTTTCCCCATAATTTATAGGAAACAAATTTAAATGAACACGGTTATTCAGTTTCTATTTAGCGATTATTCATTTCGATGTTTGAAGTTTGGAATTAGCTGAATAACAACTAACAATACGATACAGGTTTATTAATTGTTTTACGTTATTTTGAATGGTAATTATTAAGTTTAACGAACCTATCCGGAATCATTATATCGAACACAATAATGCAAATTGAGCATTATTAAGTTAAAAAAGTTGTTCGATACCGACTAAAATATTCCTGTTTTAGAATTACATTATAATTAATTGGTAATATTGTCGTTAAACATTGAGAAATTTCGGATTTTCCATTTTCAATTCGGATCGATAGTTTCGCGCATTTCGAAGCACCTGTAACCAAAACCCGCCGAATAGACGGTACGTATGCGAACATGAAAAACCACCTTACACTAAGGTCAGTACGATCACAAAAAAAATACTATTTTCGAATCAGCCTCGAAGTTTGTGCTTGGCGATCGTGCGTTTTCGCGTCTTCGGACTGCGTCACTTCGACCTACTAACCCCATTCGAGAACCTCGCGGCACGGCTGCCCACCACGTCGACTTTGCCATTGAGTCGCCGATGTTCGTGTCGAGAGCACGTCCCCGTGCACGAGCCGCGCGCCGCATATTTGGATTTTCCTTCAAAAAAATCGACTAACATTTTCTGCCCGTTCGACGGTTCGTTTTTTATTTTGTTTTTTCGGAATAAGGGGCGCTTTGTGCTGTGACTTGGGTGTCGAAAAAAAAAAAAAACCATCGCTACTTGTGATTGTGATATGTGCTGTGATATACGATGCGAGTAGATAGTTAAGAACTTGTGATCGGCTATATAGGATTATGCTGGTGGTTCTAGTCATATTTTGATTAAATACGGATCATGTTGGAACACAGTGCTATGTATCTCAACGTGACACCGCCGTACGAAGAGGATACTTCGTTTTTTCCGGATTTTTATACCACACGGTTAGTGATGTATCTGTATAAAAATTTTATATGGCGTGCGATGTCTTTGAATTTTGCTGGTGTTACTGCTGTCTTGGAACCTTGCCAACGTCCTCTCTCTAGCCGTGCGCGGATTTTACACGGTCTCTTTTGTTGCTTGTAGTAGATGAAACTCGTTTCTCTTGGAGCGGGACGATTAAAAACGTAATCTTGGCAATTCGATACGCAGTTTGTTTGATTGTTATCATAATATTTGACACACAAGCGACGCTTCGTTTTAGAACCGAAAAGAGAAAAAAACTCGATCCTTGGAATTTTTCAAATTTAAGCTAATGGGTTTCGGTGGAAATATTTTTTTTAATATTAATAATTTGGTGTAATTATTTTTTTAACGGGCGTTACTTGTCACGTTTGTTTTAAATTTAAAGAACGTCATTTACTTAATCGTGATACAAAAATTAAAAATATTTTTCCTTTACTTAGTGAAAAAATTCCATGTACAAAATTCTTGCGATGAAAGATATAAACAATACGGGATTTTTGACATATGAATTAAAAAAACGCAAAGTGTTGTCTGTTTAATTAAATTATTACTTTCACATTTTCATCTTGGTATTAATCAATATGTCATCAATGATTACTGTATAGACACTCAAATTATCGCCAGCATTTTTACATTTAAATTACATCATCGCAGCGAAATCTTGAAAAAGCTTTATAATGATTTACCTAACTATTAATTAGCTAAATGGTAATCCGCACCGAGTGTTTTTATTATAATTTTTGATATACTCTTATTTTGCAATTGGTCATTATAAAAAGCGGCGAAATTTTCTTTATAGTCATATTTATGTGACGGGAAAATTACGTTGTAATAACGTCGTTTTCGGAAATTCCCTAAAGCATCGCAAAAGATGCCGGTTGAAATTCGTTTATGTGATTTATATATTCGAATAAAAAAATACCGTGTAGAATCAAACAAACAGATGGAATTCTTTGATATATTAAAGTGTGTAAAAAAAGTTCGTTTCATATCGAAAATTATTGGAAATGTGATAAAAAGAATCTTCCTACATCAAAGTGTTCTTTATAAGATTCTAATAGAACCGTCTCGGAATGAAGCAATTTGCTGTATGGATTGCATTAATATTTTATTTTATACCTGATTGGTATTAAAAATTCATTAAAATTCCTTAAATGCTAAAGTTACGTCAGTATATCTATCGATGATGCGCGATGATTTCACAGAATCATCTAACAGCCTTAAAAATCAAGGGTAATACGCCGTTTCGTGTAATTTTCTTCAGCTGCTTCGACAAAAAAATATTTCCATTATCCCGGAACCGGTTTCTTCAATCGTTCTCCAACTGTCATACCAATAGGTACAAAATTCAATTTCGTTTCTTACACAAAAATGCAGTTATATTTAGTACGTTAAGAGGTGCATTCGACAAAATAGAAAGTGTTTTAAATTTATAGCACCGGCTCGCAATAAAATGTGTGTCAGATAATTATTATTATTTCCCGAAGGTACGGAATAACTGCCGAAACATCCTGAATTACAAATTGCCCGGTATTATTCCTAAAAGTTTGATTATCCATTCAGCCCGTCTCCATTTATTCATTACAATATTCAGCGTTTCGCAGTAGGCACGGTATTCTTTGCGTTTCGATTTGATTTATACATTTTTTCCTTGCTCGTTTATTGCGCCTCTCGCTGTTTGTATAATTGAGCGACTTCATTTCCATACATGAATTTCGTTGCTGAGCTGTTTCCAAACATCTTTTATTGGTAATTTGTCAACAACGTCAATTTAAATTCATTTCGGCTCTTGTATTATCCGTTTTGTTCGAGCATCGAATGAACAACGTATTACGAATTATTCTTCGTTTCGAAATCGAAATGAACAAGGAATTTAATCAACTACCCCTCGTTGTTTGTGTTCGATCAAAGCTCGCTCGAATCTACCAAGTTACTGTAAATATGTATCCAGTTAATATTGATAGCCCTGTTACTATTAGTAATTTTCATATAACGTAATGTAGATACTAATTGAATTTTGCTCGAGGACATCCGTTGAAATTTTTGGCCGGTTGAATAGTTTCCCTTTCGATTGGTTATTGCAAATGATCGAATGTGTATTGTTAAATTCGTTGTTTTAATGGAACGTTTCGATGCTTCCCGATCGTGATAAATATATTTTCAACAAACAAATATCGAGAATTACAATGTTAATGATCCGTTGTTTGCGGCACGCTGGTCGCACATGCCGGGATAGAGAGTTTATTGCGAAATTCGATTCGTAAAGTCCTTACTCGGCGTGAATTTTCGATTAATAAATCGAATAAATCGAACGACGTAAAATCGCGCTCGTTCGTGTACCAACTTAACTCGGTAGCTCTTTTTTCCCATTCTGTATCATTGGAAGCAATTATCTACGCCTCAATTTTTAATAAATCAGTGGGTTCTCGAGCAATGTTAAATTAGAAAAAAAAGGAGAGAATTCCGTTTGAAGTCGCTATAAAATATAAACGTAATGGAAACGCTGAGGAAGGATAATAGTCAATTAATAGCACATAGCTATATACTCGTATAACAGGGTGTATCTATCTATTTTTTAATAAATTGGATATCTATTGGTACCAACGAATGGTTTGTTGTTTAGAAAAAGAAAGTATTTTTTTAGATTGTCAATCATTTGTAACTTATTCAAATTATCGAAATTAGAAAACAAACGTTACTACATAATTCATGCGAAATAAAAATTAACGCAGACGAATGAAGATTGTAAAACGTACTGTTGATAAATGAAACCTATTACATGCGAAGAGAGAATATAGATATATACGCCTTATAGAAAGTCAATAGTATTACTGTAAAACCGGCTCTGGGTTATGTGTGTCAACTCAACCTTTATTGATATCTTCCGCTTATAAGGACAAAACTGAATCTTTGTATTTTTACGCAGAGACGGGCTCGAATGAAGTTGTAACAATATCCACGTTACGCTCGATTATCGAATAAATAACGGAAGTTATGTACTTACATATTTATGATCTGAAACATTATTGTGTTTTGACAAGAGTCGCAATAACATTTCAATTTTCTTTGTTATGTATATTTTCCGACGTTTGATTAAAATTCTTGTCGAGTCATACCTGTCGAGATTGTGCGAGTTTTCGACAAATTATCCTAACGATCTTGCTCAGTTTTAATTATTCGTCATCCGGCGATTTTTTTTTGGGAGATCATTAGGACGAATAAAACGCTAGAACACTTTCCGCTGTTTCCATGCGGACTACTCAACTATTTGGACCGTCTCCAAAATATTTCTAACGGACGTTGGTCCGTTTTTTTTATTATTATCAACGTCAATTTGCTGATTAGGAAGGATGTTTTTCAAAACATTTATAAAGTAACGACCGTCGACCTTCAGACAGATGGGGGAGTATTTTTTTTTAATTATAATCAAATTTTTTTTTGTGTTAAGGGCACGTTATGTTTGTAAATTGCGGCATTTATCTTATCGGAACTTGCCATATTCGAACGGAAGTTTAATAATTACGTTTCATATTAACGCGAATATTGGTTTGGTTTTGCTCGATAAATGTATATGTCTTAAGGTGAAACGAATTTTGTGTAATTACAGTTAAATTAAATTTCGTTTTCTACGCCGAAATTGGCGGTTTTACTCGGTAAAAACGAAGCCAATTGGATCATATTGAAACCGTTGATAGTTCCAGCGGTATTGTGAATTTTCTGTTTTAAACTTTTTGTTTATCGACTGTTAAGTGTCAAGAGTTTCGAGATAACCCACGCAAAATCGCTGTTATTTTAAAACTATTTATCAATAATTCTTCTTTAGAATTGTTCGCTTTACATGCAATAAAATACGCTCACATGCGGTTACTTAGTCGACAATTAATTAATTTTAAAGCGCTAAAGTTTCTTGCAATCGATCAGTTGGAATCATTCTGTATAAATATTTTGAATAATATTAATGAAGTATCATCGCTAGATAACCGTGAACATCTTGTAGATACTAATTTAGTTTTTTTGGTAAATTTAATTAGCAAGTATTAATTAGATTTAATTTAATCGCCATCAATCAATTAATCCGTTGTCAATAGATACTAGAGGTTTAATTCATTTCTCGTTAAAAATTTAGGATTGGCAATTCGGAATTGCCTACTCGAAAAACCGTAAAATAATGGAAAGCGACAATCTCTCGCACGCAAGCTCATTATACACATCAAGCGAACAAAAAAAAATGTTCGGTGTATTTTCGGATTGGTTTGCGTCACCGCTTCGAGTGTTTGTACGACTACTTGTTTCTTGTTTAATTGAACATATTGATATAGAGTGCATTAAACGATTTTTACTACACGTTCGTGTCTAGTGAAAGTTGATCTTTCATGCAAATTTATCGTTCGGAATCTCTTGTAACGGTTTAATTAATCAGATTACCGTTAAAAATTTGTCAACTTCTAACTAAATAGCGTATTGTTGGATTTTATTTACTGTCCTAATCACTGCGTGATAACGCTGTATAGCAGAGGAATTCAGAGTTTCGTTAAAAAGATCGTTGGATATAAAAGGGTTTTTTGATGGCGGATCCACGGAAGTGGTGCGATGTTGGCAACGCCGGTCGAAGTCACGAAACTCGTTAGACTAGTTTTATGCACTATAACCATGAATATGCAAGATATCCATTGGAAATAATTAACTCGAACACGAAAGTGCCTCGGAATATCGAATCGGTCCTGGCCACGACCGTTTCTTTGGTTTATTTATGCTCGCTTCACCAAAGCCGATAACAATACGACTAACCTAGTAAACGAAATTTTTACCGAGATGTTTCATTACATCATTCCTTGTTTCTCTAGGTACTAATCAAAATTGATTTTTATTTATAACTCATATTTCATACCCATAAGCACAGGAAGTATTAAAACTTCAATTACTTGTAGTTCTTTTATTACAACTCAAATCACGCCGAAATTACGAATTTTATTCGACCACATTTCGCCTTGCTTCCGGCCGTAACTAATTGTTTAAATCAATATAAGGAGGTGTTTTTTTTCTATTCTTTTGTGACTTGCAAATTATCAATTGTATTTCTAACGATCGCCTTGTATAAAGTTTTGTGATCGATCGAGCGAAATTTCAGTCGAAACAACTAAACGTTGTTAACCTTGACGGCACTAAATGAGGCTCGAAACCTAAGAGGTTACCGAAAAAAACTGTTGTGTAAATCTGTAGGCGAGGATACCTACGGTGAGCCTGTGTTTTCATCGGTTTTTTTCATCTTTCGATATCGAATTATTCTATGATCATTTGGTGTCAAAGTAAACAAAACTAATTCACACCCATTAGCCTATTATAATATGTTGTATAGGTGGATCTAAGTGTTTTGAATGGGTTTAATTACGCACAATAAACGAAAATTGTTAATTAATTAAGGTGTTTTTTTTAAAGAGGAATCGGTTATTAAAAACCGTCTAAAATTTTGTTTATCTAAATAGAAATAATCAGTTTAATTATTTTATTGCTGAAATAGAATGTATTAAATAAGTATATAATAAATAACTACATGGAAAGCATTTCAAAAATAATGATTTACACATGATGTTGCAATTTAATTGCGTTTATTAATTACTAACGGCACGTTGGTAATTGACTTTTTTTGCTATATTTCTTACGTAGCTCTGATTATTGGAGACACTTTAAGTACTTATTTTAACCACCCTGTTATTTTAAAAAGTATATAACTTAATGCCAATATAGGTAATTTGGTTTATAAGTAAAAAAATGTTCGATAATATGTAAGCGAAACGTAAAATTCACAATATTATTTTTTTATTGGCAAATCTATTAATACACATTAAAATTTTTACACGTGTAAAATTATTACTTATTAATATTTTACAGTGGACCTGATAATTGCAGGTGTCGTAAAAATATCGTTAAAAAAATTTAATGCACTTTAAAATGTACGTAAGCGGTTCTTAAAATTGAGCAATATTCAAATTAAATTTTCCAGAATCATCATCCACATTGGGTTTTTAAAACTTCCGTTATAACATTACTAACGTCAGACGTGTGATCGATTTTTTATCGATTTGAAAATTTACCCGCTTGTTGTTAAGCATTCAAAATAGTATTTATCAACTTCAAAAGTCCGTGCTAATGTAAAATTGTGTTATTCTAATTCGAAAAAGAAAATTGCCGGTTGTTACAATGGGTAAATAGCTAAATTGAGTACGGCTTGTGACCAAAGTGGGGAAAATGATGGGGTTGTCTGCACGTGTAATAACCAGCGTTTATACAAATTTAATTGTGCTCATAGATGAAAAGAGTCGGAACGTTAATTAAGTCTATCTTTAGATATTTGCAGGATTATGTAGCGTAACGGAGCTGCAACTGACGATAGCTTATATAAGATGAGTTGCAGGATTTTAACTACAATTTTTTTAATGTATGAAAACTTATTTGAAATCCATCAATCAGGGTTATCCCATAAAAAAGATTAATTTTACTTACTGGTGCTAATAAAAGTACTTGATTCACCCTGTTTTTAAACCGTTTAATTGAAAATTATGTAAGAAATGTTTATTTTCAAACTTTTATTTATTTATTTAACATTGCTTACAACAATCCTTATGGGATTTACATCGTTTATTTTGCTTTAATCCACAGAATCTCGTAAAACGCGCTACAATAATAGTTTTACTTGAAGCAAAATTCATGTTCGCCTTATAATTTCGAACAAAAAACAATTCAATTGTTGAATTCCTAATAATTATCCTCTGTATTTGTTATTTTTTAATAAAACGTTTTATCAATCCTCATATCTCATTTGCTTATTTATAGATATTAAGTAGAAACGTAAGATAAAAATGTTTTAATACAGCGAGGCTGTTTATACCCAGTATCGAATAATTTTTAACTCGTGCTGGTGTTTTAGTAATTTTTTGAATAATCGAATCGCTGGTAAATAGATTTTGAGAATTGTATGTTTTATTCAAGGTAAACTTTTGAATAATTAATAACAATCGAGTTCCATAAATCCCCTTCACTCTTAATGTTTATTAATTCGATGTTGATAAAACGGCATTTCTTGTGAAATCATCCCATTATATCTTTATTTATTTTCCTTTTTTTGATTTACATTTTCACTTATTGCGCAAATAAGTACACAGCACACTTCAAAATGATAAAATACATTTGATTATTACAAAAATTTTATTTTCTATTCAATTTATTCATCAAGTTTTGCCCGTATATCCGATGTAATAATTATAGCGTTAAATTGTTATAAATTCATTTTACGGCTCTATTTATTCTGTTATCACATCAACAAATGATTTACTATGTAACGGGCTCCTTTGCACATGCTACTCCAGTTATGAAAACCCAATAAAATGAAATTTCTAAATAATAATAAATGAGAACGAACACGTTTTAAGAATTCCGTTCGCAGACAATTTCACACGTACTATAAAAATTGCACCGTTAAATATAAAAAATAGAACTATACATTAACAAGCTAGAATCTGCTCTTGTGAATGTACATATTAAAGAAACCATCATTGTTATCATTTAAGTCAAGTACACACACACAGGCGTTGATAAGAAAGTTCAGTGATGTATCGAAAACGAGTCGGCAACGTTGCTATACAGCAAAAATCGAAAGTTATTTAAAAATAATGTACCTTGTATTAGTAGTTTTAAATCGAAATTGCTTCTAATTGCTTCGTTTAAAATTAATGCATGTAAAATGTTTATGCAAATTTCAATCTGTTAAAAAAATGTTTATTAATTAGATTTTTATAGCCTCTCTGAAATGTCTCAATCTTTTGCAGTTAAAAGTGGATAATTTGATGATAATTGTAGACAGATTTGCTGACTGGTAAAAATCTTTGTTTTGTTTGAACGTTTGGGGAAATTTAAATGTATAGGCGAAAAAAAAGAGCGAAAGTCTAATTACGAAGACACGTTTAGTATTCGTGAATGTGACGTGCTATTACAAAACGTTAAAAAAAACAGTTTCCGAATTAACTTTCTCCTGTTAAACAGTTCGAACATGCCAAAAAATGACTCCTAATTGCCGGTCTCCTAGTAGGCAGAGTACGAAATTCGATTTTGTTGGAAACTATTTTTGCTTTCGTTGACTGTGCGAAGTTAATGTGCCGAGAAGGAAGCTGCCCATCTGTAAAAATGCTAATTCCTTGGCGTAATTTGTGATTGTCGTAATTATCTATAGCGGATAATAATTAGTTTCAATTCCGATTTCGCTTTTGTGTAGTACTTGTTTTATTGCAAATTATTTATAGGTAACACGTAAGTTCGTTTACTTGAATGAAAAATCGAACAACGTTCGTGGACAAGTTTAACGTTCTCAAATAACTTTACTTTTAACGTTTTATCAATGTAATTTAAATAATTTGAATAATTTTTATTTTTAAGTTATTCCCGTTTCCAATTTTTATTGCCGACACGAGTTTTTATTCGAGTGTAAATTTATTTTTTATTTTTTTGTGAAAAATGTGTTTATTTGTGCTTGATTGCGACGCTTTGTGCGCATGTTTTTTTTGTTTGGTTCGAATTCAAAGTACAGCTTTTTTCGTACCTTTTATGCGTCGTCACAATAACGCATTATTCACTTTACGCCGGGGTTCCTTTGTAATTGGAGCCGAGAAGGGGATTCTAAATTTAATTTTCGAAGAATACGTGTTTCGTTCATAATTGATGTGTAGTGATTCGCGTGTATACCTTTGCAATACCTGATGCCAGGGCCGGCCGCAATTGTTTTTACGATATCTCTTTTAGCCAGAGACTCATTACTTATTCTTATAATAGAGTATTAGAATTTTTTGTGGGTTTGTTAAATATCAAAATTCAGTCTATACTAAATAAATTTTTTCATATAATTGTTGCATAAATTTTTCAAATTTTGGCGGAGTCACTTCGAATTTATGGCGTATTAAATTTGCGCCTAAAAAATCGGAATGCGTCTCTGCGTATAGTTTGCGAAATAAATCACAAAAATAAACAATTTCTCTTGTTCGCGCGTACAAATATTTCCAATTCAATTTCAGAGATCGTAAAACAACCGTTTGCACTTTTGCATGTCAATCAAACGCGAAATAAATGCGGCGAATAAAAAATAATTTATCGTTCAAGCCGAGTTTCGAAAGGTTACACAGTTGTGAGCGCATAATTTTTATAACTTAACTTCCTTCGGAGAGACCTCTTTTCTTTAGAAGCGTACCTACTTTAAATTAAGCCAGTACTTTTTTTTTTAAGTTGAGATTTTAATTATTGTGAACCCGACCCTGACTCGCGTAATTTACGTGTCTAGCTTCGGTCGAAGGGGGGGCGCAGAACTTGGCAATAGAGAATCCGCAAAGCGAAAGTCGAAAAAAAAACAACAAGAGGAATATCCCCCTCGCTTACAGCTGGTCGTGTCCCGTATTTATTGTAGCGCTCGGTGTTCCCCGACCTGCCTCAAATACTGTGGAAACTCGCTTCTTGGCGTAGGCGTGCAATAAACCAAGGACTCGACGTTGCCAAATTCCCGTCCGTCTGCTAATTGGTAATTTCCTCTATAGCCGCCCGTTCTCGCTAATTTCGAAGGCTAAAAACGCTCCCGTCCGAACCAGACGAGGATCTGTTTTATTTCGAGATTGTTTAGGAATCGAACAATAACACGAAATATCGTTGCGAATTTTAAATTCGATCCATTTTATTTTATAAACTGTTTGTTTGTTATTCGAGATCGTAAACCGGTGATAAAGTCGGTAAAAAAAATTTCCGAAATTTCGTCGGGTTGCATGGCAACGTCGCCTTTTCGAAACGTCGCGACGTCGATGCCGGCGCGTCCAAAGCGCCTGCGTCGACTGCCTGTTGCGTGACAACGCTCCGTCCCTCGACGTCGAGACGCCTTCTTGAAGCCGTCTCGCGACTCGCTCTCGTCGGCCCGGCCGAGTATTGATTGGCTCCCGGTACCGACGGCGACGATGCTTTCCAATTCTACACAGGGTGTTCAAGTTTTTCAAACTCCCACATATCTGAATTTTTTACCGATAAAATTCCCATTTCGATAAACATTCAAATTTGATAGCATTATAGCTTTTTTTAGTGTAAATGGGACCTCTACTAACATATTCATTGAACTAATAACGATTATTTTAATCCTAAATTTATAAAATAATCTACTACTCGGAGGACTATTTCAATTTTACCTTACTAAATGTATTAATGAAGAACCAGTAAAAGCGATAAAAAGAGTGCAACGAAAAAAAAAAAGTACTCTCAACAATGACGTATTCTCTTTGAATAACTGAATGTTACGTTACGCAACAATTTTCATAATAAATAATGAAATGAAATGTTCCACTCTTCTGCATTAAAAGATTCGGGTTAGTAGGTCGCTCGATAAGTTTAAACATTTGCTCGTTGTATTAAATAATTTCGACGTGATTTTCTCGGCCGTTTTCGTCGCGTGGTTAAAGCGATTTAGTAGATTATCGATACGAGTTTTTTTTTTTATTTTTTTTTTCATAATTGTAATTTAAATCGTTTGATTTCAGGCTTGGCCCATGCGACCTGCAGGACCCGGTTTGGGGTAAGATGAACTCCTTGACGGCCGGCGTCAATAAGAAAAGGAAAAAATCGGAGACAAAACCTCAAGCTCAAATGTAAGCATCTGCACAATCCTTATCTGTATGCAAATAATGAAACGTCCTCGTTGATAAAAAAAAATCGTTGTGTATAAATTAAAAAAACGTCATCGTTTTTTTTTCTTTCTCGTCAGAGTTTTTATTCTTTTCGAGAAATTGCCTCGCTTATATAAAAATAATCTCCTTCGGCGATAAACTTTCCAGCTCTAGTCTACAAAATAATCCGACCGTTTGATGCGCGCTGCATAAAAATGAAAAAAAGAATGTGCAAACACTAAGGAGATTCCGACTTGAAATATGTCGTATGCGGACGTATTCAGCGAAGACGAATACAATGCCTCCTAGAAGTTTTAGATATATCGTTGATATTGTTTGCAGTTAAAGTACTCGCTCGGGAAACGCAGGAGATCCTCTCTATATTCTCTGAATTCATCGTCGCTACGTTGCGCTCTCGCTGTAATCCTACTGCACGGATATTTTTTATACAGAAAAACGATAATTTTACTACATATTTTACATACTGGGAGTATCCGTTGAACGTGCAATAGCTATATAATTTAGTTTCTAAACGCCGATTTTATTTATACACGGCGTATTAATTGGATATTTTACTATTCTATTCAGAACGTACTGGAATATCTGATTGGAATATTTCGTTGATCTACTAGCACGCCTACCAGAATATAAACTCCATTATCGCATCGCCAAATGCAAACGTACGCTCTTCCAAAAGAATATTTATTTTTTCGTCGATATTATTGATTGTTTTAACAAGGCCATTACACAAGCCACATCAAACAATTAAGGATCATTGGTTGTCCAATGGAAAAACACTATTTTCACCTTCATCTATAACAAAGTTTCGACGAAAAACGTTGTATTTTATAGTCCGTTCGCTGAACTTACGCGGGTTTCGAATTCGATTATTTATTGCAAATGATCGTAAATGGTCAGTTTCTTTAAGAATTCGGGTCAATTGCACTAGTAACTAATTTGTCTAGTTCATATTTATCCAAGAAACAGGTAATATTTGGAGGTACCGGCGTTACAATTTCACTGTAAATTGTTAATCCGAAATCCGGGTAAGTTCAGTGAATGGACTATAGATATGTTTTTCATTACGCCTTAATATCATTATGGACGAATTTACGAATTGAAGAGTGCGAATTGCGACACAATTCGAGCCTAGTAACACGATAGTTTACATTCGTCGCGACTAGAAAGAAAAAAAATACACGCAACACACACACGTAAACGTGCCGATTCTGCATTTTTACGATACTGGTGACTTTTCAACTGTCACATATTGCAATAAAACGAAAACCTTCAGTGGTTTTCGCATTCGACGTGGAAGAAGATTAAACACCATTCGATCCGTTAACCATGTGATATTTATTACATTTTCCACATATTCCGAGTGTTTTGTATTGCGCGCGATCATTCGAATTCTCGGATTCTTATCATGACTCTGCACCAAAATATGTTAGTATTTCGAACTGTTATTTTTTCTTTTCCGATGGTTATTAAATGAAAGCGAAGGCGAATTTGAGCCGTAACGTATACCGACCGTTTTCAATTCCAGCAACAAATGCAACAATGAGAAACGTCGCCGTGAACAGGAGAATATCTACATAGAAGAACTGGCCGAGCTGATATCCGCCAATTTCGCGGACATGAGCTCGTTGTCGGTAAAACCCGATAAGTGCGCCATTCTTCAGGAAGCAGTTAACCAAATCAGGAGTATCAAACAGCAGGAAAACGCCACCCAATCGACCGACCCCGTCCAACAAGGGGAAGTCTCGTCCTCCAGGCCGACGATACTCTCCAACGACGTCTACGGGCCTCTGCTCCTGGAAGCGTTGGAGGGGTTCCTGTTCGTTGTCAACAACGAGGGAAAGGTTTGTAATTATTTTATTATCAAATTGTTCAAGAATCGCTCAAACCGGATTCGTTCCACAGGTGGAACATGTAACGGACAACGTTTCGACTTACATAAAATTCACGAAAGAAGATGTATTGGGCAAGAGCATTTACAATTTCATCCATCACGGTGACCACGCGAAGTTCCATTCGAACCTGCTCCCCATGACAATTGAGTGGGGTACGGAGCAGCAAGTCAACAAATCGAAATCGATCGATATACGGCTGCTGGTGAAGCCGCCCGACGATCTGGACGAAACGATCGAGGAGAAGCAGCAGCGGGTGAGCAGCTACGAATTGATGCATATATCGAGCACGCAGCTTCGCGATCACCTTTCGATATCCGAGGAAGACGGTAGTGATAGTGGACCGTGTCTGTTGTGCGTCGCGTCGAGGATCTCGCACAGGGACGCGAATTCGTGCAGCATCGAACAGTTTACCACTAAATTGGACACATCGGGTAAGGTTATTTGCGTGGACACTTCGGGTTTGCCGGATACGGTGGCGCAATACATTAAGGAACTGAAAAATCGGGCCATCAGGGATTTGGTGCCGCAGCAGGAAGTGCACAAAATTACCGCCCATTTGAGGGAGACTATTAATTCGGGACAATCGTCGAGCGCGATTTATAGGCTTCAAATCGGACCCGATAAGTTAGTACAAGTACAGACTAAATCGAAATTGTTCAAGACCAATCCCCATTCGAATTCTGATTTGGATTTTATTATGGCAACGCACTCCATCATTGGGTAAGTTATTTTATCGACATTTATATACTGATTTTTTTTTCAAAAAAAGTATTGACTACTGCAATCATTAATCCAGTATTTGGCACAAACCTTTCATCATTTTCTAAAGTGTTTTTCTCCCTATACACATTTTTCATTAGGAATATTTGAGGTAATTAACTCGAGACAGCTTAGCGGGATTCACTATCCCAAACGTCACTTCAATTTCACTCGGAACAACTTTGCAATGAACACGAGAGCAAATAAGACGTCTACAAGTACTCGTCTTTGCCATAATCTATAGCTAAATTTTTAAAATTCTACTCGGTTAGATAAATTTGCAAATGATAAACCACTACGGTTGTAAATAAGCAATATGCCGCGTTATTATTCGATTTATTATTTATAATTTGTGTTTATGAGACATGTACCTAGTTGGTTTAATTGTTGGACAAATAATAAATACTAGTTACATGTCTTGTAGTCAATAATAGTAAACAGTAGAGTGTTTATGGAATGCCGTTTGAAGGTCGAATGGATTTCTGGAAAATGATCCGTTAAAACTATAAATCAAACCGCTAATGGAGGCGCTAAATCGTTTCCGATAAAACTAATAAAAACTACATGTTTCTTATCTAGTAATTTTTCTCTGCGTAGCGATTCTTTGGCACAACCCAATAAAAAAGTGTCTATTCACGAGACATCGAAAAACCACCAAAAATTTTGACTTACTTTACTGCTACAAACTGTAATGTTGTTTTTAAACAAGTCGATGATACATTTCCGACTGTTTTGTTATGAAACACCCTGTATAAGTAAACGAAACGAAATTTTTACCGGCGGCATTCTTGGCAAGGACACTTCAAATCCCCGCTTTACTTTTATTTAGTATCGGAACGTTGTACGTTTCTCATAACATTGAAAAAAAAGCTAAGTCCATTGACATTAAGCGCACACTTACGTCAGTTCTAAAATTGTAGTTATATGCTCGGTTTTACTCATTTGATTTGTTTACGAATCGAAAGATTTCGAATACGTGTTATTATAAATTGCACACTCGATTTTCTTTCATCAAATTACCTACCGAGAATTCGTACGTGGAATGATTGCGGTTTCTCTTACCTCCTCGCTGGATTTTTTTTTTCATGTAAAACAAGATTAAAAACAAACAACTAACTCGACAAATTATCTGTACAGTTTTTCTAAATAAACCTATCTTAAACAACGCTGATATGCAGCTCTAATACGGCGAAGTTTAGCCATACACCGACTACATGGATAAATAACATTAAATTCGAATGTGATTCGTGCGAGGCGCGTTCGTCATCGAAGTTTCACATCCTAAAAGTGACGAGAGACGCCCGATAAAACTACCCATCCTCTTCGTCCTCTTATCTACGGGCTCACAATTCGTTATCTCGACGCGGCTCTCTCCAATATTTATCGCAAACTCATCGACGATTTTTCGACTCGGCAGTGCGACATTTTCGAATCGGCCAGCCCGCGGCCGTGCGATCGCGTCACCAACGCAAACGCCGCTCATCTACCCATCGAATCGAAGAAATATTAAGATTTTTTTTTTAATTGTGAAGCGTGTCGATAGGAGAGATCCGTTTCACGTTGCTCGAAATTTCGCGATAACCGAATTCCTTTCGTAAGACGATCGGTACTTGTGATTGAATAATTTTTTGATTCGGATATCACAACAAGTACGTACGTGCTTCGCGAGTGCTATAGTTGATCGGTAAGTTGAGGAGCCCTGGAGGAATTCGATTCGTATCAGTGGCTAGTTTCGAGTTAAGTTAGACGTCTTGTTAAGTATTTTTCGGATATTCGCGCTGGCACGTTGACGCCGATAAGTCATAACCGGGCGCTCGCGATGCGCCAACATTGAACTCGACATTGTACTTTATTAATTAATTAACGAGAGAAGAAGGGTCCGAAAGCCGAAACTCAATTAGAGAAACTTGTCATCTGTTTAGTCGGACGAGGTTTGTTTAATTTGGAACAGTTGTAAAGGTCGCAAATAATCCGCGCTGGTTCGGTTTTTTTTTGTTTCTTCTTTTACAAATCGCGCGCATTAAAATAAACTCGATGCGAATGTATTTTCGTCGCGAGTCTACCACTCAAGGATTTTCGGAAATTCGTAAGAAACGAGCAAATGGCGAGATTCGAAAGCGATCAATTTACAGCTTTAATTTTAGTTAACATGTCCTCACAAATGAGGAAGCAATCCTCAAGCAAATCCTTTACCAACGTACTTCCATATCTCCTTTTTAGCCATAACTGAAGTGATGATTGCGTTTCTAAACGATCGATTACATTATCGAAATCCTTTATTATATTTCTTTTTCCAGCGAAAACGATCTCGTAGGTCAAACGGATGCGAGCAACGCCAACAGCAACCCATCGAATACGGGAGTCGGGGGACCTTTGTTGCCCAACGTGGTGAACGGCAACCGCAACGGCGTGCCCCTAAGTTCGGCCAGCGAGAGCTTCGCCAACGCCCTATTGAACACCAGCACCACCTTCAGCACCTTCAATCTCGACAACGATTTCAACCTCGACATTTTCCCATCGTCCACGTTGGAATTGGAATCCAACAGTTGGCCCGAAGGTAAAACCCTTTCACTACTACTCTCCCGGTCCCCCCCGACTATAACAGTACGGGCGATTGCGACGAAATGTGCGATTAGTAAGGGCGCTTTGTGCTAATGTTCACTCATGCTGCCCGGTCATAAGTTATTTATAATAATGATCAATGAGTAATTTTTGCTTAATATGTTCTGATAATATTTTACACTTTATATAACATGTATTTAATATGCTCTGCTTTTTCTTGACACGTTCATTTACACTTAGTTATTAACTCAAAGGGCTTCTTCCACTTGAGTCTTCTTACTAGATCGTTATTGTCGAGGAACTGTATGCTCTATTCATATATTATTAGTAAGAGCGCTTTGAGCTAATATTAATATGCGGTTCTGCTGCTCTCTGACTATAATAGTACGGGCGATTAGAACGAAACATGTATCATTAGTACGGGCGCTTACAACGAAATACGTCCTAATAGTAAGGGTGCTAATGTTGGGAAATGTTACGACGACAGGTCGACCGGATTCGAGGACGAGCATAACGCCGACGCCGCGCCCGCCCAGCAACCCATCCTACAGCAATGCGCCCACCGTAGTGCAATCGTCGCCGTTCTCGTCGCAGCCGAGCCCGACGATGGCGAATCCGCCGACGCCGGTCTCGGGCAATCCGTACGGCGGCAACTTCTTCGGCTCGATGAACGAGCAAGGGTACTCGATGGGCGAGCAACAGCAACAACAACAGCAGCAACAACAGCAGCAGCAACAGCAGCAGCAGAAGGATACCAAAGCGAACGTCCTGGAGGACGGCGGCATGTCGATGGCCGATTCGAATAAGTTGAGGATATTGCTGACGCAACGGCAGAACGTCAACAGCGAGACGGACGACAAGACGAGAGATCCGATATTGACGGGCCTGCTGAACCAGAAGGACGAGGAGAGCTTGAGGAACGACAACAGGAGCAGTCCGAGGAGTTTGATGGGCCGGACGGGATCGATACCGGGCCCGTCGGATCCGCCGAAGAGTTCCTCTACTGCCGGGAACAATATGCTTAGAATTGTAAGTGATCCTTTATATACATGTTTATTAATTCCTAAACACTATATTAGTATTAAACGTTTGATACATGCCCTCGCGAGATGCCGCTGATTTTAAAGCGCTTTTTAAAACAGTTTTAGTGCACCCCATAAAATTTTAACGGCCGTTCGAATCTGACGTTATTTAGTCACGTTTCGTTTCTTCAAAGGCCTTTTCTTCTCGGAAACGCACCGACTAGGCGACTTACTCATATTTACATAGGGCCCTTTTCAACATATGCGGTAATAAAACGGCGAAAGGAGGAATAGACCGGTCGGTTATCCTCTCGGATAATTCGTCCCGGCGAAATTTTCGAGTTTGAACTAAAATGTGCATTTCGACCGCTTCTCCGCAATACAAATAAGTTTGTGTATAACAATTAAATTTCTTATCGGTCTTAATGTTATCGTTCGGTATTTATCATGCTTTAAGTAATACCTTGTGAACAGCATTTTTCAATTTCAATAACAAACATTGTTAAGTACAAATTGGTCACAAATATGTAAGACAATAATTCCTTTTTGTATCTGTAGAGGGTTTTTGAGGATGTTTCGTTGTCAATATTGGTAAATATTTGTTTTGTTTATGTGACGTTGAAATTTTTAATTGATTTTGCTGCCTTATCATTGAAAAGAACCTTTATCAGTTTATCTAACTCCTGTTTAAAAATTTAATTTCTCTACCACTCCTGATCGCGGTAATTATTGCTTTTTGCTAATGGATTATTATTAATTTCCAAATTACGGTTCGTAATAGCTCTAAGAAAATAAACTGACCAAAAAGCGAAGTTGCCATATCTGAAAAAAATTACTAAGATAAAGAAAATAAAATGTTATCACCTCCTCATTGGGTATCGAAAAAATGACTAAATAATGTTCTTTACAACACGTCTGCAGGTAATCGATAACTTCGATTTTCGATATATTATTTTACAAGTCTACAGCGCCCAATTAGTATATTTATTTATCGATACGATTAAAATTCATAATTGCACCTTCGACTAATTTATAATCGAAATCGAAAATAAAAAGAAAATACGTCTCGAAGAGTTAATTAGCGAAATTCACTCCGGTACATTTTAATCTTCGCATTCGTCGATAAGATTGCGGTACATGCAAAATTTTCAATTTGCGCTGATAAAGTTGTTGATTAGGACGCGGCAACGTCGCCTTTTCTACGCCTCGTCCCTCTCTCCGCTGCCTACTCAAATACAAATTTTATCAGATTTATTTTTATTTGCATTACTTTTACCAGTTGTCAGTACCTCCTCAAAAAGATAAGTCTTCCCGAGCGTTGTTCAAGAATTCTTTCGAGATATATTACGGTTTTTGGATTGGAGTGCTCGATGTATTTATTATTGGTTTGATTTGTGAATTGTAGGAATGTCATTATGGTGGTAAGAATTTGTGGTTTTCTCATTTCGATTGGAATTTAATCGGTAATGGTAATAACCTGCGCAATATTTAACCTGGTCAAACGTCAGTTATGCATCACGTTATTTTGTTTGATAAATAACTACTTTTGGACGAATTGAATTGATCGTTTATTTGTGATGTTTACGAACGATGCAATGCGATTATACCTAGATGTATTTTCGCTTTGATAATAATTTCTAGGCAAATTGGTGTATTTATCTAAAAATTCCTAAATTTGTTTGTGTTGTTACTCGTTAAATAATGAAAAATCCTATTAAATTTCGGCCCGCAAAATAAAATTTTTCCACGTAGAGTCCATTATCATCGAATATTCGATAATTTTACGAAAGAAAATGTTAATTCGACTTTACAGAAAAGAAATTCAAACGAATTTTAGTCACTTGTGAATAATAAAATTAACCGCAGCAATGTAATAACCAATCGTAATCATTAGTCGATACAGTAACGTTATTTTTGCGGTCTTCATTTTCGTGTACTCGCTACAAGTCTATCGATGTTGTCAAAAATTTTATCGTTTCACATTGAACTAATGTAACACGTGAAACAAACAAGGTAATGTTAGGTTAGTTACATTATGACGCTGTACATTATTATTCAATTCATTAAAGCATTTAATGGTCGTGTTGATTTTGAAATTAAATACAGTTTCGTATATTGTTTAGGTTGATGAATTTATTAACGAGTCAAAATATATTTGGGCGACAATAGGAAAAAATTTGGACGAGTAGAAAATTGAATTTTATTAGACGTGATTTTCATTTTTAATTTCGATTGCAAGATAAATTTGGTAGTACTAAAGTAAATTGTGATGAGTTATCGGGTTAAAAATACACTTTGAACGACGATTAACGACTATTAGCAAGAATCATTAATTCCATTTTATTATAATGTACATTCGTTTACTTTTATTTTTAATTTACACACGTCGCAACCTCTTATAGCCGTGTTCAATTCAAGTAAAACATAAAAATTAACTTAAAAGTTAGTTAACTGTTATACTATATATTTTTATGGTTAATTTACATTTTTTAAGGTGCATTCAACTCGATTTTTCTTTTGTTTATAATCGTTTTCATTATATTATTTTTCACTGAAACGACTTTAATTGCGGTCGTAAAAATTGCGGGTTTTATTATTGCAACCGTCAATGAAATGCAGTAAGCATGTGATAGAGGGATTGAATAACGAGGCGGTTACGAAAATGGATTTGATAAATGAAATCGGGCGCGTACGGAGTGTATAAATTTTCTCGAATTTTTCAGTTATTAAACAAGAGCGACGACGACGATTTGGAGTCGAGAGCGGGAGTGAAGAAGAAGAGCGAATTGTTGCAGCAACTGTTGAATCCCAGCCGGGACGGAGACGACGACAAGAAGAACGATCTTCAATGCAACAACGACGCTCAGTGCAAGGACGTTCTGATGAGAGTGTTAGGTTTTCCGCCGTCGCCGACGGACAAAAGCAGGAAAAGATCAATCGACGATAAGGACGATAATACCAATAGTAAACGAAGCACCGACGGTTCGCAGGTTGGTTTCATTAGAATTCGCTTCGTCTCCGCGCGATTATTATGAATTCGGTTCGTTTTAGGTATCGTCATCGGCCACGAAGAAAGGTAGTACGTTACGAGAACAAAACAAGATGTTGGCGATGTTGTTGGATAAACAAAATCCGACCCCGCAAACGATTCCGCCGATTCCTACCACAGTGATCACTGCCAAACCTTATGACTCACTGCCAAAGATCTCTGACCCTAACAAATCTATACAACTCGTTATGAATCAAAATTCAATGAACAACAGGATGGGAGTCAATAGGTACATTTATAATTTTTCGCTTATACTTTACCTTTCTACACTATCGTTCGCTGGCTGAATAGTCTCGTTAATGAAGGCCAAAAAAATAAAGAACGCGAAAAATGTCAAATGTCAGTAGATTGAGTAATTAACATTTGATGCTTTCAGAATGGCTGGTCGTCCATTTCAACAAACCGGAAACTACCTCAACGTTCTGTCCAATACTAATAATTCTAATAATAATATGCAACGCAACGATAGCCGCCAGATGAATCAGGTGAATTCGAATTGTTTCACGTCGCCCGCCACCTCGACCACCGACAACAACGCTCTGTGGGACAACAACATCCAGGCCTCGGATCCGCTGCTGTCGGAGCTCCTCGATCAAGTAAGTCTCGAAATCGTCGCTTTTTCGCTTGGAATTCGCCGGTTAAACCGACGGTGTTTCGATAGGTTATAGATTTCGTGCCGGACGAAATGAACATGCCCGACAACGTCGACGGACAGCAGAACAACAATTTCGCCCTCAGCGAAGCCGTCGCCATCAACAACATCCAGAAGGTGCTGATGCAGTGCGAGAGCGTTCTCAAAAGTCCCGGATCGCCTCCGATCACTTTATCGAGCAACACTCCTCCCGCGTATTCTTCGTCGAACGTAAGTATACGATGTAATTTAATGATATGCGTTAGTAGTAATGTGTTGTGTATGTATATGTGTAGCTGAATCAAAATTCCGCTGGCGTTTTTCCGCCGCCGCCGAACTATTCGCAAGCAAATAAATTTCAAAGGATGCAAATCCGCGGCTCGGCCGTCGGCGGTAATCAGCAATTTTCGAACGCCGCCCTGCAGCAATTGCAGAGGAAGCAGCTGTTGTACCAGCAGGAGCAGAAACGGCGTTTGCTAATGCAGCAGAAACAACAACATTTGTTGATACCGTCCAATGCCGCAGCTAACGCCAACGAAATATCCAATAACGTGAGTAACTCGTGTGCAATATGCGATAAATAAATGCGGGGTTTTATCATTTCGTCGTTTACAGATTAATTCTATACAGAGCATCGATAGCCTTTTGAATAACACGGTGGCGCCGAACGTGTCGTTGCAACGTTCGTCGAGCGTACCGAACGAGCCTCAGTTATCGCCGCCTTACGGTCAGACGTCCAGAGTGAGCAATCAACAGCCTTATTCGCCGCATTCGCAGCTGGGTTCGCCCGCCTTTCCGCAAACTACCTCCGTCGGCAATTACCAGAATTCCGGCGCCGGCATGTCGCCGCAGTCGCAATTCAACGCCCAATTGTCGCCGCGACAAGCCTATCCCCAAAGCAACGCCCAGAACGCGACGTGGCAACAGCAACAGTCCAGGATGCAGCAGAATCCGATGCTGAGCGCCCAGCTTACCGTAAGCCTTTTAATAATACCTTTTTTTTTCTTTCGTTACATCGTTACTAATGAGAGTTTCTTTTTTTTTTCTTGGTGATATTAGAGACCGCCTCAGCAACAGCAGAGGTCCATCAACAGTCCTGGATCGGTATCGAATAGGCATTCGCCCTACGGTACAAACGATCAATTTCCGCCGCCGAATTCTCCAAATTCGGCGTATAATAATCAGTACCTGAGACATCAGCGCGCGAACAGCGTGCCGAACGCGACGACGCAGCTGCCAGGTAAGGATTATTTTCGGCGATCGCCTCTTGGGTATTTCGTTTTTTGAGCCGCCGAAATTTTTCACCGAAATAAAAGGAACTTTTTGCGTATGTGCTCGACTTGACAGCGGCGTTCGGTTTATTTTGTGGAATTTTTCGGCGGGCTGTTGAGATTTTTTTACCAGAAATTGACACCGTTGAAATTTTTGAAGTTTGAACTTTTGTGCGAGTGTTCACGATTTTGTTGTTTTTTTTTTTAATTTTTCTAGAGTTGGTCGTGTTTGCAAAATTTGAAACTAGTTTTATTCTCACAAACGAAGGCGATAAGGCAAACCTACGTTTTGAGGATTGTATTGTTGCTACATAAATTGGTACTAAATTGACTGGGGGTCATATTACGAACCGAAAGATAAGGTACTAATAGTAACTAGTAATTTCTGTCAGTTATTCGGAACTTATCTGTAAGTTAGTAATAGGGTCCTAAATCAAGTAATCCTGTATTGATATTTATCCGTAAATTTAGAAATATTCAAAAGCCAGACACTTTGTTTTGTCAATAAAAAATGAGACATTTTAGATATATTTTGCGGATACTTCACAATATAACCGAGTACCAACTATATTAATGACTCTTTCTCTCTTTACCGAATAAGTTTGGCATGGTTTGAACTTGCTACCCATGCATTCGTAGGAAACAAATTTCTTAGAATATTAAAATTGTTACGATGATTACGGCATGGTAGAATTTTTCAGTTATTTTTCTCAATAACCACGCAGAGTCGGCATTTTCTCTCTTAGATAAAGTCGGAGTGGAGTTATCTACTATTTTTATAACTAGATTCGAACAATTTTTAACTTCAATGATGGTATTTTAATTTTTATTGTTATTCGGACTTTACTTGTGCGAAAATACCGGTTCTAAATAAAGTAGAATTTTCAGTTAATTAAAATTCTTGATTAATTTGAAGTATACTTATAGAAAATTGGGGAAAGTAACGATTAAAATTAATTAGGTATAAAATTAGAGTGAGAATATTTTTGGCTTCTTTTGACATCAAGTTGTAGAACAATATTACATTCCTTTTATGCTGCTATTGTTAAAAAAGAATAATATAATGAAATTGAAAGGAAGGTAATCTTCTAGTCGGTTACCTTGTTAGGATATAGGGTAAAAAAAAAGGATATTAGACACCACGAATTGAGAGGGTGGCGTGTGTTACAGGTGGGCTGGGATCACCCCGGTCATACACAGGCAGGGACCACCATCCTCACCTTTATCCTCCCGTTCCTCCCCATCCGCACACTGTTCCTCCCATGATGAGTTACCAACAAGATTCCTCCCAGTACTGTTACGATCAGACGGGTATACCAATAGCCTACAATGGCTCGGACAGGGGTCGGGCTCCCCCGCCTCACCTTCAGCCTGGTAAGTCGTTGTCCATTGGCAAAGCTAGGGGCACCTCTGTTATATCTCAAAAAAAAACAATATGTTACACCCCGACGAAGGAAAATCTTCAGAATCTTCCTAATTTTTCCCGATACAATATAACGAAGAAAGTCATCCAATCGACCTAAATAATTGGTTGGTTGACTTGTTAGTTCGGTTGCTATTTTGTTTGTAGAAAATCGAGACGTTTGCGGTATTGATTTTTTTTTATTCTGAGGATTTAATTGTCGCGTCATCCTCACCATAGCACTCATTTTGGCACAATCCTACGTGTCTAACAACATTTTTCATACGATCAGTGTTTCGTTTACAATATCATAAAAATTCGCTCGGTGCGTTTGGAATGTTTTCAATATTCTGAACGAAATTATTCAGGAAAATGTTGGGAAGTGAATTTTGTGAATTGTAGACTCCTCATATACATTTACATGTGCTCGCCTCATAGCTGTGCTAAAAATCACTGGGAAAAAAAACCAAAAACTTTGTGTCCTTTATAATCCTAAAAAAATCCTTAAATAAATCGCCGCCCCCCATTTATCTCCTTAATATCGCCATGGGTAAAAAAAATCATTAGAAATGTTATATCCTAGCTGATTTTATGTCGCTTTTTTATATGTGTGCTTAATACTTTTTAGTTTGCAGTTTTATTTGTGCTTAGTGTTTTTTTTGTTTCTTTCATCTATCACGATTATATTTGTCTTGCGATTTATACATGATGTTTTTTTATATAATGTAATTTTCAAGAGCATGATGCACTTAAAAATATTTATTTAAGATTTAGATTTTTGCCTGCGATTATTTAAATTAGCAGTTAGATTTATTCGATAAAGCATTTCCACTACTTCAGAAGTCTTCATTTAGTTGTTAGAGTATTTTGAGGTTGTTTATTAACATAATGTAGATCATAGTTTAATCACGAGGGTTAATCGATCAGTAATTGTTTCCATGTAGAGATGTTTAATCTTGTTGTAATTTATTAAGTAGTTGAAAGAAATGTATTTAGTTTAAAACAAGAGTGACGGCTCTTCGGAAGCAATTTTCTGAACAATAACTATTATTAAGACTTTTGTAAGTGGTCATTAAGCATTGTGTTTATTTCTTGAAAATTATTAAAAATTTATACAGCGCGTTAAATAACGGGGATTTTCAATAATAAACCGGGCGTTTATTTAAATTTAACGCGCATCAAATAGCGTGCGAATTGAATTTATTAAATCGCCCGGATTTTATTTCGATGTAAAAACCCGTCGAATTTATACGCTGCCGTGTAAGATACACCGAAAAATCCCGTCGATCGGTTTTCTAACGAAACGCGACCATTCCCGCAGGTGTATCGGGCAGCAATCCGACGTCGGAGTTCGTGCGGCAGGAATTGCGCGCCGTCGTCGGAGCGAGGACGGCGCAATCCCAACCGGCGGCGGGAGCGACGGCGCCGCCGAACAGGCCGCCCTCGCAAATGCAACTGTCGCAACAGCAGCAAGTCAATGATCTCGAAACTCTAGGACTCAATTTCGATAATATGCCTACCGGTAAGTACACGAGTCCCGTTGTCTGTTGAAACTACGTCAAACGTTGTTGGTTATGTCTGTTTGTACATACATACGCGGATTATATTTGGGAGGTTGTGTATCTTAACCAAGGGATTGTGTTTTTGGGGATGAACGTATTAATTTTGTTACGCGTTTAAGGTCATTTATGGCTTAGTTCACGATTTACATTTTACTAACAAAGAACATTTTAACAAGTTGTGTCTACAGGGCTTTCCATAAATTTACCAACAAACTTTTACCGAAGTAACTACAGAATGTGAAAAATTGGAAAAAGTTGGTATCCTTTGGCAAGATTAAAATATAATTTGTCCTTGCCCATCTTCTTATTAGTAATAAACTTTCAATCAGTTGCTTTAATTTAAAAGATCTCATTCATCAATAGCTAGAATAGGGAAACATTGATAAAATAATTTTACAGAGTCTCGACCAGCAATGTTTGACAAGACATTATGAAATAATAAATTTGTATAAATTATTTTTGTACAGTTTACTATTAATATCACAGAGGAAAATCGAATTTGTACTTGGGAAATAAATTCCATCTTCTTCGGACTAAATTGGTTTTCGTATTGTGTGTCTTATGTGCTAAACGTAATAAAAGGGGCAGATATCACTCTAATTGTTCTGTAATTCAACTATCCAATAATTTGATAAAAATTACTTTTTGTTAACTTGTGTGAAATTTAGAGCAGAGCAATAAGGGTTATTCTGTAGGGAATGCAATGGTGTACAATGATTGTCATTGTTGCGTGCAGGTGCGAGTGATAGCCCAAAACTGTGGGGCGCGATGGGTTCAGATATGGGCTCAATGTCTCCGCAGCCAGTCAACTCGAGGGTAAGCCATACACACACCTGTTCACTTACGCTTTTTCCTCGCCAGCAGCTTTTTATTGTTACTAATTAAATACACTTTATAGGTGTGCATGCATGTTTAAATTTTTTAATTATTGTACATATTTACTACCATTAATTATGTTTGTTTCATTTTAACCCTAGCTTATTTAGGGACGGTTCTATCATCTCCGATAAGTTTCTGCTAATACATATTTCAATTTCAATAATAAATTTTTTACAGTTGATCGAATATGAATAGCACCGTCACTTAACGCAACTAAAACATTGCTGGTTTTATTAATAACAATATTAATAGCATGAGACTGTCTTTCATTTTTTTTTTATTTTTGCTAAAAAATTTCCGTTCAAGCTTCTACTAATTGAAATGTTGACTACAGACTTTCCGCTTTATGCGAAAGTGAAATTGTCACATGAAAAACCGTTCTTTTTTTTGTTTCCAATAGTGTCGCTAGGACATTCGGATTAACATAAATATAAATAATTAAAAATAAAAATTGTTGTACCTGTCTGATTGCATTGGTCTGATTTGCAGAATACTATGGAGGAGGGTCGACAAGGTGATCAGAAGTCATCGCTTCTGCAGAAATTGCTCTCGGAGTGACCGCTTGTACATATTAGAGATATACACTACTAGGTACCTCATTGGTTCTCGTACCACAGGCTGTAATCCAGACAGGTTAGCTGTATCAAAAGTGCATTACTTCGTTGCTTGTTCGTTATATATATATTATATATAAAAAAAAATAAATATATAAGAATATATATATTTAAGATAGGGTAGTGCGGAGCAACAGAACGGAAGGCGTAAAGGGTGATCGTGCAATTGTAAATACTTTTCAAGGACTTGTTTATATTTATACATATTAAGAATAGTTTTTAAATGAAACCGTTTGATTGTCGTAGTTCAGTCGAATGTTGATTGTTTCCAAAAAAGTAACACTCGCATTTCTACATTTGAATAGATACTGCTCAAAATATGTATAACAAAATGGAGTATTTAGGGATTTGCTTTTGTTTCGACAAAAATCGCGTGCTAGAATTTGTTGATCAATTTCAAGCGAGCGATATTACAAGCACATACATTTGGTAAATTATTTTAATCGGATTTCAAAGAAAGGCTCGATTGTTTCCTTAAATGTAAATTGCAATAATTCTAATATCATTGTTATTAACCTCGTTTGATTTTAGTAAATATTAATTTGAGTTTTTATAAATTTTATTTTACTTAATAGTTATTTCAATTAATTATATTATATTTGTTTAAAATTAACCGTTTAATTGTATTACTTTAATTCAAAAAAATGTATAACACCCTGTGATTTACTTACGTTTCGACCGAACTACGATGATAATTGTTATCGATATGTTTAGTGTTGTCTTCCTTTTAGTGAGTGTTCAAGCTACGCATTACCAAAAAGTATAAATTAGTAACTGTTAATATTTTATACATAATTTAAAGTATGTTATTTGGAAAAGCCCGTTTTGTTGGACATTGTGATAGGCGTTGGCCATGTTACTGTTGCTAGGACCTATGTCCTAGACCGTCATTGATTTTTCAACAGCAATTTCAATTCCAGAACTGTCATTTTATATAAAAAAAAAACGAAAATGTAATTAACTGTGAATAAATAAATTTAGCGTCATATTAAAAAAATTGTCTTTCGTATGAAAAAGATCGAGAACAGGCTAAGATTTTACTCAAGTCAGAGTCACGATGTCGTGTTTACCGTGCTAAAATCTTTTCGTTCGTATTATCACCGTGACTACGTAATCTTCACGGTGTTAACAAAAATTGTAAATATCTGGAATAATAAATTTGATATACTGAATGCGCCGGGATAAATATGTAAGCGGGTTGTAGCATCTTAGCCTAAAGCAAGATCAATAAACTATTGTTGTTGAAGGATCGATAAACACTGTATGTAGAAATAGAATTCAACTTGATTATATTGTCAATTACACCTAGCGACCGAAATATAAAAATATGAACAAATTGACAAAGCATTATTTAATTACACAGATATTTTTTGTACATTATTGGAGTTTTGAAATATATCTATATTATAAATAAAAGTATAATTTCGGTTTTGTTGTGTTATTAGAGTTGTACTTACCCCATAACTAACGAGCAGAGCTGATGATTCGATGCTGAATGAAGCTGAAAAGTTTCATTACACGAAGAAATCTTCCCATCGTATACTTCGTCAACCTCATGTCCACTAATTACGAATTTGCACAATTTGATTCTAAAACTGAAAATCATATAAAATTCTTGAAATAATGTAAAAAATAATTGAGCACATACCTTCAGTAAATTGTTTGCATGTTGTTAAGAACTCTTCGACAGAACTCAATTGTTGAAAACTATTGAGCATTTGCTGCAAAACGGGTCCCACTGTTAAAGGCGATTTGTTCAAGAAGTAACCAAAAGTTTTGAATAAGTCTTCATTAATTTTCTCTCCGATCTCTAAGGCCTGCTCATCCGATACTACAGGCACAAAAACGCCGACACGTGGTAGATTTGATTTTTCTTCTATTATTTCCAGCTTTATAACTTCGTTCCCAGCTACAATTAGATCGTCAACCAAGCTTTTTTCATCGTTCGATTCCATTTCATTTGCACCTTCTTCATCGGATACATCTTCATCCAAAAATACCAATTTTTCACCAGTAGCAGCTTCGTGAAATACATTTCGCACATCCACATCTTCAATTCTACATTGATTCGACGCGTTCAGAGTAAGAAGCCAGCCGATATGATTGCAAATATAACCGGTAGCGTTTTTCAGACAAGTACAAGTCACTATTTCCACATTAACGTAGTACCTTACATGCGGCAGTTTTATACTAGGCACCAAGTATATGTGATTATTGACTTGTTCTAAAGCTTTGATCACCGGAGGGAGCGGATTTTTCTTCGTCAAGTCCCTCACCAGCCTGCAATTAGCAGCATCGAGAAGTCGCAGCTTGTAAAATTCCACAAACTTCGTTAACAGAAAGTCTACCAATTGCACGACGTTGAATCCTCTCATCCGGTGAAATATAGGCTCCCTTAGCAGACACATCGACTTTTCTAAGTTGTGTATTTTCGTAATATCAGTAGGCGATGAGGATTGTTTGTAACTTTGAGCCCACATGTCCCGTTTATCCCAGTAGGCTTCCAAGATTTGCGTGTAATTCGGATGGTTTGCAGCAGCTTGGATGGCTTCGTTGTAGTATTGGTTGCATTCTTCTATGGACTCAGCGTACAAAATCATTCTAAATTGCTTGAAAAACGCGATGGGCTCCTGGCCGTTCAATCCGTTTTTGGAGCACATCAAATACCTCCACAGAGTGTGTAAAATGTGCAGGCTGCAAAACAGTACATCCGAATTAGGCCAAACTGAGTTCAAAGCTATTTGTCCCGCTTCACAATCATCTAATATGAACATTTGAGGTCCTTCGATACTTCCGAAGAATATGCTGTCTCCAATTAGAGCTTTTAGATTGTTTAGACCGATCGTAATGAGCTCATCGTCTTCGGAGCTTGTTATTATAATGCCTAAAGGAAGAGCACCGCAGTCGCTATTAGTCATCATGAAAAATGCTTTACTACCATCATTGTCAGCCTTGTTAATGGCAGCCATAAAGACGATCTCCGAAGCAGATTTCATGTGTTGATGAATTCTTTTAAATAATGGCGGACACAGTCTACAAACAATAATTTATGAATGGTATACCATTTCTGTATTATCTACATTACTTACACAATTACATAACCATCTGTAGTGATTTCGTATTGGGCACATTCTTCGCCTACTTCCTTATTATATTGCTCAATTCGTTCATAAACAAGCGATTTTCTGTTAAAATCAACATTGCCGTGATCCTTCTTAAAATTATTGTATAATTTATGGCAGTAATTGCGATCTGGACAGACGCTTCGATTGACTAAAATACAAGAGAAATAAATATGTTTAACAAACCGTTAAAATAATACATACCCAACAATTCTTCATAGTCATTGGGATTATGCATTTGGGTATCGATTCGAAGAATTTCATAAGCAGTTGAAGCTGAATGTCCGCTGTTAAAGAGTAGATTTAAGGTGTCTTGAGTATTTTTGGGAACTTTGCGGTACCGAGCGGCTAAACGAAGGCTGTGATTGTGGGTGATGACGTAGTCGATTAAACAGGGCATTTCGGGATCCGGTGGGTACTTCCCCCGGAATTTTTTCTTCTTTACGTTCATTAGGGTGACTGACAACCTCGATGGGCACCTTGTGTTTCTTGTACGTGCATTGGACTCGCACTGGGCTTTGTCAAATTTCGTTTTTAAACGACAATGGTACCTTCTTTTGAATAACACTTTTTCGCCCATGGTTTTTTTAGTCATTTGTATCGAGTAGCTGCATTGGGTTTTTTCCTCCAATGATTCTATCCACTTTTCTATTTCGTCTACAGAGAAGAGAGAAACTTTCAGGCATACTTCCAGCTTAGGTGGATTGCCAAATACTAGCTTTTTCAAAATTTTATATTTCCATTCGGAAGGCACGGTGTCCTATAACAATATTTAAATTTCAGAAACAATTCACAACTATGGCAAACCATAAGGCGCAATAATGTTATATAATAAAAAGGTACCTCGATATTGTCACAAGTAAGAACACTTGATGTCGGTTCATCCATTATAAAAACAGTTGAATTAATTTAAAGAAACAAATTTTTAAACTACTAAAAATTATGAATCAGCTACGAGTATTTTCTTGCTAGCACTTTTGTTATGGAGAAATATCAGTAACACCAACATTATGAACTTTTTGCTGCTAATGTTGGTACAACTGATTGCGTTCGTTTGTCCAGAAATTTGTGAAATTGACCGAATATCCAAAACACCTTATGACTAATATAGAAGAAATTTTATGAGAAATGCCTATCTTCACAACAATGTACCTTCTCTTGACAGACGTCACAGATGTCAAATTTTCTACAAACGTAAACATTGTAAGGCGATCTAGAATTTACACAATTAAAATGTTGATATCATTACGAAAAAACCATAGAGAACATTTACAATATTTAACTCTTCAACCAGTTCAAAGCAAGTCGTATCTCCGTATTTCAAACCAAACCTAATTTTTCATCTTTTAGTTGTTGAAAACTTCTGTAAGTTGGCCATGCAATTTCTAAATAACGGCGCAAATGTCGAGCAATATACTAAAATATCGAATAAATTAGGAACAGGGGTGGAAGTTGTACAAAACTGTATTTATGGGATAGTTAATTTACTACTAATTAGTTGTAAACACACAGTAAGTCCACAAAATACTCCGGTAAATACATAATTTCATATGAACTGTTCTAGTTAAGCGAAGCCGATTTTCGAGATTCAGTTCTCACATTAGGTTTTTCATCCGAACAACAAACTGTACTAAGTAATCTCTATACAACAAAACAAGATGAAATACACGAAGTACTGAAAGTTTCAATTAGCGAGCCACACTTTGATAATTTGAGATGGAGATTCGAAGCACAAGTTTCATCCAGATCTCTTAACCATCAAGTTACTCCTCTCGTAACTATGGAACTTACCACCAAAACAGACGACAATGGCGTCTCGCAAACAGAAAAGCACCTTCTGCAGACTGATCCCAATAATTTGATGCATTTTGTAAACGAATTGGAGAAAGCACTATCGCAATCAAAAAGCCGGCATTCCAGAAAAGTTGAAAAAGCTTTAAAAACTTAATATATTATGAATCATCATAATCCTATTTCCATTCATACAATAACAACAAGTGTATATGTAACAGAGAATGTATATATTTTTTGAGCAATTAACATTAAGTATGAAATACACTTATTTATTATTCTTAGTCTTTTTTCAGTCCCCCATTTAGCACCTTTTTCCTTTGACCGAACATGTGAAGATATAATTGAGGAAACACTAAAACAATTGTAAAATATAAAGTTAATGACACGATATACTAATGATAGTAATGATGAAAATTAATGAATATTTACAGTAGGATTTTAGGGAAAAGATAGCCAAAGAGTGTTTATACTGGATGTTAAATGTCAAGTAAAGCAATGTTGTCTTAAATGAGAGAAATCCATACTTACGAGGAATGTACAACAGCATCAAAAATACCAAAACGTGTTGATAGTTGAAGATGAAATTCAACCTATTAGGCATCGAGATTGTGTACAGTTTATTTTCGCCTACTTCCTGTTGTGCTGCATATATGCATAATAATTCCCCAGTAATTCCTATTGGATATAAAACGATAAAAGTTGAGTACCTAAAAAAATAATACATATAATTCCATATAATACCTAATTATGCAGTATTCAAATTTTAGGATTTTTATCATATCAGCATGACTTCACGACACTTTATTTAATGACTGCTGACCTGCTATTGTATGCAAAACTCTTTAAAAATAGCTGAAAATCCTAAGTACAAAATTTAAATACAATCGAGTGTCACAAGAAAAATACTAAAGTATCCTCTACTAAATCTAATTGCATTTTTTAATTGTTTCAACAAACAATTACATTTTCACAACTTCTAATTATTCTCATTTATTTACCCCTATGGACTTACCTCAACCAAGTTAAAAAGTACGGTGCTTGTCCCAGCAAGCTCAAAGCATACATGGAATATCTGATAATTTCAGTTACAGACCAGGCTAAAAGGGCCAAAGGCAGCCCTAAACTGTCTCGCGGTGATTTCGTGGCTATTAGTATACCACATACTACGATTACCCTTGAAGCTACTTGAAAGGCCGTTAGTAAGGGATTAGATCTAACAATTCGGGTAGCCGCATGGATTACTTCCAAAACGGCGGCGTTTTGAAAGACAATTACCGTCCATTTTACTTCTTCGTAGAGGGATTCAGAAGTTGTGAACAGGTAATGAGATATCAGCTGGAAGAAGAGATACGACCATCTGTAACAAATCAATTAGAAAATTAAAAGTTTGTGATTGAATCTATTATAAAAACAACAACATAATTCTCCATTACTTTGAGTTCGAAACATTGAAAAGCGCGTGTTTAATGAAGCTTATTTATATAATTATGTTCGAAATAAATTGATTTTCCATTTAAACTGAATTAATTAATAACATTCATTTTACAAGTAATTATAGATATGTGCAGGTAACATTAAACTGTTACAGTTGTTACAATTAAATACTACAAGTCTATGACGTTAACTACTACTAGTATTTAATTATTTGAGCATATTTATTTAGTAAAAATAAATCCACAATATTACCAAATTGACAAAAAAACTTATTGATTTAAAAACACATTTAACTACAGAGGATCATTAGATCTAGGTGGTCACGGGGCTGGAAAGACCGCCCGCATAAAAACAACAACATAAAAACACATTTAAATTTATCCTAGAACTGGCCTAATAATAATACATAATTGGCTTTCTAATTGCCTATATTTTAATAAGTATTTACCACAGCCTTACACTAAATTGCCACCTAATTGAACTTAAATTGAAAACACTGCAATTACAATGAGCTAAAGCTGACTTGGCACCAAAACAATTTTAATTACCTACAAAATAACTCTTACCCTAATGTTTGCAGCCCATTGTACGCAATTAAATATGTATTAATAGCACCGGAACATCCCCTGCATTGACTTTCCTTGGCCATAATTTTTTATCAAGTTTACACTGGATAGCAACCAAAACTTTAAACATTCAGGAAAATACTGTTATATCACGGCGAGGTATCGGTCGATCTCGGCTTGTAAGTAACGGGTTTACAAATAATAAAACGTGTCTTTTGTTCTTCACCTCTAACTATAAAATTGGAAATTTAGAAATTTTAAACTCAAACTGACAAGATGATTACAAAAATGGCATTTATGACAATAATAAATAGAACAGAACACAAAAAAAGAGAGAATTTTTTTATTTACACGTCATCTAGAAAAAGAAGATTTAGTCCTTCTAGTGTCTGATAAGGGAACTACAGTTTGACATTGACAGCACCTGTCAAACATGACCTTATTTTTTAAATTGGTTATGTATTATTTTTTGATATAATTTTTTGTTTTAATCTGTAAAAATTTATTGTACAATGAACTCCTGCAGGTCGTTCAAAAAAGTAACACACGTCATTTTTGATATGGACGGTGTTATTTTAGGTAAATTTAATTATCTAATAAAACAACAAAAGTTTACTTTCAGGTTATTGCACTAAAACAATGTTCAATGTTTCATTAAAAAAAACCTCCATTCATAAGTAAAAAATCATTTCATTCGTATGTTTAGTGTAGTCTTATTACCGATATCCTTTCAGATACTGAAACATTATATACGAAAGCTACTCAAAATATTTTGACCGAGTTCGGTAAAACCTATTCATGGGCGGTAAAAGCTCAATTGATGGGCCTGCACAGCATGGAGAGTGCCAAAAAATTAGTCGAAATTTATAATTTACCAATAACACCTGAAGAATATTATTCGTTAGCTCAAAAACAATACCTCGAGCTCATGCCTAGTTGTGATTTGATGCCAGGTGGGTAATTCCATTTTTTATCTTTTCAGATTCTGAAATTCTTTATAAAGCGGCACTCACGAAAGTCCTTCGCTCGTTCGGTCACAAATACACGACACAACTTCAGGTTAAAGTGGTAGGTAGGCCGGAAAAAGATTGTAGTAAATTACTCGTAGACGACTTGAAACTGCCCGTTTCTGTTGAAAAGTTTCAACTTCAATTTAGACACGAAGCACATAGTTTAATGGGTAACGTTGCTCTCATGCCAGGTAAATTCGATCGCAACAAATCGCTACTAATCTTAGTTTTCTTGTGCTACTGCATACACTAAAGTAGTTGAACCAAAATTAGAAAAATACTTATGTTAACAACTTAATTTGTAACGTTCTAGGCGCTTGTAATTTGATAAAACACCTTAAACTCAACGGTATTCCCATTGCTGTGGGCACATCTTCATCAAAGGAGAGTTACGAGCTCAAAACGAAACACCATAAAGATTTATTTTGTTTGTTTAATCACGTGGTAACGGGTGGCAGTGATCCTGAAGTGAAGAAAGGAAAACCAAATCCAGATATATTTTTAGTTTGCGCATCTAGGTGAGTTAATAACCTGATTTTTAGTTGACTGTTCCTCATTATTTTATTTTAAGATTTCCTGATAAACCTTCCCCAGAAAAATGTTTGGTTTTCGAGGACGCCCCGAATGGAGTAAAGGCAGCTTTGAGTGCTGGAATGCAAGCTATAATGATCCCAGACGAGAACGTACCACCGGAACTCACGAAAGAAGCTCATGTAGTGATTAAATGTTTGGATGATGCACCACTCGAAAAATTCGGGCTACCTAGTTTGAAAAAGTGAAATTTATAGAAAACTTTTTATAGTACAAATATATTGAATTTACTATTACTCGTTTGGTGTAATTATTCGAAGTGAATACAGCAGAGGAATTTATTAACTTCACAAACTACAATTCTCTACTGGCTAATTAATTGTCTTTTGCTAATTTTGAAATAACCGATTTAACTTCATCTGATGACATATCTTTTAAAGTAGAACACTTTTCTTTTCCCTTTTCTGAAAACATAAATAAAACCATCAGGTTCGTAATACTATCTGATCAAAATTTTCTTGAACAAAATGACAATAATTACCGTATCGTGCCCACACTCTGGGCTCCACGCCTGAACATTCTCTAATAAGTATGGGGAACTTGGGATTCGAAGATTTTAACTCAACGTAACATTTCTCTATAAATTCTCTGCAAAAATAAGGACAATTCAATTTATTACATAACCTATTCGTAAGTTTCAATGATTGTACCTGACACCTTGACTGCCCTGTCCTGTTTGGCATAAATGTATCCTTAATTCTTTCAAAGCACCTCCTAAACGAACAGCCATTATATATTTGATAGATTTTTACCAATTTATTGAATTTTTATTTAAAATTAACAAGAAATAATTGATTGACATTACATAAGTCAAAAGTGTCAAAAGTCAAAACATAATATTGACATTGACTTAAAGAAAGAAGATATTGGACATTTACATTACTTTCATTTGGAAAGTCAGCCCATAAATTTCTGACCAGAACCATTTTTTTATTATTCTATTATAAAAGAGTTTTATAAACAGCTGGTTTGTTCCAAGATACGTGCGATTCGTCGAACATATTGTCTGGAACTGTTTTCTTCACCTTTAAAGCTAAATTAGCTGCAGCAAACCCCACCGAAACGCAAATATCTTCGGGTTTATTCGAAAGAGATGCCGCAACTAAACCACTAATAAAACAATCCCCGGCCCCGCTAACGTTAATTATGTCCATAACTTTAGGAGCAGGATAATACCTAACTCGTACGTTTCTTTCGCTCGATTTACACCAAAATGAATCCGATACGGTGGCTTTCCTTGCTATTAAAACTCCCCTCGGTCCTAAAGTTACCAACACGTTATCTACATACTCCACCAACTTTTTAGAAAGCTCAGCTATATCTTCGATACTCGAAGAGCTACTTTGTTCAATATTCAGAAAATTCGCTATTTCTTTCAATTCGTTAGCGTTGGGAGATATTAATTTAATGGCCCTGTGGAAGTCTGATTGAAACGGTTTCGCCGCTACTGCTGCATCTGTCGGTTCGTACAAAACTGAAACAAAATAAAACAATATACAATTTTTGTATAAATTATTTGGAGTTTATTATACGGAAAGAAAGATGTCTTTTATTTTGTCTATGGTTTATTAGTAGGTTTGGTAACTGCATTCCTGTATAGTAAGAGCATCCATTTTTCGAATAAAAAAGAAGACATGAAGTAAACAAATAAATAAAGATAGGTGTAAAGGATAGAAAAGGTGGAAAAATGGCGATGAAATCAAAAACTGGTCTAAGTGCTGTAGCATTAACAACAATCGCTTCGATATTTGTTGTGATATCTTTTTGCACCCCTTATTGGCTGGTAAATGATGGCAAAGTCGAAGATCCGAAGTTTATACGAATCGGTGAGTTTTAGACAATTTCATTTCTTCGGAGTAGGAGTGGTCTTTGCATTCAATAATGACTAATAATAGAAACTAGAACACCTGCTATAATTTTGTTTATATTTATTATTATTCGATATACACGGAATTTATTGAAGCTTTTTAATTGCATGTTAGAATAGTCCAATTTCCCTAAAAGTAGCCTATATAAAAGTATTGATTCACTTTCTATTAATGACTAATTCGTGGGTTTCTTTTACAAATTGTTAACATAATTATTACAGGACTTTGGGAGGTTTGCTTCAGGAACTTCGAGGACTTTAGGCACCAATATGACTACCGTTTCACGGGTTGTTGGTGGGTATTCGAAGAAGAATACTACATAATATTCGATTTTCTATTACCCGGGTTCTTCATCGCCACGCAATTCTTCTTCACCCTATGCCAAACGCTAGTGCTAGTAGGCGCCTTTCTGACGTGGATGTACTGCTTCTGCAGTCGAGACCACGACAAGTACATCCTGTTGCTGTTGAGCAACGGCTCGATTTTGGCCCTGGCAGGTTTCTGCGGCTTCATATCGGTGTGCATTTTCGGCGCCAACGGAGACAACAGAGACTGGATGCCCTACTGGCAGCACAACGACTTGAGCTGGTCGTTTGCCTTCGGTTGCATCGGCTCTCTGTTGCTCATGCCCGCCGGGGCTTTGTTCTTGGTGGAGGCGAAAAGGGCTAGATACAGAAGGTTCGGGGAAACCACGCCGAGGATGCCTCCTGCCCAGTACACTATGGAGGACCCTCATAAAGCCACCGCTCCTCATCATACTGATATTTAAATTAATTTCTGTAGCGTACAGATGGTAAGATGTTTATGCAAAGTATCCCATATACGCCTAGGACTGCCGTTATTTTTAACTAAATTTAAACATTTGCATATGATAGTGGTTGATTGATTTTTTAAATACCTCTATCAGACTTATGTGGTTACTTGACATTGAATTAATATGATAAACTTAAGGCCTAAAATTAGCGAGCACAAAACATGTATATCGTATGATCTGATGAAGAGTTTTAATTGTTCTGATGTAATATATCGAGTATAGTTAATATATCACTGATTACAATTAAGTTCAAGGGCACTTGGTGCATATTTTAAATATTTTATTGTTGAGTCGTCTGGTAGTCTTACTTTGATGATTTTATTATGAATAGAAATATTTATTGTTGCAAGCCTAATGGTTTATTACGAGGGAATATTGATAAGTGTAAAAATTCCAACCTTAATATTTTTAATAAAACTTTATATAAGCCAATAAAAATTCACTACACGTCAATACTTCCTGGTAATTTTTATTTATAGAATTATTAACGATTTTAATTTATTTCGACCCCTCAGGATAAACAAGGATTACTATTAAATTTCAATAATTTAATACGTGCTGTTCTGTTCTGACAAACATTAATTAAACCCATCCTAGTTATGAATTGTTAAATGATTCATAATAACGCTATGTTAGATTTACTTTGATCATGTAATTTTTTATTTTACTTTTAACATAATCAATTGTTATTCTCTTAAGGCTGTCAATATCTTATGATCAAAAATTGGACAAATAACTCACTGAACAAACAATCATTTTATTGTGTATTTATAAGGCTTCAAAGTAGGGCAAGAAATTAGTCAACATATATAAATTTTAAGGCTGCTAAACATTTTTGCTATTCATTTTAATTAAGTAAAAAAACTGTAATTCGCCTTGCATTGCAGCAATAGTTCTTAATGTACGTTATTTAGTGTTAAGAATCGCATAATGTACCTAATTATTCAAAGTGTCATTAGATTTTTTTTATTTTTATTAAAATTACAAAACGAATATGTTATTTAGGTCGCTGTAATGCGTACGAATCTCGTTTGTTGTGAATCTCATTTTTATAAATACTTTTGTTTACGAAGGAAATGAATTACTCCGTCCATTTTTTTAGTATTATTTCTAATGTAAAATTTAACGTTTATTTTTCGCAGCCGATACATCCCGAATCTGTTTGCAAAACAGGGGACCTTTGTTACTTCTTTTTTGTACAAAATAAAATATTTTTATACATTAGCGCTCGTTTTTTCTTTCATATACGCGGTATGTAGTTCAAGTATGATTCCCATTGTATTTGGGTGAGTCCTAAACCTTGAGTGTAATTGTTATTTTGTAATACTCTCAAACGCTAATATCCCATTCATATGAGACACAGTTGATGTTTTTCTGTCTTCACGTATTGCAAATTAAAGGCAGTTCCTATTCAGGGAGGGACTATTTTTTTCAACGAAAATTGTATAAGTTAAAACAAAGATACTTTTAGTATATAAAAATTATATTATGTGCCTCGAATTGTTAAAATGCAACCGAAGAAAAAATATCTAATATAGTTATTCGTTTCCGATCGTACAGGGGGCTGTACATCCCCTTTCACCGAAGGCCTAACAGCCTAAATCTTGCGGTTTAAGAGATATTTAGATTTTGAAAACCCTTGAAAAGTATTTTTGCTATGTTTTTCCACAACGAATTTTCCATGGTAGAAGACTATATTGAAGAAATGGGTAAATATTTTTGTAGATTCTGAGGTTGAATGATATTATTTATTTTTTCTTTGAAATTTTGATTTACTATCCTTTTTCCTATAACTTCGCTAAAAAAAAGACAAGGAAATGCGGTCTGAGGGAAATAATTACTAATAAAAAAGAATATTTTAGGAAATTTTCAAAAGAATCGTCGTCGTACTTTCCAAAAAAATCCCGAAAACCCCAAAAAACCCGAAACCGGCACAAAAAAATCTGGTTTCCGCCCGAAAGGAAACTTTTCCGGGTTTCTAAACGTCGATTTTCCGATAGATCTCGTCGAGTTACGTATTAAAACATTTTTTTCCGATTTTTCCACTTCAAATAAAGCCATAAAAAAGCCAGTCAATTAACAACGACGAGTAGATAGCGATAGTGAAACAAAGCACGGAACGTGAGACGGCACAGGTAAAAACTTGAGTCCGTCTCTGCGCGGAAGAGGGGAATTAAAAGAAAAGGTAAAGGTAGAGACGCAAGTCGCAACGCAACACGGCGCAACACCAAACACTGGTTTGTTGTATGGAGAAGCTAAAAGCACATACGTTATAAGTTTACGAAGGTGTGGTCAATGAGAGCCAACGAATTCTACACCGTGCGCCTGTCGAATGACACAGAATCGTCGGATATCAACCTGTTTGGTGTGTTTGTTGTCCTCTGCTAAGGGTTTTCCTTGCGGATAAATAAATATTTAAGTGAAATCCACCACCGTTTATCGATAGCAATGGGCGAATTCCAGGAGGATGCGTATACAAACGTAAGTGAACCGAAAAATTAATGGGCTTTATTAAACACTCATTAAATTTCATTGTGATTCATAGTTGAATGAAAGAGAAATTTAGCTTTAAATTATTTCGTCTGCCTCTGAGATGAGTGAATATTAATGGATTATTGTATTAGAGGAATTAGAATTAGAAAAATATATGATAATAAAGGTAGTAGTTCAATAAGTTTTAATAGTTCTAGTAGGTGAACAATTAAAACTATCCAAAAAAATTCCATTATGAGTTCACTGAGGTAAAGTGGGCAAAATTAAAGTATTATTGAAAATTTTAATTGGTACATAACTAGGTTAAAGATATAAGGTAAAGTTTTTTGGGCCTATCATATTTGCATTTAATCATTTTAAATTAGCATTTTTTAGGATAATTAGTAGAAATATTTTGGCTGCCTTTTCAACCTTAAACTGACAATATCATTCAAAATTCGAATCCTACAAGCTTCCCGTTCCCACAAACCCCCCATAAACCCTCCAATTAACCACGAATCGCATCGACTTTGCAGGTAAAGAAGCGCTCCATGGCCGGGCACGTCGCCATAGGATTCTTCGTGGTGGCCTTCGTGACGATTTTCGTCGCCTTCGCGACGCCCAGCTGGCTGGTCTCCGACTACAGGATAACGGGGGCCAAGCTCTACCGATTGGGCCTGTGGGTGGACTGCTTCAGATCGCTGCGCGACCCCTACGACACCTACTACCGCGGCAGGGAGAACCAGAGGTTCTTCGTCGGCTGCAGGTGGATATACGACCCGTTCACCTCCGGCTACGACCAAATCCGCGGATTCCTGCTGCCCGATTTCATGATAGCCACGCAGTTTTTCTTCACGCTGTGCTTCATAGCCGTCCTGCTGGGAGCCATATTGACGCTGATTTACTTCCTGTGCTGCGGGCCCGATCAGAAGCAGTTCATCACGTTGATAGTGCTGAATGCGTGGATACTGCTGGCGGGTTCCGTTAGCGGGGCGATAGCCGTCATCGTGTTCGGTTCTCTGGCTAACAAGCACGGCTGGATGCCCGGCCACGAGAACAACTTCTTCGGCTGGTCGTACGCGCTGGCCTGCATCGGCGTCATAGCGTGCTTCATCGCTTCGGTGTTGTTTTTTGTGGATGGACACGTGCAAAAAAAGAAGAAAAAAAGGCTTATCGAAAGCCAAAGCAGGTTAGAAATGGAGCAGGAGCAGGAGCACAAAGGATGGTAACGTACACTTATACTTATGTGTAGAGGGATCGCTCGCGTTCTTCGATTTGATCCAGCATTCGACGAGTTGGGGATTTTTTTAAATGTTTTAACGAGAATTCTGAACTTCGAAGTTGCAATATGAAAATGCTAATTTCACGTGTAAAGTATTACCTAACAAATATTAGTTGAGCAATAGTTTAAGCTCTCTTAGGTTTTCTTTATGTTAGTTTTGTACTGTTAATTTTCTATAAGGTTTTCCATTCCAAGTACTCAAATGTGTCTGTGTAGACAAAAAACAAGTTAATTTCATAATTTTAAAAAAATCGCAGGTAGAATGCCACACACTTAATTGACCATGACTTATTTTTCTCACAAAAACAATTATTAATAATTAAATATAATAGTATGAAGTATTTAATAAATCACTGTATGAGGTGAAACATTTTTATATACTTGAAACTTTTATATCGGATTAAATCCGATTCTAATTTTGCACCCTTTTTAATAGAAATATAATCTCTTGTTTTGAATTTATTTTGCGTTGGGGTGTAGCTTTGTTAATAATTCACCCTTTATAAATAATCTTGTTAGTGCACAAAGCGCAAATACTTGTTGTGTTGTTGTTAAATGTAACAGAAAAATTATTCCGTATGCATAAGACTGTAGGTTCCCCTGTATAATAGGATTATTTTTACTTAGTTGATTTCCACGAAAGTGCTAAATATTCATTCCATATAAAATTGTGAATATAACATATAGTGCCTTTAATAGTGGTGTTCAAAATATACAATTTTTTGTAATGAATCCGTCCAAAATTGTTGATTTATTGTAACTTAATTTTATACAATGTTTTAATGTTTTTTTTATGATGTTTAACATGATTTTCTACCTTTTATATGTATTTTTTATATTTCTTTGATAAATTTTGAATCTCCTTTAGATGTGTACGTTTTTTTATAATTTTTAACTGTTTTAAAATATTGTGGTATGTTATACAATTGTTTATAAAAAACACGCCAATTTTTGTAAATAAAAAATGTTTTAATAAAGTTTTCATTTTTTAATACCTCATAGGACACAAATTTTATTCTGTTTATCCTTAGTACTGATGAGAAATATGAGAAAATATGAGAACATTTTAATACAAAATAAATATTTTATAAATAACGAATATAATTGAGAATAACAATTTATAAACAATTATCTTCAATTTAAATTCATGGGTTTGTCAAGTAGCTGTATTGCGAATAGTTAGAGGACACAATTCATTCGAAAGAGAAGAAATAGTTGGCACTAACTGTCACTAATGTCATTATTGTCAAATTAATTTGTCAAAATAAACAAAAAGGGTGTGGATGTGAGTAATTGGCCTTTGGTAGATGAATTTTAACACCAATAAATTCTAATTATAGATAAACGTACCGAAACAAAATGACGGGTACGAGAGAAGATGGAAAAAACAACTATCCCAAAGCCTCAAGTAAGTAATTCCGCACCCTAAATTTTCCCAACAACACCTAATGTACTATTATTGTTTTAGATCATTTAGTAAATGGAGCACTGTTGACTTACATCGGAGGGATGTTTTTAATGATAGCATTTTGCAGGTAAGAAATACATTAACCCAACAAAACCACCTATTACAAATAAACACTTTCAGTCCTTACTGGGTGAAGTCGTTCGATGACACCTTTTCGCAATTCAAGCACATGGGCTTGTGGGAATATTGCTTCGACCAATTCCGTTATCCCTATTACCAGTTCGACCACCTCTTCGACGGCTGCCACCACATATTCAGCCGAGAGTACTACGTGATACGAGAGTGGCTGCTGCCACCGTGGTTGATGACCGTGCAAGCCTTCGTAACGATAGCCTTTCTGCTGACCTTCTTCGCGCAAGTCATAATGGCGTTCCAATTGGTCAGATACCCTCTGCATTTCATCCTACAGAGGGAATACATACTCTCGTTTATATCGTACATTTTGGTAGCTAGCACAGGTATTTAAACAGTCGGTTGGAAATATTCGTGGGTAATTAATTGTTCGATTTGCAGCCGTGTTGATGTTCTTGTCGATAGCCATATTCGGGGCGTCGCACGTCCGCAGGGATTGGTTAATGTATCCTAATTTTAACTATCTCTCCTGGTCGTACGGCATGGCGTGTTTGTCGTTCTTTTTCCACGTATTCGCGGCGTTCTGCATGCACAAGGAGTTCATGTTCAGCTTCGAGCGCAGGAGGGAATCGAAGAATCTCATCATGCAGATGCAGCCCAATCCGCAGCACCGCTTGGGATGGCAGATGCAGTAATTGCACCGTTCGTTGCCGGGCCTTTTACTAGTTTTAGTTTGCACGATAATATTCACGGTTTCGACAGCAATTGGTGTATTATTAATGTGTAATGTAATAGTTAAGTCACTTGGTTGTAATGCGAGGCTACGTCAGAAAGTGATTCGTATATATCAGCATACTAATGATTGTTTGGTATATTCTCATATTAATTTTTACATTTTTTTATATGAATTTTTGAATCTCTTGTTTAAAAATATTGTTGTTTTGTGTTAGTGCATGGGTTAATTTGGGAACATGGAAGTGCCTTAATCATTCCAATGATTTAGATTAAGTATTTTTTTTAATCGTAGTATTCTACAAAATTATTATAGTAAGAAGAGCATATCGAATTATATGAAAATTAAATTTTTTAGGGGAATTAGGGATTAATCTGTGCACACTTTGGCTGCGACTGTATTTAAATATGAAGGCCTAAGTTAATAAAAACGAAATTCGGATAATAATTGATCATTTAGAAATTAACAGTTTCTCTATGTTAATTTTGGCGAGTATAAAATTGGGTAATTTAGATATTATTTAATTAATGAAATTGTTATTTTTGTTCGTTTTTGATATTCTCGAATCTCTAACAAAACGGTTATAAACTATTGTTTGCTGATTTGTTTCGTTTGTATACTTTTTTACTTAGTAATATTTACTGGCATCCGTCCATTTTGTATCTGTTTTTTTTGTATAGAGATTATCGCTTAAATATATTCTTTAATAAACGTATTTAGAATTTGATTTCACCTCCACTGATCCTTATTACTAAAAATTATAATATCACTCACCTGGTATTCCATGTTTATCGGCTACTTGTAGAACTGAATTAATCGCATCGAGCGATAAATTCGCTTCTAATACAACCAACGGCGATTTTTTAATGACATCTTCATTATCAGCTACCTACAAATAAGTAAAACATCCAAAAGAATATAAAAAACCAAAAATATCTTAACTCGTGACCCGTCAAAATAGCCCAATGACAAATATTCTAAGACAAAACAGCCCAAAGACAAATAACCCAAGGCAAAATAGACCAAAGACAGAATCGCCTGAGACAAAACAGTTCCGGTAAAATTAAAAATAAGCACTATTGATTAGATTTCCAGAGTTTCTAAGATATTTTTTCTGGTTCGACAAATTCATGATGTGTAATAATTCTTGTACTGTGATATGTTTTATACCTCCTAAAGTATTTTGCCTTTGGGCTATTTTGTCTTGGGCGATGTTGTCTTTAGATGATTTTTTCTTTGGGCTATTTTGTCTTGACAATTTTGTCTTTGGGCTATTTTGTTTTGAGAGCTTTTGTCTTTGGGTGATTTTGGGCTATTTTGTCGGGTCTACTTTGTCTTGGGGTACAATCTGAACTCACTATTTGCGGTGTAATCTCCCCGTGCACGTCCATATCGCCCATGAGCATCTGGCAATTCCCGACTTTGTCGAAGACTATCTTGCATTGGGCCGTCCCCTTGCCGTTGCTGGTCCTCATCAGGCGCCTGCTGGCCGCGGGAATGGACGATTTCACCTGATCGCCGAAGTAATCGTCCCCGATGACGGTGAGGAAGTCCGGGGAGCAGCCCAGCTTGTGCATGGCCTCGCACATGTTCCTGCCGACGCCGCCCGGCGTGAACGAGAATTGCGTCTTGTACATGCGGCCGTCCAGCTGAAATTGCCATTTTTCTCTATTAAGTATAGCGCACTAAAAGCCGTTTGTTGCGTCGTGAATAGGCGAATTTTCTAAGCGTTTAACACTTTCTAAGCGCACTCAAAGTGTTGCTAATTTACCGCGTTTAGGGTAAATTTGAAGGATGATTGATGATGGTCGAACCGTATCATTACTCATATTCGTGGTATAAAAGCTACGACATAATTAACGAGAGCCGTACGAGCGAACTTTTTCTGGCCCTAGCTTAAACTAATTTAGTACCTAATCAATTAAGACTTGCAAGTTAGGTTTAGTATAGAAGTTTGTGGTGGAACAATGGCCTAACAAATTGAAGTAACGAAATTTTTAATAGAGTCGGTAAATTGCGAAAAGCGTTTTTACTACATAAAATTCTTTTTGTATATTTTCGCGTACTATAAATAAGCTCGAACGAATCCTTTACACCAGCAAAATTTATCGAATATAATAAAATTCATTCATTTACGTGTTATAGATTTAGTTTAAATCCTCGCATTTAGTTAAACGTCCTGTCGTGCATAGATGTATTTAAACCGTCTATTTTCAATCCATTAGTGAAAAATAGATTTTTAACTTTGATAATAAAACCGACATGTACGATATTGGTTTAACTAAAAATTGTAATTTCTATTTGTATTTTTCGAAACGAACGAAAACAAACTATTCAGCTCTAGTCGTAAAAACAAAAAATTGTTTACAAGTTGCTAAATAAACCATCGGACGACGTTGAAGTTTTCTAAATTATGTTCGCAAGAATAGAAATCAAGAGAGGCAGACATCGCTTAAAATTTGCTCCATTCCTCCTTTTTCGTAAACAAACCCACTTCATAATACAAATAAAAAAATATCGAGCGAGTAATAAAGAAGTTAGATTTTAATTAGGGAATTTCCAGCAAACAACGTTCAGCTTCGCCGGTTTCCTCAAACGTTCAGGAAAATACGAGAGTCTATAAATATCCAATAAAAAGCAAGGATTTCTATTCGCATCCAGCAGGTCACTCAATTAACCCCGAGAACTGATCATATATATTTTTTTCGCCGGCGAAATTCAAGAACTTGCCAATAGTTTGTATTCATGACGCATCTTCAAATGAGATTGTCGAATTTCGATCGATAATGGCTTTATATGTACCCAAATATCAGCTTTCTTTTCGTCGAATTGTTGAAAAACTTTCGAGTGCATGCGAGGAATTTCGATCGGCCATTTCATATTAGCTCTAAAATGAATATAGTCGGGCACAAAATTGTCTCCTCAGCACAGGAATGGTACAAAATTTTCAATCTATTTTCTACTACATTTTCCAGTAGGTACTTTATTTAGTCACTAACACGAGGATATTTTTTTTGAGATAAAAATTTATAGTACTTGGGTGCTTATTTTATTTGGTATTAGTTTTCTCTTTCTTTGCTGGGGTATTTTTTATGGGAGTTTAGGGAATATTAGAGCAATTTGGAGGATTATTAAAACTTTTTTCCATTACTTTTGTGGCTTTTTTGTACAAATTGTGTTTTTTATGTGTTTTTCATCATTTTTTTATCATGGTCAATCCATAACCCGTTGTTCTGATTTTATTTAAATCATTAAATAATCGTATAAAAAATTCAATTATTCTCTAAAAGAATCTCCAAAGAAACTCCCTACATTCGCATGTACTGGGTACATTAAATCCCCTACACTCACTCAGGGGTTAAAAACCCCTGTAGAACCCCTAATATCATTCTCATCCCATCACACACGGAGTACTCATTTAAAATTCAAATTCGATTCCTATCGACTCCACATCCCCCAGTAAATAAGTACCACCGCCAAAGAGCACCGGATAAATCGAGATCCGTTTACCCGAGAAACCGGCCCTGGCCGGCGTCCCACCCCTAGCGATCGGGTCGTCGGCGGCGCCGCGACGTCGACGTATCCGCGATTGTCAGTACGGCGCGCCGTTTTCCGTCGTGAACGTGTGCACCGGGACCGGACGCGTCCTCCATGCTGCCACCGATAAAGCCGACGATGGCACGGAAAAAATGTCGAAACGCCCCCGTCGGTGTCGAGGCGACGGCCGCCGGCCACTTTTGACGCGATTTCCCCGCACGGAAAATATGATAAACCAGTGACGATCCTGTCGGTGTGCCGGTAAAAGTTTGTGCTAGTTTTTTTCATTTTTACTTTGGTTGTTTTATTGTAATTGCGATTGCGGAAAGTACTTGCTCGGACGGTCTCATAAGGGTTGGTTCGGAAGACGAAAGGTTAGTACTTCAAATTTTATTTACCTTTTTATTAATTAATTAAAGAGCAATTTTTATCTACATTTTACCGGCTATGAAGTAACTAAAAGACTTTTTTTATTACGAAATCTTCAATGACTGTTAAAATTAATTGAACAAAGTCTTTGTAATTATTCACCGTGAATATACTAGAATACAAAACTTGTAATTACCAACCATCTATTCGAGTCCACTGTAATAGATTCCCATTCTAATAGCCCAAATTAAAATCGAATTTTCGTTTTCACAAAATCGAGTAACGCTCTTTTATGGTCCCCTACATTGTTTATATTGTCAATAAATCGTTCATCATTAATTATTGATCAAAATGAATACGAATGCGAGCCAAAAGTGTACATTAAATTTGTTTGAATAGTGCACCCATTTAAAACTAGTAATTACTCTTTCTAACTTACTTGTTCATTATACAGACTAGAATTACTACCCATATCCATCTTATTCCAGCATTTACAATTTATTTACATTCCAAGTTACTAGTATATCTAATTACGTTATCGATTCTGAATTTTTATCTCAATTGAAATTCGCTTGCTCATTCTTAGCTTCGAGCATAGGCACTTACCGCCGCATCTTTTGCGAACTTATATTGGAGTGGGCAGCACAATGAAGGGGTTTATTTTAAGTGAGGGCGGTATAAATAGAAACTACCTTGTGTATTTAACAACGCTTCACCGTTCGTATTACAGCAATCGTTCAGAAATCATTAACTCTAATGAGTACTGAAGTGGGCGTTTTCCCATCTGTAAATACGTCCGGCAAAATGTACTTTTCCGTCAAAATGTTAAATTAAAATGTGTTATTTCAGCCTCATTTATGTACATTAGGCGAGTTCGGTTGCACAGAAAACATGCCGTAAAATTAGCGGTTTATTGAATGTTATGTTTGTAGTAATGATAAATCAGTAATATCTAATATCAACACCGTTTTTCACGTTTTTTGGTTACATTCGTGCGGTGTTTATGATAGTAAGTATAGCAAAACCAGCAAGCATAATATACATTACGTTTACCGGGAACCGAAATCCATTATAAGTATAATTGATAGGGCGATAGCAATCGTTTATTGTCCACGCCACTCTCGGAGAAAATCACATAAAATTGACGGAAATACTGCTGCAGGACAATAAACAAAATTGATTTTAAATCTTCCCGACGCCCTGCGGATATATCATTCCTTTTATTCCCTTTTGCAGTTTAGTTGAACTCGAAAGTCTCCACCAGTCCGCACCGTGATTTCGAAAGCCCGGTTAAATTCGGTTTATGCGGATTGCGATTTTTCATTAATTTGATTGGACATTTTTCGCGCAAAAAGGGAGTTTCACATCGATCAATGATGGCGCAAAAAACTTCGATTTTTCCCGACGAGCATCGGGGTTTTTTCGTCGATGTAGTACATATTACTTTTGTGGCCTTTTCGATGCGATAGATCCGCATGCAATGCCGCCGGGGATTAGGAACCACACAGAAATACCAACGTCAGTAAGGCATCAATTTCATTATAGACGTCCGCGCTTCGAGGAAGAATGCCTTTCGGATTACATATTTAGAAAAATCGTATATCGAAATGTATTTTTAGTCGAGCATGTGGCTCGATAAATAACCGATGGGCGAACGCGAAGAGCCGAGAAAAGTACTTTTATCGAACAATGTTCGATTAACATTAATGCTAATAAAACACAGCGGGTATTAATAGAACCGGCGTTTACACATATTTACTTAAATAATCTAATTATTTACACCCACCCGGTGTGTTACAGCCAACTAAATTGTTATCAAAGGGCTCGACAAAATGTATAGGCATAATGCTATTCCAAACAAATTATATAAGGCAACTTCATAATCCAATTAGAAGGTAATTAATAGAGCCGTTTTTCGGGCGGATAGTTCCGAGTGCTGCAAGTCGAGCTTTTCTCAATTTTCGCACTGTCTCGTTCGACATCTTCGAGCCGAGGTCGTGCGTTGAATTTTTAACAAGCTCCCAGCGAAAACCCATCGTAATAAACTAGCGGGATAGAGCTCGGAAAATCGAATGAATTTTAACAGTGTAAACATGCTTGAGCAAAGTAAACATTACGTAGTTTTGGGGAAAATGTGCCTACTCGTGTAGGCGATTAGGCGGTGTTTAAATACCCATCGTAATCAATCATCGTTCAATTATCGAATTGATTAACGAGGGAGACACGCGGCGGGTAATCCGTTCTTTGACATTCCATGCTAAACAACCGTGGAATCCTTCGGATAATACCTGGGCCTAATGGACGTCAGGTCCTTTTGGGAACTTACCGCAAACGGCAGATTCGGGCAAATTCCCGTCTTCTATGCGAATCATCTGCCTTATTTTACTTACACGTAGGCGAATTTACACCGCGTAAAAATTACCAGCACAAAGAGAATTAGTTACAACTTCGCGAATTTAAGATTTAATGGAAGCTGTTTGAAGTAGGCTATAATTTTGCGAAGTAGATGTAATTCTGTTGAACTAAAACGTCACCTTACTAACACTAAGCACACAGATAACAGAGGAAAATGGCGGGGATAATATACGTTCTTATCGCGAAATTCAAATTATCTATAGACCGAAATAATTGTAATACCTACCGAATGTTTTTGTTTTAATTATAGCGCGTTTTAATGTAAATACACTGGTAATTAAAAGCTAATAGTTAATTTATTTCGATCGCGCTTCCATTAACACAATTTGTTGAATTTAAGACAAACAGAAGATACAAATTAATTCTATATTTAGATTTCGCACATGTTCGATTTATGCGGTGAAATTGTTCATAAATTTTATTTTTTTAAATTCACGAATATAACTCCCATTTCTTTATCCTAAAAGGATTCACTTATTGGAAATTTTATTGAATCAAACGCATTTCACATAACTTTCGCGTTTCCGCCCGTCCAGAAATTACCCCTTCTGCGTAAATAAGAAACGTTTTGTGAAAGGGTACGACTGCCAACGAGATAAGGCCCTTTGTGAGGACGACGGGCGATTCGAAAAAATTAAATTGAATTTTTTATTGAGTCATCGTTCACGAAATGCCCGGCCGAAAATATCATTACCCGTTTCACTTTTCCCGTCACCTTGTCCCACTTTTCCTTCGCGCCGGCTCTTCCATTTCCACTCGCAACACCGCCGAATTTAATAAACAATACCGGGAATGGCTCCCGTGAATTGGGAATGACGTACGTACAATCCCCGTCGAAGGAAATCGTGGCAATTTCCCCAAAAAAAAGCTGCGTTTCCACTTTGGATATTGATGACAACTCCTCTATCTTAATGCGGCTAGAACGGGGCGAGAAAAGGACGCCCGGGGGGCGAGCAAGGGGCGCTTTCGGGAGCGATGGAAATAAAAAATTCCCCGCTTCCTGACCCGCCTCCATAAAAACCTAATTTCACGAACGATTTGGCGACTAACGTGTCCCGAATCCTTAATGATTGGAGTCCGAATATAAGGGGATAATGCGAATCCGCCCGAAGATGAACCTCGCTGGGCGCCGTTAAGGTATTTTAGAGGCCTTTATTTATTATGTTGTTTGGGGAGGAATCCAACGCGGGATTTTTTTACCTTTTAATGAAGTAATTGTTTAGGATTTAACAGGCAATTCGTCTCCCTTTTGTTTCCGCGATAATTTTTTAATGCATTTATTTTTGGAGTCATTCTTTGGGTAAAATTAAATCGGGCGTGTAGTTGGGCTTAATGGATTCACCTCGTAATTATTCGGAAAATGAAGGTAACCGCTAATGATCCATTAATAAGTCGAATACAATTATAATCCTACGCCATTAAATTGGATTTAATAAAGCAACTAAAACGCCGGTTTACCCGACAAACTACGTAATTTACAGCAATTATCCAAAAATATGAATTCATATAAAATTGGACGATTCGATTTTCCTAGCGACGATTAATACCAATTCGGAGAATTATAAACAGATAATTCCGATATTTTATTGTACATACAATACAAAACTTAATCTATACCGATGCAATTATGGGATACCCATAAAAATCTCATCGCTGGCGTTTTAATAAAAAAGTCACCTCGTGTTTAACATTCTCTAATAACCGCAACAAAAACCACGAAACACACTAAAAATGAAGAACTAAAAACCGTTTATGATCAACTAGACCGCGCTCCTAAACGGCAAAAGACGAGATTTATTAAGCTAATTACCATTATCCATGATGCTTTTTCTTCTAATTAATATTTGTTTCGAGGATGAACTAGGTCGAGGCGACCATTAAACGAAATAAATTAGACAGCAGCGCTACGCACGCATTTCTTTTTTTACATTCAGGGGTAGGCGATCGGGGGTCGTAAAGTTTACGTTCGCACTGTTAACGTTAACGTTTCCTTAACTATCTAATAAATACAAAGTAAGGTGAAGATTTATCGCGCTGTAGTAAAAGCGATGATATTCAATTTTCTCTTAGCAATTTTGTGCAAATATAGCCATCAGTACCGATTTAAGTACGTACGAGTTTATACTCCGTTCGCCATCAGGAGATAGTAATTTAACGTTCTTGAAGCAGTAAATCTAACATATAAATAAAAAGTAGGCACTATCGAATTAATGATTTGATAATTAACTGTAATAGGTACCTATAGTATAGTCAATCAAAGTGATGTTAAATTTTATTGTAAGTAATTTGTAATTTTATTATTATATCCTACATAAAACTAAAAGCTTTGAAATTTTGGAATTTATTAAATTAATTCACTAGTGCTGTATGTTGCATACAAAATGATATTCTATTACTATCTCTTAATGGCGAACGGAGTATAAATAAAAAAAATTGCTCTGTAATAACGAGATATAATTAACGAGTTTAGAAAACCGGACATTAAGCCGGTAAGTGCCTTTTGAAAAAGGTAGAATTTTTTAACGAACGTCGATGAAAAAAAAAAACGCGAAATCATTTGCTTTCTGTTTACCGGTTAAATTCCTGTCGGAGATTCCGCGCTGGAAAATGCATTTTTCCCAATTAACCGGCATCGAAGGGGATCGCCGGACTCGTCGTTCGGGAGTTTCAATTAAAACAAAGGCCCGTGCGATGATAGCCGTCGATGGAATAATTGATTTTCGGGCACAAAAGGAGATTTTCCACGAACGGGAAACCCTGTTTCAACAGAAACGTTTAACTTTGCGTTTCGACTTGTATTCTAAACAACGTCGTTTTCGCTTTGTCGAGTTTAATTAACGCACTATTATCGCGATCCGAGGTCAATTTATTAAGCGAAATTTATTCTCCAAAAAACTTTCAAATTCAACGAAACTCAATCATCCCGAATTCCATGCTAGTTCCCTTTTATTCTCGCTGAAATTAAAGATATGCACCGGGAGTTAAGTTGCCGGCACTTGGCACGTTAATATTTGGCTCTGACAGCTGCTTTAGTTGCGAAACTATAAGTTTGTTTTTGACCCCCGATGAACAACTCAACGCCGAATTCGACGAACTCGGCGTACCCGCAAAGTTATTGTATTCAAACGAAATGCATTAATTTTAGCGCTAACGTTCCCGGAACACCCCGGAAAATTTCTATTGTCATATCCGAAGACAAACGGCTCACTCATGCAGCTTTGCTATGTACCTAAATGTAACAGTTTATCTTACTCCAAACACAAGATGGATTTAAATATCACTGTATATGTTGTATTATGCAGATAATTGGAGTTTTTAAAGTATGCTTGTGTGCCTAAATAATAACAGTATATTTTTTATTTGAAACTGTGTTTGGCTTGGTCAAGCAGGTGCATTATAGTTGGCAGAGTAGACTAGTTAGCACTTTTAATTGTAAATAATTAGTGCTAATAGCTAGATAATTAATTATTTCTCAGGGAGACATTCGACTTTCTTTAATATTAGATAATCGTGCAAGTTTAGGGAGAAATAAGGGATAAAGGGCCTCGATCCCTTGGCGCCGATCACTAGTAATAATTAGTAAACATATCACGCGTGTTTTAGACCCATAAAGCTCTATCTCTAGAATTTAATACAGAGAAATATTAATTGATTTTTTTTAAATGTTCTGCATACCAAATCAATGATATTATCTATTTGATCGATTTCCGGAGTGGCGCATCGATGAAAAAATTAATTTTTCACAAATTCCAATCAAAACCTCTGCGGGAAATTTTAACACTTACCTAAGTAGGGCTTTACCGAATAATTTATTAGTTTTGGCTTTTCCGTACGGCCGACCTCGAATATCCAAATCAATTTCAGTAATGATGTGTCTTCTCCTTTACGTGACCGCGACATTTGTTTTAGTTTTTTTTTATATTTTTCATGTCGGGTGTTCAATCGGACGGAAATAACGATGATTTTATTATTATTATTTTTTGTGTAGCTCTAGCTCTAGACGAAGGCGTGGATATACGAAACAAATAGATATTTAAGTACGTTTTCTAGTGGAAATAATGCAGGAGGAACATCAAGCGCTCGGAATGCACGGGCGATCGATATCGATCGGGGGCCCGTATAGAAAAATAATTACGCTAATTGCTTTCTTATTAATGAGTTTCCCCGCACGACAGGAGAAACAGGGTACAAGATATATTGGGTGCGATGACAAAACTGCCGATACAAGACGGTCTTCAGTCACGACACCGCTTTACTTATCTGTATCGCAGAGGAAAAAACTCCAACCTGTATCGATTAAAACTCCACCGATTTTTTTTCTAAATAAGTAATGCGATTCTCTTGCACCGAGAGAGTTCAATTTAACTTGCATATCGTCGAGTCGCGATCGATGCATCAAAATCATTTGACTAAAGTTTGATGCTTTGCCAAACCCCAGCCGAATCTTGTAAACATCGTTATTAAGAATCCGCGTATCGATTTGACCCGACGTAACTTCTCCGGAGTTTTACGATGAAAATGTTAAGTATATACGACTAGGGACATTTCGATCTGTGCAAAACGTCCATGGGAGTTGATACAGTGTAAATAAAGACGGAAAATAAAACTGATGATGTCGTTAATCATGTAGATGTTGAGTATACTAATATACTTAAGTATTATTAGTTGGCATTGTTGGAATGTTTATGTAAAAATTACTGATGTAATATACACTTTAATTTCAAATAAAACGGTTGAAGATTCTTTGGGAGAGTAAGAAAAATGAATTTTTCATTAAAATACATCACAAAAGAACGAGGTTACGAAACCGTGGCACTCGAATAATGCAAGTACGACAATTTATCCGAGTTTACAATGCTTCCACTCGAAATTCAAATGAAAGGATAACATTTCACGTAGTCCACAGCGCCTCGAGGTACATCGAACCGTACTTAGAGGCTTCGTTGCTTATTGCAAAATAAATGGATCGAAAAAAATATATTAGCTCGATCATTGAAGGCGGAAGATTGGGCATTTTCGTCAGGATTTCATGGAAATGGTGCGAAATGGGGTGAAATTTTGTGGAAAAATTTTCAAAGGATTTCAAAATAGTGTAATTTTCGAAAATTTCATTGAAAAATGATTATAGAAGTTACCCTACGGGGCAAATTTTGATGAAAATGGGACCAAATAGGTTGACATTTCATGGAAAATGGCCAAAGAAATATCATGAAGTGCAAATTTCAATAAAATTGAGCAAAATGAGGGTGATATTTTCGAAAATTTCAAGGAAATATCCTCAAAAAAGTTTCTTAAATAAGAAACTTAACTTCTTAAATTCTTCTTCATAAAAATAGTGCAAAATTGTCAAAGCAAGTATACCATATGTTGCAAATTTTATAAATATGAGTCAATATAAGGGTGTAAGTTTCTAAAAATTCACGGAAGAATTTTCAAACAAGTTACCCTATTGGACAAATTTCATAAAAATGGAACAAAGAAAGGTAGTAATTTTTATCAATTTCTTGGAAAAATGCCCAAAGGGCTGCAAATTCCAATGTACAAACAATAAAAAAATGGCCGATTAATTTTGAACGAACGGAACTTCCGAACATTCGATGTTTCGAATGTGATGCGACATCTTCGAAAGAAAAATCCCGACTCGGAGTTTATCTGGTAAACACGGAATCTCTTTTAATGGAAAAATAAAATGGCCCGAAAGAAGTAACGACAAAAGGCTCAAAAGCGAAGTGCTAAAGGCAATTCTGGCCTTTCTGATGAGAACATCCTTAACAGAATACACATACAAAAAAAAATGAGGAGAGGTAGGAAAAAAATGTTTAGGAGATAATGGTTTAGTCGGGTTTTTCGATGCGAAAATTCGTTGGATATTTAATTTAATCCAAGGTTTTTAATTCTCTTTTGTATTAATATTTTAGTAAAAATTAGTTTGCGCCTAGATGAATTCATGACAATAAATAAATTTTCCGCGCAATTTACTTGATGAAAAATGCATATTTAAAGTTCAGGATAAATTTTAGACTACTTTTTAGCGAAAATTCGCCAAAACAAATCGCATATTTTATATTCAATGCGCACATTTCGTCCATTAAACATGAAAGCTAATTTAATAATCAAAATACGAGCCCTGTTTTGAAATTGCCGTCACGTTTGCAGCGTAAAAGACTAGTTTATTAAATAATTCCGAAAACTTTTAGAAATTTATTTATCCCACCTAAGCAGAAATTTATTGCGAATTCATTCCCGAAACGACCGCGCTATAAAAAATCGCAAAAACGTCGAAATGAAAAAGTGTACTTTGAAAGAAAAAGAAAAAAAAAACCGTTTTCGCCGCAATAAAATAACCTTTTCCCCGGGAAAGCGACGTTTCCTAAAACCCCGAACTCTATTAAACGGGAGAATTACACATTAAAAATTATGAAGTCGTACATCAAAAAGTTGTAATTCGCCGGGAGAGCGGGCGCCGAAGAATAATCGACGGCGACGCTGCACCGGAGAGTTGATATATAGAAAGTTTTCGCGATAATGATTTTCGCGAGCAAAAAACGAGCCGTCGAATAAATTTTTTGCGCCCGCCACACGAAAAATCGGCCGGATCGATTCGCCTGACGGGGAAGAAGGCATTCCGAAATTCCGGGCGTTCGATTTGCATGCGAATGTCGGCGCAAAAATGCGCCCGTTCCGCTGAATTTTTCTAATTAGGTTTCCGGATCGATGGAAAACCTAATTGGAAACGTTTCTAAACGACACACTCATCGCGCCCCCGTACAAAAATCCAATTCGAACGCCGAATTAACGACTCGAATTTCCCCGGTTTAAATTTATATCATATAACAATAAACCTCGATATTATAAATTAATAAGTTCCCGAAGGTTAAAATGCGAATTAAATATAAACATTGTCGTATTTATTACATCCGCATAGCGTGTCGCTTCTTTAGACTTTCAGTCAGAAATACCGGAAACGGGATCATATACCTACGTTAAGAAGCAAATATTCCTTTATGATCCTGTTACACGAACAGGAGATTTGCATAGAATATTAAACATGAAATAGATGTTAAAGGTAACCGCGCTTTAATATTTCATCGTGCAGGATGCTCTTAATTGAAGATCAGTATAAAAGCTTCCTTATAAGATTTATTACATACAGCAAAATTGATAGTAAAATGGGTTTTCACGATTATTAATACATATAGAATAATAGCACAAGCAATATTTTCATTCATACATACTTACCACTTATGCAAGTTGTGTTGCATAATTTTGGAAATCACGTGTATAATTAATTACCTGTTATCGCAAATTTAATTACAAAAACAGGCAGAAAAATAAACAGGATAATAATCCTGCTGATTTCGCAGGATTATTATACGATGTAGCTTTGAAGTTTTTAACGAGTTGCATAAATCCAACGGCTTTCGCAACGAAAACAAATTGTACGGATGTTATTAGGTAAGCAAAGTTCGATTTCCCCGATGAGAAACGTGGGTACCAAAAATCCTGCGGTTTTAAATGCGTCGCAGGAAACCCGACTGCGATTTAAATTTCAATTTCCGGCTAATCCTTTTTCGCGACGGCCCTAATAGTTCGTCGCATTTGAACTGTAAACTTTTCCTTAACAACAATTACATCCCCATTCTCGTTCTCTCTGCATTTGTTGATACAATTATCCCTGTCGCGAAGCCTTCCTTGGGAAACTTTAGATTAGGCAGGACTATCTAGCTAATATGCCCCGCCATTTTGGATTTGCGTGTAGTATTATAATCGTGTTACAGCTAATGCCTTCCTGTGCAAGTGTTTGAAACTCGAGATTTAATCTGAATTAAACTAGCGAGGAACAACATGGTATCAGTTGTCAGTTATACAATCCTGCGTGTTTATCTTGTCTACAGGATTCCTCTATTAGGTACGCATGATTTAAATATCCGATTCCTTGACATCCCCAGATGCTATACGTTTCCAACGATTCAATAAATATTTAAAACAAAGTTAAAGTTCCGACTTCCCGCTTGACGTGGGCGATGAAGTTATACCTCCGGTGGAATAATTTTTCCGGGGAAAGGGTCCCATTTCGCGAATTTTCGCGCCGTCTGATTTTCCAGGAATAATTACGCTTTATTATTAAACAACAAACGGTTTATCGCGGGTCCCGTCGGAAACCCCTACCGACGAAATTATGCCGGGTTGGTACACAATAATTTTAGTGAGAATATGGAGAGGCTGCCATTCATCAACTCGATCCCCCAGCATCGCTAATTACAGAGGTATAGCGGCAGAAGGTACGGCGCAGAGGATTGCGATAACTGGCGAATTTCTTCCGGAAACAATTTGTTAATAGATGCAATAATATGCTAATTTTTTTAGAGTATTCTATAAGGCGATGCTTCCAAAAATTACCCAGCAAATCATGAAACAATAAACTTGCTTGGAGGAATTACAAGGAATTACAAGTGTCTAATTACGATTTTTTTTACTGGAATCACAAAGCTCTAATGCGTTCTAATAATTTCATGATCATCTGCGGTAATATTTCTTTCTCTGGGGAAATCACCCCGTAAAGTACTCGTCGTTTCGGCGATAAAAATGCAAATTTCGAGAGAGCCGAATCTATTTAAATTCTCATTTATTTCGGCTTTTGTCTCCGAATTACCGGCTAGCCATTCATTCTTGTATCTCTATTCCCACCTCCATTGTGGCCCGAGTGCTTCCCGCATTCGCCGCTGCAGCATACATTCGTCTTCCCGCTTTCCGGGCCAGTCAAAAAGGAATTGCCTCTCGATTTTTTTTATCGTTTTTTCCTTCCGCTCGAATGCACCGATAATGCCACAGCGGGAGTTTCTAATAAGGGCTTTCTGCGGGGGTTGTTCGAGCAGCTAACCGGGAAGAGGGCGTGTTATTTGCTTTAACAAATTAACGCGATTTTATTGTAAGTCGGAAATTAGCTAAATTGCGGAAGAATACGAGCGATTGTGATGGGGAATAGAGTGAGAATTAACATTTTCTGATTTGCACGGCTAACAAAAGAGCTCGAGTATTCGTCGAGTTGCTTGCCTCTCGTTCGGCGGAAATTATGCTGTTATTGCAGTTTGCAACTTCATTTATAATAAGAAACACTCAATATAACGAGCGAGTTAGAAATAGAATTTCTCGGGCAACATGAAGTGGGAATTTTTCGAGCGCACAACAATGGGATCGAGTTATTACTTATGCATCCGTTTCATTAATATCCGTTTCAACGTTGAAGAATGTAACCAATTACACCACTCCATCTTGGCAGAAAATCAATTCAACTGCATACAAAGTACCTCAAAAATTCGGAAAAGGTGTTGCGAAATGCCAGGTTAATTCCCGCGGTTTTCGCCATAAAAACGTAGCAGTAATTCCTGCATTTCTGCGAACATCCGCTTCGACTTTTTGCACCTTTTTACGCTTTCGGGCGAACTAACCGGCGACTTTCGGAGCCGAAAAGTTTGAGTGGTAATTATGCAGATCACGAACGGGCAAGAGTTTGCTTTTAGATGTAACTTTCGCGGCGCGGAAACACTTGGAGTAACGGGCGGAAAAAATTGGAGTAGGGATCGGAAGGAACAATAGGGCGAAATAAAAAATTGGACGGAAGCGTCAAGAAACACGCCAGAATTCGAGTGAAACAACGCGTTTTTTAAATGCTAAAAGAAATATTATACTCCGTTCGCTATCTGGAGATAGTAATAAAACAATTTTGTAAGCAACAGCAAGTGTGGTTCAATGAAAAAAAATACATAACTTTAAGGGTTGTACTATTGAGTAGATTATTTTAATAGTGTTACTCTCTATACAAGGTATTTAACAATAGGATACCCTTTTATAATCCCAGAATAAGTAACGATTCATCGCCTTTCGAGAAGGTTTTATTACCATCTCCTGATAGCAAATAGAGTAAAACTAAACGATATAGGCAAACATACTATACAAATTTTAGTAGATCCAAGAACCTACATGTCTCGTTTTCCCCTCATTAAAATGTTCCAGCAAATTTCATTTAGGGTGTAGAATTTTCAATATCCGAACGGATATATTTCACCGGATATAAGAGTTTAGGCGGAGCAATTAACCTTCATTTTTGAGCAGCGCGAAAAGCGAGCCCTCCGGCGAATATTTTTAGCTCGAGAAAGGATCGCGTACAACATGGAAACGAAGGGAAGAATCCGCGGTTATATGTTATTTGATAACTCCACCGGGAAAAGGAACACACAAGCTGAGCCGCGTAATGCCTATAAACGTTGCCCCGGAATATCTTCGATGATAAAATAAATCTGATATTCGGGTTAACCCCAACGCGAGCGCCTACGGATCGACAGAAATAGCTGCAAACGTCGTATGCGCTATAAGCATGCAGGGAATTCATTAATGTAGTGTGGAAATGAATAGGGAGAAAATTGTCGAAGAAATTTTGTGATCGTCCTCGAGTTTTATTGACTTTTTCATAAAGCTCGAGAACATTAAACGTCGAGGTAAACAAGCATTATACCGTCCGGAACGTCAGCCGGCATAACGAGGACGAAAACGGAAACGTATAATAAACTAGAAAGTTGTCTAAAACCGCAAGATTTCCAAAGTTACTGGAACATTCCCATTTATATATTCCAGACTGGATCTATTTAAATGGAAATGACTTTTCTCTTGCGCGATATCCGAACGAGTTTGACACTTTTTCGAGGGACATCCGCCCTTCGCGGATTTACTCGATAACCCCGAAAATAATTAAAAAAAATAGATAGCTAGCGTTGTATATTTTATTCATGTAAAATGTAACCCCCCGTTCATTCATACGAGCACACACACGCGTTAACGCGCACCTTCGCGTTCATTTTTTGACCTAATTAAGCGCAAAAGCGAGCGCTTCCGCCCGCACACCAATCGTCCAGGAATTACCGATAAAAAATAATGTATAAAGCGATCCTTTCTGCATCCGCGGATGCCGATCGGGGGATTAGCGACGTCGTGCCCTATCGGGTACAACGGCCGAAAAGAACCCTTTTGATTAATCGAGGAGGCACTTAGATTAGGTTACCTCGAGCATAACAAGGTCTTCGTCCTTCGTCCCTATTCCTGGCTCGTCCTTCGTCCTTCCCTATATCTCTCACGCCAGTCGGCGTTGGAAATCGATATGTGCAGGAATTCGAAATGGCGTAAATATGATGTAGTAAAATTTTTTATGTTTAGATGAAATTTTAATACGAGTTTATTTGCGGGTGTACTTTACTAATTCGATAAAACGCGCTTCGCTCTTCTGGATTCCTTTTACAGGAATTTCAATTTGTGATTGTATGCAGAGTATCTTCTATTTTTAGACTAATAAAAGGCAATAAACTTCAGTATCAACTGCTTTATTCCTTTTAAGTTTCGCTGAAAGCGGCGGACGATCGGAATGCACGCAAAGGCCTCGTTTAATATGCTGGAAAGGAAGGAATCATTTGTTGTGGAAATGGAAACAGGAAGAGATAAATATAAGGAAGGTCGGGGTAGTTCGGAACGTTTTATTAAAAAAAAGAAGAAACACATAACGTCGCCCTGACGTTACAACAAAATATTAAATTTCGCAAAAAATAAATCAAAATTATTCGATAGTGCAAAACAATGAGCACGTGTCCCATTGTTCCGGGCTGTTACTGTTGCTTCAAAGTCCCCTTCAAGCCCGTCACCCACGTCATTTTCGACTTAGATGGAACCATTCTCGGTAAGCGTGATTAGCAAAATCGCCCGAAAGCCGGTAATCCGGGTGATGAACTGTCGCCGTTATAGATACCGAAACGATGGACTTCAAGATATTCCGGGAGCTGGCGAAAAAGTACGGCGGGAAACTGACCGAGGAGGTGTACGGAGGCGTGTTGGGCACCAACGAGGACATTGCTTGCAAGAAAATCGTCAACGACCTGAATCTGGACGTCGAGCCCGAGGTGTTTCAAGCCGAGTATGTGGATATGGTCGTTCAAGAATGCCCCACCGCCGCCTTTATGCCCGGTATAAATCTGTTACTGCGATTATTTGGCTCATTTTTTAACCAGAATCGACTAGAAAGTAAAATCCGTTGGGTAAATTTAAAAAATCGTGTAGAGGTATAGGAAAAATATTTATTGCACAAAAATCTACGACTCTTAAGCTAGACATATTTCTACACAGTTCCCGAAGAATAATGGTCTTTTAATGGTCTTTAAATGACTCTGGCCCTTTAAAAATCATAGATTTTTGTGCAATAAATATTTTTCCTAAACCTCTACATGATTCTTTTAAACGGAACTTACTTTCCGGACGCACCTGGTATTTCATGCATCGTGCATTGCGTTAATCCTCGGCCAAACGCTAATTCACCTAACTAAATTACCACGGTTCGAGATAATTTAGTAATAACGCTGCGTATGTGACTAATTAATTTTTAACGCGAGTTTCATCAAGTTGAGCGCCATGTAGTTTGGCCTGCAGTTGTGCACTAGCCGAGATCGGTCAATCTAAACTCCGAACAAAGTTCGCCCCGTACGGACAAATTAAAACGAAAAAAAAAATCGATCCGGGAAGATTAATCGCCCGATATTGCACCTAATATGTAAACCCGATAACTCCGTCGCCGTTGAGCCTTTGATTACAAATTGCTCGAATTACTTTTAGAACCCGTAACTAACTCCCGGTAATCTAAGAACACTATAAATTTCCGAGTCGTTTTCTCGACGATAAATTCCCCTTGCTATGTCCATAATAAATTTCGTTACTTTGACTCTAATCAAAATTGCGAACACGATTGTTCTAGATTCGACCATAGTTTACGGCTCTAATATATTTTTTACGTTGCAAAGGACACCTTCCCCGGGCTTATCTTACGAGAAAAAAAACACCATTCAACCCTCACAAGCGCACGAAATACTTCTTGCTCATTAAAAAAAAGGGATTTATTTTATTAATACTGCGTACAAAATTATTTCCTGATGTCGAATGGAGTATAAAATTTCTTATTTTTATCAGGAGCATACTGTATAGGTAACTACAAATTTATAGCCAAATTCTATTTGGTGGAAAATAAACTGCTCCACAAAAGTTCGCAAATTTTGCGATTATTTTAAAAGTTACAGACTTTATGATCACCAAATTTTCAAATATGCGAAATTAAATGTTTTCTCTCATATCTGAGTGGATTTTTTGCCCCTACCTCTACAACTCATACTAAATTTGGCGATCAAAAAACCTGCAACTTTTGCAATATTTGCGAACTTCCTTAACTTTTGTGCAGCAGTATATTTTTATATAGTTTTTTATCCGAACGAAATAGGTATTTTAGGGGCGTCGCCGCCGGTGCAGACGACGTTCGGACGCGTCGCGGCGTATCGTGCCGACGGTGCATGACACCGCGACGCGCCGCAGACGATGGCCCCGATCATTTTTCACCGGCCCGACCGATTGTTAACCCCTGCAATGCCGTAAATAGGCCACTTAATTCGCCTTTCTCCTGCGGTTAATCGACCTTAGCGCGGGCCATTGTCGCGAGCGCGATTATTTTTAGGCGTCGAGCAAGTCGTGAAGGCGCTGTACAAGAACGAAGTACCCATGGCGGTGGCGACCAGCTCCACGCAGACCACCATCGACGCGAAGTTCTCGCAAAAGAAGGAGTTTTTCGACATGTTCCACCACGTCGTGTCCGGCAACAGCGATCCCGAGGTGCTCAGAGGCAAGCCCAATCCGCACATTCACTACGTCGCTTGCAGGAGGTTAGTTCCCATTAAAATTTCCCCGAAGATTTCAACCGAATAACAGAAGGTAGCAGCCTTCTTATCTACCAAAAAACCTCTCTCGCATATACATTTTCGCGGTTAATTTGACGCGGAACGTCGACCGAAATTGAAAAACGAACGTTCCCATGCCCGACAGGTTCCCCAAAAGGCCCTACAGACAGCAGTGCCTGGTGTTCGAGGACTCGTTCAACGGCGTGGTGGCGGCTCGCCGGGCCGGCATGCAGGTCGTGATGATACCGACGCCGGAGACGTCCTATTTCAAATGGCGCTACGCGACGCTCCGGCTCGATTGCATCGATCATTTCATACCGGAGCTGTTCGGCCTGCCGCCCTTCGATCCTCCCATCGTGCCGAGCGGCGGCAAGGGAGGCGCCGGCGGCGCCGGCGGAGCGCCGTTGAGCTGCTAGTACACGGGACTTCCGGCGCGGTTTGTAGGGAATTCGAACGAACGCCGGATATCACTTTGACATGATGAATTGTGCAATAAATATGTAATAAATAATGAGGTCTATGTTGAGGTTTGAATGTTTTAATTTCTAAAATATTGGCTAAAATCGGCTGCTGCATTTTAGCTGCTAACTTTACACCGGTTTTAGAAATCTGGTTTTATCAGAAAATGAAATTTTATAGTACGGCAGTTCCCCAGATTTAGAGATGTTCTCGAATTCCCATCTATTCTCTCGCGAATGGATACATGGTAATCGAACGCGCCGTTTAATCGAAGCTATTGAACGGGATTAGCGTTATCTACGCAAGAAGATTGATAATCAGCTTTTTCTGATAGCCATTCAGCGTTAATTGGCGTTTCCTTCTGTCCGTTTCCTATCGAATCGGATCCGTTGTCTTTAATTTATTGTAATCCGAGGAATTGCCCGACGTTCGGATACTTTCGTTTCCCCAAAGAAGGTGCAATATATTCCCGTTGACCCAAATCCTCGTGTACCTTGTAAAAATAATATCACAAAATAAGGGGTGGAAATTCAACCGGAGAGTTCCGCGAAAATTGGATAGTTTACAAGATATTCTTGGCCCCTCCCGATACCCATAAATAAAATTGCTCAAGCTCTATTACCGCTGGGGACTGTTGTGAGAACATTCATAAAGTCAAAATACAGTTGAACGTCGAAATTTATCTCTCTCGAAATTTTTCCCTAATTTCGAGCTTACTTCGCCTAATTCCGCCGGGGTAGAAGGCGAAACGGGAAAAATGACGTCGACGCGAGATTTTTCGATTTGTTTTCCGGTCCGTCGGATTTCCCTCTCCGCGTGTACGCGTCGCCATGACGAGCAGAGATTTCCACTGCGACAATCGACAATTCCGATAACAATTTATCCCGGCAGCTATTCTAAATATTTCAAAAAAAACTAGGGAGAAAGCGGGACGCGAAGGAGAAAAATGGCAGGCAATGGTAGCTCGTCGAGGTGGAAATCTTCCAGGAACGAGGATAGATACGCGGGATAACAGGAAAAGATTCCGTTTTTGTTTCGCTTTAAACCCGAGCGATAGTCGAAACTTCCATTATTGCGAATGGATGGGATCCTTATAAACTGAAAAGTAATTCCAGCCCGCCATACGCGTACATTATGACGGTTTTGTCGTCTAAGGGATTTTAATTGGAAAAGTTTTTATGATCCCGGAAAAACGTTCATTTTTTCGGCGAAGCGCAATAAGAACAACGAAACTCTACTCAACTAATAGAGCTTTTCTTCTACCTACACAAAAGATCCGAGGAATTCCGATAACTCGGAAGATCGCGAAATTAAGAAAACTCTCGCAAATAAAAATATCCAAGAACGCAGGTCCGGCCTCGAAACGAATCCAGAAATACACGCGCCATTAATCAGCGCTGAAAGGCGCGTTTTTAAAGCGAGCCGAGTTTAAAAAAAGCGCGTTAAAGAAAAGTAACCGATAATCAATTTCGGAGCTGTCGCGTCGCTAAAACTCATTCGTATACAAATGGCATGCAAATACAATTTTTTCGACAACGTCTCTTCCTCCGTGGTACCGACGGGGCGCCGGCGAACTTCGTGCAATTGCTCAAAATTCTTTTTTGCGGCGTTCGCTCGGGCGCCAGCGCCGCTAATGCGATCTAACGAATTGTTTTATTATGCAGTTCGCGAAAAAGTCGATGCGCCGGCTTTCACTTATCCGCGAAACTGAGGGCTCCGATGTATTTATCATGTGTCGGTTTCACGATCGCATTAAATATGCGGGTTATTCGAAACGAAAAAAACCGGAATGCACGTCAGTTTAAACAACATCACGTGAAGTACGATAAATAATTCATTCGAATCGATACGATGCAAAGGGTTTTCGTATTGTTCCGCCCTTACAAATCCGGTTTAATTGACCTTAAAAAAGCGACGTCTTCGAAAATTCCGACGATAATTCGAGCCAATTGGCTCGTAAAACAATGCGAATTAAGCTCGCCTTTTATGACGTTATATCATTTTAGCTCATTGTGCTGCAAGTACATTTAATTACAATCAGATAGGTTAATTGGTAGGTACTCTATGAAATTTCCTATTACTTAGTTTAATTAAAGTTCATAGTGATAACCTTAAAGGTGTAATTTACAACTAATTCGGAATAAAAGCGGGAAGCTTCGATAACTGATAAGCGTAATCGAATCTCTAATGGAACGTACTTTTAATTAAAAAACTTAAAAAAAGCGCTCTTTCTTTTATCTCGCTGCTAATCCAATCTAATAATCTCGTCGTAAATCATATAGACGTGAGCACAATTAAATGGTTATAAAAAGAAACGAGCAATTTAGCGAAGGAAACCCTGAAGATTTCCTTTTAAAAAAGTTTTTAAAATTCGATAAAAAAGTTGCCGGGATTGTCCTCGGCACCTATTCTAAACATTTGCGGTTCCCATTGAATAAACTCGATTGTTTGTAGCAAGCGCTCTTTGTGTTTGCTTTTGGCAATCTTCCCCGAACGAGGTAAACCCGCCTCATCAATATCCGATATATTACATCGGTTACTCAAGCCAAAGTTTGGAAAGAAAAGACAAATCTACCGTGGCGAATCCGGTTATCCTTTTATGTTAATTTCCCCGGTATTGCAAACGACTGTTTACGTTTTATCAATAATTCATCGAGTATATCCTAATTCGTTGTTTAATTACCATTAACGAATTGATTAAGGAAGCTCCACTTAACTCGGCGCTAATCCAATTTCGGTTAGTATAAATTGCCGGGCGGCTTCGCCTAGCAGAAACGGATCTGAGAAAAATATTTTCGCTCGAACCCTCCCAGTAAATCGATGGCGTGATTAATTTATCCTGTTATTACTATTCGAAATTAATTCGTAGAGTAAAAAACGGTATATCGAACAAAAACAACCCCTATTCAAATAAAAAAAGTTCCGATTCCTTCCGGCCTCCGAAAAAACAAGCAAACAGATTAATCCGGCGAAACCAAACAATTCCACTTCTAATTGTTCCAATCGAAACACTCCCCGATACAGCCGGCCCAAGGTTAAGCAAATAAATCCGTCTCCGAAAAAGTAATGAATTCCTCCAATCTGCTGCGCCCTTCTAAAACGCCGAATTAAAATATTTCCCCGGCAAATACGGGATGATTCATTTAGTGCCCGTTTTCGCTCTGATGGCTCATAAAAATTTCATCCCGTTCGGGCCGCCGCCGCCCCGGCCGCCCCCAGCATGCTCACCGAGTAAATAAATCCGCCTTACGCAATTCGCGGCGCGTAAATCAAAAAGAAAACGATCGGGAAATAATAATCCCCGCAATTCGCGGCACATGCCGCAAGGATGCCGGTCTCTATTAGCGCCCAGTCGACGGAAATTTATGGATTTTTTCCGGCCTGCGAGGTGATTTACAATCCGGGGACGTAATAATATCGTTTACATGCGGCTTTAATGGGGATCGAAAAAGATATTTCCGTATTTGTGAGTATAAAAACCTTACAACTGATGATAACAATGTTCTTGTATTGCATATGTTATTGCAAGCTGTAGGTTATCGATCAAATTGTTTATTATGTCTATGGTAATGACATGTAAATTACCCGGTTAATCGATAATCTACAGGTTATATGATAACAATTTAAAATGGTGCATGCATTATAAGGATGAATGCCAAGTGATGATAATAACTTTTTAATGTAATCAACATACGAGCAGATGAACCATATTTATGCATTCAAAATAGTTAATAATATCCCAACCTAAAAGAGTCGATATTTTACCTTAGAGATGAGTGTCACTGGTTTGACCAAAAGAACTATTAAAGTATCAGTTGTGGAGTTAAGTGAGTCAATTATCTCAATAATATGCTCAAAAACCTAAGAGATCTATTTAAAAAAAGATCTAAGAGAGTCGGGTATCTACCCAAGAGTCAGTTATCAAATTATCTAACCAAAAGAGTCAATTACCTACCCAAAAGAGCCCTTTGAACTCCCTTTGAGCCAGATATTACACATTCATTGCCATTTTCTATTTGGAATCAATTTTCTGTGTATAGTGGACAAACAGATTTTTAATTAAACCCCGATGCTGGGAAAAGCCCGTAAAAATCAAATTTAATATTTTCGCGAATTTCGGGGAAATCAAAGCGGGCATATGTAATGTGTGAGCGAGCAACTATCCGGCGAATTTCCGCTGAAAAATGCAGGAATCTGACGCGGAACATATGAAAACCATTTTTAACGGGCTACTGCTCGCCGGTATCTACTGGCTTGCATAAAATTCTAGGACGAAACGGCGAAACGTGTATTTTCACTTTATTTTCCCGTGTTTATTTTCCGTCGCAAATAATTCATAGCGCAGATCTTCGAGCCTATTTATTATGGAGAGGAAAGAGGAATATTTTATCGCGCGTAAAGAATGAATCTAGCGCGCCGAGGCGATTCCTTATGCTCGTATTCGATTCGAATTGTAATATTTATTATTTTCACTCTCTGCTCGTAGACGAGCCGGAATATTAGATTTAATTACGATTCGAGCGCATTTTACTGGGCACCATTAAAAGAGCCTCTAAATTATGTTGTTCTCATATACAACAGAGCTTCTTCGAATTCATTTTTGCCGTGCCGCTGAATAAATTTACCGGATTATGCTCTTCTCGTTATCCCGGCTCTTTATTTCGGCTCGAATTTTTCGTTATGCAACTTACAAACTACGTTATGTAGTTGTTTAATTATACTAAAATATTTTTGCGAGAGACTAAGGGCTAAATTAATCAGCAAGACGATCAGACGGAGCAGAATGAGCGTAATAAAGTATACGTTTAATTGAATTTTTTAGCATTTTCGCGGTGGATAGTCCGAGAGTTTTCCTCTCGGTTTTACGTTTCTAATCTTATCTAAAATTTAGAGTCGCTCCCGTGTATACGGGCGTAGCCCGGGCACGGCTATTAGATAGTAGAAATGAAAATACCTTATAAAAATTTCCTGATTTATAGTAGTAGCTCGGGTAAACTTCGTACGACTCTACGTTTTTATGCGATCGTTCAAAAAGTTTCTATCTGGCGAAACATAAATTTTTCCGAGTTTATTTCGCACACCGCAATTTATGTATCGCTTCTGTCATTACTCAAAATAAGCGAAATTTGGAAACGCCCGTTGTTCTCCTTCGGCAGTGGCATTAATTTTGAATTCATTTTTTTGCCAGCGTTGAATGCAAACATAATCCATCTTCATTTCGGTCTGATAGAGACGACCTGAGGCCGCTTCCAGACTGTTATAGTGACGTCCTGATGAAGGTCGACAGTGTTTAATTGACGCTTCGAAAGACAGACAAGCTGTATAAATGCGGTCATTAATATTGCACCGGTTGTTAGATATGCGAGAGGAGCTCTCGATAAATATGCATATCGTAAAATTAACAAGTATTTTCCATAAACGTCGCGATCGCTTAACAGTTGGTTAGAATCAAGGAGGCTGAATACATTCGGAATTTAAAGGTGGTGAATGAAAATTGATTCGTTTACCGAATCATAAAAGACCAAGTTTGGTTAGTTTTGACTTTTGACATTTACGTAAGAATCACAGACAAGTTTTTGAAGACTTCCGGTCATGTAGAGAAATCAGTATGACGGATAATTTTTGAGAACATTATAAATCATTGAATAACTTTGACATCAGAAACATAATGAGTAGTTTAGTTAAAGATAAAAAATGTTGTAAGATACTTGTAAATGTTACAGTGAAAATTGTTGAATATAAACGTTTAGAAGAGTAATTGCTAACAAAAGCAATATTTAACAAATGTGTAACTATGGCAATGACATTTGACGTACGTCAAATAAATTCGTTACGCGACGAATTTAATAATTAACGCACATCATTTTCACGTTACAGATTTGCTACGTAATGGTAGTGAATGTGTTTTTTTGCCGGATTCGAATTTTACGAATATCTGGAGCGTACGTGTGTGACGCATAGATATACGGTTTTGTCATTCCATCTAAATAAAGGTCGATTGACATGTCATAACGAACATACATGCTCATTTGCACGAGCAACGTGTATTTTACTGACGTTACTGTCGTGTCTCTGCGTCGTTAGCGTCCTTTTCCGAGTATCGTATTTTATTTCATTGTGCTCGCCTATTATTTGCATATTAGTAGATTCGTTTAATACCCTTTTGGATTTTGTTTCACTGACTTCACTGATAATTAAAACGGCTCAAATCGCTCTCGAAATAGTTCCCTCATCGTTAGTAACGCTGAAGATCCTAACAAACGATCCTCCTTCGCCACTAATTTGAAACGTTACAATCTCTCGAGAATCGAATTTCCAACGCCCTACCTTTACGCCCTATACGCTCACAAACAAGGTGTAACCATCTCCACTTTCGAGTGGAACTTTGTCGGATTATCTCCCCAAAAAAAATATTCCTCGAATGCACCTCTCACAAATCAAAATCGCTTGGAAACTACATAACAGACAAGCACGAGCGGGCCGTATATTCCGAACCGAGTGCGTAATTTGCAAAGTTATTTAATAATATAGCAGAAGAAAATTCGCTCGTAAATTACATCGCCGAATATGATATTGTGTTTCGAATCCGAGAAACTCACGAGGGTTGTGTATGCGCGATTTGTAAAGTCTATATTTCTCGGCGCCTTCGCGAAATGAAATTGCCGATTCCGCTGAATAGCCGCGGAAATTCCGCCGATGCAAACATACAGGGCGTAAATTAATTAATTTCAAAGGGCATGCGAGCGTCGGAATAAAGTCCGCGTAATTAATGATATTCAAAGCGGCGCATAGTTAATGCGATATCGAAATAAAATCCCGTAATAAAAGGGCCGTAATGGGAGCGGTAAAGTGTATGAGGGGAAAATGAAAAACTTGAAAGTAATCAAAAAGCAAAATAAGCCGCGCCCGTTGAACGAGCAATTCGAGCAACAAAAGAGCCGGCACAAGTTTTCATTTAATATCTTTAATATCCAGTTACCTCAAGAAGAGAGGTTTATTTAAATTACACGCAAAATTTTTTTCGTGCAATGTAAATAAAATTTAAATGGAAGCAAATATCTCTTAAAGCAAATATCTGCCCAGTAAAGAACATAATCGTAAAGAAAAACGAATCGGTATATTCCATCCAAAAAACATAAGCCGGCAAATTAATTCTCCTCCGGCATCCGATCAAGACGAATTACCGCTATCTATCAAACAAGTCGCGAAATTAATAATCACAGTTGCAGTCCGTCCGAAATCTAATAAAAGCCGTTCTTATCCTCCTCTAAGGCCGATCGATATGACGTCGGGACGTCCACTTCATTAACCGCCGGCTCCCGGGCGAGGGGGCGAGTGGGACAGGACCGCTACTAACGGTCGCGACAACCCACTTACGTGCGCTATACCGGGATAACAAGGATAGGATTCAATTCCGGCGAAATTAAACTGTTAACGTGCCGACGAAACGGAAACTTTCGCGATGCGACTTTCGCCGCGCGCCGTGGGAGTTTATTAAAAATGTAATTCCGCCTCTAAAAAGTTCGCAACTCGCTAATCTAATAATGGCGGTTAGCGCTCGCCGGTGACTCCCCGAGCCGGCAGATAGAGTCTGTCGGAACTGCAATTTCATATATCAAAACTTCGCGACTTCCGAATCCGCTACAATGAGCTCGCACAAAAAGGCCGGGAGGATTCTTACTTCGCGAAATTCGAATGAATGTACTAACTTAACTTTTGTTGATATATGGAGCGAATTTAATCTATATTCCGTTCGCCATCAGGAGATAGTGAGTCAACGAAAAGGTCATACAAATTTCCAAAACTTTAAGGCCTTTACCGGTAATAGGCGGCCCTTTTCTTATACCAGATAATGTGAACTGAAAACAGAGTGCACAGTGGTGCTTCTGGGATAATAAATAGATACTAAAAGGATATAAAAAAATATATTACAATAAGATTAAAAATCACTTTCACTGTTATCTGAATCGGTACCTCGAATACTACCTGTAATATCTAATTGCATAGGTACTTGTTAATTATTTATCAAATTATTAATTCAATAGTGCCTCCTCTTTTTAATTATTTGTTAGTGCTGTATTTACTGTTAATTGTTTCAACAAGGTTTTATTATACTAACTCCTGATGGCGAACGCAGTATACCAACCAATTTACCATTTTGATCAACCAAATTGGGAATTGCCGCAACAATTCAATTTGTCGCAACATCAATTCATGAATTCGTTACCACACATTTAACTAAACTTCCTATATAAAACATGAATTCCGTAGTAAATAATAAATGCATCGCTTGGCAATGCAATATACGTGATTCACGTTCGTATCTTCTCGAAGAGATTCGTTCAGCAATTCGAGTTGAACGCCGTAAATCGCGAAATAATTTCGTCGGTTACCGAAAAACTTGAAAAATGAGAGCGTTACACTTGCACCGATCGAAAATCGATGGGCGCACGGTTGCGGACGCTCGAAATTCCCGTCGTCGTCGTCGTCGGCGTCGCGACGCATCGATTCGAATGGATTGCGCATAATAATTCCGGAGACGTCGTTATTTACGCGAAACAATGCAACTCTATTACACTATGTACGCGGTATTAGCTAATTTCAAGCGCCCTATCGTTGATGAAGCTGTTAAGCAAACGAGTAGGTGTTTAAGAAGCTCGGCTCGAGGAGTCCCTGTAATAATTCGGATGCCGTAAAATTTCGAATCTACTCAGCCCCGCAGAGTGCAATATTCCTCGGTAAAATAATGCAAATAATTTCATCGCAATTACATCGCCAATAAACTTTTATAGCGGCAATAAAGCCGGAGTTTAACGTTTGTTAAACTCATAGTTATGTTGATCCGCTTGTTCGCTCCCATTTTTGATAAGGCTCCGTATACCTGCATGGTCTTTTAACGGTCATCTCGTTATGTTCCTTTTGGATTAGCGCCCGAAGCGACGTTAAATTGAGTTGTTCCGAGCATATTTTGATCGTAAATAAATAGTAAACTTTTCAGTAACGGCACTGGAAGTAAGTTTCCGGATGAAATTGAATCCACCATTTCATCCACCTGCACGTAGACATTACCTTCGAATCGATACGCATCGAATCTACATTTTATCCCGAGACGAAAAACCGATCGCTTATCGCCTTGATTTGGAACTTTCGAGCTGTCGAATCCGCTTCCGCATGTTTATTTTATCCGAAAATATAATTCAATTCGGCATTCGACCTTACACAAGCCCCGAGTTTTTCGCCCCGGAAAAGGCCCAAACAGCGCGTTAACCCTTCCATAAAAACAACTCGACGAAGACAAACAACCCCGGGGCCCTACATCTACAAACTTTAGGACGACAAATAATATCAATCTCCGGCCCAGCGGACCGGGCGGACACGCCAGTGTGGAATCGTCCTGCGAGCGGCGATATTCCTGATTCGTCAGCTAAAAGAATCGGATGCAACATATTTTTTTCCGCAGCGGCGACGTTCCAATTTAATCTCTCCGCTCTTCAGATGAGTTGTTTTTTCGGGGGGCGCCAGACGCACACCGACGGAAATGAAAAACTGTTCGTGAAGATAACGCGGATACGGTTAAAAAACAAAGAAAAAAGTGGACCGGAGGGAGCGCTCGCCGCGCTCCTGCAGGACCGGGCCGTAATAGTTCCGGTCGACGGAGAGGGACCGGAAATAAATACTGCTTTAAGTCGGGTCTTAATTGTGTTTTTTCCATCTCGAGGGTCCTAGAGAATAACGGAATAATCTTGCTTTAATATACCCAGGGAGAAGCGCAAAAAATTAAAATTTTAAATAAGTAACACGAAATCTAATCTAAAATGTAAAATGTAAAGTTCCATCTCTAGAACAACACTAACTTGACTGGAGCATGCATATTTCACGGCCGTATATCAAACTTTGCAATTCCCATTAGCGTTAATTATTAATAATAAATCGCCTTGTTAATTACGACTTTATTGCACTAAACTCCCGAGTAAATACCGTATATTCCGTGTTTTTCTGTTGAAGAAAATGGCTTGTTAGAGTTTACAAAGTACTTGACAGAAAACATTAGCCATTGTGCGAGCATACGACAAAATACGTTGTCCTTCAGGCAATGAATAACAAAACAAAGTTTCGGAATTGCGCGGAGAGCTTATTTCAAAATTTAATGAGGCCGACATTCGTAGACGTGCCAGAATTGCGAATTTGATGCATTAGTTAGCACGTTCAATTCTAATGCGCTGTTTGCAGGTGGATTTGGATTTCTATTTCTTCGGCTCGGGTAGATACGGAAAGATTTATTTTGTCCTACGTTGAATTCGCGAAATTCGTTTTCAAGTAGGATACAATGCGGAATGAAACAACAAGTAAACAGCGCGCAATTAATTAAATATCGGCACAATACATCAAAAGTTTTAATATTTCCCGTTGTAACTCTTGCGAGCGAAATTAATACACGGACATGTTACCCCGCAAATAATATATTATGAATAATTTAATGCCGAACCGGCTATCCGCATTGGTTTTAATGCGCATACAAACGGGAAAAATAATTCCGGAAATTTACGTTTCATTTAGAATTACTGTAAAACGTATGAACGCTTCAAAAATAGATACAATTGACATGAAAAATTCACTAATCCAGCCGAGCAAACCTTTACAGATATACAATTTTAATTCAACATTCAATGAGTAATAATTTATTGCAATAATTTCCCGGAAAATTCCATTCAAATCGATCGCACGCGTTTCGTATATTAACGCAATTAATACGTGTTAATAACCGCTTTAATTGTGACAAATCGAAAGAGTTTTCCCCGGCGAAATGTACATTCGCGTGTTCGGCGGCCGTTTCCGGCGAACGGACCTCCATTTTCCGCGCTATTTTAACTTTAAAATTACCTGCCGGTACGGGCACGTAAATCGAGCAGCGGATAATGCCTTACAACGAAAATAAAATGGAAAAAAATACGGGGGAAATAGATCGGCCGGAACGGCATCATAAACGCGAACGGAAACGGAAGCGGCGGAAAACGCTAAAATGCTCCGGGAAATATATATATGTCGAATTCCGAACGTTGCGGAAAATTCCGGCTTCGTTTTACAATAAATGCGCCCGAGTTGGCTAACTAAACAAGAAAGTATTAGCAATGGAATTAGAAAGTTGGGCGAAGAACGATATTTTCGGATGCGAGGAAAAATCGAGCGGAACGCGGCGGAAATCCGGATTACCGCGAGCGTGAATTTATAAAAATTTACCCATTTCATATATTCCCATTCAAATATTGATGCTCGAAAATGAAATTATCCAACGCAGCTCACGTCCTGCGATATATGACAATGCTGGGAAAAAAACATTCCGAAGAAAAGCCACTTCACTGCGGATTCTCTCTAGCGTACGGAAAGGTTTTACGAACGCGGAATTTCGGAATTTTCCGACTTAAAACATTCGTCGAAGATATATTAGCGAAGCGAGATTTATGACTGTATCGAGTTTACCCCAGAAACATCACGTTTCCTATTCGGGTGTTTTCCACAACAGGGGAAATTCGAAGGATAATACATATCTTAATAGTCTGTGGTTCGGGCCTAACATATACGATGAAATTTTTATTTGATACCTTTATCTCTGTATTTGGAAGGAAATTGATACCATCAGTAGATCCTTGAATAATTTCGAATCACTTGTAGGAATTTTTTACATCCAATGTTCAATCATCCATTAAACAAACTCTAGCTAATGCTTGGCTCAAAATAAAATTTACTATGTAAAGAGATGGATGTAGATAGGTTCGCGGACTAAAAATCATAACTCAAAAAAATCCATTTTTCACGCAGCTTCCTACAGGAAACTCCACTCCTTTAATCCCCGTTTTGGGAGCCGGCTTTTTTATCTCTTAATTTATTGGCTATCGATCGGAGCCAACTAACTTCAACTATCTGTAATTTCAAGTTCTTAAACAATACCATCCCATCGACGCGAGCGGTCGTCCGATGTAATTGAAATTGGCCATTAGCCCCCTACAGAAGGGGCCGCGCGTCTTTTTTTTTCACCGACCCATCTATTCGAAATTGATCCTTCGGTCTTTGGTCTATTAATAACGTTTCCGAGTCTTATTTATTACGGAAAATTGGAACTGTCAGCGTACGTTACGTTATATCGATGGGGTTATGGAAGGAAGCAATCATTTTTATTGTAACTCAAACTGGCCCTAATTTACCAAATCAAGCGGCCCAATTTAACGACGATATTATTTGTTGCAGGTGCATGGGGGGCGATGGGAACTGGCACTGGGACTGAGGGGGGGCTACGGAGGCGAATGCCGCTTAGCAGACGATCTGGCGGTGGCGGAGCGGCAGCTGGTAAGTTTCAACTATTCCACAAAAACATCATTCATATCATCATCATCATCCAGACCTTGTGTGTCCATTGCTCATTATAAACCTCCTTTATCGATGTTCATTGATTCTTCTGGATCCAATTGCTAGTAATTCTATCTATGTGATCAAAAAAACTCAATACAATCATCATCTTCATTACCCAGTTTTTTGTATCAACTGCTGAAATAAGTGGCCCTTATCTTTGCCCAGTGAATCTTTTGAATCCACTTTCCGCTAATCATTTTCTGTATGTCATCAGATGATTGAATACAAGAGCTTTGTTCATCATCATAATCTTCATTTTTATCACCCAGATCTTTGTGTACACTGCTCAATATAAGCCTCCCTTGTCGTTGTCTATTGAATCTTCTGCATCCAACTGCTAAAGTCATTTCCCTTTATGTCTTAAGATGATTCAAGACAAGAGCTTCGTTAATCATCATCTTCATCACCCAGATCTTTGTGTCCACAGCTGAAATAAGCCTCTCTCATCCTTATCCATTGATTCTTTTCAAGAGCTTCATTCATCATATTTATCACCTCAATATCATTATTATTATCATCATCGTCTTCGCCCAGCTGTTATTGTTCACATTTTGTTCACTGGAGGACATAGGTATTGATGAATTGTGGTCCGCAGGCGCCTCTAGTGTGGGCTGCAGGGCAATGCGCTACTACCGCCTCTGGATTTACACGTGTAATACGGCCCTGTTGGCGGGGGCGCTGGCGTTCGGCGGGGCGGCCGTCCGCACGGTGGTGTTCGACTTCCGTCGATCGCTCATACCGTCGCTCACGCTCTACCAGCCGTCGTTCCTCTACGCCTACCTGGCGCTGCTGACGCAGGGCGGCGCGCTGCAGCTGCTCGGCTGCCTCGCGGCGCTGCGGCTCTCCGAGAAACTGTTGAACGCCTACTGGCTGTTGCTGTTGGTGCTGCTGTTCGGCGACGTGGTGATCGGCGCCTTCTGGGCGTTCCGCTTCGAGCGGGTGTGCCAGGAGCTGAGGCCGGCGCTGCGCGTCAAGTTCTACCAGGAGTACGGGACCAACGAGGATTTCACCGAAGTGTGGAACAGGTCAGATCATCCCTTATTATAATCGCGTTTACTTGGATACTTCGCAAAGTACGGCAACGCAGCATTGTGAAGTTTGTGTCGAAAAGTTCATATAAAGACACCCCGTACAATTGAATAAGGTTTACGCTTCGAATTAATTTTGCAGAAATCCTCGATATTATCGGACCTTTTCGAAATCCTAATATTAAAATTGGGGCTTGTCCCCATTCTATCTGTGTTGGTGTTTCGCAAAATTCACTTTGGATATATTAAATTTTTCCTTTGGGTCTGCTTAGCGTCGATTAAAAGCTCATCTGCTCAGCGTTTCGCGTATAATCTTATTAAAATTCCGCCAACACGAGGTATTTCGGTAAAAGTCCTTTTCGATAAAAATCTCGAAGGAGCCCATCCCCGGCCGACGAACGAACGATCGGCCTTATCTGGGGCTATTCGGAGGGGCTTATGTTTTACCGCGGAGACGGAACAACATAAATCGCGATAAACGCCAAGGTTACGTTCTACCTACTGTAAAAATTGTCCGCGTTTTTTTAAAGGGTCGTAAATACGAAATTCATCCTTGGGCGGTCGGCATCCGAAAGCGGGAAATTGTAGCGATAAAAATTTTCCGAAAGAATCCTTCGGAGCGGTGCCGCCCGTTACAATTTTTCCCCCGTCGTTTCGCAATTAATTCCCGTGCGTTCGGGCGAATTATAATTTAAGTTTCGACGTCGTCGGCGGGAATTAGCGCCGCTACGAAACGAGAAAATAACAAAAATCTCGATAATTTTTCGCGTTCCTCCGAATTAATTTGCGAAGTTCTCGCGAACTTTCCGCCCGGTTGTGTCGCTTATTATATTTGTCGAAAGCAAAGTCGCCGTTCGACGAAACGAAACGAATCCGTAATTTATTTCGAATCCGCTTTCCATTAACATACGGTTCCGAAGCGAGAACTTTCCTGAAGCGGAATTGTACAGGGATTCATTCGCTGTCCGCAGGTTGCAGACGGAGCACACGTGCTGCGGCGTGACGGGCCCCGACGACTACAACAGCAGCGCCCTGCAGATGCAGCTGCCCGTTAGCTGCTGCATCAAATCGCCCAGATCGCCCAACAGCACCTGCGAGATGGAGCCGTTCCACCATGCGAACGGCTGCGACGAAAGGCTGCAGACCTATCTCCGATCGACCGCCTCCCTGCTCGCCATACTCGGCTACTGCGTGCTGGCCTTCCTCAAAATGTGCTTCCTAGGTAAATACCTGCCACCATATTTTACTTATTTATAACGATATATGCTTCCACGATTCCTCCTTCATCTTTTTTTAGCAAAGAAAAATAGTCTGGGATCCCACTTTTAACTCCAAATTATTGCCTTAGACTAGCATTAATGTTAATAATCGATATGATTGCCTTCTGCAGGCATTCTGACACATTGCTCCTTATTTTCCAAAGAAAAACAACCACGATTCCACTTCACATTCAAAATACGGCCTTCGACTAAAATGTTACACAGCATTCATGTTAATAATTGATAAGATTCTGCATCCTGGCATTAATTGCTTCCTCAGTGGCTCCTTCATCCATTATTCCCAAATAAAGACCATCTGGAATTCCCCTTTCGCATTCAAACTATCACCTTCGACTAAGCTGTTATACAGCATTAATGCTAATAATCGATACAAATGCATTCTAGAGTCATTCTGGCATTTTCTTCTAAAATTGCTCCTTCATCCTTCTTTCCAAAGAAACATAATCTAGGATTTTTTGCAACCAGAAATATTGCCTTCGACTAAGCAGTTATGCAGTACTGGTGTTAATAATCCATATGATCCAAAAACAATCTGGGATCCCCCTTTTGCATTAAAACTATCACCTTTAATTAAGCCGTTATGCAGCACATGTTAATCGATATGATTGCCTTCTGCAAGCATCCTCGCATTTCCTTCATCAGTTCCTAATTCATCTTTCTTTACCAACGAAATACAATCCGTTTCACCTCCAAACTATCGCCTTCGACTTGGCTGTAATACAGCACCGACGCTAATAGTCTAATCGATCTGGTTGCATTCTGCGTAGGCATCCTGCGTTACGAGATACGCGAAATGATCCAGAAGATCCGGATACTCCGGACGGAGCTGGAATTGCCCAACGTCAACGGCATCGTGCCGGGCACGATGAGGACGGAGAGCGCCGAAAGCGAAAGGGAATCGCTGCTGGTGAGGCCCGAAAGCGCCGCCCTGCTCTCCTCGCCGCCGGCCCAAACCAAAAATCCCAACGGAAACAACAACTACGAAATGAGGGAATACAGGTATGTATTGCCGATCGATCCCTTGTTGTTTTGATGTATATCCTCGGACCCATCGGTAGATCTCTTCTACTCGTATTTAATTCGTTAAGTATCTGCCTTTTTGACTTCAAGTAGACACACTCCCGGATATAAGCAACTATAAATAAAACGTCCTCTACACAACCAGAACCATCACCCTCTTCTAGACTTCTAGTTGAGGTACTTACTAATCTAAACGCTTGGTGGCTGGTATAATTGCCGGTGGTTAATAATAAAATTGGATATATGTTTGTTGCAGAAGTCGAGAAAACATATGACTAAAGTACCGCCTGGAGGGCCTGTTCAGTCGCGGCAGGTGGGGCCGCGTGAAGAGGGGCCCTCTGGCAACGCCGCTAGAGGAAATATTCAAACGCAAACCGAGATCGAGGGTCAAGGATGATCCCTGCTGAAATTTTTGGAATTCGCCGTCGACCAGAGTGTAAAGCGACGACCGTGCGACGCCGCAGAGACGCGCGTTGCTTTCGTTCAAAATCCCCGAAACTGGATAACCGAGTTAGATGGGAGATTAAGGCGCAATTTTGCCCGAATTGAATTGTTATACCGTGTAGACATTACGAATGCATGATGCAGGTACATCCTCTTTCCGGATGAGGTTCGAAACGTCAATAAGCCGATTTCGGAAAGATTACTCATATACGTAAGTCTCTTCGGTTTTGGCACGGTCTATGAACAACGCTCTAAACTCTAAATTCACGAGGAGCATCCGCTTATACAGCCAAAAAATTAAATGTACAGTGTAAATATCGAATGTTACCTATTAAAAACCGCATATTTTAAATATTATAAAACATTGAGTGATAGTATCTAGTGATTTAAAACGAGGATTAATTAATTATTTATAAAAAATTGTAGACTAATAGTGGTAAAATAAAATAAGTAATTGCGGATGTTTCTCTAAGCGAAATCGGTCCCGTAAATGCTCCTACAGCGCCCGAATATTTTCGTATTCCAGAATAGTATAAGCAAAAATATAACGGACAAAATTATTTTTAAAAAGGATAGTTCGCGTTGTAGGTAGGTAAAATAAACCGGGACGATTTTGATTGAAATGCAACGTGTATTAGAAGTACTGCTTGAAATTGTACCGACGTCATTCCAATTGCCCACCACTTGAAGGGGATTAATCATCGAAAAAATGAATGTAAATAAACTTAAATTGTCTTCAATTCGATCCTAAATTATGCGAATTATGGATTTTTGCAGGTCTGCTTTAAGTGCTGGTCGGTAAAATCTTCCTTGGAACCCCAAAGACTGTCAGTGAAGAAAATATCAAATTAACCTAATCTAAATTACCACGTAAACGTAAAACAGACGCTTTAAAAATCATAAGTGTTTCGGTATGAGCTTAACTTTTTCAGAATTACATAGTGCCTCGCCTTAAAACATAAAAAGAGAAAAAAAGTGCATTCGGTAAAGTATATAAAAAAACGAATATTAGACATTTTGATTTGACGCTGAATAGTTTGTTGCCCGTTGATTTTTCATTTGGATATTCGCATTTTTTACCTACTTATTATACAGGGTGCTAATTAATTGAGTGCCGATACTTCAGGATGTCAATATTTGGATCATTTAGGTTTAGGACATATATTGATATAAACTGTTCTTCTTAAAATCACACAAATATTCACATCCTGAAGGACAGGCACTCAATTAATTAATACCCTGTATAAATTAGTGTTTAGTTGACGAATTGTGATTGGTGTTGTCAAAAAATTCGACACAGACGAGTACTAGTCGCCCGAAATTCCTGTGATATTGAATATTATGTACCCAAATAAAACGGCTCTTAATAAAATATTAAATTTCATATGTAATTAAAAAAACATTCCTAATTTCTCGTAATAGTTCGTCTAAAGAAAAATGGAGAAGAGTCTTTTGCTCGATGTTACTTTGTGTTGAATTTTCGTGACCCATACCCGTAGTGCTAAATTAAATGATCCAAAATGTAAACATTTCGAAATGAATATAATATATGAAAAAAAAACGAAATTTCAGTACGCTTTTCGTGCCTAGAATTCCCGAGAACGTTGGGAATTTCTTTTTTAAAACATACATGTACACTCTAAAACACGCACCCGCAACTTAATAATCTTGTAAAACTAAACGATGTGCTCCGGTCTATTTATAATTTTAAGTACAATCTTTATTCTTCGAAGTATCGAGTCCAATCCAACAATTAATCGATTAACAATAAATTATTTACGATTTTGTATACAATTAAATTATAGACTTCGGAAAACGTACGAGAAAATTATAATAGGGAGCATTTTTTTACCACAAATTATATTGCCTGTACAAAAAATATTAAACCGTATTATTTAGTAATCATACTGCATATCAATAACGATAAAAATCGAGTAATAAGAGCATTTCGTTTAGTTCATTTAACTTCACCCGTCTGCAAGAAAGCCGGCCCTGGTTTGTTAAATTAATTTAACAAACGTTCTTGCAAACCTACTGAAAACGTTCGTAAAATAGGTGGCCCCATTACCTTTGACCAAAACTTCGAATTTTTCGGAAGCTTCCCGATTTTGTTCGCGATTCCAGCGCGACCATCTAAACTCTAAACTATTGTATTTGTTAATATAAATCGCTATTTCATGTTGACGAAAATGAGATAAAAAAGAAACAAACGTGTACAAGATTGTATATACATATACCTAAAATATTTATTAAAGAATTAAAGTGTACTGTTAGTAAACACGTCGTTTCATTACCCCGAATAATGCAAAAAGCACTTACCTTTATTTCATCGGTGTCTAAAACAGCGTTGGAATCGATATTCGAACCTCCAATAATGATCTATAAAGAATCTACATGCTAGTTTACTCGGAAAAATTGAGAAAATTTATACATACCGGTCGCTTGTTGATACATTTTCCTGGTTCTTGCAGCGAGGCTAATTCTACAGCTATATCTGCGGCGATTCTAGCGTTATTCTTAACAAGCGCTACATCTATTATAAATAAGAGTTAAAGAAAACAAAGCGAAGCTACAGCAATTTACAGCGATAAAAGGATACTGCTCTTCAACGATTTCCCTTCGGTCATACGCGAAATTTCCGCCAATAAAAACGGCGTAATGTCCTTTCCCCGCACGTTTTTCTCCTTAGCCTCCCTAACAGCCCTATCTATTACTAGATTAACTTGATCGGAATCCAAAGCGTGCTCGTCCGGTATCGGTACCGCCAATAATATGCCTAAAATCGAACTCTAATGCATCACAAACATATACATAGTGTCCCTGCTTGGAGAAAAAGTATGCCTGGAATCTGTTGTGCAGGGTGTTGCAGAGGTAAAGGAACATTGAAGAGAGTGTAGAGAGTGAGTCGATTAACTCCATCAAGGGACACCCAGTATATCGTTAATACCAACCCGATTTCAACTCGAGATCCCTGCTGGACTTGATTATAGCAGCCGCCTGGCCGGCGCTCGCGACGTTATAAGGAGCCGTACAGCCACTTTTGATCGAATAAAACGCCGGAAAATCCTTCGTGTGGCCGAAAGTAGCGACGAACACGCCTTGAGTTTCCAAATACTCGAGCGTCTTGGGAACGTCCAAGATAGATTTAACCCCGCTGGACACCACGGCTACAGAACTCCTCCCCAGCTCCTGCAAATCGGCGGATATGTCGAGAGTGGACTCGGCTTCCCGGTGCACGCCGCCGATGCCTGCGAAAAGGAACGACTGCAGAAAGCTGGGCTAGAGCGGGAGACGATCGCGAGTACCTCCCGTGGCGAAGATCGGTATGTTCGCCCGATCGGCTACTATGAGAGTGCCGCAGACGGTCGTTCCTCCGTTTCTTTTGCTGCTGATTACGTAGGCGAAGTCGCGCCGGGACGTTTTTACGGGTTTGCTGGACTCCGTGTCGCCGAGCTCGTTCAAATCGGACTCGTTCAAACCCACCTTTATTCGCCCGCTTTTGATCGCTATGGTAGCGGGAACGGCGCCCTGCGATTCGAAAAGTAAAGCACCCGATGTAGAATATTATTAGTGTAACATTCGCTCGGAAGATAGAGCAGAAACTTGACCTGACCCGATTTGTTTTTTTTGTAAATTTCCACACACGTTTGGAACGTGTGGTTATATCGATTAATTGGGACTTACCCGGCTTCGGACGATTCCTTCGACTTCCAGGGCGCATTTGACGTTGTCGGGATAGGGCATTCCGTGTGTGATAATGGTCGATTCCAAAGCCACGACCGCTCGTCCGTTATTCAGCGCGTTTCGCACCTCTTCGGTTATTTCCACGTTACTTTTCGTCGATAGTCGCCTTCTCGCCAGGACGGGCGATTTCGATTCGAAAATTCGCAACGAACGCGCCAGCATTTCGGGATCAACTACGAGCGACCACTGATTAGTTACTTCTCGATCGAAGAATCAAACATTTTTCGATTAATTATATTTATCAATGAATATGGAATTAATCGTATGCGTTAAGATAACGAATTGGATGGCTGGAACTTCGAAATGATAAAAATGCGATAACGCGTCTGGGCATTAGTTCGTCGAGAGTATTGCGAGCAGATGTTGAAAATCTTACGATACGCTGTTGCCAAATTTACTAAAAATTGTAACACCTCGGATATTTCAAAGATTATTGATCTAATTGGTAAATACAAGGAACGGCAAAAAATACTACAAATACAAGTTTTTAATCAATAATTCTTGAATATTTTATCTACATAGTTCACTAAATCGGTAACATGTACTTGTTCCTAAAAACAACAAACAATAAAAAAAATGTACCCAAAAAAACTGTATACAATTTACCTTCAACGTTGTATCCCTGCTTCTGAGATTGCTGATTCCATCTTTCAGTGTTCTTTCGTTCAATACAACAGTGTAGGGAATGCCCCATTGATCGTACTGCTTGTACTGGCTTTCCAGGGAATTCTTCGATGAACTGGGTAGTAGTAAAGTCGATACATGATTGGCCCTAAATTGCTTGCAAAGATATAGGGCTAGATCGTTCAATTCGTGTACAACTGCTTGAGCTAAAAACGATGCATTGTGAGAGATGAAGCGAGTTTAAATAGTAGCACATACACGATCCTGTCATCGCAAAACTTAATTTGTATGGTGCAAGTTTCCTGTGGAATCTCCAAAGGGATCTTAAGTTACTTTGGATAGGCAGTTCCACGTAACAATCGCAGAGGTAATTTAGAAATAATGTGGATAGATTTACTTGGCCGGTGATTGTATGAGCGCTGATGGTTTTTCTTTCCTTAAACTTCAGAGAACAAGTGTTATTTAATCACTCGTTGATATAACTCATTCTTTTAATTACCTCTAACTGTTGAGTACTGAAATCTTGATTTTGGGTGTTGAGCTCTAATGACTCAATGGTGTTTGAGCCCCATGGATATTCTACTACGATATCTGCAGAGTGAACATCACCATTAGTTTTTATGTCTGTGATGGAATATCTTTCGGGGTTGTCTGAAAACTACAATTACTCTTACTAAATATAACAATTGTATTTTAATATAATGTGCATACCCTTTTATACCATGTTCTCCTCAATTTCTGCCACTGGTGGAAAAGCCTTGTTGATTCAGTAGGGGAAACAAACATACAGAATTTCAATAGAGTGTCGTTTTCTTGTTGTATAACATTATCGAAAGCATTATTTCCTTGTGTTAAATTGGAATTGGTAATAATTTTCACATCAGCTATACCGAAAGGTAATTTTTCCGAGCACAAGCTCTTTGTGTAATCGAACGTTTCACTAAAATCCCCATCGTTTAAAACCACTGTAACGTCTTTGTTGAGCACGATATTGTAAAACCACTCGGTATTTAAATTCTGGCATAATAGTAAACCTGTAGGGCCTATTTTGAATCTATCCGCATTACTACTAGAAATAATTTTTCTCAAAAAACCGCTGTTTACAGCTAAATCAAGCACTTTTTTGATCATTTTTATCGTCTAAAGGAATATTCCCAGGGGGAGCAACGAAATATTCTTCTTCCGTTAATGTAGCGCAACTCAACACTTCATCACGGCAGTTCCCTTCGGTAACAATATCTTCTCGTATTCTACACGGACTATAATGAATAATAAAAAAACATTAATAAGCTATGTGTTCGAATGAAGTAAGGGTAAATAAAGGATATTGTATCAGACTTACTGGTCTTCCAAAAGGGATACCAAGGGCTCCACGTTATCAGTAGGGACCTGCAATATTTGATCTGCGAATTCTAACTTTACTTCCAGAGTTTCGATGGCTGCTTTGCCTTTGAGATCGACCAAGGTGAGTTTTTCGAGCAAAGCGATCGTATTGACATCAATTTTAGTCTTCGGTGGAAATTTGCTTGGGTCAATTTTGAATTTGGTTCTTTCAATTGGAACTATTCTTTCTGTATCAACGGCAGAACTGTCGCCGGATTTTGGTACGTTTCTAACCTCTGTAGAGGAAGAAGTGAATTTTACGGTGGTTTTACAGTAGTTTCTTATCGGCGATAAATATTTAATTATTTTGTTCATTATATTTTTAAATTGCAATTCAAATCGAAATGCAAAATGTAACTTTTTCTACTTCTGTCAATTTTAAAAAACGGCCTCTACCATTTAGATTATTTACCCATATTTGGATATCTTCTTTTTTTATAAACTTAATTAGCTATTGTCTTAAATAGTATAAGACTGATCAATAACAATTAGAACAACCGTTATTTTAAATTATAAACCAAAATCACGTCAATTGCATTTATTTAAATATTAATACACGCGTATACAATTGTATTAATTTTGCTCAAGCATCTCTGTAAAACTTTTTCCATGTGTCATTATGATCATACATTTATAACAAATATTTTATAGCAATACAATAAATTTATTACGATTAAGACATTATTATTCAAAGTCAAAAGGTGAGTACACTCTCAAAATGCAATTATTATAAAAGTAAGAAAAAACAATAGTTAATAAAATAGGTAACACTCAGTGATAAAAATGCAAAAAAACTAAGCTAATTTCTTTACCACAAACCGCTCGAGAACCCTCCTGGGGGTACTCTAACTCTAGATTGCGCCGGATTGGCTGGAGCTGGAGGCGCCGCGGCGGCCGCCCTCGGTTCTCCAGACGCTTGTTCCGCGTTCGATCGGGCCTCTTGAGCTGGCTCGGACGCTGCGACTTTCACCTCTTCGGGCGGGGTCTCGGGTGCATCGGATCCAGGGTTGGTGCCCTCTAAAATGGAAGACTGGTTGCGACCGTGGTACTTCCTGCCCACCTTGACTTGATCTTCCCCGCCGAAGATGTCTGTATGGCCGCCGCCTGGGGGCTTCAAGACGCGGCTGGAGCTCCTCGAGCCGTCTAAGCCAATGTTGAACCCGGTTGAAGTCATCCTACGAAAATATTAATTCGAACTGAGCTTCGTACGGGCGCAACTATAACCGTAATTACATCGAGCTTTCTATTTAATACGAACTAACTGGATTATACCGGATACCCGCATTAGGAATTAAGAGACAAATACAAACAAATAAAATTTTTAATAGGAAATTAATTAAGCTAAACAAGCCGGGGTAATGAAATGTTTTCTTACCTTCTTAATTACGAATTTGAATCCTTCACGAACGACCGTTAATGGCGATAATGAATTTTTTAACAGGAACTTCCCAATTCCAAGTCGATGGAGTCACGAAAAGTGAAAGATGAAAGAACAGAAATGACAGCGTTCACAGCAAACAAATGAGAACCAAGATGACATGACAACTGACGTTTATGACATCATGCGCGAGATGGAAATCTAAATACAGTTGTGGTTCCCTGTGTTGCCACATTTCTACTTTTATTTACAACTTACGTGGACAAATTATGGACGATGGAATTTTTATTTGTTGCTAATTGATTGGTTTCCTGTATAAGGTTAAAATAAATAAATCTCGAGTAATTTCTAGAACACCTTATATTTAAAATTCATTGAGCTTATTATGCACCAGTAATTCTAAAAAAAAGAATCATCGCTAAATGTACAGTTGTAGAAACATTATTTACAATTAATTTAACTAATATGAAAGCCAGTGATTCGATACTCCACTTATTATGCAATAAATAAATGCCATAAAAATTGTGCTTGAAAAAATCTCGCCGGTATCGAATCTAATTTTAGAAGAGTGTTTTAAGATGAAAGGTTCAAAGTAAAGAAAAATAGATGAACAGCAATTACTCATGTTATCTTGAAACACTCTGAAACGCGCTTATCGACGTTTTCTAAAGCGAATATTTTTTGGAACTGCTTAATGAGCACCAAATTGTATGTTTCACATCGAAAAATAAAATAATTCTGAGTCAAAAAAATATTCTTTGTTAGACTTTCAAATAGACAAATAACTTTCAATTCAATTTGGCATTGTTTTTTGTAAATTATAAGATGATTAACCGATTGATTCTCCAAAAAATGAAGTTTGGAAGGGTTCCAAAAATGTCTGATAAACTTAAAACTGACTTGTGACAGTACGTAACAATTATAAAAAATACAGAAGCAAATTTTATTTATTTAAAACACGTGTATCTTAATTAAAAACTATTTGCCTATTATTGTTTTTTTTTTTCGAACCTTCAATAGTAATATTAAACAGTTACACTATTGCTCGCAACCATATTACAAGTTACTTACATACATATTAGAAAATGACTGAATTGGAAAAAAGGTATGATAAAAATATACACACAATGTAAAATATATTCCATATTTACTGTGTGGCAAGATAATTATAATTACCAACACGCTTCAGTGACCGGACATATTGAATACTCCTATTATATTACTTTCGTGCTTGTTTAATCGAACTTTCGTTCGCATCATGTTTTCCAATTGTGGCGTTGCTGTTGTTGCTGCTGTTGCGTCGGCGGCGGTATCATATCGAGCAGGTATTGGCGGTGCATATCCGCCGCCGCCCTTTGAATGTCCGCCAAATTCCCCACGGCCGAGCTCTTCCCGCTCGCCGCCGCCTGCGCCATGGCCAATTGGTACGGATAGAACAACGGAGAGAACTGCAACATGTGGGCCGCAGCGGCCGGCGGAGCCCCCGACAGACCTACAAACAACGCAGCACCGTCACGTAACGATAACACAATCGAATGTAAACCGACTTACTTCTTAGGATTTGCTGTTGGATGGCCTGCATGGCCTGCTGTTGTGCGTACTTATCCGTCGCGGCGGACGACGAAGCGTGCGAAGACCGAGACGGCGGCGGCGTCTGTTGGGGCGGCGGCGGCGCCGGTGGGGTGGGCGCGTGTCGCGGTACCGGCGTCGGCGTCGCGGCTTTCGGCAGGGGTTCCGGGGTGACAGGAGACGGCGCCGGACTGCTCGAAGCGAACACTCCGTTCTGGAAAAAAATTTGGAAAATTCACGTTAATTACCAAACAAATTCCGTATGGAATAATCCTTTGTATTCGCAGCTCATTTTTGACGTTAGTCAATCGTTTAAAGAAGCTCTTTAACTTGACAGTTCTAGGTATACTGCTTAAATTGACAGTTCTACATTGTTGTTATGGAGTAACTAAGAACATTGTTTCATTTGACAGTTTTACATTGCTGTTATGGAGTAACTAAAGAGATTCTGACAGTTTTACATTGTTATAGAGCAACTATGAACATTGTTTACGTTAAAGAGACTCTTTAAACGATTGATTAGCGTTAAAAAAGAGCACATACATCTGGAACATAAATCCTGACATGTACATATTCCCGACACGTTGGTTAATAAATTGTGATAAAATGAATTTGCAATGTAATTCAAATTTGTCACGAAACATACTCACTTGTGCTAGCCGCTGCTCGATCTCCTGTTCCTGTTGTAGCGCTTTCACGAATGCCGTCTTCAGTCTATTCGTATGTTCGGCTTTCAGGGCCTTCTTTACGTTGTTGGTCACACATTGTTCGCAAATCACCGTTTTGGATGCTGGAAAACGGTAGATGTTAATAAAATTAGCAAAAATCAACGTGCGAATGAGTATTCACTCGAAACGATATCTCGGTCTTACATTTAACATTACCTTTACTCTTCTTGTGGCTCTCCCATTTCCACACTGGGGTAAAGTCGGACTGGCATTGGCTGCATCTAAACGGTTGCGGGGGTAGCGGTATTTTCGTTTCTTTCGTAAGGAAATCCACGACGTGCTCTAACCCGACTAAATAGATGAATTCAGTGTTGCTCGGATTTGGTATGAAGTGCATCTCCGGGGGTGGAGGTTTCGGCGGAGGAATCTAACACAATATACCAATTCACTATATTTTCGAGCAAAGATAAAACGTGCATACCTGTAATAGCGTTTTCTCCAGCTGTTTTCTGAGGGCCAATTTCGCCGCGGCTTGTCTCTGAGCCGGCGTTTGGTTGTCTTCCCTGTCTCGTCTGTCCTGTAAATGTCAACGAATCGAAAGGCGTTAGAAAACGGTGATAGAACGGTTTCATGTTTGTTCATTTTTTTACCTCTTGAATTAGATTAGATTGTGCAGATGGACCGTGTACTAAACCTTTATTTTCAACTCCGCTAACATTCTTAGCAGCACGCAAATAAAAAAATTACGTCAAATTCGATTTCTAAATTTTACTGCTTAAGAATATCGAGTTTTGTGACAATTAAGATAAACAAAGTGGGCATTGGAAATTCGTTAGATTGATAAAAAAAATTATATTTCATTGTGACGCATCGGGAAAGCATTGCGATTAAACACGAATTGTATATTAAATCGAAAAATTACGTCAGCCAGAATTAAATTATTGGAAACCGATTGCGAAAACACCCCAAAAATTCAAATACTCCCAATAAAAAAAATCGTAAATTAAAATAAACAAGCTATTAAAAAATAATTTCAATTCGATAAATGCTCTGATTATTCAAAACCTTATCACCACCTTGAGTAACTCTAGAATACTTAATTGTCACAATCAATAAAGTATAGAATTTCTAAGCATATTTTATTTTACGCAACAAACTAGAATCGTAGACAATGAAAATAAAAATATGCCTAGAGCATTTACAATTAGGAAATATAATTTACATACCTTATAAACGAGTAATAAAAAAAACACAAGTAATATTTGTGTAAATTGAAACTTACCTTTATAGTTTGCGGTGGTGCTGGGGTGATCGTAACCGAAGGTGACAGATCCTTAACACCCGGAGGAAACCCGCTCGTCGGTCTATTCAAAGAAGCCCTTTGCGGTGGCTGCGGAACCGAAAGGCTAGTTCTGTTATTTGAAAGCGGAGATGAACTCAAAGAAGGAGCATGAAGGCTGCCACGAGGCGGTGGCGGTTGAACCTACAAAGTTTCTTTATGTATTAAATTCACTCCGATAAATATAAATCGACTTACTCTCAACATATTTTGAGCATTGGTGCTACCGTTCCCGGACATGCCGCCGCTTTTGTGCGGCAAATTGGAGGAGTGCCGCGCGTGCGCCATCTGCGGAGATTGCTGCCCTTTCGGGGGGCCCTTGATGGTCGTCGGGGTAATGCTGAGGCCGCTCGGCAGGCCCGCGGGGGGCAGAACGGACGCCGGTATGTTGGGCGGCAACACGGCCACGTTCTCCTTCAATTGCTGCGATTGCTTCAGCTTCTTGAGCAGCACGAGTTTCATTTCTTCGGCGCGCAGCTCCTCCCGAAGCCTTCGCAGGCCTCGCTCCCTGAAACGCGCTGGGATTACAACGGCGAAATAGCAGTTTAACGTGTTAGCTCACCTTTGCTTGATCTCCATGGGGCTGTACTCTTTGACGGGGGCCAAGGGCGGCATTTCGCCTTCGCTGGAATCGCTGCTGTAATCTAAATTACCGTTGGTTCTCGGCTTATCCAGTAAGCCGTTTATTACAGCGTCTGGGCTTTCTACGTAGGAACGGGGCTCCGTACGAGGCCGTAAAACTCTCCTGGAGTTTGTCACCGATAACGGATGGATCGAGTTGGAGTTTGAGTTTATTTGTTGGTAATTGGGCGGTGTTGATGTAGATCTGTTGCTGGATATAAGAGAAATATAAATTATGTAAATGTCAATTATGAAATAATGAGGACAAGAAGGTATTAAATTACCAAGGATTGATTGATTAAATTGGTATAAACTTCGGATTGAATGATCCTTGGTGTGTTAGTGTCCTTGATTCTTTTAATTGTAATTTGCATAAATTTATAAATATTTTTAAAAATATTGGTATAGCATACTCTATGTTTTGAACATTGTGAATTTGTTTATCCAATTGTACCGTTAATAATAACAAACCTAAAACGAAGCGTTAGGTGTAAAACAATGTTTATTGATATATTGATTGGTGAATATAAATATTTTTCGAATATTAATCATATTTGTTTGATTATTTCATTAGGTCTAGTGAATAGTTTTCAAATGAATCGAAAAATGCATTATTTTTGCATTGTTAATGGCTTTTCGAACATTCCTCAAACATTAACCCCACTTTATCTGCACTTTTCTTAATTTATTAATAATTTGACATTTTCGACCTGTCAAATTAGATAATATTTTTTTTCAACATTTTAATAAGCCTACTTCGATTTTTAATGATCGACAAAATCCTTTTAAAACGACGCTAAAAATGTAAATTTTTTTCAATAATTTGCATTTATTGTTATGTAATGTTTAACACGAATTAGACGGTCTCGACAATTAAATGAACACATACCTAATACTTAAATCCACAACAGCCTCATCGACTTCCATTTTTCCAGAGGTAATTCGTGAAAAAAGTTTCGTTACCTTCGGTACGTCGCGCACAAAATAAACAAAGCCGAATACAAATTACACATCTGAATCCGAAACGAAAACTAATTAGGAGTCAATGAATCGAGAAAAATTTAATAGTGCGAGTTTCTAGCGCACGAATCCCTGCCTCCTACGACTAATTATTATCAAAACATGTTGATAATCAACGATAACCCCGATTAAAAGGAAGAAAAACCTCGATGAAACGAACGCGAACACTTTCGGTCGGTTGTAGATACGTTAAATATCACTGGGCGATTTAATTGTACAAAATTATTTAATTAAATTTACGCGTTTTTCGATGCAAACAGTCGAATTCGTTAGAAAAAGCCGCATCCAACGACACCAAACACGGTACAATTAATAAGCGATGGCCGAACGCACCTCAGGTCAATTAGTGCACCGAAATTGTAATCTAAACTCGCGTTGACAAATCGATTATCTTCCTGTATGTACATACACTTTTCTGAATAAAAAATCATCTTCGTGTTTATTGCGATTTCGGGAAAAAAACTCCACGCATCGCGCACCCCGCTCGCCGACGCGTCCGCCGATTGATAATTCGAATTGTTTCTGCGATTTTTATTTTCGGAAAAACGCGGAAAATTCGTAAAAAAGTGCGATTAAAATAGGAATTCACCCCGGGCCCAAATTAACAGACAACTGATTCGTTTCAATATGGCGTGGCCTTGTGTTCACCTAACGCACAGCCGGAAAGGTCGCCGACGGTTTGTTTATCGGTTTACCCTTTCTGTTGCATGTGGCGACTAATAACGTGTGTCGTTGATGATTTGTTTTTTCGCTTTATTCCATTTCTCGTCTAAATCGAGAAATTTATGCGCCATGTTGCCACATCTAAATCGCAATCCTATATTTTTAGATGTAATTATTTCAAATGAAAAAAGTAATGAAAAAGCAAAAAAACATTATATTTAAAAAATAAATATTTATATAAAATATGTAGCTTAACTGGTCACTTAATATTGCATTTAGCGAAAACTACCAATCATTTGTATCCTCTAAATCGGAGAACAATTTATCCTTAATTTTAGGCCTGGGATCTTCTTTTATAGACGTTTCGATAGCTCCAGTTTTACCAATAAGGTACTCGAATTCTAAAAAATAAAATAAAACACAATTCCATATAAAAGTTTACCTACTGGCAATAACTTTTTATTTACCGTTTTGAGTAAGATTTGGCCCCCTGAATGCTAAAGGACCGGCTAGTTGGGTCTTCAAATCCCCTTCGAAGTAAACAAAGATAGTAGGTAAATTCTTATCGGGATAATTTGGTATACAAGTAGTAGATATGGATTTTAAAAATTTCACCGCTGGAAATTTGGCAGCGATTTGTTTCATGTGCTCATTAATGAGAGCACAAAGAGGTATACTAAAAAATATAAGTTTATAAGTAACATAAAAGAAGAATGGGTATAAATAAATTTACCCTTGTTTGTAGAGATGCAAAACTACCCATATACCTTCTCCGGCTTTATTCACCTCGTTTATGTAATCTTGAGCAGATATTTCTCCGACATAGCCGAATTTTTGCCTTTCTGCTAAAGCCTTCAGCTCGGCTATCCTCTTGGCCCTGTATTCGTTCAAAACGGCCTCGTCCTCGGAGTCTTCTAGCTCGTCTAATTCGTCCAAATCGAGCTCAGATAAATTTTTACCCGTTGCTGTTTTTTGTTCTATGGTTTGTTCGAGCATAGAAACGATTTGGTCTTCTGTGACCTCTTTCTCCTTCGGAGGAATAATGCCTTTTGCCCTGAGAACATCGTTCCATTGGGTGTCTTCGTTGGGATTCTAAAATTCGTGGAATATTGAGAAAAATCGCCGTGTATAATTGTATTTTTATAATTGTAAGTTTATTTACCTGCATGTTAGTGGGTTTAATTAGTTAATTATAAATTCCGTTTGTTATCAGTAATTTTCAGAATGTGCTAATTATAAAGTTTCTTTAATTTTATTCAAATACCAAAAATGGGCACACATAACCTAAAATATTCGTACGTTGACACCCCAGTGATGTCATATCTCCAGCTCGTATCGTACATTTGCAGGGTTGCCAAGTTACTAATTAGTACGAAAAAAATTAAAAGTGGGTGTGGTTGTTCAATTCAAGCTTATAGAAATTTAAATTTTTTCGAATTAAAAACATGAAAGTTTAAAAAATTAGAAAATTGATAATGTAATTTTATTTAATGTCGATTTAAATACAATAATTTTCGCTTTTTATATAAAATAAATATGTAATGTTTCGATACTTTTTATTAAAAAAAAAATGTATAAAACGTAACAAATTAAAAAAGTTAAAAACATGGACGGACACTTTTACAATTTGTCATTAATATAAAATAAGTAAGGTTTACGAAACCTTGAGATTCATTTCTAATACCATAAAATTTGTATAAAAATTCTGCTAATAGTAAAGAGTAAAAACTGCAGAAAGCATCATTAGGCACTGATTTGTTCGTTAACATTCTCTTTGCTTCTACGATTAATTTGTTTTGTAATTTGTTCCTTGGAATGTACTTGAACATCAAAGTTATAACGAAGCACTCGCATCACATTAATAACCTATGGAAAACTAATCCTACGATACTAAACAGTGCAATTGTCAATGATAATCGTTGAATATTACTGCTGTTACACTCATCCTCAGAGCAGTAACACTCCTCCCAATACACACCGTTCTCGTATATACCCCAATTACAAACGCCCGTAACACCATAATCAGCAACGGACGCGCACCTTCTTATCACCTGCCTCCATCTACCATCCCCTAAAATTATAATAAAAATATCAATACAATTATGTACTCGAACAAACGTTATTTATTTGCTCACAAATGAACCCTCGAGGACTTTGCTCGGTTCGCTTCAAGCAGAAGGAACCCGGCATGTGGCTCTCATCGCTGCTGCAATCTATAGCTATGTGATTGAGTTCGTTGAATTTCCGATAAGCCCCGCAATTGTCTTCGTAACGTAATTTATCGTCTTCGTCGGAGCTGCATTGGTAACACTTAACGGCCTCACCTACAAGTATTATGGATTTACAAAGGGGAAGGGCGATTAATGAATTACTTACTTTTGCTTATGAATAACAACACCAAGAACGTGCAAATGGCGAATGAAATGGTCTTCGAAATCATGGCAGGCTATGCAAAGGCGATTTAAATGCTAAACAAATTAATATTATGGGCGTAGCGAAAATTGAATCATAATCATGTAGCCCATTTATTTATTTACCATTCGATCTGTCAGTTGTCAGATGTCTGTTTTGTAAACACTAATTACAGATAAATTCGCAGTGTTGCCAGGTTGTTAAAATATTTATTATATACACTGTTGACGTATTAAAATAAATTAATTTAATTATTGACTATAAATTGCAATTATACTGCCTTCGTGAATTAATTATAGATATCACTTTCCGTGCTTCGAGGAATAGTATTTAACGTTATTTTCCATTGAACCTCTAGCATGCTTGGCCAATAGAGCATTAACGTCTAGTTTGTGCGTAGCCAGTGGCCTAAAATCAAAAATTATTATAATTTTCCCGAGTATCATCTACAAGAAAGAGGTATATACTTTATATAAGGAGTTATCTCAGGCACGGTCCACTTTTCTTTGGTTTCGAACAGAATCATAAACCTTTCGTCGATGTTCTCCGGCAAATCGGAGTCTTTGAACGCCCAAATGACGTTAGGAGTAGATTTTCTGTCGATAATAGCTATGCCGTTGAGCATGCTCTCGTCCGGTACCATCCCTTCCGGTACGGATTTGTGCCAAGCTTGGAGAAATTCCTCCAGATGGAATTTATCGGTTTGATGCAACAGGAACTCGGCGTAAAATTTACAGACCTCCCAGTCTTTGTATTTGTACAAAATCGTCCCGTCGATTTCCTTCGATTCCTCGGTGTATTTCTCGAATAATTTACATAGTATATCTTTGGGCACTAAATCTTGTAGAGTATCGATTGTTTCTTTGAAATCGACTTCATCCGGTTCCCAAGAGTTTTCTTCCATTAAATTCAACATGTAATTTAGTACGCGATAATGGTAATCTATATCTAGGAGTCTTATTTTATTGTCGATTTCTATGATAGGCATCGAGTCTAAAGCTTGCGAAATCTCTTTACGGGAAGCCCGTATTTTACTGCATAATTCCTCAGAGCTCAGCAAACTCTCTTGATTTACTTCATATTCTTGTTCGGGTCCTTTGTACAAACTAGGTTTCAAAATATCGTTAATTTTCTGCAAGTGTGGCTTGCCTATTGAAGTTTCCAAGTAATCGTGGAATATGCCATGAATTACCACTGAACTGACAGCGCTTTTCGAATCGTCTAAATCGTTATGGAATTTCAAGTTGTTCGTTAATAACATGCTATTAGAATTCTCGGCTCTGTTTACCCTGAAGGTGGCGGAATCGGAGCAAATAACCACTTCTTCGTTGCCTTCGCCTTTGAAGTGCAACGTCGAGCCTTCTGATATTTCATTCAGCAAAAGGGGATCTAACTCCAGGAGTTTGTAATTTTGAGTGTATAAATTATCCGATAAAAATAAAGCTTGAGATTCTTGTTTCATATCTTCGATGTTCAACTTTGCTAGTGATAATACTTCATGAATATTTTCTAGAGATCTCCTGAAATGTTATTTATTCAATGAGGATGAATAATGAGCATAATTTTAACTTACGTTTTTGTTTCTTCCATTATATCGTGTGTAATTTATTAACTCAATGTTTACAAAATATTTATTATTACGAAGATATAAAGCGGGAAAATGTATTTCATAGTTCTTCTTTTTTATACAAACGTCAGTGGTCATAATTTCTGATAAGTAAATGTCAAACTAAGAATCTGACAGTTGTGAATACGTTTATCCTTGTTTACCGCATTGTTTAGTAAGAATAAACATGTTGATAGATTGTATATCGAATCACTCCGATCATTTCACAACGAACAAGAAATAAAAAAGTTGCAAAAACAACCGGTAAAGTGTTACCCGTATTTTGTTTACTTATATTTAGGGAGTGCTTACGTGTCTCCAATTTATAGAAATTGGTAATCAAGAATATTATCTATAAAAATGGCTCCCAAAGTGAACGTAAAAGAAAGATACAACGATGGCAAAGTAGATCTGAGTATGTCAGATTTGAACGATGTCCCGGTGAAAGAAATAGTGACTTTGAAACGGGTGTACAGTCTGGATTTATCCAACAATAGCTTAAGGACCCTCCCGAAATCCTTCCCCACGTTAACCGGCCTAACGGTGCTAGATTTAAGCAAAAACGAGCTCAGCGAGCTGCCCCAAGATTTCGGCAATTTAGTGAAACTGAAACATCTGGACCTCTACAGGAACCAACTGCAGCATTTGCCGTTGAGCTTCAGCAAACTGAAGGGCCTGAAGTGGCTGGATTTGAAGGATAACCCGCTGGTGCCGGCCGTGGCGAAAGTGGCTGGCCTCTGTATCGATACGAAGGCCTGCCAAACGTGCGCCAAGAACATCGTGGAGTTCTACTCGAAGCTGGAGAGCCAGGTGGCCGCCGAGCTGGAAATGAGGAACAGGGACCGACAGAAGCAACTGCAAATGAACAACAAGAAGAAGCAGGAGGAGAAGCGAGAGAAGAAGCGCGAGAAGGTCGTGCCGAAGAAGGAGAAGAAACCATCGGAGAAACAATGGGGGCCTTCCGAGTATGAAATAGAGAAGAGATTACTGCATAGTAGCCAAACTTCTGCGAAAAAGGCCAAGTCGAATTCGTTCGTTTCGAGTTTGTTGAAAATCTTTTTGATGGTTTTGAGCGTGTATTTAACTATCGTGTTTGTTAAATTTAAAGATTCCGATAATGTGGTTGAATCGATGAAGCAAGGGGTTATTGAGGATTATCATAAAATTTCTTCGACCAGTCAAATTTGGTGGAAAGAATTCCTAATTCTATCTAAGGTTTTCTGGAAAAAACTTTTGGTTGTTTCACAATTGTGCTGGGAAACGATTTTAGAGAACGGTCCAATTTGGTGGGAAAAATCTGTAAATAGTTTACAAATATGGTGGATCGAGCTTTCAGAAAAATCACAAATATGCTATAAACATATCATGGATAACTGGCCAATGTATTTAGAAGAATTCCAAATTTTTGTAGAAAAATCCCTAAATGCTACAAGACTATTGTGGAAGATAATAAGAAATAATGTTACAGTTTTGTTTAGCTAAGAATTATACTAAATTAAAAAACGAACTAATTTTGTACTGTATAAAATTGTTAATAATAAACGTTATTTAACAAAGTTACAAAGCAATAAATTTCATCCATCAAAACTCCAGGATTAAAAAAAACCAATGTAAACTTGAAAAAATAATTTTACTTGAAATCAAATCAAAATATGTACATTTTAAAACTTCGTGTTCATTTAAAAATACAAAATCAAGATTACATTAAAAAAATGAGGATATAAACTTTTTAATAAGCATATCTTAATGCGTAATATATATTTATTTTGTATGTGAATCTCATTTACAAAAAGAAAGAAGCGAAAGAATAGCAAGAAGACTAAACAATCGAGGACCCGACCTGTTCTAATCTATCCCTTTATCCTTCTTGCCCGAAATCCTCCATAAACTTCCTCAATTTGGTTAGATCCTCATCATTGACTGTCGGTTTCGAGGTAGACACAGATCTTAACATATCATTCTGAAATACATAAAAAAAATAGTAATATTACAGAATTTCTCGACATACATCTCAAATTACCAGAGTAACGGGCGGCTCGGCTAACTTATCACTCGGTATATCCATCCAGGACATTTCTATTGCGCCAGGATCACCTGGCGAACAAGGTATCAACAAATCGTCAACGATCGTTTTGGGATCAGTAGGAGAAGGCCCCCTGACTTTCTTAAAATGCGTGGCTGTTTGCACTTTACGTACAGGCTGCATGAGAGCGTCTCGAACGACTATACTTATATCTGCACCTGAATACCTACGATACATCTCAAGTTACAAACAAGAAATAGTTAAAATTGTTTGTTATTTACCCTTCCGTCTTGCTGGCTAATTCTTTAATGTCCTCGTCGGTCAATTCCGTTCTGGTATTACCCAAATGCAATTTAAACATTACAGCCCTAGCCGGCTCCTCCGGCAGCGGTATGTAAATTCTCTTTTCGAAACGTCTTCGAATCGCAGAGTCTAATACCCACGGTATATTCGTTGCGCCTAATACGAGGATCCCTTCGGTGTCGTGACCAACACCTGAAATTTAACAATAATAAAACCTTCAGATAATCTTTCTATCTAGTAGGTACCTTGCATTTGAACCAAAAACTCGGTTTTGATCCTTCTAGCCGACTCCGATTCGTTATCGGAACGCGACGAACAGAGCGAATCGATCTCATCGATGAATATGATGCTCGGCTTGTGCGCTCGGGCCAATTCGAAGAGATTCTTCACCAGTTTCTCCGACTCCCCCAGCCATTTCGATACCAAATCGGAGGATGAAACGGAGAAGAACGTGGAATTGTTCGCTTCGGTGGCGACGGCTTTAGCCAAGTACGACTTTCCGGTACCGGGTGGCTGTAGAACAATTTCAGAAATATTGAAAAGTTAAAGATATTAAGCGAAATGTACTCACTCCGAACAGAAGGATACCCTTCCAAGGCACTCTCTTTCCGCTAAATAGATGTGGGAAACGTATAGGCAAAATAACGGCTTCTTTGAGGGCCTCCTTAGCTGCCTCCAGACCGGCCACATCGTTCCACTTCACGTGGGGCTTCTCCACTATGATAGCGCCCTCTAGTTTATTCTGGAGCTTCTTCTTATCCGGATCTTCATCTTCATCGTCGCTGTCGCTCTTCTTGTCCTCCCTATAATACATTAGAAATACGTGATTGTAGAATAATGTGATCTATTTCTTACTTTGATCCTCCGTCTAAAACAGGCTTCTTTTTCCCTTTCCGCAACGAATCTTTAATTTTTTCCGCCCTTTCTAAATACTGTACGCACTTGGCTCTTATGCTGTCTTTGGCCTTGTCGCCTTGCGCCTCATCTAAAATATTGTACAAATAAATAAACTACATTGGTGTCTTGTTACCTGCTCTTACACTTTATGGCATGCAAAAAGTATTCTACACCGTGCTCGTACAAACGAAGCGCCTCTTCGTAGTTTTTATTCCGGTCCTCTTCCGTGGCTTTCGTTACTAATTCAATGGCTTTCTGAAGAGTAGTTCCAGTAGCCATTTGAGGATAATTATGATTGACTAAGCGTTAGAAGTTCGGCTGAGATCACTCCCTATTCCTGCACACGACCTTGATTCGATCAATCGATGAAGGCGCTTGTTACCTGCGATTACAACTAAAAAATCGCCGAACTGAAATGCATTTTCTATCTAAATCAACGCGATATCAACGAGGAAAATCCGATTTCATCAAGAAAATTTACAATAAAAATTAAACTTTTGACACTCCAGTGACACATTTACCAATGACAGTAATGACAGTTTCGGTTGACTTAAGTGACGTGACGTTCGAATTCCATTGCAACCAACTTCATATCGATTAGCGTGTGACAAAAAAACGTACCTATTTTAAAACTAATTTAAATACAGGGTTGGTTTTAGGAAATTTTTTAGGGCGTTAAAATTTTTTTCAGTATATTACAATATAGATACTTCAATATACTCGAAAGTACCTAAATTTTGTAATAATAATTATGTCTCCGAATCCTACGAATTACAATTAACGTTCTCCTGATTGGGATATAAAACATATGTGTTGTTGATTAGTAAAATTTACTTTACCACATGCAGATAAAGTGCAATTGATAATAAGTACAGTTCGTCATCAATAAAATTACATCAATTGCTGCTAGATCGTCTAGCATCGCCTCGAACAATAAAATTCTGTGCAATTGAATAAAATGCGCACCTTCACAGATGGACCTTTGAACCCGGCAAAGCGCGTTTCATTTAGCCTTTCCTGACCAGATTGCTAGAGATGGGATAATGTTATTTTATTTTTTTAAACAATATCAAACCTACAATTCTTTAAAAACTAAAAATTTCGTTGATAACATCCTTTTAATCGCGCAATAAACCGCAAAAGTAACCGTTTTTATACTATCCAAACTGAGATAATTTACAAATAATTAAAAAAATCTATAAATACAACAAAATCAAGATTTGATTTATTTCTTAGCAGCAACAATAAATAAAGCAGCCAGCCTCCAGGAGCGCTCGTTCGCATAACATTTATATTTAGTAATATGAGACCCCACCTCTGGTCGAAGTACATTCATCTCGACTGGCTGTATAACTGGATGTGTATTTTACACAACCGGGTACACTAAGTAAACAGTCGGTGCGGGCAGGTAGTCGGTCCTTCCAAGCGCGCCATGTCTCTCCTGAGGAAAATCGCCTCGAAAAGGCTGTTATCACCTGTTGCGGGCGCCCGGAGGAGCGCCTTCCAGCGCGGCAACGCCACCGGTATCAGAAACGGGATAGTGAGTTCCGGGCTGGAGGACGTCGTCGTGCCCGAAATACCGATAGTCGATTACGTTTTCGAAAATATCGGGAAGTGGGAGCACTTGGTTGCGGCTGTAAGTAAATTTTTATTCGGTGTGTAGGTGGTTATTATGAGCTAATGCACTGCAAACTGCATTGCAAAGTAAATACTTTATAATCGTTAAAAATGTCCAAAGACTAGATTATTCATTATTCGTAAGAATGTACCGTTTTAATTGAATATTTAAAGTGTTGGAATAACGTCCATTCATTTTTATAATTTATAGGATTCAACGTTTTCATTAATTTTTATGTGGAATGTTTAATTAATTTTCATTTTTAAATCGATTGGAATACAAAAAAATTAAAATCGGATATATTTCTGTACGTTACATTCCAATAACAAGTCTTAATTTGAAGTATAGTAACCGATACTTTAAAAAAAAATATTTTAATTATCTCAACGGTATATGCATAATATTATACCGGGTGAACAGATTTAACGAGCAATTATTCAAATTACAACTAGTTGTAAAGCCTTTGTTTAAATTATTTATTAGAGGCCTTGAAAGTAATAGTTATTTGTATCTAATGTTAATTTAAAAGCGTTTTATTATATTAAAAATATCACGGATTTTTCAATCTTTTCGAAGTCAAATTAACAACATTCTATATTCAAAAACATTGAACACACTCTGTATATTCCAATATCAAATGTTAAATACCAAACCTTTTATATTTCTATGAATGAACTTTAATCAAGGTTTTATTACTACCCAAAAAATCGTTATAATTTCCATATTTGCTAAAATGTTATCGTGTGAAACCTTTAATTATAATTAATTACGTGCAAACAATGCATGCATAACGAAATTTATCTCTCATTGTTTATTTTATGTAGGATATACAGTCAATTCGCAGGTTTTTCCATATAATCCCAATGCATGATTTATTGTGTTGCAGGAATGCGGAGTAACGGGAAGAAAGTACACGTACGGCCAGGTCAGGACAAAAACGAAAAATTTCGGAGCGGCTTTAAGGAGGAAATTCAAATTGGAAAAAGGCGATGTTGTGGCGATTGTGTTGCCGAATGTACCGGAATTCCCTATAGTTACTCTGGGAGCCTTAAGGGCTGGACTCATTTGCACTACAGTCAACCCAATATACACTCCAGGTACAGTGATAAAACGCTAATTTTATTCAAATGTCGGATGTTAAATTAGCAGTAAAATTCTAAAATATAAACCTATTAGGGAAAAACATGCAGTCGAATTACGCTAACGATAATGCATTGTTATGTTCAATTTTTAAATTATTTTAACAATAATATAATGGCAATATAATTATTTAGTCGCTTGAAGAAAACCTTCGAATTGTTACCATTAACTAAACAAGTTGCACCTGAGTGGAAATTCCTTAATAATTGCAAGGTTAATTTTCATTTTTAGGCCACAGAAATTACACACATGTTAAATATATGAATAATTATTAAGTTCAATAGTGTTAGCATTAAAATCGACTTTGGACCTTTGATATTATGAGTGTACGATTATGTATAATTTTCTAGGGACAATTAAAAAAACCTATTGTCTATTCTGTCCTATATAAACAATAGAAAAATTACCCACCGAATCGATAACCTACAAGTTATAACCAATAGGTGATTGGAATTATCGATTTTTCCTGCAATTTCAGATGAGGTTTCGCGACAACTAACCGATTCATCAGCAAAGGTTATAATAACTCTCAACGAACTATGGCCATTGGCAAACGCAGCAGCGAATTTAGCCAAGAAAAATATACCAATTATCACCATAAATTCGCAAGTATGTCAACAGCATCCGCTCGAAACCCTCAATTCTTCATTATACTTCCTCTTCAGGTGAACCAGGCGACTCCACAAGGAGCGGCCAATTTTTCCGAGCTGGCCGATGCAGATAACGATATTCCTGCAACTTCGATTTCATCAGAAGACTTGGCTTTTCTACCTTACTCCAGCGGCACTACTGGGTTACCCAAAGGGGTGCAATTGACCCACGCCAATATCGTCACTAATTCGGTACAAATCGACCATCCGGAGGTGAAATTCAGCCTGACTTCGACCCGTAAGTGGTTTATAATCGCCCGAAAATCCGCTTAAACTTTCTCTGCTTCAGCCGATCACCAGGATATTTGCAACGGGGTGCTGCCTTTGTTCCACATATACGGTTTCACCGTGCTGTGCATGTTCCAATTAAGGATTGGCGCCAGGCTGATTACGCTGCCTAAATTTACCCCGGAGTATTATGTGGGTAGCCTGAAGAAACACAAACCGCATATGTTATACGTAGCGCCACCTATAGGTACAATCTTGGAGCAATTTTTAACGTTTGCAAATTAATTTGTAACGGTTTGCAGCTATATTTTTATCAAAATTTCCGCACCTAACCAGCGAGGATTTCGCCAGCGTTAGAGGCATAGTAAACGGAGCAGCTTCACTAGGACCACTAGATTCGCAAAAACTTATAGAAAAAATTAAAAGAGACGTCCCAATTTTGCAAGGTACCAACCAAAAAACACAAAACCACCAAAACATTTACCTAATCTCATGTAATCCCCAGGCTACGGTTTGACGGAAACCTCTCCGGCGGTGTCCACAACGCGCCTCAACGACTACAACAAACCCGAGTGCATAGGCTCCATTGGGCGGCCGGTGCCCAACACTGTGGTCAAAATAGTCAACCCCGACGACCCCGCAGGCGGAGCCCTGGGCCCCAACGAGCTGGGAGAACTGCTGGTGAAAGGGCCGCAAGTGATGAAGGGCTACTTCCACCGGCCCGAGGAAAACGAAAAGGCTTTCGCCGACGGTTGGTTCAGAACCGGAGACATGATGTACTACAACGAACAAGGTTTCCTCTTCGTCAAAGACAGGTTAAAGGAACTGATAAAAGTGAAGGGTTTCCAGGTAAATAATGCTTGAATATCCCCTGTAATTTCGAGTAGAGTAATCAGAAGAGCGATATTTGAGAAGTAACGGTTATTTTGTAACAGTCGTTACTGCACCTCTACACCAAAAAATCGATTCCCACCTCTATTAAACTTCTGTCATTAATGTCAATTTTGACAGTTCGAACGCATCTTTAAAGTCCAGCTTATTCGCGAATACGTCCTATATTTCTAAGGTCTGGAAACTTCCTATGCTTATACATTAGAGAACGTGTCCCGTTATTTGAGGACTTTTTGAGCTTCACTTTTGTGCCGCACCGTGCGAACGATTGGAGGACCAACTTATCTCAGCCAATCAGTGTCGCGCTGCACAAAAATCGCGGTTGTGAGACGACAGGTCAAGCTGTCAAAACTTCAAATATTATATTTTGACATTTCGAAGAGAAAATGGAGAAATACATTAACCGAAGATACGTGAGGCATGATGTTAACAACAAAATCATCGCTCATTTAAGTATATTTTTATATTTTGTATATATTTTTAGTTTTAATCAAACCTTTTTTAATGCTAATTCTATAAAATTCGTACGCAAAAAACCGTGGTCCTTTACAACGTCGCCTCCTAGCGGCCGATTTAGGAACCCTGTTTTATCCTCAAATAACGGGACACTTTATCGACCCATGTTTCCGGACCTTAGAAATATAGGACCGTGTTCGCGAATAACGACATGAATCTTCGCAGGTGGCGCCGGCGGAGCTGGAGGAGATCATCAGGGACTTCCCCGACGTGATAGACGCCGCGGTGATCGGTATACCGCACGAGGCGTACGGGGAATGTCCGAGGGCGTACGTGGTTCCGAGGCCCAATACTAAAATCGACGTGCAAAAACTCAACGATTACGTGAACAGTAAAGTGGCCAATTACAAGCAGCTGAAGGGCGGCGTGAACGTGGTGGAGAGCATACCGAAAAATCCTAGCGGGAAAATTTTAAGGAGGCAGTTGAAGTTGATGTACGAGAAGGAGAAGAAATGAGCCGGTTGCGTTTGGGGTTAATTTTTAAGCGGTAAAATAACGGTGTTAAGAGAGGATGTATTTCTAAGATTTTTTTTACGCAATGAGAATCGACTAGAGGTAAAGTAAAATGCCGGGCGTACGTGAAAATATTATTGCGATCAATACATATTTATAGGTTTTTCAATAAAAATTACTGAATAAAAATACTGCTACTAATTATACTTATTACTTAGAGAATTATCTTTTTAGGAACTCAAATTAAAATAATTCTGTAACAAAGCAACGAATTATTCTAAGAATAGTTATTAATATCATCTTATATGCTAGAACATAAGAAACCTACGAATGTACCTTAATTTGAGCTCCAAATTAATAAAAGTAGCTCTTTAATACAAAATAGGTACCTCAAGGTATAGCCTTAAAAATAATCTTAAAATCACTATCAACGCTTTTTTTAAATATAAAAAAATTCACTAAAAACATCACTCATTTCCAAGTACATGATTTACTGCAACAAGTACGAATCTAATAAAGCTATTCATTGGTATCATTAAAATACACGCATAAAAATAATGGTTCATTTTACTTTTGTATGAACATCAAGTAAATTGTTTAAATTAATGTTAGTAAATTGTAAAAATGGAATGCTTGAATTACGTACGTATTTATGTAATTTTTCATTTTATTAAACTAGGTAAATAAAATTGTATATAAATAAGGGAAACACTAAAACAAAAAACACTCAACATAACTTATCAACAATATCAATATTTGTGAAAATACAAATAGTTAGGTATTATCACAATAAATTTATTTTAATCTTATAAATATTGTCGATATTTCATAAGAAAATATCACAATGTTTGCATTATGGAATTATGACTATCGTCAATTTACTAATTATAATTTTTTTCCCTAAAATTAGTAATTATTTTGGTAAGCAAGACCGAAGTCACAAAGGCACTTAAATAAATCAAATCAAGGCAATTTAAGTGAGAAACTTACGCTATACCCCGTATTATCATTAATCTAGACATCCCTTCTATTATAGCCGGTAGCATTAAAGCCAAAAAAATTTACCTAAATCCACATCAACAGCGTAAACGAGCGAGTTTCCAACAAACTTGGCTTCAAATCAAACAATAGTCGAAGGCGTTTGCGGTGACGTAGGCGTCGTGGGTTTCGTCGCGACGTCCGATAGTTGTCGCTGAAGAAACAATTCCAATTCCTCCGGCCGATTGCCGAGAGATCTGGATAAACTGTGCGTGAATCTAGAAAATAAATATTCGTATATCAAGTCTAAAGTTTTATCGAGAAATTATCCTTGAGTCGGTCTCTTGTACGCTGTTGAAGAATGTGTTACATGATACACAAAACGAGAAATTGGAATAATGGGGAAATTGTATAGGTAAGTGCAAATTTGTTTGATAATTCTATGGGTTGAACAAAGAAAGATTGTCGCAATCATCCCACAATAAGACTCTTTCTTTTTCCTTTATAATACGAGACTAATGAAAGTTGTCTCTGTTGCACCTATAGCCTATATTGCAAACAATTTTGCATCTACCTGTATGTAGGTATAAACATTGACATAGATTTTAGACACACACACATAAAACATTAAAAAACTTCACATTGCATTTAAACAAGCAAAAACGTAACATAAACTATAATATGTAAAATAATAAAAAATCTAGTCTCCATCTGTAAATACAAAAAGCGCAAGGAATATACTAATACTAATAAATTCTAATAGATTCGAAGAAAATATTTTTTTTATTAGGCTCCCGTGTATGATTCAAGCAGACAGATTTATATCCCAATAAAATAATTCAAATATTTACCGAATTAATCTTCTACTAACTCATCTTGGTTCAAAAGTAAATTGAGTCTTGAAAAGAAAAACAAAGGCGTGAATTATTCATTTTTATCACGATAACCGCGAGAAAATGGTATCTTTTAACCAGCATATCTTCTTATATTTATCTACAACTAACTCAAACGTTTATTTCCAATTTAGTTGAATTCGAGTTGATCGAATATGCTGATCAAACTATAAATTTCACAGAAAAAAAACAGAGAAAATCAAATGAGGTTACTAGCTACACATCCTTTAAAAATATACAGGGTGTTTTTTAATAACATGCTAATACTTGGGTGTTTTTTGGACCTATTTTAAGAAAAAAACTTCAACAAAAAAAAGCAAACTTCAAAATTAATTAAAGTGGTCTACTGCTTTTATCCTCAAGAATATTAGGCTTGAATCCAGTACGGACGCCACTGTTGGAAATAAAAAATGTTTTTTTAGGTAAAAAAATGCCCTTTAATGCGTAAACGCCATACACCAAATTTCATAAAAATGTTAAAAGTTGAGTACATGGAATTGACGGTAAAAAATAGATTTTTTCTTAAAACTTTAACAACCTATATCTAAAAATTTAAGACGTTTAGGACGTAGGTTCATATGAAGTTATTTTCTTAAAATGAGCCCAAGAACCGCCCCCTTAAATATCAGCAAGCCATTACAGAACACCATGTCTAAAACGACTCGAAAAAATACCTGCTAAGCCTCTCCTGTTCGCGCATCCTCTTCAACCTGCTGAACTCGTCGTCGTCATCCTCGTCGGTCGCCGATCCACCTATACTCACTTTATCGGCATCATCCACCCCCAGCCCGTCCCCGTCGTTCGAAGTGCCCGGCGCCGATCTCGAAATGTGCTCGAATGGATCGAAAATGTTCGGCTCCCTTTAAAACGCATAAGTAATTATTCCACCTTGCATATCCCCCTGCATTGTGGGTTGCATAACTCACATGTGGTAGCTGTGACTCGCCGGCACGTCTATGGGCGTAGAAGGCGACGGTGGTCCGAAAATATCCATTACGGTGGGCCGGTTTTCCCGATTGGACCGTTGGGATGTTATAGTTTGTTGCTCGTCGACCTGGAATATATAGAGTTAGCGATAGGATCGGGTTTCGTTACGGAGTAGGGCACCTCTTCGATGACCTCTTGGGTGATTTTCTTCACGCTACCCGCCGGTTTGGGCGCCGCCGGCTGGCTGGGCACCAGATTGTTCAATTCGTTGGCCTCCACTTTGGCGTCCGTCCGATTGCCGTCGTCCTTGCTGAAGAACCGCTTCAGCATGTTGGTGACGGAATTGTGGCGCGACATGGAGTCTGTCACAAGTCACAAAGGCGCGTCAGTCGCTTTAGCGGCCGATGTCTAAATCGAACTTACGCGAACGCATAGTTTACCTGGTACGGATTTGCCGAAGAGCGAGCTCTGCGAGCCGCGCGACTTGAACGAGTTCTTCCGCTGCTTCGCCGTGAACGTGATGGGCCCGCCGTCCAAGCCCACGTACGATTGCATGTCGTCCATCTTGTGGGAGGGATAGAGGTCCTGGTTGCCGCCCACCAGCTCCATGTCCTTCGGCCTGGTGGCTATGTTCGCCGTTGAGGGTAGCGGATGGGCGTCTCTGATGGCGCGGGCGGCTTCGGTGTAGGGCAGCTCCTGCGGGAACACCTCGTCCCAGTACTGGTCCTTCACCAGCTCCGGGTGGTCGTGGTGGATTTCGTCCACTATTAGATAGGCCACCTGCGGGCGGGTGTGATTAAATTCGCATCGGGGATAAGTTTCGGACGGTGTACCTGCAGATTTCTATCGACCATCCAATTTATTTCGAAATCGTCGTCGTCGTCGCCGAACGGGTTGATCATCGATTCGGCCACTTTTAACCAACCGATGTAGAAGAAGAACTGCAGCGTGGCGAATATGGGAAAGTACAAGTCGATTTTATATTTGCTGTCCGACGTGTCTTGGTGCGCCATGATGTTGGTCAGGAAATAACTGTATACGGCCAATGTGACGACCTAAATGAGAACCGATAAACATTACAACAACGGAGTAATCACAACGATATGCGAAAAATAACGGTTGTTTTGTAACAGTCGTTCCTGCACCTCTATAACGAAAAATCGTTCCCACCTCTATTAAACTTCTGTCATACGAAATGTCATTAACGTCAATTTCGTCAGTTTTTGGTTATGTATCATCGAACGCAACTTAAAGTCCCACTATAGTCGCGTACAATGCGGAAACAATTTTTTGGTGCGTATAATTTCGTATCATTATTTACCTGAGTATATACTAATGGAATGTTTATATGATCGTAGGTCAACAACAACCCGCACTGTCCTCTGAACTTGTTAATCTCGTCGATGATGGTTTTGACGGCGAAATCGTCCCGGATGCGGCCCTCTTTGCGCGCCCTAGTCACTATACTGGACGCCCAGACCAGCGGTAGCCTAATTGAACCAAAAAAACCGAATTATTAAACGGGATAAAGCGCATCGAAAGCGCTTTACCAATGCTTGGAATGCTTGGGGAACTTGTCGTTCAAATCGGACATGATCTCCTTTTCGCTGGGCTGCAACAGACCGGCGTCGACGAAGTGATTCAACGTGGGAAAGCGCTTCTTCACTCTGGGCGAGATCATCGTGAACACCATCGTCACGCAGAGGCAAATGTACCGCATGATGGTCCTTCGCATGACTCGACCGCGTTCGTCCTGAAATAAGTCGCGATTCGTGAACGAAGCCGGTTTGGAAAATTGACGCGGAAACTTACGTGACCGTGCACGGTGGCGCTGACGAACACTGCCAGAGGATCGGGCGAAGGGATCGCCCTGTATTGGCTCCACCAGCGGTTCATGACGACGGTAACGTAAAAACCTAACACGAATGATAGGGGTATCAAATTCGCATTGTCAGCACAGTATCTTACTACGTGTTCGAAAAACCTAAAATAATATATAGGGCGTTAATTAATTGAATGCCGGTACTTCGGGATGTGAATATTTGATTGATTTTAGGAAGAAAAGTTTATATCAATGTATGTCCTAAACCTCTTAGTTTTCGAGCTATAGGGTGTTAAAATTTTAGAAAAAAAAAACTTTTCTATCATAATTTTCTTATTACTCCAGTTATTGCAAATTTGTTGAATAACGAAAGTTACTTACACTCTTCCCTCATTGTCTAAAGCAAATCTATATATAAAATTTAAACTGTAATATATTCCTAAAAAAAGGGCCAAATCTAGCCACACTAATTTGTACAGACTCCCCCGCCATCTGAAACAAAAATGGAGTATTTTTTAATGCAAATAAGATGAAATGTGTAAATTAATGATTAATAACAAAAATAAATGTACAACTTTTCTTAAATTGTTTATATTAAGCCTTATAAATATAGTACGAGTGTGCATTGTTTTGCCAAATTCTATTTATTTTTGTCTGCGATCTGTGGAGATTTAAGTGCATTAGATGTAATTAATTTCAATAAAAAATACCGTTCAAGAAAATATCGAAGTGATTCTTAAAAAAACAGTTATATTTAAACGAATTTATTGGTCTAGAATCTAAAGGAATCGCATAGCGTTGGAATTAGCATAAAGTATTCGCAATAAAATGATAATTTCAAACAGCTAAGATGACGTAAATTTCAATATTGGCTTTAACTCTTATCTCACCATAATCTGTGAGAGATTTTTCTGAAAAGTATACTGAGCAACAGGCAGTTGTAGGCGTAAAATGTAATAAAAAGAATAACTGTGGTCTTTTAAATATTAAACATAATATGTTAATTAAATAACTGCTGGAAAAAAATAAAAATGACTCAAGTTTGAGTTCGTTCGTAATAATACATAATACAGGCGTCATATCTTCTATTATGAATCAATTTTTGTAAAAAATCCGTGAAATCTTATTTTCCTTATCTATTGAATTTTGTCAAAGCGAATTATACATGTTAAATTTGCGGTAATATTCTATTTATGTCTATCAGGAGTATTATGTAATAAATAAAAGCAGGTATATTAAATTTACCATGTAGACATAAAAATCTGATGTGATTTTAAATCTTTAACACGTGTTTTATCTTTGAGAATAAAGTAGATAAAAATATATAAATTTGTTTATAAATTAATTATAATTTTTGGGATTTTGTTGTAATTAAATTTAGATTGGGTTCCCATTAAATTTAATGTTTTTATTAATTAATTAATAATCTATTTCCACCAGGTTTTCACAAAACAATTGTGTTAAGTGAATAATTGTAAATAAATAATTATTCAAGTGAATTAAGTTTGCATGTATATGGACTGAGAATTAGAAGTTAAAGCAACATATAATTATGATGAAACTATGCCAACTGAATAATTTAGAGCAATTCACTTTAATTGGTTGTAATTAAAAAATACTCGTTACCTAATACATTCCTTTTTTTGCAGTAAAGTCTATTTTAGCTATTTGAGAACAAAGAGATGTTGCATTGAATGAAAGTCTTAAATGACATGTCGTGAATACAAATACCAAAATTAAGAGATTTGTGTGTTTATATCTGTAATAAATTATTTTTCTATTATTTCCATTCTTATTACAAATTATTGAATTGGCAAAAAGTGGAGGTGTTGAGTTTGTAGTATAATTAGTTAACCTTGGTAATAACCAATTATCCTGAAATATACACGTTTCAGAGAATGATTGAATGTATTTAAGTAATTATCTAAAATAAATCAGAATACAAAGAAAGAAGTTCAATAGCACTAAATCAATATGAGATTATTAATTTGTGGCAACAATTCATTTCCTTTGGAAAATAAATACATTTTAATCAGAAAACAAAGATTCATAGATAATTCTGATAGGAGCGAAAAGACCCTTTAACTTTATTCGAAAAAGTGGAAGTTATGTATGAAAGTGAGAAACTTAACAGTACTTATTCGGAATAAAACGTTGTCTTACCTTAATAATAATTTTAAAAAACATCCTAAACCCCGCACAGTCGCGACCTCCGCGTTATAAGTTACAGTCATTTTTTGCTAATATTCGAAAACAAAGGCGAAAAAAAATCCGAAAACAGTTGTGTCACGGCGTCGCCCGAAAATTTGAGTGGCTTTTACTAAACATAATAAATGTTATGTTTGTATAGTGTGGCAATTTTTTACTTTAGAAGGTCGGATGTGATTCATTTGCTGAAGTAATTGCTACAGCCAACTTTCTTAGGTTATGTTTTTATATTTTTTTTATTTGACTTTGACGTTTGTTTAACGCTCGGACTAAGCTCATTCGGAAATTCAACCATTTAATAAAAAAGAAGTAGAAATGACAACTTTGACAGATAAAAGTGACAGTTGTGTAGAATAGACCTATTCAGTTTAACCTGTGCTGCGCGCGCATATTGTGGACAATTAGCTGGACATCTAAACGAACAAACGAACGCACCTCAGGTAAAATACGGTTCTGACAACCAGACAACGACAACTTAAGACGTCATTTGTCATTATCCAACAATCCGTCGGATTTAATGGACGCGGTGACTCGATACAAATTTGTTTTTACTGCCCAGAAAGGGGTTATAGGCTTAATATTTACGTACAAGTCAAGTCTAAGAAAGAGTAAGAGGGTTAGTACAAAGTTTCCGAAAATGCTTTTTGATCGGTTTGCTATAATATATATTTCAAAAAAATAATCCCATTGACCTATACAAAAAATTATTACCTTTATAAATAAATATACTAAATAATACAAAGAAATACTGTTAAAAATAATACACACTGAACATAAACAAACATCAAACGGAAACAAAATAGGGTTAAGAATGTTAAGATTGATAATGGTCTCTTCTTTTTTATATTTTAAACAGTTTTCATCTAAGAATCATTCAATGTGTCTGTCAATCAGCAATGAAATAGGCCAAATATCTCATCTCTCTTGCACTTATGTTTGCGCAGATTTTAAATGGTTCCACAAATTGCGCGTGAAACATATTTGCTTCTTTTATTCTCTTATGTTGATCAAATAACTCCATCACTCTCTTTCGTAAACTGAATAGGTCTATTGAAGAAGTGAAGTGAGAACAATTTTATGTAATGCTGAAAAAGTGAGTGCATTTACCGGAATAAACAAAAATACTATTAATAAACATTACAATACACAACTGCTCATCGTTTCGAAACGAAAATGTCGATGAATTCGAGCCCGAGCCACTTCCCCGAAGACGCTTTTGTCACCGATGCTAATTTTAAAGTTGGAATTAATCAACAAATGAAGGTACCTGACCGAATAAGTTTCTCTAATGACTCAAACGGCGACAGAACGGGCTCCTGGAACAGAGATAACTTCAACATGAACGTACCGGAGAGGATACTAGTTGCAGGCCAACATCAACATGTAGGTAAGTAACTAGGTATTTGCTATTTGTTTTTAATCCACATCAATTTTACACATTGAAAGCATTCGACTTGTTTATCTGTCTTCTACATTTTTACTCGCCATTTTTTACTGTTCAAATTACTCGAAAACTTAACGAATAAAATTTTAATTGAATTGTTTTAGGAACCAGAGCACCGCCTCGAGAAATAGTCTTCGACAATTCGATTATCCAGTCGGATCCCTATCCGACTGACTTACCTCGAGTGGCGACTCCGCCGCGCACTCTGACCCTGGACAAGTACCCCTTCCCGGGCGTGGAGGACTTCGACGAGCCCGAATTGATAGACGATGAACGATTGCCCGTGGCCAAACGGATACCCCATAAGGTCCACATGAACGACGTCAGTTTCCAGCTCAACGGTTCTCAATACAACGAGAGCGGCGCCCATCTCTACGGAGCAGCCGGAGATGTACTGTTTCTAATCGATTGCTCTTTTTTTTCGTGCTAATTTGAGTTGGTTTTGCAGAGTTTAACGCCCGCGGAAGAAGTGCTGCATTTACGTAGACAGATGGCGAAGTTGAATAGGAGAATAATGGCGCTAGAATTAGAAAATATAAATAGACTGCAAAAGGAGAAGATCGTCGTGGGATTCGGCATAGCGTATTTTCTCTTGAAGGTTATCATTTGGATGAACCGGGATTAAGGACGTTTAAGGGAATAGTTTGAATGGAGTCTGAGTTGTCCTAATATTTATCTGTGTTAGGTGAAGTAATTGATGATTCACTGTTATTTATTTATTAACTTTATTAAGTCAATTTACTATTCATTTTTAATTAAATCGTAAAAAAAACCAAATATTATTTCTACTCGTTAAATTTTTCAATAAACTTAGTATTAATATAGTTAGTATGTTAAGTTAATGTATTTGCTTTTCATATTATTTAGAGCTGTTTATTAGGACTTCAAGATGACTATCTAGTTTAATAGTTTCGTATATACCAACGTATTTTATTACCTCTACCTTTAGAGAGATACTTTAAACATTTTTATATATATTTTAGTATATAAATTTTTGTTGGGATTGTTTGTAAATTTGACTACTCAATGTAATACATTTGAAGGTATTACACAAGTTTGAATTATCATTTTTGATTTTATGCTCGATTTAAAATATCCTGCCTTTAAGATTCTTGTAATGAATTATTTTTGTAAATGCGGGATATTTCTGAATTGAGCGTATCAGCACAAACGTTGACTTGCAAATAATTTTATTTATTGGGTGTACGAGGCGAAGATATTAATTTTTCGTTTAAGAAATTGCATTTTTTTTAATTGTTAATTGATGACGTATTGAAGATTAATTAACTGATTAGCGGATATTGTTCCGAAATATTATCAATAAATTATTGTTTCCAGATTAGATCGTTTTAATTCGATTCCGGAGCTAAGAATAGCTAATCTTAGCTCCCTTTTCACGGTCCACGTTCAAATTATCACGCGACAAAATGCGACCAGCAGGATTTTCTACAAATTACGAATACTGCATTGGCATTGAGTAGAATTAATTCGGTCAAGCATGCGCTTTTGGATACTTTTTATTCTCTTTCGAATTCGCCACATCGATTCTCAAAGAATCGAAACAGCTTTGTCACACGTCAATTGTCATACAATGGTGCCACATCGACTCTCTCTATTATTCTTCAAAAATATTTTTGCTCAGTGTAATGACAAATTATTCGTCAAATTACTATATTACAACTAAAAAATCAAATATTACCATTTCAATTACTTACCTATTAACATTTTCGAACTACAACTTAAGAAGTAAAAAATATTGGCAACGTCGCAGCAATATTTTAACTCGAGTGTCGATGACATTTAGAATCGATGGATAATCGAAACGAATCGATTGCACAAATTGTCGGCTGTACAATACAAATTATTACAGGTTAGATTAGGTTTAGGTTCGGTTTGGGGAGTTTTCTTTGGTTTGTGTAGTATTTATTTTCGATATGTCTTCAGGACTGGAGACAGGCGCGGGCGACTACGTGCAGACAGAACTTATCTCCGGTGTGGAATTCGTAAATAAGCCGAAATCCTATTGTATCAACGGCGACAATATAATCAAAGTGAGCTGTGGTACACTTTTACTTGCTCCAAGTGCTAAATGTATGTTGAAATGTTTTAGGATGGAAAGAAATACAGGAATGGAATTAGGAAAAACGGGTTTTCAAACGGGCATATATTGGTAAGTTTCGCGCATTTTGCGAATCGATTTAATTTAAAAGTAAACGAGTCAAGTGCCTTGTGGTGTTATCATCTCTCATCACCTGTTTCCTGCATGATGATTTAGTTTCTACTAATTTCCTGCAAGTAGAGTTCTCAAATTTTATTGATTTTTAATAATTGCAATAGTTTATACGAGTTTTCGTTTATTATTTGTAGACTTCATCGGATGAAGAATCGTCCAGAATAAAAGCAAATGGAATACAAGTAAATGTAAGTAGTATTTTTTTATTAATTGCACTACTCATCTTTCATTACTCTCGAAACATTTTTTAGCAATTCCATTCCATAACGCTATTTACTGATAATCATTCAAATATTTAGAGATTACTCATTTTGAATGAATTTCAAATAACTTGGAAAAACTTGAGATCTCTAGGCTTTCTTGATTTATAATAATCGTATTAAATACTATGTAACGTAATCAATAATTTCCAGTTACAAGATACCTAGTATCAGGATTTCTTAATCACTAATAAATTAACTTATCACCGTTTTATCAAAAGAAATTGGCCCCTTCTCAGTTCTATCGAGTTGCACGCCAATATTTATTCGAAGCGATAAACGGCAAGGAAAGCACGATTTCTAATTATAATTTTTAATTACAAATTTATCTTGAAACGTAAATTCATTCGTAGAGTATAATTCTGAGCTTGCATAGGATGAAGTATGAAGTTCATACAGAAACGAGAAATATACTTTGTAGAGTACATAAATTAAATTTAAAATCTACAATAAAATTCACCTTTGACATTTGGCATTTAACAGTTGACATTCATCTACATTTTGATTCCCATATACAGATAAGTGCAATTTTGTACACAATATGGTGTATAGGTGCAACAAAGACAACTATCATTAGTTCATATAAGGGAAAAAGAGAGTGAGCGATATTGTGAGATTGCAACTTTCTCATTCTAACCATTTTTATTTTGATATTCTTTCTTTGTTCAACTCATAGAATTGAGTTGAGTTACATAGAAATTTGCACTTGCCCATATAAAGTCTAGTCGTCTAGTCCATTGTAGTCTCTCCTACTTTATACCCTGTTTTATTCTATTTGACTCTACTGTACTCTATTTAACTCTACTTCCTTTTACTCTACTCTGATATTTTTGAGATCGTGGATAACTGAATTAAAATTATTGCTCGAAACAAACTAGTGTTTTTAAGTGGTTTGCACTTGAAACGATTTTTTATCAAGATAGTCCCAATACCTGTCATCAACATTTTTTTTAATTCAGTTGCATCTAATAATGCTATATTATTTGCCTGTTGCATTAGTCGACTTGGTGTATAATCTTGATTTTTCTAACAACTTCGGTGTCGTGATATTTGCACTCATTGGTGTAGAAGCAACATTATATTTGCTTCTATTTAATCTAAAACGTGCCTTAAACGCGCAAAAATCAAAATTGGGCGAGATATTGTTTTAATAAATAAACGAAATGATCGTTTCCTTTGGTTTATTTCAAGGTTTTAATTGTTCGGATTATTAATAATTTCATTATAAACTTTGAAGATTATGCGTGAAACAATACACTTTCAAACCCAATCTAATTGATTAGAGATTAGAATTAGAAGCGCATTGAAAATGTTTATTGTATTTTTTTCAACGAGTCGCCAGTGGGCATTGGTGATATAAAAGGAATAAATCAAGCGCGAACGTTTGCATTAGACATAACTACTTGTTTTTTAAAAGTGCATTTATCATTAAATTCGAGGAGATATGTCCAAATATCGTAATGTGAGTAGGGCACCTTAAACTCGTGCTACAAGATTTTTTTTCGACTAGTTTAGCCTAGTTTTCCATAGGTATTTTCCACGCAAAATTTTTCCTCTATTCCGTTTCCAAATATTTATTCCGCTCGCCCGTAAATCCCTGCACTAAACTTTTAATAGAACCAATTTGTTAACAGAGGTTATAGATTAATAGTGTGTCAATGATTGCAATTATTACAAGCATTCGTAGCTCCTGTTCTTCGCCAGTTTAAAAGTATTTTAATAATATATTTTTTGTTAGATTAAATTTACATAATTAGTATTTTTATTGCGGTATCAATGAGAAGGAACGAGTTAATTTTGTAACAGATAGTTCTGTAGTTAATGGTTTAATTTTTAGATCAATAGTAGTAGAAATAATGCAACTATTTTAAAAAGCAAACGATTATTTAAGTCTACTTCATTTTAGTTTTAATCTTATCAACTTTCTAGTAACCTGAAGTGTTTCTGATTATTATCTTTGAGTATTTAAATAGTTCCTGACTGTATTTTCTAAGAAATTCCAAACATTCACATTGACTAATGTTTCCGCAAAATACGAGTACTCTAGGGTTTATGTAAAACACTCATTGTTATTGTTTACAACCGAATTCCTTCGAGAATTCGAGGATAAAATATGTGGAAATTAAGAAACGCGACAAATATTTACCAATAAAACTAGTGCGCTGTAAAAAGCGGAGATTTCGCAATAGATTTTTAATAGGTGTGTTAAATAAATGTTTGTTAAACTAGTAAAATGTTTGCTGGGTAGCTGTAATTTGCGATTAAAAAAGTGCATTATTCTTATTCACGTAGATAATAAAAATGTAAAAAAATAATACGATTTCTGATGGTGTTTACGTCGGTGAAATGAATTTTTCAGTCCGTAAAATGTTTCTAGGTCAACAAATAAAATTTTTCATTACAGGCCATTTTTATAGTTCAGTGAGCAGTTATGAAATATGCATGCGCGCTTAAAATTTAATAAGAATTACGTGGTAGGTATTGTTTATTCTCAAATTATCGAAAAAAAATATCAAGAATAACCAGTTTGGAAATTCGCCGCGAAAAAATTATCATTATCGAAGGATTTCTACTCTACCTACTTAATTATCTCACATACATAATTACCTACTTAAACTTTAACCTTTCAACCACCAACTGATAACAAAAAAATTCAATATTAGGGCTACAACGACAGGCCGAACAGCCTGAAACATGACCCGAAAATTCGACAAATCAAAGAATCCTTCGAACCGCCGACCCTCTTCACCAAGGCGCTCACCCAAATCAGCTTCTATGTCCTGGTGATAATCGGCTACCTCAGCTACTTCTTCTTCCCGCCCAAGATGGCGAAAGAGAAGAACCGCGAGGGCTACAGGACCCTGCTCGACAGCTTCGCCGCCTTTTACTCGCGCTACGTCTACAGGAGGATCAGGGATTGTTGGAACTATCCCATTTGCAGCGTTCCCGGCAGCGAGGTCGTGCTGAAGGACAGGATCACCAAGGACAGCTGTTGGACGTTCGAGTAAGTACACTGCCGGGGATAATAAATGGATAATGTCGGTAATAAATTGGTAATGTCGTGTATAGTAGGGTATAACGGAAAAAAATAGTAGGCCCTGGCCTATCCGGCTTGCCCTTCTGCCACATTTGGTCGAATAATCATAGTCGGCGTGTCCTTTCAACGATGACAGAAATGACATTGACAGGAGAATTAATTGGGAATTTCATCAAGAGGATTATTTAATAATATATATTTAATTGATAACTGTTTTAAGCTGTTCTTACTTATTTATGGAATTTTGAAATAGGGGAGTTGAAATGGGAACACTCTAATCGAATAATCATAGTCGGCGTGTTCATTGAGCGTTTGATTTCTACCTTGACAGAAATGACGTTGACATTGACAGGAAAGGCGTTGCGAAAAAGTGGAAAATTCTGTATTTAAAATTTGATTTGTAGGATTAATTGGGCGTTTTTTATCAAGAGGATGATTAAATATTAATGGAGAGAATTGGATTGCTTCGTTTTTGAAGGTTCATTAAAATTGCATGGCTGATTAATTAATTGCAAGCCATTTAATTGATAAATTGTAAACGGTTTTTTACTTATTTATGGAATTTTGGAATAGGGGAGTTGGCTGGTTGCCACCTACTATTAATTTATTTAACTAAATGGTACAACGTGAATTATTGACGATAAGAATCTATCTATTTTCGTGTTAATAACGTCTCATTAACCTAAAATATGAAAGTTCCCCATTATCACAAGTACTTTCTAAACTAATAACGGTAATGTTGACACCGAGTAATTCCTTTAAATTGAGTTGTTTTAGCTTTACAAAATTCCACGAACGTCTCCTTTATCGTTATCGCGGATTTAGATCACAGGATCATAGGTAGATTTATCTACATTCATACATACCTACTTATGGTGAATCTACCATATCCATGTCCGTATATTTCTAAAGTCTGGAAACATAGGTCGAAAAAGTGTACCGTTATTTGAGGATAAAACAGGGTTCCTAAAATGGCCGCTACGAGGCGACGTTGTAAAGGACCACGGTTTTTTGCGTACGAATTTTATAGAATTAGCATTAAAAAAGGGTTGATTCAAACTAAAAATATATGCAAAATATAAAAATATACTTAAATCAGCGATGATTTTGTTGTTAACATCATGCCTCACGTATCTTCGGTTAATGTATTTCTCCATTTTCTCTTCGAAATGTCAAAAAATAATTTTTGAAGTTTTGACAGCTTTGACACAACCGCGATTTATATGTAGCACAACGCTAATTGGCTGAGATAATTTGGTCTTCCGATCGTTCGCCACGGTGCGGCGCAAAAGTGAAGCTCAAAAAGTCTTCATTTAACGGAAAACATTTTCTAATGCATATAAGCATAGGCTGTTTCCAGACCCTAGAAATATATAGTGCCGCGGAATCTACCATATCCAAACCTATAATTCTATATACCTATCCGCCAGGTACACCGGCTCGACGACGAAATGCCTCAACCTGGCGTCGTACAACTACCTCGGCTTCTCGGAGGCGTCCGGCCCGTGCGCCGAGCACGCCATCCGGACCATCTACACGCACGGCATCAGCACCGGCGGCACCAGACAGCGGTACGGCACCTGCACGCTGCACGACGAGCTCGAGCGGCTGACGGCCGAGTTCCTCGGCGTCGAGGACGCCGTCACCTTCGGCATGGGCTTCGCCACCAACTCCTTGAACATTCCGACGCTGGTCGACGACCAGTGCTTGGTCATCAGCGACGAGAAGAACCACGCCAGCGTCATACTGGGCATCAAGCTGAACAGCCCCAAGATTCGGGTGTTCAAGCATAATAGTAAGTCTTCGTTTCGGCGGTGGTAAATTTGGCGTAGATTACTATCTGCAAACTTTAAAGGGGATTTTAATCCTATGGGTGAATTGGACGCCAGAATATTTCAGGTAGAAAGGGGTTATATTGCAGAGCAGAGCAAAATACTTTAATAAATAAAAATTCTCTAAACAAGAATTTTTGATCTGTGGTTACTTGGCGCCCAATTTACCTGTCAGATTAAAAGAACCCCTCATTATCTACACCCAATTTACCTGTAGAATTAAATTATACAATTCTTTTTGGCGCCTAATTTACATCCGTTCTTTCATTTATAGCTCCAGTGTTGTATGTTGTAAAATGCTTGAGCTGTGTTGATGGTATTCCCAGTATTCCATTGATTTATTATTTTAATGATATTATGCCTGATATTTTATTCCTTGTTGTTCATTAATAATTTTTTAGTAGCTCGAATTGTAATATCCATTTAATATGCATCTAAATTAAAGATGCACTATTTATTTCATCGATTGTCAGGAATCAATAGGCAATTTAATAACAATTTAATAGGCAATTTAACATAAATTTATGATATCTATTGATTAATTCGAATGAAAAAAAAATACAATTTTTGTACAAGAATTGTACCAGTTCCGCCCCCCTGCATTTCCTGTTGCTAACCAATTTCGGCTTGAATAAATAAATGCTGATTACAAAAAACGTCGATTACAATGAAGCCTGGCTATGTAAATATTTGAAAACTTAGTCAATCAGGTCGGAATGTCGAATCAATCCCTTTTTTTTGTTGATTACCTGTTGATCGATTATCTATTATACTCCGTTCGCCATCATCTGGTAGTAATAGAATCTAATTTTGTACCCAAAAGACAGCGCAAGTGATTCAATTAATAATTAATCTTCAAGGCTTTTGCCACTAGTAGTGCCACTCTCTATACAGGATGTATAACAATAGACGACCTTTTTATCAACTCATCGAGAAGAGAGTATAATATTTACGAACGCGATTATTTTCCAGACGTCCACCACTTGGAGAAGCTCCTCCAGGAGGCGATCTACTACGGCCAGCCGAACCAGCCGAAGGGCTCCCACAAACCCTGGAAGAAGATCATCATCATCGTGGAGGGCGTGTACAGCATGGAGGGCACCATTTGCCGCCTGCCCGAGATCATAGCGCTCAAGAAAAAGTACAAGGCCTATTTGTACTTGGACGAGGCGCACAGCATCGGGGCGATGGGCAAGCACGGCAAGGGCGTCGTCGACTACTTCGACTGCGACCCCAAGGACGTCGACGTCCTGATGGGCACCTTCACCAAGAGCTTCGGCGGCGCCGGCGGCTACCTGGCCGGATCCAAGGCGAGCTCTTCCCCATCCTAAATTATGAAATATGTAATTTACAGTTGTTTGTAGGAATTCATAACGTTCATAAGGGAGCACAGTCACGCCTCGGGCCACGCTTGGGCGATGTCTCCGCCGGTGGCCGCCCAGATCATATCGGTGATTCGAATTATACTGGGCAAGGACGGCACCAACGAGGGCCAGCGGCGGATCGAAAACCTGGCGAGGAACACGCGCTATTTCAGGCTGAGATTGGAGCAAATGGGGCTGATCGTGCACGGCAACGAGGACTCGCCTGTGGTTCCCATTTTGGTCTACCTCTACTCGAAAATAGCGTAAGTCGCATCCAATTAAAGCGAATATACGGTGTTAATATCGCGAATTTTAGCGTGGTGGTGCGGACTCTAATCCAGGAGAAGATAGCCACGGTCGGGGTGGGTTATCCAGCCACGCCGCTAACCGAGAGCCGGATAAGGATTTGCCTGTCGGCCGGCCACACTAAGGAGCAACTCGACTACGCGTTGGAGGTTATTGAGAAGGTCGCCGATCACGCGGGGCTCAAATACTCGCGTCGACCGCGCGATCCCAATCCTATAGATTACAGCAAAATCAAAGTTTACGTAGAGTAGTGCTTGTTTTGAAAGCGAACCCTTGGCATTCCAGTAGCGAATTACAATTTTCTGGAAGTTAACAATTCAACGTGTCCATTGGAATGCGAAGGGACGTTGCGAGATGATGAGAGAGTGATGGAAAGATGATTGAAAACGTACCTAATCATTAGTTTTTGGATTATAAAAATATATTATTTATTGGATTTTATTTTTTTATATTGCGTTAGATTACTTTTTCCACCACTCTCTTATTTTTTTACGGTAACTTTATTACAATGTACAGCTTGCTGAGACACCAGCTTAGGTAATGTTTTTATAAATTTTATAAAAACGCTAAGTTCGATAATAAGTACTTTTTGAGAATACTATTTTTCCGTTTATTTAATACCTGTATTCGAAAGTAAATCATTTATTTATTTGAAGTATTAGATCTCAGTGTTGTTGATATTGAACAATCGCCTTATACCAAATGTATTAAGCGTTGGTAAAGATTATCGAAAAAAAAAAAATGTACAAATCTTTTTCGGAAATCGCCCGCGCCCGTACATTTCGACATATCTTGTAAAATAAAATCCGTTTCGCTATTAAAACTTAAGTACTAACGCGCCGTAGATAGGCCGGTACGAATTTCGGGATCCAATCGATTAGTACAAAAAGAAAATCAAAAATATATATCGAGATGTTCGTACGAGTTATGTAAGAGTAAATGACGTTGCTTTTTTTGGAATACACCAATGTTAAGGATGCGTAGATTGTTTTTCATCTGTAAAGCTATGTAACGTGTATAGTATTTTTGTTTCTGTCCAATTTTAATACTTGCATTGCAAAATAAACTAAAAATTGTTTCAAGGTTTTTTATTTACCCCGTTTTTGCCTTTTAGATTACCCACAAAAAAATCGCCGAAATAAAACAGCACCGACTAAATAGCTTACGTTAGTAAAAAAACCATATAGATAATAGTTTTACAATTATAATAAAAAACCACCAATTACATATATTCATGATAATTATCAAATTAAACAAATGTTATAAATACATCGTAACTAGTCGAGTTTATAACAAGCGCAAATATATTTTATCTATAAATATCAAGTTCAAGCAGACTGAAAAACAGCCTATTTCATAAATAACTTCTATATTTGCCAATTTCACTGCGGTGCTAATTATCTTGTTAATACAATCTCCAAAATGGTTATCCAATCGGAAGACATTAAAAGATGGATCGACGAAATAATGCAGAAGAAAAATATAAATAACTACCAACTAGAAGTGGCCGAATCGAACTCGAAGGATGGTTACAGTGCATCCATGAAGTTTATCAGAGTAACCGCTAAAGAAGGAATTGTCTTCGATATGATCGTTAAAGCCGGTAATGACGACGATAAGTTGAGAGAAAAGTGCACTATGGAAGACATGTATCTCAGGTATTTTAATTTAATTGCACTTAATATCTTGTACACGATTATTTTGCAGAGAAATTCTCGTCTATTCGGAGGTATTTCCAGCCATAGAAGACTTCCAGCGAGAGTACAACATCAAAAACCGTTTCAAACACTACCCCGAACTCTACAACATTTGCAAAGAGTACAAAAAAGAAGTGTTGGTGTTGCAAAATGTGAAAACTCTAGGTTACCAATTACACGAAAAGACCAAATTGCATAATTTAGATCACATTCTATACGTGTTACGCACGTACGCCAAATGGCACGGAGCCAGTCTTGCACTAAAGACAAAAAAACCGGAATTATTCCACAATTTAACCAAAGAAATGACCGATCTGATGCGCACCATTCTGATCGATTCTAAAATGATTGAAAGCTTTGGCGATTATTTCACCAAAGCTTTAGATCTGCTGAAACGAAACGGTAGAGAAGAAGTAGCCAAGAAAATTGAAGAATATTGCGATTTAGAAAAAATTTTAACAAAATTGACTCTTTCAACTGATAAAGATGCCGAAAAGGAAGCCGTTATTTTGCACGGAGATTGCTGGAATAATAATATAATGTTTAAATACGAAGTAAGTAACATTGCTTAGTGATTAATTTTGCTTTATATTTTGCTATTTATTATAAACTTTCCAGAGCAACGATTTATCGAAACCAATCGATATTGTGCTAATCGATTTCCAAGCATCCAGACTGGCCTCGCCAATTTTAGATCTATCTTACTACTTATACGCAGTTGCTGATAAATCTACTTTAGAAAAAATCGATTATCTGCTGGGAGAATACCACAAGGAGCTCGGGGATTACCTCAAGCAATACGAAATCGACGTGAATCGTATTCTCACGCTACAAAGATTGAAGGAGTCATGGAAAAAGTACGGTAGATACGGATTGGTTCTCACTCCGTTTATCACGCGCGTGGAACTTTGCGGAGACGATGAAAGAATCGATTTCATGGATAAAATAGGAGATGGAAGCATAACGGATTCGGCTAGCAACATCTCGAAGCAAGAAGAATACGACAGGAGAGTCTTGAATGTTTTCGTTCATTTCTACGAAAAGTTTTTAGCATAGAAAAATAAATATATTTATCAAAACTAATTAGCGGTTTCATTAACGGAGAATGAGTTGAGAATAATATACACACATATTTGTTTGATATTTCGAAAGCGTTCATAAATTGGAGCACTTTAAAAAAAACTGCATAAATAAACGATCTGTCATAAATCAACATAATTATTTTATAATTAGAGTAATTTATTATATTAGATAAAAATTTATACTAGATTACTTCATTAGACATTGACCTTAAATAATTTCATCTACTGGAAAAATGCAATAAATACCCTGCGGATTGAATTTCAATTCCAATTTAGAAAAGTGCCGGCAATTGATCAATTTTCCAGTTTATTCGTGCGGATACTTCACAATTTATTATTGCAATATCGAAACAAAATCAACCAGTTTGAAGCGTTCTTACATAAAGTAAAACTTAAACTTAGATTATCTACACAAAATTGGTTAGAACATAAATAGAGTGAAGTCCAATTAAAGTAAGTTAAAAAACATAATTACCTAAGCGTAAAATAAATATGAATTTATATAGGCATTGTGCTACAGATTTCTATCGTTTTATTAAGTTTATTTAATCGTTATGTCACTAATTTAATATTGTTTTTTTGCATTAGTTTGAATTATCTAATTGTTTTTCTAGGATAACGATTAATTCTAAATATACCTGATATCTCAAGAGGTGTAATTAAAAATTTTAAGGACCCGGTATTTTCTCGCTGCCGCATTTCCAATCCCACAGCAAAATAATTAGCAAAGTCATGTTTCCCCGCATCACGTTGATAAGTGATAATACTCAAACAACAGAACTTATCTCCATATAAATACGAATTACTTAACCTAACAGTATCAAACACTTAACTAATACATTTTATATAAAACAGAGTCATTTCTCGTTTCATAATTTTTCGCTAACGACAGTTTCATCCAGCGACAATGGACAGCAGAGCGAACGAAATCCAGAAATGGATGAAGGAAATAATGGCGAGCAAGGGCATCAGTAATTACAAAGTACAACTGGCCGATACGACTGCCAAAGGCGACGGTTACGTAGGCGACATAATCTTCCTGAAAGTAACCGCCGATGGAGGAAGCGACAATGAAAAAGTATACGACATGGTAATAAAAACCGCGAAAGAAGACGATAAATTAAGAGAAGCCTGTCCAATCGGCGACGCTTACCTCAGGTAAGTTCCAACAAACGAACTATTTCTAAGGCTTTAAATCATATTCGCAATAATTCCGCAGAGAAATAACCGTCTACAAAGAAATTTTCCCGGTGTTGGAAGCCTTCCAAGAGGAGTACGCCGTAAAAAAACGCTTCTCGCACTACGCCAAAGTCTACAAATCCATTACCGAAGACAAAAAAGAAACGCTAATAATGCAGAACATGAAGAGCTTGGGATTCGAGTTGCACGACAGGACCGTACCGCAGAACACGGACCACCTGTTGTTCGTCTATCGCACGTACGCGAAACTGCACGGGGCCAGTTTGGCCCTGAAGGCCAAAAAGCCCGAGGTATTCAGGCAACTGTCGGCGATAATGCAGGACGCCTTCACCGCCTTCTTCACCGAATCCCAACTGCTGCGATCCATCCAATTGAGCCACGTGAACGCGCTGAAGTTGCTCAGAAAGAACGGATTGGAGCACATGGCGCGGAAAATCGAACAGGCCACCGGTAGCATGGAGGAAATGATTAAATCGATGAGCGTTCTAAACGGTAAAGACGACGAAAAAGAAGGGGTGATCGTGCACGGAGATTGTTGGAATAGCAACATGATGTTCAAATACAAAGTAAATTTATCTACTTCTAGTACACTCTTCAATTTTTTTATATTTCGATTTATCGTAGGACGGAGACAAATCGCGACCAATCGACATCATCTACCTCGATTTCCAGCTATCCAGGGTAACTACTCCCATAGTAGATTTGTCTTACTATCTTTACTCGGTGGCTGATAAACCAGATTTGGATCGCATAGATTATTTGTTCGAGGAATACCACAAGGAACTGACCGAATATCTCAGACAATACGGCTTAAATGCAGACGATTTCTACACGTTGGAACGATTGAAGACGTCTTGGAGGACATACGGATTATTCGGTTTGGGTTTGGGGACGTTCCTCACCAGAGTGCAGCTCTGCAAAGATGACGAAGTGATGGATCTCACTGGATCGATAGCCGATGGAAGCATGATCGTCGACGAGTTTCCCGATATAGAGAAACAGGAGGAGTGCGACAGAAGAGTGCTGAATCTTCACAAGCATTTTTACGAGAGGTTTTTAATGTAATTAGTCGGTAAATAAACGTAATCTAATCCCATTGTTGGTTTTAATGAAAAACACGCGATCCGTTTTAAATCAGACTGAAATCGGCAATTTCTAACTACAACAATAAAATGTAATTATTTATAAGTAGAAATAATTTCTGTACAAACGGTCGTAATTCTGCTAAACGTTGAAAATGATAACTAATTCTTGTATTATTAACCAGATACTTAAACCACAGAAAACTTTCCTACGTAATAAACTAGATACTGTAAAAATAACTAATAAGTGAATAACTATTTATTTTGCACTTATAGAAACATGGTACTCGTAACAATAATTAACTTTAATCATTATATTTACACGCTAGCTTTTAAAACTGGATTTACTTTACAAATATTAGAGAGTTATTATACAACGTGCTTCAAAAATATTTTCTATTAAATTTTAGTAAATTTAGAGTAAATTTGGGATGAATATTCGCTGTATTTAATACTTATATTAATATATTATTATACCCTTTAATATTTATATCCTTGATATTATAGTCTTACTATTTTTTTTGCTTTCGAGTACTCACCTTGTATTCCGTTTCTGACCAATTTTAATGGCACAGTGCACGTAGAGAACAATTCAAAAAAAACGTTCGTGATTGCAATTGATGTATACAAATTATGTAACGAATCACTAAAATTAAACGGAGAGCTCCTCCAATTACCGATAATTATTATTTTGGGTACCATATATTTTGCAAGAATGGAATTACTTGGACAGGGAATTATAAATAATAAAGCACGTCTGTGCTTCTGATGTTTTCAGTCGAATCTTTGCCACTGGTGTAATTGAAATCGCATATTAAAATGAGCAGCTTAACCGACCAAGACATACAAAAATGGGTGGACGAGATCATGGCGAAAAAGGGCATCAACAATTACAAATTGGATATAGCCAATTCATCGGCCAAAGGCGAGGGTTATTTAGGCGAAATCAGTTTCGTTAAAGTAACCACAGACGAGGGCAGAAACGATGAGAAAGTCTACGATATGGTAGTGAAATCAGCCAAAGAAAACGATAAACTAAGAGAATCCTGTCCCATTGCTGAGACTTACCTTAGGTAGGTAAAAATTTCTAACTCAATAAACATTTAATCTCGATTTCATCACAGGGAAATTCAAGTCTACGCAGAGTTATTCCCGATTATCGAGGCCCTACAAAAAGAATACTGCATCAAAAACGCCTTCACCCACTACCCGAAGCTCTACAAAGTCAACAAAGAGGACAAAAAGGAAACCCTGATACTGCAGAACATCAAGAGCTTGGGCTACGAGCTCCACGAGCGATCCAAACCCCAAAACTTCGAGCACATTTTGTTCGTTTTTCGCACCTACGCCAAATTCCACGGCGCCAGTTTGGCGCTGAAGGCCAAAAAGCCGCATATATTCGAAAAACTCGCCAGCAAAATGAGCGACATCATGGCCGAGTTTCTCATCCAGTCCCAGATGATCCCGAACTTCCAGAAACACCACCAGAAGAGCATCGAATTGCTGAGGAAAGCCGGCAGGAGAGACCTCGCTGAGAAGATGGAAGAAGAAGCCAAAGATTTAAAGGAAATACTCACTACAATGACTCTACCGAACGACCGAGAAGCTGAGGCTGAAGCTGTATTTTTGCACGGAGATTGCTGGAACAACAACATGATGTTCAAGTATAAAGTAGGTACTATCAAACAGCTATCAAACAGCAGGTATGCTATAACTTTTTCTCTTTACAGGACAACGATACATCAAGACCATCCGACATAGTTTTCTTGGACTTCCAGTTAACCAGAGTAGCTTCACCGATACTCGATTTGTCTTACTACATCTACGCAGTGGCGGATAAACCGGCGTTGGACAACATCGATTACTTCCTGGAGGAGTACCACAGGGAATTGGGGGATTATTTGAGGCAATATAAAATTAACGTGGAGGATATGTTGACTTTGCGCAGGCTGAAGGCTTCCTGGAGGAAGTACGGGAGGTACGGCTTGGGGATGACTCCGTTCATCCTGCGAGTGGAGCTGTGCAAAGAGGACGAGGTCATCGATTTTACGGATAAAATCGCGGACGGGAGCATACAGGACGAGGAGATAGGCGAGATTCAGAAGCAGGACGAATACAATAGGAGGATTTTGAACATTTATAGGCATTTTAGTGAGAAATTTTTATCATAATTTCGAGCACTTTGTCTCGGAGAAAAAATTAGGCAAATATTTTTGGAGATGAATATCATAATTTAAAATTCGATAGGTGGTTATTATTTTTTTCATGTTAATGATATGTGTTGATTGATTTAGAATATACGTTTCGTTTTTATTATACAAGCAACAGGGATTTAATTTACCTGTTGTTTGATAGATAGTTCATTAAAATTAATAGTACTAAAATTAGAGGTTGTCAATATTGTGGGGTTTAATTATCGAACAGGAAAATCGCAATTAGTTCTCGAACCATCAAATAATATTTATATGTAGGTACTCGTAATTACAATTAAAACAGTAGATTGATACATTCCTAGTCGAGCTATTAGAATAATTATTATCAATAATACATAAGATATTTAACTTAAAAAATTTCCATCAGTCTACAGAGTGAACTGATAGCATTCATTATAGTTTAAATAATGTAAATAAGTGTGGCTCACGCTGTAATAAACTTAATTATATCTAAACACTAGACATTTGTTTTTAATATAAAAGGTTACTTCATTTATCATTTTATCCAGATAACATTATCGATAGCAAAAACAGCGCATTTGCGATTATTTCAACATAATTAGTCGAGGAAAAACAGTACCCTTTTGTGGAAAAACCGTCCCTCGCGAAAATGGTAATCCAATCGGAAGACATTGAAAGATGGATAGGCGAAATAATGAAGAGGAAAGGCATCGATAATTACGAATTAGAAGTGACCGAATCAAACTCGAAGGGTGATGGTTACAGTGGTCAAATGAGGTTTGTGAAAGTGGTCACCAAAGAAGGGAAAAACAACAGCGTTGTCTACGAATTAGTCCTGAAAGCAGGGAGAGAAAGTGAAAAATTAAGGGAAGTTTGTCCAATGGAAGATGTTTATCTCAGGTAATTACAACGCTTATTGATTCTAGCAATTAGAAACAATATGATATAATTTCTTTTAGGGAAATTCATATGTATACAGAAGTGTTTCCTGCAGTAGAAAAACTCCAGCGAGAATTTAACATTAAAACAAGCTACAAACATTACCCTAAACTTTTCAATTTCTGCAAAGAGGATAAAAAGGAGACGTTAATATTCCAAAATATGAAACAAATTGGCTACGAAGTGCACGAAAGAAAGCAAATGCAGAATTTAGAACATGTTCTTTTCGTGTTTCGAACGTACGCCAAATGGCACGGAGCTAGCCTAGCGTTAAAGATAAAAAAACCGGAATTATTCCACGATTTAACCAAAGGAATGACCGATCTTATGGGCGACCTTCTGATCGAATCTAAAATGATTGATAGCATTGGCGATTATTTCACCAAAGCTTTGAATCTACTGAAACGCAACGGTAGAGAAGAAGTAGCCAAGAAAATTGAAGAAAATTGCGATGTAGAAAAAATTGTAACAAAATTGACTCTTTCAACTGATAAAGATGCCGAAAAGGAAGCCGTTATATTGCACGGGGATTGCTGGAATAATAACATGATGTTTAAATATGAAGTAAGTAGTATTGCATTATAGTGATTAATTCTTTTTAACCAAAACATTGCAATAGTTCTTTCGAAATCAAATACTAAATTTCCAGAACAACGATTTATCGAAACCGATCGATATGGTGCTAATCGATTTCCAAATATCCAGACTGGCCTCGCCAATTTTGGATCTATCTTACTACTTATACGCGGTTGCTGATAAATCTACTTTAGAAAAAATCGATTATCTGCTGGGAGAATACCACAAGGAGCTCGGGGATTACCTCAAGCAATACGAAATCGACGTGAATCGTATTCTCACGCTGCAAAGATTGAAGGAGTCATGGAAAAAGTACGGTAGATACGGATTGGTTATCACTCCGTTTATCACGCGCGTGGAACTTTGCGGAGACGATGAAATAATCGATTTCATGGATAAAATCGAAGACGGCAGCATAAACGATTCGGCTAGCAACATCTCGAAGCAAGAAGAATACGACAGGAGAGTCTTGAATGTTTTCGTTCATTTCTGCGATACATTTTTAGCATAATTGCGACATAAATATTCTCTCCACACCCGATCCGTGTGTGTTTTTTTCTTCGAAAACAGATAATTCGCTAATTAATAATTAAGATTTAAGAATCGAGCATCATGTGGGAGTATGGTCGGGATTGAAACTTGTTTATTAAATTACGATTTTAAAAAAATCAACACCCGATAACGATATGAATTAACGACTAACCCTGTTAAAAACACACTAACCTTTGGGGTCAACTGATACATCGCATGTCGAAAACATTATTTCCATGTTTGTGTGTTATTCTTCTAGTTTCGACAATTTCGTGGAGCCTTCTCTTACTCGAGAATTAACACTCCTCAAAGGATAATTATTTTGCTAATTGCTCGCCCGTTTTTTCGGTGATTAGTGCGCTTTTTTAAGCCAGTTCGAGTAGATTTATCTTCCGAGTTAAATTTTTATTTATTTATCTCTTGGGATTGGACTAGAGTTTAATTTTGTGAGTATGCGCCGGCCAGAAGAAGGTAAGTGCTTATTAAATATTAAAGTAGCAATAATTTGATAAAACATTTTGCAAAAATGGACGTGAAATGCGGTATACTTCGATACGAAAGAGGCTTATAAGCAATTGCTCTCGCCATTAAATATTCATTTTCTAATAGACCTTCGCTTGAAGCTTGCATATTCCGCGGATATTCCGTTTCTGCCCCCCAGGAGAAATGCTAAACCGAAAAGAACCCTGTATGTAGGCAGTTATGCTAATCGTAGTACGCATATTTTTACTACCAAATATTTTTTTAGGAAATTTAGTTCACAATTTGAATTTAAAATATCCCGGAGATATATTTAACTTATTGTTATTGAAATTTAGCGCTGTACTACGGAAAATAAACGGAGACAATGGGACCTGACACCTGTTTTTACCTGGAATTCGCAATTCGAGTAAACAAGGCGCATTTCTCGCGTCTTTAGCTTGAATAGTCGTAGATTCGCCGCGGGGCGATGAAATAAGGATTCCGAATGGAAGCGGAAAAGTAGCAGGAATTAAAAGTCGATGATTATGCTCACCGTAATGGGAGTGAAAAGCTTGCTATGAATAATTTTATAAAAAAGTAAGTCGCGTTGAGTGCTACTTATTGTCGTTGATTAGGTACATTAAAAATTTGTAATCTTGTTGAATATTTTATTTCGCATTTCAGCGACGATTTTTATAATTCATGAGGTCGTTGAATGGCTAGTAGACAATATTTTCCCTATAAAATAATAGAGCATTTAAAAAACCCCTCGTTATTATATTCCTGCTCTAAGGTAATTCGACACTTTAATGGGCACTAAGCTTATTAAAAAGAAAAACTCGATTCTGGCTCGAACACAATAATCCACAAAGAAAACTCGGGAATATGAAATAAGTAAAAAATTTACAAGAGTTTTAAAGGGTGTTTTTTTTTTACAAAAGGAAAAACGCGCAGTCGGCGCTAAAGTTGCGACCGACGGCGTCGCGCGTCGGGACGCTTTTCGGCGTCTGTTTTCAGCCCGTCCCCGTCTGAATTTCTGAGCGCTATTTCGCGTCTGCTACTTGTTTGATTCGAACGTGCGAATATTTTACGCCGTTTTCGATTCGCGCCGATTTTTTTTGCGATAAAACTCGTGAAGAAGTATAACAAGTGCAATCATTCCACAGAAATAAATTTTACCATGTGATTTTTTAACGGGAAAATGGTGAGTTTCATACACAAATAATGTTGTATTCTTCTGTGTTGGATAAATTTGTATCTATAATATTTTTATGATGATTGCTGTATCATCGATTGCGTAAAATAATCTACAGGGTGCGTCTCGAAAGTTTGCCTTGTTTTACAAAATTTCATTCTAGTTGTATAAAATTCGTGTAAAAGTACGCGTGTGAACGATAAAATAACTTTAAATAGATTTCCTGAAATATACGCTAAGTGTCCCGATAACCGTGGGTCGTCATTAATTGAACATCAATAAATAAAGGCATACAGGGATTCGATTAAATTAGGTAATCGATATTTTTTGCGCTGAAAGGATAAGGTTAAATCGATTTGCAGTGTTTTCATCGATGTTAAAATTAAACAGTACGATCGAGTTCAATGTTGCAGGAAGCAGCAGGAATTAACGAGTATTTTATTTTTTTGCTTTTAACGTTTGAAGTTTCATTGCCTAGGCTAAGTTACACAGAGGTTTGCTGTATTTATTTTGCAATTCATGAAACTCAACTCGGTCAACTGATGTATTGATTTGTGACCGAAAATGAGAAAAATACAGAGAAAAAGAATAAAATAAAATTAATTAAAAAACTAGTTAGGAAGGTACATTTCTACCCGATTCTTTATTAGGTTTTTAGTAATTTATATCTTAAAACCACATCAAACGTGCTATTTACAATTCCATGTGGATCTTGAACGAATGTGATTCCCTCATACTCAAATAGACATCGGGAGAAAGTAGAATTATTAAAAACGTATAATTTAATACGGCATATATTGCTTTGATATCCTTCTTTTTAATATCCCAAGCGAAAATAAAAAATCCGGTCCGATGAATTCGAAGAATATCGGCTCTTCTAATTCCTCAAAAACATTTCGAAATTATTTGGTTGCTCCGGCGAATTTTCTCAAAAACTTGTGCATACAGGTGGAAATGGAACACGTCCCTCTGACAATGAAAAATTGAATAGATTTCTAAAATTCCTTAAAGGTCCATTTCTTTCGAATTTCGAATGAAGCGCGGGGTCTTTTTACGTGCAGCGAATTGTGAATCACGCAAACAAACAAACCGTAAATTTTTCCAACACAAAACCGAAATCCAGATGTTGAATACAATCAATTTGATTTATATTTCCGAAATTTATACGAACTCTACGTAAATATGTACTGTCATAACGATTAGGAGAGTCAATAATAGTGCAGAAAAAACAATTAGAATTTATAAATTACCGTGCAAGACTAGCTTCAATTTGTTTTTGTAGTACTATATTTGATATTTTAATAATTAATAAATTCATCACATTAAGTTCCTCATACAGTTTTGTTTTCGTTGTTTGATAAAATAACAGTCATTAATATTATTATATACTGACTAGTTATGATTCGTAATTTAGGGTGTAATGGTTAAATTATTACCAGTAATTTTAGGTAAAAACAGGAATTATTAACATATATTTTATCCTATCGATCAGTAAATCACATTTGATTGATGATGTAAAAGAGCATAAAAAACTGTAGATAAACAAAATACTATATTGAATTATACCTTTAGATGCATTTTAATAAAATTTTACCGATGAAAAATGATACAAATACAAATCCATAATCCAATTTCCAGATTATATGTGCATAAAGTCTATTATATCATGCACTCGATTACTCGAAATTAAAAAACCCTTATACCAATAAATACAACAGTTTGATCAATGTGATTAATCTCGCAGCGGAGAATAATAAAGGCAACACGCTAGCTGGTGTGCTTCTACCCCATATTCTTAAAAAAAGAACATCAGAAAACCAATCGAATCGTCGAATGAAAGCTTTCATTAACCTCCGCATCACAGCGAATAAAAAGCTTGCTCCGCAGAAATTGCGTTGAAACAATTCCAAAGGGCAGACGCGCTTAATTAACACGACTCTAGTCGTGCATATAAAGCAGATATAAATGGTAGATGAATTTTTTACGCGGTTCTTATTAGATAAATTTAATCGTCCACTTACGTTTCGCGTGGAACGAACGTGGATAAACATTTCCTGTTCGCAATGCGATGTTCGAGAAGTGTAGATGAAATGACTTGGAAAAACTTTCTGTTGGGGTAATCCGGAAAGATATCGAATAAACTGAGTGGTTGACTTTGTTAGGAAATGGTGATTTTTGCACTGGATTATAATTAATTGAAACGAAATACTTTTTATATATTCCATTTTCCACATTCGAATTGGCGGAATTTGAGATAACAATGGGATAAAGTCTGTTGTTGTATCTCAGGATGAAAATAACGACCATTGTTTTACAAATATTTACTCTGTTTGTATTCGATAAGCGCGTAGATATATCATCTAATGGATATGTAATACCTTGACTGTTCGAATAATGCGCCCGAATTCCGTCGAAAATCAATGTCGATTATCGCTTATCCCTTTTATCTAATAGAAATTCGACGAGCGTCTGTATAGCGATGCCGATAGAAACAGGGAATAAATCGCGAACTTGGGAATAATTCCGCTTTGATATGGCACTGGCTTTCGTCAACGAAACTGCGAAATTACAACAACTATGATGAGAAAGCCTTTTTTTCAGATAAGCAAAATCCGATGTTCTTTATCGGATTTACGAGGTTTTTTTTGTTAATACACTAAACTAAACGTGGATCGTTTGGATTTTATTTTTTTTATCGAAAATTTGGCGGATCAATGAGCGTTCGCCAAAATAATATATCTTGATGGAATTCTGAAAATTTGCGATAGCTAAAAAGTAAATATTTCATCGACCAATAACCCTTTAACCGCCAGGTATTCAATTTATCGAGTTTTAATAATTAATAAACAGGGCGCCGGCGCGAATCGTAATGAAAATATTACTCACACGACATGCCCGTCTATATACCTACTGAAAAATCCATCACAAGTAATTGAAACGTCATTTTCATCTGTCCTTTCTCTCGGGAAACCCGAAATACGAAAATTTATACGGAACATTCGATTCTTGCCATTTTTCTGTTTTATCCTTGAGGAAAAGTCGTCGACACAAAAATTGCCAATTGTAAATTTTTTTAGTTTGACACATATTTTGGGACACTCTATATTAACAATCCATCCCTGAGGAATTTTAATTTGCTTGAAATTTGAAAATTGAGGGCGACCTTCCCCCTTAAGATATTCCGTATTAAAAACGGCACGAAAATCCGCTTATTATTATAATTTTTTTTGTGTACGAACGTATTTGGACTAAGATCATTTCGAAAATTTCCCTTTCTAATTCGCGCAATAAAACCAACCCGGCGAGGAAATTGGACAATTCAGCTTTATTTCAGCTTTGTATTCATCATTGTAATAATTCCACTCAGAGCATTCAAAGCATTCTCTAACCGTGTATGAAATATTTGCAACAAAATAGAGTTAAATATCAACAGTTTAAAGTGGTATGAATAATAGGTCCATTAGTAAGTAGGAATAAATAGGAATTATTAACACAACAATAGGTACAAATAATCGTTTAATTATCCATATTTTAATTACTTTTGAATTAGGAATGAATTTTAAGCGGATCGAATGGTAATTATACAGGCAAATTTAAAATTGAATAATTTAATCCATGAACCTGTCGAGAAGTAAAATTCCGGAGCGAAAACGAATTGTATGGGTGAAAACAACGAATTAGGAAACTCATTTTGCGAGACACTCACTATTCTTCACAGTTTCTTACGGAGAAAAAAATTCGAATAGAAAGGTCGAGTCGACTTAAAGAATAGATTTAATTTCAGCCATTCCTTCATTAAAACAGCGCGAATTGCAATCTACTAGCGAACAATCTATCATCAGCGGAAGATGCTTGAAGTTCAAGTAGGGAAGTTTATATTAAATCCTCGAGCATGGGCGTTTCTTAATAAAATTTTATGAAATCCTCTAAAACGGATTTTTTGAACAATTTTTAAGCTACTTTGGAGATTCTTCTAAAATTTATGAAAGCTTTTATAAAGTTTTTTTATTATTAAAATCATTTCACAATATGTAGTTGAATGTGTAAGTTGAATAATATTAGGCAAATCAAAGTAATCGAAGATGCATTCATTACCTGGAGAAATTGATCCCTTTAGCCCTTTTGCCGTTCAAACGGTTTTAATGTTTGAAGCCTCGTAAACTTTCCCCATTCAACACGTTCTGTGAACACATCTGTTACCCCTATTTACACTTCCCGCTCATCAATCAACATCCAGCGGAAAAGTAAATTAAATTAAAAAAAAGTACTAACGTTTTTTAATTGCACGATCCCCATTCACGAGACTTTTCGATTCGGTATTTCCTGCCAATTAGAGAGCGAAGTTGCCAAGCCAAACGGATGGAAAAAATTCACCCGATTATACAAGCAAACTCGCATCGATTACGAAACTACTCTTTTCAGAATTTCACCCGAAAACCGAGCAGCGATGAGAAGGAAAAAATAAACAAATAAAAGCACCGGTAACCGTCGCCGAGTTAATTACCAAATGGCAATATCGATCTGTAAGTACACAAAACTCCAGATATTCGCGACTTAATTTACCCGGCAAATTCCACTAAAAATTTACGAGACAACTAATAATAAATGAATGCTCTTTGAATATATACCAAACCGAAAATCCCTCATAAATAAACCTATATAGAAAATCTATACAATGTTTCAGGTGCAAGAGAATAGTATCTACTAAGTGAATCATTTCTACTGTTACTGAAGAATTATCAATTGAAGAAACCATGGATTCCGAAATGGACGAGCACGTGTTCGACCACAGGAATTTGGCCCATTGGTCGAAATCGGTGGGCACCAAAAACGAGACCGGCCTGCCGTTGAACATGCAGTTCAACGCCGGACACAGACTTTCCATAATCGTGTACAGTGTGCTGATGGTGTTCTCGGCCGTCGCCAATATTACTGTGTTAGTGTTGTTGTTGAAGAGACGCAAGAAGAACCCCACCAGGATCAACACCATGCTGGTGCATTTGTCTATAGCCGATCTTCTGGTAAGAGATTTTTTTACTGGAATTAAACGTTTTCCAATATTACCAATCAATTTTTTTCGACTGCGCAACAATCGCATAAGCCGCTTTGGGTGAAGAACCCCTCAGAGATTGATCGCTTAATTACGAAATTCCGCGTTGAAAAAACCATCAGCTAAATTCCAATATCCCTGGCCGGGTAAAAAAATCCTTTCTTATGAAATACAAGCCGGAAAATTCAAATTTAAAAGCCCGTTTAATCCCTCATCAATTAATCACAACCCGGCCTTTGCTCTTCTAATAAATGTGTCCGTTTCGCCGGAATAAAGGTAACCCCGAAAGTTTAATAGCGCGATATCCTCCGCTTTGAAAAGGGTCTGATTCCGGTCATAACTAGGTGTATGTCACGTGTGGAATTTGATAACTACACCGCGTTCCCTAAAGGGATTTAACAAGGCTTAGCACTTCATTCAAATTAATTGCGCTGTTAACACTACATTCGATGAATTTAGTCCAAAAAAAAGCGAACTGGTAATGGGAAATGCTTGTATAGACGCTAGAGCAAACTTTAGCGAGTGGAACTTTTCAAAGTGAGTCATTAAATAAATAATCTAGGCGGTGTTTTATGCGCGTTATTAACGTTCGGGGCTTTCTTTAAATCCCCCAATCGATGGATTTTTGAGCGAAATCGAGGGTCTTGTTTGTACAGCTTAATTAGTATCTAAAATTTTGAGGTTGCGATACGTTCCGCGAGCGCCTCAAATATTTATTCCCGTAATAAATCCTGGCGAATTCGGGCAACGCGCAATTTTTCACTCAACCGTTCCAACGAGCTTTATAAATCGCTCGTCTTGTCAAAGAAAAATATCGTTGTAAAAAAAAATTGTAAGTCCACATATCCGATATTTTAGAAGCTCGGAATTAACTTCAACTACGGCATTCGTTTCCTGCAAGTTGTAACTGTAGCTTATTTACAAGATCTCGAAAGACGAATGGGAAATGGAGCTTGCGACAATTTATCAAACCAGTAGTATTTCCAATTTCAGGTTACATTCCTCATGATGCCCATGGAGATCGCTTGGGCTTCGACGGTCCAATGGCTGGCTGGAGACGCCATGTGCAGGATAATGATGTTCTTCAGGACATTCGGTTTATATTTATCCAGTTTCATTCTCGTCTGCATCAGCGTAGACAGGTAATAGAGTTTATGCAGCTACTAGATATTAAATTATTTAATCCGGATAATTTGTTCGTTGCATTTCCATAGCAAACAGAACCGTTATGCACATACAAACATTGTGTTATCTTGAATTAGTTAATTAGAAATCCTATTCGAAATGCGGACCGCCCTGTGGAAGCGCATTAATGTCGTATTCACTTTATTTCCTTGCAGATTTTACGCTGTGCTGAAACCTCTCGACATGGGCGGTCAAAGGGAGAAAATCATGGTTCTCGGGGCTTGGATCGGGGCCAGCTTATGCAGCGCTCCGCAGGTAATATGTTTTATGCATTTATACACGAGATACGAGGGCGGGAGGGCGGCGAAACAATCATCCAATCACGCACCGCAAAAATTTCTTCGAAAGTTTTCCGCTCGATGAATACTTTACGAAGAAAACCAAATTTCCCGAAACTCGACCTCTGCATCTTTGAGGATGCTCGCTCGAACTTCCGAGAAACTCCGCGAAATTATCTCAAAGCCATTCTACAACCTACAACAATAGCTGAAAGCTATTAGGATCGCGGAAGCGAGACGAATTGCGAAAGTCTAATTCTGATTAATTATTGACAATTCCCGGTTACATTTCAGATGGTTATCTTCCACGTGGAGGTCCACCCGAACGTGACCTGGTACTATCAGTGCGTCACCTACAACGTTTTGCCGTCGGAAGCGCACGAATTGGCCTATGTCATAGGCGGTATGCTGATGATGTACGCCATACCTTTGCTCGTCATCATCTACTCCTACGCTTCGATACTACTGGAGATATTCAGAAGAACCAGGAACCCGACTAACGGTAAATTAACTTATTTTTATTAACTACCTGCAATTCGACCTGTAGCTTTGCTAGGGGGTTTTTGATGGTGTCGTTAAACTCGCATCGGACACCTGGTACTTATTTTTAAAGATATAATACATTTCTTAAGTGATAAAAGCTGCCTTAAGCGGGTGATCTATTTTTTTTCTCGTCGCCCGACATTAATCTTCTCTTTCGTTTTCTTTCGATAATCCCGCTGGGAGCGGTTCAAGCTGCGAGGGGTTTCCACGGGAGAATCGGCGAAAAATGTAAATTAACTGAGTTGACGGAGAATTTTAAATACTAATTACCGATCCCTGCAGACTGGATGTAGTGTAATGAAGTCGACTCGACTCGACTCTATTGTATTATACCAGAATTATAAAAAATGTGTGTTGTAGGATCAAAGCTATTGTGGATTTTGTTTGTTTAGAGACTCGCAGAGAGTTTTTATTTATTTATTTTCTGTTTCGTCCTATTTAGCCGATAGCGTGACTAGATCGAGCTTGCCGTTTCTGGGCAAAGCGAAAATACGGACTCTAAAGATGACCATTATCATAGTGTTTGTCTTCTTCATTTGCTGGACACCCTACCAAGTCATGAGCATCTGGTGAGTATACACTCAGTTTTAATTAAATTTCAAAGTTTTATACTCCAACTAACATTATAGCGTATTTACAGGGTGAGTAAAATTAATTAGACATATACCGGTTGTCCTAATCTTGAGAAATAATATAACTATAAGTAAATATAAATATAATAAGTTATAACAACTTTAATGGGACATCCTATGTTCAAAACATTTTTGAAATCTACGTAAAATTTTAGGGTACCTTTATCCAAAATATATTCTTCCAGAAATGTATACTTTTTGGGTTATTAATTTTTTTTTTATAAAAAATAAGACCTTTTTAAATTATTTTTTACGAGGATATGCTGAAAGGATTGGAAACGGTTTTTGTAGAGCGGCTACTAGCAAGGTTAAAGGTATTTAAAACCTTTGTTGAAAAAAACCCTTAATTGTATACAGGGTGTGTATAAAATTGTACAAAGTTGAACATCCAAAAATATCAAATTCTTCATTTTTTTAATAGTTTCATTCCTTCTGCATTCTTCTTAAATAAATCGGTAGGTAGTTAACAAACAAACCAACTTTCTCGATCGACAATTAATATTAAATTATGGCAATTCCCTCCCGATATAGCGAGACTCATCCTGTATAATAATGCCTGTAATTCATACGATACAAAATCTCGAATAACGGCGAATTTGAAACAACATTTCCAATATGGTGAATCCCACTTGTTCTTTTTAATTAGCGAATACCCGAATGATGGGGGTAACCGTACGCTCGACCTTTTTCAAGCAAAAAGCGACCCCCTAATTCCTTGCCATGCGAATATATGTAAACTCTGAAGGGCTTAATGAAACAACCCCGCGATTCCAGTGTATTACATCCATTAGAAGGCGCTCCGAAAACTCGCGAATACGCCGTTAATCCTTACATCATAACAGGTTAAAGTGTCTGAAACGAGCTTCAAGCGCCCCGCGAAATATGTTTTATTGGCATAAAATCGGAGAAGCCCTTCAGAGTTCGACGGTATTAAAGCGACGGAAAATGCTCGCGGTAATTCACCTTTATTTTTGCCCGGAATAATGCCGAAAAAAAACCCGTTTCCATCGAAAATTCGAAATTACTTCCGAAAGTGTTTACGCGTGAAATGATTCTCGAATTCGTCAACATCGTTAACTTGGATACAGCGCCCCGAAAGATATTTAAAATGTTGAAAACGGATGGAAAAAGGGAGTGTGTGGGCTTGCCGTTTGAATACTGATTTGAATTTTTTCCCCAAACGGAGGGTCGTTGTTCTGCTAACTTCATGAAATAAAGGAAAAATATCGAATCGGCTTTGTGCATACTAATGCCTCTCACCCTGTATATTGATAGAATTTACACGTTTGCATATAAACTAAGTTAAAGTATCTATAAATTTCAATAGTGTTACATAAATATGCATGCACGTAGGTGTAGTGAAGTGGAATACAACTTTATTGATTTGAGTTGGAACTTCACAAACTTATTGTACTCCATTTTAAAGTTACTACCCAGCTATTCAATTTGCATGGGTTATTTTCTTCCTTTTCTGTATAAAATACTTATATCCAATTTTATCAAAATTCACATTTTGACGTTGACGTTTTAATTTAAATATTTAATATGACATTTGAGTGACGACAAAAACAGCCTTCCTATAAAATCCATTTAATAATTCACAGACAAAGATGAACTCAACACATTTAATACGCTACAAATAAGGATAGAAGTAAAATATCGCATTTCTTCATTTCTAAAACGCATTAAGGAGCTAGTTTTCCGATTTTTAATTTAACGTCGGATACAATGTAACCTCAATCAAGATTTTATTTCCGACATAATAAAGCGATGATTTTACAAAAGAACACAATAATTAACGCGTGCTTTAATTACGAGGATACACTGAGACGGGAAACTTCGTGTTAATTACATTCAAGGATGACGCGATCTAAGTTTGCGGTTGATTATGTAACATAAATCAGTAGTAAAGTATGTTTTAATCAGGACGAAGGTGAACCCTAATGCGATTACGGCGTTTCTCTAGCTAGTTTAATAAAATTATTTGTTGTCTTCCCGGATAATCTACGCGTAATCATTCAAATGCTAAGCCCAAAGCTCGCGTTACTTTTGTTTTAAACTCCCAATGAAAAAAAGGGACTGGTGGAATCTCGAGGATAATGGAGATGAATTGTGTAAAAGTACATCCTGGCCCGCAGGAGAAACGTTCCGGATTCGTAAACATCACCCTAGTTTCAACGTACAAATAAATATTTATTTGAGCACACGGTTAGTTGTGGAGTTAGCAGGAAACCGGAAATACAATCCCCATATTTGCAGCTAAGTTTATCAAATACCGAAGCAATCAGTAATTAAATTTCAATTAGAGTAATTATCCGCATAGAGCCGAGGCCTTGTTAACAGACGTTCCGGCTTTAATTAGACATAAAGGAATTTTCTCCGGTATCCTTTATTCTTCAGCTTTGTTTCCCGCTCGTTTATTTCCCTTTCATGCGGCGGTTTTCACCTAAGAAAAAGTCCCGAGTAATTGAATAAACGCCGATGCTTAGCTTTATTTACGTATCCGCTGCCGCTGTTATTCGTTTCGAATGAGAAGAAGAAAAAAAAACTTCCACGAATTCGCACCCCACGCGTCGATTAATAAGTCGAGTTAAACAATGAAAGGCTCTAGTCGGTTAAGGGCGAACATAACGAACCCTCAAGACATCCGCGCCTTGTTTGTGTCGCTTTCCCACGGGATTTTCACTGTTAACAAGCGTCCTTCAATTGGAATAACGATAAACATCTACATCAATCAGTTGATGCGATGCGGCCAGACAACCTTACAAAATCGATAGATAGTAAAAAGACGATGCGTATTTTATTAATCAACAAGTATGCAACGTATCTATTATTGCGTTGTTGAATTTCTTCCAAAGCGTGACGCTCCATTTTGTCAACATGTATTAATGAGTAGAGTGCACCGAGAACTAGGAAAAAACTGTCCTACTAGCCGGGAAGCTTCGGAGAATAAAACTGAAAAATTACCACATAAATCTTGATATACTTATACCCCGTAAGTGTACCGAGTTATTCCGCTTCGATTGTGTACGAGGAGATTTATTGCGCCTATGTGAAGGAGAGCATTTCTCCTCTTTGAATCGATACTTACGGAGTTAAGTGTGCAACCGAGGAAATGGTTTTTCTGTGCTAATATTTCGCCAGTTTTTGCCGTTTCGCCGGTTCGAAAGAACGCGCTATTCTCTTTCACAAAAGGCCGCTCGAAATTAAGAAGATTAAAATCCCAATAGGTTTACTTTCGAAACATTAACGAATTTATTTACTTTGTAGGTGGTACGAATTAAACGAAGGAAGTTTTAGCGAGACAAATAATTTTGTAGAAAACTTTCTTCGCCAATTAGCACGCATTGAAATCTACTTATGGAACTAACAAGTTATAGTCCATTCGCTGAAATTACGCGGGTTTTGGATTACAGTAGATAAATTGCAAATAAGCTACCAAATTTTACTTGGGTAAATATGAACTGGTCGAAATAATTGAAAATTAAATCGAAACCAATCCGCTTATATTTGAATAGCATAAATCATTGTTAATGCTACAAAGCCTTAAATTCAACTAAAATCAATAGGTATAATTTATTGTAGAAATGAATAAATATAATTTAAAAGTTAATCAACCTATTTAGTGCATTTGATCCGAAATTGACCATTTCAGTAAGTTCAATGAATAGACTATAGAACTTTTACAAAACCTATGGAGCTCAATAGAGCCAATTTTCCTTCATTACAACGAAACATCAACGATTTGTTAACGGCATTATAAAATAATTCTTGGAGAAACTACTCTACTATCATTAACTATAATCTTTTAATCCAAAAACCCGAATAAATTCAGTAAATGGACTATACAGTATGCACATCATTAAACATTAACAAAGCGAGCTTTTAAAGCACCCGAATAAATAATTATCCGCTCCAGGTATTGGTACGACAGGGCGTCGGCGCTGGAGGTGGACGAGCGCATCCAGAAGTTCCTGTTCCTGTTCGCCTGCACGAACTCCTGCATGAACCCGCTGGTCTACGGCATCTTCAACATTCGGACGCGCCGCAGGAGCAAGGTGAGATCTAGAACGTACACGAATAGCACGAACGCCAACGGCGCGACGCCGACGATCCAGTCGCGCACCGAGACGCGGCTCTCGATCAAAAGTTGCCATTGAATCCGGAGCTCGAATGTTTAATTTTTTTTTCTCTATAAGTGGCGACTGATGTAATTATTTCTGTTGCGAGTAGGTATGGTGAAAGAGTGATGTTTCTAGAGGGTGTATTGATATGCCTGGTTAAATCTCGACAACACACTGTTATATTTTAATCCGAGATTTGCCCGGGGTAGATCTCTAGATTTTTGTGGTTACTGACTTATTAGAGCTGATAAAATAGAAATTTTCACTGTTACCTACAATTTTTGAGTCTATAGGTGGTAGATATTTATAAATGGAATCTTAGATTTGTAGAATACTCGTAGATGTACGTGTTGCAATGCTTTTTACTTTTTATGTTTCTTATTTGAATTAAATGTATATGTTCTGTAATTATTTTTTAATGGTATCAATAGCATTTCTTTTTAAGTAAACCGCTTTGTAAATACCCGTTGTGTTAAATAGATATCGAGTGTGGTATGTAAATAAATTGTTTTCAGTTCATTGCGTTAGAACGCCAATGAACGGCTTGTTTTTATTTTGTTTTAGTGCAATTATTTGTACATTTGTATAATTTTTTTTTAATAAACATTTCATTCGATTCGTTCGTGCTTTGATTGCTCGCCGTTTAGATGTACACCCCACAAGCTTTTCGTTTAATTTGCGCAGCAATTCCATTTTCCTCGCTTATTCATTTTAAGTAGCCATTTCCACTTTTGTAAAAATCCCCCGTGTTCGTGCATTATTCATCGGAGCCGCCTCGACGAATGCAAATATCCCCTTCGCCCACGAACCGAAACAAAACAAAACACACCTCCACTTTGATTCGGAAAGATTCCTCTTCATTTGATATTCGAATTTTCCAACACTCGCCTTCACGATTCATCCCACTTTTACCCCGTTATTTATACTTTCCCCCCAAGTTATGCAACCCTAAAAACATGTCACACATGTTTACACTACTTCTGGAAATTCCAAGAGAGGAAATTCGATATAAATAAAGGAGGTGTCAAAGTGAATTATGGGAAACATTCCAAAACAAACTTATTAGCAGGATAAATAGCCCAAGACAAGACAACCAAAAGACAAAATGACCCAAGACAAGACAGCCCAAATACAAGATAACCCAAAGACAAAACCGCCTAAGTCAAAATAGTCCAAATCACCCAATAATTTATAGTACCCCGTCAAAATAGCCCATGACAAGATAACCCAAAGACAAAACCGCCTAAGTCAAAATAGTCCAAATCACCCAATAATTTATAGTACCCCGTCAAAATAGCCCAAGACAAGACAACCCAAAGACAAAATGACCCAAGACAAGACAGCCCAAATACAAGATAACACAAAGACAAAACCGCTCGAGAAGGAGCTCGCTAAGAGAGTGCCTGGTGTTGTTTCAGTTCCAGTCGATGATGTCGGGCGAAGAGCCGAGCGTCCGGGGCCGCGGCGAGTTCGTGTGCTTCGTGTCGTGGAAGAAGCCCAACGCGACGGTGTCCCACCATCGGGAGATCTGCCTCAGCTGCGGCGAGACCTTCGAGATTCCCTGCCAGAACGGCAAGTGACGTCGAAGGGGCTCGTGCAAATGCGGCCGGGACGCCAGGAACAGTTTATCGGCGAACGAGGGAAGGCGAGCGAAGGAACGGGCGACGTAGCGGTCGCAGTAAACCCGGGGAACGCGGGCCGGTCTTGCAATTGATGTAAATTTGTGCGAAAATAAAGTAAATCGTAGTTGTAGAGCTTGTTTGTACGAGAGAATTAACGTTACGGAAAAGTTTCTTTCCTGATACAAACGGCGAATCTAACGGAAAAAGTTTTACAGGAATTATAAGAGAGTAGGCATCTGAATCGTTGTATTTACATAGTGTAACTCTTCAGTAAATTATATTAATTACAAATACAATGGTTTTCTAAATATATCATGGTCAACAATAACAAATACCCGCGCATTTGCTGTATAATAATACTCCGTTAATGAAGATATAAAGATAATAATCGGACCTAATTCCAACGATAAACTAATCAAATATTCCATATGAATTAATCATAAAACGAACCTACAGGAATGATCTGATAAACTATAATCGATTACGAAAATAATAAAAAAGTACGCGCTAAACTATATACACAAATAGATGAAACTTACAAGCACTACCAAAACGAATCCGAGAAACGTTAAAAAATAATTCTAATTCGATATTCTATTTAGCTTCGACCTTCTTCGAATCGCTTTTATCGTCGTCGGCCAGAGAGAGCAACGATAGACCTTTGTAAGCCTCCCTGTCGCTATCCGGCGACTCCATTCTCAATTCCAAGTGAGCTAAAGTATTGCTAAAATGCTTCGCCACCTGCGCTTCTTCGTCGGATTTCTCCAAATTCGCCAATTCGCTTCTTATCTTAGCAATCAGCTGGTTCAACACGTCAACATCGACCTAAAAAAGAAATCGATCATCACCATCAATTATTCCAACCACGGCCGTATATTTCTAAGGCCTAAAGTTATTTGAAGAGTTTTTGAGCTTCACTTTTGCGCCGCGCCGTGGCGAACGATCGGAGGACCAATTTATTTTAGCCAATCAGCGTCGCGCTACGTATAAATCGCGATTGTGAGATGACAGTTCGAGCTGTCAAAACTTCAAAAATTATTTTTTTGACATTTCGAGGAGAAAATGGCGAAATACATTAACCGAAGATACGCGAGGCATGGCGTCAACAACAAAATCATCGCTGATTTAAGTATATTTTTATAATTTGTATATATTTTTAGTTTAAATAAAACCTTTTTTAATGCTAATTCTATATAATTCGTACGCAAAAATCATGATCCTTAACTTATAATATAACGGGACACTTTTTCGACCTATGGTTTCAGAATTAGAAATATACAACCGTGATTCCAACGAACCCACCGTACTTACTTGATCGTTGCCTTTCTCGAAGAAGTATACATAGTGGTTCAACAATTCCACGAACAATTGCACTTGAACGCACACGTCCATGCATTGTTTGGCCGTTCGAATACCTCTCTTCAAGCATTCCACGACTTTTTTACCGTCGCGCGCTTCCTCGCCGTTATTGGCCAGACTCCGGCCGCTCCAGAACAGATGCGAACAGGTGGCGACGCCTCTGCATTGATCCGGTTTCTTGAGCAGCTTACTGGCCGCCAGGGCGCACTGCGATCGCAACGGATCGGAGTTCTCCTCCGAGAAGCAGCTGATCTGTTCCAAAGTACCTGCAATCGATGAGGATATTCAGTAGGGATTTATTATTTATTTGTCGAGCGATGACTTACCTACGATGAGCGTAATGGCGGCCAGTTGAGCCTTGGAATCGGATATTTCGTCTTCGTACAACGAAAACGCCTGCGACATGAACTCGTAGGCTACCGTCTCGTGGTTCTCGAAGCCGATTTGGTCGATGGCCAGGGCGCCTTGCAGGAACAGACGGAGCGGCAGCTCGGCCAGCTCGGCCTTCACCAAGGCCGTTATGGTTTGGTGGCAGAACTGGAAGATTTTCGTGCATTTCTTCTCCCACTTTTCGTCCTTCAGCTCCTTGTATTTGAAGGCCAGTTGGTAGGCTTGGAATACCAGCGGCGGTAGGGTGTATTTTATTCTTAACGGTCCACCGGTGCTCAGAATCTGCAATTTATTTAACCGATTAATCTACTCGTATAATCGATTTTAATGTACCTTTCGAGCAGCTGTTAGTATGAGGAATTGGTCATCGGGAACGGTAGATTTCATCTGGTGTATAAATCTAGCTAATAAGCACTGCTCTTCGGTTAACTCTTCCATATCGATATCCCCGACGGGATGGTCGTTTTTATCGTCTGACACTAGAGTGCTTAGAAGAGTAAAAGCTTGTTCGGCCTCTTCCGCGGTAGGTATTACAGTTTCGTTTTCTAAGGCGTTATTCAAAATGTAAATGCTCAGAGATTTCCTGCCGAAATAGTCGAGGTGCTGCATCAAACCGGCGTAATGCTTCAGCTTGAGCACTACCAACAGATTATTGTAGTTATCCAGAGGGATTTTGAGTAGTTTAAGTAGTTCTTTAGCTACCGAAGAGTGAGATTCTAGGTGTTCGATACCCAAACGCTGGAAAACCTGCAAACAAGTTCATTAATAATTAGAAATTAAGTAATCGGGTAGACTTACTTCGACGCTCGATAACATAACGTTATCAATATACTCAATTTTGTCCGGATAACATTTAAGAGCAAGGTTAATCAGAGCTACTTGCAGCGCGACCATATCTTCGGGAGGTAAGTATTGACGATTGGCAATAATAGAAGACACTTGGTTGGAGAACACTTCGAATAATTGAACTTCCTTCAGCATGCTGGTCTCTAAAACAATTTAAATTGCGTTATAAAACGCATCTTTTACAAAAAATGCTAAATACCTTGAGCTCCCATAGTATCAGATCTTTGACTGAAAGCTGCCAGCCTTTCCATCAAGCATATGACGATGTTCTTGACATTGACGCCAGCTTCGAGTTCAGCGCACGATTTCAGAAACGGATTCAACGTTTGTATGTGGAATTCATCGGGGAATACTTGAATGATACATTCCATTAGGTATTCCTGGGCGATCGCGTCCCTGCAGCTCACCACCTGCTCTAATATCCCCGGCAACACCGACTTCTGGTACTTATCCAAAGTAACCGACTCCAACTGGCTCAATCTCACTAAATTCGTCCCGACTAGTATTCTCAGTTCTTCGCGCTCCTTCTCCCTGTTGCGCCTGTCCCTCGAATGGCCCTGGTGTTGCATCCTCACCCACAGTTTATTCATCTCGGCGAAATTCATTAGCACGAAATCGATGGAATCTTTCACGGTGCCCTCGGGGCACTCGGCGTCCGTGTCGGGCGCGTCCGGCAGGACGTTTCTGGTGCATTGCAACAGGTAATTGCGCAGGAACAGTCCTCGAAGAGGGTGCTGTACGCCCCTGCACATTTCCACTAGATCTTTAAGGAGATTCCGACGCATCGCGGTGTCGGTTTTGATGTAAACCAGACCGACGGTGATTAGCAGATATAAACGCGGTACGATATTACCTGCGTACTGTACCAGCTCGTATAAATCTGGTACTTTACTGCCTTTCTGGAATTCGTCCACTAGGTACAATTCTAAGTGCCTCAGTTCGTCGGAAATCGCCATGTCTGGAAAAGGAAGCGCGTTAAGATGTCGCGAAAACATCGTAACATTTCGATGTACTTACAAAGTTCGTAATAACTTTTTGGCGATAGAAGAGATGTTCTCAATTCGGCCAGCATGGCGGAGGCGTTTTTCAAAGCGTCCATCAGCTTGTTCTTGTCCAAAGCTCTCTTCATTTGGAATGCCTGAGCTTTAACTATACCCAATGCGTCGTGCAAGTATTTGTCCTGCTCCTCCACGGGGGAGATTTGAGGCGGTGTGGTAGGCTTAAAATGCGATTCGTTAACGTATTTTCGATTGGAAATAAACGGATATTTACCATTTTGGGCGTTATCTAATTGTAAAAAAACACCAAATCATATACACCTACTACATGAACAAAATTAAATTTTGACAATAATGACAGTAATCAATCTGTCACTGTCATGCCAATGTCATGTCATTGATTTGACTCATTTGACATTAATGACATCTTCTTTTTTATCGTTCTTAAGAAATTTAGTGATCTGTACTTAATGATAATGCAGTGTAATTCAAATTTTGAAAAAATATTTTGAAATTTGAATTTAGTAGGTAAACTTAAATGAGAAAATTGGTTATTTAATTAAGCGAACAACAAGAAATCGAGTAAAAAAGTATTGTAATAGGAATATATTGTTTTAAAATAATTTGTTATGGAAAATCTCTCGGCTCACTTAAATTTTTGTAGTAATAAAATAAAAAAATTTCCTTATTGTCATGTCTTGTTTCAGGCATGCTGTCAGTTTTAAATAAGCAAAATTCGTAAGATGAATGAAACTGCTCATAAAGCATTTAATTTTATTTTGGCAATATTCGTAAATTACTCGCTGCATTTTATAACATACATCATCTTTTGTAAAGACGCCCAAAAATCCTGCGTGATATTTCCATGAAGCGCCGCCGCCATGAATAAATTCACGAACACCCCGAAGGAGATCGACCATTACGTCGAAATAATCAACAAGCAATTGTATTTCGCCGTGTTGAAGGAAAAGCAGATCATCAAGCTGAAGAACAACGCCACCACGTTGTTCTTTTGCATCGATCAAGAGCTGGTTTACGACAACTATTACAACGATTTCGGTCCTTTAAATGTCTCCTGCTTCTATAAGTACAGCTACAAATTGAAGAAGTACCTCCAGTTCGCCAACGGTACTAAAATTGTGGTGCATTACACGTGCGATGATCCGGAGAAGAAAGCCAACGCCGCTTGTTTGATGGGATGTTTCAGCGTGATGTACCTCAATTTCCATCCGAAGGAAATCTGGTGTATTTTGCAGGAATTGGGGCCTTATAAGTAAAACATCCAATGATTAATCGACTGTAATTATAATTGGTGTATCTTTTTAGAAACTATTCGGACGCTTCTCAACAAGTAAGCAGTTTCACGCTGAAAATAAAAGATTGCTTACAGGCTCTGCAGAAAGCGTTGATGTACAATTTCATAAATTTCGACGATTTCAACGTGGTCGAATACGATTTGTACAACAAACTGCAATACGGCGACATGAACTGGCTGATTCCGAGGAAATTCCTGGCCTTCATCGGCCCGGCGGAAAATTATTCCGCCCATCCTCCCGAATTCTATCTGAAATACTTCCTCAAAAACGACGTCAAGACCATCATTCGACTGAACAATCCACTGTACAACTCCCAAGTGTCAGTACAACCGAAATTTATCACGAAAACACCATCAATTTCTTTAATATGTGTACTTATAGGTTCACCCAGCTCGGCATTCAGCATTTCGATTTGATATTCCGCGACGGGTCCACTCCTCCCAAGGAAATTCTCATGAAATTTTTATCTATTGCTGAAATGGCACCAGCTGCTATTGGTGTACATTGCAAGGTAAACCAATTCACGCAAGCCAGAACTCGCTACTTCCATCATCATCCCCACAATTAAATGAAACACCATGTATCTTGTACTCATCCCAAGATATTCCCACTATCCCAAGTTAATTGACTACCCACCATATTTGAAGCATCCTGTATACTACCACATCTTGTACTTATCCCAAGATATTTTCATTGCCTATAAACCTTCTTATAGCCCAATGTATTTAGCTCGCTTGATTGATTTGAAGTTTGCTTTGATCATTAATTTCTGGATAACAATTCAAGGCGGGCCTGGGAAGAACTGGTTCGCTGATTGGAGCTTACATCGTGAAGCACTACATGATGACCGCCAGAGAAGCCATAGCCTGGATGCGATTGTGCAGGCCCGGCTCGGTGATAGGCCAACAGCAGAAATGGCTGGAGAAACTGGAATCGTGGCTGTGGAAAACCGGAAGCCAGTACAGGTAAAACAACTCCGGCTATAAGAGTGGGAATACTATAAAGTCGGTATATATAGAATCCGTCAGTACGGTGCTGATAAAATTCCGAAGCACAAGTACGGCATATACAGCAAGGAATGGCCGATGGAAAGGGAAAGGATAATAACGGACGCGAAGCGAAAGATCCAGGACTCGTTCACCAGCGCGCAAATGGAGAGGACCTTGTACAGGAAGCGCATATCCTCCAGCACCGACTCGTTCACTAGGTAGGCTCCGATAACTCGCTAAAACCGTGACATATTCCCCGGTTTTTTTTTTGATTCCGAAGGAACAGCGTCCAAGTGTCGAGGAGGGTGGGCTCGTCGAATTCGTTCAAGATGGGCATCAACTCGAAGTCGCAGAAATCGAATCAATGCGAGGCGAAGGACGCGTCGGGTATGTGGGAGCCCGTGCAGGCGAAATTCTCGAATTTTTCGAGCGTCGAGAGCCACAATGCGAAGAAGAGGCGCGGCGAGATGTGTGTACAGTCGAATTGGAACAGGAACTCGCAGGGCACGCAGGGCGATAAGTTGAATCTGATCAAGGCGAATTGGGGTTATAATATGAACGAAATTCGCGGTTATTCTTCCATCATACCGAAGTAGTTTTTAGGAAATGCGATCGTCTAATCTACGTTGTTTTTTTTTGGGTCAATATGATATCGGGATTAAAGAGAAGTACAAGCTGTGTGTTTGGTGTAAGTATTTTTTGTGATGGATTTTTTTTCTTCTAAATTTATTGTGAAAAATGTTTTTTTTCACGGCTGTGGACGCTTTTGAAACGAATTCGTAAGGCAATATGATTTTTCGACCGCAATTTCTCCAAACTATCCAATTCTTTAGGCGATTTTACGGTGAAAATCTACGTAGTAGATATCAAATTTTTTTATACTTTTTTTCAGTAATCTCGTTTGAAGATCGTTGGAAATATGACGGGTTAAATTTCATGTTTATAAATTAGGTATTTACAGATATTGGCAATAAAATGGCTGCTACTTTGTCACATTTTTAATCCAGTAATTTTAATATACACACGAGAACATCATTGAAATAAATAACACAAATATTAATTCGATAAGATATATTTAACAGTTAGTTTTTTTACAGTAACAAAATAGTTAAGAAAACGTAAAACACATTCAAGCGTACAACGTAACATTACCGGCAATGTACCAAATTATTATTAATTATTAGCAAGCCTGTTTTTTTTTTCTTATTCGCATTGCACAAGTCTAACAAATAAGCACATCCTTTATTAAGTACTTAAAGGTAAATGTTCTTAACGATTTCTTTACAGAAAGTTCTAAATAGTTATTGTCTTTACACAACAGTGGTAAAACTTTTTTTCAACCAATGACCAAAATCGAAAAATTAACATTCTATTCTACGTTTTTTTTGTACAAACTTCGACTAGAAAAGTGTGGTCGAAAGAGATTTTATAGATACATTTTCGATTTTTTTTATTTGTAATTTATGAGGTATTTGAAGGTATGTTTTCAATTAGGCGGGGAATCAAAAAATGCATCTTTAAGCAAATTTGAAGAAATTAAATTAATTTCATAGAGAATGTCCCAGGCTTTGATTCGAAACCTAATTTATTTAGAGGCTGAAAAAAATATTATGATACATGTTTTAGCCAATTCATTCGTAGGACACCCTGGATATCATTTCAAAAATGGATCCTGTTAACTGTATTAATAATCGTGTAAACTGAATTTTTAATTTAATTATATTCAAATTTGTCTAATTTCTACGAAATAAACGGAAAGTATTGACCATAAGTAGGAAGAAGTTAAAAAGTTGAAAGTTACCTATTTACAATATATGAAAATTATTCGTGTTATATCTAAATTTTATCAACTATTTACATTTGATTTTCGAAATGCAATAAAAAAGTAGATCAGTAAAATCCATCAAAGATTTTACATAATATGTTTATGTACATAATTGGAAGACTTAGTGACTCTGCTGTATTTCATTATACAATAAATTTTTAGGAAATGTACATACAATTTGTTCGAGTGATATGTTTCGTGAAGATATTCTATGATTCAGTAATTGTTTTAGTTGATTTTAATTTGAAAACGGTGCATATGATGACGAATGATGTAGTAGTTGACGGTAAAATTTATATTATATTATAGGAAACATCATTATTTTATTAAAATAACTGCTACTATTATGTCTATTTATTTATAAAAATGTTCTATCAAACACGAAGTGCTATAAATTTGGCATTAAATAGTTTTTAACAACGGTAGAAAATAGTGTATCGTCAGAAAGACTATAATAGGCAGTGCAAATGAAAAGTTACAATCGCAATTAATATTATCCTCTGTATATAAATAATGAATTATTTTAACAATTAGAATAGCACTTGCACATTTAGAAATAACGCATTTTAATCACATATTTTCACATACATTTTTTTACTCGATAAGCTATATTAAACCCAAAATTGATGACGAATTTCGCGCTACGATCGACCAACGCTCCATCATTACCTAGAAGATTAGCAAAAACTAGTAGAAGATTGAATTATTAAATTTTTAGTAATTACTGGTAATTAATTACTCCCGGTGCAAAACGCAATGATTTTTGGGTGGATTCTTTAGGTAGGGTTGGTGTACCAATTTGGGAGATTTTTTTGGTATTGTACATAAATTGTCACGCCTATAGTTATGGAAAATTTGTATTATTTTCATCATTTATTACAGAATTATGTGATTAATACAGAGTTTCTGAACTATTTTTTTGTGTGGCCAAGACACTACTTATGGTGTCATTGAATTGAACGTAAGAAGATTGAAATGGACTACACTCACCCTAATTTAGCGAATTCAAGTAGCGATAAAAAATGAAATTGTGGATAAGTAAATAAAAACTCACAATTACAGCGGCAGCCGGTCGCAATTGCACGCCGCCCCGCCGTTGCCTCTGCCGCACTGCTCCAAGCACCAGCTCTCCCAGTCGAAGGTGGTCTCGAATCTCGTGTAAACCGCCAAATTACGATTCCCCGGCACCAACGACCTATAAATCGAACATTTCTGGCAACCGCTTATCCTGTAGTTGTACGTGACGCAGAAGAAACTGCAGACTGGAAAAAAGGTACAACAACCGCCCGTTTACAACCGCTCATAATGAGAAAAGTATTCACTCACTTTCGAGGAAATTGGCCTCGCTCCGGCGGCTGGAAGTCGCGCTCGTGTCGCAGGTGCACAAGGGCTGGCCGAGGCCGTTGAGGCACAGCACGTCGCAGGAGGCGTCGCGCGTGATGTTGGGGCTCTTCTGCGGCGAGCCGGCCGCCTTGCCGGCCCTCACGGACGCCTCGACCGACTGGACGGGCAGGTTGGTCGGCGTGATGTCGGCACACTCGTCGCCGCACGCCGAACCGCCCAGCCCCGACAGGCACAGCTCCACGCATATCCTGCGCTTCTGGGAGTTGCTGACGAAGGGGCGCAGGATGTCGCCGTCCTCGTCGGCGTAGGCCGACAGCGAGGCCACGCCCTGCAGGAGCGCCAGCAGCGCCAGGAAAATCGATGCTCTGCCGAAGGAATGCCGGACGATTAGGATGGTTTTGTATCCGATTTTTTTCACCAAGGATTGCCACTCTGTGGCAGAGGTACTGAGAAGGATTAAGGAGTTGGAAAAGTGTACTTGAAGCAGCACATATGGAAATTAAATGGATGGATTAAATTTGGATAGAAGATTGCTTAGAAGAATGCTTAGAAGACATCAGTTTGGATAGAAGATTAATTGAAAGGAAACAAGGAAACATCCTAATTAAATAATACAGAACCAACTGAACTCTGAATCGAATAAATACTCGAAGCAATTTCCAAGTGAAAATTTGTTATTCAGTTGCCGAGGATTTTCCCGGGCGGAGTTATTTTCGGGCGGATTTTGCCGGAATGTTAAGAGCCTTAGAGGTGTTCGTTAATGCCGTGCGGGGGATGAACGAAAACGGCGCAATTTAATTATTTACGCGCGCCATTTTCGCCGTAATGGAGTCGCCCGCTTTTCCGGCAGATGGCTATCTGGAAAACTCATTATAGCTGGCTCAAAACGTGGCGTTTTCCCAGCGAATTTCCACCGACAAACTCTGCTTTGTACGGTTAATTATTTATGTAAAATGAAGAGAAGCGCTTTTTTTAAATGTAATTGCACTACTAAAAGTGATGGAAAATCGCTATAGGTACAACGATGGACACCTTGATGTCGCACCCCAATAAATGTACAAACAAATTTGCGCTTAATATTGAGTAGTAGTTTACAAAAATTTTCAATTTGTCAGTGCATTTTTTAAGTCAAAGTCAAAAGCTCTCGATGACAGGCAAACGGGATTTGGCGGCGGTCCGCTAAGCGTTTAACCAAGCGGAAAATGGCAACCTCTGGCGGTGACGTTCGATGTTCAATTGCTCGTGGTAGAGAGGGCGAGCGCCGCGGCGGCGCGGGCGCGAGAGAGACGGGGCGATTCGCGGCGGTGCGCCGGGACGGGCGTCGGCTTCGCGACGCCCTGCAACTGACTCGAATTTATGATGTTTTGCGAGGGGGACGTGATATATTTGCCCGGATGATGACACTTATTAAATCGTTTGCTCTGCTAATGCCCCCGGAGTCGCTCGCTCGTTAAATCGGCTCTTCGCTGGATGGAATGTCGTTTTGATAGACACGGATTAAATTAATTTTTATTATTAATTTGTTTTGTTGTCAAAGGGTTGTGTGGTTTAATTGCATATATTAATATTTTTATTAGGAAAATATATAGGTTGCTCCATTTTTGATCGCAACATAGGTTATATAGGCCATGGGTGCGATAAAGACTACTTCCATTAGACACTTATAAAGGAAAAGGAAAGAATGACATTTATGTCATTGCAACTCTTCACTCTGACAACTGTTTTTTATTAACCTTTCTTTGTTCCACTCATAGAAATCACCATGTTGCAATCGGAAATGCTGGAGCAAACGAAATAAGTATGGTTATATAGAGTGAGATTGGTTCTCAAACACCTAGTACCTCTGAATTCAACTTTAAGGGTTGATTGGGAAATTTAATTTAATCGTAGGTTAAAGTTAGGAAATGCATCAAGTAAGTAATTTTTTCGGATTTTGGGTAAATATACTAAGTCCTATAATTGCAATTATATGAAATGAAATTTCTAGTAAATACTATAGTAAATATTAACCGTATATGCTGTAGAGGAATTTATCTATTTATTAGATATTAAATCGAAAATATTAATAAAATAATAAATATTATTTATAGTAGATATTATTAAACAAGTTCGCAGAAATAAACAAAATGATAAAATTAAAAAATGTACAGTTAAGTGCAAATTTGTAAGCAATATCGTCTATGGATGCAACAAAGACAAGTTCCATTAGTCTCATATAGAAGAAAAAGAAAGTGGTATTGTAAGATTGCAACTTACTCACTCTAACCACCGTTATTATAATAATAAATAATAAAAAACAGACAAACAACATTTTTTACAAAAACAAAAATAAAAATATGTTGCAATGTGAGATCGACCATCAAGTTAATTCATTAAAAACAAAATAAAGTTGATGACAAATATCTCTCATTTCCCTATTAACTATCCTAAATCACTTACTTTTTCTGTATCATATCGCAATTTTTCTTGTCGAAAACTCACCACGAAAGTGCGAATCAGGTGTCGCAAATGCTTATATACCGGCTCGAAAGACTTATCGAATTATCTGCAAATAAAATCCGATATCTGCCGTTTTAATACCCCGACATATGGTTGAGAATTTGTTTATCGAATTAAGTACATAAAAACGTTATTTGCGCCGCAGCAGGGAGAACGATCGAAGGTTTCCCGGCGACCTAGCTATATAAACATCTGAGATAATAATCTATAATCATACTAACAAAAATTTTTCTATACTCATCAGTGTACAAAAGTGCAAACTCCATCTTCCTATATTTGCTCAACCAAACAGCCTTTTACCACTAATTTTACCCTTAATTAATTCGGCCCCCGAAACCGCTCCAACCGCCACCCCCCCGTGACCCGCTAAACTTCCAAATCAATTACGGAAATACCAATGGCCGTCGGCCCGCCGCCTCCGACGTCCCGTGACGTCACTTCCGGCGGCGGCGGCGATCGTTCGAGCTGGCGTCGCCGTTGGGCCGGGCCGACGGCGGGCGTGGAGAGCGCCGAATTCACCGCCGCCACCCACGCGGGGGCTATTTTCTAGGTCGGCGGCGGGTTATCGGTACCGCCACGTCGGGATCAATATGGAAATTGTTATCAACAATGAGGGTGTGGGAATTTCACGTCCGGTTGGGGGTTGTTTGTTGCCGAGATGTGGGTATACATTGTTGTGGAGATGATAACATTTTTGTTTTATTGGGTAGGTTAAACTTGGGTGAACATTTTAGGGTTAGTTGCTGGGTAATTAGATGAATTTTTTTGAGTAAATGCGAAGGAATGTTCGATTTTTCTACATAGGAAAACATTAAATTTACCTCTTCATAATTCGAATACACACCAGAAAATGTTTCTTTGTTCGATTCTCGAATAGAAATCATTGAATTTACTACTTGGAAATTCCAAAAAGCTCCAGAAAGTGACCTTATTGGTTTTCCTGGGTAACAATTTATAAGTACCTACACGTGCTAAAATTAAAGCAATCGACCTGTATTTTAAGTCATTTATAAAATTGAATTAGGATTAGGATACTAGCACTGTAAAAATTCCTATGAAAAGGAATTTTATGAGAACTAAATCTCTTGGGAATCATTTTAGATCTCATTTTTATTGGAAGTTTCCGTTGCTGTCAAATAATTTCCCAAAATATTCCACTTAAATTTAATATTCTCATTCCATAATTATATTATTCATTATTCAATATTGTGTCCAATATAGATTTTTAATTAACATACAAATGAAAAAATTATGTAGAAAGTAATTTTCGATATTAAATTTATAAAAAAAATTACACAATAAGTTCATTAAATCCAACATTGCACAGCGATTAAGTCAATGTTAGTTTACGCATTAATTTGACAATTTATATAAATTATTTAACGCGATTCATAATTTAATCAGTTGTAGGTATACATTATTGTGTTTGCACGAGCTTTCTCATTGCCTTTTTTCTCCAATCAGCCCGAATTGTATAAACGTCAAGGCGATTCATTAGATTAGATTAGCTTTTTGCATAATTTGTTAGAACACTGTATAAATGAATAAGGTCTACAAAATTTTCATAGTTCCTGGTTGAAAGAGCTACTTAGGTATTCTACTTGAGTCCGTCGATTACAAAATATATTCAGTAAGTATACATTCACTAACAAGGGTAGTTATTAGTTTGCACTTTGGAGGCAGTATGGTGGAAATTTAATTCTCATTTTCAAGTAGGAATTGGGTTCATTGAAGACTTTTTTTGACAATTTTTTGACAACTTCCACTAAAGTAGATGAACTTGTATTTCTTATTATAATGCATAGAAGAAGGAACCTTTTCTAATAAAATTTAATCTAAAACGAATCTATTGCATAACTATAAAGAAGTGGATTCAGTAGATTTTTTGAGTGTACCTTACAATATAATATCAACCATTTTCAAAGTAACTTTCAACTAAAGTAGGTGAACTTATATTTTTCATTTTAAATCATAAAAGAAACCAAACTTTTTCCAACAAAATTTCACCTAAAACGAAACTACCCCATTCTATATTCAAACTTTATCGCGAAACTAAAAGTTTTTAATACAACGTTTCTCGTTGTTCCAGCATCCCCATCCACATTCCTCTACTAAAAAAAAACCATCAAATTTCCTCCACGACGGAGTTCTCCTTCGCGCCGTGAACTTTATAGCCTCCGGAAAAATCTCCTTGGCAAAAAGGGCCGAACAGCCTTCGAAGGGCCGTCTCGTCGGCGGGCACAGCCCCCGAAATCGCCGCCCCCGTGCGCGCGCCGCCTCTCTAACTGGGTCAGCGGGCGCTGCGAGTTCCGCGGAAGAGCTACCATCGGGAGTTAGACGTCACAGAGCTTCCATAAGGTGCTGCTTGCCTCCAACATGGCCGCCAATACTTCCAATTACAAATTGAGTGCTGCTATTGCCAACTTAAAGTACAATGGTGAGTTACATAAGATTTTTACATGTTAATAATGAATTGCTACGTAGCAGGAAATCGCAGGAGTTCGAGAGGTGAACTTTGAGAGTTGCTTTTTGTTAGGAAAATTGTTCTATTGGCAGGGATTTCGATTTGAAATGGTATTTAAGGAAGGGTCGGATTGTATCGATTTACTGTTAAAAAATCGATTCTTGAGACAATGAGGTAACATTGCGCATGGTAAATGGAGATCTCTGGAGAAAAGTAGGTGAGATTAGATTGGGTCGATCGTTTTCCAAAGCCTTTGGTAATAAAAATTGTAATGAAATCCTGGATGATCCTTGATTGCTGAAATTTACGTAATAAAATTTTATTTGGAAAAATCTTTGGTCTGCGCATGACAATTAACCCATGGTATTTTAGTAGGTCAAACGTGAATTGGATTAAATTTAAGTTTTAGTACCTAAAAAGTACTTTTTTTATATTTCTGTTATTTATTTATTTCTTATTCTAATGTGAATGATAATGCTTAGGTACTTGTAATACAAGTACATATTTATTTCTCGATCAAATTAAGGTGCTTCCTTTAAACAGTAGAGAATATATCCAGTAAAGTGTTATAATTTTCAAGCGGAAAAAACCTATATAAAAATAATAGTACAATAATATTTACGTTTTCATTAGAAATTGTTTGTTTTCAGCAAATTTATTAAGCTTATCTACTTTGTTAGGCACATACTTACTAATTATTTAACCTTAAATTATGATAATTAGTGTTAATTCTTTAAAATTTTATTCATATCATTTGATACTGATAATTAGAACTAATTGGCCCATATTTTATAACCACTTTATAACTTACTACCCACCTTAGTACCACTTTAAAGTTGCTTCTCTAACTTGACAGTTGTACATGGAGTAACTAGGGACTTTGTTTACCTTAACGTGACCCTTTTTGAGTCATGTTAAAAGTGGGGCGCTGAACATGGTTCATTAAATACAAAAAAAAAACTAATTTTTGTTAAATTTTGCAACATCTGATAGTCCCATAATCCAAATACTCACGGTCACAGTTTTAGCAAATGAGTACAATTAAATATTTAAAAAGAAAATTTCGCAATTACAACAAAAAATAACTAATCCCATTACTTTTGAAATAATTGCACGATAAATACTACAATTTGAAATTCTATATGAGTTGACAATGAAAGATTGACAATGAAACAATGAAAGATTTTTTAATATAAAATAACAGTAGTTTGAGTGAGAATGTTGCATTGCAATCCCACAATAACACTCTCCCTTTCTCCTTTATATGAGACCAATTAAAGTTGTCTTCAATGCCACCTTGTTGTTCTGTCACTTCGTGTATATACACCCTGTACATAAATCAACTACCCTAAAGAAATCCCTCAACTTCAACGTGTTTTATTAGTTAATCCCTCCCCGCGGTTATTAAAATCCGAAAACTCCCCTTTGTTCGATATTGCATTCCGAATTCCAGAACCCATATGGTTATCCAGCCAACAATAAGCAAACACCCATCAAGCATTCGGATATATATTCCTCTCCCGGCCGTCGGGTCGCGAGATGATCATTTTCCGGGCGCCCCCGTCGAACGAGCGGGCAACATCTGCCGCCAAAGCTGCCGCAGCTTGTCCTCGAGCCGGGGACGGGGAGGCCGGGAGCGGCGCACAATAGCGTAGGCGGCGCGAAATTGATTTGGTCGCGTAGATGGAAATTCGATGTGCACGTCGATACATCGGGTGCGCTTCGACGGGAACGTTCCAAATTTTTTATTTGTTTCCATTTATTAGTCGAATTGGGATTGGACGAGTGGACGGTAGAATCGTATCCCCGTGATTGGGAATTTCGTGCCTGCGACGCTGGGCGATCGCAAACCGCCGAGGGTCGGTTCGGTTTAATTAAAAATCCCCCGGGCCCTTTTTCGACGATTATACGTCGGAACTATGCGCTGGAATACTTCGGAATTCCCCGGCAAACTACTCGGGACAAAAAACGATTTTTTACTCCACAAACGATGATGATTGATCGCGGCCCCAAATCCTCGAGATCCTCTTCTATAAACTCCTCCGCGAGCGGAATCGAAGCGCCGTTTTGTAGGAAGAAAAAACCGCTCCGTCAACGTCTGAAACCATCGAAATATTTCAATGGTAATCCCATTTCCCTTGGTTTATTTACTGCGGTATTACCGGTATTAGTCTTGTCTCTTTTGCTCAACGGAAATACTCCCGGGGGAGGAGATTTTGCACAGAATGCGCTATTAATAATAATGTAAACGCGAAGTGAGAGGAGATAGGGAGAGCGAGAGGCGGTTTTATAGTCGTGAAAAATTATTTTCGACGGCCGGATACTTCATATTATTTTTGTTATCAGTGTTTGATAACGTCGACATGTGGAGGGTAAAAAATTGAGTCTTAGGAATGAGGGAACTTATATGTAAGGAAAGATTCTTATAAAACTTGAGAAAGTTTCCGTACTATAACAAGTTTCCCATATTCTCGAATTCCCATAATCTTTAATTTCCACTTCTTCAAACATCAATAACTCCAAATTCCAATTATGCAAATAAAACTGGTATCGTTTAAAAAATATTTCCACCAAATATAGGTGATTTCGAATAAATCCTGCTGTATAAAGGTTTCGATTTTCCGCCCAACTTCCATTACTTTCGCCCCGAAAATGTGTTTTTTTTTTCTTCGGAAAGAAAAATGGGAAAAGTCCCGAAATTTATAGTCGAACGAGAAGGTCTTGTCAAAATGTACGAACTCCCGATCGCAATGATAAATAGAATTTTGAAATCTTTGTTTGCTCGTGAAACGGAGCGAAATGTATCGACTGTGGGGAAATTAATGAAAGGAAGTGAAACCGATAAGGGAATTCAATTAGCCGATTTCGAAAGTTTTCGATGAATGGTTTAGAAATTCTGGAAACTGATTAGATTTTGTTGGGAAATACGTATAGATAACAATAATTTATTTCGAGATTAATATCATCGGGAAGATTTTGCATTCATTAATTTCCAGATATCTCTGGATATCTACTCTTCCTGTAATCTTCAGTTCAGATCCTAAACGTTTGTTTTGATAAAAAAGCAGCAAAAACTCGCCGACTAATAACTCAAAAGCGAGCAGAAAAGGATCATTCGAAGCGGAATTAATGACTTCACAAAAGGACAATATTCTAATGAAAACTCCTTTCTGAACTGGAATCTCAAATCTGAGCAACTCCGATTTCCATCTGCCCTGCGAAAAATATTCTTCTAAAACTCCGAAATTAAAACATTCAATTAGCGAATCGATAATTACGCTGGGCCGTAATTTGCGTTTAATTTGCATGCAACAACAGCGGCTCTCGCTCTATCCGCATATAACTAACTGCACGTCCGCTCAGCTCGGGGTTCTTGAATGATTAATAGCCCTGTTTAGGCCTCTATTAAGGGATGAAGTTCGGTTTGATTGCACCTGAGCCTAAGCCTGCAACTATTCGCAATTAATTGCCGAAATATACGACCGAGCGCAGGGCTTACGCTGGTTAATTAACCGCATTCAATCGAATTGATATTTTATTGAATAGGCTGTAAATTAAAGTGGATTTATTAACATATTGAATAAACATTGTATTGGTTTACATGCAAAATTGTTTCCAGTATTGTCAATTCTCTGGGTTGAACGAAGGATTATTAAAATGAGAGTTAGAGTGATAAAGTTGTACTCTCTTTCTTTGTCCTTCATGTGAGAATAATAGAAGTTTTCTTTGTTGCACTTTAGTCTATATTGCGTATAAATTTGCATCTACCTGTATATTGAATTTTCAAATAAATGTAGGAAGGATAACTTTAAAAATCTTTGCATAATTGAATTTACAAAAATCTAAAATCTTAATTTCAAAATTTTTAAATTTGTACTCAAATAATACAAACAAAATTCCCTAGCTTTGAATTTTAATTATTATTAAATTTATTCTTGACCAGTATTTCATTAAATGCTAACGAGATTTTTATTAACATTTTAAGCGTATTAATCAATGATTAAATATAAAAATATATGTTTATTAAAAATAATAAAATGAATTAGTAACCTATTTTAATTTAATACAACGTTTTGTGAACAAGTCTGTAAGTTTCCGATAGCCGTGATCGTCTAGTGGTTAGGACCCCACGTTGTGGCCGTGGTAACCCAGGTTCGAATCCTGGTCACGGCAATGTTGAAGCATTGTCACGGAGGAAACATTTTTTTTTATTTTTTAACTTATCTATAATTTTTATTGCATTTACTAATCAAATGTATTTGTCAAACCAATGTGTCAAAAAATGACTAAATTCGTATTTATCGTCTTAATATGCTTATTGACCTTCTTTCAAAGTAACGAGGGACGATCAACTTCAGTTTCGTTGAAAACGCTGGAGGATTTTCTCATGAGCTGCTTCTCGACTATAGTATGTAACACCATTGTAGGGTTAGTGTATCCGCCTTTGAGTCTGAGGAGGCAGTATAGGGGTTTCAGAAATTTTTAACGCATAAAATGCTATTAAATTATTCGTTATTGTAAAACCGGCTAAATAATTAAAAAATGTTTGGGTGTAATAAATTAATAAATAAATTGCGTTTTAAGAATAAAAAAAACATAAAAAAATACCGCCCGAGCAGGGACTTGAACCCTGGACCCTTGGATTAAAAGTCCAATGCTCTACCGACTGAGCTACCCGGGCTGATGGGTAACTTGTTTAGGAATCCTTTTATAACGTTGAATTTAACAATTTAAGAAATCGGTTAAGATTTTGGAAATCCAAATACTAATTTTAGTAATAAATTAAATGGAATACATACAGTTTGCAATTGCGACGCTATGTTTCATATTCGATGAGCAAATACATAATCATTTTACAACTTCAGTACCAAATGACACTAGTAACAGTACTAGTGACATGAAAAGTCAAAGAAATTTTTGAAATTCTTCTTAAAAAGAAACTATTAAAAAGATTAATTAACAATATACTTTTTTTTATTATATAGCTCATTTATTCAGTTGTTTAATAATAGTTACATCTTAATTCAACACACAAATTAAGAATACAACTTTTTTGTTCTAAATGGCCTCAACAAAGTGGGTCATGCGTCAACTTTAAGACCTAAAAAAATATTTTTTTTTGTTTCAGATCTCATTCCCTATCCGAACGCCAGCGACAAAACCACCCGCGAATTCCTCCAGAAAGTCGTCGACATCCTCATGGACTACATCCAGAAGCAGAACGACCGCAACGAGAAGATCCTGGACTTCCACCACCCGGAGGAAATGATCAAAGTGCTCGACCTCAAGATCCCCCTCGAAGGCGTGTCGCTGAACCAGCTCATCCACGATTGCGCCACCACCCTCAAGCACCAAGTAAAAACAGGTTCGTTCCGCATTTGTAGCGATTTCGCCCCGAAACTCGCCGGAAACTCGCGCTTATCTCCAACGAAATCCTCCTGCGGGAAACCCGTTTTTCCGGCAGAAGATTGCTTTCGCGCCTATCGACTTCGCTATCTAGCCCGCAGTCATTTCAATACGTTCAAACTCTCCGCATTTGCGTCACCAACATCTCCTCGAAAGAGATGAGAAACGCGGCGAACTCGACGCAATTTACCAGCCTTTATTTCCAGCTTCCGAAGTTAGCTTTAGCCAAACTTCGCGCCGAACGCTGCATATATATGGGCCCTACGGAGGGGTGGTTGATTGAATGCAATCAGGGTAGTTTTGAGGCTCGAAAAAGTGATAATAAACCAACAATAAGTCCCCGGAGGAAGTCGCGTGCCGTCGAGTGAAGGCGATACTCGCTTTCCTGCGGCTTCATTTGCATAAAGGAATTAGGAAATGTTTTCCCACCGAATTAAATAGATCGGTGAATTGGATTGTGGGTTTATATCCATCTCCTAGAGGAGTATAAACGCCTTACATTCCTATATAAAAAACGCACTATTTCGATTGAGTTATTTTAAATAGGGACGAATTCACGGGGAAAATTGCCGAATTTTCGGGCCGTTGGAATTTTTCAATTAGCCCTCCTCCCGTCGGCTTATCGAGATTGCGGGCGCGCCTGAAATAATCTGGAAAATTTATGTAAGCCGGTAAAAAGATGCACCCCCTATGTCTATTATTATGCCAACCGCAATCTGCTCGAGGGTAGATAACATATTATCGTCGAATTACAAACCGGCCCGCGCTCTCTTCAACATAAACAAACAGAAATATTTCGAGCAACAGGAATCGAAAGATCCTATCGCCGAATCGAGCTCGAATCGTTGATTGTTAATTTACAAACGGTTCAGAGAAAAGAAAGTATTGGGAATATTCCTCCGCTCGTGTACGAACGCCGCCGCCCTTCCGGTTTCTGTCGTGTTATTTTCCGTGCCGCTGGACATGATTCCTGCTGCATTCAGACGGAGATTAGTGTAGGAGAGCGCGATTCCTGCCACTCCGCTCGACTCCCCTTTTTACTTAACGTCGCCGGAGCTTTTTTCTATCTCGTCTAAGCCGAGGATTTACTAAATGATGCCATATGTTGCATTCGGAGGAACGCACTCCTGCCAGACGACGTCGGATTACCTTCGAGCGCTTTTTATACAGTTGATGGAAACGTAAAAATGTACAATCGAATTTTTACTCCGCCCCATTGAAATCCATCCCCCGCTATATCGTATTTATATTACACCACCAGCGAAAGTAACGAAAACGTATTGTGCTGGGTCCCTCGGGCGAGGAACAAACATTTCCTAAACACTCCTGCAGGAGATAGTAATTGAATCAGTGGCAGATATCTGCGGGTGAGCTATTAACAGGCTATTGTGGACGGCGGGGGCCCTCGCGCGATAAGGGCCCGCTTTTATCGCGACATTTGTACTCTTCCTGCTACCCCGCGCCGTGACCAAGCGACCGCAGGAATATCAATAGACTTCAATTTCTAGCAATATTATAATGTTACGAAACTACCTTTATCGAATAGATTCCGAAATCGTATAAAAAAACTGTTCTCGGAGCGGAAACGAGGATCCTGGTTGTAAAACCTCGCGCTATTTGCCATCAATCTAACATTATTTCGGGCTATTGCTCGCAATAATTGAATGCCAGTGGACTTGAAACAAAGATATTACTGCAGGTCTGTGCACACCCTTCGCCCTTTGCGCGACACGTGACCTTGGATTACGGCTAATCCGGTTTTAAGGGATTGAAACATCAAAAAGATGATAGCTGCTCGTTGTTGTTTGGAAAAAGCGTGTTTTATCGAGGAAGATCGAATATAAGTGAGTGAATTTGGCGGAAAAACATCTACGCAAACATGACGGATTTCGACAATTAAACATGAAGAGGTACATATGGTTTTCGAGTACATCGACAAGTGTAGTAAAATATTAAACAAAAAGCCCACGGAGATAAACATTTTTGTGACGTCTATTTGCTATATCGTTATGTTTGTTAACAAATCAAACACAACACGTTAATTTTTCGATGCGAATAATCGTTAGGAATAGTTTCCAAAAAGCATTAGTTAGTAAGCATTAAACTTCCTCCTGCCCGACCGACAATGCAAACAGCAAAGTTTGCACCCTCCGGGATTTGAGAAGTGTAATTAAGGGCACTCAAAGCGCGCCCCCATCGATCCTGCGATCCAGCGAGTGTCCCACGCCGGATTAAAACCCACCCCTCCGGCATTCCGACGTACAGGAATGTGCACTTTTTTTAAACCCTCATTTCGCCCTAATCGTTTTCATTTTTTCCGCTCCTGCAGGCCATCCGCACTTCTTCAACCAGCTGTCCAGCGGCCTGGACCTCGTCTCCATGGCCGGGGAGTGGCTCACCGCCACAGCCAACACCAACATGTTCACCTACGAAATCGCCCCGGTCTTCATCCTCATGGAGACCGTCGTCATGACTCACATGAGGGAGATCATCGGCAGGTGTTGGAGGAAAGGAGATTCCATCTTAGCACCGGGTACCAATTTCATCTGCTTTATTCGACATGTATTAACTCCATCGAATTTCCAGGCGGTTCTATTTCCAATTTGTACGCTTTCCTGGCAGCCAGGCACAAAATGTTCCCCAACTACAAGGAGAAGGGCATCGCCACCATTCAAGGCCAGCTCGTCATGTACACCTCCGATCAAGTAAGCAAAAATCCGATGACTAAATAAACGTTAGTACAATAATTGGGTTGGATTTAGAGCCACTATTCAGTGAAATCGTGCGCCTCGATTTGCGGCCTGGGAACGGACAATTGCGTGATGGTGCCTTCGGACGAAAGGGGCCGCATGATTCCCGCCGAATTGGAGCGATTGATCGTCGACAGGAAGAACAAGGGGCACATTCCGTTCTTCGTGGCCTGCACCTCGGGCACGACCGTGCTGGGCGCCTTCGATCCCCTCAACGACATCGCGGACATCTGCAAGAAGCACGGCATGTGGATGCACGTCGATGTAAGTTGAACCTTAAAAATAAAATCGGGATACCGGATGGAATATGTTTTCGTCTTACAGGCCGCTTGGGGCGGTGGTCTTTTGCTGTCGAAGAAGTACAGGCATCCTCGCTTGTCGGGAATAGAACGGTAAGCGATTTATATACAGTTATTAACCACTCGTCCTTAAAGAGTACAACTTTAACCCATTAAGTAGCGACGAGCTTTAAAAGCCTTCATTAATTACGCCATCATTAATCATTCCCGGGTGCTTTAATGATACCTATTCTACCCGTTTTTTTTAATAACAAACTATTTTTTATACCGAAGTTTCGAACAGTGCTATAATAATTGACTCTGGAATTATTAAATCCGTTGACGTTCGGTAATGGATGAGTTTTAAGTCAATAGAAAATGTTTTATCCCCGAGTGCTTTCGACACTTTGATAGAGAGAAAAACCCCATAAGTAGTTCGGATGCAAATTGACGCACACTTTACAGCTTAAAGGGGATTTTAACGCGGGGAACCTTCATCCGATTATCGATTTTATAGGGCCCGCCACCGCGGGCTGTTATTGGCCGGCCCTATGTAGTGGATTTGTTTTTAAAGGGACACTCTGAGTCGATAAAAAACGCTGTATATTATAGAAAAAAATTGAGATTTATTGTATAAATATTCGATTAGAATTTCGCGTTGACGTTCAGCATAACTCCTGCTTGCGGTTTTCCCGTACCGCCTGGACCGCCGAAGTGTCTTCCATATTGTCCAGTGACATCGGCGTTCCAGTTTTTGCCCCTGGCGAAATTGTACTTAGCCCCCGCGTTGACATCAGTGCCCCAACCTGGAGTTCTATCGGCGCTGACGAAGGCTCCCGATCCGCTGCGTTGATGGGAGTAGTCCACACGGCCATTGTACGAGTCGGGTTTAAGTCCATGTGATCCCCAAGCTTTGGAGGCTCCAATCGTGCCATCTACTTTGTGGTTTCCGTTGTCGAAGAGAGTTCCCTTATGGCCTAAACTGAATCCACTTTGATTTGCTCCCCAGGATGTTTGCCTATTATAAATTAAATAGGAATTATAGTAGGAACATCGGTTATGAATTAACGAATAAAGTTGCATTTTTACACAATCACATAATAAATTCAAGATCAAGTGAGGTGAGAAAATTTGTAAAAAAACTTACCTTCTTTGCCTTTGAAGAGGAACCAGAGCGAATTCTTCGCCGTTTTCATCTTGGAAAACTGCCAATGGCGCTGCTGCTGCTACAGTCAAACTCACTGCTAATAATACGAGAAATTTCATTTTTGAAATTTTGTTTTTAACTAGATGTAGAGAGCTGAAGACACTGTTGTGGATTGGTATGATTTGAAATTGCATTCGCCACACTATTTATACTCATAAGACTGCGTTATCTTTAGTAATTCACAACTGGGAATCATCTTAAGTAATTCCCTCGGCGCGCGACGTGATAAAATTAATTGGGTATTTTGACTCCGAGAAGACTGATGAATTCGCTCGATTTTGGTGAAGTACCTACCATTTTTTATGGTGGTTTTTCGAAAATGTTTTTTTCTTTATTTCTAATAAATGAATAAGTGTTTATTAAGTAAAAGACTGTTGGGTATTTATTAATAATTGTTGATTTTACTTTTACTTTCTTGTTGCATGTGTGCTATTCATGGTAGTTATCAAAAGTAATAATAAGTAATAGTTATCAAAAGATAACAGCAAGAAATATGTAAAAATTAAATTATTTAAAAGAAAAATGTAGGTACCTACCTATAAAATATTAAATCTATGCGAATAGAAGCCCAGTATAGGATGCCCTATTTAATTTTTCTGTTTATTTTAGCAAGAGACTTTGATATTTTCGAATTGAAATTTTAAAATAATTTAGGAACTAATATTCAGAAACTATTATTTATTTAGAGGCAGTTATTTAGAAACTATTGAGTGACTATCAATTTAAATTTATTAATTTATAGGATAATTAATTTATCATCAATTATTTATAATGTATTTATTAATACTCATTTTTTGGAATTTTTTCTCCATTTTTGGTCGAGTTTTAAGCATAAGAAAAGATTCTTATGCTTAAATGTGATCCCCAAGAAGCAGAATCTTAAATTTTTAAATTTATTAGCGTCATTGTTTACTAACATATACGATTATTTATCTCAATACTTTCAAATTGGTTTAATTTTTCTGTTCTCATACCCACACAAATCGTATAATAATTATACTATTATATGAAAAGTATTTGATTGATTTTGTAAAATTATTTGTTACAGTTTGTTGTGATTTTTTTTATTCAAAATTTATTCTTTAATACATAGGCATTAATTATTTCCCATTGTATTGAATCTCATCTTATGTTTTTTTTGGTATTCCTATCTTTTATTTAAGATACTTTTCGAATCTCTCTCATTTTCATCACATTTTTGTTTTAATAATAATTTCATTCCTTTTTAACGCATTATGTTTAACAATTAATAGTTATTTTAAGTAATTATTGAATAAGCCACCCTAGATTCTCGGATAATTAATTTATCTTTGACAACAATGCCGAATTTATTTCCATTTCAACTGGAAATTGTTTCATTATTATAATAATGGATATAAAACACATTAAATTTGATACTAATTAACTTTATTATAATTGTATTCTAATTAAGTATGTACATTTTTAATTAAAAGAGATCTATTAAATTAAAGCTTTGAAAATTAGAATTTTCCTCCAACGTTCAACATAACTCCTGCTTGTGGTTTTCCGGTACCGAAGGGACCTCCGAAGTGCCTTCCATATTGTCCAGTGATATCAGCATTCCAGTTTTTCCCTCCAGCGATATTGTATTTAGCTCCTGCATTGACATCAGTGCCCCAACCTGGCGTTCTATCGGCGCTGATGAAGGCTCCTGATCCGCTGGGTTGGTGTCCGTAGTCCAAACGGCCATTGTACGAGTCGGGTTTAAGTCCATGTGATCCCCAAGCCTTTGATCCGCTAATAGATCCGTCCAATCTGTGGATTCCGTTGTTGTATAGAGTTCCCTTCTGGCCTAAACTGAAACCTCCTTGGTTTGCTCCCCAGGTCGTATCCCTATATTTTAAATAATAAATATTTACTGCATTGGTCATCATGAATTAAACCAACAAAGTGGTATTTTAATACAATCACAAATAAATTAAAAATCAAGTGAGGTGATAAAATTTGTTGAAAAACTTACCTTCTTTGCCTTTGAAGGGGAACCAGAGCGAATTCTTCGCCGTTTTCATCTTCGAAAACTGCCAATGGCAAAGCTGCTGCTACAGTCAAACCAACTGCTAATAATACGAGAAATTTCATTTTTGAAATTTTTGGTTTTCGCTTCGAACTTGAAATGAAGAGCTGAAGACACTGTTGTGGATTGGTATGATTTGAAATTGCATTCGCCGCGCTATTTATACTCGTAAGACTACGTTATCTGTAGTAATTCCCAACTGGAAAACATCTTAAAAGTTAAAAGTAATTCCCTCGGCGCGCGATTTGATAAAATTAATCGGATATTTTGACTCCGAAAAGTCTGATGGACTCACGCGATTTTGGTGAAGTACCATTTCCATGGTAAATTTTCGAGATTTTTTTAGATAAATGAAAGATAAATATAAAAAAATTAAGTAAAAGACTTGTGCATTTACTTGTTGGACATTTACATGTTTAATTACTAATATCATATTAATAATTATGAATTTACTTTTTGTAATTGAATTATTTTTGAAATAGAAATAGAGCTCAAACGATTAGCAACAAATATTTTAAAATTAGAATATTTGCAAAGAATGTATAGAACCTCAAATCTTAGCGGATAGATCCCAACAATACAGGACTCTAAAGTTGATTCTTCTAAAGTTAATTTTAGCAAGAGACATTAACATTTTCTAAATTTGAAAATTTTAAATTTTTCATTAGAGACTATAGGTATTATAATAATTCTTCAGGGGACTGATATTAAGATATTATTTATTTAGAGGCTATTATTTATAGACGATATTTACAGAATGTTGAGGTGATATTTAGAGAGTAGTAATTCATTTGTTGTTAGGGTAAATTTATTTATCATCAATTCATCATGTATTGATTTATTTTATGGAGTTCCTTGCACTTTCCATTCTTGGTCTATTCTTATGCATGAAAATCATAAATGTTAAGGAGACAAATGCTCACATTTTGCGAAAATCATTGTTTACTAAAATGATTATTTACATGAAATAATTATTTAGCTCAATATTATTTAAGTGGTTAAGTTTTTGCTTTCCTATACCCACGAAAATGATATAAAATTTAATTTATGAAAATTATTCGATTAAATCTAAAAAAATTATCTTGTTTGATTTTACTTGTTTCAATATTTTATCTATAATAAGCACTAATAATTTCACTGTATCTTGTTTTTCATCTTATGTCTTTTTTGCGTGTTTGTGTCATTTTCATCATATGTTTGTTCTAATAATTGTTTTTCTTTTTCAAAGATTTATGTCTGATTTCTAATAATTGATTTGAGAAATTTTTGGATAAAACATCCCAAATTCCAATGTAATTAATTTATCTTTGGCAATAATTCGCCAAATTATTTCCAATTTCAACTGGACATGGTTTCATTATTATAACGGATACAAAACACATTAAATTTGGTACTTATTAACTTTATTATAATTATATTCTAATTAAATATGTACATTTTGATTTAAAAAAGATTAATATTAAATTAAAGCTTTGAAAATTAGAATTTTCCTTCAACGTTCAACATAACTCCTGCTTGTGGTTTTCCGGTACCTCCTGGACCGCCAAAATGCCTTCCATATTGTCCAGTAACGTCAGCATTCCAGTTTTTTCCTCCAGCGATATTGTATTTAGCTCCTGCATTGACATCAGTGCCCCAACCTGGAGTTCTATCGGCACTGACGAAAGCTCCTGATCCACTAGATTGATGCGAGTAGTCCAAGCGGCCATTGTACGAGTCGGGTTTAAGTCCATGTGATCCCCAAGCCTTTGATCCGCTAAGAGATCCGTCCAATCTGTGGTTTCCATTGTCGAACAAAGTTCCCTTCTGGCCTAAACTGAACCCTCCTTGGTTTGCTCCCCAGGTCGTATCCCTATATTTTAAATAATAAATATTTACTGCATTGGTCATCATGAATTAAACCAACAAAGTGGTATTTTAATACAATCACAAATATATTAACGATCAAGTGAGGTGATAAAATTTGTAGAAAAACTTACCTTCTTTGCCTTTGAAGAGGAACCAGAGCGAATTCTTCGCCGTTTTCATCTTCGAAAACTGCCAATGGCAAAGCTGCTGCTACAGTCAAGCTCACTGCTAATAATACGAGAAATTTCATTTTTGAAATTTTTGGTTTTCGCTTCGAAATTGAAATGAAAAGCTGAAGACGCTGTTGTAGATTGGTATGATTTGAAATTGCATTCGCCACACTATTTATACTCATAAGACTGCGTTATCTTTAGTAATTCACAACTGGAATCATCTTAAGTAATTCCCTCGGCGCGCGACGTGATAAAATTAATCGGGTATTTTGACTCCGAGAAGTCTGATGAATTCGCTTGATTTTGGTGAAGTACCATTTAGATGGTAAATTTTCGAAAACGTTTATTCTTCATTTTAGATAAATGTAAAAGTATTTTTTTAAGTAAAAGGCTGTTGGGCATTTTACTTGATGGGCATTCACCTAATTACATGTTGGTAAAAATAATAATTCGCTAATATTGATTTTACTTTTTTAAGTGTATTTATTTTTTAGCTTGCAAAATAAGTTTTTTTTAATGTTCGGCAAGATACATACTGAAATTAGATTATTTGCAAAAGAAAAGTATAAAATCTCAAGCCTATACGAATAGATCCCACAATATACACAATGCTTGCTCAATTATATTTTTCTAAAGTCGGTTTTAGTAAGGGACAGTGATATTTTGGATATTATAAATTAGAAAATACTTTTCTAATTTTCAGACGGATAATTCTTCAAAGAAACAATTTGTTGTTTGTATAGATTTATTTATTGCCATTCCCTCAATTGTTTATTTACTTTTTGGAGTTTCTTATGATTTAAAATTTTGGCAGGATATTAAATTTTTAAGAGGGGATATGTTTACACGTAAAAAATCGTTCTTTACTGAGATACATAATTATTCAGCTCATTTTGGTTTATCATTCATCAATCAACATTTAGGATATTTTCTTCAAGTGATTTAGTTTTTTTAATTGGTTTTATTATCCCTTTCAATTATCGTCCCCAGAAAAATCGTATAAAAGTTATGTTATTAAAATTATATGATTAATCCTGTATATAAATCTGCAACTTTTGCGGTTTTATTGGATTTAAAATTTTATCAATAATAAGCATTAATATTTTACCTCTGTCAATTTTATCATATTTTTGTTCTAATAATTGATGCTTTCCTTCTTATAATGATTTGATTAGTGTTTAACAATTAATAATATTACTTTGAGTAATTTTTGGATAAAACATTACAGATTCCCGGATAATTTTTCATTATGGCATCACCAACGCCTAATTATTTCCATTTCAATTGAAAATTCTTTCATTATTAATAATGGATACAAAACACATCAAATTTGGTGCTCAATAACTTTATTATAATTATAGTGTAATTAAGTACATTTTAAAATATTAAATATTGTTAAATTATAGCTTTGAAAATTAGAATTTTCCTCCAACGTTCAACATAACTCCTGCTTGTGGTTTTCCGGTACCACCTGGACCGCCGAAATGCCTTCCATACTGTCCAGTAACATCAGCATTCCAGTTTTTCCCTCCAGCGATATTGTATTTAGCTCCTGCATTGACATCAGTGCCCCAACCTGGAGTTCTATCGGCGCTGACGAAGGCTCCTGATCCGCTGGGTTTGTGCCCGTAGTCCAAACGGCCATTGTACGAGTCGGGTTTAAGTCCATGTGATCCCCAAGCCTTTGATCCGCTAATAGATCCGTCCAAACTGTGGATTCCGTTGTCGAACAAAGTTCCCTTCTGGCCTAAACTGAACCCTCCTTGGTTTGCTCCCCAGGTCGTATCCCTATATTTTAAATAATAAATATTTACTGCATTGGTCATCATGAATTAAACCAACAAAGTGGTATTTTAATACAATCACAAATATATTAACGATCAAGTGAGGTGATAAAATTTGTAGAAAAACTTACCTTCTTTGCCTTTGAAGAGGAACCAGAGCGAATTCTTCGCCGTTTTCATCTTCGAAAACTGCCAATGGCAAAGCTGCTGCTACAGTCAAGCTCACTGCTAATAATACGAGAAATTTCATTTTTGAAATTTTTGGTTTTCGCTTCGAAATTGAAATGAAGAGCTGAAGACGCTGTTGTAGATTGGTATGATTTGAAATTGCATTCGCCACACTATTTATACTCATAAGACTGCGTTATCTTTAGTAATTCACAACTGGAATCATCTTAAGTAATTCCCTCGGCGCGCGACGTGATAAAATTAATCGGGTATTTTGACTCCGAGAAGTCTGATGAATTCGCTTGATTTTGGTGAAGTACCATTTAGATGGTAAATTTTCAAAAATGTTTATTCTTTATTTTAGATAAATGAAGAATTGTTTTTTAAGTAAAAGACTGTTGGGTATTTTACTTGATGGTCATTCGCCTAATTACATGTTGCTAATAAATAATAATTTGCTAAAAATTATTGATTTTACTTTTTGTAAGTGTTTTTATTTTTTAGCTCGCAAAATAAGTTTTTTTTTTAAATGTACGGCTATAGATACATATTGAAATTAGATTATTTGCAAAAGAAACGTATAAAATCTCAAACCTATACGAATTGATCCCACAATATACAAGATGCTTGCTCAATTATATTCTTCTAAAATCGCTTTTAGTAAGGGATAGTGATATTTTGGATATTGCAAATTACAAAATACTTTTAAGGACCGATAATTCTTCAAAGAAACAATTTGTTGTTTGTATAAGTTCATTTATTACCATTCCATCAATTGTTTATTTACTTTTTGGAGTTTATTACATTTTTCTCTTCTTGATGGATAATTCTTATAAATAAAAACATTAGCAGGATGTTAAATTTTTAAAGAGCCTAGAGAAATGCTTACACGTAAAAATCGTTCTTTACTGAGATACCTACATGATTGTTTAGCTCATTTTGGTTTCATCATTCATCAATCAGCATTTAGGATATTTTCTTCAAGTGATTAAGATTTTTTTGTTTTCATAATCTCTTTCAATTAACGCCAATTTGCGGTCTTACTGAATTTAAAATTTTATCAACAATAAGCAATAATATTTTCCCTTTATCTTGTTTCTCTTCATAAGTTCTTTTTTGCGTAGGTACCAATATTATACCTCTGTCAATTTTTATTCTAATAGTTGCTTTCCTTCTTATAATGATTTGATTAATGTTTAACTAATAATTACTTTAAGTCATTTTTGGATAAAACATTACAGATTCCGATAATTCAGATAATACAGATTCAGATAATTTATCATTGGCATCAACAACGAAAATTCTTTCATTATTAATAATGGATACAAAACACATCAAATTTGGTGCTCAATAACTTTATTATAATTATAGTGTAATTAAGTACATTTTAAATTATTAAATATTGTTAAATTATAGCTTTGAAAATTAGAATTTTCCTCCAACGTTCAACATAACTCCTGCTTGTGGTTTTCCGGTACCACCTGGACCGCCGAAATGCCTTCCATACTGTCCAGTAACATCAGCATTCCAGTTTTTCCCTCCAGCGATATTGTATTTAGCTCCTGCATTGACATCAGTGCCCCAACCTGGGGTTCTATCGGCGCTGATGAAGGCTCCTGATCCGCTGGGTTTGTGCCCGTAGTCCAAACGGCCATTGTACGAGTCGGGTTTAAGTCCATGTGATCCCCACGCCTTTGATCCGCTAATAGATCCGTCCAAACTGTGGATTCCGTTGTTGTACAGAGTTCCCTTCTGGCCCAAACTGTAACCCCCTTGGTTGGCTCCCCATGTAACCTCTCTGAAAGGAAAAAAAGCAATTTGAATCCAGTTTTATATATTAATTTTAATTAGTGAACTTACCTTCGTTGTCTTTGTAGAGGAACTATAGCGAATTCTTGGCCTGTTTCATCCTCGAAAACTTCGAGGGGAAGAGCCGAAGCTGTAGCTAAAATGGCTACAAATACGAAAGCGTTCATTTTTAAATTTACTTATTGAAAATTGAGTCAATTCGTAATGATTTCGAATGGTGCCTGCCGCAATATTTATACTGGCAAAATCTAAATAAACTTTATCTCGAGTAATTCACACTTGTATAAATCGCAAGAAAACTACCGATTTTTATTAAGAAATTATGCTTGCAGTAAACATTCTTGATAACATTATTTATCTTCTTTAATACACATTATGTATGATCGTGTAAAATACCGTTTATGATGTAGTTCATAGAAATAATTAATACATATTGATTTAGGTAATTACCAATAGTTTTTTATTTTATTACGTTCTATTGTATTATAATGATAATATGACGGTATCTAATTTTATTTTATATTTTTTCATTCATAATGTCTAATTCCTTCTATTTATTTTTTTATCGTAATCTAGACAAAAGTTGCAATATTGCATTTTGTTTTCAGCGCTGATTCGGTGACCTGGAATCCGCACAAACTTATGGGAGCTCTGTTACAATGCTCCACCATTCATTTCAAGGAAGATGTAAGCGAGGCATTTGCGAAGATTGAAAAAAGAATTTTTGAAAATTTTGTTTCCGAATTTCAGGGCCTGTTGATGAGCTGCAATCAAATGTCGGCCGATTACCTGTTCATGCAAGACAAACTCTACGACATCAGATACGATACCGGTGATAAAGTCATCCAGTGCGGAAGACACAATGATATTTTCAAGCTCTGGCTGCAATGGAGAGCTAAAGTAAGATTTCCTACTTACTCCTATTAAGTGGTTATATATAAAATTTATCGGTACAACATTTTATTTTTACATGAAAATCTCTTTTAAATTATCATATTTTTTAGTAATCAACCAATTTTCAAAAAAAATTATTATTTACAGCGATTTATTCTTCAAAATTGAAGGCTTGAATTGAATATTGACATCCCACAATACATAGGCAACCCATTTTACATTAAACATATTTCGATAACTTTTCTTTATTATCGGTTTGTTTTGCAACTCAATCAAACATTACAAATAATTGCGAATAACATTGCACCATAGATAAAAGTGAAAAATAAAAAAAAACAAATTTTAATCGTTTTAAAAATATTGTTCCCCAGGTGAGGCTCGAACTCACAACCCCGGCATCGCTCACGACTACTGTCTTATAAGTACCGTGCGCTAACCAATTGCGCCACTGGGGATCCTACATCGATGTTTCCATTAGTATTATATATTGTACACACCAAAATATCGAAAATTTACCCCAAAAAATTATCAACCAAACGAATCGCAATCAACGTAAAATTTCAATAAACCACCGTAACACGCTCAGAAAAATTAATTGCAAGTGAAAAATTCCGGTATTATTACGCTCGATTCCACTTTAGGGCGACGATGGTTTCGAACAACTGATGGACAGATTGATGGAACTCACCGAGTACATGGTGAAACGCATCAAAGAACAACCGAACAAATTCCACCTAATCATGGAACCCGAAATGGTCAACGTCAGTTTTTGGTACGTCCCGAAGAGATTGAGAAACGAACCCCACGGCCCGTCCAGGGAGAAGAAACTTGGAGAGGTATCTATTAAAAACCGCATCAATTCCCGTAAAATTCCTTTACATTCTTATCTTATCTCATCCGAGTTATACTCGGGTAATATCCCAGCTAGTATAAATTTATACCTTGCATCGTTTTGAGAGTGTATCTAAGCAAATATTTGTGCAGTTGTGCCCGCGCTTGAAGGCGAAAATGATGGAGGAAGGCACCCTGATGACTGGCTACCAGCCCGACGACAGGAGGCCGAATTTCTTCAGGAACATCATCTCCTCGGCCGCCGTCACCGAGGCGGACATCGACTTCCTGCTGGCCGAAATGGACAGACTCGGCCAAGACATGTAAATCCGGACGCGAAGATATATTTGCAAATAACCGTTGTTATTGGCTGACGCGGCGGAATTGCGGGGAATTCCCTGCCATATTTGCCGGTGGATTTTCGGCAATTTACGCGTCGGTTCAAATTTTTGTTGGGACGAAATTCTCCCCGGATTCGTGACGTCGCTTTCGCTTCCTCGCGTGCGAACGAGTCAATTGTTATAGCGTCAATTTAGCAATAATTTAGCTGCGGGGATAGAAGAGTATACGTAAAATGTTTAATTAAACGGGTAAGATGCGTAGGGTAGGGAGTTATTGTTTGTACGCGGGGCGCGCGAAAGGATGTTGTCAATTATAGAAAGCGAATTGCATCCAGACCATTCGCGAAATCTCCTCAATTAATCTATACATAAAATCAATTATGCAAATCGTTCTGGACTCGAATTCGGGTAGAATTTTGTATTAATGTAGTCGTTTAAAAATTTACTCCTCACTGTATATTTTATAAATGTGTATAAACAAAGCTGAATATATCTATATTAATGAAAAGTCAAAAAAAATATATAATTGTATTTTAGGCTGTATTTCTATGGTAAAAAATGTGTAGCTGACGCAATAATTCAAATGTATAGAAAAAAATCGGACATAATGTTTTATATTTTAAATATTTTATTCGCGCTTGTAAAGTTGGTAAAAGATTGATGAACCCTTCTACAAGGTGATTCCATAGAGATATTTATTGAACATATTATACTGTTGAGTAAAACTGTATTTTTAGAATTTTATTGAATGAAAAAAATATAGTTTTGTTTTCCCCTTTTGTGGATGCCATTAATTGTTTATTCCTGTTATATCATTCAATTTTTTCTTGCAATTGTATTTTAGAAAATGTATTTAAGCGAAAAAAATCTATTGCAAGAAGAAGTAGAATTAGTCAATTAGTATGTAATTATTATCTACATATACCTAAAAAATTATTTTTAGTCCAAATTATATAAAAGTTATAACTGGCAAAATTCTATTAGCTGTTGTATGTATTAGTTGATTTTATTTAAATTTTAACAATCGGGTACTAGGGTGGTGACTAGGGGAAATATTAAAATTTGTTATGCAATTTCCAGTATTTCCCCTTTTGCCTAGTTGCTAAAAGGTTTGTTCTGAACAACAAAATTATAAATGTCTTCCAATTAACCAGCATTTTGTAATTAAACTGGAACATCGTTTAAACAACAAAATGTTGCGCAAAACTAATATTAGATGTAATTTAATTGTAGTTAAATGTAGATTAGCTTGAATTAGAGAATTATTAGTATGTCAATCGCATTTTAGGGCTTCCAAAATCAGAAAGCATCGAAAATACCATGTATTGTAATAAATGTGTATATTGCATTATAAAAAAAATAATGGAATGTTAAAAAAAAAGTGGAGAACCAAATGCAGTTTAATTTCATTACAGTAGAACATTTAGAATTCCACTCGTACGTTAGTAAAAGATGCACTCACAAACACACGCCAGTCAAGTTCAGAGTAATCTGACCTTTACATTGTGAGTTAAAACTAAAGCAAGATACCTTATCGCACAATAATTTCGACAATATTTTCTACATCACAAACAATTCTATATTAAATTTAACATTGTTTAGAGGTCGGTTTTTGGGCGAAACATTACTCACTTTACATTTCTTCTGAATTATTGTGGCTAGTAAATATGAAGTGTTTTTTGAAGTACTCGAAATTTTGCGACTTCCCCATCGAAAACCTACCTTATGGGGTATTTTCCACCAGTCAAAATGTAAGTATTGCACACGCTAAAAAAACAAACCAAAAAATAGTTTTACAGCGATAACAATAATTCCATAAAGTCATCTTATCACCGCCAACATTTAGGCAACTCACATTACATTTACAACTTACAGCCTTCTCGAAGGATAGGAGTCGCAATCGCGGATTCGATCCTGGATTTGAGCGAAGTCTCCCATCTATTCGCCGGCCCGGAGCTGAAAAACCATCAAAACGCCTTCAAACAAGTACCTCATCCACGAACACTCCCGCATAAACTCTAACCCCGCGACTTTTGCAGGAAACCCTCAACGAATTCATGGCATTATCACCAAAAGCATGGAAAGAGGCCAGAGATACCATCCAAAGCATGCTATCAGAAGACAACCCTATTCTCAAAGACAACGCAGCGCTCAGAAAAAGGCGAGAAAATTCAATCAGAAGTGTAAAAATTCTAATAAACTAGCAATTTTTAGGGCTCTAGTACCACAATCAGACGCCACCATGCACTTGCCAGCGAAAATCGGCGATTACACAGACTTTTACTCGTCGATTCACCACGCCACTAACGTGGGAATCATGTTCAGGAGCAAAGAGAACGCTTTAATGCCCAATTGGTTAGTAACGAACCGGTAACTGATGGCACGATCGATAAAAATCTACTTGCAGGAAGCACCTTCCGGTCGCGTACCACGGCAGGGCCAGCTCGGTGGCGGTTTCCGGCACTCCCATTCACCGGCCCAACGGACAAACCGTCCTGGCCGACGGAGACGCGCCGATCTTCGGGCCTAGCAGGCTGATGGACTTCGAGCTGGAGATGGCCTTCTTCGTGGGCGGCGCCAACAAGCACGGGGAGCCCATCAAAATGGACAAAGCGCAGGATCACATCTTCGGCTTCGTCATCATGAACGACTGGAGCGGTAATACTAACGATATTTATACTGCATATTGACTGGGTGTTGGGTTTCCAGCTAGGGATATACAAAAATGGGAGTACGTGCCGCTGGGGCCGTTCCTGGCCAAGAATTTGGGCACCACGATATCGCCTTGGGTCGTCACCGCGCTGGCTCTGGAACCTTTCAAAGTCGACAACTACCCGCAGGATCCTCAACCTCTCCCGTATCTGAGGCACGAGGATAAATTCAACTTCGATATCAGCCTGCAAGTAGACATTGCTCGTAAGTTCCACGCAATTTCCTCCGTTTCTCAACTAATTTTTTGGATGGTTCAGCGCAAGGCAGCAACGTATCAACGACAGTCTGTCGCTCGAACTACCGGTACTTGTACTGGACCTCCAAGCAGCAGCTGGTCCATCACACCGTCACCGGTTGTAACATGAGTCCTGGAGATTTGATCGCCACAGGCACGATTAGTGGAGAGGTAATAATGTCAATGTTTGAAAGCGTTGTGGTTGAGTTGAAGAGTATTTCAGACTTCGGATTCGTATGGAAGCTTGTTGGAGTTGTCGTGGAAAGGCACGAAGCCGCTGACGCTGTTGGACGGGTCCCAAAGGAAGTTCCTGCAGGACGGGGACACTGTCGTGATGAAGGCGGTTTGCGAAGGGGATAATTATAATATTGGTTTCGGTACTTGCGTTGGAACACTCCTGCCCGCTAAACAATATTGATTTGAGTGAAAATTTCTTCGAAATAGGACGGCAAATTAAGATTGGATTAACTGTTTTCTATTTATAGATTTTAATTGGAAATTAAATGCCTACGTTAGTATGACTAAATCAGTTTTGCATTTTATATCATTATTTTTGCATTAAAAAAATAATCAAGCGACCTTGATGTTGTTGTGTGAAGCCAAGGTAACTGGGATTGAATAATTTAATTTCATGGCGGGTATTTTGTTTGTTGATCTTAAGAAAAATTACTATTATTAAAAAGCTAAATCAATTTGTTCCTCGTTACTTTTGATTAAAATCGATAATTGTTGTAGCTAATTAATAAATCATCTATCTACTTATTAATTTTTCGTGCGCTTATATCATCTTCAAAATTCCCGAAAAGACGTCGATAATGCTAATGAAATACAATACAAACATAGATACCGGGACTACGAAAATCAATAATATCATTTACCTACGTACAAGTGCATATGGTGAAAACATCAAGATGAATGCCGACTGAAAGGTAAACAAAAATTTTCTAATCACATTTCAATCGAATATCCACCAGATTTTTGCTAATTCCTTACACGGCCCTATCGTGACTACCGCACATTAACGAATTATACGAAAAGTCCTTATAAATATGCATCAGATTCGGTGATTTGTTTATACACAACGTCCCAAATTATTAACCTAAAATTGATAGATTTCAGTGCAACAAAAAATGATCCACCCAGTAGGTATATTAAACTTACTTGCACGTAAATGATTGGAAAGAAATGAAATTTTGTATACGATTTTTTCACTGAGATTTTGTATACATAGAGGATTCCCATGCGAAAATGGCAGAAATGAGCGAATCTGTGGATTCCACATCATCCCAGGACAGGACCGATTTGGTGGCCTACTGGAGTGTACCCCTCTTAGACGGGGTGCACACAGTCGAATTCGAGCACGGTACTACCAGTGGAAAACGAGTTTTACGCGTAGATGGAAATGTAAGTTAATTACAAAAAAAATCATTGTCTAATAACTTGTAATGTTTCGGTTGTTTCAGGAAATTCTAAGGCGAGAATGGATGTTTAAATTGGTGGGAGACGAGGATTTCTATTTAGGGAAACAGGAGGCCAAATGTGTGCTAAAAGTCGATCCAATGCCGCACTTTTCATTCTCCTACAGCCTCTTCGTCGACGGAAAACCGCTCAGGAAATTCACCGAAAAGCAATCGCAATCCATCAGGAACTGGTCGGTGATCATCGAAGGGAAACGGTATCGAGTAGTTTTCGGTGAGCTTCATTTTACATTCCTATGATGTTATAACCTTGCAGAGTCTGTTTTATTGCATTTTTTAGAGAAACAAACACTGAACATCTACGTAAACGGCCAATTAGTGGACGCCGAAAGCACCTTCATAGCCAACGGCACCGAAATGAAATTCGAAATGGGCTCCAGCACGGCGGTGATCAGAGCCGAAACGGCCATGAAGAAAGAAGGGGTCATCCACCAGCTATTCGTCGACGATAAACTAATCGAAGAAGACATTATATTCTGATCGAAAAACACTAATTGTTTTGCCAATTTCGAATAAAATTATTTACCAATAAAACATTGTAGAGTGGAAATGCCAAATGGAACCGAAACGGTGAATAATTTGGCTTTTCCACTCTGTATAATTGACGCGCATCTTCTTAGCCTCCCCGTCGAAGCCTATATACAAACATTACAGAGTGAAGAGCGGTATGGTATAGGAAGATCTTCGGGAGCTCGGGGCAACCTTGGATGGATTTTTTCGTTCTTCGTGCGCTTTTGCCGACCTCGCCCGACTCCGGCCGACTCCTCAAGTTCAGTGACAACGGCGCGGAGGCAGGCAACCCGGCCGCCCACCGGCCACTTTTCCTTTCTGCTCGCTGCCCGGACTCGGCCCGAGCCGACTCCAGCACCTCCAGTCTCCAGTCGACGGCGAGCTGGTCGCGGTACGGTACGGTTTCGTCGCGGTTTTTTGTCATCAAACGGGGCCCCGAAAAGGCGATGCGTCCGCCATTGTTGGACTGCGGGCGAGGTGGTTATTTGTAGGTGGTGTGTGTAGAGAGATTCGCGAAGAGGGTGCTCGACTTATTTAAATTCTACCTGTTTACATGTGATTACAAACTACTCGCGAAAATTTTTAAAGTAAGAACATTTTCTTATATACCTAATTCTTAATACAAATAAACTATTTGTTACTCTATTATATACAACTTACATGTAATTATTTTTATATATTTCAATTACAAATTTATTAATACCTCTCACTATATTCCATATGCGAATTCAGATAAGTGACCTTGCAGTAGTATATACCTACTTATTACTTAACAGAAAATTTTAAGTTTCTCGTCTAATCGATCGTTCAAATTCGACTCGATTTTATTTGTCTATAAGGTCTTTCGAACGGCAACTGTGAAATGTAATTCTTTTTATACGACTGGCAATACAATGAGCATTGTTAATTGTAAATAAATACCCGTTCTAGCATGGTAATGAGTAAATAAGTAGAAGAGTATTGGGTTACTGTCTTATGCGAGAATTGAAATCTCCCTATTAATACATCTATTGCGGCTAAATTGTTGCAATAAAAAAGCATTTGAATGACAAAAATTTTTTATCTATCCACCCACAGGGTAAATACAAGGTTTATTGTTTATTATTCGTCTATAAGTGAAAGGTAATTTCTTGTCAACCGATATAGATAGAGCTGTAATTTATATTTAGATATACGGAAACAATATTATCGACTTGAGAAATATCGATTTACTTTTCTTTTCATATCTGCACAGATATAATGTAATTATTACTTCGCTGCCTGGGGGTATATAGGCTTATGCGAGATAATAAGTTCGCTCTCTTTTAATGCATTAAAGGAAAAAGTGTGTCGTAATGGTGTTACTTAATAACGAGATATTCGGTACTTACATTATAAACGGCTCGACCGATATATCTACTTTTACATTCAGTTGAACTATTTTTTTTAATTAAAATAATTGATTTATTTTTATTATATAGCAAAGAGTAGGTAGATGTTAAATGGCGGTATGCTATACTTGGCGCTGTAGGGATATTAGAAATATATAAAAAAAGTATGTACCGTTAAAAATTTGCATTTTGTTTGATGGATACTAATTGGATTTTTTTGCGAAAAATATGAAACTCATCTTCGGGTCGTTAAAATGTTTAAAAAAGGCGTGGGAGTGATGCGAAAAATTTGGATTTTATAATTATATACATATCCAAACCGTTAGAGATGACTAATGTAATTTTCCTTAATAATATGCAGTAAATATAAACATATACAGTTTGATTAATTTTTAATATCTATCAATTCCCACGGAATTAATTACCGACCAAACAAATTAGTATCAGTCATTGCATAAACTCAATACCTTTTTTATGCAATAAAATTACTATAATTTGTCTAATGCCGCCAATTAAAACTGGAATTTGAACGATGGCACATAATGAGCCTTGCATTTTACATAATTTATGCACGAACGCCGGCTTTCTTTCAATTATAAATTTCGATTTTCCTAAAATTAGACAAAATGTTAGGTAATCTTAATCTTCGCACGACATCAACAAACACCTGGTGCAGAATCGAATCGATTCCGAGTCGTTTTCACCAAATTAAACATTCACAGCAAAAACCTATGACATTGGTAATAAAAACGCAAATATTTCTTCCGATTAGTAATGCTTATACAGTATGTTGTAATAGTTAGAAAACGTGCACGATTTGTTTGAATATGTATCAACGCTCATTGGTGATGTATAGGGAGAAATTATTTTTATATTTATGCATCATTAGCACAATATTAAAATAAATTGTCTTTTACAGATGGGCCGAAACAATTCGACATCTTCAACCATGGTGTTGTTGAACTTATCTTTAGTAAGTATCTATACGCTTTTATTATGTATATACCTCAAACGGTGTCATACACATTCGAGTTCCACTCGACTGGCCTCTGTCGAAATTCGCTCGAAGAACTTCTCACCGATTCCATTGTCTTCGAGTCCCGATGGCGGCGCGAGAGCGGAGGAAATTCAGTTTCTGCGGAAACCGGCGACATCCTCCGGTCAGGACGTTTAACTTTCCGTTTAGAAACCGACCTCTGTCGCATCGTCGCAAACGAAAACCCGGCGTGTATAGTTAAATACACACGCCGTGCGTTTATCGCCGCCGCTCCGAACGAAAGAAATTAGCGGTCAACGGCCTCCGGTTCGCTGTGGTGCCTTATAGGGCTCCGCGGAACTGCGAAGAAAATCATCCGGGGAATATGCTAAAATTATAGCGGTTCGAGCATCCGCTCCGAAGTATCAACCGTGCAACGTAAAGTACGGTAATTTTACATGACTGTGGAAGGTTCCATTTCCTAGTTGGAACAACTTTGCATGGGAAAATTCTAGTCGATCGACGACGCCGCGTATCATCGTAACGAGGCTGAAAAATTGATCTAATAAACCAGTTTTGGCCGGTTTCATTAAGAGATGTAAATGCATGATGCTTTAACTTTACATAAATAATATTTTAATAGATACAAGTTATTTCACAATCAACTTAGAGGATCCTTTAAGGCCTAAAAGTGGCGCATTTAAAGTTAATGTGCAGATTTAGAACCTCCTTTTCTACAAACCAAAGTTTACTGTACAGCCAAAAGTTACAAGCTTTCTGCCATCAGTTCTGGGAAATGAATAATTTCTAAAGTTCGAGTTCAAGCTCGTCTGATGAAGAAGAATTTATTTATATTAGAAGACCATAAGTCTTAGGAAAAGAAGAGACTTTTTTAACTTTAATGCTTTAATATGATAAATAAATGACTAAATAAGCGAGTAGTATCATGCACATCTAAAAATCCTACTTAACATAAATAGAGCATTGATAAAATTGGTGAATATATATGTTTGTTTTGTTTTTCAGTGCTTAGCCATTTCCACAGCCATGTCTGCGAACGTTCCACCGTCAACGAGTAAGTTCACTTTTAACCTTTCACTCTTCAAGATACTTTCTCTAATTGCGAACAATAAAACCTGTCGCAGGTGTTACAGTAAAGAACGAACCCGTGATCAATCAAATCCGCGCATAACGTCTCTATACGGGACGTCTTTTCCTAATGTCCCAAGTTCTAACGGTGTCGGATTATTAGAAAACGTTATGTAATACTTTTTTATGATACATCGATGATTGCGCGGAACACGCAATTGTAATTAGGCGGCGCGATAACGAACCGTGTAACTAGTTTATCGCGACTAAGGTCGCTTTAATTTTCTGACAAATAAAATAAAATCCACCGGCGGTTTACAGTTCAATAATTACGAGTTTTATTCGTAACGGTACATGGTTTATTTCGCCGGTTTTGCTTTGACCAGAAGCCTCTACAAATGGACCAAATAGCATCCTCTTTTAAAAAAAAATTATAAGTTTTTAGAGTAAAAAAGTTTACAGTAAATTGTAGAAGATACTTACTCAATGAGTTAACAATTTATTGTATTTTTATTCATCGAAATCCGAGATTATCTTTACTACCATCACGCGAAGAATAGTAAAATTGTGCAATGCGTAGAAGACATATATTGTGTGATCTCGAGGAATAATTATTTTCGAATCCAATACATCTCCTTTTTGATACACCTTTGCACAACAAAAGTGACGTCTTTTTCGTTCTTCTTGCGTGACCTTGTGTAGGTGACCACGTTCGTCTGCACTCGTGCAACTTAAAGGTAAAATGTCCTTCGAACCGCCTTTGTTTTCTCTTTAATAAATTCTCGATTCCTCTGAGTTTTGTCATCGCGAAACAGCCGCATATGGTATCTATTTGCTGAATCTAGGCTGCTAGTTTCTACGCATTTTCGTTGATTTTCGTCGGATATAATAGTTATATACTTTTACTCATTGCTATTGTTAAAAGAACGTGCAACAATGATTGGAAATATGCGCATGAAAGTGTGTTAAATTGGAAATAATCTGATGAATTAGAAGGCAACTAAATTTTGATAGCAAGCACTATTTGTTGCACAAAACCAGTTTTTGAAATGGAAATTGTTTACAAGCATTTTAAGAAACTCGTTATAAAATCTTAGTTCGTAAATCGCATTAATATAAATGCTAAAAGCGATCATAATCGAGGAAAAATGTTACAAGGTACTTTCACTAACGTTTTTTGTGCGCAAGTTCTAAGAAGATGACACATAAAAAATCGATTGCGATTATAAAATTACCTATAAAAGACCAATTATACGAACAGAAGTTCGAACTGTACATTACCTTCTCCGATTATTGGGCTATTAATTTTTGTAAAAGGTCGAGCGTGTCGGATTGATTTTTATAAAACCTCTTTCAATAAATTAATTGCATACTTCTAATACGCGTTACATCATTATTTACAATACTTCTATAAATATATGATTAGTAAACAAACAATCGTACTTCTCAAGGCGATCACCTTGCATTCAACTAAAGAGTTGTTAAAAGAATTAGGCGCTAATTAAACGTTTATTCTCTTTACCTATCTTACATGTGTTTTGAATTAGGATGAAAATATCTCGTTTTCATCACAGATTCCGTGGTTTTTAACGTGGTTTCATTCGGCAAAACTCGGCACCTACACGCTCTAATAGTCGAAGATTTTAACCTGAAAATCGCATAAATAATTACTATTACTGCATTGATATTACTTAAACGTCCATAAACGAAAGTGAAATTCGGGTCAAGATGAATATAAATATCAATGGACGCGAAAACAAAACCGCGCGCGACAAGTCGAACACCGTTTGTCGCATTACGAAACGCTCATGCCCACTTATCTTCTTTTATTCCTTACAAGAAATGCTGTAATTTTCGCATTGCAGGCGCCCCAGAAGTCGCATCGGACATCCGAGTGCAATGCAACAACGACGACATCGTCGTCAGCTTCGCCACCCCCTCGGGCCGATTCAACGGCATGATCTACCCGAGGGGGCTGTCGAAGAACAGCACCTGCATGGGCGAATGGATCCAGAAGGAATCGCCCGTCGAGTACACGCTGCCTCTCAGAGGCTGCAACACCATGAGCACCGATCTGGTAAGATTCCACGCTCTATTAAAACCAAATCCTGTTACAGGTTTTCCATTGCGCGAAACTTTGATCCGATGCATGATTCGTTCGATTCCATTTTTCTAACTGGTAGATTCTCTTGGAATTAATTAGCAGCGCTGTGCATTATGTTTGTGTTGTTTGCTCTGACACCCATTCAACGGGTTACGTCACGTCTGTGCCAAGTTTCCTTTTATGTACGTGTAACTTACGAGCGATGTGGCGAATATGCCGAGAGGCGTGGTATTTGTACGTGGGACGACTGGTTTTTCGGACTGGCATTAAAAATTCTTATCTGAAATTGAGCGGTTATCTTCATCTCGCCTTCGAAGGAACTGGGAATTAATTTCGTTTCGTTGCAAAAAAAGTATACCTAATAGGAACTAGAGATGGTTCTTGTGGAGTCTTTTACGATGTATCTGTACGGTGTATTAAAAATTCTTATCTGAAATTAAGCGGTTATCTTCGTCTCGACTTCGAAGGAACTGGGAATTAATTTCGTTTTGTTGCAAAAAAGTAAACCTAATAGAAAATAGATATGGTTGTTGTGGAGTCTTTTACGGTGTATCTGGGTTGTAGGGTGAAGCAATAAGTATCGTGAATCGTCTTAAAATCTGTATAATTTTTTAATGGCAAAACGTTTGGGTGGTCGTGACATTGGAGTTCATTCTACCGCGACGAATTTTTTACTGTTGCTTATTAAAATTAACCGTAGAATCGCGAAAATAGACACGGTCGCTACTCGAAAATTATTAACGATGCTCCGCTAAATTAGGGAGGACAGCGTGGAGGAGTCGTTTTTTTCGAACTAACGGAACAGTTAAAAAAAACTTCCTCCATTATTCCACTAAAAAATTTTAACTCGAAGCAGCATCGGTTACTTTTAATAGCGGCGTACGATTTTCAATGCCGATCATAACTCGAAACGTACAATAAATTCCCAGTCGAAAAAAAAGACGAAGGATGTTGCTCATCAACTCGTCGAATTTACCTTGAAGTAAATTACCTACTCGGATCGAAATACCAACCACATATCGTTCTATCACTACTCAAATATCGCCATTAGGTAATAAAAATAATTTCATTTCACCAGGACGACGGAGCCATCGAATATTACAACACTATAGTAGTTCAACCTCATCTGAAGCTAGTAACCAACCAAGGCAGAGGATTCCACATCAGGTGCAGATACAACACCAGAAACAACACCGTCACGAACGATTCGCTTAAAGTCGAGTACGAATATCCACTAAAACAATATCAAAAACAATTACTAAACAGCGTATTTTCCAGTTTAATGGCTGCGGATCCCATAACAGCTCTCTCCCCAATGCCCGGCTGCAGCATGAGGATATTCTCCGGGGACGTTTCCCGCAAAGAAGTGGCGGAAAACGTGAAAATCGGCGACCCGCTCACCCTCGTGGTGACCTTAGACAAGCAAGACACCTACGGCATCAAGGTGACCGATTGCTTGGTGAGAGACGGCTTGGGCTGGGGCGAGCAGAAGCTGATCAACGACGACGGCTGTCCCACCGACTCCGAGATCATGGGGATGTTCCAGTATTCCGACGACCAGGCGAAGGCTTCGGTGCAGTTCCAAGCGCACAAATTCCCTTACACCGCTTCGGTTTACTATCAGTGCAACGTTAAGCTCTGCTTGAAGGCGGACGGCAGCTGCGATGTGGTAAATTTTCATCGACACTACAGTTGATTGTTGTGTTATTAAATTTATTTGTAGACGCCGGTTTGTTGGGGTAATCGAGTGCGTAGGCAAGCAAACTCGGGGGATTCCTCCGAAGGTACGCCGGCTACAATTGAAGTGTTCAGCGGTCTCTACGTGAACGAAGCCAATGATTTAGCCAAGGCGGAAGAAGTTGACAATTCCGTTTTTAGTGAAAAGGTACAATTAATCTAAATACTCCAAACAAAGCAAACTGAATTTATTGTGTTTCAGACTTCGGACAGCATCTGCATATCCCAGAAGAGCTTCGCGATAGGAATATGCATAGCGGGGCTTATCCTGATGCTGTGCGTGGTGGCGGCCATTTTGTGGCTGTTGGCTAAGAGGAGGAAGAAGACCACGTCGCATTCCAACAGCTCTATTTACAGCGGTCCTTATACTAACACTGCTTACAGCCATACTAGTTAAAGTTAAAGTCATATCGAAACTTAGAAGCTGGTTAGAGTTCCGGCCCATTTTGTTATAAAGACATTTTAGACTGCCATTGTAATAGGGTTTACAAAGACATAGCTCAAGGTGCCATACACTTGGCTAATGCTGCTCACTTAGTTTTCGATTTTTTTTTATTTAATTATTATAATCAGTTTTAAAGACTTTTCGATGTAGGGTAGTATCGCTCTGCTCTGGGAGAATTGTACCTGCTGGTATTTTAGAAGCAATTCGGAATACCGGTTGGTACATAATAATAATTACGCTTTGTGAGGTTTAGCTACATTTGTGATATATTTCAAAGAAAAACGATTTCGATTTCGATAAAACAAAATGTTTTACTGTTAACTATTTTACTTCTTATAATAACTCTACAGGGTAAACAGGTGGTGGACGATATTTATAATTCTTTTAAAAAAGATAATGGAGTTTCGAGTATTCAAAATAATACGAACTTCTGTTGATGTACTCGCAAAATAAATCGGTAGTGCGCTCACTACTTATTTATTTTACGTTTGCGAATCTTTTCCTAAAACTTGGCCAAAAGTTTCAGTGAAAATTTTCGATCTACTTACTTAGTTTTAAGTTTTTTTTTCTTTTTAATTTAACTAAAACGTTGATTTTTTCCACGGTTTTGAATCACAATTTCATTGTTGTGATGTAAATACTTTGCAATGAGAATCTGGTTCTCGACCGTTCCGGGATATTTCATATCGATCAAAAAAATGTAATTCTAGTTAAATACGTTTAACATTTTAATAAAAACGTTTTAAAATAAACTGTATTTTTATTTCCTCACAATTGCTTGAAGATGATTAGTACGTTTTGTAACTTTACACTTAATGATTAATTGCTCTCTACAAATAAATAACATCTGTATTATTTCTTAAAATATTCGTTCTCAATTCTCTTAACTAGATCTATCAAAGACGGATAATTCCTAACAATATTAGCCAAATCGCTTCTTGGAAGAGGTGTCGTTAAAATGGTGAAAAGATGCCCAAACACTAAAGCATCCAATTCAGTTGGCCTAAAACATTCCATTAATTAAAATTAAATATTAAAATAATCAATAATTAACTTACCCATGGTCGAAAAAGAATTTTTGATCATTCAAACGCGCTTGGAGCGATTCACAGCACGTTTCGACCTCAGAGTAAACATCCTCAAGTTTCTTATCATACCAACCTAAGGTTTTCAATTTTTTGATAACCTGGCTGCGTTTGTTCCAATTTTGGATGTAATTCAAAGGCCACGGGTAAACCGAACCATTCCTACCGCTGGTTACTTCGTTATACGTTTCGCTATCTACCCAGCAGATATACAACTGAAATTCGCATATTAATCAACCATTTTCAGTGGTTCAAATGTATTACCTCGGCCATTTCTAATACACTGTGGATCAAAGACATGTAAGCTCTTAAATTAGATTTTTCGTCGTTATCCAGGGGTTGGGTTAAGGTAATATCTTTCCCGTTAACGAATTGAACGATTCCTTCCAATTCTGCTATTACGAACCGCCCTGCCTTTATGAAAGGTACTTTCAGTGTGGGGGACATGGCTTCTGCGTTAGGCCTCGGTTCCACCGCGTAGGGCAACTGGCACATTTTTAAAAAGGCTTGAGTCGCCAGGCAATTCGCGTTATCCGGTAGAAGGATTTGCTCCGCTTCGTAGGGTTGGAATAGTTTTACATCGCTGGGCCAAGGTTCCGGAGCTACAACAAAATGAGTATTTAGAGTATAAAATGAAAGTTAATGGTTTCTTACCGCCGAGTTCTATGCTAATTTTCTCTATAAGAGTCATTTTATTTCAAGATAAATAGGGCCTAAATAATAGAATTTAAAAATAAGTATATTTTATAACCTAGAAATATGACAACTGACAGAATATACTGTACTTTATATGATAACAGTTATTCTTTAATATATAAAAAAGAAGTTTTGACATAACGAAGTTAGTCACTTCTCTTCTTTCTACTACTTCACCTGTCAAAATACTGTCTTTCACAAATACAAAATGTCCAAGAGAGGTATGTTTTTCGAATAATCTGTGAAAATGTAAGGCATCTTAGTTAATTTCGACTCAAATTCGTAATATTTGTAATAATCAACCATTTTCTCAGTTATTTCATAGTTTATTTTGTTAATATTTCGAATATTGTGTCTTAATTCGGAGGCCTTACTATTTGAAGGTTATGTTTAATGCACAATTTGAAAATCTAATAAACTTTTTCTAGGACGTGGAGGTTCCGCGGGAGCCAAGTTCAGGATTTCCCTTGCCCTGCCTGTAGGGGCTGTCATTAACTGTGCAGATAATACAGGTAAGTCGATGTTTCTTTTAAATATACAAACGCACAAGTTACATACATTACAACAATTATTAATCGATTCTTCGTCTTTTAGGTGCAAAGAATTTATATGTCATCGCTGTGCAAGGTATCGGCGGGCGTCTTAACCGTCTGCCAGCGGCCGGTTCCGGAGACATGATCGTAGCCACGGTAAAGAAAGGTAAACCGGAGCTCAGGAAAAAGGTCATGCCTGCGGTGGTCATCAGGCAAAGGAAACCGTTCCGTAGGAAGGACGGCGTGTTCATTTATTTCGAAGACAATGCGGGCGTTATTGTAAACAATAAGGGTGAAATGAAGGGATCCGCCATTACCGGACCCGTTGCTAAAGAGTGTGCAGATTTGTGGCCCAGGATTGCGTCGAACGCCAGCAGCATTGCTTGAGAATATGTTTATTAATAAAAAATAAAGTTAAGAATGTTCTTAATATTGCGTTTTATTTTTGCGACGGTAATTTAAAATAAGAATTGTATAAAAAAATTCTTTAATAAGGGTAATATGATACAATTAGAAATGCTACCTTTGGTCACTTTTCACCTTTTTCTCAGGACTTTTGGATTCGTTTTCATTATCGTCGAATATTGATTTAATTTCTACTAGTCGAGAGGGTTTCGTACGCGTAGATAATTTCTGGAACATATTGACTACTTTGGGCCCCTGCATAATCGATAAGAGTCCCCAATTTGCCGTTTTGGGCTCTTTAGATTCCAAAATCCACGCGGCGTTTTTCAATTCATTCTTGAATCTAAGGACTTCTTCGAAACTAACGTTTTTACTGACGTTCAGGCCCCTTTCTAAGGGGTTTATTATGTACATAGCGCTGTGTTCGGGCTTCGCTATCGCCACCGTATCGTTCAAACAAATAGCTTTGTTATCGAAATCGAACTGGGAATAATACACGAAGAATTCCATCAGCAGTCGCTCTAAAGAATCGGTATTTTTGGTTTTCTGTTTATACTTGGTGATGTCTCGTAAAAACGAAACGTCCGTGCCGTCTTCCAGTGCAAATTTATCGCTTTTACCTAAAATATAGAATTAAAATAAATGTTAATACAACACACAATGGTGTTAAAATACCTGCTTGTTCTTCTAATTTATTTAGTGTAGGTATTACGGGCTTCCCGCTCGGAGGATTCTGAAGGAAGGCGAGTACTAGCAGAGTTAAAGAAAAATTCGTTATCCACCTTCCGGGGGCTGAATTTGTTATACCGACGGTTTTCGCCCAATTCCTTATGGTGAAAACGAGGGGTCTAACTCTATCGTCTAATTCCCCCATTATGTAGAGGAAATCGGACATGTGAACACCAGACCTGCAAATATCAAAAAACATCAATAAACCTGCATTTTTTTATAGCAATTAACTCACATATTTGACATGGAAACGTCGCATTCAACATCGGTTAGCTGCTGATGGTATTTGATAATAGGCACCCTGGCTTGTAAAATTCTACGAACGTGCCCGCAACCGGGTAAAAATAAATGAATTAAATCTCCAATAACCTCCATATGCCTCTGTGTTGTAGACCGTTCCGAACTGTTTAAGGGCTTGCAATGAAAAACTAACCGACCGTTATCGTGCCTCTGGAAAATATTCATAAATCGAAAGAATCTGGTGGCGGATTCGCAGGAAATTCTTACCTTATCGTTGCTTAATTTTAGAAATAAATCTAAATCACAGCCCGTTTTGCCGTAACCGTTTACGCTGGAGCCGAAGGGGTATGCAGTAGCGTGCGGAAACATCCCCGTGATGGCATTTTCGATTTGCAAGGCAGTTAAGAATCTCAAGCGAACACCTACATCGTTCAATCTGGTCAATTCGTGGAGTTTTCTTATTTGTTCTGAAACCTACCGATGGATTAATTTACGCGGAATAACTCGTGAAAAATAAACTTACGTTTTCGGAGTTACCGAGGGCTACTTTAATTTCCTCTTCTAATTGAATATCGGTGCCGAATTCAACGGAGAGATTAGCGTTTTTGTTGTCTTTTAGCTTTAATTTATTGTTAGCGGCTTTGAACCACATGAAGTTTGACTGCGTGGGCATTCCTGAACCGCCTTCGGAATAATTGCTGGAGTTCATTATCGATGAAACGATCGATTCGTTTTCGAACTCTACGATTATGAAATGCTGTAATACGCGAATTTAATTAATTACTTGTGAACATCAAGAATTATTGTTTATATTTACTGAAGGATCTATTCCAACAGAATAGTGGAACATAGATTTAATAGCCCCGAATGTGCTGCAATAAGACCATAGTTCTTTGTACGATTTCGCTGATTGTACTTGCACGATTATGCTCCTTCTAGCTTCAGTACGTCTGATGTCGATTCTTTGAAGAAACGGTATGAAATTTTCCGCTGTTTTAGTGCTAATTTTGTTTAAATTTTCTAGAATGAAAAATGTTTAAAATTGCAAATATTACTCGAATAAACTAACCATTTGTTGAATAATGACATGCCGATTTGTATTTTGAAAATTTTCTTATTTGCGGAATGAATAATTTCCTCCTTAAAGCATTATTTCCTAAAGATTTCAGTTTAAAAGGAAATAAATACATAGACATTTTAAATGATGTGATAACCTAAAACATTTTCATACTAGTGACCGCCATGAAGTTGGTATTTTTCTAATATGTCATTTCATCTTCTTTTTTAAATTTCAATACTCTTAAGAAAAAAGAAGACTAATCTAACCATATTTACTATTTACTGTTTTGATTTTGATTAAAAAACGAAATTCTAAACAAACAATGCAAAGAAAGTCCGTGTCGCCATCTAAATTTCGACCGCTACAAAGTAATAACTAGCAATTAATAAACTAAATATCTAATTACAATTTTTTGCAGTTTCTCAAAGCCCCGTGGCGACGTCGCCTGGTAAAAATTTAACGGGACCTGCTCGAGTAGCTAGAGACATAACAGCAGATTTGTTCAATACGGTTCAAGTTTGGAACGATAATCACATTAAGGGGGCTCAAATAGTAAGAGATATAGCTCTGCTGAAGGGGGATAATTTGGATGAGTATTCCAAAGGACTCGAAGACTGCACGAACAACTTACATGATTTAGTGCAGAAACTCAATTCCTGCGTAGAATTATTCAGTAAATACCGAAATCAGATAGCAGCTTTAAAGAAAGTTGAAAGAAGAAACGATCCATTATTTATATCTTTGAGTATTTCTGATATTGAACGTTTAATTATTGTCATCGTTGAAGGTTATTTAGAAGAGTTTAAGGTAAATATTCAATGTAGTTTGGTCTATTATTATAATATTTATTTGTAGGTGAAACAACTTGTACTTGAAAGCATTGCACACGCCAGTAATAAGGACGAACTTATATTTTTTGCTTCGTGTTGGATTCATCAACCTCATATAACTAATCAAGTGACACTAAAACTGGAAACTTTATTAATAGAAACTGGTCATCGAAAAATTAGCTAATCCATTCGATAGAATAGTTTTGAAAACTAAAGTTGAGTGAATGATACATCCATTAAAGGCCACATGTCGGTTAACTAAACTGTCATTTGTCCAAAAAGAAGAAAAATAGTGGTTATGCGGTATTGTTGTGTTAGAGAATAAACATTTATTTTAATGAAAAGTTCAACTTGTAAGACAATAAATAAGTAATAATGAAACTAGTAAGTTAATTTTGTTTTTATCCCACTTCGGCAATATTTCAATTACCTGTTATTATTTGCAGTATTGTTTGAGTAACGATCCTAATAAACCATGTCACATATTAACCTTTCGAGAAGTAACCATGATGTTGGATTGCGGTCTTTCCATGCAATCATTACTGAACTTTCTGCCCTTATCGTTTGTACCTTCAAACAAGTTGTTCAATCTACCTAATTGGATGCCCAGTGATACCATCGATCCAGATTTAGAAGGAGCAAGTACACTAAAATATTTATATTTCGAATTCCATTAATTTTATTATAACTGTAGGAGTTGAAGGAAAATGGCGATAAAGTGTTTGTGGATTCCCCACCGGAATTTTGCCCACCACTAGACAAATTAATAGACTTCTCGCAGGTAGATGTGATATTGATTTCGAATTATTTGTGTATGATGGCTCTACCGTTTGTAACCGAAGGTACTGGCTTTAAAGGAAGAGTGTATGCTACAGAACCAACACTACAATTTGGAAGGTACACCCACAATATTCCATTTTATAATTCAAATTTAACATAATTAATATTATAGGCTGCTGCTGGAAGAAATAGTAATTTACATCGAGCATTGCCCCAAATCGGGTTTCGCGACCCAATGGAAAAATTTCGTCCACAAATGTCCATATCCCTTGAACGAATCCTTCAAACCGAAATCCTGGAAGCAAATATACAACATGAAGAACGTAAACGATAGCCTATCGAGGATTCAAATGGTGGGGTACAATGAAAAAGTTGTAAGTAACCCAGTTAATCTAACTCGGAGTATTCTGACGAGTAATTTCACTTGCAGGATGTTTACGGGGCTCTTCAAGTAATTCCAGCCAGTTCAGGATTGTGTTTGGGTTCCGCGAATTGGGTTATAAGCACGGAACACGAGAAAATCGTGTATTTGAGCGGTTCTAGTACTTTGACCACTCATCCCAGGCCAATGGACCATCATGCTTTAAAAAACGCCGATGTATTAATTATGACTGATCTTACTCAAACGCCTATAAGCAATCCAGATTCGATGCTGGGGGTGTTGTGTGTAGTTGTAGGTAATATCTTTTATATTTAATTATTTCGTAAAACTAACTAAAGGTGTTGATTTTAGGATTGACATTAAGAGGGGGAGGTAACGTGCTCATTCCTTGTTATCCCACTGGAGTCGTGTACGATTTGTTTGAATGCCTTTCTGGTAAAATGCAGGAACTCGGAGTATCGAATTGCCCGATGTTTTTCATATCCCCTGTAGCCGACATGTCTCTGGCTTATTCCAATATATTAGCCGAGTGGTTGTCGTCTGTGAAACAGAATAAGGTTTATGTACCGGACGAGCCCTTTCCGCATGCTTTGCTCGTAAAAAACAACAAACTCAAACACTTCAAGCACATATTTTCGGACGGTTTTAGTACCGATTTTCAAGAGGTTTGTGATTGTTTTAAACCTAATTAAGTGTACTTATCGATCAGTTTTAGCCTTGCGTGGTATTTTGCGGACATCCGAGTTTGAGATTCGGCGATGTTGTACAATTCATCGAGCTTTGGGGCAACAATCCGAGGAATTGCATCGTCTTTACCGGTATATAACAACCGTTTTTCGTCAATATTTATTTGTAATTACCCCGTTTTAGAGCCCGATTACGATTACATCGAAGCGCTGGCTCCCTACCAGCCTCTGCAGATCAAAGTAGCCCATTGCGCCATCGACACCTCGTTGAATTTCACTCAAGCCAACAAGCTGATCAAAGATTTGAAGCCCAAGACGCTCGTCGTGCCCGAATGCTACACCCAACCGCCCGTTTCGGCGCCCAATTTAACCGAATTAGTCATCGGAAATCACACGGACAGCTCCGTCATTCCTTACAAATGGGGCGACGTGCTGAATTTGCCTTTGAAAAGGAAACAGGGCCAGGCGTTCATAGACACCGCGATCGCGCAGAAAATCGTGCCTGTCGAGGTGAAGCCGGGTATAAGTTTGTCTACCGTCACGGGGGCGCTTAATGTGAAAGATAATGTTCATAATGTACAGGTAGTTAAATGTTTGCTTAGATTGCTGGGTAATGGTTGTATAAATTGTGGTTATCTGTAGGAAACTCGCGGGGAATTCGTACCGAATCAGCACGTTAAATACGAGTGGGGCTCGTTGAATATAACGGAATTTCTTCAGAAGCTCTCGCTGGAGGGTGTTACTGATGCCAAGGTTGAATCGCTCGGTGGGAATGTTATTGTTATACATTTGGTGAGAATTGGTTTATTATGTTTTAGTAAATTCCGTAATACGAGTGTTTTATTTTAGCAAGATGAAGATGCTCTGATTCAACTAGAAGATAACAGTACTCATGTAGTGTGTAATGCAGATGAAAACCTTAGGACTAAGTTACGGAATATTGTAATGCAATGTTTAAAAAAGTTTTAATAAAGTAAATTTTTCAATTTTTATTCGTTTTTATGTACTGAAAAAATAAAAAAAGTAATTCCGGTACCGGGAATCGAACCCGAGCCTCCTGGGTGAAAGCCAGGTATCCTAGCCACTAGACCATACCGGATTATACATGATGTTTTCAAAGTCGACACTTAAGCTGTTTAACATTTTAAGAAGTGTATTTAGTGTTGCATAACTCGTTTTGAGATAACACTGAAACTCGAAAAACAAATCCTTTTTACCTCGAAATTCGAATAATTTTGCCTAAAAGTGCGTTTAATTGCAAATTATACCAATTAAAATTCGCCCCAAACGACTCTTTGAACATTTCCCTCCCCAAAACATCCCTATTTTTTCGTTCAAAAAACCTCCCCGCGAACAATTCGTTACAATTCAAAACCTATTTATAATTACGAGAAAGGCCCTCTCGAACTGGAAACAAATTATAGATTGAACTCGAAGCGCGACGAGGACGCGACATCGTCGAAACCGTCGCGCCGAGCGAGAGCGAAGCGCAAAAATAAATTCGAGCCAACAGAGAGCCAGACATGGAAGGAACAAGATGGATTGTTACATCCCTAGATGGTCTCCATGGTTACGCTCCAGGACTGTGACGTCACTGCGTGAATCCTGCCAGAAGGTGCAACGCAGGAGCGCCGGCACAGGAGAGAGCCCCCATGAAATATTTAGCGAATATTAAGAGGCATATATCGCGGTGGTAAATGGAAATTCGATTAGAATTTGCAGGAAATTGTATGTAATTTTACTGTTTTTGAAGCGGAAGGAGATAGTGATGGTTAAATGTTGATTCCTTTAGGCTCTAGAAGATTCTTTCGAAGTTTTAACCTATTTTCTTTTGAATGGGAACTGGAAAGTCAATAAAAATTCTTACCCATTTTCCCATTTACTTTAATTGGATATTTATCGAGGACATCTCTTCTAGATTTGTTGAAGTGCGCTACTTATTTCAAACGATGTTCATTCTCCTGGCCTGGATGTCGAGTGTCCTGAGTCCTTAGTCCTGAGTCCTTTAGAAATCGATGGAATTAGGGACAGCACGCCCATGGCAGATAAGCCGTGAACACGGCGCGGATTTGTGAAATGGAAATTAGTTACACAAGTGAATATTTCGGATGTGTCGCAGCTTACAAGACGATAAAAATCTTTCCTTCCATCATAAACACCAGCCGAGCTTGTTTTCCTTACGTTTGCGGATAAGTTGTTTTACATGCGGAAAATTCTAACGATTTACAGTCGATAAATTCGCCCGAGTTCAACCGGTAAAGCTATTCTATTTATCTCTACAGGTAGATAGATAGCTTTCTCTCCAGACTATTTATTCAGCTAATTACAGCCGGACGATCCTCTCTAATTTCGCCGCCTAAAAGGGTTTTAATGCGGCTCGCTCGAAGCGGAAACCGATCTCAAACAATCCATTATGCCTATTGCCAAATCGCATTTCCCTCTATATTTCAATCAATCGCCATGGAAATATGCCCTGAACGTACAGCCGAATCGCGCCCGCTGCATCCCTCCTCGAGCCCCGGGCCCGCTTTAAAAAGTCCAATTTCAAATTAAAACGCGCATAAACAGCAATTTCAATTCGGGGCCCTTTGATCAGAACCGCGGAAACGGAACATACCGACTGCACTCCTAACCAACCCAGCAACGTTTGATCTCCACCACCAAAATAATGCATTCCCTAGTCCATATGCAATAGCTGAAGACATCTCAAAAGTTGTAATCACTAGTACCCTATAGCTCTAGAGCTCCCCTTATACATATGTCTACCCAGCTTCCCTAAGCAGAGGGCGATGTCCAGTTTTGTGTACAGTTGTCATTTTCCTGTAATGATGTATGGACGTGCTCGAACGGGGCTGGATCGATTAAACTCCCCGTCTAGACTCCGGATGTTCGAATGGATCGGGCCCCGCGAATTTCGGGTGCGTTTTTCCGCGAAGACGGGCGTTGCGAAATTCGATTTGGAGCCTCGCGAAAGGCGAAAAAAAAACCGGGAAATTCGAAGCGCTATATTCTCGGGCGAGGAGATGAGAAATTTCTCATCGTCAATTACACAGTCGCTGCGCCGCGTGATCGCGGAAGAAAAAGCTCGCTTCAATTTAATGCTCTCATATTGTTTCGGGTTTTTGTCGTGAGCGTAAGGAGCGAGGTTGGCGTGACTGAGAGAGGGTGGTTTGTGTGGAATGATGGAGTATGGGGGAGCGTTGGAAATATGTACCTATTAGTTTCCTCTCGCGCTCTGCAGGTTTCTATCGGGCGCATTCGGAGGACCGGGGAAATTATTTTTAGATTTAGCTGGTATTGCGTTTACTACAGGAGAGTCCTCTACAGGTTGCGAAACGCTCCAGCGAATGTTCGAAGCTCTTCGGTTGGAAATTAGCTTATTCTACCAGGTCATCCTATTTACAGAAAGAACCTTATTTGCGGATCAACCGCGTTGCATTATTTACGCCCGGTGTCCCTTTTACTAGCCACACGGAGCACTAACTATCGCAGATCCAGACGCACCAGCGTTGCCACCCCTTCAACATTTCTTAAAAACAAATCCACAATTTAACCAACATAAACGAATCGAGTGGACAACAGACTCGTTTAACAGTCCAATCTGCACCATCAGAATCGATCAATTTGGGCCGTTTTTCGCGCCCCTTCGAGCCCCCTCCGATTTTCCGAATTTTCCTCGCGATGCATTTCCGCGGCGGCAACGCCGCGTTGTCTCGGTAACCTTGATCGGTGCTCCGGGCAGGAATAAAATCCGGTTTGGTCGTCCTGGCAACCCATTCCAGTTTCCACTCTCCAATCTCTACGGGCTCTCGCGCGCAGGGCCGGCTCCGGGGCGCTCCCGTTATTGACCTACAAAAAAAATACTCTCCGAGGACCCTTATCGATTCCGCAGGATGGTGAAGGTGGGTGTAGTTGGTTCGAGTTGGGTAATAATTTAGATGAGTTTCTTGTTAGTATTATGTAATTGTTTCGTTGGATTTTATTATGGATGAGTGAATGGTTGTGGTCCGGTTCTGGACGGTGACCGGGCACATTGCAAACTCTCGTTTCCGAGCATCAAATTCCAGTTTTTTTCTCCATTTAAAGCGAGGCAATGGAAAGCAAGAGCGTTCGATCATGGGAAAGCAACGTTTCGAGTTCGATATATTAAAAGCGCCGTTCTCGTGGGCCCGTTTTCCCGTCGAAGTCGAATTACGGGGTAACTTTGCGCCGAGAAAAATGGGGATGCGAGCGAAATTTCATTTGCGTTTGGACAATCCGAGGGAAAACTCGGGTCGGATGGCGAAAAAAATAAGGTCAATCAATCCGAACGTCGGAGCGCGGAGATTCCCTTTTGTCTCCGAAGGGGCGTTAAGGGGTTGATTTATATTTGAAATTCGAGAATTGAATGGGGAAGGACTCGCAGACGCGAATGTTTCGCCGATATAGGTGCTTTTCGAATCGGTTTAGCGTCGAATTTCCCGATTTTATATTCTATTTTTCACGTCTAAACGGCTATTTTTCTTTCGCCCATGACGAGGGAAAAAATTGTTTGTCTTTTATAAACTACGGGTATTCTATACTTCTTGAAAAAGTAGCTTCATTTGTCATTTGTCAAAACATTTAAAATGTCATATACTTGACAGTTGTTACAAATGCTTGTCATTGTTAGTACCTCTAAAATTTACACCAACTTTTGATTGGTGAAAAAAAGTATTAATGATATTGAATTATTGGTTGTAAATTTTAGGCAAACTCGTTTAAGAGAGATTTACGGTTTCTGTGCAATATTTTTGAAAATTTATGCTGTTTTCGGGCGGAATTCATGGTGTTTGCGCCGGGGATGACGGTGCATAAACTTTCATACGTGAATTATTATCGAAGGGTGGAATTTTTGTAAAGCGAATTTGATTTGTTGTTTGACGAATGGCTCTAATTTAATCCAGACGCGGTTTCCACTCGTTTTGTTTGTTTTTCTCTATTTACATCGCCGGGATACATGTAAATGAGATGCGGGTCCAGCACGCCCGAATATGCGCGCTAACGTTAAATGCGACGTTCGAATAAAAATCGTGTTTTCGTCGATTTTAGGGTAAGTAATGATTGATGTGGCAGTCAACGTGTTAATATTATTTAATGAGTAAATTTTGTTTCACGACTTATACAATATTATTGTAAATTTTCTCACAAGTCCTCGGTAGTATAGTGGTCAGTATCCCCGCCTGTCACGCGGGAGACCGGGGTTCGATTCCCCGCCGTGGAGAACTTTTTTTTTCATTTTTTACCCTACATTACCCCTTTTTACCACCTGCTCCCTCCTGCTACCCTTACTTACTCTCTTCTTCCCTCTTATGCCTACCAAATTTCAACGAAATATCAAAAGCAGTCTCAAAGAACTTTGGAAAAAATTGTTTTGGTTTCAATTTTTTTACGCGAAAATGGTGCGTTATACGTAAGTAAATCTTCGGACCGAATTTGCTCTCAAATAAATGAGGATTTGAAAAATAATTTTGGTTATTAGAAAAAGCAGTGACGTACCATTTTTTTTTTTTACAGATTCAATTCAAACCCCGTAGAAACTTCACTGGTAAAAATTAAAAAAAAATTGTCTTAAAAAATGCTCCCTAATAATTAAAAAGTGTGTACAAAATTTCATATCTGGAGTAATAACAAAATTATGACAGAAAAGTATTTTTTTTTTTTTTAATTGTAAAACCCTGTAACTCGAAAACTAAAAGGTTTAGGACATATATTGATATAAACTTTTCTTCTTATAATCACCCAAACTTTCACATCCTGAAGTATCGGCACTTAATTAATTACCACCCTGTATGTCAAACAAATTTTTAATTTTTTTTCAAAATGTTTAGAGGTTAAAAATATTTTTGATCAAAAAATCTAAACGTTTTGAAGCAAGTCCTCGGTAGTATAGTGGTCAGTATCCCCGCCTGTCACGCGGGAGACCGGGGTTCGATTCCCCGCCGTGGAGATATTTTTTTTTTTTCAAATTTTTTTTTACATCTCCCACCGACATTCATTCATCCACCTTATTAGCTTCCCCAGGAAATCGCAGCCCGTCCCGCCACACCGTCTAATCCCGCTCGCCATCGTACCCCGCCAAATCCCGCTTCTGAATCCCAACATCCAGCGCTCTCCTCTCGCTTCCTCCCGATAGGCAAATATTTTAATTTCCTGGTTCCATCCGTGCCTTCCGAACCGTATATCGATCGACGGGATCCGACTACCGCCGAATCGGCGGTCCTTCTTTTCGCCCTCTTCAGATAACGCGTCCCGGGAGAGGAGCGAGGTTGCCAAAACGGAAGCACCGGCTCGATTATTAATAAGGGAATTATCGAAAACGGACGCGAGAAATGGGACAGATAGCGCTAACACCGGAGCAATTCCAATGGGGGTTTATGGGGGATGCTGGGGAACACTGGGCTATCAATAAAGAGAATTGTATAAGGACCGGTTATTAGGTCTTTGTGATCATTCTGTATCCACTATTTTCTACAAGAATATTTTACATTCTTCTTCTCCAACTCTGTGACTTTAAATTTTCTCTCTACTTTTTTTCATTAGCTTACAACTCCTCAGTTCTATACCCCTATTTACTCGGGTATCGAATTTTTTGTATTCCTAATTTCGCAGCATTTCAACCAATTGAAAAGCGATAACCACCTGCCAGGTGCGAGCCCGAAATTTTCTCGCGGAATTTTCAAATTCCCGCCGCCGAGGAAAGGGGTGCGCGTGCGCTCTGGGGAAAATCGATGGGCGAGCGTAGCGGCTTCGAATCCACCCCGCCGCGTATCTATAGTATCAGTTTCCCGGAGTCGCAACAAAGAAAACCTACCTGATTTTCCATAACACACGGCAGGATAAGTGCGTGAAAAAAGAAACGGCCGCGATGCCGGCTTCGCATCGCCCCCGCGGCGTTGAGGTTATGTCGCAGACATCAGGGGTGAGTAATTGATTTATTTGGGTTCGTTTGGAATTTGAAAATTGTACCCGACTAATTAATCCGCTCGTTAAGGTTTGGAGGTTTGTTGCAGGAGAAATTTGTTTGTTAATGTGAGGATGATTCATTTTTTGGTATTTAGGGGGTTGGGGGTGTTGATTGATGGGTGCATGAAATGTATATTCAATAGTTTTGTATTTAATAGTTTCGTGATGGATTTATTGATAAAATTATATCATAAGTTTTTCCAAAAATTGAATATTTAAACATATTTATAATAGTAGAAGATGTAGAGATTTAATCGAAATTATTTTCATTGTAGGGTAGAATAATTGTAATATTTTTGTATTGTGGTGCACAGTAAAATCATATACAAAGATCAACTTGTGTTTTTTGATAAAAAATATTTGTGAAAAACCGTTATAAATAATACAAATCCAAAAAGTAACCAACTTTATCATTGCAAACAAAAAAAATCGAATAATCAAGATAAAATTAACAACCCCCTTTCACCCCGGCAATACACATTAAAAATCATACACAACCGATTTACAGGGCGCATAACGATCGCAATTAACCAGTTACATGTACGTTAAAAATCCCTGAATTTACCCTCCCGAAAAATACGCGAACTCCAAAAAAAAAAAAAGGAAAAAAAAATCCCCATAACATATCTGGTAAAACAAAATGCAGTGACGAATGGCGTGGTCCGTCGACTCCGGCCCGTAGTGGGGGTTGGAATCGGGTGTACTCCAGGGTGAGCAGGGGTGGAGGGGTCCGAAAATCGTGCGCAAGGGGTGGCAACGGGCGTCGTAAACGTACCGTCGCGACGTTCACATAGTGAGCAGACAGTGTGGCGTCTACAAGTCTGGCACTACCATTTTGGTAAGTTTTACTGCATATTAGTGTTATATAGTGTGTTTTTGCAACTTGTGCCGGGTTACACCCACCTTTTTTTTTTTAGTCGCGGTGGTTGAGATTTTATTGGGATTGTGTGCGAACGATTTCGACGTGGGATAGATTTTTTTTTTCGAATTTCACTTTTCATTAATTTACACGATTTTCGGTGATATCTACTATAAGTGGTTGAATTCGAGTATTTTTAGGTAATTATAAATATCTGTTTATTTTCCAGTTGTTTCCTGATTTTTAGTAAAATAATTTTTAGATAGAAATAACTTATTTTGCACTTATCACTTTCATTATCAATATTTCATTAATAATTCATTTCAAAAGTTACCTAGCACTTTGGTAATTTAAAATTATTTCCCCATTGAGTATTTTATTATTACTACCCAATAGTTAAAAAATTTAATCACGCAGAATTATTTAGTTATACATTGATTAGCAGTTAAGTAGAAAATCAAAATGTTAGGGTCAAGGTTCAAATCGTTAAATACCAACAAAGTTATTAATTATTAGAAAAGTAGCGTAATCACGAAATTTTAAAGAGAAGAAAATTCGAAGCTAACTAAAATATCTTCAATTTAACACGATTAATACTTAAACTCGACTATATTCACATAGTTTTCCTTCACCAAATAGCAAAAAATACTCTTTCCCTAAATAATAGAGTCTTTAATTGTGTCTAATCCTCTATTACTAGTTTGATGATTTTGAAATTCTCCTGTTAAATATTATCCCAATAGAGTCTATTAATTCCCAAATGCTATTACGCACTTTTATCTGTAAGTATCGCAATACTTTCGTAATCGCATAAATAGCGATATTATTAATGATAGTAGTTATCTAAATAACAATTTATATTGTAAAATAATAAAATTAGGATACAGTATCTAAACATTAACAGATATTCGTGACTGATTAGATACGTTTATACAACCGTTTATATACCCCAACAGAATCGATACAACAAAAACTATTCGCATTGTTTCTAACATTCACACTCACCGAATTAACCAGCCCGCGCGTCCTCCAGACACCGCCCCCATCGACCCGCTCTCTCTGGCGATAACAATTAACGAAATTAACCAAAAACCCCCGACAATAACACCAACCTTCCGCCGTTATTGTGGCGATAAATTCGAAATCGTCCGGCATCGCCGCCTCCGCCGCCGCCGCCGCCGCCATCAGCTGTTCACCGTCACGTGACCGTAGCGTGTTCGCCGGTATGACGTCATCTAGCGCGTCGAGACGTCGGTATATGTTGTACGGACGGGCACCCGTCGCGCTAAAACGGGGATGATGGTAATACGCGATTAGTGATCCACACTTGATCGATATGTTTACGATGGCGGCGAGGAAAGTACTTTTTGTATCGTCCATTTTGGTTTTTTGTTGTACCTGGAGACTGTCTGTGTGCTTTGTTTTCGTTAGATTCGATTCGAAAGCTGCTGGAGCTTTCGTTGCCTGGTTCTGAATTGTCCTGGATAAGGATGAGGAATTTGCGACTATTGGGACATTCTGTAACATTTATTTATCTACTTTAGGTAACAATCTTTTGAATCCCTGAAATGTCCGGGAGAAGTATTGGACTATAAATTTGCACCTGTTCGAATATCTGTAACATTTTCTAAGTCCTGAAAGCTCCGAAACTTTTATTATCTCAAATTGTTCATCTCAATTATCTTATTTCTGAAAGCTCCAACAACATTTTGCTTCCCTGAAATATCCTGGAAGAGGATTGGATCAAGAAAAAGCTTTACCTCAATCTATTATTTCAAATTGTTCATCTCAAATATCCTAATCTTGAAAGCTCCAACAACATTTTACAACCCTGAAATATCCTGGAAAAAGATTGGATCAAGAATTTGCATCTATTCGAACATTCTGTAACATTTTCTAAGTTCTTAAAGCTCCAAAGTTTTTACTATCTCAATTTGTTCATCTCAAATATCTTAATCCTGAAAGCTCCAACAACATTTTGAACCCCTGAAATATACTAAAAAAGGATTGGATCAAGAATTTGCAACTATTGGGACATTTTGTACCATTTTCTGTAAGTATCTACTTCCTTAAAGCTTCAAAGTTTTTACTATCTCAATTTGTTCATCACAAATATCTAAATCCTGAAAGCTCGAATAACAACCTTTTACATCCCTAAAATACCTTGGAAAAAGATTGTTTTAAAAATTTGCATCCATCGGTACAATCTGTACCATTTTCTGTACCAAAGTTTTCTCATCTCGATTTGTTCACCTTATTTATCTCAATCCAGAAAGCTTCAACAACTTTTTGTATAAGCTCTTCATTATCCATTCAATTCTGGAACAATTTTTGAATTTTTACAATCCGCTGTGCGACCTCCATTCGAGAATCGTTCTCACGTATACACGATCGACTTTAATTCGAAATTACAATAAAAAAATCCAGCTTTAAAATTCGTTGTTTAAAGGGGACGCGACCTTCGTCCAGAAATAAAAGGCATTATCCTCGTAGAAGCAGACAAAATCAATGCTACACAGACCTTACGCTACCCTATTTTCTATAAGCACTTACTGCATAATCACGACAGGGGCGTCTATAGCACAGAATTTCTCATTACTTATCTAACACAAAATTGTGCAAATTCTTCGATTTTATCACACTCTAATCAAATCTACTAATTAAATTACCAATCTAAATAATTCCATGTAGTTTACGCCGTTTCGATTTATGTAATGTATCTATTGAATGGCTATCGAAGGGGTTGCAAAACGACCCGTACGCCGCTGGTCGCGCTGTAAGGGGGGTACCGCAAGGGGCGATAACCGGACCCCTCGCTTACGCCGCATTTAATGCTCGCGTCCCGGACGCACCCCTCTTCGCGTATTTCACCCTCGCGGCTCATTCACGTTTCGGGTTGACACGTGCCCGGCGAGCACCGACAGCGCCGGGTCATTGGGAATTCAGAAAGAGCCGTCAATGGACCGGCCGGGGCCCGGGGGTGCGCGTCGGCGAGTCAAGAGGGAGCCCCCTTCGTTCGGTTCGGGATTTTTTTACGGGTTGATTGACGAGCGTTAAAGTAGGGAGAACGTGTTGTGTTGAGTCGAGATGCGGAGGAGAGTTTGATGTTGAAGATGGTGTGCAGAATATAATTTTATTAAGACAAACCATCTTGTATAGTCGATATGTTTAAATTCCAGTCGGTACATTAAAATCGTTTGATGCGGAATATTCGATTTCTAGGAATGGTATTTTTAAAAAAAAAATATTTTCGAATGAGTTTAACAATTAATTTAGAAGTTTCAAATAAATTACTAATATATTTCGATTTTTTTATCATTATTGCTAATAGTAGAAGCGCGTTGAGTGACGAGCGTTAATTCGGCGAGCGTTAAAAGTAGGGAGAATGTGTTGTGAAGATTTGAGATGCGAAGGAGAGTTTGATATTAAAGGTAGGAGGATGAGACGATGTGCAGAATATAATTTTATTAAGACAAATCATCTCATATAGTCGATATGTTTAAAATTCCAGTCGGTACATTAAAATCGTTTGATGCGAAAAATTCGATTCCTAGCAACGGTATTTTCAGAAAAAAAATATTTTCAACAATTAATTTAAATTAGTTAATTTAGAAGTTTCAAACAAATCATTAATATATTTATTGCTACTAGTAGAAGCGCGTTGAGTGCGTACCAGAAGTGTAAACACGAGTTAAAAATTTCAAAAAAATTTCAAAAAAAAAATGCATCATCGAAATCCCCTAATAGTGTAAAAACCCGCAGGTATCAAAATATTGTCTTAAAATTTATTCGTCCGTTTCGCAACCTCCACCGCGCTTCCCTACGTCCGGCTGCTCCCGGCGCCCTCGTCCTCGCTCCTCGCCCTCAAGTACACATCATAGCAGGTGTTCACCGCCTTGAACCCGAGATTGTCGAAGAAATTGTGCGACGCCGCGTCGTCGGCGCGCACCACCGCGCACGGGTGCACCCCCTCGCTGGCCAGCTCCTTGCACAGCGTCTTCACCACCGCCGAGGCGAAGCCGCGCCGCTGGTACCGCTCCGCCGTCTGCACGAACCCCACCTGGCCGGCCATCGTCTTCAGCGCCCACGACGCCAGCTGCCCGTCGCCGGTGAACGCCCCGTAGCCGCCGTTCACGTCTATCAGGGTGCGCGGGACGTCCTCGCCGGTCAGCCCGTGCGGCCAGTTGCCCAGCACCGCGAACGCGTGGACGTCCGACAGCGGCTTCACCTCCACGTTCTCCTCGTCCGGAACGCTGGAACCCACCAAGTAACATTCGAATATACGCTCGCTAATATTCGGCTATTTGCATTGTTCCAGGTGGCTCACCTGATTTCGAATTGGAGCGCCTCCTCCTTGATCATTTTGAAGGTGCGACAGCGCTCCTCCTTGGCGATCCTGGCGCGCTTCCGCTTGATGACGCGCCGCACCACCGGCATCAGCCCCTCGTGGATCTCCTTGAAGACGACGGGCCGGCGGGCGCTGTCGAAGTTCACGCGCTTGGTGAACATCAGGCCGGAGAAGACGGCGTTGGCGGACTCCTCCGGGCGGTCCGGGTGCAGCGTGTACACCCCCACCTCCACGCACCTGTCGAACTGTTCGAACAGATTACATCAGTAAGTACTCAGTGATTTGTTAGAGAACGGTACAGTGAATAGTAGAGTGATTGGTTACCTCTATGGAGGATATGAAGGTGCCGGTGTCTCGCCAGGAGGCCAGCGGGGAGGCGAACCTCATGGGGTAGCCTTTGACCATTTCGCGTATCCTGAATCCGTTGTCTATTAAGCTGGTGACGCAGGGATTCTGTTCGTTGTTTCTGTACATGTCGCTCAGAGTTCTCAGGTCGTTGTCGGCTACTTCGAATAGACACTCTGTTGGCTTATTCGCCGCTCGATTGGACATTTTACCGTAAATTTTTTCGACTGCAAATATTAATAGTTTATTATTATACAAAATGGTTAAACGATCGTTATTTTTGTTCGATACGTTTTCGATGTAATTGGAATTGTAGAGGTTAGTTGATGGGACACTTAACAAATAGGTGTGGTGTGTAATGTATGGCCGATAAAATGAACATAACCCAACAGTCTATATTAATTGAAAGCGATAGTAATTAAAGATTTTCGTTGAGATTATAATTCAACAACAATTTCACATCAAAACGGAAATTTACCTCGAAATTTCGATTAAAAAAAATTGTTGACTGAAGTCAATATTTACCATTTAAGGTGGTTTTAACCAGTTACCCCCGGTTTTAGGCGCCTTGCTAAAAATCGTAATCCCGCGAAATTTCTACCCACTACACCTATTTGCACCCCTATATTTTCTACATTAAAGCCTAATACTTCAATTACAAAATGTCCTTGTAAAAAATCGTTATTAGAGAAAACTGCTCGATTGTTTGTCGAACCTTGCGAGTATCGCAAACCACGTGAGTAAATTCTAAAGCACTGCACTTTAAAATTAACAATATTGCGTAAAATGCATGTAATTCGAAGAAAACGAATCGACTTACCAATGAACACCACAGCTGATGGAACTAAATTAACACACGGTGTGGTCGTAGCGAACACTGCTCGGCCTTTCTATTGATTGACGCTGAAGCCAAATTATAACCATCCTATAACTATATAGGTACGGGTTATTTATCAGATAAAAACCGTGTTACTTTGCCGGTGATAAAGTGCATCAAACTAGATTGTACCAGAATAATTTTCAGTTCGCCTCTTCGGTCTACATCGCACAGGAAACATTACAAAAATTGTATCGTCCAAAAACGCTAATCTCGCCGCCCCGCTGGAACCTGAAATTTTCGAAATTTCATGCGCATTTCGAAAATTTCCCGAAAAATTTCCGAGCTTTTACGCTCCTGCGCCGAGCCGCTTTTCCGTTTTTCTATCTACACACATTTGTTGATTCGACTTTAATCGCAAAACAGTTAAAAAAAATTCACTACGCATTTGAGAATATGCCCTCGGATTGTACATTTTACACTAATCAACCGTCTGATACACCAAACAATTTACCAAAACCATTAAACACCCCACTAAAAAAAACCCAATTTAATTACCCTCGAGTTGGTTAAATAAAAACAGGCCGTTAATGAAGCACCTCTCGTAAACTACCCGTTAACTTCCGTCCGGGCCCTTCGGGTTTATGGGCTCGCTAAGCGCCCGTTTGATCGCCGGGCGGGGAAAATAAATTGACCGAGTATCGGTTTTGTGTGTTTGTCCCGCGAAAATGGTGTTTACAATGAAGCCGCAGCGGAAAGTCCTCCTTGCACGAGTTTTTCCGATGACGGGGAATTTACCGTGAACGGTCACGCGATACATTTATCGCGCCCGGACGGGATAATTCGCCAGCAGCATTAGGGTTAACCCGAGATTAGTAATTTAAATAAACCGGCTAATTCGCCTCGATCGCTCCTCGTAAGATTTATTCCGGCCATTGATTTTTTTCGGTCGAGTCGAGTCGAGGAATATTTGAGGCTCAATTATTGGGTAATGCACGCGAGGCTTATTCTATTTTTAGCTTAAATTATTAATTTTAAACGACCCCATCCAGGTCGCCCAACGACATCTGTGATTAAGGCAGCGAATCGGAGTTCGATCGACTTTCCAGCCGGATCACCGGATCGAGGAGTTTCCTTCCGGGCGGCGTTTGTCGTTCTCCTAGTGTTCACTGTGAGCTTTTATGTTCGATTAGTTGTCATAAGGCACGCGGTGAATGCCAAGAGCAGACATGTGTCAACGCGAGTCCATCGACTCGCTAGAGGTAAACGGATCCGGCGATCTTCGACCCTCCGGAGAATCCAGAAGAGCGCGAAAGGGATGCTAAATCGCCGTAGAACAAACAAATAAAAAAACCCGACACCCCCGAGGGATTTCTAGAGCGCGGGGTGAATCCTCCGTCGTATACTTAAGGGGTCGCCAGCGGCGGAATCCACACTTTTTTTTTTCACATCAATAAAAATATTCACCACTCTTTTGCGTTTGATTCACACATAAAGATTATTTTTTAACACCCTCGAGCAAACTCTATTGGTACCAACAAAGTTGGTATTATTGACATTGACATCTAGAACCAACTGAAAAATAAATTATAATTATAATAAAAGTGTACCGCGCGCGCTACTGAGGATTAGGGTCGTCCTTGCATCCCTAGGGAGCGACCGATAAGGGCTGGAATCTCGCCCTCCGTCCCTTCGAGCGCTAGTTGATTAAACTTATATGCACTTGCGTCCCCCGAATTGGCACACATACGAGAAATGGGGTAAAAAAAACTGGATGGTAGGGTAGCTGATACGATTAATTCCTCCGGCTTGTGCAAGCGACGCCCGCCCGATCCGTTTACCATTCGAATAACCGACCGGCGGAATAGAAATTCAGCCTTCGCCTCGAATTAAGATCAATCCGGAGGCTGCAATAGCAGTTTTGGGAGAACGCCAGATGGCCGGAATTCGCTCCTTTGCATATAAACCTAATGCGAAATTCAATCTCGAGCTAAAAGGATTTTCTTGCGAAATGAAACGGGTGAGAGACGGCAGAGCGGGAGCGTCATTAAGACGTGTCTGCGTTCACGCGATAGCCTCGCAGGAACTAATTAGAATCCGCTGCAATTGGGCGCGATAAATAAGGAATCAAAGGCGACGGAGACAAAAGTTGGCAATCAGAAAGGGAGATTTGATTATAATGAAGGGGAATAATGGTTACTTGGATGAGATGGTGGGAATCTGAAATGTGTAACATTAGTCTTGTTATGTTACAATATGATCATCAGCAGGAATAAGAAAAAATTGTTCTACCTGTTATAACCAGGAAATAAGGTAGGAGGGGAATAAAATTGGAATATGTGCAAGCTTTAAAGTTTAAATTTTACTAATTATTTAGTCATCACAATATATCTCCTGCTGTGATCATCAGCAGGAATAAAGGTAGGGAGAGAATAAGGTAGAAATCTGGAGTATACAGCATAGAAGTTTAAAATCCTACTAATTATTGCTCTACTACTAAAAATTGCTCTACCTATTATAAATAGGAGCGTAAGGTACCAGGAAAATAAGGTAGGAATCTGAAATATGTACAGTTTTACAGTGATCTGTAATCATCTCTGTGATCATCAACAGGAATATACAGGTTGCTCCATTTTTGATCGCAACATAGGTTATATAGGCCATGGGTGCGATAAAGACAACTTCAAATAAACATTTATAAAGGAAAAAGAAAGAGTGACATTTGTGTCATTGCAACTTTTCACTCTAACAACTGTCCTTTTAATAATCTTTCTTTGTTCCACTCATAGAAATGACCATGTTGCAATCGGAAATGGAGCAAGGTGTATAATAAAAAATAGCTCTACCTATCATATATAGAATCAATAAGGTAGCAGGATAATAAGATGTGTATATAATATGTACAATTTTTCTAGTCCAAAATTCTACTAAATGATTACAATATATTCCCTTCTGTGATCATCAGCAGGAACATCAAACATTTGCTGTAACTATCATCCTCTTCCTGCTACTATTCCAAGCGACTATCCCTTTATTAGGTGTCTTCGAAGTGCGACTGTAACTCATGCAAAGAGGCGGAATTTACGGCGCTGCCCGTAAAATCGGGCGTAATAAAATTTTTGGCAAGCCAACCGAACGGGCGTGCGATAAAAGCGCCCCCGTTAAATCTCCCCGAAAACGTTAAAGGTGAACGCCAGGAAAGGAGAACGTAATGGAAAAGCGGACATTTTCCCGACAATAATCCGGCGAATTAATACAATTCGCGCTGTTGCGAAACAAAGCGTTCTCTAATCAACGAATCGTAATTGGCGGAATTCCTTTCGGGGGGCTGGAGGAGTTTACAACCCATTACTTTTTCCGGTTATCTGCCATCTTGGCTCGCTCTCCATCTTGCGAGTCCCGGATTGCTGCTGCACTCCCGGTCGGGGTCCAGGAATTTCCTGGATAATATCGAAACAGCCCTATTTCCAGTACCGAAAATAGATACACTATACTTTCCCTTACCGGGGAAATCTACCATTAATTTCCCTTTTGCATAAATTATATACTTATACCTCTTTTTATACAATTAATTATATCATAATGTATGAAATAAATTATTATTTGTGTTTTGATTTTTTTGTTGGTGGTATAACAGAATATTAATTAGCTGAAACCGGACCTGATTAGTTAGAAACCCGAACATCCAGCATCGTTGCCGAATCGGCCGGTATCGATCCGGTTGCCATGGCGACCAGCAGAAGAGAATCCTTCCTTGTCTGGGCCGCGGCGGGCCGCCCCGTTCCCTCTCTGTCCGTCGCGAGGCTGGATGCGCCGCCTGGCAAAGGGCCTCGGGATAGAGGTGGGGTCGTGCCGGAGCTGGCGTGTATTTTTAGCCTTTTTCGCCGGCGAAATTTCGAAACGCAATATTTAATTCGATTGAAAACAGGTTGTTTCATGTGCCGGATGGGGGAGCGAATTGCACCCCTTCATCAGGGAGGAGTGATAGATGACGGCGAGTTGCAGGTTTATTATTCCGGCTTAAGACGTTCGAGGTTGACGCAGCAATTCTCCGGCGCTATTGTTCCCGAAGATTAATGGCAGGATACTGAAACGTCGACTTATCACTTTAACTGCCTTAATATCGCCCATTATTGCTAAATAGTTGCAAATCTCCGCTCGTATTTTACACCCGGAGCCGGAAAATCGCATTCAATGCGAAATCAAATGGTATCATTACGAGAAATGACAAATAGACAAAATGACGTTAGACAAATGACAGGTAATCAACACTAATATGATATAACTTTAGCAAATAATCAACTTGTTTAGTTAGAAAATTAAATGGTATAATTTCGACAAATATAACAGTAGACAAAATGACGTTTGACAAGTAATCAACACAAATATGATATAACTTTAGCAAATAATCGTAACTTGTATAGTTATAAAACTAAATGGTATAATTTCGACAAATGACAAGTGACATGTAGGTTTTCTACATAAACGACTAATATATTATAGGTAAGTCTAATAAATAATCATAACTTGTATACGTAAAGAATCAAATGATATTCTATTTTGACAAATGACAGTAGAGAAATGATCATATAACTTTAATAAAGAATACAAAACTTGTCTAGTTGGTATTATTTTAATTTAGATCTCAAGAAATTGGATCATCAATCAGCACAAACTGCCAATTAATCGTCCTACCGCCGGCGATCGTCGTAAAAATCCTTTAACAGCGCCATTAAAGTGCTCGCGGGAGTTAATCATCGCCGATAAGGATGAAAACGGGCCGTAAAATCCCCCGAACGCAGCAGGTAAACAATACGAAATCGAAGAAACCCCCGCCGCAGAATCGATTTTAATTCGATTCCTATCGATTCGGCTCGAGATCCATCCGGCAGGTGAAAGGAGGAAGAAAGCCTCGGAGTAAAACCGTTTAGGGCTAATCCCGCTGCGAATTAATTCGATTTTCATTAGGAAAACTCGGCGTTACGGCTACGCGAAATTGATATTTGCTCGGTGGCTGGGAAAAGGACGAAGGAGAAAGCGCGTAAGGACGAAATGAAGCGGAACGGGCGAACAAAGAGGATGGAAAATCCGGCGATTTTCCCTTTAGATTAAAAAAAAAACGTTCTGCGAACGTGTCGCGAAAACCGGATTTGCTCTTGTTGTAATAAACGACGAGAAAACTCCGGAAAACGGCGAAAATGCAGATGAGGTATGAAAATTAAAGTTCCTAAAAATATTTTTTTTGTCTACGATATGGGTAAATGCAAATGTGTCAATTTTACGAGTTAATCAAGGAAAGATTATTAAAATAACAGCGGTTTAGAGTGGAAAAGATAGAATACCAAAATATCACTTTCTTTTTCCTTTGTATACAAGACTAACATAAGTTGTCTTTGTTGCTATTAGTTGCATCTAGAAATAACAAGAACCAACATCAGGTCGAGTTTTATTTTTGCTCCTACACAATATTTTCCCTTATAAGTACAAGGCCGGTACAAATAAACGTTTCGCATCAGATGGGCAATTTAAAATGCAAATTCTTCCCAGCCGCGCAAATTTATGATAATCCAGTTAAAAGGGTAACTAGGGTTATGACGGAAATCGAAAAAGTATCGCGAACGGCGCGGGGGCTGGATATGTACAGGAACATTCGACGTGTTCCCGTGCTGTTACTTTGCAGATGCCATGAATATTCCATGTAAACAGAACCGTAATCCCAAATTTATTCATGAAGTTTGTCAAGTTCATATTTACGATGGACGATGTGATATGCCGGTTCTCTAAGATGTATTTGGATGAAGGTAGGTTTTTTTTTATGAAAGTAATAAGATGAGTATGCTGGGAACGTGTATACAGGGTGAATCAGGCTCAATGGGATGTAGTATTGTTAGGAAACAGGAAGAGATATTTGATGAATGGTGACTATAAATTTAAATTAATTTGGTATATACAGGTTGTTCCAATTTTGGGAGAAAATATAGAGGAAATTTAAATGGGGCTCCCTATACAAGGTGTTTTTTGATAACATGCTAATACTGAAGGGGGTGTTTCTTGGACCCATTTAAAAAAATAAACTTCATTATTTGAGTCGTACGAAAAAAAGTCAAGAAATCAAATTTGTTCTAAATTGAACAGAGCCTCCAAAAATAATTTTTATTTCAAGAGAAAGCAGGGTCATACTACTTTTACCCTCAGAAATATTTGTCCTGAGTCCAGTACGGACGCCACTGTTGGAAATAAAAAAAGTGTTTTTCAGGTCAAAAAATGCTCCTTAATGCATAAACGCCGTACACCAAATTTCATAAAAATATTTAAATTGGTATGGAAATGGCAGTAAAAAATTTAATTTTTTACTTTAAACTTTAAACACTTTTTATCTCAAAAGTTAAGACATTTAGGACATCGGTTCATCGGGACCAAGAATCACCATTTTCATTATTAGCATGTTATTTTAAAAAACACCCTGTATATTTCATTACATTTTTTAAATCTACGTAAAGTATTGAATTTAAGTAAGGAAAAAAGCAAACTTTGACATCGAAGACTATATTAAACATTTTTATTTAGTTATTAGTTTAGGGGGAATATATAGTTATGAAAATTTTATATTAAATTCCTAGTTTATCGCAGAAGCAAGTAATTAGTTAATACAGACTTTCTGAATATTCTTTCCACTTTTTTAATAATCAAGATTGAACGATGGAATGTGTCTAAGCGTAGGCAGCTAATTGTAAGACCTACGATGTCATTATTAATAACCGATCAGTAAATGTTAGCGTAGCCTATTTATACTATTTTTAATTTTCACAATAGTATTTTGAAATTGACTACTATACAGGTTTATTACCGATACACTCTCCTCATTTTCCATATATTTTGTAGTACTTTATTTCTATTGTAGCGAAGTAACTTAGCAAAATTAGTTTAGCATCATAAAGAATAAAAAATATAACACAAAACCCAATTTTCCGTGTCCGATGTTTATGCGAGGGCGAACATATTCCGGATGGGCATCGATTTATTTGCCAGATGCGAAATAATTCCGGGCTAAAAGCAAAATCTCCCGGACCTCTCTATGAGTGTGTACCTGTCGGAATCGAGAGCACTGCAGATCCTCAATAAAATTCGTCGAAGAGAATATCCGCCCTTTAGCGCCCCCGATAACCCTTCACGAGGCGAAATCGCTCCCAGAATGAATATTGCGCCATTGACGACCTTGCTCTTCTTATCTCCCTCCGCTTCAACACGGACTTCCTTTATAGGCATTACAAAAAATCGTTTTATCAATTTCCGCATTAGCTAATTAACATTTAGACGAGTTGTTTGTTTATATTTATATAATCAGCGCGGGGTTAGCAAACGTAATTAACGCAGCGTTTGCATTGGAATTCGCGCGGTAAACAACCAAAACCCTATCCAGAAAATGGAATAAATTAACGGCCATATATATCGAACAATGCATTCGAACAATGGCAATAATCGCCGTCGGCGATATTAAAATATTCAACATCGAATGAAAATTTGATACTTACGAGCCTGCGTCGATGCGAGATGGCGGCCGGAACGACGCCGCTGCTCGCGCCCGAAAACTGCCGGAGAGTTCCTCTCGCCGGGCTCCGGATCCAGAGATCAATATCTGGCCGGGTAGTCGCGGTATCGACCGTCGCCAAGGCGACCAGCTGCTGCGAGACAGCGAGCCGCCCACGCCCGATACACAGCCGGGCACGCCTACCGCCCCCGACCGGCCGCCGCCCCGCCGCCGCCTCCGGCCGGGCCGGCGTTTAATCGCTTTTCGAGAGATGTTGTTCAGAAATTAATTACGACCGCTAACGAAATTCGCATCCACCTGGCCGAAGGAGCGGGCGCGCTCCGGCGGGGTCCCCGAGCCCCTCTCGATCGTTGAGTTAGAGCAGGATCGAAGACTCTCCGTTTGGGTGCGAATGAAAAATCTACCGCTTTTCTGGGCGAATTCTTAACGAGCACCAGCTGAAAAATTGCTATTTAAATCCGAGTAGTCCTCGAATTTAGGGCGTAATGTCGCGATTAACTCGAACAAACTTGCACGGAAGAAGGAATAATTAAAAAAAAAATTACACCTCTTTTGCACGCTATATTTAAATTGTTACAATGATTAATTTTAACGCAACATTTCAAATAAACTATATGCCTACACTATCTACTCATTCCTAATATTGCAGCAATATACCTACCTCATTCAAAGTAGCTTGACTCAATTGAATTTCAACTACCAAGCTACCTTCGTTGAAGTACATATACAAAAAATGTGGTCTTAATTTTACTAATTCTATAATATATCTAATAATGCATCCACATAAATCATCCATCAAAATAATCTCCATAATAATTACATATCTAATCAAACGCTATCAGTCTCAAACAAACGCACACACACAAGCCAAATTCGATATCCCTTTGTTCCCGCGATAGAACCATCCGGTTATTAATACAAAGAGAAGCCTTCCCGGACGCCGCTGCACGGTACACACACACACACATACACACACACGCAGCATCGTTCCCGTCGAGCGCCGCCTCTCGCCCCCTGCGAGGCTGCAGGGCAGGGGCCGGCATCGATCTTTATGGCGTCGCCATGGCGACCGCATGGAAGTCGAAGCTGGCTTAAGACGTTGGTTACATGATGTCGGGTTCCTGCGTGCACTGCGGATGGGAAAGATGATGTGGCGATGATGACGAAGGAGCCGAGGTCGCCGCGTTGACCTATAGATCGGCGTAATTTTCGGCGGGAATGTCGTCGGATGTGCAGGGGTAGCGGAGATTGGACGGGCGGGATCGGTGGGCGTTGGAGTGAGAAAGGGGTTACGGGAAATGGGTTGTTGTTGTTTTTTTTTTTGGTGAAGATGCAAGATGTTTGAATGGGTGTTGGTAGAAAGTTGCGGGGGTTTTTTTAAGGAAGATGAGGGAAGTTTCTAAATGGGTTTTAGAGTATATCGTTGGATGCTTTTCTGGGTGATCGTTGCTAGTTGTAAAGTAGCTAATGAGGAGTTTTGGGAATGAGGAAGGTTAATTTGATGATGAGAAAAGTTGGGAACTTTTGAACTATTGCATGGAATTGTAATCTTTGCTCACTATTTGAGATGATTCTTGCTAGATACATAGAAAGCTGAGGTAATAGGGGAATTTTTGGAAAGATGGAATGTTGTGGAAAATGCATTGATAAAAAATTGAGAAAAGAATCAAAAGAACAAATCATATATTGCAATAATAATTATTAGAGTTAATGAGTAAGGAAAATTAAGGAGGAAAATAAGGACAATTCATTCGAAAAGGAATTGGCATACACTACATAATGCATATTTGATTTATATTTTCAAGGAAGATGAAAAGATCATTTTGGTAACTTTACAGATGAATCTTGCTAGATGAACAAGTAGATGAAGCAGGGTAGAACTAATATTAATAAAAAAGCATTTTCTGATGAGAAAATGAAAAAAAGTTAACAACTTTTGAAATAAATCTTGTTGTAATTCTAATCTTCACTCATTTTTCCAGATGATCCTTTTTCTACTTGTAATTAGCTAATAACTGATAGCTACTAATTATTTTCGGAAAAGATGGAATGTTGAGAAAAATGCATTTCCTGTTGAAAAATGGGAAAAGTAGGGAACTTTTGAAATAGCTAGATCTTATTGGAATTCTAATCTCCGGTCACGTTTTGAGATGATTCTTCCTACATGTTAAGCAGAGCTATATTTAGCCATTTTTGGGAAAGATATAATGTTGAGCAAAATTTATTCGAATGGGCATTGTTCTAGTACTGTAAGAAATAAATCGTAGTTTTTCTAAGATAGGAAAAGTTTATAGATCTCAACATAATCCTAATTATTAGGATTATCTACTTTAGAAAAGACCCAGAATACTGTACAAAATATATACTGCTCCACAAAAGTTAAGGAAGTTCACAAATATTGAGATTAATTTAAAAGTTGCAGGTTTTTTGATCGCCAAATTTAGTATGAGTTGTAGAGGAAGGGACAAAAAAATCCACTCAGATATGAGAAAAAACGATTAATTTCGCATATTTGAAAATTTGGTGATCAAAAAGTCTGTAACTTTTAAAATAATCGCAAAATTTGCGAACTTCCTTAACTTTTGTGCAGCAGTTTATTTGATAGTAAAAAAACTCGTACTCTCCTCCAAAGAACACCTCATTACAAAACACTAAATTACTCATTACTAAACCACCTCATTCCAATTCCACCATCGCTACAATTTCAAAAACGATCCTTCCTACTCCTACAAAATATCTACAGCCATCATTTCCAGATGATCCTTATCAACAACATTCCATCTAGCCAGAAAAACCAAACTCATACACATCAAACTCGATCCAACACATCGAGCAGGGACTCCATTCCGCCTCGTCCTCCGTTTTAATCAGCCGGCCATTCAGGACTATTGAATTTTAATCCACTTTCGTTCGCGCCCGGCGGGTCCCCGGCCGCCGCCTTATCAGCCCGTCCCCGGCCGCTGCACCGGCCCCATTCAGTGCGGCAAATGCGGCGGAAGGCGCGCTGACTGAACGCTAACCGGCGACCGTGAGGGCGTTAAGCGTCACGGCGTTAAGCGTCGCGACGTTATCTTAACGCGGGGCCTCGTAAATCACGCATTCAATTTACCGGGCCGGGTTTATTAAGTCGCTAATTAGGACCGCCGGTGATTAATGGGGGCGATGGACGGCCGGGAAGTCGCTTTTGTAATGCCTTAAATGCAGTTTGAGGAGCAATGTATATGCTAAAATTGTGTGTAATTAGTAAACACTATTACACTAGTTAATGCAAATTTTTTTAAGTACTCGTCTTGGGTAGTTAATTGGCAATTATCTTGCTAATTTGAAGTGACATCTTTCGATCACTTTGTTATTTTATATACTTAAACTTTTATAATGCTACAAAACTCGGAAAATTAGATGGAAAGTCGTAAAAAAAAGAAAAATTGAAACACTAGCGACATCTATTAAAACTAACAGCAACTAAAAGTTCATATCGTGATAATAGATGGCGATATTTGCATAATAGCGAGTATCGTTTTTATCGCGTGATAAATTGTGATTTATTATTCTGTTTACGTCGATTAGCGTGCTTATAATTAGCGGGAGTGTTGATAAGATATTTTCGACCTAGTTTATTTATAAAAAAAATAGTGTTATTTATAAGACAGTTTCAATTCACATCGAATAGTTGTCAGGATGGCCGAGCGGTCTAAGGCGCCAGACTCAAGGATAACCTTGCCTGGTTTACCAGGTTTCGAGCGTTCTGGTCCACTCTGTGGGCGTGGGTTCGAATCCCACTTCTGACAAATATTTTTTTTTATTTTTTCAATATTATTTTAAACAAAACGTGTATTAAAAATTACAATTTTAATATTTTGTAGCGTATAACGATAAAAAACTCAATTATTTAATATGCAGTGTTGCTAAATTCGAATAGATGGCGGTGCAAGTTTCGCCACGGAGTTTCATCCCTCGTTGCCAGGGCAACGGCATTCTCTTTTGTTCTCTTTAGTGCCCTTATTTTAGACAAGGGGGTGGTTTACACAATAAAATCGCAGTCGACTGACAGTGGCGTAAACCGCCCGAAAATGGAAAAGTATACGAGCAATTTTCATGAAAAAATATACCTACCTATAAATAATAATTATTTCTGAAAAATATTGAAATAGTAATTTTTTCATAGAACACTGCAATTTTTCATATTCTTAAAAATAAATAAATAAATTCAAAACTATCACTATAATTTGCATAACTTTTCCTCAATTATGGTACAAACTATAATATATTTTTCAAATCTTACATCTATTTAATCCACCCAGAATAAGTCATTAAAACTCTCTTTATAACGTATCACTGAAGGGTGAAATAAACATCCCCTTCGGGCCGCCCCTCGTTCTCCGTGCGCGGATTCTAACCCCTCTGATCATCGGCTGTATGGGGTCGCATCTGTCAATTTTTCAAGTCTAGTTTCTTGTTTAGTGTCGCTGTGTTTATTAGTTATTAGTTTTAGTTTGCATTTCTGATCGATACCTTCTAATGCGAATATTCCGCGCAGTGTAAACAGTGATAAATCGCAGCGAAATCCGATAAAAACCATGAAGGAATCGTGAGTATAATATGCGAAACGGTGGTAACCGGAAAAGTAAAGTAAAACACCGGCCAGTAAATCGATCGTACAGCCTCCTATGAAAATGTGCGAATTTTATGTTAGTTAATGAAATTATACTCCTATTAAATAAGTGAAACAGTGATATAAAAAAATTTTGTGATATGTGCTACTTAACAACCTGCAAACATAAACTCTAATGCGATAATTCAACTGTAAATATACACCAAAAATCGATACACCAAACCAGCCAAAAACCGACGAAAAATCATTTAAATCCTTCATTCAAAAAAATGAAATCCTTCGATTGCGAATCGTCCTCGGAAGGCGACGAACCCACCATGCACGCCATCGCACGGGGGGCGGTCGAACCGCCGCAGTGGCTGCGAGCGGGCGGCCCCAACTGGGGCTGGCAAGCGGCGGTAAGCAGATCTCTTTCATCTCATCAAAAAATCGTTAAAGAAGCGCTTTTTAAAAAACCGAATTGATGCCGGGGGGCGGCAAATAAGACACTTCATAAGATGCTAATTAATTTGTGTTTAGGGCGGTCCGAGTTCGTCGCATCCGGCGGCCTCCTCGGCGTTGGACCCGGCGGGGTTCCCGCAATTTCCGGCGAACGCGGAGGAGAACCAGCAGGTGCCCGGCAGGCGGACGCCGCTCAGCGCCGTCGGCCTCAGCGGATTCTACTTCCAGGGCGGCCAGTCCAATCCGAACATCGTCGGCCACGGGCCCCCGTCCGACGAGAACAACCCCGATCCCGGCTGTTCCGGCCAGAGCGCCAGGTGCGAACAAACCTCTTAACGAGCTCGAATGGGAAACGAAGTGATTTTTTTTTTTTAATGATTTTTAGAGCGCAGGAATCGCGATTGCAGAATCCCCAGAACCCGGGGTCGAGCAAAGGGAAGAACAGGCAGGGAAAAACCGTCCGGTTGAACATCAACGCCAGAGAGAGGAGGAGGATGCACGATCTGAACGACGCTCTGGATGAATTAAGGTATCTACAGGGTGTTAATTAATAAATGTTACAAACTTCAGGGGGTGATTCTGGATGAAGAAATAATGATATTTTGCTGTATAAACGTTTGTCCGCAAATGCTTCGTTTTCGAGATACGGGGTGTTAAAGTTTCTTCACTACTGGATAATGTGTTTTGAAGAAATGAAAAATACACGACAACATGTTTTATTTTTTTACTCGAAAACAGCGACCCGTACGAAAAAAACACAAGAGAGTTTTTTTGTTACAAATTGAACGAGCAATTCATTCATAATTGAATTTTTAATAAAATTGCCTCAGTGGCGTACCAATATTATTTTTTTCTTCAAAAAAATTTTATTACTACCCGTATGCGCGTCAATGATAAACATAAAATTTTTAATTTAGTGTCAAAAAACGCGTAATAGTCACCTCTCAAAACCCTCCAAATTTCATTTGAATATCTCGTCTGATTTCAGAGAAATAAATAAATCTTCGGTTTTTAAGAAGAAACTTTAACACCCCGTATCTCGAAAACGAAGCATTTTCGAACATATGTTTATACAGCAAAATATCATTATTTTTTCATACAGAATCACCCCCTGAAGTTTGTCACTCTTATTAATTAACACCCTGTATACTAATTACCAAGAACATTTCGAAAAAATGACTGAAATATTTTGAGGTTCTCTACTTGCTCCCAAAGTTTGACCACTTATTTCAGAATCAGATTTTTTTCATCTAAATTCTTTTTCCACACATTCTTATCTCGCTTTCCAGAGGGGTAATCCCCTACGCCCACTCGCCCTCCGTCAGGAAGCTGTCCAAGATAGCCACCCTCCTGCTGGCCAAGAACTACATCCTGATGCAGGCCAACGCGCTGGAGGAGATGAAGCGCATCATCGGCTACCTGCAGGGGACGGCGGCGGGCGCCGTCGGCGCCGGCATCGTCGCCCCGCCCGCCTTCGATTTGCAGGGCTTCCCCGCCGCCGCCAAGTTCCTGCAGCAGCAGTCGCTGCAGCCCGACGGCGCGAGAGGGCGCGAGCAGGGCTCCGGCGGGCCCGGAGCGGCCGTTTAGGCATCGCCGAAGAGAGGAAATTAAACTGAATTTATTTTAAATTTTGTAATTCAAAGGGAGATGTAGGGTGAGATGAGGTTGAATATCTCCCTTTGAGGCATTAAACTGATCTAGTAAGGATACGTTTTAGATGGTTTATGTAACAAATATGAGTCCTAATTGTGCCAAACTAATCGATTAGGGAATCTCTGATGAACTTGTTAGGGATTTAACCGTCGATTGAATTAATTAGAAGCAATATAATTAGCAATACAATTGTAAGTGTCGTACTCGATTGCAGCTAGTCAATTAGATATTAAGTATAGGAATTTATATTAATTATACGAATGAGTAATTAGCGAATATTTGTAAAATTTTGTGTTTGGAAATAAATATGTGTTGATATAATATATTAAAACTATTAATTTATATTTATCAAGTGCATCCAATTTCAAATGAAGCACCTCTATACATGTTTGTGTATAATTGAATAGGTGTACCTAATATGGCGCTTCATTAGCAATCGACCCGTCGAAAATTGGATTTCCTGCATACAGAACACTCCAATTTGAGGTATAAAGAAAGGAAAATCGCAGGACTAAAAGTAACAATCCCTCCATAAAACACTTCTTTTCTTACAAATTTCTCCCATTCTTATTTGACACATATCTACATATTATGCACCTACTAATTTATTAGTCACCAATTAGTATCTACTCGGCTATTTAAAGCCCGCTTCAGATTCATTAGCATCGATCAGGCCCGATTTAACGCGTCCGAATGAATAAATTAACGAACCGGTCTCGAAATCCGAGCGGCTCGCAATCGAATCCGCGTCGAGCGCGTAGCAGGAGCGCAGCAGGAGCGCGGCGGTGGGCGAAGGAGCGCCGGCTCGAACGCCGAGCAGGAGCGCGTCCTGCGGCCGGCCGACGAGAAGAAAATCGTACAGCAGGTGTCGGTAATGCTTGTGCGCGGCGGGACCGGCGGTCCCGTATGATGCCCCGTAGCCGCCTCCAGTCAGTCGTCTTGTCGCCACCGACGTCCGTCGACGCGCCGCCCTCCGGTCCTGGCGGGTCCTGGCTGGTTTTTGGCTGGTTTTTCGAGCGATCGTCTGCGGCCGCTGGCGGAGGCGGGCATCTTTCGAGGGCTGGCGTCGGAGCGGATCGAGACAGGTTAGTGTGCTCGTTTGTTGAACTGGGTAAATTTAATTAGAGCGGGTGATCGGCGGTGTAATTATATTTTGAGTTTTTTTAATTGGAGTGTAGGTTATGAAAATTTTAAATTGTTTATTATAAATGTTGCTATTTTTTAGTTGTTCATTCATTTCGATTTTTTAATTAATTATTAGTAAAAATTGATAAAACATTTGAAGTACTTTTGTATACTCTTGATAATGTTTGATAAGATTAATAAGTAATTATGTAAATTATTTTTTTAAACTTTATTCAACTATTATATTTCAATGTAACCACTCCAAATTAATCTGAATATTTTTTATTAATTAATTAATGCGCCAATCTCCTTCATTATCTTCTTTGTACATACCTACTAGCAAACTCTTTTGTCAAAATTCTCGTTTAGCAAACAATTATTCTTGAAAAATAACACACTGTATAAAAACCGATTAATTCCATATTCCATCGATCCGAATTTTTTTCCAGTAAAAAGAGCCATCATCGGAATATTCGATGAGGTTATTAAATTTTCCAGGGTTTACATAGGTCAGGGTTGGCGTATTGTTTCGTGTAATTCCAGTTATTATGGATGTTTTAACGTAATAGCGCCAGTACAAACAGTAAACAGAGCATCATTAATTCATCAATCAAGTTCGAAATAAATGCTTTGTCGCGTTGTTTTTCACTGCGAACGCCTAATAAACGAATCTAATTGCGATTGGAAACTCCCGGGATTTAATCACTTCATTACATTTTATCCCGAGACTACTAATCAATTAGCGGAACGAAAGAAAAAAAAACCGAATGAACTACACCGAATTTCGCATCGTATCCTTATCGGGTATATGCCGTATAGATTATCAGTTTATGGCCCCCGAAACGAGCCTAAACTGGAGCTAATCCGATGCAAATTAATCCTCGCATTTCGTCGAACGGGCCTTTGCGGTTGATTGGTCGTTTCATCGCCATCGCAATAATACGTCCTGCATTATCCTACGAATATTCATTTATCGTTAATACCGATTCGACGTTCAATTAGTTAATTAAACGTTTACCTAGATAATTTTATGACGTTAAATATACCTAACTACTCCCTCCTAAAACCGCTATACCTGCATCAGTTTTACGCTAATCGTAGGTGCACCTACGGTTCGATGAGTATAGCTAGAGACGCGAGTGCGCAGAGGCGATGTTAGAGCGTATCTAGCTATTTATCTCGAACTGTACTCGTTGTAAGTTCTAGAAGGCAGTTTTGGGGAAATTGAAAATTTGGTTATTTAGCTATTTTTGGAACTCTTCTGAAACTATTCTGGGACTAATCTGCGGAACTATTATTCATGTACAATCATTGAACTCCTTTGGAGTTGTTCTGAAACTGTCCTGGAATTATTCTGGTATATACCTACTATTCTGAACCTATTCTGGAAGAATTCTGGAGCTCTTCTGGAACTATTCTGGAATTAATCAATCAAAATATTTGAGGAACCATTCTTATTGACTGGTGTTTCAATCAAAATATTACCATGAAATATACTGCACCAACTATAATAAGTTTTAAAATGTTATTGTTCTAGGTAAATTCAATATTGGGTTAAATTGGAATATTAAGTAAATTTAATGTAAGTTGTGGAATAATTGTGGAACTGTTCTGGGACTCTTTTGAAACTATTCTGGAACTAATTATTTAACATATTGAGAAACTATTCTGATTGATTGGTGTTTTCATTCAAAATATTACCATATAAGAAAGAAATCTGGTAGAAAGAAAATTTTGCCTGCTTAGGATATATCCTGAAGGTTTGTAAGATGCTTTAAAATTGAACGAGTAACGAAATTAATCGAAAACAAAGGAAAATTTAGCTGCGGAAAATTTAACAGGCAACTGCACCAGATAGAACCAAAAACCCTAAACAGTCAAAGGCCATACAATCCTCTAATCCTCCAACTCTATTCTTACACCTACTCGAAATACGTAGGTATTCAAACTACCCACGTCGATGCCGATATATTATACCAGAATAAATCCGCACATATTCACGGTTTATACCAACGGATTCTGGAGAACCGCCCCCTCCCTCCGCCGCCGACCGAACTTCCCGCGCGCCCTTTGTAACTACCACCGTCGCGTTTCGAATTTAGTTAAAATTGTGCATCGAACTGCATATCGAGTCGCCTTTGACGAGTCCCGTTGCCGAAGCGGCCTCGGCGGCTGCGCCGCTCCCCCCCATTCCGACGTGCCCCAGTTACCCATTGTTGCGCCGAATTTCGCGAATTGCATCCGCCCGAAGCGTCGCGACGCCGGAACCCGTTCGGGTTAGTATTAGTACCTGCCGGTACATCGCATCGGTTTTGAAGCTCCGAGAGGGGACGTTCCCGCGGCGTCCGCGGGCGGCGCTGCGGTGAGTTATGGCGTCCGTGCAACGTCGCCGTCGCCACGGCAACGCCGGTCGTCCCTAGCAACCGCTCTACACATTGATTTCACGTATAGACGAAATATATTGCATTGCAGTGGTGGTGGGGCGGCCGAAGGGGCGGCGAACCGGCCCCCCAACGCGGGCTTCTTTGTGTGCCACATTCGCCGACCGGTTTTTTGCGCCGTTTGTATGTTTTTTTTTTGGGTTTCTGTTCGACACTTCGAAAACCGCCACGCGGCGGAGAGGGGATGGGATTGTTTCTGGATGATATCGTTCTGTGCCATGGAACGGGTTTAATTTAAAAAGTTTGTACTTGTAGCCAACATGGCGCTGTACAAAATTAGGAATCCCTTTGTCTGGGTGCACCTAATTTCTTATACAGGGCGTTCAAAAAGTATACAACAAAATCTGGATGATTAAACGAAGGCACTTGTGGAAGTTTGACAGGCAACAAGTGACGGATAGAAGTGGAGAGTATATACGGATGAAATGCAACACGGAACGTTAAGTGTCTATAAATTCGTAATGGTTGAAAACGGGCCGTTATCCAACTATTCCTGCTGATATTACTGCTGGATAGATTGATGAGCCGTTCGTGGCGTGTAATCGCTTGTAATTACACACCATTAATTACCCCGTTTTTATGTAGAATCGATTCAAATCCTAATTAGTTCCACAATTGAATTTAGTGAACCCAAGAATCGTAAATTTTTGACCTCCCAAATCCAGCTTACCTAATCATCCAGTTATAAACTCCAACTGGGCATTAAAGAAGTTCCGAAACAAACAGAAATGCCATCGGGAAAGTACATGGAAAACTTTCGATGTCCGTCAAAGACTCGACCCACAAACAAGTCGGAGTCGAACGCAAAAACTTCCGGGCTGAGAATCGAAACTTTGAAAGTGACGAGCATCGGGAATCGGATGACAAGGTCAAAATTTACAAGCGGCGGTTCTCTCACAGTCGAATTCGCTGGGAAAATCCAATTTAATTTTAGCGCGGGGGGTTTCGGTGCTTTGCGAAAAGAGCGCTTAGTGTTTTTTTTCTATTGAACAAATACGAATAGTTCGAATCGATACCGGCTAATTTTCTGGTGCTTTCCACCGAACGGCTCTGAATTTAGACTTCCTACGCAAAAAACTGCACCAGTCAATCAACTTCCCTTTGAGTATAGATTACTTGATTATTTGTGTCATTTTCACTAATAAATTTCAAAAATAGCTTCTTTTTTTTAACTCTTAAAAACCACCAAATTTAGTGATACAATATCAAAGAAAAAATACACTAAATCCATCACTACATTTACCAACTTCTCCGCCCTTCCCCGGGGAAACAAACTTTAAAAACCCCCGCAAACAAAATCCCCAACTAAACCCCACCGTCCCCGTTTGACATACAAACACATTTCCCGCGACTCGGCGTGCTCCTGTCGCCCCTACACGCGCCCGTTGGGGGCGATCTCGCCCTTAAATCTCCGCCAGGAAAAGAGTTTTTAGGGATAATCAATACGGGAAAATAACGGATCGACCGACGCCGAGCGCGTCCGACGCTCGTCGGCGCCGCTCGCGTTGATCGAAAAGGGGGCGGCCGGGCGGCCGCCCCCTCGGCCCCGGGGGCGGCGTAATTTATGCCGGCGTTACACTTTCGGTGTATTAATACACGAAACGAACTTCGGCGTACGATCGTTTCCACAGCACTGCAGGATAGCAAATGGTGCAGTGGTATCGAATGGGTCTCGTTGGAGAAGAGATTTTCCATCCACAAATCTTCCAATTACCTACATTATATTGATAGATTATAATTACACCTAAACTGGTGCTATTTTTCTATACACTCCATCTCCCCTTCCAATTTTTGCAAATACCTATAGGTACTTATTTTGATCATTGTGGGAATCTATTGCATTGTATACACTCCAATTCTACCATCAATTCTCCTGCCGTTTATCCACCGATCGAGTCCTGGCCCGTTCGTGCGTCGTTTAGCACCTTATCTTATCGGCCGGGCGATTTCCAAAACAGCTCGCCCGCCTAATCGGTCGATTAAAAAGGTTTGGAAGTCATTAGGAAGGCCGAAAACGCCGGAGCAACCGCCGGGAAATCGGCAGTAAACTATTTTAATTGAACACTTGTGGAACTCGCGGACCGCAACAAGTGCGTAAGGAATAAGGAGGTTTCTTCAGGATGTGCACTTTTTTTGTTGGATTTATTTGTGGGTTTAAATGGAGGAGTATTTCTGCATGATATTAAGTTAGTTGTTCATTCAGGAAATAGTAATAAAACTTCTCGAAGCCTGATGGCGAATAGACTATGGTAGATATTTCTGTTCTGGATATAAAATCTTCTAACAGTTCTCTTATACTTTATAATTGTGATTGCATGGTAAAATTGATTTTGGAATATTCAAGAATGATTTAGTCGACTGTAGGTAGAATTTTTATTCGAGGAAAAATCGCTTGCAGCGCCGTTTCCTCGACGATGATCTGATCAAATTCTAATATCCAGACCATCCAGACGGTCTTTGGGAAAAACGACTTCAAACGCAGGAAACCCGAAAACGGAATAAAACCCATTCAGACGTTCGGAAAACTCATTTCTCTAATTCCCGGCGTTCCTCGAATTCGCGACGACTGTTGCCCGATTTTTCGCGAAAAACTACCCGAGGAAAAGTTCATTGTTGTCGGGCACGTCTATCGCTGCATTTCACCGTTTTATTTTCCTCCGGGTTTTTTTATTAGGTAGAAATAAGCGAACGGGGGATGGGAAATGCGCCGGCAAAGCCGGAAAATATATATGCGGAAAAATTTCGTATACACGTAAATTTATACGCGGAAAACTCCTGATATATATTTCTAAATTATAATCATTAGTTAATTTATTAGTTGTTAATTAACCGAATTGAAATTGATTAAACTTGTATAAGTAGTTATACAAAAATCAATACAGGAAATAACTTTTATCGGTTATCAAAACTTGTATAGGTACATTAGGAATAAATGTAAATTTATGAACGATTTCGAGCAAATTTTTGACTTCCAATAAAACACTATTATACGTCGAATTGTGCGCGAATTTAACAAATTGTTTAATATTTCTAGCAATATTTTGTATCAGGCGAGCAGGATGCAGGCGAGGCGTATATGGCAAAGTGAAATTGTGAATTTTGTTTATACATATTCGCCGTGCCGGCGATAAAGCCTGCAACTGGGTTTCGACACCAATAAATAAATAACCTTTTGTTTCCATTAAAACGAAACGCGTTCGACCCGCTGCAATCGATGATTAATTGATTTCATTAGCTTATCCTGCTCTGTAATTGTGCGAATTCCGAAATTTCGCGGGTCCAATAGTCTATCTGAAAATCGCGAAAACAACCCCCGTGCTGTATATAGATACATACCAGGAAAGCGAGTTTTTATTCTTAATCATCGATTTTCCTCGGGAGTGACTACGAATTCCGAATTAAATCATCCGATAGCAGATATTCCACGGCCGTCGAATCGGTTTTATCGAGGTAATGACTGCTTCATTTAAAATAGAAACACGTCATTTAATTGACATTGTTGCACTCGAATCCGTTGGGACATTTATCTATCTCTGCGATAGAGAGGACGAAACGAAACTTTTCATTTCACCACGCGAAGACATCCCCGAGCATCAGTAGAAGTATTGTTACGCACCGATTCGGGTGTTCCGAAATTAATAACAAGCCGATAAGATGATTGGAATTCCTTAAAAAAACGATTAAATTATTTCGTAATGAGTTTATTTATGAAAACAAGTTCACCATATTATGCACGAATACTTTGTTTTATTGCAATTACTATTGTTTCCTGTCATTTTTGACATCTGTCAATTGCAACAATTGTCAATACACAAGTATGCTGTTTTAGGCAAATTGTTATTAATACTTGTATTGTTTTCTGTCAAATTTGACATTTATCAATAGCAACAATAGTCAATATACCAACAAATATGGTATTTTAGACAATTTTTTTGACATTCTAACAACTAAACGAATAATGCTGTTCTAGAAAAATTGCATTTAGCATTATTTTCTGTCAAATTTGACACCTGTCACTTTTGACATCTGTTAAGTTTGTAAAATATCCTAGTTAATTAAGTGACGGTACAAATTGAATAGCGGTGTTGTCACGTCGTAATTTTTTTCAAGCATATCGAGGATTTAGCGTGTTTCTAATAATAATCTGTCGCACTCATCTTGCTTTAGCTGCAATCCCGCTTATCTTTATTAGAAATCCGGATTACCTGTCGCGAAACGGGCGAGAACTTTCCTGCGCTGGAAATCCGAACTTTATTTTTATTTAACGGAAACCCATTTTTCCGTCTTCGACACTTTTCTATACGTTCCGGGCCGGTTTTTTTCTTCTTATTGTCGCTTCCACTTCGCGCCGGTTTTTCCTTTTGTGCGGAAGCGGCATTTTTCCGCGACGACCGGAGCCCCAAATCCGGCATAATCCGACTTAGCTCTCTCATTTCGGCACCGCCGCCGCCGAATCGGATCAGATCGATTATTGTTTATTTGATTGTTTCCTTCGCCCGTTTCTTAGCTGTCGAACCATTCCTAATTTTCCTCAGTTAAATGGAACTATTGACCATTTATATTTATAGTAGGTAAATAAACAGATAAGAGATAGATAGATGCAAAATTGTTTGCAATATACACTATAGGATGCGACAAAGACGACTTCCATTACTCTCGTCTAAAGAAAAAAGAAAGAGTGCCATTGTGTAATTGCAACTTTCTCCCTCTAACCACTGTTATTTTAATTATCCTTCTTTGTTCAACACTTCGAATTGACAGAGATGGCCGAATTGAAGAGTTGCCAGTTATTTGAGTTAGAAACATCAAATTAATTAGGGAGAAAATAATAAAACTAGGGAAAATATCAACAGAAGACAACACGAACAAGAAAAATATTTATTATCTATTCACGATTAACATGTAAATTAGGTTTTGTGCGTAACTAATTTAACTAATTCTAACATTAATTAGCGAATAACGTGCTGTTTGTTATAAATGTCTTGATAATAAAATTAACTATGAATTTTCTGTTATACCTGCATTATGAATCTACCGATTTACTTAGTTGTTTTACGTTATAGTGACCTCTCAGCGTATTACTGATATCACTATTGATAATTTCGTATTAATAGAATGGCGCTTCTATATGAGATAAGAACGCTGCGAAGAAAATAGTCAAGTAACAGTTATCGAGTAACTGTATTATTGGCAAGCGCCATCTCTAGATAAATTTATCCTTCCAACTCTATACATATTCTCTCGTTGAAATTCCTCCTTCAACAAAACCAGAGAACGTCATTCATCGTGCGACGTTGCCGCACTAATGTAGAATATTCACATGGATTGTTTTTAATTTTAAATCGTATGGAATTTTGTGAATATTACACGATTTTATTGACAAATTATTAGAAATAACTAATTATTTATGCTTAAATTGTCTAAATAAGTTATTATTGTTGAGTAAAAGTAGTTGAAATGTGTCAAAAATAGTAGAGAAATCTACAAGTAGGCGAGAGTATTGACGATGTGGCAACAAGGCGAAGTGCTAAGGCTGCCTTTACGCTTGCGCTGCCGATAGGTTTCTCAACGCGCACTGGATGTTAGTCCACAAGTTGAAAACTGCCGCTTCGAATGCTTCGATATTTCGTACAATGAACTTATTACTTTTAAACAATACATTCGAGTGCGACGAAGGTGCCGCGAAAACGCCAGCGATCATCGGGGGTGCGAAATAGCCCCCGAGCGAAAAATCGGCGGAAATTTGTGATCGATCCGACGGAACTGCAAATCGACCTTTCAGAAGGTTACTTTACGAGAGTGCGAGAAAAATTGCGGAAAAAGAAAAAAATAAATAAACTGTAGGTGTTTGAATATCCAAATGTCAACGAGACGTCATTCAGGTAAATAAATTGTTTGTTTAAATTTCAGTTCGGAGCGTTGCCGTGACGCGCTCGGAACGTCACCGGTGCAGACCAATCGAATGCGCCCGGTCGAAAATTTCGCGTTTTTTCGTTTTTCTCGAAGCCTTTTTCCCCGAACAATACCTTTTCCAGCGAAAACCGCTCGACTCGTACGCGGAGAGTGCGAGAGGCACATTCGGTCGAAAGTAGGTAAAGCGCTAAAGCATTCACCGTGCGTGCACGTCCGAAAATGACCTCTATGGCAGCCGTTGATAAAAGCTCCACGGGCGATTCTCGTTTTATTTTAAAACCGACAAACCGACGACGGCTTGCTCTAGTGCAAGTTTATTGTAAAATGTAGTTTCGTATATACAGGGCGTAGCGAAATGTTGTGGCGATCGCGTATGTATAGGCGAGTTCCTCATTCTTCTACCTCACTGAACGTTCTATTCTACCACACACACACACACCACCTGTCCTTATTTTTTTTAGGGGTTGGTAGGTAGTAGAACCGCAACTGTTCCTATACAGAGCGTCTTAAATAATACCTAAGTATACCTGCATTTTCATATAAGAGCCATTGAGAGAATTCAACTTAAGTAGGCTGTGAAATTTTAATGTACTGAGTGAATTTTACACTTACAAAAAATGACAGTTATCGAATTGACATTTTATTAAAATATTTTATACATGAGTGAAATATATTTATACAATTTTCCCGATTAAAACTATACCTGCATTATACACAAGAGCCATTGAAAAAATTTAACTCAAGTATGCTGTGAATTTTTTACGATTTTCGCGATACAATCAAATACTTGCATTTCTACAAGAGAGCCATTGAGAGAGTTTAATTTAAGTAGGCTGTGAAATTATCTATTGAGTTGGATTTTTTGACACTTTAAATGACAGTTATCGAAATGACATTTATCAAAATCTTTTATACATAAGCGAAATACAAAAATGTCATATTTTTGTGTATTTTTTTCCTTCATTTACCTACGATTTTCTCGATGCAATAAAATACCTGCATTTCTGCACAAGAGCCATTGAAAAAATTTATCTCAAGTAGGCTGTGAAATTATCTACCGAGATGGATTAAACACTTCCAAAAAATGACAGTTGTCAAAATGTCATTTATTTTCCTCTATTTGCGATTTCCTCGATAAATTTTCTAAAATCACAGCATTTCTCTAATTCGATTTCCTTTTCGCATGCAGTGATATGTAACGAACGCCCGCGTTATCGCCATTACACGTACGATTAGATTAGATATTTTTAGCATTTTCCTAATTAGTTCTAGCAGGGAATGCGCGATGAATAATAAATTAGCAATCCGTTTTCGGGATTTGTTTGAGAAACATCCATTATCTATTTATCGGAGTATTTAGGATGTTGATTTTAAACGTTATTCTAATTAGATAAAAGCGAACCAGACATACTCCAAGAAAGAAAATAGTCCTGGAGGCAAAGGAGTGCAATCATTCATCTACTTGTAGATACCATAACATTAGAAGTAGTTAAAAAAATAATACAATTTTGTTAAAAAAATTTATCAATGAATCACAAATTCAAGCCTACTTCGATAAAACCGTAAATTCGACAACAACAAAATTCCACAATTTCCTCGGCAACAAACTTATTGAAAACCAATAGACGAAAACTAATTATGGCATCTCCCAAACGTTCGGCATTCCGGCTATTTCGTGAAGAGATGCGCCGCAAACCGAATTCTAAAATTACCTTTCAATGCACAACATGCATATACGCATACTTCGTTAAATTTAGATTATGGCGAAGGAATATTTAGAGATCGACACGCGCCGGTCGATTTGAATTCAAATTTCTGTTTTTATTAACTTCTATTAGACTCTTAGCTCTTAGGGAAGTTTTCTTTTCTATTAGAGTTTTTCTTAGTAGAGCTTTCTACCTCCAAAATGCGTAGGAAATTGTGGAGGATCCTCGAGTGAGATTCGATACAAGTTGGGAGAAAAAACAAATAATTTTAGCTGGTAGAAAAGCTGCGGAGTAACGAGAATATTAATTAAATCAAACTTGGAAAGTATCCGATAATTAGCGAAGATAACCTTGTCAGATAGCAACGAATACTTTTACGAATAATTTGAAATACTATGCCTTTACAAACGGTTCGGCCGGAGCTAAAATTGGACGTTTCGCAACTTTAATAATACAGTTTTCGATGCGAGATAGATGGAACATTACCTCACTGATGTCTTAAGCAACGGTCTATTAATAATGTGCCTTTTTAACTGTTCCTCGTACTTGGCTTACTTTTGCGCGCTAAACCGACGGAATTTTTCGCACCGTCAAGGCTGCCACAGCTCGATCGAAAATTCGCCAAACCGGAAAATTATTTCCCCACGAAAAATCCTCTAAATCTAAATAATTACCTTACAATTTCTACACACAAACAAGACTCTAGTATACTAATAAATACTAATAAAACTCGCTGATAAGAAGGTGTCAATTTACTCGACCAATAACACTCGAAATTATCCTTAAAATCCTCGAAGTTCCTCCGCTTAATTTATCGTCCCGTCCCACTTACAACACGGAATGAAATTTCCCTATCCAGCGGAGTTCTTCGATTTCGTTAACGCTCAAATCGCGTAGAACAGCCAGCTCGATCGCCGAAATGCGTCGGTGTATATTTTTATCGTACAAGGTTATAGCGCAACTTTCGTTATATTTGTGTACGTATTACATTGTATCGGTTGTAAATACAAAACGCGCGAACCTCCGGTACACACCAAGAGCACCCGGATCGAATATTACCTCTAATTTGCATCGAAAATTAGATATCTAAAATCGATACTAAATAACAGAGATTGACTATAATCGCCGTAGGGTGGAAAACACCCCGATATTTCCACGAAAACTTAGGGTGTGAATATGTTATTTCCAGATTAGAATGGTTCTGGTAGGGAAGCGCATGTTACTCAACAATCATACATGGGTACTAACGCATCGTCTGTAGAATCGTTAATATCACCTCGAATCGCCATGGATAATCAAACCGATAGCGAGGAATCTGGGCGACTCGCCCACGACCAAATGCAACAATCAAACGACCAAAAACAGGTTCACGAAAGCACCGAGCACGTCCCCGATGCTCCACAACAATCCCAAAACCAATCCGAAGAAGTTACTCCCGTTTCCGGAGAGGAGGTACGATCGTTACCCACTTTTAACTAAACCTGTTGCTACAATATTATCGATTGCAGAACGCACCTTCCGCTGCGATCGTCGCAGACCCCTCGGAGCAGAAATCAAACGACAAAGCAATAGCCGCCGGCGAACCGGAAATCGCCGGCGACGGCGACGACTCGGCCACCGAGAGCCTGCCGCCCACCGAGGAGCTCATCGAGGAGCCGCACGACCGCTCCGACGGCTCCGATTCCGGCCTCGGCTCCGAGCTGAGCGAGGAACGACCGCCGGAGATGGCCGCCATCGAATCCTCCTTCTTGTACGGCACGCTGGCCAACGCGCACTTCGACGAGTTCGCCGCGCTCCAGCCGGCCGCTTCGAAGAAGAGCAGCCTCAAGCGCAAGGCGCCCGCCGACGCCGCCGCCGCCGCCGACGAGCCCGAGACCAAGAAGAGGAAAGGCATCACGTTCGACAGCGTGACCGTCTTCTATTTCCCCCGAGCGCAAGGCTTCACCTGCGTACCGTCCCAAGGAGGTTCCACTTTAGGTACAACCTCTTCTCGCTTATATTTCTTCTACGAACGTTTATTCGAACTATCCGTTGCAGGAATGGGCGCTCAACATTCGCACGTGCGGAAGTTCTCCATCAGCGAACACGCCACGGAGCAACGAAGAATCCACCGGCAACTACTGCAACAACTCAAATCGGAACGGAACGTAACCAGCGGTACTATATTCTCGATTCGCTGTATAACCGGAGTTGTACAGGTGGTTCGTTTCGTTCGCAGGCACGGGCACGTCGAGCGACGAGAGCGACAGCGAGGACGAAATCAGCGAGGCCAGCGACACCGAAGTCGATCCGGACAACTACCACTTCCTGCAGCCGGTGCCGACGCGGCAGCGGCGCGCCCTCCTGCGCGCCGCCGGCGTCCGCAAGATCGACGCCGTCGAGAAGGACGACTGCCGGACCATCAGGACGTCGCGCGAGTTCTGCGGCTGCGGCTGCAAGGGCTACTGCGATCCGGACACGTGCTCCTGCAGCCAGGCGGGCATCAAGTGCCAGGTGGACCGGCTCAACTTCCCCTGCGGCTGTTCGAGGGACAATTGCGGCAACTCCAGCGGCCGGATCGAGTTCAATCCGGTCAGAGTGCGTACTCATTTCATCCACACATTAATGAGGTAACTATCGCACTCTACCAGCTCTAGTTTCACTATTATCATCATTCGTATCGTCGCAGGTTGGAGCTGGAGAAGGAGAAGGAGGAGAAGTCGGACAACAAGGAGGCCTGTCCGAGTTGGATGGACAACGAGAGGTTGCTGGGGGTGCTGGAGAGCGGTCACGCTCCCGCCAAAGCGCCGAGTAAATATAACAATAATTTGCTGCGGGACGTGCCGTTGGCGACCAATGTGGAAGCGGAGAATTGCGTGCACACCGGCAGCTTCACGAATCTTCATTACGGGGCCCCCGGAGAGGGGCCGGGGCAGCTGCCGGATAGGTAAGAAAAACGGGTGGAAAATTAGGGTGGAAAGTGAGGATTCTTGTGTTGTTTAGAGCGGATTCTTTGGACCTGTACACCTTCAGAGAGACCTGCTACAGCGAGGATAACGGCCAGGAGGACAGGAACCAGCCGGGTTTCCTCTTTTCGAACGTTGGGTTCTCCAATTACACACCGCCCCAGAACCACTACGGGCAACAGTCCTACATAGAGAAAAATCCAGGTACTATTTCTATTGTAGTTACGCTCAATTCGCCATCAGGAGATAGTAAAAACACTTTCTTAATGAAGCTAACTATGGTAGAAGGCTCGTTGTAATCTCCTGACGACGAACGGAGTGTAATAATAATCCTGCAAGATAACGGTTTTAACTTTCTCGCGTTTTCAGTTTACCAAGGTTTCTCCGAATTCTCGCCGATCTTCAACCCGTACGCCAACATGTACGTGCCGGAGTTCGCCCAGAAGCCGCTCGAGTGCGGCTTCCAGCAGCCGCCGCCGGCGGCGGGAGCGGCGCCGTTCGGCGCCGACGCCTTCGCGGAGCCGAAGGGCGGCCAGTACGCGAGTTTGAGCCCCGTGGCGTCGTCGGGCAAGGTGGAGTCGTTCTCGGAGCTGCTGAGCGGCCGGTACGGCGCGTACCCCGCCTACGAGGGCGAGTTCTCCGGGCTGGGCGAGTGCCAGCAGGGCGGCGAGAAGGGCGCCGAGCGGCCGGCCGGCGCCGACGAGGCCGACGAGAACTTCGGCGAGATCATCAAGAAGTCCATGGTGGAGAGCGTGTCGGCGTAGATTTGTTTTTCGTTGTTTTTTGTATACAGGGTGATGCTTCACCGCGGAGAGCCAGTTTCGTTGTTGCTGATTTGTTACTGAAGAATTGCGAACGTCGGACAGTCAATTATTGTTGCTTGTATTGAATTTTCGTTCGGTTTTATTTTTTTATTCAGTTTACTCTCGAGTGGGTACAAAAATCGCTCTTTTTATTTCGATTTATTATAGACGTGAAAAATTATCCTGTATATTGAAGTATTTATACATATATACATACATAAAAACCTATTATATTAATATTATATTATTATTACGTTCCATATTATTACTATTATTACTACATTGTAAATGATTTATAAAAACTGTAGAAAAAAACTATTAGAAAAAAAGTGTTTTAATAAATGTTGTGAAAAACAAAAACACTTTATACCTATTAATCAAGACAGCTAAATTATAATAATTTTTATTACCTTCTCTATATCCTTTTACCTTCTTTTTCTCAAGCAATATTTATGCTAATGTACATTTAAGTGCAAATTTAAACGCAATAATGGGTGCAACAAAGACAACTTCCATTAGTCTCATATGAAGGAAAAAAAGTAATATTAAAAGATTGCAACTTTTTCACTCTTATCACTGTCATTTTAATTATCTTTGTTGCACTCATAGAATTGCTCATATTTGTATTTACCCAGAGATCAACTCCTAATTTATTGTTTTGAAATTAGTACACTCGTAAAAATGAGCATTAAACAATAAATAAAGTTTTAATTTCTGGGAATTTTTCCCTAATCTGCAATGAAAATCGAAATTCGGTCTCATTTATCATGAATCACTTCATTTATTCGCCAACAGAGGGCGCTACAGGAAACTTTTTTGACAGTTGACAGTTATCCCAATAATTCCTTCTCTCTAAGACCACAAAAACAGCAAACATAATCCGCGGCAATTCCTGATAATAGAAATTTAATTTAGGGTGCAATTGACAAGTGTTGATAATAGAATTCTCAAAGAGTGCTGTTACTGTTACATAATTGAAAAATGTTGGAACCGTTTGTTAGCCAGTTGAACGAAATGCGAGTAATTTTAGCGAGCAAGTCCAAACAACGTGCTTCATTGCTCAGCAGCGCGGTAAGTGTCAAACGACGACAGATGTCGCTGCGGTGCAGTTTTTAATCGCAACGCTCTCTGCGTTATTTTAGAAGGTAAAATTCGAAATAGTCGAGTCGGACTTCGACGAAAATTTGGACCCCAAAGAGCACACGTTTTCCGATTTCGTCGAAAAAACGGCCTTGGGGAAATTGAAAAACGTCTGGGAAAAACTGAAAAACGACCAAAGGAAACCCGATTTGATCATAGCCGTGGACACCATGGTGGCCTTCAACGGCAGAATGTACGGCAAACCTCGATCCAGAGAAGACGCCCTCAAGACCATAACAGAGTAAGCCCATCACATACAGTTTGCTCCATTTTTGATCGCAACATAGGTTATATAGGCCATGAGTGCGATAAAGACAACTTCCATTAGACCATAGACAAAATACACATATAGACCGGACACTCTGTCAAAAAAGTGGTTGGCCTAAATGTGCTGCCATCCATTGGGGTCCAACAAAACCTATTACAGGAACCTATGAGATTTTAGCATTTATTGGCGGGAATTCTCACACATTTAAATGTAGCAGGTGAGATTGTGGTTAGGAATTAAAAATACATATATTTGCTGTATACTTATATTGAACTGTTACTAAATAATACACTCAAATATATAATAAAAATAAAATAAATAAAGGATAATAATATATAATACATAAATGACATACATTTTAATTTAAGAACAATTTTACTACTTACTTTATAAAAATAAACGTTTACGCGTAATGTCATAATGGCGTAATGGCGTACTGTAAACAATAACAATTTGTTTAGGAATTCTTCTTTTCCTTTATTTTGCTTGGACTTAACTGCCAATGTTGTTCGGTCACAGAAAATGTTGTTCACCGACAAAGGATGGCGCTGAAAATCGTTCGCCAAAATTTTCAAGAGTAAGTGCCACCCCCCTGCATTAGACACTTAAAGGAAAAGGAAAGAGTCATTTGTGTCATTGCAACTTTTCACTCTGACAACTATCATTTTAATAATCTTTCTTTGTTCAACTCATAGAAATGACCTGCATGTTGCAATCGGAAATGGAGCAAGATGTATCACTAAATAATCACTTCTCAGTCGCAGCACATTTTACCCAACTCATTTTTCGATCGATTAAAAATCGATTCAATTCTCCAATTAAATGCAGAACAATTTACCCGACTCAGTTTTCGATCGATTCACGATCAATTTAATTTTTCACTTGAGCGCAGTACAATTTACTGCACTCAGTTTACACCAATTTACCAAATTCAGTTTTGGATTGATTCAAAATCGATTTAAAATCGATTTAATTTTCCAGTTTAACGCAACACAATTTACCCAACTCGGTTTACACCGGGGTGGTTATTCGTTATTTAAACGAAATACACAAATTCACTGAAGTTACCACAGTGTACATGCATAAAATAACTAAAGAGGAAATATCGGCTTACGTTGATACGGGGGAACCCATGTAAGTACTTCTAGATAGAAGTATTTCTGGATATAATTCTGGCAATATTTACAGGGGTAAAGCCGGGGGTTATGGCATTCAAGGCATAGCCAGCACCTTCGTGGAGCGCATAGAAGGCGATTGCAACAACGTCATAGGATTACCTCTGTGCAGATTAGCAGTAGAATTGAAAAAAATAATAAACAAACAATAAACTTCCTGCATTTATTGTATTATCGTTTTTTGCGAACTAGAAATTTCACCTGGATTTCCATTTTTATCGCGCCTCCATGCGCGTTTCTCACTACTTTCGAATCTCATTGTATATTGTATATTGTCGATTGAAGTACATTATATGATTTCGATCGAAATTGAAATTCCCGACGAGATATTTGCAAATGTTGCGTCGTAATAATTATAAAATTTCTCTCAAATACAAACTAATGAATCGGAGGAAACTAACTAGTGAACTAGGTTGAGCGAAATCTGAATTATTTCCTTATTCACATGAAAAAAAAAGTGAAGAGAATAAGGAAAAATGTAAAAAAAATTGTTTAGTAAATCTTATGAGACTGGATGAGTTCCAATCCGAATTAATTTCTCGATTTTCTTTCGAAATATTGACCTACGAAACCGGTCATAACAGCATAGATGCTCCCGCTTCTATTCTACATATTAATGTGAGAACTTGCGCTGGAACTTTATTAATTTCCAATTGGAATCGAATTAAATAAATTATCGGATTTTAGAATATGCTTCATTTGCATCATAATTCAATGAAATGAGAAATACCGATCGGTTTATATGCAATTAAAATTCCATAAATAATGTGAAAATTTTTCACCGAAAAATTCAAACAATCTACTATGCTCTGTAGGTACCTAGAAAACTTAAATAAATAAACAATAAACATTTCAAAGTTACCTTGAAAGGCGTTCCATTTTTTTATGTTTTCATTTACTCTTATTGAATTGTTCTGCGCTAATCCGCTTCCTGAATTCAATCAACAAGGTTAAAAGACACGTAAGACAAACGAATGATAATAATAAAGATCTGGAAGGATGGACAAATAAATGTGAAATTAAGGAAAAGTGCATATCAATCAATTAAATGGTCCTTCTCAATCATCACTGATTAGAACCGGAGCAAATTTAAAGGCGTGAAGAATCGCAGAAGCTTTCGTTATGCTCGAAACATCCGTAAAACTATAATTAGATTATCAACGACTTCGACATAATCGCCGCATGATTTATTGAATTATCGCCGGGAATTAATACAATGTTACCATTCGCTTAATTGGAGAATTTTATTACACGTATGTGTTAATTAGTTTCCTCTGCACCGAAAAAAAAATATCCACGGCAGGATATCAAATTAAATTACGCCTATTGCGGCAAAACAAAACCATCTATCTCTCACATCCTGAACTTCACCACTCAGCCAGTTTTTCAACCGGACTCTCTACACTTTTCAATAAATCGGATCGTTTCCACGATTCGAAAAATCCGTCACAGCGGCTTCACATCCGCCTGCCTGTAGCGATGCGCCCGGTTCGCAGGAGCTCGCCTGAACGGCTTTCGATAAAAGGCCGCGAAAAGGCCACCCCGTGGGAGAGCGGCAACGTAGCCTCCTGCATTTCCTGGTCACCTTCCGCAGGAAGTACGTGCCTTTATCGGCTATATACTACACTACCTGAATGTCCAATTCTATTAGATTCTACACTAAACTAGCTACATTAATAATTGCTTTGTTTTCTATTATGGAGGTGCAATGGTTTGTGCAGGAATAGCTTAGACTCGCAGGAAAAAGTATACATAAAATATGAATATCCAATTCAATTAATAGAGCCAAAGTAATAATTGTTTTTTTCTATTATGAACGTTCAATATGTTTTGTACAGGAATATTTTATAGACTCGCTGGGAAAAGTACCCATAAAATATGAATAATTAATTCTATTAATACTAAACTTTGTGGCCAATGGTTTGTGCGTTATATTTGCAGTAATTATTTTGCAGGAAAATTATGTAAGTGGTAAAATTAACAGGAGTTAATTGGCCAGTTAAACGATTGAATCATTGGGTTATTTTAAAAAGGTTTTCCAGTGAAATATTTGCGAGAATGCGATGGCCCAACTTTATGCAAATATGGCAATAAATATTAGAATTAAAATGCTGCAGTCGTCTCGCATTCGATAATTCGCTACCTGAATGTTTATACGTTATATCGATTGTTTGTGCAGTTGAAAGACGTGCTAGAAAAACCATTTGAGCGCAGAAATAATTCCAGGTAACAGCGGTTAATTTTTCGCTTGTCTAAAATAATCTGATAATTTATAAAACGTTTTTCTCGAAACTACTTATGCAAATACAGTTGATAAGATGTGCTAATTGATTGTTGGATATTAGTTACTTAAATGTGACTAAATTTCTTCCTTGAATTCGGTTTGGAATGATCTTTTGCACAACCTTAAATTCTCCTGTATATTTCGATTTGCATTTACAAATAAGGAAACAACTTTGATTTTCGTTCAAACATGTTTGATCTTCTGATTATCCGCACACCCGGTAATAGCACGAGTAATACAGCTAAAACATTTTTTTAAACAAACACGTGCTGCAAAACAAGCTTATTTCCCCCGCATTCTTCACGCTCGCCTGTTAGTTTTCGACCGGCCGAAAACATATTATTCGACACAGATTAATTCCGAAAGAATTTTATTATGTCGCCCGGTAAAAAAACACACCGAATTAATCAAAACTCGCGCCAGCCATTAGCATATTCGATCATTACAATATCACTCGACCGGTTCCTCCGCGCCTTTTAAATCCATTTTATTCTCCTAAAGCGACCTTAAACCAGTCCAGAGCAAATCGAATTTCATGAGACGTGAACTTGTGACCCTGCCTCCACGGAAACCACCGTATCTCGGTCTGGGCATCTCCCGATTTCCAGCCGCTTAACCAAATATTTTGCATAACAAAATATTGAAATTTCTGTCTAGTCGATTCTTAAACAAATCTAGTCTAGTAACAGTTTCTGTATCGCAGGAATAGAGCTCTTTTAAGGGCTTATTAAAGATCAAAACAGCTATGCTAATTCCGAGCATCGAAACTGGAATCGTCCATCAAGATAGTGCACCAGTCATTGCTCGATTTTTTTTAGCATCTGCAATTACTTTGACGCGAGATTGCCCGGCAATTTTTGCTTGATTAAATCTCTGCGTGCTCGGAGAACCGAAAGGTACACGAACCAGATTGCTCGGATAATCAGATGACCCGGCCAAAATGTTAACAAGCCGCAGAATTTACTCGGGCTAATAAATTTTGAAACCAGCTTAATTTTTTTACCCGTTTCTTGTCAGTATGACATCCCTGGAAGAAATCCGCGTACTGGAATTGATATTACTGTGCGGTTTCATGCACTTTTTGGCGCTGTTACTGGTGATGTACGTGAGAATTTCGAACCTCCGAAGTACCTTTTGCGCCGCTTCGGAATTTTACATCCACTACAAATTCCACAGAAACCGCCCCTATCGGAATTTGTGCCCCGATTGCGGCTTGTACCAGAACCCTCGCAGCATTTACTGCTGCGACGAGGCGCACCGGCTCTACTTGAGATTCTACTAGACTCGACAGTGGGCGGTAAAAGGGCGTTAAATGGCCGAAAAAACCATCCGTCATCGACCCGCTCGAACCTAAAACGTAATGTAATTCCTATGCCTTATTGTTTCGTGCTCTGTGATTGCTAACATTTGGTGCTTCGGAGAGACAAAGGCGAGTTGTGGATTCTTTGAAGATGAACCGGGAAGAGCTTCGGGATTGTTTAAAACCGATGTCCATCAGCCGTCAAGGATTTGGGAACGGTTACAGATTAAATAATATCTACGAGTTCCATCGAATGGGCTCGATCGAAAGGTAGATAGAACAATAGATAAATGTTGTATAAAATAAATACAGTTAGTATCAATTCAGTCATAAATTATGTGTGTTTTGAACTAAGGTATTGACGGTATACTAAAGTGTTTATAGAGAAAGATTCGTGTTAGAATACAGGGTGATTTAATGATCGATTTTTTCTCTAGTAAACAAATCACCATTGGAAAATTCTTTCCTTTTCAACGGTACACTTTATCACTATTATTGCCTCTCCTTGGATTCGTAATATTTTTGCCGATTTCATTCCAATATCTGTATAGGTGGCGTGGGTAAAATAATTACCATTCTTGAATGATAATCGAGTGGGTGAGAGAATAGAAAGTCGTAGTAGGCATCTGCGATCGGTTCATTCAAGGAAATTTCATTCATGAAACTCGTTTTTACTATGCAAAAAGTCGAATCTAGGGCCACCTGTCGAACTGCTGGCGTAACCTTCGTTGCGTAAGGTTTTACGTTAGATGTAACGTTAGCGTAAAAATCGAATCGGGTCGGTATTTAAATGAGCGATTCCCACGTGCACAAGAACATCCTGTGCGAATCCATTTTTTCGTTAAATCGAACGTTAAAATGTTTATCTTTAATTGATTTGATTGCGCCAATTAATGCGGGTATGCATCTTCCTACCAAATACGGTAATTATAAGTAATGTTAATGAAGGTAGAAAATTCATTAATCAAAAAACTCTGTCGGAAGTTTGTATAAAATAGGTCACAAATGTTGAATATTAAATACATTTCTGCTGATTATTGCGAATTTACAATTTAAAATTATTGTAATTCCGCAGGATTTAATTAATTTCTCTATTGAATCTTCTTATCATAATTTCATCCTAACGATTATTACCCAATATAATCAAATTAAACGGAAATATTTTATCTACACACAAAACAAACAAATCTAAAACTACAATAATTCGATAAAATACCCATTCCTGAACAAAGAGCATTGTGCTATAAGAAAATAAGAACCGCTCAAATTCACTAACACAATATCTAAATAAGAGACATATTTCTCATGTGAACTCCCATTCGGATGGGATATGCATTACAAACTCCTCATCGGTCTTTCTTCGTACTGCGTAAGTGCTCAATTACTCGTGTTTTACAGTCTGCGAGTATAATTAGTCGCCGTGGAATTTTTTTCCGCTCCGGTGGCTGGACGATCGACGCCGTCTCCGCGGCTTTTCGTCGACTCCTGGGAATGCCGCGAACCGACGGAACGCTCCGCGGTGTTGTTAAGGTCGTTACACGTAATTGGCCGCTTATTATGAAGAGAGGATTTGTGGAGATTTCGCTCGTTTGGTTATTAGTAATCGGGCGTGAGTAAGTACGAGTCGAATTCGTCGGTTTTACGCCAATTTGTGGGTTATTGAAATTTTTAAAGGGGGGTTATCGGGATTGATGATAATGTCCCGGATGTTTTTTCGCAGTTCGTTTAACATTTAGGCAGCGGATGGGTCCGTGCGTAGGTTATGTAGGTACCAACATATGGTCGAGTTTCCGTTTTCTCCGACGAATAATTGGATTTGGGTCAAAAATGAGACTGTTTAAAGAAGAGAGAATTCGCAAATGTTGAAAGAATTCTTGTAAAAGTAGAGAGAATTCTTGTAAAATAACACTTATAAAAGTAGGAGAATTTTGGAAACGAAAAGAGTCAAGAAGTCTTGTAAAAGTAGAGAGAATTTTTGTAAAAGTAGATGGAAAAAAAATGTTGATGTGGAGAGAACAAAATCTTGTAAAAGTAGAGAGAAAAAAATCTTAAAAGTAGAGAGAAAAATGTCTTGTAAAAGTAGAGAGAAGAAAACTTTTGTAAAAGTAGGGAAAATAATTTATGCAGAAGTAGATGCTTTTACAACTTGCTTTACTAATTTATTTGTTAAATAAACCAAATAAGCTCGAATTTTCTACAAACTTAAGTATTCACTTTTACCTCTATTATCACCAACAACGAGACTGTTCTATCCAATTATCGAATTAATTTCAAGCGAATACTCGACACCGAACAGTACAGATTCAGATAATTACAAAACGAAAATACCGCAGGAAAGTGAAAATTTTTTATATATATATTTTTTTTTCATCAAAATTAAATGCCATTAGGCATCAATCCGCCCGCGGCGGGCGATTATCGTGATTATTATTTTTCCTATTACTTTGATTATAGGATTTATCTAGACGGAGCCATCGCGAGTTCATTAAACAATGGGTGAGAAATTCGATTAGAAAGTAAACGGAGCTAATGTGGATATATGGACAAGTGCAAATGTGTTTGCGATATATTCAATTCTATGAGTTGAACAAAGAATGATTAATAAAATAAGAGTGGTTAGAGTGAGTAAGTGGGAATCCCACAATATCACGACGTCCTTTTCTTTTATATGAGACTAATACAAGTTGTCTTTGTTGCACCATATTGCGTACAGATTTGTACTTAACTGTATATGGAATCATCCTTTAATATAAGTAGGTATGGAAATTTATTCCAATATGAGTAAGGATTTCGCTAATGTTTTGATGGCAAAATTAACAATGTTAACTGCATTTTCGCGGTGAATCACACACGATGACAAAATCAGAGAATTCGCAGGTGTGATTGGTATATTGCTAATACTGATGAAATTATTAGCAAACATATAAGTAGGTAAAATATCTGTGGAATTTATCCCTTCACCTATATATCCAATAAATTCGGCAAATTAGCTCCATGCATCTATTAAAGTATTTAAAGTGCAAGGTCGTGCCAGTTATGTTAGAAAATTACCAAACATCCGGCTCGATTTAATTAATGCGACTAATTAAACGAATTTTGTATGGCAAAATCGCGACGAAACTAATTCGGCGTTTTACGAGCGAAATTCTAATTTAGTTATCCGCTCGATAATAAATAACAGAAATGTCGATAATAAATTCGTGGAATGCTCGTTGGCCAATGAATTTTTGGAGAAATTTCAAAATCGACTCATACCCGACGGACGCATTTGAACAATTCAATTTTCGATTTTTTTTAACTAACGCGGAATTTCATTGCGGTTTCAATTAAAGCGAGCTGGAAAAAATTGTGCCCCCTCCAGAAATTCCTTTCGAAGAAATAAAATTGCTAAATTCCGATAGTTGCACGATATCACAAGAAATTCCGAGATCGCTACCGTATTCGCAGAAGTCGTGAAGTTAATAAAAATCTAACGCTCAACCTTGCCCGAGGACATCTTACCCAACGCGTTGAGTCACCTCCATTACATTTTCAATTACTCTCTTTTTGCTATATTATTACGGTAGATTCGTTCGCGAAATTTCGGTATACTTTTAATCAACACTTTTTCTCTCCACCTTTACTTGGATTGTATACACTGTGTTATTTATAAGATGCGACATAGGGATTCCTGTACAAATGTGTCAAAAGAAAGCTAACTTTTTTACCAAATAACTTTCGTAAAAAATAATAACAGATTTGAAAAGATCGTAAAAAAATATGTCGAAATGGACATTACATTTTCTTAAATTCGTTCTGATTTAATAAAAAAATGTATAATTAAGTTGAAAAAGTCATACGCCATAAATAATTCCTTTTTATATCACTATCTAATAAATGTAAAAAGGGGCGGAGCTAACAGGGTTGGTTGACGCTTTGAAATTTGAAAATTTCTAGGTGAAGGATTAAGGTTCAAACCGCGAGTGTGGAAATTTTTTTCTGTTTTTTTTTTTTGGTATTTTTTGTTTTTTTTAATGTTTTTTTGTCATTAATAAAAACATGGCATTAATTTAAAGGCTCTACCTACTAACGAGATTTTGTATTATCAGAATTGACAATTAATTGTCGGAGCTTTTATTTAAATAAAAATAAAATTAAATCTCAAATAAGCTTGTCTTATTTTAAATACTTTTATTTAACATTTTTTTAGACAAAAACATTAAAAAAACCAAAAAAAAAAAACAAAAAAAAACTTTGGCCCAAGCGCGGTTTGAACCACATTACTTAAAAACTAATTATTCAAATTGCAGAGCGTTAACCATCTCTGTTAGCTCCGCCCCTTTTACAACAAATTAGATAGTGTTATAAAAAGAAATTATTTATGGCGTATGACTTTTTCAACTTAATTATACATTTTTTTAATAAACCAGAACGAATTTATAAAAATTTAATGTCCATTTCGACCTATTTTTTACGATCTTTTCAAATCTGTTATTATTTTTTATGAACGTTATTTGGTAAAAAAGTTAGCTTGCTTTTGACACATTTGTACAGGAATCCCTATGTCGCATATTATAAATAACACAGTGTATAACTCATCTATTTCGCTGTGAAACCCATAAATTCTCATCAATTCAAACGACTATACTCCGTTCGACATCAGGCGATAGTATTACTATTATGTCGAACGGAGTATAATTAAATCCAGCAGCGCTCGAGCCGCGCCGGAGAATCGGTTTCCTTGGCCCCCGGCAAGGTAACTTCTCCTCGATGGAAGTGACGACCCGAGAAGAAACCGCTACCGGACGAAATGGCATTCCACAACGTCCAATGATATCAAACAAATCATAAAAACCCGCTACTTAAAAAGCAAATCAAAAATAAATTACAACATAACCTAATGGTTTAGTTACCCACAGGAAGCCAACTCAACTCTAGCACTATACCAACGTTTCCCTTAACTTAATTATACTCCGTTCGCCATTAGGAGGTAGTAGATAATATTGTTATCGATAGTTTTAATGCAATCTGCTGCAGCGCTTCCTATACCTTCTTGCACCTTTGTCTAATAATTAAAATTTAATTGATCGAAAGCGTGAGAGTCTCCTTCGAGCTCGAAACAAAAGGAGCGCGTATCGCAAGAACCAACAATAGATTCGATTCGAGATTCGAAAAGGCGCTACTAAAAAGGCATAAACCACCGCATTAGGAATTCAAATCGCCGAGGACCGTCCGTCGAGGAATAAGCTAGGTAGAAATAGAGGAATGCTCGTCGAGAGCCGGGTCCGAAAAGCGCTGAAAGAAAGCTGCGCCGGGAGAGTTGAGTTCGGATGGTGTTTGTTGTAGAGTTTGGATTTTAGTAGTAGCGCAATCGTCGCGCGAGTAGTTCAAATGCGCTCGATGGATGCGGGTTTGCGTGAGTAAGCGCGCTTTTCGAATACGAATATAAATCGAGTTTCGGTGGGGTTTTTCACGGATATTTTTTTGTCTATAGTGACCGGGATATCAGTGAGTGCCGAACGGATTAATTTCCTTCGTGGATTTGTCAAAGTAAGTGCTATTTATTGACTAATAATGGTGAAATTTTCGTTCATTTTCGATCATAATATATTCAAATATTTAACTGTATTTTTTGTAGAAATGTTTTATTGAAGAAATTTGGAATTTTAATTTGGCAATTTCGATACAAACTCCAATCAATTTTCGATGTAAAATTAAATCGATAACTTATTTACTATTTAATTATTGTTTCGCAACGTCCTCCTGTTCACCGGCGCGCGTTTGAAAATACAATTCAACCGGATGCGCTTCCCACTGCAAACAACATAAATTTTTATCTAACGCCACTTTCAACTTCCAATAAATCTTTCGGCGCTGGTCGCTCGAACGAGGAAAACTCTTGAAAATTTTTACGGTTTCCTTTTGCTTGAAACGTAAAATCCGATCGCAATTAACGTCGAATTAATCGCCGGGAATTTCGGTAACCTTTCCGCGGGATCTTTGCTCTCGGGCGCGATTAGAAGCCAATTAATCGAACGCGCCTCGGCACGAGCCGAATCGTTTCAATGCGAATCGAGGAAGTTTTCGCCCGATAAAAATTCGAAGAGTTCAAACACACCGTGACTAATCTTATTTCGGGCTAATTGCACCTATAATTGCGGCGATTAGATAATAATGTAATTACGCGGTTATTACAACGATTGCTTTTTATCCATGGGAATATTTTTGGGAAGGTCAATACGAGAATTTTACTTTTAAATTCACTTTTTGCGAGAAAACCAAAATTTGCATGCCGAAGGATTCGAGCTCGCCTCGAAAAAATCTAGTCGACCGGGAAAATTGTTTAAAATGCTTTAGCGAAGGATTTTAAAAAAGGTCAACGAGTCAATCAAAAGCGAGTCCGGTGGGCGAGCCCTCCACTTTTGTTTGTAATGCAAATGTGTACAGTTCTAAATAAACCTGCGTAGGATTTTTCTCTTATTTTCGTTCGATGGAAATCGACTGGTCGAATTTTGATAGATTAATCTGGTGATAATTATCTTGGTGAACGTGTGTGAAATTGCCGGGTGAAAGGTAACTTCGATTATGTCATATATGTCATATGTCAATGGGTGATTATGTCATAATTAGGTGCATTCATCTGGGATTTTACATAGATGTTTCGTTCGGTGCACAGGAATTCCCCACCAAACAATAACAATATCTAAATAAGTACCAGAAAATTTGTAAAATCATATGAGATATAACGATTATTTTGTAACAGTCGTTACTGCACCTCTATTCAAAAATAATTCCCACCTCTATTAAACTTCTGTCATATAAAATGTCATTAATGTCAATATTGCCAGTTTTCGTTTAATGTATCATCGAACGCATCTTAAAGTCCCACATATTCGCGTACAAAATACGAAACAAAAATAAGTAATTTATTGCTGAGATTAGTTAAGTAACGAATATTACTAAGTACTAAACACTTTCTTTTCAACTTATCGACCATTCTACACAATTCTATTACCGTAAATCACGATATTTATTAACAAATTGTGCAATAACTTTTGCAAAATTTTTAATCGATATTATACAATCCCGAAAAAAATATCGCTTGTAGTAAACAAACGCACGTTAGTAATTGTAATATTTTTCGCGATTACGCCGCTTTAATTATCCGCATTGTTTAACGGAATCGCTTCGAACTTGTTCATTTAATAAAAAAAACCATTACGGATGGCACTTAAACCGTGACCGATGCGACCTTTAAAACGATTTTAAAAAAGATCCTGCTTTATATCCTTTAATCGCACGTACGAAATACCTACATACATAAACAATTACCTGCATATTAAAACCGTAATTTATCTATAAGGAATATTTCGGGTAATTGTATGCTCCGGAAAAATCTTGCCTATATTAGGAGATTTTATTGTGAAGATATCAAGATATCGCTTACGCCTACTGGCGGGTTCTTCGTGGAAACAACAAAGATTTTTTGAACTTTCGAAGCGGGTGATCCCGCGCGTTAGCGTAGGTGCTTTTGTGAAAGGTGTAATAACAGAAATTTCGGACCGTCCTGCCTACGTGTGGACTTTTTCGGGCATTTTTCGACACCTACAGGTTACGTAAAAGCGCGTACACAAACCGGCTGGGACAAACAACAAAATCGGAAAATTCAGCGCGTTACCTTCGTCATCAAGGAGAACTCCTATAAGAACAGTAAGAAGTAAATTAAAGCGTAGTATACTCCGTATGGTAGTTGATGTTTTCCAATTGGGGAAATGGCTCGTAAAACCCAATTTATTTAATAGCCCTTAGGGGTAATTGGTCGGGGATGGGTAAATTTACTTTTGGAGAAAATTGGGTGCGCCACGAAAGTGCATATACTTACATCATAGAACAAACAAGGGTGGAGTTTTCGTGCTGGGGGCAACTACCCTTATAACTAGATGCTATCCAAACGATATCGCTCATTAAAATTTAATTAACTAAGTATATTGCATGCAGGTTTTATATACCTACAATAAATACCTAATTATCTAATAAATACTATAAGAATCTTAATTTCGAAGATGTAGTGATATATAGTCCGTTCGCTATTAGGAGATTGCAATAAAATCTTTTGTATGCAAACTACGAATAGCTCAACAATTAACAAATTAAAAAAATTCAAAACTTTTTATAAAGTCTCAAAGTGTAATAATAATGTTTATCTTCCTTTAGTAGTGCCACTCTGTATACAGGGTGAGTAATAATAGGAGGTTTTAATGTCTGATAATGCGACCTGACATACTAAAATAAAAAATTAACACTTTCATTAAAACTAAATTACGTACTAGTTATTGCTATAGATAGTTGTTAATTATTTAATCAAATTATTAATTCAAAAGTGCCTAGTTTTTAATTATTTATAGGCGCGCCTAGAGTTTGCTGCTTCAAGAAGGTTTTATTAGTATCACCTGATGACGAACGGAGTATAATTAAGAAACAGGAACTAAACACGTACGAGTATATTTATTTGACAATCTATTAATCAAGTGGATTTGAATGAAAAAAGGGGAGACAGGAATTCCGAAACCGCGCCCTTTTAATACGTTTTGTGGGTTTTACATAACGGACTTTCACTTGCACATATCGATAAGAACCTACTTATGTAGTTGTTATTTTCGAACCAATTAAGTCGTTTAAATTCGAATTTTCACATGCAATTAGTCGAGTTTGATTGCTTTCTTCAGACTCCGAATTAACACACTGGCCGTTTTTGTGGACTAAAATCAACAGCGCACCAACAAAGAACGATTTGTGCGCTTCCATTACACAAATCTATTTATCTTTTCATTCACGACGTTGATTGAATCGATTTAGAAATAATTCCGAGCGGAATTTCTCGGTTTTTTTCCCGACTTATTTCCGATGCCTACTCCGAAATAAGGAGCTTGTTGTTCGAGCGTTTTAATCGAGCAATTACTTAATTACGCCGGCGATAATTACCCGAGAGAGAGTAGAAAAAAAAGACAAAGGTGCGTTTGTGAATGACAAATTAAGCGGCGAGTTTCGGAGATAACCTCCGAGGAACACGTGTCGATAAACCGGACCAGATAACTATACTTAGATCAAAAGAAAATCCACTAGATTTATTTAGATATATAAAATTTTATGGAGCGACACTCATTAAATTCCCACACCCTCGTATAACTGTATTTTTAATCCATTGAAGAATCAGTATATAGGCGGTACAGGATACTTGATACAATACCATACCTGCAGTAAAATCCTACGGTACCACCTTTAAAATTTCGTATGGGAAACTCGCAATCAATCACCATGCAACCGCAGAATGCCATTAGGGATTATTTGTACGTATAAAATTTCCCAATACAATAGCGCCTAGTGATTTCTGTAATCAACGTTTTATTACGAAATAAATTTTCTGATGAATTATTCCTCCAAAGGCTATCTAATGTCGATAAAATTTGTCTTTAAATCGGTCGTTGTTTTTTGTGAGTACGGCCCTGCGCGGAATGCTTTTTTACATAACGGGAAACGTTTAATAATGGACAATTAACCGTGCCGTGCTGTATATATTAATTAGGTGCATTCCCTTGACAGGAAACTAGGAATAAGTCAATGATTTTTGTTTATTCAATCTCCGCTTCGACTGTTGGATGAACGAGTGCAACTCTTTCTCCGTGTCAATGACACAAAAGCGTCTCTAAAAACGAGGAAAAATTTATTTATTTGTATTCGAATTTGGTGAAAGATTTTTGTTTACCTGCCTAGTTAATTGCTCGTACGCTCAATTAATTTCATCCTTTCAAAAAGAATCGGTTAATTCGGTGTGATTATAGGTATAGAATTTGGAGAAGTATACAATTACTAATCTGTGTTTTTAAGAAACTTTTCACTTTTATTAAAAGCGCTAAATAAAAAACGCGATTTGTTCCGGTGAAGCGATTTCTCAATTTTTTTCCACCGATACTTTCATAAACTAATCTCCAACAACAATTTTTACTATGTTATTTTCTATAATATAATACCTAACATAAGGGTTGAATTAAACTCTCATACATCCTGTGTATTTGTTGCACCGGCCTAGTTTTTATTTCGTTTACTTCTCTCAATCACGGCCGCAAATATGTTGTGAAACCGCAGAGATCCCATTACGCCCGGCGAGATATCTGTAGCCAGAGATCACATACCTCCTGCCTTTCGATCTGTAAAAATCGCAGGAAAAAACCTCTCTGGCCTCAAAATTCGTCGAGAAGCTACCGACCTGCACCGAACAGGATGTTAGAAAACGAAAAAAAAAAATCGTATCGATAGCATTCCGACCCGTACGAGCCCTACAAATCACCGATTGTCTTAGGAACAAATGGAAACTTCCGCTGAAAGGGTGTAATTTTACTCTACCGAAGAGGAAATGAAAGGGTCTATTACCGAAAACGTTACTGTTACTATTAATAGATTGGACTTACTCTTCATGTTGTCGCCAATAATTGTATTTTTTTTTATTGTTTTAGATGATGAAACACGTGCAGCTTTCTCCTTACAGGAGCAGAGCTGACACGGTGTCTCTCAGTTCGACAGTATCCTACGGGAGCCTGAGTCCTGAGCCGTTGGGGAGCAGGTCCTCGAGCTATTCCTCTTTGAATGATTCTGTACAGGTATGTAAAATATCCAATTAATTAATACATAGATATCGATTAATTTTAATGAATAAAAAACCAATTACAATGAGCTCGTGCGTTTCCGTTAATGCACATGCCGAGCAGCAATTGTTAGCAAAAAACAATTACATCTGCAGGAAATCGAGCATCGGGGTGGTTTTGTTCGGAGTAGCTCATTTGTCGCGTTTAAAATCCTGCATAATTAGCGTCGACCTTCGGTTTTTGTATGAATTTGCGAGTGTATACACCGGTTTTTCGATTGGCACCTTTTATTTCAGGAATATAACGAGAGCGGGTAACCGTTTCCTGCCATTAGCGTAAATAACGAGATTGTTTGAAATATACAATAATATGTAATTATCGAAATATTTGTTTTGAAGATAAATATGCGTGTGGAATTAGGAGATATGTAATTTTGAACTTTACAATAATTTCATGATGTATTCTGAAACCTTAAAGTGTTGTATTAAAATTATTCGAGATGACTCCGCGTATATTTATCGAAATTCTTTTCGCTTAACATTCAATTCAGCTAACCGGAGTCGGGTGTAAAATAACAATTAGACGCCGAGTAACATAAAAATTCTTCACACACGAATCGCACCGAGAATAGCAACCCTCGTATGTTTAAATAATTTCCCATCGCCGCTTCTGCGCCTATCGACTCGAATAGGAAGTAGTTACGAAACTATTGAACTATTAAACTATTTAGAAAAAAAATGAAATTGATTAATTCGCGGCCTCGTAAATCGAACGTCGACGATTAGAACTATGATAAGAGTTATTTGCGCGCGTTCCTAAACGATGCGCACACGGGAAAACTCTTATTAACTTTTGAATGGCTGCTTTCGAGATCCAAGGGTGTAATTATTTCTTCCTGCTTACACGTTTTGCAACAATATTCTATATTTCGCTCGAGTTAATGGACGATTCGGTGATTTCGAAACGCGCAAAAGACGCGAGTAGAGGAAGGAATTGTTTTCATGTTGCGAAAACGTACCGAAAAAATTCCACATGGTGCTGAGAAGGGCCGTGCGGCGGCCAGATGCCACTCGACACCATGAGAACATCCTCCGATCGTGGGCATGGGAATTTTAGTTTTTACCGTCGTTAAAGTTTCTTTCTACTCCGTCTACCGGGGTCGTTAAATAATTGGGAAAGATCACTAAGTAGTAATTTCACAACATACTATCCCAAAAACACCGCTATTTTGAGACAAATCATGACACAATTTTTTTAAATACTGTAGATAAGAAAGTCAATTTTACGGTGAGCAAAAACCCCGCTGTGTTACTAACAAAACAATGAATTTAATGAACAATTATTGTGAGCGATAATTACAAATTAATCGAGACCTTGATTTCCTTTTGTGCTCGTTTTACAGCAGCAGAACGAAATAAAAACCGAGCAAGGTGCACCATTATTTAGAATTCTCGAAAGGCGATACTCGAAATACGTAAAAAGTAAATAGTAGTTTCCTAACAAAAGATCTCCATCGACCGTATCGTCGCTTGCTAGATCCTTTTAGACTCTCGTTGTTCCTACGAGGTGCGTTCGAAAAATTCGTTGCACATGTCTCTACATCTCATTGTAACTCTAATTAAAACCTTATGTTAACAACGTAATTATCGTTTGTGTCATAAAACCTCTCGCTACCCGCATGCGTTAATTGGATCCCATTATGTTGCAATGTGACCACAAAATAAGCGAAAATCTGCACACATTATGACTGGCAAACGAATACTTATAGCTTCATTATGCATTAATTAAAACATCCCGAAATGTTGCATAATTTTTTCGGTGGAAATTATTCCAAAGGTTACAACAATAATGGCAATTAAAGACGAAACAATTCGCGATTGTTTGTACTTGTGCGTACGAATTCGACCTTTGCAAGGCGACCCAATTCGGTGGGAACGGAATTCTCACACGTTTACCGCGAATTTTTAGCCTTTTTCATTGTTTTTCTGGTATTGTTTCTGCCGGTTAACTGTCGCTGGGAATCGGCATAAACGCCGGCTAGTGTAAGTTTTTTTTATTCGCCTCGATTGTACGGATAATATGGAATAATTTCTGCGGGTAATATGATGCTCGTTAGTCGCAGATTTACTGTTGGTAGTCATTAAAAATTTACAATTAAAATATCTTCTCTTTTGTTGTTTTTAAACGTCGAATTTTTTGTACTGCCCCCGTAACAAAAAACTGCACTATTAGCATATCCTTCAGGATGAAGCCCATTTTGCAAATTTTACTTTATTGTTAGCTCTGGACAATTCTACTACCCCCCGTAACCAAAACATTGTGCTATAACTACACTATTAGCATTCCTTCATTCTTCCACGTCAAATATGAAAATTGCAAATTTCCTCTACCTACAATAAATCATCCCGTATTAGATATACCGGGGTAGTTGGAAAAATCCTCATCTCATTGTTGTACACCGACAATTCCAATCAGATAAACGCCGTTTTTTTTCTCACACAGCGCCTCATTGACCAAGCATTTAATCGTTTAACCTTCCGCAGAAAACGAGGGAAAAAGCCGGCGGTTTTCTCACGTGACGAACGAGAAAAGAAAACCTCCAGTACGCGAAGAACGTCCTGTAATCAAGCGAGCGGCGCGCGGTAATTGTTAGGTAACATTTCGAGGCAGCCTTGGTGGGATTACCTTCATTGTTCATTGTTTGTTTACGACGGTATTCGGGTAATAACCGCACGAAGAGTACCATCTTGTAATGTGGGGTGAATAACGATCGATAATCCTCGTATTCCTGCTGAGGCGAATTCGATAATGGGCCGTTTAAGGCGAGCAGGGCAATTTTTGAATCAAACGAAACGGTTCTCGGTTCTCTCACAGAGGCCTAATTGTTATTAATAGAAGAAGATCGTTGATATGGGCTCGCACGATGCGATGAAAAATTGTTTATCAAACATCGGTTAACGATAGAAAAAAGCGTTTCGTAACGTCCCACGCGAATTCATCGCCAGATGTGAGGATTTGATGTAAAACCGTGCAGCTTCCTATTATAGCTTAGGGAATGGTATGGAGCAAAAATTTTTTGCTCATATTTTATATTTCCTGCAGGAAGTGACTTTATAGGGTGTAGGGAGGGCGACTTTTTCCGCTTGAAAGAAGGAAGAAATGTATTATAAGTTCTAAAGCTCAGTAGAATAATAAATGTGTTTTTGGGATTCCCAGAGTTTATATAAGAAAAGAAATAAGAAAGTTGATATTTAGAAGCTAATGCATCGCATGTATTTGATTATAACTGACCGTTCGCCATCAGGATATAGTAATAATAAAATCTTTCTGAAGCAGTAAATAAATAAAAATTAGGCACTATTGAATATATCGTCTATTGTTGTTCATTCTGTATACAGAGTAGCACTAATAAAGCAAAATAAACATAACTATTACACCATAAAAGCTTTAAAATTTACGAATTTTACGATTTCTTTCCTTGAGTAACCCGAGCTATCTTTCGTATGCATAATTAGGATCTATTACAATCTCCCGATAGCGAACGGAGTATAACAAATAGCCGACAACGTGTTTAACAACCTCGACATATGGCCGATGTGATTTAAATGCACGCCAAACGGCACAAGCCTAGGTGCATTTGTTCGGAAAGGAACACTCAAGTGACCCCTTTTGAAGGAGCCCTCTCTCTACACGTAACACATGCCACATGTGCTTTCCCGGCGGTTCTTCTATAAATCGGCGTGTACACGCCGCACGCGCACCGTATGCTTTAAATCATAACTTAAGTACGCTTCAGAAAAGCGGAATTTTTTCGGTCTCCCGAAGAAAACGCACGTTTATCGACGCGTTTAATTTAAACAGGACGAATTCTCGCGGCTTGTTGTACTCAATCGGTTCGACCGAACGCATGTGCATCTACTTATAGTCTATTCACTGAGCTTAAATTGTAAATTCTTAATTCCTTAAGTTCAGCGAATGGACTATAGGTAGTTGCATTAGTAGAATTACAATTTACAATAATCTAGATAGTTGCAGACAATAAACCGCCTACTAATCTTTTAAGTTTGTTTATAGCATGTCGTGCTATCTTTGTCTTACTTCCACAAGTACTTCATTGAACGTAAATTGTTAGAGACTTGAAGTAGAGAAACGGTGTGAATATAGAAGAATTAATTGAGCTTATTATGCTCGTATTTTCGCAACTAATGGTGGGAACTTATTAAAGGGTAATTAGTAATTCGGTGCAACTTTCTTTTTTTATATCAATTGGCAGAATTACGCGGTTGGTATCGTTTCAAAATGTAAGGAAAGCGTGGGGAATCCACAACAATAAACTATTGTGTGGATGAATTTTCGCTAAATATTGGAAAAAATGTGCCAGTTTCGCAAAATAATCTTTTGTCATTCGGTTTGTTTAATATTGCGCACGTCCTAATTAAGCGTTTACACTCAATTGCGCAATTACGTATAAAAATTACTCTGAAATTATGGCATTCCAAACTAGTCCCTACACAGAGGCCGTTGTTTTTTCCATCTATTTACCTAATAATCGCCGTAATTTGCCGCGTCTTCCGGTAGGTTATTACACGAAATTACCTTCTCATGTGAAACTGGTACAAATTTGACTCGCCATTAACTCGCGGAAAATGAGAAAAATACACACACACAATTTCAACGCCAATTTGTATACTCACCTCATTGCCTCCTTACATTGTGAGCAGTGATTAAATTGTATCGATTTCCGATAATCGTACGGGTAGTTTTAGTATATTTAGATAAATTTGATGATACACCAACTGTCAAAATTGACATTAATGACATTTCGTCTGACAGAAGTTTAATAGAGGTGGGAATCGATTTTTCGGCATAGAGGTGCAGTAACGACTGTTACAAAATAACTGTTATTTTTCAAATGTCGTTCTTCTGATTATTCTACTCTAGTTTACTCAACTCGAAATTAATTTCCATCTATCCATTTTACAAATTTTCCGTTATTTTACCACCTAAAAAGGGATAATAATGTTGCCGGGGAACTCCGGCGCGCCGTTCGTGAAAGCATCTCTGGTAGAACAGCGATCGGGATAAGCCGGGGGCGGGCCGGGTAACCCGATATCGAGGCCGGAAACAGCCATTCGGGCGGTAGCACGTGCAGACCCTTGGTGCACACCTGACTACCAGACGCCGGGTTTTATCGCTTTTCTCTACGGCCTTTCGTTTCGTGCGTTCCGTGCCTAAACGACGGAACTGCAGCGTTTAGGACAAGGGTTTCACGTACAGATTTTTTTTTGTTTTTAAAGAGAGGAAGTATACTAGTATGCACGTGTGGGGGCGTACTAAATGCGTCGCGAGCCAGTTCAAAGGCGATCACGTGCCCTTTTGAATGCACTAATTTGTATGCAGGGGTCACCTTGTATACAGGGCGTGCAAGAAATGAATTATCTATATTTTTTATCTACTAAATATTATGTCTTGTTTATAATTTAATGCGTGTTTTATTAGCCTTTTTTTATGCACACAAACATATTCCAAGAACAGTTCCAATATAACAGCTTAATCATCTGTAGGTTATATGTTGTCATCATCAAAAACAATTTGCATTTGAGTATGATATTGCTATACAAGCGCTCGTTTCATTGTCATTAGAGAAGGATAATATCTTATTGCACTGTTCACTTTCTGAGAAATAAATAAAAAACCGTATATTATTTTAGATGGTATAACGATATTATGTACGCCACAATAGGCGATAAGATTATTTGTTATTAGTAATCCGATTTGTCAACGCTCCCGGTGCATTTTGTGGCGACCGAATGTGATGAATGCGCTTTCGGCGCCAGTTTGTTTGGATGGCCTGTCAGCGACCGTTTAAATTTTATTTATTTTAGCATCTCCGCGAATTTTCGGCCTTCGCGCTACATTGGCACATTCTTGTAATACAAGATACTAGTAGCTAATCTGCAATGAAATTTGATAAAGTACATCGTTTACTAATCACCACAAAACAGGATCATTTCTTATTCTTTATACTCCGTTCGAAATCATGCAGGAGGTAGTAAATTCCTAATATGCAAAAGATATTATTAGTGACTCCAGTGAAAAATCTTGCAAATGTTACAGTTAGTTTTGTCACTTATCAAATTACTAATTCAATTGTATCTACTTTTACACTGACTTTACAGCTTCTCTTTAAGTAGCTCCTGATAATAACTAACGGACTATAATTAATCTAAATCTTAAACATAAAAAGATTAAGTCTTAAGATTTAGTCATAAGATTTAGTCTTAGGACTAAATCTTAAACATAAAAACATGGTAATCCAATCGCATTGATCTGGGAACGAGCTGCATTTCCCGTATGCAACAATTATTTGTTTACACGACTGCCATATTATCACGAATTTGTCGCCTTTTATTACCCATTTACGACAATATATAAAAATAGACATTTACTATTTGTTGACACTGTTTGCTCGCGATAAAAAGGGTCTGTGCGGTCGTCGTTGACTTTAATCTAACACTAACAATTGTCTAACAGAAGTTTATTACCGTCGTTAAAAAAAAATCTCTCGCATTCGATATACGTCGTACGTATAGGTGCATAATAGAATGCAATAAGTGACCATATATCCCGTCTAAAGGCAAAAACCAGGATGTATAAATTAGCGTAAAAGTCGAAAGTACCTGTACAACACTTGCCAAAAAGGCCACTTATTTCAAACCCAAACGGAAATCGTAACAAAGAAAGCGTTTGAATGGACACCATAGGTGCAATACAGGGTGTCTCAAAATCAACACCCGTCAATATAATCCCATATACGCGGTTATATTTTAATTATTATTCCAAATCCAGAATACTTTGGTATGCTCAAATCTAATTTTTTATCTAATTTCATTAGTCTCCTGGTTCGTAATCGGAAAGAACGATTCGAGCGTGTATTTTGGGACACCCTGGTACATCAGATCTAATTTCCGATGACTCGAAACGTGTTATTTTCTAAACGTTTCGTTTGTGTTCGGTCAGAATCCAGGTTAATGAAATCATTGTTTAATTACAATGGGCTACTGCTCGCCTTTCGTCGAACCGACCAGTTTCGATGGGAGGCTCGAATCGAATTATCTATCTGGATTTATTTTTTTTATCTCGTTCCTGTTCCCAACGACTTGACCCCAAAATTCCGACGGCAAACATTTACCCATTCACGGATTCCGGGCTACATAAAGCGGGCCATTGTGGAGATGATGCTCTTCTAAATAATCCAAATATCTAAACCGAAGGAAGTCGTAAATCGCTTAGATTCGGTCGCGCTTGTTATAATAACGCCTGATAAAAATAATAATTCGAGGAAGTTTCGCAAAATTCTAAAACCGTTCGTTTACCGAGCGTTAGTAATATGGAGAGGAAGAGCGGTTTAATTTGTTTAGTTTGCCGGAGTTTTTTGTAAACAGGCTTTCCTTGCCTATCGTGTATGTTAGTGTAAAACTATTTTTAAGTACTCTGAGTATGACTTCCTGATAAAAATGCTGTTTGCAAATATGAAAATTAGATCATAAGACAAGCAAAAGTGAGTGAGTGTAACCTTCGATAGTTCAAATAACTGGCAAAAAATTATTATACTCCGTTCGATATCAGGAGGTAGTATCATAACAATCCAAAACTTAAAAGCTTTTTTCATTGTGTATTAGGTAGTTTTTTTACTTTAATTGATCTATTTGACTTTAGTCCGGATGGCGAATGGACTATTAATTTTAAACTTGTACTTGTAGGTGTTTTAAAATCGATTTAAACAAACGTTTCGAGTATGTCACGAGCCGTGCTCGACTCGGGAGTGTCGCGAGGTTGGTCTGGATTCGAGGAAACTGGAATGCGCGAAAATAATCCATCTTATTCTAAGTACTTGGCAGTTTATGTAACGTTAAACCGGGCACAGTTTCCTACCGAATCGAATTGTCTCACACGCTCGATCGTAATTAACAATTAGTTATTCGAATGTGGCGTTTCGACATCGGTTTTTTTTAAAGAAAAAATTCGTACACCGTTTCTCATCATCACAAAACGGAGTGTAAAAAAGTAGGATTCCAATGCCTTCAGAAACCCATAATTTTTAGCGTCCTCGACGCTAATGATGATAGTTTTTTTGAATTTTGAAAATTTAGTGCTCCGTTACAGCATTCCTACATAACTTGATTTTTGGCTTTTGTCTTCCCTTGTAATTTCCTTAATTAACACTACTGAAACTAATTAAAAGAACCTTTGTATTAACCACAAACCTTATAAATACCAATTATACTCCGTTCGTTGCCAGGAAAGATAGTAATAAAAAACCTTCTCGAAGCAGTAAATACTTCTAGCTCGTACGAAATTGGCCAGTTTACCAAATTAAATGAAACACGGACTTGTTGATAAGAATTTTTTTTTGGTCAAGATTGTAAAATTACGGGTGACTTACGGCCTAAAGAGGAAGTGTTCATTAGGTGTAATGACGTGTAACGCAACATCCTTTCACTAAACCGCAATGCTCCTACCTAAAAACGAAGATCGTTTAAAATCTTTGCGCCTGGCACGAGACAGGAAGCCGGCCATTATCGTATAAAGGGCAACATTTCCTCGTGAGCCTTTGTTCGAGTTCGGAATTCGCGAGAATTCGAATTTGCTACGCACAAAGATCGAAGAAAAATCGTCGAGGTGAAATGTATCGTTGTGTATTTATCACGCATTCAAAGTATTTTATTAAACGCGATAACCCTCGGTTTAAAAAAACCATATTTATATATTAAATATCGTACAATAAAAACACTCCCATAAATTATATATTTACATATTGATAAATTCGAAAATTTCAATAGATTTCACGTATCGATAAATATTTACGATGGGCGATAAGGGCGCGTATACGCAGACACTTATTTTTCTATTTTCTATTTGTAAAGAACTCACATTCTGATAAAGTTAATCGGAGAAAAGAGAAAAGGGCAAGCACCTTAGATTGTACCTGAACATTATCACAAATTTAAAAATACTTATACAAACTTCTCTCCGTAAATAGGAATTCTCATTCCCGTCTCGCCATATACACATAAATACTAATAATAGAAAAATAATGAGAAACCGAACAAAAGGACATATTCCATGAATGCACCTAATAATTCTGTTTGCAAAGAATACACCTAAATATGTATAGAAATAGAAAGACAGGCACATAATTCTCTTTCTTTGCCACCAATTAAAGTAATCGGAGGCCTTTTAGACATAATAAGACATCTCCTTCTCGCGAATTCCCGAGAATCGGCGGATGTAAAAACCTGCCACTCGACTTCGCATCTATTAATTCGCATCCGCATTACTCCGGAGGCATCGCGAGTACTCGCACTAACGAAGGACATTCCAGAGGATTTATTTCGCTAAAATTTTCACCGACCGTTTTTCCTAAAAGTAGTATCTATTTCCTGTTTTTTTATATTATATTTACTCGCGCGCACGCACGAACGATTCGTCATAGATCACAAGCGCCGTTCGAGATGAAAATTCATTCTCCACGGTTTTTTTAATGGTAGTTTTATTTTTTCGACGCGCACAGGAAGACGCCGAGCGTCGGATGTCGAAACGGATCTATTCTCGAGTTTCTGTGCCAGAGGCAAGCGGTCGTTTCCAGCGAGAATACCGATCGATTTTCGTCGATATTACCGTTGTTAATAATATTATTCGCGGTTGTTGTATCGAAAATGTTCGCTTTGAACACCGGGAATTACACGCACGTGTTCGTGCCGGCGGAAAATATACACGTGAGTCGTTTATTGTGTGTTCCCCAAGCACCCTGTTAGTTATGCAACTATTTATAGTCATTTTATAATTAGTAATAATCGGTCTTTATTCGTGCAAAGTTGGGATATAGTCGGTATTATTTTTTTTTTTCTAGACTACAATAAAAGTGTACGCCCGATGCCTGCGACCTGACATAGAGTACAAAACGCTCAGTATTACGTTTCAAACGACCTGCAAGGAAGTTGTGGCCACTCTACTGAGCAAATACAAAATGAAGCACCGCGACCCGAAGCTCTTCTACCTATCCATGGAGGTCACGGTGCGAAAAGCCGGCGTTAAAACTCACTTGGCCCTCGACGAAGAAGCCAGACCGGCCGTGCTGCAAAGCTGCCATCCCAAAGGCGATTCAAAGTGAGTATAAAACAACAATAATCTCTCTTTCGTCATCTATAACGAGGAATTTACAGATTTTCCCTGCAAACGCGCCGCGGCGGTCTGGTGAAAGTGCACGATTCGGCGTTGAACAGCAACTCCAAGTACAAATCGCTGCTGATCAGCGCCCGCACCACCGCCGACGAGGTCATCTCGCTGTTGCTCACCTGCAGCAACAGCAAGGACCGCGTCGAACAGTTCTCCATCTACGAGGTGAACAACGACAGGGAGCAGCAGCGCAAGCTCCACCCCGACGACAGGCCGCTGCAGGTCCAGCAGACCTGGCTGCCCAGCCACCAGTGCCACTTCCTGCTGAGGAGGAATCCCGACTATCTACCTCTATCCAGACGAAAGGTTTGTATCTACACACCATTTTCTCCACCACAGCATTCATGTAAATCTTCAATTGCAGGTGTTTTGGTTGTCCGATTTGCCTCCTCTGCCGGTGTCGACGACGTTCCGGCGTTCGCAGCCGCTGCAGGTGCCCCATCGGGCGGGGAACGCGGCCTGCAAGAGCGCCAGCGCGGCGGCGGCGCTGGGGAAGCCGGCGCAGCAGGCGCCGGCGAAGCAGGAGGCGCTGGACGAGCTGGGGCAGCGCGAGAAGGCGCTGCAGAAGGACCTGACGGCGGTGATGAACCGGTTTTCGAACCTGAAGATTTGGAACAGCAGCTCGCAGCTGTCGAAGGCGGACGACGGGCAGTCGTACGCCGATTACGAGAATTATTTTTATATTTAGTTCGTAAGGCGTTAGGTTGTAATGGTGTAGTTGAGGAGTTTTTTTTTGTATATATTGACGTGTGTTATCTAGTTTTTCTTGTTGTTTTTTTTTAATGTGATATGTCACTTTAGCGCATGTTTTATTTCAAGCCAAAGAGTGTTTAGCAGCGTTTTATTATTTTAAGAAAAGTCTTGTTTTTTTTTTGAGATTAGGTGTTGTATATATTTCTTTTTTGTTATGAAATTTTAGTTCTACTACGGGTGTCTTAATAGCCCTCATTAATTGTTTACTACTTGTAACGGGTCATCATTTATACAGTGTGGATCTTTATAGTATAGGCAGCTGTAAAATACGAAATTAATTCTTGACATATTTACAAGTAGTATACAGGATGACTACGAAAAATACAGGGTGAGGCATAATAGAGAGGTGGATTAAAAAAATCTATTATGCCTCACTTAATCATCCATATTCGAACGTTACCATAATAGAATTGCTTATTATTTATCTATACAAATGTAAATTATTTTTCCTATTATTTTACTAATTTACTCAATTATCCTGTAATTGCTCTCTTCTTTATATTTTTATGTCTCAAGGTTTTTGTCCTCAAATCAAGTATTTGCTAGTAAACTGCTGCTAGAATTATATATTATATAAGATATAAGATAATTCTTGCCTTAAATAAAATAAATGTATTTTTTAATAAAATTGACGACTTCGTCCAAGAGATGAGATACTGAAAGAAATAAAAAATAAATGGAAATATATTTATTAAAAATGCATAAACGTATTCCTATTACACGTATGTTTATGGTTTTTATTTTTATTAATGAAATTAACCGCTCGATTTAATTTATTTTATATTTCTTTGCGTTTTTGACATAGGCATATAAAATTTTTCTAAAAGCAACTTTAAATTTATACACCAAAGAATTGTAATTATGTACATAAATAACGAAAATCGTATTTGTCCATACTTTATTTGTAAGTAAAAATAAATAAAAATTTATACGTGAATTTGAAAATTTTATTTAATTTATCAAAAAAGTGCCCCGGGTGAGGATCGAACTCACGACCTTAAGATTATGAGACTTACGCGCTGCCTACTGCGCTACCGAGGCGTGATTAGTGGCACAATACATCTGTTTATAAACTATCATTCAAATAAAAGAGAAGGCTTCTTGACGTTGACGTTAATGACAAGTGACAAGACCAATGACATTGACAGACATTTGACGTTGAAATTTAGACATTACAACATGATCAAAATAAAGTAGTAAACGACTGTTAGTTTATCGAAAATAGTGCATAATTTTTACTACAAACACATAATTAGTAATGGCGAATCTTAGTTCTACAAATATACCCGGATCTGCGAACTCCGAAGACGATGAACCAACCCTACCTCGAGCTAGCATTAACAAAATGATAAAGGAACTCGTCCCCTCAGTTAGGATAGCAAACGAAGCCAGAGAATTAATATTAAATTGCTGCACTGAATTTATACATTTGCTCAGTTCGGAAGCCAACGAAATATGCAATCAATTAAACAAAAAAACCATTAACGCCGAACACGTTCTAGCAGGTGAGTTAGTATCCATTTACAACACATTGTTATCTACTTTGTTTGTTTTGTATCTCACAATTTACATACGTACATTAGTCTAATTCCAATGACTGTTTCAGCTTTGGATAAATTAGGATTCAACGATTACACGGCGGAAGCCGAAGCCGTGCTGAAAGACTGCAAGGCCGTGGCCGCGAAGCGTCGAAGGCAGAGCACCCGCTTGGAGAACCTCGGCATTCCCGAGGAGGAGTTGCTCAGGCAACAGCAGGAGCTCTTCGCCAAGGCCAGGCAGGAGCAGGCCCAGGCGGACCAACAGCAGTGGGAGCAACTGCAGGCGGCCGTTGCCAAGCAGGCGCAGCAGCAACAACAACAGCAAGGCCTCGAGGATCTCGACGATTATTCGTAGATAATTGTTGTTAGAGTATGATGAACTTTAATAATTATTGTCGAGATTCGCGAGAGGATAAGGATGTGTTTTGTAAATTTTATCGATGGATGGTGAGGATTAGTTTCTCTAATGCAAGATTGTTTGCGCTAGAGAAAATAAGTAGGTAAATTAATTTATAATTGTAATTATAAACTTTATTTTTCAGTACAATTAAGGAAATATTTTAAGAATTGAATGAATAAACGAAAAGACAAACCGATCAATCGATTTCAATTAGTTCATCTTTGATTACGATACTGCAATCGGGCGTTTTCGTCTCCAATTCGCTGTATTTTTGTTTCAAACTTTCCAATTCTTTATTTATCAGCTCCAATTTTGCTCGTAGAGATGCATTCTCTTCTTTCAATGCGGAATTTTTCTCGATTAACTTGCTGTTAACTGACTTCTCGTTATTGTATCCCTCTATTAAATTTTTAATGATTTCTTCGTTTTCTTCCAGGTGCTCTTCGTAATGTTGCCTGCTCGATTCCCACTGAACAGAAATAATAGAGTAATCGAATTAGAGGAATATTTAAAATATTTACTTGATCGACGATTAATTTCCCGAGCAAATTAGATTCCTGCATGTAGTCTCGACTGTTTAGAAGCTTCTCCAGCGTTTCGTATTGCGCTAAAACATTCATTTAAGTGTTTTTGCTTGAAATGTGTCCCTGGTTTACCATTAACTTTGATATACATCGCTTCAAAGTTGTTTTTTTCTTGATCGATTCTCTTGTAATTCTCCAGAAGCAATCGGTAATTTTCGATTGCCTCCGTGGCAACGTTGGCGCTCTTCGACAACTCCATTACTTCCTTGTGCTCCTGCTCCAAATTTTTTATTGCCCTAAAGCGAGGAATTGTTTAACTATAAATTTATCTGTATTTGAAGTTACTCTACAATTCCAGTTTTCCTATGGTGGTCTTCAAATTCGAATCTCTTTTTATTAGTTGATTGTGATACATGAGGTCCTGTTTCTGCTTAGTTTCGAACGCTTCCACTCTTCTGAATAATTCGCCTTTTTCGGCTTCGCTCCTTTGTAGTAATTCTTTCATTTTCTCCATTTCCACCACCTGCGATTTTTAAATAGTAGTAAAAATAGTAGTAATAATTGAAACGTGTATTAAAAAGAGTTCACTTTATATTTTCCATTTGCCGTCTTTTTTCTCAATATAAAAATTATACAGATAGATGCTAACTTGTTTGCATAATAGGCAATGAGTGCAACAATGACAACTTCTAATCTCATATAAAGGAAAAAGAAAGAGTGATATTGTGATTGCAACTTTCTCACTCTAACCACTGTTATATTAATAATCTTTCTTTGTTCAACTCATAGAATTGACACTGGAAAACATCCTGTGAACAGATTATAGATAGTTACGGATATTTTTTGCTGCATTTGGGTGTTGTTCAAGGCCTCGACGGTTTTGGCCAATTCATCTTCTGTGGTTCGGAATTTCTTGTTCAGAACGTTTAAATTGAAATTTCTTTCATCCAAAGCGGCGTTGGACTCGTCCAATTCCCTTTTTAGCTTTTTGGCATCGTTCTGGGTGAATTCCAAGTCTACACGTAATTGTTTAACTTGGTCCTGTAAATTTTAGTGTCGGTTAAAAGAGTGCTTGTGCCAATTAAAAATATCCGCACTTACTCTTTTTACGTACACCTCGGTTTTGAATTCGCGCATGGACTTTTCAACATCAACGGTATCGATGCTGTATTCGTCATTTTTGAGATCTTCTTGCAGCTTCATTAACAAATCGTCGATATTTTCGGTCATTTTGAAATCGAAATTAATTTCATTAAGTCAACGTCAACTTGTCGCGTCGAATCCAAAGCGATCTTGATGTGAACAAATAAATCGAAACGTCATAGGTGGGTTCAAAATTTGACAGATATAAAACTGCGACTGCTTTAAAATTTATTTTTTTCGTCCAGCCTCTATTACATAGAAAAATTAACAGATATTTCGCGCGCAAGTCGTCGTCGGTCATTTCTTATTTCTTATCGGAGCCACTTCGCCCGAATCTCATGTGCCCGTAATCGTCCGATAATTCCTCCCCGTTCCTGCGCCCGAATCGCAGGTGGCCGTAATCGTCGGAGCTCTGCTGACGTTTCGACAATTCCAAAAAATCATCTTCGTCTGAAAAAGAAACAAAATTACTGATAAGAATACTGCGTAGTTTAAGGAATCGAAAGCATCTAATGAATGGAATTCCAGTTTATAAATTTGTATAATTTTATGCACCGCCTACTTCGACGAATTTGGTTTGACAACTTGAAGTTTCAACTGTCAAATCAAATGTCAATATAAGTCGATACGATAAAGTACTTTTACTAATTTGTGAAAAAAGTGAAAATTTGAGTGACAAACAATAAATTTGTTAGAATACTTACCGACAAATTCGCCGATAAGCGGCTCAGTCTTGATTCGAGCATAATGGGGGTATCTGGGATACCTTTCCAAAGCGGGTCTCGGTAGGTGGTGGTCTTTGACAGGAGCGGCCGATGATATGTCCAGTTGATGCGTGAGAAGTAAGTAGAAGCATGCAATTAGGAAAACGCCCGTGCAGAACGTTCTTATAACCATATCTGCTAAATCAACCAACAAATTCGTCTAAAATCGAAAAATCTATAAAAAATCAATTTACCTGCTATATTTACTAATCGCCAAGCCACATTGGCGACAGCCTTTCAACTGAACCACCCCGGCATCGGGCCCTCTCTTTTATAGATAACCCGGCAAGATGCAAAGCGACTTTACAGAGAAAATAAAAACTGACGAGGGAAAAAGTTATTTAGATATTCACGTCGCGATCGTGCCGATCAAAACGCAGAAAATTTTCATGTTATTATTATGTTGCCAATAATAATAAGACGCTAAGAGGACGCCGAATAAGGCCGTAATTTCCAAGGCTCTCAGCGCGGTGTGTGTCAGCGTTCGTTATGTTATTGTTCTGCGAAAATCGTTGGGTAATTTATTAAATTTTTCAAAGAGATCAAATTTACCAGTGGTGTAGCGATTGCTACTCCATTTAGGTGAAGAGTTTGTTTCACTTTTGGGTAGGTATACTAAACAAGACTTGCTGTGGATTAAAGCTGTAAGTGTTAACGTCACTGTGTCCAGCCAATCACAGTGCACGATTTTCACTCAAACTTATGGTCAGCCAATAAGAGCTCGCGCTGAGTATTGACATTGTCATTTGATCTAGAGATTGCTGTGGAAGAGGCTTAACTTTTTTGAATCTATGGGAAGATGAGACTCAATAGTGGTATTACTAGTTTCTATTCTTGCTTGCACTGTATGTATAATTTCATCTATAACTACACCATTGTATAATTGTTAACTTTCGTTCACTGTTTCTTCGATATCTTTGATCTCCGTGTTCGCTCGGATATAAATAATTTAAGTTGCTCCCTCCGCCATTTTAACAATTCTTATTCCTGCTAGGAACCGGATTATTCAGGGAACGTTCCCGTTTGATGTTCGTTTCTTATTAGAAATATATTAGATTTCTTTAGGGAATCCTCCCAGAATATGGCTTTCGAACTCTGGAAGCAATTAGTGGAATTTTATGAAATTATTTTCGTGTCAGTTTTGCGTCATTGCAAATTAGGGAATTCCTATCAGAACCATTGGCGTCGACGCGATTTTTTCGAACGATCTTTATCCGTATTATCACCCACAATAAATAACCCCTCAAATGCCCCTTTATAAGGGCGCAAAAAAACAAACCAATCGAGAAAAAATCGTGACAACTACCGGCGGATTTAACAGGGAATTTAATCCACCACCGCCCGCCTACTATGCGATGGAAACTAATTATTTACATAACAGCTACAAGAAACCTTTGAACTCACCCTTTATCAAGTCGGATCATCCCTAATTTAATTATATTCCTGCGAAACGCTCCGCAGTGTACGAACAAAGGTCTCCGCGAAAATGGAGCAGTGGTTCAAAAGCCAATACGACGTTTTTTACTATAGAAATAAATCCCTCAAAATCACCAGCACGCTGAAAACGTTGTTTTATTCGAACAACAGCGACTTGCGGAACGGCCTAATCGAAGACAGCCATGTCGTCGTGAGCAGCAGTGATAATAGAAAGACTAGTGATAATGCGAGTGGGAAGAAGAAGAAGACCGGCGAAGGAGGCAAGGAGGAGACGATATGGAGAAGGATGAGCTGGCAGAGCTACAGGAAGAGGAAGCAGAAGCGGGAGGAAGAGAAAACCAAGCCTGTGATCGCAGCCGTTTTAAGAACGTACGATAAAAGACCAGTAGTGACTCGCGAAAATTCGTTGTGGCTGTAAATTGTAATATTTTCGACTGAATTTTAGTATTTTCAATTGCATTTTATAAATAACGTAGGCTTATCGATTTCTAGTGTAGAAGACATAAAGTTCTCACGAATCTACACGTGTTTTATTCAATCGGGAAATTCGATATACAGGGTGTCTCGCATAAAAACGGACATAGAGCGTGTAGAGGGGAGCCCAAAATATGTTTTAATGTTTAAAAATAATATTTAGTACAGGTTACGAATGACTATACTAAGAGCATTAATCGATACTTATTTTAAAGGGTTTATTTGGGATGAGACTCCCTTCAAATGTTACATTTTTTTTACCTCTTGGGTGATTTTAAAAATTAGTTAATTTTATTTTAAAACTTTTTTTAATCTTTTTGTTTTTTAAATTTGTCGTTTCGATGAAATGCGCTAAAAAATAAAGTCATATACACTATCAATGTTACTTAAAATCGTCGATAATTCAAAAGTTGGTTGTATTAAGTTAAAGAAATTGGGTTAAACAACATAATATAGGCTCCTCTATACTGTGTCGGTTCTTATACGGGACACCCTGTATTTTAGGATAGTTATAGATGTAAAATTAACAACACTTTCGGAGGGTTTTTCAATCGCTTTATTAGAATAATTACGGTAAATTCGATAGTTATGTGAGCTCTTAAAGGTCGCGTTTCGATAGAATTCGGGTACTACCCAGTGACCGGAAAAACCCAACAATGAACGAGAAACTGAATTAATTCATAATTAAAAACAATCAATCATAAAAAATTCGACAAACCGAAACTATATACCCGCCCCCTCACAACCAATAAAACAACACATTAAAATACAACTATTAGAATCTATTGATATTAATTTTATATACAATATTTTTTACAGATAAATATCTCTAAATAAATGTTATAGTACACAACTTAGACATCGAGTTCCAGCTATTCTAGGTAAATGTGGAAAGTGCCACGGACGTATTCCACAATACGGTCGTTTCTTTCGATTACACATGACTAGGTCTTCGCGGATTCCGAGCATTTCGGCGCGTTCTCGGCGACAAAATAACAACAAAATAACCGGCGCGCCGTCTCCCGTGGCACTTTGCATGCAACGTACGGACTGCCGCCGTTTGCTAACAGGATAAGCGAACGTAGGGGTAGGTAATCTATTCAACAAGGCATACAAACACCTCGGTCGATTTTAAATTCGTGCTGATAAAAAATCTCACTCGCATGTATCAGTTACATTGATTTATATAAATGGTTGTATATGGTTAGATGTTGTTTAGGAAATTGGAGTTTCGCTAAATTGAAGGGTTAATTAATTAATTTACAAGATGATTATTAAATTTTTCAGTTTATCAAGCATATGTACTTATACTAATTCTTAATTTTTGTTCCCGTATCTAAATTGACGTTAGGAAAAATCGATCTTAATCCTTATCTAACAAAGCAATTCTAATTAGATTTTTTTATAAAGAAGTATAGTAGAAATTTTTACAAGGCAGTGATTTGGGATAAAGGGATACAACCGAGATTTTTTTTGGCAAAAATTTATAGTCTGTTTAAAGGCATTGGTTTTTTTTATTCACGAAATTCGCCGTCGACTCGAGGTGTTCGGGAAACAAGCAGTCCGCATAACAGCCTCTAAATACGTTAAAATCATCAAATTGACAACTGATATGGCATGTTCTTCTAAGCATCTAATTGACGAATAGTTTTCTCTTCCTTTGATAACACTACAGCCAAGATGATTTTTTTTATATTAATTTCAACAATAATTGCTACAACACAATCATATATATTATATTATACTTATTCTGGCTGCGTAGACAATTCAACAATAGTACCAGAAGGGTTAGATAACAATTAATCACGAGGAGAACCACCGTTTCGAATTCGAATCAGTCAATAATAAACGCGCTCCAATTAAAAAAGGCTATTTTGCAAATTGTTCAAACAAAAACCCTTCGGGTTTTATCCTTAGGGTTTATACGTTAAAATAACGAATTGACATCGACGTGGTTCTCCCTAAACTAAACTAACAAGACAGTCATTCGTTGTTAAGCTAAAGCAATAACAAACACACTAAACGCGCACAATTCCAACCGACTGGTTACTAAAAAAATACAAATTAGTGAAAAAAAAAATGACTAGTCAAACTAAAAATTTCCACACATACGGAATACGATAAAAATGAAATCAAAGCGACTTTGATCTGCGATATAAGCACCTCTCTTATGAAAAATACTTCTTTTGAATTTGTCGTGTTCTTTGCGGTTCATTTTATTTTACGGAAATCAAGTTTGTTCGTTCGTTTGAGAATCTTTTAGGTTGTTAGAGAAAAATTGTTTGCTCATTCGATAAAGTAAAATGGACCGAGAACGCAAGACTACCTGAAATTCGAATTTGTTCATGAAAAAATATATTATATATCATCTTTTTTTGGATTTGAAAAAATATCACTTTTGGGGAAAACACTGAAGGAACAGACAGTTTGTATCTACAATTGAATTTCAGATAGTTTTGGCCGAGCTAAAGTCGAACTATTTGTAAGCGTACAATTTATGATATTCCATTTAACAATTTTTTTCCATTTTGTAACATTATTTCATAAAAAACTAAATTTCAACGCGCCACATTTACGATTACGGCAGCCGTCTTTTTTACCTCTACAATAAATTATCTTCTTGCTTTTCCAATATATATTTTTTTAATTTGTATTTGGATGATTTAGTTTTTTTTTTCAACGTACAGTTGTGCAGTTGTGTTGTTCTCACTTCTCTAACGACTAAAGCTTCAGCTAAAAATGTTAAATCTTATTTTGTTTGTATTAGTTTTTGTAAAAATATTTTATTTTTCGTTCCCATCCGTGATATGCACCACTGTTTAACGCGAGTTTCTCTCCTCCTGAAAACCAAAATCTATTTTAGCTAGATATTTTTTCAACGGGTGTTTTTGAAAATTTAAGATTTGCTCATAATATTGATAGGGGGACTTGAAATATATAAAATCGTCCAGATTCAAACACGTGAAAAATATTAGATAACCAACGGATAAAAATGTAGATAACTGGGAAATTTAAGATTCCATACCTGTCGCGATCACAAATTAACTGGATACAAACGCCCAACATTCCAGCGTTTTAACCACGAAATCGATTTTGGGCGTGAGGGGATCGTTGCCGTACGTCTTGCACGATTCCGATCTACCAATGTAAAGGTCCCCGTCCAACCACAAACCGAACTTCCCATCACCAGCACCTGAAATTCAATTCAAATTAAACAAAAAATTCTCGCCCGCGCGCTCACCAAAACCCACCTATGCTGATGCTTTCGTTGTTGCCTTTGATAAAGTACAAATTCTCCCCTGTCCAATTGAACACCTTGAATTCCGGCGTGAACGAAAACAACAAAGATTCCCCCGTTCCGTAAAAGTGATCGGATACTTGCAGTGCGCACGAGGTCAAAGCACCAAATACCTACAATTACATAAAATCAATTAACAACGACTTCGATTAGCGGCAATCACCGACTTACGTTATTGTCTGTGTCTTCGATGACCATGAGTACGGGCGATTCAAGCTTGTACATTTTCCTGTACATCGAGTTGAGGCTGAAGCCGTGCTGGAGGGTGCTGAACACCAACGTCCACGCGTAGCCCTCCGCCCTGGCGGGCAAGTGCCTGCACAGGTTCTCCCTGTGGTAGTCGGTGAGGATCTCGGTGGTGCCCACCAGGTCGGGCGGCGACAGCTCGATGTCCAACGAGGGCGCCGCCGAGGACGAGTAGAACGCCCTGCGGAGTTCCTCCGACATCGGCAACACCTAATCGAAGGGCATGATTAGCGAATTGTTACGGGATATGTCGCGGCTGCTACTGCGGGCGGTAATTTAGCGGGAAATCGAACGGTTTTGTCGCCGTTAAAATGGTATTAAAGTGAAACTAGACTAGACCATTAAAAACGAATTTTCTCGCCAGCGTAAGCGTTTAACGGGCTCATGGAGTTTTGCCAAAAAGTTAAATTTAACATCGCAAAATGTTTCTGCCGGTAATGTTTTTTTTTTTTTCGTTCGATTTTCCGCGTTAACTTCGCATCTACGCCATGTAATATTTACATCTAGCACGGTGCTCGATTCGTACACATTTACATAAACTACGATTATTCCAAAATATTACCTTTTTCGCCATTTGGCACTTGTAGCAATTTCAACAGTCTTATCTGACAGGCATTTTAGCCAACTTCGTAGGATAAAAACATGATTGACATGTACCGAAAATTAATCGATAAAAGGCTACCAACTTCTACAGGGAGTCCAAAATTGAACACACTATCAGTAATTTTTTTTAATTCATCTTCCAAAAGTGCGTATAACTATGGACACCCTGTACATAATGAACACCCTGTATACCCAGTATTTACCGATACTGATCGATCACAAATTATAAGATAATTATTATCATCAACAAATCAGCAGATTAAAGAATCCAAATATTTGCAATTAAGGAAGTAGTACAACAAAAGAGAAAAAGAATTAAATCTATGTCTTCCGTAAATACAAATAACAATAATAATACATTTGATAAGGCATTATTGTGTTTAATTGTTTGTTTGTTTAATTTTTTTTGTGTATTTTGATTGTATCCAGTTCAATGCCGCGACCTTTCGCTTTTTTTTAACAAAACAACAATTTAATTACTGATATTACGAATATTCACGTAAGTGAAAAATTCGTCAATTCCGAGCGATTCCCGAACGCAAGGCATTTGCAGAAAATTAATTCGTCCATCGGAATGCAAATAATTAGAAATTACCACATGAATCATAATAAAATTTCTTGAAATGCTTTTGATATTGCTAACAATTTGATTAAGGCGTGTTTAATTACGGCTTAATTTGTTCGCAGGATGAATAAACGCAACAAGAGTAAATTAAAGTGGAATGGAACCAAAAAAAAGTAAGTTTTTTCATGTTGTGAAGAGATAATTATTTAACCTTTAGTTAAGCAGATTAACCTTACGTTTAGTACTTTTTAATCAATGTCAAATTTGCTGAAGGTTTCAACTTTTTTAGTGATTTTCGAATTTCTTATATATCCGGTGATTCATAAAGAGTCGTTTCATTAACTATGTAAACATAAATAAATAAAAATAATCATCGAATATAATGCACCGCTAATCATGCTATTCTTTAAAAAAAATTGATAAATTCTGAAAGGTTCTATTGATCAATTAAACGAAGGAAATGAGCACCGGAAAACTACCCGAACTTTTCTACGACTACTTTTTTAATACAAATAATAAATGAAAAAAAAATACTCAAACTAATCGATATTCGAATAATTTCAAGACGACGCGAGCGTAATTTATGAATAACAAAATGCTGGCATTGGAAGTGATACACAATAAATAAATGCACGTTTGACTCATTTAATTAGCATCACCGGGAGATAAGTAGATTTTGTTTACAAAAATGTTCCACGTCCCTTGTTGAATTAATTTTATTAAAAATTAAAATAGACACCGTTTCTATGGTACCTAATCATAAATAACTCCGATAAATTCGATTGTATCGATTAGAGTCAACGTCCTGTTAAAAACGAGATAATCGATTCAATTTTCTGACAAAAAAAAATTCTGCTCCGCAGAAGAAACATGTTCAAACACGTCCCGAACCAATTACCTTTTTATTGAACTCCTTACCGCCGCAAATTTTGGTCTTCCTCTTCATCTTCTTCAGAATATCTCTTACTCTCACGCGCGTCGTCTGCATCGCGATGTATTCAAACCAACAATTGCTCGAATTAAAAAAAATCGCACGAAATAATACTATCGATCACTCTTCTCAACTTCCTCGTTCTAAGACGATCTCCGCTGGACTAAACACGGCTCCCAAGTCAAACGTTCATCGACGGCCCGGGCGGTATTGGGCGAATCTTCGCCTCGCTTCGCCTTCTCCAAAATCGAAATTTTTGACAAGTCGCCAAAAAAAAATGTAATAGACTAATAGTCGTCGAAAGCGGCTCGATGGTAACGAATCGGTTATGCGAATGCAACGCCGGTGCATCTCGGTAAGTTTTTTTTTCCGCTCGACGCAGTCACCGGCATTCAAATGCGATCCGAAATTCCTTCTATGACTGTTTTGTTTACTGCGTTTACGGGTCAGGTAAAGAGCACTCGGAAGGTGTGTTGGAGGCCTCATTAGGATTATCTGGTTATTTTCCACTACATGCTCGCCCTATCAAAGAGGGTACCGGTTATCTATTATACAATTTCTAAGAAAATAAAACGTTTAAATTTTATCTTTCGTGTGCATTATGATTGTTACGTTTTCTTGTTGACCCTAGAGATTATCTTTAATATCGTACCTCCCGCAAGTTTATGGAATGTTTAGGGGCTGCGTAAATGGACTTTCTGAGAATTATTCAAGGGTAATTTTCCATGGTTTCAGGTGTAGTAGAAGGTGTATATCGAGGAATAATCGGAATGTAGAGTGAATTTTAGGGTGGGAATTGGCGCAAAACAAATTGTTTTGTGGGTTTTTCAGTTGGTAAAAAAGTACAAATTGTTTTAAAATAACATGTTTTTCGAAATTTAGTTGCCTATTAACGCGTGTTTTTAACATTCCATTCCCTTACGACATTCTTTGATGGTAAAAAATAGATCGTGCTAGAAGTGTCCGGGTCGATTAATCTAGATCTAGAAGATCCGAATCACCACCGCCATTTTTTTCTCATATGTTTAATATACATTCTTTAGATTTTTATTATAGCCACACGCATTTAATTTTATCGTTAATTATACGACGATTATAATTACTTTTTAAAACGATTATTTTATTATTTTTTAATTGAGTTGGTATTCTTCAAAAATCTACCGCGTTTCGTAGAAATCGAAAATTAAGAAAGTTGAAACCTGTTGTTAAAATATTTAAAATTTATCAGCATCACGCATATTGACTGTTAATAATTTATTTATTACTAATAAATTTATACTTATACAGGGCATTCCTTAAGTGAAATTAATTGACTAGTAGCCTAAATGTAAACACGATTTTCGTTCTTAATAACACACGCACGCATTGCATATGCATTAAAACGAAATTATATTCGATGTAAACGTAAATTAAATCAAATTAATCGTGAATAATAATTAAACCCGTTAAAATTTCGATTCGCTAAACACTAACAACATCTAACACCAATTCACATGTTAAAATTTATTCTAATTTGAAGCCACTACTGTGTTGAATTGTAATCGGAATTTAGACACAAAAGTCACATCTAAAAATAAAGGGAAAAGTAGATACTGATGAACGTCGAGTAGAGTTTGGTAAGCGCATCAACGAGAACCGGAGAGAAAAATCGAAAAAATTATTCAATATGCACTGACAATATTTTGTTGCGGTTACGGGGAAAATTTAATTAAATGATATTACTTACGGCAGATCGGAGCATTTCCGATTCGTCGGACAATTTCGCGGAATTTACGACGCATTTGGAAAATATTGAAAATTTCATTTTTAATTCACCAGGGGAAATGAAAAGGATCGTTGTGTTAAGTATCGATTCGACGGCGCGACTGGAGTATGTGTAAAACAAATAACCTTTTTGATACAATTCCAGCTGGAGAAAAAAATTATTTTTCCAATTATTGTATAAGAGGTTATCGCCACCGAATAATTAATTAATTTATAACAAATATACTTAAATAAGGTGCTTACTAGTATTCCTCGGTTGTTTGTTTTTAATAAGATAAAAACGGTTGCAAAGTTCACATTGAATGAAAATTTGAAGAAAATAAATGGATTACAAAAACGTGACTTTTCTCAATTTTGTACTTTGTGATTGTTTTCAGAAAAACGTATTATGTAAAAATTTACGCGAGTACAAAAACAAATATTAATTCGAGATAATATTTTTTAAATTACATCAATGCTTTTTGGAGCACACTGTGTAATTAAGAGGTATAGAATTAGAATAACTATTGTTTAATTACGACTCGTCGTATACATAATCTTATTTGAAATAATTTATTCTATTTAATTGTGAAACACGACCGCTCATTAAACATTTATTTATATTCGAATAACTAATCAAACATAAATTATTTTCGACGCGTAATTGAGAAAAAAAAACATTAATTTGCGATGGCAAATCTATTATTTAATTTTTACAATTTAATTATCATTCGTGTAATTCAATCATCTTTTTTATATTTTTACGTAGGTAATTTATTGGTGTCGGACAGTAGTTAATTCTTTCGAAATTCCTTTATCCAGGAAGTTGCCTGCTTTGGTCGAGAAAGACACAACAGACGGCTTTCTTTCGAATTCCACAAAGTATTTTTAATATTCTAAAAAAAAAATATTGCCTGCCAAGTCGAATTTCTACATTAATCAAATAAAAAGTTCGGCCCAAAGGAACCTAAACGATAGGAAAATTACAGCGAGTCTTATCGCAACAAACTAAAGGAAAGTTTCATCGACGTCAACAAAAGAATCGGTGCATTATTTTTGTCTGGCGATTACGAAGAATTTTCGTAACGATTCGAATGCACCAAAAAATCGTAGGCATATCGTAAATAAAGGTGTTTTTCCACTGCAACTTCAAAATACTCTTTGGCCAACGAATAGACGAAAACATTATAAATTTTGCATTAATATGTTTACTTAATATTTGAATAAAAGAGTTGCGAATCTTTGGACTAGAACAAGACACGTATAGTCGGTCTATTTATAGAAAAAGGTGTTATTGAAATCCAATGCATGTTATACTGTATGTTGTAATCGATAATTTGAACAATATTCATTTCTACGAGTATATGTAATCTAGTAAGTTACCGCTCGAAATTGTCAGTGCAAGAAGTGCATTAAAAACGAGAATATATTAGACTAAAAATAAATTAATTAATCGCTTCGTTTGTTTACGATTTAAAAAATTACGCAATCGAAACATGTTTCCATACTTTGTAATGATTTCTAAAAATAAATACCGAAGGATTCGAGTTTTTTTTAAATATTATAGTGGTTCTCGAATGGCTTACCAAAAGAAATGAGGATTCGAAATTCTAGTTTTTTGGTAGATAAATCAGTTATCCAATAAATAAAAAATTAATTTAATTAATCAATTATACTCCGTTCGCTATCGGGAGACAGTAGCAAAAACTAATATTGTATGCGAAAGATTAGGGCATTAGGGCTTTTCATAACATCTCCTGATAGCGAACGGACTATTATTTAGGATTTTCACAAGACTTGTAAAAAAAACTAGAAATTCCAAATGACCCGAAACTAAAAAGAATCTAATAAATTCACAAAGGGGTCGATTTAGGACAGATAAGACATATAAATGTGTGGCTAAAGGAGTGTTATCAGTGCGCGTGCGTGCTTCTCATTTAAATCACCTCATCGCCGCCGTCCGCGGACATTGTCTGCGTCTTGATGATGCTGTAGATCTTAACATAGGGCGCCTTGATCAGCTGCACGTTGGAAGGGCAAACACAATAAATACCACAAAAATTTTACTGTTTTTGCACAGTTCGTCGCCCTGCGGCCCTTTTTCTACTACTGGTAAAATTTCACAAGCGCTTATATTCATCTCAAACTCGATATCATAATTGATTGATTGCTTGTACACGAAATTTTACCTTTATTTTTTTATAGGTAAATGTTATAAATAGATTAGAAGAGAAACGTGAAAATTCTAACTATGTACATCAATATTAGCAACGTTTTACGCCTTTAATGCAAATAAAACACTGCCAAATATGATTCGATATTAGTGTACATATATAGAAGAAAAGATGTTAAAGTAGCGAGAAATAGGAAGAAATCGATCGATGGTAAAACGAAGCGCTTACCTCCCAGCTTTCTTTGGTTAATTCGGATATCTCCCCGTCTTGGCTGCCGTGCCGGCTGGCCGAAGGCGTCGGTTCCTCGCTCCAGAGTTCCGTGTCCATTTCCACCAACATGAAGCCTCTCTCTTTGACCTGCGAAACGCGCGAGATTATCAATCGCATTCGGCTAAATTTATGATAACTAACGAAATTCTAATCTTCTAATCGTCTAATCCCATTCGAAGATGTTGTGTCAACATTTTAATGAAAACAAATGGCCCGTAAACTGGGAAACAACAACGTTTTAATTGATAATTGCGTTCGTACGAGGAACGCAGTGCATCCGAGAAAAAAAATAGCAAAACGATACGATCTTTTATTGTTGTTATCATCGTCGGCGTCGAAGTGAGTTAATTCGACAATTACTTAGTATCGTTAGAATCGGCTCGTTTTCTGGGAAATTTTAATGGATCGAAAATAGACGATAAAAGATACGTTATTTGCGTGCAATTAGAGTATTGACAGGATGTTTCGAATTGTTGTTATTTACGCGTCTACTCGTGCTGGTAATAATGAATAAAAACGTTAAATTGTATTCTAATTGTTCGAAACGGGCCCGGTTCTGAAACCTGAAACATTTCGAGCAATTTGAGCGCCGGTAATTCGCAATTATCGATCATTTGCTAATCAAGAGAAAATTGCATATGCATTTGTCGAGCGTAATAAATGCAAATTAAAAAAAATATTTTACATTCACTTAAAAAGATAAAAAAATATGTTTTATGCAGCTAACTTGAACCATAATAATAATTAGAACATTTTTTTATTGGGAATTGTTCAGATATTCTCATATTCCATCAAATTTTTCTATCTACCTAATAATCTACCTTTTTATACGATGGATTCATTAATAAAATTAATATACTTTTTTATAACCATATCCGAGGTCAAATGAATGTCAGGATTGTTATTACAATTTTTTTGCCCGTCGCAGAATTTTGCATAACAGAAATAAATCAAAGCGGGTTTAATTTTTTTTTTAAATCCGCGCCCAATTTACATGAAGTGACGTCAAACGCGTTTGTAATTAAAAGAAGATGTATAGGCAGAGGTTTGTTTTGATTTCGTTAATGGCCGAACGGTGTTATTTTCGAATCCGTAGGTAAGTAATCAAATCGATATAATGTAACGCATTTCTTTTTTAATTACTTAACATATAATCGACGTCGTAAAAAATTTTTACGGCAATTGGATGTAATGTAATAAAAACCGCTTTTTTCTACGTGTTTTCGTGCTGGAATTTTTACATCGGCAATCAAACTATTTTCTCCATCTTCACACAACACATCACCATTTTTTTACTACTTTTTACAGTACAATTCTTTTAATAGAACGTACCAAAACTCATCCCAAACATTACTTACGGCAACAACAACTAATAAAATAGCAATAAAACAAATCGAAACATTCTCAAACGCAATTCCGAACGCTCATTAGAATATTATTCATACCGCCTTTGCAACTCACACCTACTAATTTCGCACAGGGAAGAAAAAAACTGTGGTTTATTAACATCGAATTAATACGTACAATGGCGAGAAATATTCAAAACGAAGCGAACACGACAAAAACAGCGTTGTTAACACAGGAAGGTAAATACCAAATCGACTGCGAGTACCTAAATATCAATATTCAACGAGTACGGCATGACGGCGTATAAGTCATGTAATACACGTTCAGTAATAGTGCAGGAACAGATTTTTGTTTTCACTTTTTCACATAATTCTGTTTTTCAATGCGTGCAATTTGCCCTAGGTTATGACCGATCATTCTCCTGTTATTTGTAAACCCGAATGTTAAATGTATAAATAATGAAAATCATAATTCAATATCAATAACTACACTTCAAGAAACTGTATTGTTCTACACAGGATTGTACTAGCCCTACTGCTCACTAAATCCATCAATTTTTTTGCAAGATTTTTACACCTTACCAAGTATGCTAAATTTTCGAACAATTCGACCACACTAACAGGAAGAACCAGTTCGTCACGTCGAACATTTATTTCCCATTCGACCTCATCCGACATGTGGTAGACACACACTTATTAAACCATCACTTAATTTGTTGTCGATCTGTCAACCGAACACTAGACAAAAAATTACTCTCGTCAATTTTTAATGAATACAAATCCTCCGGATCGGATGTAATCACAAACGTCGGAGGTAATAACGAAACATCACCGAATTCGAACAGAAACTCGCTGGTATTCATTTCATTAATCGAGTGTCCTCGAAGATCTTTTTCTTAACTAAACTGTTTGGTTTTTGGTACACGTACATCGTCCAATCGAGCGATAATTTCCGTTTATAACTAGTAATGTTTCTATCGAGGAAGAAATTAAAACTGAAATCGCCTGGTGAAGTGTTCGTACACGTAAGTCGCGGCACAAATAAAGATTGAATTAACTAAGCGAATATGGAAGTAGGATTGCTATATGCCTAAATTAGTGAGATGATGACCCGGATTCGTTTATAGTGCGGTCGATTCGTCGAAAATTCCAGCGAATTTTAAGAATTAATACTCCGTTCGTCATCAGGAGATTGTAATAGGAAGTAATTTTGTATGCAAATGTGTGAATCAATGAAAAATTTATAAAATTTCAAAATTTTAAGGCTTTCACCATTATACTAAAAGGATATTATAAAACTAAAAATCATCTACAATTTCGCTTCTATTGATATCTGATTCAGTTGTTGGCGCGCTTAGTTTGAGAAGATTTTATTAGCATCTTCTGTTAGCGAACGGAGTATAAATATAATAAATTACTAATTAAGATATCGTTACCCTGTGATAATGATATCGGCGTGTATAAAAATAAATATGCAAACAAAACGCAAGTGTTTCCGGTTCGTTCGAAGGAGATTTCCTAATCAAAATTCGATTAATCCGGTAATATAAAAAAACAAGGATTTATAACAGAAATGCAAACGAGGCAATTCCAAACATCAATAAAATTTTTCGATTTCGAATGCGATAGAATGCTAAAAAAAATCGCGTCCCGTCAAATTTTTATTAGCTACTCGCACAGCAGGCGTTGATACGTATAATTACCGTCGTTAATTAAAATGATAATTCATTTTTTTTTCTCTCTTTTAGTTCCAGGCGTCGTGGTTTCGCGGCGGATTCGCCATGAATAATTCAGCATCAATCGCCGCAGAGGATAAGCCAGACTCGCATTGAATTATTGATCGAATCTCCTTACGATAAATATTTCATAAGATGCAAGCCGTTCAAACTTCGACGTAAACGAGCGTGTATTACAACAATTAGATTGAGACATCAATCGCGATTCCCTCCTCTAAACGCGCCTTAACGTAGTAAGTACAACTGACCTTTTCTTCGTTCAGTTCTCCGTACAAATGGGGCACCCAAGCCTGTATGAACCTGTAGAGTTCGTCGACGCGGTTCTTCGGCACCCCGAACCAATACTCCGGTCGCATCTTCTTCTTCCCGTAGGACATCAAGGGCGTGGATCGCGGTATAACTTTGTTCAAGGGTTTGCCCATTCGCAATCTGAGGTACAGCGGCGGATCGTCGCACGATCTAGCCGGCCTCGGGATCAGTTCTGCAACGGAGAAACGAGGAAATAAAAACCGATTTTCTCGTCAGTTCGAGTAAGTAAAGAAGCTTCGTAAAGATATATGAAGTTTGTACACTTCATATTTCTATAATAAGACAAGTACACCGTACAAAAATATACAGTGATTGGTACAGAGCACGACCGTATATTTGTAAGGTCTGGAAACAGCCTATTTTGTATTAGAGAAAGTGTTCAGTGATTTGAAGACTTTTTGAGCTTCACTTTTGCACCGCAACGTGGCGAACGATCGGAGGACCAACTTCTCTCAGCCAATCAGCGTCGTGCTACATATAAATCGCAGTTGTGTGAAACGACAGTTCAAGCTGTCAAAACTTCAAAAATTATTACTTGACATTTCGAGGAGAAAATGGAGAAATACATTAACCGAAGATACGTGAGGCATGATGTTAACAACAAAATCATCGTTGATTTAAGTATGTATATTTTTATATTTTGTATATATTTTTAGTTTGAATCAAACCTTTCTTTTTTCTCAACCCCGTTTTATCCTCAAACTGGACACTTTTTCGACCTATGTTTCCAGACCTTAGAAATATACGGCCGTGGTACAGATTCTTCATTATTGATTGATTCCCACGTGGCCTAAAAATTTATGCAATCCGAAGAGCACTGTTGTTATTATTTTCAAGAAATGCTTTCAATCGAGTTGACATTGACTTGACATTAATGACACTATTCTAGTAACTTTTTTTTGGTCTTTTTTGGGAATTTGGTCACGTGTGAATCAATCATTTATGCAAACTTTGTATAAGAGTCATTTCGAGTACATAGTGTAGTGTTGAATGTCGGTGAATAATGGATATACTGACCGTTCTTGAGTAAATAATACAACTTTTTGCGGTGAATTTAATCAAGATCGGTCGTGAGGATGATAATGTAGAGCATGCAGACCTACCAAGATATTCTAACCCATGATAGGAACGAGCAGCAGCGATTAAACAGAAAAAATGAAAAACATACATAATAATTTGTTTTACATAGCTGTCGAATGAATTCGTGTTATATATAATTTTTGTCGTGGCAGTATATGAAGAAAAACCAAGTCTCAAATGAATCATAACCCGATTAATCTTGTAAGACTGTTAATTTCATATTTATTTACAATCAAATGTCCCTGCGATTTACGTGAATATAAAGGTACTGTCATACTTACTGTCGAACGATACAAACAATTCCGGCATGTCCTCGACGGACACCATCGACCTGTAATCCAATTTCGGTACGGGCGCTTTCGATTTGGTACTGCTCTCCGTCGATTGCCTCATGAAAGTACCCACAGATGATCGCCTAAAAACATCAGAAAGATTCCTTCAATTCTCGCCTTCTTCCTCACGCGAAATTAGTAAGATTAGTTAGTAGGTAAATAAAGGATGTTCCTTATTGACGTGCTAATATTTAAAGGGGTGATTCTTGGATCCATTTTAGGAAAAAAAATGTATATGAACTTATGTCCTAAACCTAAAAGTTATTTTTAAAATGTATTTATTTTTTTTAATGCGAAACGATGAGTCGTACGGAAAAAAGTGAGGAAATCAATTTTGTTCTAAATTGAATGAGGATTCCGAAAATAATTTTTATTTCAATATTAGGCAGTGGCGTACCATTTTTTTCTCCAAAAATATTCAATGCAAAACTCGTACGGACGCCACTGCTGAAAATAATAAAATTTTTCTGTACATCAGAAAATGCATCTTGATTCATAGAAGACGTGTGCCAAATTTCATAAAGATATCTACAATAGTATCACAGTTATTACAAAAAAATTGACTTTTTTTCTTAAACTTGTATCTCCTTGTATCTCAAAAGTTAAGACGTTTAAGACATTGGTTCATATGATGTTTTTTCCTTAGAATAGGTCCAGGAATCACCCCCTTAAATATTAGGATGTCATTTTTGAACACTCTTTAAAGTGGCTATTTCTAAACAAATACACAATGGAAGAAAGATAGAATCGCAATAAAATACTCCTCGAAGACGTCTCTCGTGGTAGGTTTCAGGAACTCCTCATTACAAATAAACGACTACAAAGAATAACTAGCTGTATTTAAAAAAAATACGAAACTAAAAAGATATAGAAACTCAGATTACATTTATAGAAAAGCGTGTAAATCACGTTCACTACATCAAAAAAAAAGCCGGGGGAGGTAAGGGGAAAACGTATAGTGTTCACGTTGCGTGTATGTATGTGTGTGTGTATAAGGTGTACAAACGTTTCGTATAAAAAATATCCGTATACAAAATACAAGACAAAAAGAAATCTCGTGCAACGCAAGCGCAACACACACATCCACCTAGACACGCACACACGTACCCCACAGCGCCCACCGAGGCTCCCACGTGCGCCCCCATGGCGCCCACCGTCGCCCCCATCGCTCCGACGGAGGCGCCGACCTGCGCGCCCATCGCTCCGACGTGGGCGCCCACGTGCGCCCCCATCGCGCCCACCTGGGCGCCGACTTGCGCGCCCATCGCGCCCACCGAACTGATGATGTTCGTCGGGAAAAAGCTGCTCGACGTCGAGTCGCCGGTCAGCGGCGGGCCGCCGCTGCCGCCCGACTGCGGCCCCGCCGAGCCGCCCGAGCCGCTGTCCTCCGACGGCGTCTTGTGGAACAGGCCCGCGCCGAAATCCGACAGGTGTATGGGCGAGCTGTGCGGGGCAGAAAGGCACCAAACCAAAGTGGTTAATTTTCGCCGAGAAACGTTCGTTAGTATACAAATCGAATCGTCCATTTCGAACGGGGCTTAAGCACACATTTACCTCGAAAATACTTTGGAGAAAACCGATGAATGTTGAACGTCGGCGGCCGAATGGGGTTGACTAGGGGTTTTGTCTTCGTCCTTTTCGCCTCCGAGGGTCGATTCCACCCAAGACAAAGGGTACGACAGTCTTTTCAACATCTACAATCAAGATTACATCGATTCAATATCAACGTTCCATCGGACCATCGGGAGATACTTGCCCATATTCAGCGCCTCTGTTTAACTTTAGGCGACTCTAAAGTCGCGTCTCGAGTCCCTAGTTACTCCATAACAACAATGAAAAACTGTCAATTTGAAATAATCTTCTTAGTTACTCCATAACAACAATGTAAAACTGTCAATTTGAAATAATCTCCTTAGTTACTCCATAACAACAATGTAAAACTGTCAATTTGAAAGAATCTCCTTAGTTACTCCATAACAACAATGTAAAACTGTCAATTTGAAATAATCTCCTTAGTTACTCCATAACAACAATGTAAAACTGTCAATTTGAAAGAATCTCCTTAGTTACTCCATAACAACAAGTTAAAGACGCGACTTAAAAAATAACTCAGAGGCGCTGAATACGGACCATTGTCTTTTGTACATAAATTTCTCCTGATGGCGAATTGACTACAATAATGTCTACCTTATTTTTCCTACTATCAGCCTTTTCTCCGTCGTCCTTGGATTCCAGCGCGCCGGCGGAGAGGGGCGGCAGCTGATTCGCCATGTCCGCCTCCGAGCTGGAATCCAAACTGAACGATACCGAATTCGTTTTCTTCCGCGCCTGCGTGTCGATCGTGTCGCTCGACAGATTCATGTTCGTAGGGGCTATCGTGATGGGCGGCACCCAATCCTTCGAGAGAACAATATCTGCATCACTGTATTTCTAAAATAATTCCGGACTCGATAAATCATGCAAAATCATAAGGTGCGACAAAAAAAACTGATTGGGCTACGAGAGAAAAATAAAATCGTGGCGCTATCGGTGTTTGGGATACGTACTTTTTTTACTTGCGGCGGTGGTACTGGCGGTAAACTAGTTTCTCTAATATCGATTCCCGAATCGTGGCAACTCTCTTTGTTATTATCGTCGTCTTTTTGATCTTGTTCTTCCGGCAAACACGGCGGCGTTACGGCCGGCATTTCATCTGTATCTATCGATCTAAAATTGAACGAAATATTAACGATTCTTTATCGAAATCACCACACTATCTTACGCTCTATCTCTTGAAGGTATGGCCCAATGGTGATCCAACAGCGACTTCCGTCTCTCCTCCGCCGTTTTCGGATTATTATCCGAATCTTCTAAATTCGTAGGTGTGACTAAATCCCGTTCGAAAGCCTTCGGAAAAGCGTCCCCTTCGCGTTCAGTACACGAACACACCGACTCGGCGTCATCGCCTGCGACTAACAAACCGATGCCATTACCAAAACAACCTAAAGAAGAAAAAAAACCACTCACCTAATTCGGGAAACGTCTCGTCCTTAACCATCATCGAATCCTGCTCCTCCTCCTTCTCGCTCTTCGGATAGTAGATCTCCTGCTTGTCGCCGCCGGCGGAGCTCGTCTCGCAGTGGCCCACCCGCATGTGGGCGATGTCGTTGTAGATGGCCGCGTTGACGACGAACTCCATGGGGGCGATCACGCCGTACGCCTCCGGCCCGTGCTCGATCACCAGCGGATCGATGACGTTCGGATCGAACATGACGGCGTTGGGGGTGACGAGCAGCACGCCGCTGACGACGCCCTGGCCGTCGGTGATGTGGCGCACGTTGATCTTGAGGAAGCGCTCGCGAAAGACGGCCGACTCGGAGTCCTCGAAGTCGGCGGAGGCGCCGCCGCCGCTGCCGGGGCAGGAGGGCGTGCGGACGCGCTCCACGTGGCCCGGCTTCGGGCTGACGGGCCGCAGGTTTTCGAGGAGCTCTGAAACGTAGCTGGTGACAATAGCGGCCAAATTGTACATTTTTTTTACTGGTTTTTGTTTTTTTTCGGCGCGTTCTTCGGGTCGGCGTGTGTACCGGTTCAATGACGATGATTATCGCGCATAATATTTATATTTTCCTAATTTAATCGCGCATCTTCAATGATGCTTACAGTCGAGATTATTAAAATCAAATTTTATACAACTAGCTTTGGATAAATTCGCAAAAATCGTATCGAGCATAACAAACATATGTTATTGAAATAATTTATATAAATCGTCCCCCCCGCTCGAATTATACCGGCGTAAAAACAATAACAAAACCAAGACGATAAGATAACGCAATCGTCACACTAATTTTAATAGAGATCGAAATTAATTAGCATCAAAATATGAGGTTATGCAATGTTGTTCTGAAATAATATACCAGATAAGTAAATTTTAAATCGTTTATAATTAAATGTAAACTCACTACAAACATTATTTTTCATCTATAGATAGCCAAACGCGAAGGAACATTGCACGATAGAAAACTCAAAACCACCTGACCAACATATGACATAACTGATTGTAGATTTAATGTTATCTCGACGATCTGACACCAGCGCAATTAGGACTCGATTATCATCACTCGTTATATCTTTACGCCGGTAAATGCGAGATCTGTCGCGTGTTGAAAAAACTGAAACTATCACAATATGGCGAGACGAACGCTACAAAATAAGTACATTTATCGACGGCGAAATATTACTGTTTATTAATAAACTCGGCGAACGAACCAACGCCGGTGCGTGGGCGATTTTGTGATTGTTGGTTTGTGTGTGTTTTTTTTAATATTTACGAACATATAATCATCGCATTGTTTTCAACTGGTCGATTTTTTTTTCACACTAAACCTTATTTGATAGCCCGCTGGTGATGTACTAAAACGCACTGATAAGGTATAAACGTGGTCGCTTTTTTCCGCGTTATATTTGCTCAAGTTAAGTAATTTTAAACAGCTGATAATAAATATTTTAACGTTCTACCACATTTTATGTGGAACTACATAATAATCGTACTCTTTCCTCGTGTTCTCGTATAATCTATAATCGTACATCCAATCGATTTACTATTTCGTTCTACTCCGTTCGCTATCAGGAGAGATTATTAAAACGAAATTCTAGTGACTATAGAGAGATTCTATAGAGAGTATTTAACTATAGGCGACCCTTTTCTAATCTTACAATTAGATAAAGTGATTTGAACACAGTACATAGTCGTGCTTTAAAAATGATATTAAGAAATTAAAAATTACTTATAACATCAATTTTTTAATTAAATAGTGCCTACTTTTTATTAACTTATCGAGGCGCTTATGATTTACCGCTTCAAGAAACTTTTATCTCCTGATAACGAACAGAGTATAGTTACGAATGTTGCCCATAAACAAACAAAGAAGAAAATAACGTAGGAATGATTTACCAGCAAAAATCTTATCAACCGTTCTCTCCGAATACTCACGAGATCCTTTAAGAGGATTTAGACAGTTTCGAAACACCCCGATATCTACCAATAACATAAATATTTCACCTCCCCGCAGTCAGATACACTCTTTTTCATCTGCAGAAAAACCCCGTCGTTTTTCGCGCCTTTTTTTTACCTTTTTCCGCGGGCGGCAGATCATCGTGCGAATCCTCGACGGGCGTGGAACCCTCCGAATCGTTTTCCGCCTGCTCCCTGTTCGGCACGTACAACTGTTGACCGGGAAATATGTACGGCGTCGCCAGCCGATTCAATTTCGTCAATTCCGACGGGGTGGTGTCGAATCTCGCCGCCACCGACGTCAAAGTATCCCTATCGGCTACCTAAAAATACAAAAAAAAAATCAACAAAAATTGTCAATCAGTAGCTCCTGGACAACGGGAAGTTGAAGTGAGGATTAACCTGTATTCTTAAGGGAGCATTTGAGAAGGGTAAGAAAGGTTATTAATCGACGTAGGGAAGAATATTTCAAGATAGGAAGGGATAGAGAAGGATAAGGAAGGATAGAGAAGGATAAGGAAGGATAAGGAAGGATAGGGAAGGATAGGGAAGGATAGGGAAGGATAGGGAAGGATAGGGAAGGATAGGGAAGGATAGGGAAGGATAGGGAAGGATAGGGAAGGATAGGGAAGGATAGGGAAGGATAGGGAAGGATAGGGAAGGATAGGGAAGGATAGGGAAGGATAGGGAAGGATAGGGAAGGATAGGGAAGGATAGGGAAGGATAGGGAAGGATAGGGAAGGATAGGGAAGGATAGGGAAGGATAGGGAAGGATAGGGAAGGATAGGGTAGGATAGGAAAAGACAGAAAAGAATGGGAAAGGATAGGGAAGGATAGGAAAAGACAGGAAATAATGGGAAAGGATAGGGAAGAATGGGGAACGATTTGGAGCGATAGAGAAGAGTAGTTTTATACTCCTGATTCTAATAAAAGCGTACTTACGGTGTATACAGTGGTGTTTTCGGGTGGACCGAGTTTCCGCCTCTCCAGCAAGCTATTAGTGGATCCATCCAAATCTGCAATGCAAACGAACAAACGCTTAAAAACGCACAAAAATACATATTAAGGCGGGCATGCATAAAATCGAACGATCGATAAGTAAGTAATAACAACCTTCGAACCCGTCGATTGTCGTCTTAGAGACGATAACGAAATCCAGGAACCCTCCGAAGGTCGGTATACCGTAGGCGATCGACGGCGGATGATCGAACGCGTAGTGATCTTCGATGAAGTTCATGTTTTCGATTACATTTCGCCACCGGTAAATTGCACGACAGCGAACGTGGGTTCTATCCGAAACGCCGCCGATTTCGATAAAAACCGACGAGAAGAGAACCTCGACGGGTTGCGTTTATTAAATGCGGCCTACTACTGATAGATAAGACGAAATGCTGATTGGTCGGCGATGAAACCTCGCGCGAATGTACCGGTGCAACGACACGCGGCTATATTCTTCCGCTGAATAAACGAGAATTCGATATTTTTACAAATTAAATTCTTAAGGTCAAGTCGACGAATAGACTGGAAATTTCATTCGTCATTTTTATTCTGTTGTATTTATTTGCGCGCTACACGATTCGCTCGGATAGTGCATTGTGATTGAGGTTAGTTTTGTAACATTAACCTCTGGGGAATTATATTGCTCGCGATAGTATAATCCAGACTACCAGATTATTGTTCCCCTATCTTTTGTACATACTTAACGAACAGAAACAGAGCTCACTGGAACGGATTCCCTTCGTGTTATTACAGAGAAAACGTCAAGAGAACGATATTAAATATCCACGTTCGATGCGACAGCATCGCTGATGTATGACTGATAAATTAGCGCAGCGCTCGTGTCGTGACGTTGTTCGTTATTATTGCGAGTTTTAATTGTTTGATTATGCGAATAGATAATGATTTCTCTAAGTTTCGATTGGGATCGCTAACGAGACGAATATACACACACCTGCTCGCAATGGCTCGTCCTTTAAACGAAAAAACTGTCAATTTCCTCAACTTTAAATTTGACAAATAAATGTCAGAGCCAAAAAACCATAGAAACAATTAATTGACACATTTTATAGTACGTTCAGAATTAATTTTTAAATGTATCAATATGCCCGGGGGTTAAGACTAAATTGGTCTTCACGTGAATACGCGTTAATAAAATGTTTTCAAATTTGGGGGTTGACTTAAGAATGAAATTACCTTTAATACGAGGTGTTACTTGACCCCCTTTTCATAAGAAAAAAAGATTCAAAATGGCGCCTAACTGTCATTTTGAAAGTTTCAACTGTCATTTTTACGTCAAAAAATAGTATTTTTACTCCAATATAAACACCGCAAATTTCGCGACAAAAGCTCTTGCCATTCAAAAGTTAAAGGGGGGGGCGACGGACTTTTGGTCCACACTGTATAGTATTCCAATATAGACTGTGTTACAATTATTAGATATTTATAAAATGTATAAGAAGAGTTCAGTATATAATCGATGTTTACTGAATTTAATATGAATTTTTGAGTGTGTGTGTTACAGACATTTAAATAATAATAGGTTCTAATGCGACAACTAAATTTGCTCAAATTTTACCGTACAAAACGTTTAATCCCAATATAAAGTAAATTATAATCTTTGTATCCAAAAATATCTACTACGTTTGTTGTCACATGCCGGGTAATTTATGGACGCGTGATGATCTATATGCACATATTAGCAAGGTGCTTAATTTCGACGAAAACCAAACAAAATCTCGATAATAATTACGTTTTATTTTTTCCAAATCCGGCATGTTTTGTATGTTGATCGTTTATTTTTCCGCCCAGCAACGTTCCGACGATAAATCACGGGAAATTTAATTGCGCGGAATTGCTAACATTAATTTAATGGAACTGCCTCGCAGGGAGCAATACGAGCATCGCGTCTCGCGGGAGTGCTCGAGACCTAGGCATTCGAAATCGGAACGGAATTCAAATGGAATTAGCAACATGAGCTTTGCAAAGGATTTCGTTCATAATTCCATTAGTAATTACGACAAAAATCGCTATCGATATTCTAAATTTAGTCGAGAGAAATCGAAGAGAAACGTGATTTATGCGTACCTTATAAAAAAAACGAGCAAAATTTGTCTATTATTAACTCTTCTCTTGGGCAACAGGAAGTTGTTGTGAGGATGTTATATTGTTGAAGGAGCATCTAGAAGGTTAATAAAGGATAAGGAGATGTAGGGAAGAGTATATAGGAAAGATGGGAGAACGATATAGAATGATAAAGAGTAGGGAAGGATAGTTTCATATTCCTGAAGGATTGCAGTTTGGGAACTAATTTGTGATATTTAAATGACTTCTATTCGAATAAATCAGAGGAACTATTAAAAATAGTTAGAAACTACTAACTAATAAATTAGAGAGAAATCGAAGAGAAACGTGATTTATGCGCCTTATCAATTATTTCACCGCAAAAAAAAACCGCATTTTCAATCGATTCACGTACAACCTTGCCGGCCTATCCATAAAATCTACACCTCTCGCCGGCTGACCGATACATTTAATTGTATCAATCGACATAAAGATTTAGTTCATCGTGTCTCCGACGGTAATTGGCCGGCCGATGCAAAGCCATAACTAAAACCCATAATCGGATCGGGCTGTGTGATACACATAAATTTTTATCTAGTGCATCCAATTAACCCGCATTCCCGCCCGTATATACGAGCAGCGAGTCGCATTCTCTCGCTAATTATCGAAACAGATTTTTCGCTTTTGTAACGAACGAAATCCGACAATGTAATCCCTTCCGAATGAGCATAACAAGTGCACCCTTAGAAGCTTAATAAGGGATTTTTAGCGTATTATTAGTCGACTGAAAAATGTACCGTTACTTCGATGAGAGGATGTTTTTTAAATTATGTTCATGTACTATCTATTAAAGTTAGGTATTTACGCAGAATTGTTACATTCTAAATGTTCCAGGCTATATATTTATATAAAAAATGTTTCAATTATAGTCTGTTCGCTATCAGGTGATGTATTTTTTCGTTGACTCACTCCTGCTGTCTTTTGCATACTTTGCATTAGTTTCAATACAATCTCTTGATAGCGAATGGAGTATAAAAGATAAAAAATTGAGTTTCTCACGTACCTCTATCGAGGCTCCTGTCGAATTGGCCGTCGACTTTCGCCCGGAGCGCGTCCAAATCGAACGGTGACGTTATACCGTGATCGACGCTCCTGCTTTTGCTCCTAAAAAAATAAACAGAAATATATAACAAATTAATTCGACCCGTTTGCGGCTAACAAACGTCACATTTAACTCTACGAAATGGTTGTTTAGTCACTGTTATACCCGCTTTTAATTCCGGACGAGATGAAACGTGCAAATGTTGGAAACCGAACGATTTATTATGGTTAATTTCGCAGCGACGCCGTAACATAATGGAATATTAAAATTCATTATTTTCGGCTAAACGTTTTGATACAACTATAAAAGTGCACTTAAATTAGATTATTGTGCTTCCTTATGGGTTTTTGAAACAATGCAATGTATACACGTTTAGCCGAGTTAATGGCGTATTTAAAGTGGAATATAAAGCACGAGATCTCCAAAAAAAAATAACTACATATTTTCTAAGTAATTTCTTTGGGGACCTGCATGATTTTTGACGAATAAGCGTGATTAGATGAATAGTATACATACCGCATGCCAGGAAACTCCTTATTCGTGACCCTTCCGACATCCTGAGATGCCCTGCGTGACCTATGATTCGAGCAGAAAAACCAAGAATGAGGCGAAAAATAAAAAAATAAATAACATGCAAAATTATAGCTTATTCGTACGCATGTTTGACCGATGTTTTTACCCAACTCGTATTAGCGATACTCAATAAATTTGTCGTTTGTTAGGGTAAAATGTCGGTCAAATTGGCGTACAAAAAAAAATCGTGCAAAATATGGTTCGGTGAACGAGAATAAAAGTATCGAGAAATGCATGCTGCTGGTTTATTTATATGATTTTTTTTAATTAGATATACCTCATTAGTTTTAATGATAAAATGTAAAGATTATAGTCCCATTTTTGAAATCCAATGGATATACCGGTTCCTCCGCCAATATTTCGAATAAAATCATTTCCACCAAAATTCTCATTTTTTGAATCGCTACAATTCATACCTATTTCAACTTTTATTAGGTATAGAAAATTAAATTGAAACTTAATCAATACATGTTCTATAAACATCTTCTAAAAACAACGCACTGTCTACTCCGCTGTCAATTTTATTATTCTCAATGATAAATATATCGACAGCATTTTCATCTCGTTATTAATTCCAATAAACCTCATACGAATAATAAGAAAGCGATAAAATCCGATGGGTAATGTCAAAAGGTTAATGCTTGTTTTTATAGATGTATAAAAACGACACAGTAACTATACACATTTCCGCTGTTCGATACATAAAGGACAATAATAAAAATTATTATAGTCTCCGGAAACATAAAACACGTTTACATAAATACGTAAAAAAAAATTAAAAATAATGTTAGGTAGATTACTTTTTATCGATTATCGAATTTTTCAAACGGTTACACATTTATGTGGGGTAATTTTGTTTATAAGGAGCGCAATTAAATAGCATTTTATAAGGGAATTTGTTTGCAGCAGAATCGATAGGCTGCTTTGTTTTCGTTATTATAAAGGCTGTCCGCTTCATTATAATCGGCGGAACGTACATCAAAGCGGAATTTCCAACACTATATTAATAGTATTAATACACAGAACATGAGAGAGAATTTCTGGATAATTTCGTGCACTCAAAAAAATACACAACAACACCGTCTATAAATAAATCTCAAATTGCGAATGCAAATTTGTAACGAAACGAATAATTATCTTTTCTTTCACGATTTTCTTTGAATAAAGCAGTAAGAAAAATTTTATTTAATTTTCTACCATCAATTAATTTCTATGAAATACAATATTCTACAACAACAAATGCAATCATGTGACAGACCGTTCAAGGAATAAATTTCCAACTATACTCGAAGAGAACGTCCGAATTCTCGAAATCCGCACAATTCCATCAAACAATACACCAGTAGGTAATCATTGTTGAATGTTTAAAGCAAACATAACCGTTTCGCAATTAGAGCCATCTCATTATCTTTTTTTTTTCTCGTTTTTTTCGTTTCGAAACGCGCTTATTCGACATTGACCCCGTTATGTCTACTTCATACGAATAACTTCGGTAATAAATCCATCCATTAGTACGCACTATCTAATAGAATGTACCACAACTTTCGGCAAAACAAAATTGGCACAGTTAGAAATTTGTTTATTACTTTGCACACTTGATTTACTTATACCTATTTTGGCAGGTATAAATCTCAAAGTATTCCAAATTTATACAGTATGTACGAACTGATCCGCTGCAAGCATATAATGAGAATAATGAGATAGCTAATTTAACTTTTGCTATGTAAGGAATAAAGAGAACATACGAAATAGTCACGCCCGCTATCCCCGCTATTCGCTAGTGGACGAAGCGAAGCGAATTGACGAATTCAAATATCGGCCGGCAACCGATAAACAAGTTTCTGTTCTTTACTATCTTATAGTATTGATTGAGATTCTAATTCTAACGCTTGCAGCGGAAGAATTCGTACACTCTGTATACATCAGAATGTTCCATCAAAGCGAACATTTAATCGCTCATAGAGCATCCTGCACTAGTAATAGAGGGACAAATATTAATTAAAAAATTAGGTCGAATGATAGGTTTGCTTCGTGGAATTCTCATTAACGACAAAAGAAGCAACTTCCTGTGGAAAATCTCCTCTTCCTTCGGCCGAGCCCGAACAAGGACGTCTTAATTTACAAGCGGAGCCCGAATTAAACGAGGTAAGCAATATAATTTGCAGAAAAAATCGCGCCGGAATGATGCACTTCCGGCCGTGTGTCTCTTTTTTATTCTCTTTTAATTAGGCCCAGGCCGTTTAGCTCCAATTAGGAACGGCTCGACAACAACTCGCAAGAAAATTAATTCGAACTAATTGGAAAGGAAGCCGTTTTTCGCCTACGAATTCCGATGGAGCCTTTTTTCTCTTCGAATACGACGCGTTTTAATTGAAGCGCTTAAATTTTATTAAGGGCAATAAAGAATAATGGTATGGGCGTAGCTGCGAAAAAAATATGGAGCAGCAATTGAAAAACATTTGCAGGCGAGAAAGACATCGATTGGAAAACAATAGTAATTTTTTGCGCACGTTCGTCGTTGTTTTGCCGGCATATTTTCGCACCAGATTCGAGTAGGTTGTAGCTAAATCCCGATAAGGCGGGATCATTAACTAAGACGTGTCGTAAATAACAATAAATCCATTTATTTACACGTGCCTCGTTATTTTTGTAACAGTTTAACAAGCTTTTTTATTTCCTCGCGCTTTTCGTTCAGAATGCCAAAATCGCTGTTTTTGCTACGACCGACGCCGACGCTTCTAATAATAAATTCAGTGTGACCTGCAGTCTCGAAAATAATGCATTTTTCTAGTGAGGAACTGTACACAATATTTAAAGTACACACCATTTTACTAAATCCTAGCAATTTGTGAGACTTGATAAATTATAGTCTATTCACTGAACTTCAAAATCTACTATAATCGAATCGATTATAATTCTTGCAGAATGACTCTTCCATTAAAAATTGCATCTTTTTTTATTTAATGATCGATTATCTCACCGTCTCCACGGCCGATAATTCACTTTAGCAAAAGTAGGTTTCCCAAACAATACTCGCATTATTCCCATATACAAACTCGCTTGAATCGACGATCGCGCCTTACAAAGTTCAACATAATAAAGTTGTTTTTAATATGCAAGCTCGGACGCATCCATCTCCGTCGAAGGCTCGTTCGTTTTATTTTTTTTCGGGCTTCTTATTAATCGAAAGTTATTTATAAATTTCAAGGACCTTCGCGGCTCTCGAGAGCGAAGAAATATACAAACGATCCTTTTATATTCTTTATTTAGAACCTGTTGCACTCAAGGAGGTGTCAATCAACCGGCGTAGGTCGGTTGCATTGTGCGACCGAAATGTCGATCGTTAGTTTTTATCGCCTACATATACAGGGTGTTTGGATGAGTTTAACATATTTAACGAAAAATGAATTGTTCGAAGCGATTTGTGTGCGTTAAGAATTTCTGGCATTCCGAACGAGGAAACGGACTTTTCTTTTGTGGTTGCCAATAAATATATTCCCCGCATTCGGGTCAACTTTCACGTACCGTATAATCATCGTAATGCATACTATTTTCAAATTACGCTATTTTCTAACGTTCTAACGGCGTCGGTAGAGTCGGAATTCACGCGACATTTATTATTAGACATCCTGTGTTTCACTACATTGTAAATGATTATTTTTTTGTGTGTAAAAAATGGCGAAATCGCACGAAATTTCGCTCAGCGAGAGAGCAAACGAATCGATGCATTATTAAAAAAAACCTTTTTGTTTTTTTTGTGTAGCTTTCCACGAAACGGAAATTAAATACCACGTTTGCATTTTCGGCTTTAAACGTCTCCGCTTTTCATTTAATTTCCCTTTTAATTTATTCCGTCCATTCTCCGAAAGGGAAAACGGGCAATTTTATCTAAATAAAGTCGAAATTTAATCGACTTTATTTATTTCGTTAGGTACATAATTTAGTTGTTTTGCGTTCATTTGTAAGATCACCGGAGCGAATTGTTTACATCGATCTTCGAGATTTATTACCGAATAATGCTCTATAATTAAAATTTCACACGATTCGAGTAGTATTTATGCAATTTTCCATCGCAAATAAATAAGTATTAGCGCATTCAACGAGCACAAGTTGTTGTTTCTTTATAATCAATTAAAAACCAAGTTCAAGTAGTTTATTATATTGATAACAATTTGCAGGTATTTTTAGAAAGTTATACAACAATTTTTTCAGCGATTATTGGTCAACATGAAACGAGTTAAGAATTACTACACACGCCGTATTCTCTCCAGATTTGTGAATTACTTAACGTGTATTACCAACCAGTTAGTGAATGAAAAATTTATAATGGCCTTAATTTTGCGAAATTGCGGTATAATCATAATTTAGAATTAACAATTTTCGACCTACAAGCACATTGCCGATGCAATTTAATTCCAATAATTCTCCAACATTGACGTTGAGTTATTACAGCATCACCAGTCTGGTGTGAGTTTCGAACGAACCATTCGATGACACAATTTCGGTGTATTTTACTTACGAATTTCTATCGAACTGACCTTATATGTACACTTCTAAATTATTATGACCGTGAACCCTCCGTACTTACAACAAACAATCATTGTGAAACGGTTTAATTATATTTATGTTTACAGTTCGCATTATGCAATTCGAGCGACACTAATATCAGCTTTATTACTTTCTACCGACACATTTGCAATGATTTATGTATGCAATAAATATACCACAAGTGGATAATTTTCTGTACAGTATACATATACATGAAGAAAACTCTTGCAATACTCGATAAAAGCTCATCAAGAATCCTGGCACAAGTAGAACCGTTGCCATAGCAACTCCTCGTACATTTCCTCGAATCCTCGATCAAATTACCGGGCATTCCTGGATATCTAAAAAATGTTTCGCCCACTTCCATCGAAAGGCCTTTATGAATTTCGCAAATCAATTTCGCCCCGACCGGGAACGTTCACTCGTATTCCCGACGGGAATTTCGAAAGGTAAACAAACCGTCCATTAGTAAATCATCCGAAAAATTCATTCACTAATCAACGGATTTCAGTCGGCGATAAATCCCGTTTGTTTGACGTTTCGTTTCCTCATAATCATCCTTTTTAGCTGCTTTAGCTGATAAATTAGCGATGCTGGGAAATCTTTTTTCGTTGCCAACGACTAATTTATACGGTTTCGCGAAAAGAACAGTCCAGAAAATAAAATGGGACGGTGATAAATCAACGAAAGTTATAGCGAAAACAGTAGATTTTTGATATGAGTAGGTACAGATCGAAAGGAATAGCTGAAAATCGCTAGCTATTTCTATCGAACTGTAAATACGTAGGTATAGTCTTTTTTTTTGGTATGAAAAAATCGAATGAAAAGAGACCATGACTAAGCTGTTCGATAAGCCAGGCATCCAACATTGATCGATTGATCAATTTAAATGGATCGAAAATTGTATTCGCCAATCGATTATCGGTTAATTGAATCACTCGGCTCTTCTTCGCAAGTACAGTTGCGCAAAGATTTTTACTAGTTTCATTAACTTTTCCGCGATTTTTCTAAAAACACTGATAATAAAATTTAAAGAAAAGAATTGCTGCTTCAAGTCAATAATTTTTCCTGCGACTGTATATAGAACAAATTTCGCTTAGAATATCCAATCGAAATGCAAAAAAAATACACTAGGTCACTTCCCAAGGAGCGACACTATTACTAAGTACTATAAATACAATTCTATGCGATAAATTCTACTCTAACAACAAACAATTTGCATCGTTTATAAATAAAGGACCAGCTCACTAGCGCTTTTCAACACCTGTTCGAGCGACCTTGTTACCAACAAATCGCATTTTCCCAACAAAACATTTTGTGTGTCCGAATCCGAACACAAATCCGAGCGTAGGAGTGTGTTTACTATGCTTTTCTAACACATTGTAGTGAATAAAAAAATAATCCCTTCTAATCGCCGATCAAGGATATCGCAAGAACTCTATACTGTCATGTTACCAGGTATATTCTTTTACCTTGGCCACGGCTGATTGGCGAAAATGTTCCACCAGGAGGGCCTCTTCTGCCTGACCTCGACGGGCGACCCTTCCGGCGAACACTCGGCGACGCCCTTCCTGCGCTTCCTCTCGAACTTGATGGCGTGCCAGGACTTCCTCCTGCCCTTCTTCTCCAATATCGACGGCACGTCCTCGTCGATGCTCGGCCACGAGTCCTTGTGCTGGCGCAGATGGACGATCGGATCGTCCACCCAGGGGTCCTTCTCGTGCACCACCTAGAGCAGCGTCCTGAGCTTCAGCCCCAAACACCGCCATTTCGGGTAGAACTTTCGCGGTTCCCTCTCGACTAATTTCTCGTGCGAGCGGGATATTTTGTAATGAATTTATAACTCCCAGCATTTGCGGGAAACTTTAGAGCTCGCAAAAGAAACGAACGTCGAAGGAAACCGAGACGAGACTTTCCCCGAACAACGGCCGCTTCGAATGGCTCGGCACTCACCTGGAGCACCTCTTGGCTCATCATTTTTCTTCTTCTGTCGTTCGACCTTTTTGTTTTCGGTTAGCTTCGAGCGCTGGTTCGATTTTCCCTGCGGCGTTCCGGGTCCAAATTTTCGCGGTCCTGTTCGATTCACGTGGCTGTTCGGGGCGAGTGCAGGCGCTGACCCATTTCAATAGCGCTATTTTGGATCAAGGTCGGTCGAGATTCACGACGGGGCGGTCGCGAATCCTCTCGATTTTTCTATTATTTTTTATTTTATTTTTTTTCGTCGTCGAGCTGAAATGCAACGGGACGCTAGCGTATAGGCGGGCGATGTAATTTTCGATTCGAATCGGGAACGGGCGTTCGATAAAAAAATTTTATTGACCTAGTTTAATGTATGTGAAGTTTAATATCGATTGTGGATTCGGATATTGTCGTAAACCGAAAAAGGAAATAATTTTTATAAATTAATAAGCAGATATTATCGCGAGTCGTGAGATATTGAGCTACCTGTATTCGATAAGAACTTTTTGACATTGGTGTCGAATCTAAATTTATTATTAAATATTAAATACTTGAAAAATTGGTATTATATAAAAACACTTGAAACGGAGCAATTTATGTGATAATTTTACTAATAATTATAAGAAATTATAGTCTCAATCTTTTAATAATAAATTATGTAATAACTATGCAAAAAAAGACTAATAATAATAAACAAAACTAATTTAGTGATGAATAAATTTCGATATACAAAAATAGAATATATTTTGTAATGGATTTTTAAAAACTATTAGTAGACGGATTACGCAAAAATATTTATATAGATATTTTCTTTGGCAAAACTCTATAGATTTTCATAATATTAAACAACAACAAGAAAATTAAGCGAGGAAAGTCGATACCGAGAATTGCATTTAATTAAAGCGAAATGTTTGTTTCAATATCAAAAGATTCATTATTAGTAATATTTATACAAGTCTGTTTGATTTGATCGAAATATTAAAATTTATACATATTTGTTTAAAAATTCCTATGACGCATTACGATAAAATTATTACAGCTGATAATTATAATTAATGCGGTCCCAGATTCTTTTTAATTTAATAAACTCGAAGTAGTCGAAACAACATCCAAAAATGTGTAATGGTAATTAGAAACACACCGAGTTCGGGTAATAATTAGCAAAAAATGAGTTTTTCTGGAGCTGGAAAACGTTCAAAATGGATTTACAACGGGCGTTTAACCAAACAAATTTTTAGCAACCTTAATTTTCTGTCGTAAATTATTCAATACTGCTGAATTTTATTAGTTTAGTCTACATACATTTCGAAGAAAACGAAAAATTACAACCTCAAACTGGCTTATCCTTATTTGCTCAAATTTATAGACCTAATAAAAAAAGTAGTAAACACTCGTTAAAGTCAACTGAAAAACTTTAACCGTGTTTGTCGAAGAGATTTAACATTTTTTTTCTAACAATCTTATGGCGAAAAGCGTTGGAGCAATTTGAGCAAATTTTGCAAATTTACGGTACTGAATCGTTTAAAAAAAATAATATCACCTAACAAAAACGCGGAAATTCGTACAAAAACTCGACACAGAATTGAATAATGAATGAGTTAATAACTTTTTAACTTCGAATTTGTTCGTGTGGAAATTTCGAAGTTAGCCGTTTCCAGCCGGTGGAAAAGTTTCCCGGTCTACTTTTTTATTTTCCGAATAAAAATCAATTCCCGGGGAAATTGTCTCGTCCCGAAATGAATGGATATCAACGTCACCTCGAGACGTTGAATAGAAAGTAGTTTGAGATTTATGAAAAAGGGACAAAAAAAAATCGAAAAGACCTCATTCACTAAAAATAAAACTTGACTCGATAAAAAAAATAAAATATTACTCAAAACCCGTTTGACTCACAAACGTGACCAATTTTGACCAAATTCATACTTGTTTTGATTTAGTTACAATTTTCGCGAACATCAAATCCAAATTAATATCCCCGGCTTCCAACACATGTTTATTCAATTCGCATGAAACGCGGAACAAAACATTAAATAACCGCATCGAACATTGTACAATTCGAATTGCAACAATAATTTCCATTAACCTCGCCGTGAACTTGTTATTTTTAAAATGCGATTCCTCATCTCCGATCGCGATGTAAATTCATCGAAACCGATAAGCGCTCATTAGTTTCGACTACAAAACTAATTCGATGAGCATCTCGCCGGCAAAAAATCCCGGCAATTAGAAAACTTTTACCCGGAAACCCTGCCTTTTACCCTGCCCATTTTTGCGACCCTGCAGTATCCTAATTCCACTAGAGTAGAGTAGATTCAGAGTGGAGTAGAGTGGCAAATGTCCCAGGGTCGCAAATGGGCCGCTGGTTCAGTGAAAGAAAACCCGTGACATTTCTTGGGAGCTGCGGATTTAGCCGGATCGACTTCGCGACGAAACCGTGTAACAAAATCGGCGACTCCGCTAATGCAGGAATTATGTCGCAGGAAAGGGGATTGAAGCCGCTCCGAATTAAAACTCTCGCGTAACTTCCTAAATGGAGGAGGCCTTTCGCGACGAGTTAAATGCAAATTGCTAATCTGCGAGCCGGGTAATTTAATAATTATACTACAGTCGGTCGAGTCAATTTGATTAATAATCCGCTAAATGAGTTCTGTGTGTGTGTGTTTTGAACTAGATTTTGTCTTCCTCTTTGTCCTCCTTAATCTAATTCTAATGCAATTTGCGGTAATTATAATAATTAAAAATTAGGCTTGAATATTGTACGCGGAAGACTATCGCATCAAAAGTATACGAATTAAGTGCAAAAATTAAACATATAATATTATATAGTTTGAATATAACAAACAAAATTAGCAATTACGTTATAATATGTGACGTTTGATATTTCTCGGTGCGTTGAAATTAACAAACCGTTCCATTGGAATAGATACGGCTGCGAAATTAAAGAAAGTTGTTACTGTAATTCTATTGGGACATCGAACCGCAAAACTACCGCTCTACATGAAACGCAAGAAAAAAAAGAAGCATCGCATACAGGGCGTTCTAAAAAAGTGTTTTTCGTAGATCGACGTTTCGAAACGGCCAATCAATTATTCTACCATAACATCCTACATGTTGTTTGTATCTTTTTATGTTATTAATATTTACTAATTAAGATAAGTTTTGTAATTTATCGATCAAGTCAAGCACCGCCAATCATTTTTACTGTTAACATTCCTTTGTGCTTGACAAAGTAACGCTCGCTGCCTCCGGACGAAATGGATTTTTATCTGGCAATAAAAGAAGCGAACAATAATTTAATGCGAGCGCTGGAAATGTATGTATATCGCGTTTTTAATTGTTTGATCTTTGATAATTAAAGAGGTCGCGGTCTATGTATCCGGTGGAATATTCGAAAAATGTCTCGAATTAAGTAGAATCTAATGGAAATGAGATGACGATTAGACCAGAAAAGTTATGCGTTAAAATTGCGGTAGGTTAGAAAACAAAGCAAAGAGGAATGCGTGCGTCCGATTAGGTAGAAAATTGCTATCTAATAATAATTAAACTATGCATTGAAAACAAATTATAATTGCTGGATAATTAAGTTTAAAATATATAAGTCATTATAGTTCTAGTAAAAAAAATCGATTAACCAAGAAACGGTCTACTAAATATTCTCCAAAAAATTCGAACAGTTCCAAATTAAAAATTCTTCGAACCCGCATAGAAATTGTTCAAGCTACCTAAATATTTGGCACAAAAATCGTGTCGAATTAGTAAAATTTCGCAATGCTCCGTTTCGATTTCAACGCCCGAATCCGAATCGAAAATCACCTTTATCCACGACGAACGCCGAGAAACCTAAATTCCTCGAAATTCGCCGGAAGAAAACTTATTGCAACTTATGCAACCAACCTAATTGTTTACAAAAACAGTTTAGCGACACTCGCGGTCGATTCGCGGCTATTTACAGTTACAACAAATCGAATTACTTTCGCGCGAACAACAAATACTTTTAATACAACACCGTTCTTTCACTAAATATACCGAAGACAACTGGAATACGAGAAGAAAAAAAACAGCACACGCGCTAATCCGGACGAAACTCCGCGGCAAATAGTCGTTAACTGAACTCGATTCCGACGGAGTTATTATATTTATAATGTTAATATGTATCTGTCGGGTGCTGGGCGAGCTGCTGGCTCCGCGATTGCGACGAGGTCTAGAGTTTGTAGTGCACTAACCTGGTGCTCCGTGGACGGCGTGTTCGAGGCTCGGCTGCTGTTGCGTCGGGTTTCCTCCTCGGACTTTCACAATCGCAAGATATATTATATTCTCGAACACGACGCCGCACGACCAAGTCGCCTTTGCAGCGCCTAATGGGCCAATAAAAAATAACCGAGGAAAGTTTCAATTAACGGGCGATAACGATTATTAATAAATCGATGTTTGGCGTTATCGAAATTTCGAAGGTTTTTTTTTTTGAAACGATTTTTCTATTGATTATCTACACGGAATGAATTGTTTATAACAAATCTACTGGAAACACTGTGACATTTCATGTAAAATCACAGTGATGGTGTAATTGAAATAAATTACTTTGATCGAAAATGTATAAGTAATTTTACAGAGATGAAATGAATTGGAATGATTAGGATTCAAAAGAATGTAGTTAATGATGCATTTATTTTATAAAAAAAACATGTTTTTATTTATAAGTAGATACAATACACATTTAATTCACATGAAATTTGACAATTACTAGGAAAAAAGTACACAAAATAATTAATTCTACAACAAAAAATGAGTTTAATGCACTACACTTGATAAACCAAACAAACAATTTTTCGGTCAAACATCTCGAACTAATTGTATCTAACGAATTTATCAAACTGACTAACTCAACGTTAACCCACTTAAATGATAAGCCCCCTGGAGAGGTCATCTCTCGCATATAAATTTGTACTTTTCACCAAATAATAAAAAACTTTATAAAAGTTTATACTTCACGGTTTCGGTGGAAATTCGAACGAATGCACAACGGCCGAACAACGGCCGATTTATCAATTTCGCATTAGGACGTTTTAATGAATATTAATGAACCAAAGTTTATGGTATTCGAAACTGCCTGAATGAACGATTGATTTAAAGGTGTATAGGCACGAAAATATATTACCTACGTTGTTAATTACTGGCGTCCTTTTAATCTGCAAGCAGCAGTTCCAATTGAATTTAATATAAGATTTAAGAGTGGTGGTTCCGACAGAGATGAATAGTGTGTGCTTTTCATGAATCAAATTTACCGGAATTTCGAATATTTTTTCGAAATTTATCATCCGAAAGCATTTCGGAAATAATCGCCTGCTAAGGTCATTGGCGTAGAGGCTTATTCACATTCTATTCGTAAATCTCGTGTAGGTAGATGTTTTACGATTTAAATTCCAAAAAAAAATACAGTATATCCTTTGAAATATGTGCTCATTAACTAACAACTCGGCTCGTACGAGGACGAGAGCGACAAATTATACAAACAGTAAAGTACATTTTCAATACTTTATTCTATTGTAAATAAATTTTCTATTATATTTAAAACAAACAGGAGAATAATAAAAAATCTTTCGAATTTCGAAACGAATTAATTAGCACTGGATTTTTCCGTTCGTCCTTTTTATTGAAATCCAAACGATCCAACATTGATATAATAATCACAAAACGTCGAGTGTCGATGTAAAACGCAAATTTGCACAAATTATTATCGAAACCTTATTAAATTATGGATGTCCTGCAGCTGATAACGATTGTGTTTTCGATTTTTTTCATCAGATTTTTTTGGCAATAGGTTCTTCAAACATTTTATACAACATGATATATCAGTAGCGAGATTTTTTTTAATACTTTGATCATGTAATAGATAATAATAACGTTACATTTTTAATTGTAAAAAACACGAACAATTATTGATAAATATTCATCACAATTACAATTAGCTATATACAACAATCAATGAGTAATAAAAGTATTATTGTAGATATAGATGAATAACGACGCAATATCAATAGAATCTCTTCGATAACAGAATTACCTACTAATTTTCCACATATACGACTTGGAATCAAATTTCCATTAATTATCTCCATCAGAGGCTAATAATAGCAAAGATAGGTAACTCAAGCAATTACCCAACCACCGTTGTTCTCCCCTTTACCTGGCGCAATTTAAATCGATTTCGCGAAGCAGAACTCGAAGACGCAGTTTATTTTTTTTGCAATTTAATAATAACCCCGCTCGAATTATTTACGATGGTATTTTACGACTGAGAAGGTGTACCCTACACACGGCGAATCCTGCAGTAGCGAGAACGCGGATCGGAATATAGGGCAATGAAAATGGGTTATAAATAAGATTGTCGAAGGATCGCGGGGCTTCGATTCTAACGAGCTGTAATGGGGAACAATAAAAACAAAGATTAAATTGTTGATGTCAGTAATTTCAGCGAATATTTGTTCTAAAAGGCTCGGGCTGAAGTTTAAACGACGTCTATAAAATGAGTTAAAAGGTATGAATAGTGGTAGTGGTTGGTTTCGAAATGTAGGTAAATGATGAAATATATTTTCCAGGAACTGTATTTAAATTGATTTTCGCTCTGTATATAACGGTTACGGTTTGCATAACAGACTGTTTTGTATAGAACAAATGATCCGTAAGAAAATAACAGTTGTTTTTTTTATCGTTTCACTTACTAAACTTTATACGCAAATACGTTTATTATACTAATTTTTTTCTCAAACCAACAGCGCAAGTCACGTATTCAGCTATTTCTGCTACACTGTAGATAACCAAAAAATATATAAATTCTAATTAAAACCAACACGCGAATTTAAGCAGAATGATTGGGCCGCTCCGGTTTTTTGTATTCCTCCTCTATTGTTCATTGACCTCCGCCCGTACACAATCCGTGGATCTAACGATGATAAAAAAAATACACCAACACGTTGCCCATTACTGAAAATCATCGCTAAAACGTGCACGCTTTAGGTTATAATTACAAGCATTATTGTTCTTTACAGTGCATGTTGACCGCTCTTGCTCTTTTTTAATATTCCGCGGGGATTAATCCGGACGAGGCTGTCGCTGACGACCGAGCATAATTGAAAAATTAATTTACATGAAAAACCGAATTGATATACGAGCGACGTCGAGATGGAAAAAAAGCGACGAAATAAACTAATAAAAGATTTATCGGACGCCGCTCAAGTGAACGCGACAAGTTCGCCTCGCCTTCGATTGTAATTCAAACCCGGTTATAAATGCTACGCAAATCGTTCGCAGGTATTAATTAATAGGTGTAGTGAGTAGAGAATAAAGGGTAGAAGATAGGTGGTAAAGGGTAGAGAGTGGAATAGAGAAACTCTTCCATCATCGGTAAAAAAGTAACGATACTGTTTCCAATAAACTGTTATTATTTTTGTTCCGAATTATTCGCATTCAAACAATTATTGAATTGTCAATTCAGCAACGGGAAATTTTAATTAAAACAACAGCAAATCGGTATTTTGTTATTACCGGCAATATCGGCGCGATTAATCTGCAAAAAAACCGCGCAAAAAAATCTCGTTTACGCTCCGTTTTCGCACCTATTTCGTATCCCCCCGGGAAGCCGACGAGAATCCCCCCATCAAAGGCATTATATCGAATTCTCCCGCAAAGACCCCCGGCGATTTTAATAAAGGTTGACGAGATGAGAGACAATGCGAATGAATTATGCATATCAATCGAACGAAACGTGCGCCGCACGCAAAACCGCGCTCTCCGTTCCGGATTCCGGCATACGAAAAAAATAAAAAAGTTTCGACATTTTCGACGGTCCGTCATCGGGCCGCTTCCGCATGACGCCCGACTCGATACCGTTTCGGTTAATTTCTACACCGAACACGAACCGGCCATGAGAATTACGCGAAATATACCGCTCGTTTGATACAATATACGCCGCATTTTTTTTAAATCGCGGCGCTTTAAAGCAATGATGAATAGATGTAAAATCGGGCGTGAAAGGGATTATAGAGGTTTTAATCCTATAGGTAAATTGAGCGCGAGAATATTACAGGTTGAAAGGGGGTTTATTTGAGTTCATTGCAAACTTTGAAAAGCTGGTGCAATGAACAAGAGTAGTAGAGTAGAACAGTGTAGATTAAAGTAGAGTGGAATCTGGACCTTCTCTAGATCTTAGTAGAGTAGGAGCAGCGAATAGAGTACCTACATTAGAGATATTGAAATATATTTCTGCGCCCAATTTACCAAACCGCCTCCAAACGAACACAACCGGTTTATAAAATTCCGAAATCTCGAACGAAAATTACAAATTACGCAGGCGTTGTGGTGGTGTTTAGGAGCGCGTTTTTCCCGCGATCGTTCTCTCCCTCTTTCGGGCGCCGCATTCGATCCAAACGCAGAAATTCCAATCTCTAATCTCCAATAAAATCGTTTCGAAATGCCGCGAATATCGAAGCGAGGCCGCGAAGGTTTTTCAGTCACGACGTCCAGGTGTTTCAGCCGGCGAAGGCGCACACCTTTCGTTCGAACAATGGGCAATATGGTGCGTGTACAGCGGCGTGTACACGCTACACGTCGTTTGCGTACGAGAATTTTCGCGTCTATAGATGGTTGTTGACTCGAAGCGTCGATGTGGAATTCCATAAACCACCGAGCAAGGTTGATGGCGTGGCGTTCCATTCAAATCTAATTCGCTTTCATTCATCTGGCCGTTTCTATTCGATTTAAACCGGCTGTGCGAGAAGCGAGTGTTTGAAGGAAAAAATTAATAATTAAGACTCGCTTTTATAGAATGCTCTTCTAAACGACGAATGTTATAGATACACAAGGACTTGTTTTAATGCATATGTATCAAAATAATTAGAGAAAAAAACCGGTCATTTTATTACACGACATGGAATTAATTTTTACCGCCTCTATTTCAACATATTCGAAACGATTTTACGACTGTTTGATGTTTTTTATGGAAGGAAATGCCGCGTTGCTTGCGGGTCGTACGCGATCGCCCGAAATCAAAAATATAACGAGCTTTTCGGGGTAAATAAATACGTGGATTAACGTGGGCACCGATGGAAGTTGCGAAAATCGCACGAAAACAAGGATAATGATGTTTATGATAGATTCATAAAATAAGAATTTCGGTATATGAAAACGCACGTTCAAAGGTGAATTTCGAGCCGACGTGTTTTTCTTGGCAGAAATAAAATCCGCGAACCGATGAAATCTTTCGATTGATTCAAAAGAAAGAAGCGAGCGGTGGTGATTTTGCCGCAGGAATAATTCAAGCAAGTAAAGAGTAGAGTCTCAATCATCAAGAGAATTATTGATGGTTATTTTCCGGAGACTCAATGGTTTAAATTTATAATCCCTTTTGCACCCAATTTACATGCATCCAAAAAATAGCAGCCAGTAGTCGAATTCGTAATTAACCATTAAATTTACAAATCTACCCAATTTTATTAAAGTTCTAGTTCCACGATTTAATCTATCCAACTAAATTCAAAGTTAGGCATGTTAATTCGGCGCGACATTCTATGGCAACATACAAAGTAAAAATGGACAACAATGTCATGTATAGAATTCGATGCACATTTATGCACGAACCATCAGCATTCGAGATATGTTCACTTTCCGTATGCGCTACGCGCATCGCTGGCGAAATATTCGAACAAAGAACTCCGTTGTGACGTTCTCGATTGTCGCAGAGAGGCTGCAAAAACTCCCATTTACGACAATTTGCATACTACCCATATACGCCGTTTACATTTTTTATCGCTCATTTATTTTATAATGCCATTAACGGATCGTTGACGTTTCGTTGTAGTGATAGAAAAATTGGCTCTATAAGGGGCTCTATTGAGCTCTACTGCTCTTTGTACAATTCAAATAGGTATACAGGCGGATTATTTACAATTTCATATTTACCAAAGAGGACAGATAAATTTTGGAGGTACCGCTCTTTCAATTTACTGTAAATTATTAACCCTAAACCCGGCGTAAAGTTCAACGAATGGACTATATTATAGCTTCTTAAAGCTCTCTAAAATGTTATTACTATTTGAGATTTCTGAAAATCGCAGAAACACGCACGGATATCTATTAAAAAGGGGATTACACGATTCCGGCGAAGTCAACCTTGAGCTTTCCCGTCGACCAGATAACAACCCATTAACCCACATTAACTTTTCATTTCCTTCGTCCGGGTCTTTCGGGACCAGCATATGAGGGCGTAGATGCGTGTTATCGACGAATAATCAGATTTTACCTTCCCGATGTAAATCTCCCTTCCCCCCTAAACCGTTTCATCAAATATTTAATCGCTAATTAATTAGCGGAAATTCTTAGTACATGTACTCGCCGATCTTAATCATCCGGATCGACAATTCGACCTCAAAGATAAACTTTTAACGAAACTAACAGACCGGATACCTGTTTGTAATTGAAATTTAACCGGCAAAAGTAGGGGCGTCTTAAACGGGGCGAGTTCCCGTTCCCTTTACAACCCATTCCGTACGGAATCGTTGTAATCTCCCCATTTGCAGTAATGCCGGGCGTCGAGTCGGGCGCGAGCTGGGGTCCCCCGGGAGCCGTGTGGGAATTTGCGGCCCCGATCGGTATGCAGCCCGATTATGCGGCCCTCGACTCGACTCCACGGAAGCCACCCGACGACAAACGCCCGCGGAGAAATTTACTTAGAACACCCTCTTCTCGGGTCAAGTAAAAGTTATCCAACTAACCTTCAGGTGTAATTCGTAATTCGTAATTCGTGCGAGAAAAAAATTATAATTTTATCGCAAATTGTTTGATTTAATACGACTTTCTAATCCGGTTTAGTAAGAACGGTACACATAATATTAATTCAGCAGAACATTACAATGCTCCGAGGTTCGAAACAATACGTCAAGCGAATTATCTAATTATTCTCGCGTATACGAATTTAATCCGTTATTAATGTTTCGGGCAAACAAATGCGCGGAGCGGTTTTCATTGTTTCGTTTTATTTAAAAAAAATTTATCGGCCGAGCCTCCGGCAAATAAAGGGCAAGGCCGTCTATTTCGAGAGCGCGCCAGGTTTCGAAACGGGTTTCTCCGCCATATATTTTTTCAATTTTTCAATTGAAAACTTGTAAATTTAAATAAAAGACCCGTCGTAAATATGTCAAGATTGCGGCTCGATTCGACGAAAGAGAATTTATCAACGCGCTGTACTTATATTATAAGCCGTAATGCCCGACCTTATCTGGCGAGAAAAAGCGACTATTTTTGAGATTTTTTTTAGGCGCTACACGTAATTCAAGTTTATTTTATTGATTGTGACATTGTAGTACAACGTATGAACAATGTATCGTTAATTTTTGAGAGCAAAATATTAATAATTAAGACGATGGCTGCAAATCTTCGGAGGAGCTGCCAAGAAAGTTGTCCGGTGAACAGTTAACTCGTGAATGGATCTTCAGAAACTAAAAAATCATTTAATAATCGATTTTTCACGGGTCCTATCCCAAGGATATTTTTTTTTCGTTGTGGCACTTTTAACACCAATTTTAACACAATTACAATCTTAAGATGTTATACAATCAAATGAAACAATAAAAAAGTTTAAAAACGTAACCCTCTCTTAACATTTATTTATTTACCTACATACATACATAATTAAGAACAAATTTATGTAATTTCGAAGCAACAATGAACACGAAAGTGTATCGAATCGACCATACAAAACGAGTTACTTCTCTCGTTTAAATCCACGGCAAATAAATCCACTGACAAGCTCGTAAATCAATCTGATTTTTTTCTAATACCATTTAACGCATAATCCTTTTACAAACAGCTCTAAGTGCCCTTGACTCAATTAATACACAATAAACTTGATAAAAGAATCGATGTCAAAAAACTCCTTTTCGAGCCGAAAAAAAAAACAACGAGAAGAAGATCGCAAAAGGAACGAGTTGCGCAAGACTTTATGAAATACTCGACAATTACATGACTCACGGCACGTAGATATCTTTTTTAATAACGTTTCGACAGACTTAATTGCGATCACAATAACGCGAGTTAAATAATCACAAATGAGATTTGTGTTTTTAAAAAAGATTTTTATTTCGGAAAGATGTTACAAGTACGATTGGCAAATAAAGACTAACTAAAATTTTGAATTACAACTGAAATAATAAAATTTGCAACTAATCAAAATTGAACAAGAACATTCCAGAAAATAAAAGTTTGTTAAACCTGAAAAAATAGAAACTGCAAAATTGACAATTTAAAAGGAAGTTAATCTAAGATGAACTACTAATGTTACAAGTGTGAGAACAAGATAAAAAAGGAATTAACATGATGTCGTAATATGACTCCTCCCCTCTTGGTTGGAGACACGTCCTCGTGGTTCTGGCTTCAGGAGGGATGGGGGTAGTTCCGATTGGCCTCCCTGGTCCTCGTCGGTCCTTTTGAAATATTTTCTCAAATATTTTCTGTACAAATAAATTACCAATACAACTAATAAAACTGCTAGGATTATACTGGTAATTCCGATGTGGCTATGGTGAAGTTCGATTGGAAGTAGATTTGTCCCTTGGAATTCCGGTAGTAATTTCGTTGGTTCATCCAAATGAAGATTTTTGATGTTGACTTTATGTTGAATTTCGGTTGGTTCTTGAAAACTGGGCCATTCCTGGGTGAAGGTTTTATTCGATCCCATCCAAGTATGTTTTAAAAATGAATAAGTGCAATCATTTTTGCCTAATATGACGTTGCACTTTGAAAGTTTCATTGATTTGAAGGTTCGGTCGCAATCTTCGTTGACTTCTTTGGGCTCTTTTGAACAAATTATTGTATTTCCATCGGTTAGTTGTGTAAATAAAGAGAAGTTGTTTTTGACCATGGCGAAGTTGCATTTTGAAAGGTCATCGAGGGTACAGGTATCTTCGTTTGGTTCCTTTTGACAATACCAAAATGAAAAGGTTTTCTTGCATTCTTCGTTTGTCCATTTGGTTAATCCTTTTGAGTTCAGTGTAAATGTATAGGGTGGAAGGAGAATATTGTTGTTCGAATTTGGAATAGGAATTATTTTGGAAAAATGAAGTAATTCATCAGCTAATACTGGTATTTTAAGAGTGATAAATAAAGTTTTGGAAGTGAACATAAGATTGACCTTAATTATTTCCAATAAGGTTGGTATATCTGAAGCAATTTCATCATGAGAATGAACATTGTGTAAATAATTAAAAATTTCTTGTAATTCTTTTTGTTTGATTAGTTCTACGTTTAAAGTTTCTTGATTACTGAATGAAATTGTTCTAAGTAAAATCTGAATATAATTTCTTAAATTTTTAATTTGTTCTAGTTGAATGTTAATTCTAATTCCAGCATTTAATTGATTATTTACAATATTTAATTCTTTTAAAATATTTTCTGCAAAAGTTTGTATTTTTGTTAAATCTTTTTGCAATCTTTCAGTAATTTGTCCTGCAAATGTATGTAAGTTAGATATTTCGGTCATTAATTTCTTTTCGTTCATGTCAATTTTTTGAAAGGTATTTTGAATTTCGTTTAAATCATTTTGATCAAGATTTCCAGATATGTACTTAATAACTGAGCCTAAACCGTTTATTAGTCCTCTTTTACTAAGTCTGTTTGGGCGAGAATAGATTCGAAGTTTATTTATATCTTCTGATAACAAATCAATGTCTCTCTGATATATTTTCGCTAATGACGATGCTTTATCATTCAATCCACTTGTAATACGAACTTGATTTAAAACTAACTTACTGTATGCATTTTCAATATCTTCTATACTAATGGTGAAATATATTTTATGATAATTAACCTTATATTTGGCTAATCCTAAATTATCTAATATATATCCTGGGGATTCAATGGGATTGACTTGAAGTGCCTGGGTGGCAATCTTCATGGTTAACCTGAAAAGATTTAGTATTTTTAATCATATGCTTACTTATTTTCTTTGCCTTTTTTGTAATCAATTTATTTTTGGATTTTTCTGTATCTAACAATACTTTCTTGTATTTGGGCCTAATTTTATTTCTGGGTTCCATATTTAAATATACGACATCAGTTTGAGGAACTTCGTCGTTACGATTAGTGTTTATTTTTGTTAATCGATCAGTTCTTTTTTCGAGCTGTTTTTGATATAAATCGTTGAAAAACGGTAATATTTCCTTTTTCCTATGTTCATTATAATCTTGATAAATTTGTTTATTCGGATCAATTTCGTGAAGGTTAAGATTTTCATAAGGACCATAAAGCAGAGAAAATGGTGTAAAATTCGTTACGGAATGAACAGATTGATTGTAAATGAGAATTGCTGTAGTGATTAAATCTGTTGTATTTTCTTTTGATTTTTGTCGAAGTATTCGTAGTTTTTCGATCAATGTTGAGTGAGCTCTTTCAATGGGTGAATTACCGGTATGAGATTGAGGAGTGGTGTAATGAACGTTAATTTGGAAAAGTGACATAAATTCTTTAAAAGTTTCACTTATGAATTCTCTAGCATTGTCGCAAGTAATTTGAGAAGGAAAACTGTGGTGAGAAAAGTAATGTCTTAGTTTATTGAGAATAGTTATCGAATTTGAATCGCTTAATTCGTAAGCTTGAAGATATCTCGAAAATAAGTCTAATATGGTTAAATATTGTTTCTTTTCTACATGGAAAATGTCAATGTGTAAAATTTCGAATGGTCGTTTTGCAATAAGAGGTCCTGAAAATGGAATTTTTCTAGGGTTCCTATCGTATTTTGACGTTAAACATAATTCACATTTATTAATATGGTTAGTAACTAATTCTTGAATTTTTGGAAAATAGTAAAGAGATTGTAAATGTTTCACAGTTTCAGTTATGCCGTTATGAGTTTCTGAATGATAATCGGAAATTATTCGAATTTGTTCGTCTTTACTTAAAATATCTTTGAGGAAGACATTTGTTTTAATAATTTTAACATTTGATTCTAATATTTTTGAGCATTCCCTAGATGCAATATTAATGAGATTATCGTCTTTACAATAAATATAATACGTTTTTGTAGGATCTATGATTTCTAAAAACATGTTTCCTATAGTTGTTTCGTCTGATCCTTTTCTAAATGTGAAAGTATAGCGATTTTTACCAAAAGGTTTTGTATAATCTATATCATTTTTATCACCGTATTTTAAAATTATTTGGAAATGGGCCGTATTTAAAGATTTGTCAGAAATCGGAAAACCGAAAATTGGATTCTCTTTTGAAGAATGTCTAGTTTCTCCGGAAGTTTTGCTTCTTTGATCATCTAAACCAGGATTGATGCTATTTGATTCTGAATTTAAAATTTCGTCGGCTTCACTAAATGTAAGCGAAAGGTTTGAATCAGAGTTTACTCTGGGAAGAAGAGATAAAAGGTCTATATCATCATAGTCTTTCTTGAGAATATCTAAATTTTTCTTAGCTGTATTTCTTGGGGGTACAATGATATCATTACTGATTATTTTTATTTTGGGTTCATCTGTTTTCTTACTATCTAATGCATTAAGTTCAATTCGGGATAATGCATCAGCAACATAATTTTCTTTTCCTTTCTTATATCTAATTTCAAAATCGAACTCTTCGAGTTTTAATTTCCATCTAATTAATCGTTGATTTGGTTCTTTTAGGGAATGTAACCAAACAAGTGGTCTATGATCCGTTTCAATAATAAATTTTGTCGAAAACAAATAGGGTCTGAAATGTTTGCAACTGTCAATAATAGCTAAAAGTTCTTTTTCTATGGTACCGTAATTTCTTTCGGCTGAATTTAAAGTTCTTGAATGAAATGCAATTGGATGTGAATCTTGTGAGAGTACACTGCCTATTGCTATGTTAGAAGCGTCTGTCGTTAAAGTAAAAGTTTTTGAAAAATCTGGATATGCTAAAACGGGAGAATTACAAAGTAATTGTTTACACTTTTCGAAAGCGTCTAAATATTCCGGATCGTTGAAATCTAATTTTATACCTTTTTTGAGATATTTATTTATGGGATGTGTAATTTTTGCAAAGTTTTTAATGAATTTTCGATAATATGATAGCATGCCAAGAAAAGATTTAATTTGTTTTTCATTTTTTGGTAAGGGAAAATTTTGAATTGCTTTTATTTTATCTGGATTCGGTTTAATACCGTCAGGAGTTATAACGTGACCTAAGAAAGCTACTTCTTTTCTTAAAAATTCGGATTTGTCTAATTGAATTTTTAAATTGTATTTTTCTAATTCGGTAAAAATTTGTTTGATATGAATAATGTGGTCTTGAAGAGACTTAGAAAATATTACGATATCGTCCATATAAACGAAACATGATTTGTATAAATAGGGGCGAAGAACTGTGTCCATGACACGTTGAAAAGTCGCAGGGGCATTCTTGAGGCCAAATGGCATTCGAGTATACTCATAATGACCGTTATCAACAGTGAATGCTGTTTTTTCAGCAGACTCAGGATGAATCTCGATCTGGTGAAAACCCTGTGCTAAATCTAAAGTCGAAAAATAGGTACATCTTCCAAGATTGTCGAGTATTTCGTCAATGCGAGGAAGTGGATATTTATCTTCGATAGTTTTTTCGTTAAGCTTTCTATAATCTATCACCATACGAAATTTCTTCTTTCCGCTTGCGTCCATCTTTTTTGGGACTATCCAAACTGGAAAACTATATGGTGAAATACTGGGTTTAATAATTTTGTTATCTAGAAGTTTTTGAATTTGTTCTTGTATTTCTTGTTTTAAATGATAAGGATATCTATATGATTTTTGGTAAATGGGAATTTCGTCGACAGTTCTAATGTGGTGTTTTACAGCGTGGGTAAAACTTAAATCTGAATTTTCATTATAAAATACGTTTTTAAATTTCTTGCAAAGATTTATTATAGAATTCTTTTCTTCGGGGTTAAGGTGATCTGTACGAAGTAATTTTGAAATATCGATATTATTCGTAGAGTTAAAATCTGGCTCGATTTCTTGAAATTTTGACAATGGTTGAACTCTTACTGGTTCGTGGAAATTTATGTAGATATTATTTAACGAAATATTTTGTTCGATGGGGATTTGACAATATCCCTCATGTGCATAACTTATACATTCAGGTATAACTATGTGATCAAGTTTTATTTCTGGGATAATGACAGGAGCGTTATCAATGTTTACTGGTATGTTTAAAATTGAGTTACACAAAAGTTCAGAGTAAGGGGTAAATAAAGAAGGATTAATTTCAAAATAAAATGGGATTTTAACGTCCTTTACTTTCAATATGTGATTTTCATAATCAATTAGTGCTTTTAACTTTTCAAAATCTTGACTGCCTATTAATGCATCAAATCTTTCATGCCAAGGTACAATAAACATGTCAAAAGTATGTAATATGCCAAATTCTTCTAAGAGAGGATATTTACAACTAAAATTGCCGTTGTATGTGGTTTTGATTGATTTTACTGAAAATTTCGATTTATAGATATATTCTGAAAATAATCTATTAGCAGGATCGGGGTTTATGATTGAATTGCTTGCACCGGGATCTATCAATATTTTTAAATCTAAACTAGAGATATAAATGAATGGAAGTTTTGGTGAAGCGTTTATATTATTCATGTCGATTCCGAGGCTACTAATTAAAAATTTTGAGTTTCATTTTCATTTTCAAAATTATCAAATTGTACATTTTCTTGATTTAAATCTTGCGAATTACTTTCTTCGTTCGCATTTTCTACATTAAATAATTCCTCAACTGATACTCTCGGAGGACCTGTCTGTCTAAAATAATTTTGTTGGTGTTTTGGCCTACTAAAGGTATGTGCCGTGGAAACACTCATCGGAGTTGGCTTGTAGTAATTAGTGGACTGTTGAGACTGTTGTCTATTAGGGGGTTGAAATTGGGGTTTTTGGAAATTCGTTTGATTTTGCGAATTTTGAAAATTTTGCCTATTAAAATTAGGTCTTTGAGGAGGATTTTGGGGAGCTTGGTGCTTGAATGAATTATTATTATTGTTGTTGCGATTGAAGGAAAAAGAATTTTGGTGTCTTGGTTGATTATTATTAAATGAATTGAAATTTTGTTGCGGTCTTTGCGATTGACGATTTCTCGGAGCTTTCTGAGACCTTAGGAAATTAGCAAATTCAATTTGTGATCTCTCGTTGTCTAACTTCTTACATTCGTATAAAGCTTGTTCGAGAGACAGTACTGAAATATGAAGAAGGTGATCTCTGTAAGGATTCAAGAGACCAGCCTTAAATACTATCAAAGCCTGTTCTGTATACATCATTTCTTTTGAAATTCTAACATCCTCATTTTCTGAGTTTATAGCCAAGTGTTCTTTTAGAATCTGTAATTTTTGTGATATTTCATCGTGAAATTCTGAAAAGGATTGAGGGGGAATTTGAATTGAAGTATTTAAATCATGAGCCAATAGCTCTTCCGATCTTGGGTCACCAAAACGTGCAGTAAGTGCCCTTTTGAGACTTTCCCAATCATTATATGATATATTTATTATTACATCTCTGGCAGGACCAGAAAGTTTTGCCTTAACTTGTTCTAATAAGAGTGAATTGAATAAAGCATTATCAGTAGTTTTCAATAATGTCAAATATTTTTCTGACTGTCTTATAAAATATGCTAAATCCTTGGAACCACCACTGTACGTAGGTACCAGGTTATTTGCCATTGATAATTCAATTTGAGAAATTTGATTCGCCATCTCGATTACTGAAGAATCGTCTGAATCAGAATTGGTCGAACGAATTTCTATGTTAACTGGAGATCTAGATCGATCACGATTGTATGACATAAACCTTTATTATAGAAACTGAAAAGATATCAGTCACCGAAATTATAATGGAAATTATTTTCAAAAATTATCCTTTAAAATATTTATAAAGTCAACCTTATTTGTTGCTTCTTTATCGAATAATGTAAATTCGTAAATACTTTAACTTCGAATTAGCTGATAATTAAAATTAAAGGAAAAAAGACTTACAGGAGGATGCACTGAAGGATCATCTGTGAGCTTCTTCCTTGTCTCGAAATTCTCTGAAGGAATTGGAGCCTTTTCTTTTGACGACCTTGTCTTCGCTGAAGGAAAATTGGGCCGGAGTTAACTTCTTTGCACAACACGTACGGTTCTTAACACTTGCCGATTGTCTTTTAAAATGTTCGAAATACCGTCTTAATTTCTCGACAGAAAAAGTAGCCGTTTACCACACAGAAGGGGTTGTTTCACGATCTACCGACAGTATCCTGTTCGCAGCGCCAGTTAAATAATCACAAATGAGATTTGTGTTTTTAAAAAAGATTTTTATTTCGGAAAGATGTTACAAGTACGATTGGCAAATAAAGACTAACTAAAATTTTGAATTACAACTGAAATAATAAAATTTGCAACTAATCAAAATTGAACAAGAACATTCCAGAAAATAAAAGTTTGTTAAACCTGAAAAAATAGAAACTGCAAAATTGACAATTTAAAAGGAAGTTAATCTAAGATGAACTACTAATGTTACAAGTGTGAGAACAAGATAAAAAAGGAATTAACATGATGTCGTAATATGACTCGCGTAATTCTTCGCATACAGAGGAGCACGAAATTAATACAAAAAAACGTAAACAAACCAATTGTAAACGACGCAGATAATTTTCGAATGTAACGAAGATTAGCCGGCGATAAGGCGTTTTATTTTTAAATCGTCGTTATCTGCGTAAGAAATGTAACTGAACTCGCCCGCTGTTACTAAGAGGGATGCAATGGAACCGAAACAGCTCGTTTTTATCAATTAATACTTGTTTAAATATAGACAAGAGAAATGTTCAAGTAAGGCTTGATATAAAACGTTTAACATGTCCTATTTAGGTTCATACAGGCTAGTCCAAACACACTGTCGTTACTACACCTCTATTCCAAAAAAATAATTCCCACCTCTATTAAACTTCTGTCATACCAAATGTCATTAACGTCAATTTTGATTCGTTTATGCATCATCGAACGCATCTTAAAGTCCCATGTATTCAGTTTAGTAGGTACAACAGGCAACAACATTTTTGGTGCGGATTATTTTCATAAGGGAAATGTATAGTTATGTCGTCCTGTATAATGTGGAAAATTAGCATATAAATGAAATGTTTGCTGTTAACATGCTGAACGTAACGCAATTTACCGTTTCCTGAAACCGTCCCCATTAACGTGAAAATATAATAGCGAAGAGAAGGGAGACAACCCCGAAATAATAATTTGAATAATTAATTTTAATACGTGCAGTCCGGCAGAAACGCAATTCCGGTTATACCGGAAGATAATCGCAACAACAACTTCTCCCAAAGACGCTTTAAAAGGCGACGACAAAAAGATATTTACACGCAAAAAAAACCGCTTTTCATCAGCATCTCATCCGCGAAGAACCGTAATTTTCCCAACCCCCTCGCCGAGCGGGCGGAAAGCCGGAGAACTCCTCATTATCGGGACAACGTTCCATGCGCCCATTAAGGTCAAAATCGATCCCCCCCGGCGCGCTCAACCTTCCGAGTCCTTGCCCTAGATTTTCTCAGGATCGCCCATCCGGCCGTCCCTATCTCGCAGCCGTCGCCCGATCGACGTCGATCTCCGTCGCGCCGCCTCCTTTCGTATAGCCGGGCCGATTCATCTCGACAATGCCTCTCCCTCTCGAAAGTGACTGACTACGAGGTGTTTACGAGAGTGCACGTCGCGCGATTTTTGCCCGGCCGACGAAAATCGATGCCGAATGTGAACTTGAAATGTATATAACCGGGTAGGTATAGTACAACCGCCCCTTTTCCACCTCTATACACGTTTCGAGAATTAGTAGGGTTGACGTTGACGTATGACAGTATTCGGAAAGAAAGATATAAAATAAAAGTGGGTTTGTAGTCATTTAGCCAATTAATCAAAGGCCAGCTTTAGATGTATGTCATGTGTCGTCGCGGTCACTGTCAATACTGTCAATGGTCAGGTGACAGTTGGAAGAAACGGAGAGAAAAGAGAACAGTTGGGTTTTGAACAAAGAAATAAGACGTCGATGTATAGAAAGTTATGAATATGAATAATCGTTTGGAAAAATAAAGTGCAATCGGAGGACGATAAGATATTTAATTATTTTTGCAATCCCACAATATAACTCTTTATTTTTCATTTATACGAGACTAATGGATGTTGTCTTAGATCATTGTATGTATCATCGAACGCATCTTAAAGTCCCACTGCAGCATTCCGCGTTTTTTTTCGCATTGTTCCACGAATAGTAGAGTTTAGTAGAGATGCAACTAATTGACACCATATTGCGTACAAATTTGCTCTTATATGTATGTATATTGTAAGTTTCGAAACGATTTACATTCATTTAGCGAGCGAAATTCCAGCTAAATTGAGATGTCTTTGTAGCATGTGAAATTTTTGCCGGGAATTCAATTTCGAGTTTCGCGATTTTATTACGTTCGTTCAACCGTATCGGCATCTCAGATGAAGTAAAATTAATTCGAGCCCTTACGACTTTATTAAATATCGAGTTTGATATTAACGTCCTCCGCATCCGCGGGGATTCCTCTTGTATTTAGACAATTCGGAGCTTTCGCTGATTTAATAAAAGCTCCTTCCCGAACGCGGCAACCTTCACGTTTCTAATTTCTGATACGTTCCTCACCCCAATTAAGCCTTATTTTCGGATTAATTTCGAGCGGAATCGTCGACGCAAAACGTTTCCCGATTTCCGGAGTTTCCTCCTCTCACGTCGATTAAATTCGAGCGTTTGCGATGCTTTCGCAAAACTTTAATTATCGGACGTTATTAAATCTAGCTCGTTTAAAACCGGGAGAGGTACTCGGTGCTAACAATTTAAATTTTACAAAGTTCGTCGAGAGAACGAAAAAATCCCGTTTATTGGGAAAGTTTCGAGTTATACTTGTTTTACAGGAAGAATGAATGGCTCTATGGGATCATCGCATATTTTTTCTCTCTTCTTAGAGCATTTTATATACTTTATGAGAGCACTGGCGGTGGTAAATTGGGCGCAAAAATATATTATCTGAGTGCTTAAAAGGGTATATTTTAATCTGATAAGTAAATTGGTCGCGAGGATATTTCAGGTAGAAAATGGGATTATTTGAGTTCATTGCAAACTTCGAAAGTAGAATAGAGTAGAGTAGAGTAAACATCAGAATGAAATTTGAAAAATAAACGCTTATTTCGTAACAGTAGTTACTGCCCATCTACAACAAAAAATTGATTCCCACCTCTATTAAACTTCTGTCGTTCGAAATGTCATAAATATCAATTTTCACAATTTTTTATAATTATTTTAATGAAAAAGAATATTTGCATGAAATTCACATCCGTTCAAGAGCACAGTAGAAATATAAAAGTAGCGATTTTTTTGTGAATTTGTATTGGATATTTCATGTATTATTTGCACTAATCCATTATAAACGAAAATACGCCTCGAATATCCATATGCATAATCGATGCGTTTATGCAATGTTTACCCTATCACTATAATTAAACGTCAAACAGCGGATTATGCAAGTTTTAATTGAAAACGTCGGAACGTTTCCTTTGCATCCCGATGCATGCATGCGGTTTAATTAATGAAGTCGAGTTAATTTATTAGAATAATTTCATCAATAACAATCTCATCGATTATCGCGAAAGTTTTGCGTCTCGCTTCGCGTTCGATAGAGAGAAATATGGTCAGATTCAGATCTTTGGGAGGGCTCGTAAAAAATTGACGAGCCATTAAAAACGCGGCGGATTTTTTCTCATCGGGTCTATATATTTTCAATCTGCGGAAATTTTACGACGCCATCAAGCGATCGCTGCTGTACGTTCGGTTTTATTTCAAAATAAAATGGCGATGAATAAAAACAGTACTTAGCACTTATCCCACGGACAATCGCAGCAGGTAATTGTGTGTATTAAAAAAGGTTTTAACATTGAGCGCTATTTGTTTTTATTTTATTTTTTAGTATGTTATTATTTCTATGGTTACACGTTGAGAAAATATCGTTTGGAATCTGCTCAAGAATTTATTGCAAAAAAATAACAACAAGGAAACGCATTTCAAGCGGTGTATTTTCCGCGACTTTTCCGAAATAGATTTCGGTAAACATCCGTCGATTTTGATTCGGAACGTAAATATTTGCAATCCGCGTTAAAGATCATCGAATCCGGAATGTATTTACATTGCGAATATGTTTTTCCGCATTTTCCGGTTCGATTTTCCCACTTGTTCTTCAAACGCGGAGATGACTATTTACCCAGGTGGTTTTTGCGAATATAAAACGCTTTAAAAGGATGGAAAACGGGAAAATTTTCCACCAAAAACACTATAATCAAATGATAAAACAAATCAATTTAAAAATAAATACCTCTACCAATTATAATTAGAGAAAAAAAAAACAAACTGTCAATCAATGACATAAAAATAACTAAAATTTGCAACGATTATCCAAAACACGATAAATTAGCAAGCTTAATTGAACTATTTATATATTTTTTTAAAAATATTCTATTTTATTCGCAACATATAATTTACAGTAGAAGTTTATTGCAAAATGTCGTTAACCAGAAAGTAATAATTACATGTTTTCAGAACGCGCATTTATTTGCACTACACAAAGGCTTGTTCGTTTTGCAAGATCCACCATAAATCATAATATTTTTAGAACGAAAAAAAAACTGAACAAACCCGCCATTTTACAAAACATGCGTCTCCTGTAAATCACTGCGATAGCAAATATTTAATTAGAGAAAATACACCGCAACTGGGTTAATTTTACAGCTTTTTATGCTCCAACAAAGCAAACTTTTAAAATTTTATATACCTACAAGCGCATTAATTTTCTCCGTTTCAGAGTGAGGAAAAATAGCTCGCAAGAAAGCCCGTTAACAATCGTTCTTCTGCAGAAAGGAAATAAACTGACCGAATAGAATTTCCTTGTCGCCGGCGAGGGAAAAAAAAAAGGTTTTTCTTTGAGCTCCCGAAGGAAATGAACGAGAGAGCGACCCGACGACAGGCGGGTTGATTTTCACAAATTCGATTCGTGTCGCCTGTGTACACACGATTCCGACGGAAATTCGCGACGTGGAAAAGTAACGAGAAACTCCGGCAAGAGGAAAATAGCAACCCGTCAAAATGGCGGAGCGCAAAAGTTATTTTAATTAAATAAAATAATTCTGTTCGTAATTAAAATTATTACTTACTTACCTATGCATAAACAAATACATGTATGTATGTCGCAGAATCATCAGAATATAGTTCGAAAATTCGTATTATTCGCATAGAGAAACAAGAAATAACTGGCATTTTTGTTCATACTGAATAAAAAAAATCAAGCTATATCTAGGGATTATTTGTGAATATACACAAACGACAGTAATAGATAAGTGCGAGATTAAACATAAAAAAATAATATATCAAATTAGCTATAGCTTATGTAGGAGTAAACAAGAATATGTTAAATATCATAATATAAAAAAAATCATCAATCTCGGCTAAACAGCATATCAAAACAGTGCATTACGCTGAATAACACGTTGCGTGCATTATCCATCTACCATTAAATTAGACATAAACTGAAATAGAACGTGTTAAATATATACCACATGTTACATTTAACAACAATAATGATTATTAATTAAACCGTTTTGTTTTTGCAAGGTTAAACAACAAAAGCCAATGCCGGAGAGCTGGAGGAAACGAGTCCATCTCCGCGGTCAGATAAAAAAAACCACGTAGAACACAAAGTAAATATTAAAAGCAAAGAGATTAGATTAAATTAATCGATGAATTAAATTTAATTTAATTATATTATTCTAAATGATATTTAGATAACTCATTAGGGAGCATATTTATCCCACTTCTGATACAATGAAAATAACTAAAAAAAAATATTTCGAATGTAGAGTTCTCGTCCACCGACACCATTTGACGCGATTATAAAAAAAACCAAAAGCCCACAAAAAAAATAAATAAAAAAAATAACTCACTGCCAACTGATGCCATCTCGTATTAACATATGCAAACCTCGAAAGGAAAGCCTAGCTCCCAAGGAGTTCGATCTCTCTTGTCGGCACTCGCCGCCAGAGTGCGCTGACATAATTTAATCGCGCGCAACTCGCGCTTAAAACGCACCGAAAATCTATAATTAACGATCTGAAAATGAAAGAGAAAAAAATAAAATAAAATAAAACAAACAAAAAATAAGCCCGATAAAAAAAACAACATTTTTATAACGTTTTTGTTACCGTTCCGAATCAATTTTGCTCGATTACCCGCAACCAATACCCATTTGAATACTTTCATTCTTTAAAAACGTCGAATGAAAATTATTGTGCTCGGAATTCCAGACGAAAATCGATTTAATTTTACTGCGGCAATAAAAACCGCCGTAAAACCGAGATTAGAAATCTCACCCCCTTCGTTCTAAACGAACCCATTAAGGCTATAAACAATTTTTTAGCTATAGTTTCTTTGTAAAAAAAATCCGCCGCTCTTCGTGGAAATTTCCTTCGGATAAATGCTCTTCGCCTCGTTAGCGGAACATCAACGGCGGAAAATTGATTCGCGGAACGCAAACAAGCCTCAACGCGCCGCGTATCCGGGATATATTCCAGGAAAATCCGCTTATCCGGCTTCGCGGAATTTTCCGGAGCGGATTTCCAGCGAATATATCTCGTTACGTTCACCCAAGAACCGTCCGAGCTATCCCGCTGCATTGAAGCTACAAAAAAAATATGTCAAACAATCTACCCCACAGGTATTAGTCAAAGGGAGACTTTGTTTCGGGATATTCCTGGATAGAGCTCGGGCGATTTTATGCCATGAAAAGGATATACAATCTACGGAACTGAACGCTGCAGAAATGTATTTATTCGCGTGATCGATCTTTCAATGCATACGCCCACGTTCATGTTTCGCCATTATGTGTTTACATTTCGCATATTACGTGGCATTTTAATCGATATATTTAATATCGGTTTGTTAACAATCCAACTCGCACTTTAATCGAGAAAATTCCATTTAATATATTATAATTTTTGTGTGGTCAAACTTTCAGAATACACTTGAGGGTGCACCGGAATTACACACAAAAATATAACCCCCTATAAAAAAGCAAAAAAATTACAATACCCAAATAAGAACGATATTCGAAAAATAGCGGTTATTTTGTAACACTCGTTACTGCACCTTTACACCAAAAAATCGATTCCCATCTCTATTAAACTTCTGTCATACGAAATGTCATAAATGTCAAATTTTCACGGACCTACTAACTATAATCTATCATTCGGTTCCGCACCAGCACTGATGCATTTCAGGACTTTCCCGGGGCCTTATTTACATGGAAACGAAATTCCTGCTAACGTATTTCGTGTAGTTTTCCATTTTTCACGGACGACAGCGCGCTTTTATAAGTCTCTCCGAAGAGGACCGGATAATCTCGAAGGATGCGTCCCCCGGCGACCTTGAGTCCTTTGTGATCCGAACAGGAAGTCTCCCGTCGAGCTCCGCGTTATGTTCGAACGTAATACACGAGCAAAGGGGTTATTTACGGTAGGTATGCAAACATCTTCAGAGGGTGAAGGTTATTACGAGCCTATTGATTCAAGGCGATAGAACGCATATTAGAGGTGTAGTAAGTTTGTGTATTTTCTCGCAGGACTAATTTGTTATGTTAATCGAACATGATTGGCGATTAAACGGCACGCGATATGTTATCGTTTAGTATATTTTTGTAGCGTTTATTTGTTATTAATTTATTAATTCGACTAACATCAGATGCGATACAATTTAAAAGGAACGATATACTTTCATTATGCTCCATTAGCGAGGTCGCCGAAGTCAATTGAGGAAATATTCTAATGTGTACAAAACTTATTTAGACGATTCGAATTATTTTTCCAATATCCAACTTATAGTTTGTAGTAGGGGTGATTGGGGTAATTTTCTTCCACATTTTCCAGTATAGAGTAGGTCAAATATTTAAGTTGAAGATTCTCGAAGAATATTAGGTCGAGCGCCCTCAAAGAAGCTCTTCTTCTTTTTTTACGATACACCCAACAAATCCAGGTATAAAATCGCTTTTCCACACAACGAAAGTGACCCTTCAAATCCTTGGGAAAAGTAGGTAGTATACCGCTATAGCGGGGAATTTTCCCGTGGAAAACTTTCGCCCCGTTCGCGTCGCATCAATTTTTTAAAGCGGCCTAATCGATCGGCCGTAACACCGCCGCCGCTCGGCGGCGGCGACCTTGAAGGTGTACGGCCCGTCGAGCCGAAACTGGGTCGGTCGGGTTCCAATCAATTTTTCCGCTCCCGAAAGATATCTACTCTTTTTCCAACGATATTACACACACACACACACACATTTCGTTATTTCCGAGCCGATAAATAAATCATAGAAATGGAACGTGTAATGCCTGAAATGTAGGCCGAGAGATGGATAAATGATCTTCGTGTATGTTGGAAATGATCGGCTTAATTTGTTTATTTGATGTGTGCCAGGTGTTCCATTCTACCTACGGGAGTATCAATAAAAATGTAGATATTGGAAAAGAATATGCGGATTTTGAATGTAGAAAACTGTATGGTATTATAGGTTTAATATATTTAGTAATCCCTGAATTGAAATAACTTCGAATAAAATTCTTAGAGCAGTATTTTATCAAAACAGGAAGCAAGAGAAATGTTACCTGATATTATCTGAACACTAAAAATGTTATTACCTGCATATCCCGCTTCACTCCAGTGTACTCTACTCTATGTAAGTAGGACTTTAAGATGCATTCGATGATACATAAACAAAAACAGTCAAAATCGACATTTCCTATGACAGAAAAGAGTTGGGAATCGATTTTTTTATATATCTGATACATGAATCCACAGCTACAAGAGCGCATTTAAGCAAAAAAACGAAACCGAAGTGCGGATCAAACTTTAAAAGACTCGTCGGAAATTTCAGTTTCTGCTGTGGGAAACTTCAAATGGAACTTCTTTGGAGTCCCGCCGTAAATTTTCGCAACAACCTTGAAGTGTTCGAGCGTTGCAACCGTAGAAACTCCTTTAAATCAACCGGCCCGGCCGACTTTCGCTCCGGAAAACTCGAGAGGAAATGAATAAAAAAGGAGATCCGCGAGGCGCTTTCGGTACGCGAGTTCTTGTATTATTAAACGGCGGAAAAGCAGCGGGAATATCAAGAAATGGGGAATATTTTACAAGGTCCTCATCTCGGAATTCATCAAAAAAAAACCCAATTTTTTCCCCCATGTTGGTAAATGAAGGACCAATGCATTAGTAAAATCCCACGAATTATTACTCGTAATGGATTATGAAACTGTTACGGGTATTTCTGATGGGTATACCCACATGTATTATTTATATTATATTTTTGTCCCACAAAAAAACAGTAATTACTGTAATACACGCTGACATTATGCCTCTAATTTTTTACGCTATCTATGCAAAATGTTATTAGCAATTTATTTTCGTATAAAGCTCGTCGTTATTTATTTAAATGAAAAAATGTTTGTATAGCAAACGAATATACCTATGCGATTAAAAAGTATTCCAGATATGTATAATATACTCGATTTAGGGAGTTTTGTAGAAAAATACAATAGTTTATTATTTTTACCAAATGCTATTGTTACTGCTGCGGTATCTTATTTTCCTTATTATAAGAAACTTTAAAAAAATTAACGCGTATATTTGATTAGGCTAGAGCCCAATGCATTTTGGGCTATACGAAATAAATAGATAATAATTTAAATAATGGAATTTGTTAATAATAATCGCTCATTAAATATATGGAGGGTCAATACAAGAGATAACGATGTTATAGATAAAAGGTAACGTGCCATATACATTTATGAATAAATAAGAATTTTCAAGTGTTATGCATAATTTTTGAGTCTTTTATTATTTTAAACAAATTAAACGTTATCTCATTCGAAGATTCTGGATTGATATCGACGGTAAAAAAAATATCAAAGCGAATTATTCGAAAAATTCGTTTAACAAACGATAAAACGACGATAACGAGATTAATTCAGCAACAAATTATTTTTCCAAGACCAATTTATTGCTTGTTTATACGCGCATTTTCATCTGTTCTAATCCAATAATAATTGCGATAAAAATTCATTTTAATAATTTCGGATAAAAAAAACAAGCACATTCAAACATAAGGAAAGATTAAGAAAAATGGATGGGTGATGGGTGGGGTATAAAAGTATTAAAAACATTTGTAAAGAAGTTTTTTTGATATTATCTACTGTCGCACAGACATTGAGCTTATCCATACTAATGTGCCACCCTGTATATTCCTAGAATACCGAGTCAATGGTCGCAAATGTCCCACCTTGGTTTCTTTACCTGTTTCAAGCTCAACAAAAATTAGGATACAGTATCGCAAATGTTTCAGGTTCGCTTATTTGCTCCTGATTCAAAATTATATCCCATAATTACGCAGTTTTAAAAAAATATCTCGAAATCATTGTATTACAAATAAATAAATAAAGTACGTTTGCAGCATAATCGATTGACGATTTACGAGCTGCACTGCTCGTGTAACTCAAATAATAAACCACCAATACGAGAACGATTGCAAATTGCACATACCTTTTTACCAACACACAATGCAAACACAGAAATAGCAGGAAAACGAGGCAGAGTTATATAATATACATAACATCCGACCTTGTGGGGGTTTTAAAAATTAAACAGCGAGCCGGCGATTTCACAATGCAAGTACCCAGTAATTCCGTGACATTGGGGGTTGGTTGGCAAATTACAGCGCGAGAGCATCCGCCCCCTTGCCGACCTTGACCTCTCCGCGTTCGGGCCGAATACAAATTCAATACAATATTTATAACAATTCTCGAATTTCCGCGTAGACTTTAAGCTTCTGCGGACAGCAAAAAAACTTGTTGGTAAACAACGAAAAACATTTATTGCTTACCTGCGTTGTATTCCGACGGAAAAGCGAGCAATAACAGCATTCCTCGCACAGAAAAGTGGTGTTGGATTACTGACACGGTTTAAGTGTTTACCAAGCATAAAAAATAACAATAAATAAACTACGTGTAGGCGCACACAATACTAACTAAAAATTAAGTGCTAATAAAAAATTTTTGCGTGTTGGGACTTACATTATTGATGTTTGGTGGTCCCGGTTTCGGCCTTTGGGAAGACTCACATAACCCGAACCGACACTACTGGTCCCAGTAATATTCAATAAACACTTTGCGAATTAGTTTGATAGTAAACACCGTTTTAAATTAACGTAAACGCCGACTGTAAAATGCAGGTTAGGTCTTTGTATTCTGAATGACAACCAGTTTTACATTCTCTTCGGCACGCGAACGTGCGGCGAGAATTCCGCGGATGCTGTTTCTATTGAGTTCGTTAAGTCACAATCGCGATTTTGGGAATATAATCAATATAACACCTCCTCGCTTCGAATGCACTAGCTTTCACGGACACACAACAAATTGTGTTGTTTTGACAATGACTGCGTGACAGCGGGTTTCCTCCAGTCACATCTGCCGCAGCTGGTGGGCATGCGCCGAAGCTTCATCGATTATTTTTCCATCCTTGATTCCCGGCTTTCTCGAATGTTTCGGGATAATTTGACGGGGGAAAGTAAGAAGAAAGAAATCACTCGGACCCTGCTTTCTTAGAAAAAACTATGTTACCTATCGATCGAAGGTTGCTGACGTTGCTGTTTGGATTCAATTTGTCCATAGATAACCCGGATTAATTTTTGAATTCTGTGGACACCGATTTTTCGGTATACAGCCACTTATTCTTCTTTTTTTTCCCCATAATCAACCATCAAATTTATTATTTTATACAACGAAAAAGCATTTATTATACCTATTAATCAAAAGTTGAGGTACAAATATATCCAATACAAAACTTCAATATTAAAAAATCTTATTTAATGCAATAGGAAATTTTTACAAAATTAATGACGGTATGACCTACTATCTAATCCTACATTTTTTTAGTTACTCGCTATCATCGTGCCTCTTGGACTTCTTCTTCCTATGGGATCTATGACTGGGGCTACGAGACCTGGATCGGTGCCTTCTAGATCTACTTCTCGATCTTTCCCTTCTATGAGATCTATCACAACAAAATAATTCATAAATTGAACCTCTCATAGAAAAAAAAACTCACCTTTCCCGCTCCCTGTCCCTATCCCTAGGCTTCTCCGATCGACTCCTAGACTCTTTATCCCGTTCCCTTTCTTTGTGAGGACTAGAGTCCCTTCTGCTATTCGGAGACCTCATTCCCATCATAGGAGGCAAGCCCATATGCATTTGCGGAGGCCCCATCGGCGGGGGCCCCGTTAAAGTCTTCAATTCCGACGGTGTCCAACCGGGAGGAGGTTCGGTACCTGTTGAAATACGACATGAGCACTGCGCTACGCTACATTTTCTACAAATTCTTACTCCATTTACCCCATTGGGAGTCTTGCGTTGGTTCGTAACCACCGCCGTAGAAAGGCTCCGGCTCGGGGTTGAAGCCGTATTCCGGTTGATGGTAGGGCTCGAACGTGGCGGGCGGGGGTACTGTCATATCGGGGAATCCTGGTTTTCTGCTGTACTCTCTTCGATCCGCCGTCATTACTTGTATAGTGTTGACTTTCGGCACCTGATCGACTTTATTGATTGGCTGTTGCATGTTCCTCTGCTGATTGCCACCTAAGAATTCAACGATTACCAATAGAAATTTTCGAATAATTTCGTGTACCTAAATATTTATTACCGTATTTACTGTTGTCGTTCATAATGGGCACCGGACCTCGGGGTATGCCAGCCATCATGGTCATCGGTACTAAGCCAGCGCCGGATTCATTTAATCTCATTCTAAAAATTACAATGTTTACAATAGAATAAAAACTTGTATACAAAAATATTAACCTATTTTGCCTTTCGCAATAGGCTCTCCAAGTATCTTCGTTAAAACCGTAATTAAAATAATCGGTAATATCAGCACCGGGCTTCTTCCAAGGTTTATCCTCCAAAGAATCTAAATTATACTCGGAAGCTAGTACTCCGTTAATTGTACCGATTTGCTCAAATTCTTCGACAGCAAATTTCCCAGTAGGCTGTTGCTGAACCTGCTTATTTTTATCGACCGAAGTAAGCAGACCGGTTCTCTTGATATTAAGCGATGTATACGAAGGCGTAGTGGCTTTTATATCACCGATTACAACGTTAACATCATCATCACTGTCATCGTCATCGTCTTCCCTTTCGCTATCATCGCCGTTTTGTTGGACTTCCCCGTCTTCCATCGGCTCTGGGCCGGGCTCCTCATTTTCCTTGTCTTTTTCGGTTTCTTCGGCGTCTACGCCAGGGGGGCCATCGTCTGCAGGCGGCTGAAACTAATAATGAGGTTATGTTCGGTTGTACGTACGTTGGATGTAAAAGGTTACTTCTTGCGATACCGAATCCTCTTGGGGGACGTTTTCTTCGGACTCAGGTGGTTCTTTCTCGGTAGTTTCATTTTCTGCAGCGCTAATATCCGGCGTATCGCCGTATAACCACTGATCGTCTTCTATATCGTCGGCCATTTTAATAATAAACAAAACGTCATTCTGAAAAATGACATTCTCATTGACAGTTGACGTACAGGTTGGCAAACACAATATTTGGTAGTAGATTGAAATATTTGGATCGTTTTATAAACCACTTTTTTAATTATTTATCGATTGATAAGTTAAAGTATAAAAAATATGTCGATATGTAAATATGAATACTCCCTTACTTTAAGTTGTAAACGAAATTTGTAAGAAAATGTGGGGGGTTTTAGGGGATTTTAGATTTGTGCAAGAACATCGGAAATCACTGCTACTTGACATTTGACAAAGACAGTTGATGTCAATTTCCTCTCAGTCTTTCTGTTTATTTGTGCGAAATGGGTAAGTACGAAGTTTTATTTCTCAAATAATCTTCCATCATCCCTGTAAGTAAATCAACTATTAAATTAGAATATGAAAGAAAACGAAGCAATCTAACGATCTTGAAGTTTAGTTTTTGATAAATACAATTATAATTTACGAAATTCATATTAGAAAAAACATAACCAAATTTTCACTGAAAGCAAAGTATGTGATGATAAACTGTTTAAATTTTGTCCGATGTGTTGTGCTGACGACTCAAAAACATCCCACAGCGATCTGATAGTTCAATTAAACCCCGTTTTCATTCAATGTAACGAGTTCAGCGGTTAAATGTTTGTTTTCTTTTAGGTATTAGCCGAGATCATTGGCATAAACGAAGGGCCACCGGAGGCAAGAGGAAGCCTCTTCGTAAGAAGAGGAAGTTCGAATTAGGTCGCCCGGCGGCTAACACCAAACTAGGAACCAGAAGGATCCACTATGTTCGTACAAGGGGTGGCAACTTGAAGTACCGCGCCCTAAGATTAGACACCGGAAACTTCTCTTGGGGAAGCGAAGGAACTGCCCGTCAAACGCGTATTATCGATGTCGTTTACAACGCTAGTAATAACGAATTGGTCCGTACCAAGACATTGGTAAAGAATGCTATTGTCGTCGTTGACGCTACCCCGTTCAGGCAATGGTACGAAAACCACTACATCTTACCATTGGGACGCAAGAAGGGTGCCAAAATGGTAAGTACTGTTCATTTGAATATTCTATTCACTAGTAATATGATGACTACAAGCGTGTCATCTGATCAAGATGATTAAAATGTTCTGCTGATTTTTAATCATATTTTGATTTTAATTAAGTCTGTTTCTTTAGTTTATATTATGTTGTGTTTTTTAGACGCCCGAAGAGGAGGAGATATTCAATAAGAAACGTAGCAAAAAAGTACAGAAGAAGTACGAAACTAGGCAAAAAACCGCTAAAGTAGAGCCTGCGATTGAAGAACAGTTCCACACCGGAAGATTGTTGGGTGAGTTAACAAATAATTTATAAAATAAACTATGATAATGCGCCATTAGTGATGATTCTTTTTAGCGAGTTCACGTTTTAAGGGTTGTTTGTTTTGAACAATCCTTGTGAACTATGATTTGCTGTCATAGTTACTCTGAATATGCCTATTATTAATTTGATATATTTTTTTATCGTTTAATACTGTTTATAATAAAATTTTATTTTTTTTGTAGCATGCCTAGCATCTAGACCTGGACAATGCGGCAGGGCCGACGGTTATGTCCTCGAAGGAAAGGAACTTGAATTCTACATGCGTAAAATTAAGTCTAAGAAAGCTAAATAAAATGTTTTTATAGTGTGACCAATAAAAGTTAACACGAACGTTTCTAAATTTTTCATTTCATTTTGAGCACATAAACAACCAAACCTCATTTTTAATACTTATCGTTTATTAGTTAAAAAAGATTTTATAAATTAAATAAAAATAATTACGCTTAATTAAAATTACTGCATACTGTATGGAGGGGGTTGATGATAAGGATTCTGGTTCAACTGTTGTTGTCTCTGCAAGTGCGCCACCATGGCGGGCGAATGTTGGTTGCCCTGCGGCCCGCCCTGTTGCTGTTGTTGCTGCTGCTGCTGCTGTTGTTGTTGCATCGCCATCAGTCGCATCCGTTGCTGTTGCTGCTGGAATTGCGTTTGATTTTGCACGTTGGGCTGCATGCCCTGGGCGGCCGTGCGGGAATAGGGCGGCGCCGGGCCCGCTTGCCCGCCCATGCCGCCCATCGTGTTCATGTTCGCGTTCATCGTCACGTTGGGCGTTTGCTGCATGTAGGCGGCGCGAGGGTTCTGGCCCATTTGCCGGTAGTCCGGCTGGGCGGGCCGCGGCTGCCCGAAACCCTGCTGTTGGCCGGCGAACATGTTGCCCTGGGCGCCTTGCATCATCTGCTGGTTGCTTTGCAGGTTTCCTTGCATCATAGTTTGAGGATTGCCGGCGTAGTTGCCGTATTGTTGTCCCATGCCGGCTTGCATGTTGCTGTACTGCTGCGGGAACATGCCCTACAAAACGATAGATAATGAGAAATCTATTAAAGTTTTTTGTTGTTGAGAATTTACTTGATTAGGTTGCATGGTGTTCGGGATAGGTTGGCGCATCGGTTGCCTGGGGAATCCCCTCTGCATCTGCGGATAATTAGCCATTTGTTGGGGCGCCGCCGGATTATTTTGCATACCCGGTATGTAAGAGTTGATCGGATGCCTCGATCGAAGCATGTTAGAGAGAGCTTGTTTCGATTGGTTGTTTTGCGGTGGCGGCCTTTCAAATCTATTAACTGGAAATACATTTAAAAAAAATTAGAAACACCAATTTAAATAAAATCATCCTAATTACTAACCTTGCATAGGAGGATACCCGTATCCAGGTTGCGGATTTTGCCCGTACCAATTCTGCTGCCCGGCGTTTCCCACGTACTGCTGGCCCTGCGGTTGCAGTCCCGGACCTTGCGCGTAAGCGCCCATATTGTGCCCCATTTGCGGGTTATTACCTTGAACTTGCATCGGCATTCCAGGTTGACCTTGTCCCATAGGCGATTGCCCCATCGCCATGGGATTCACGTGCATCGGCCCAGGAACAGGTTTAGGTTTCCTAGGTTTACGACCCTTTCCGCGACCTTTACCGATAGCACCGGCAGGCGATTGGTCCACTGAAGAAGGCGTATCGGCCTATCGAAACGTATTGAAATTAGTATTAAAATACCTTCTGTAAATTATTAGAACTTACGGGTTTATCGGGAATGGGTTCCAAATCTTCTGGAGGTAGAGGCGGTGGATCCAAATAATGCGAAGCGGGTTTCTGCAGATTGTGCGTATGGAATTTCAGCAACCTGAAGGTTTCCTCGCAGGCTAAAGCCTTTCGTTCCAACCTCACGGCTCCGAACCAAGCCCACGACAGAGGCGCCGGGTTCTTCATGCCTTCGAGTATATCCCAGTTGCTCACGCGCTGTTTATCGGTCACCTGCAGATCGTGCTTCTTATCGGCGTTATCGAAATTCATCTTGTTCCCTTTGCTCGAACCCGCCGCTTCCACCGCTATGACTTCGGTCTGCACCCGGGGCAACGGTAATAACTGTCGGATGTGTTGCAGCGAAGCGTTCTGCTTATCGCCGATTTCCTTCTTCAATTTCTTCAACAAATTCGGGTACATTTTCCTGTCGTCCTGGCTGTCGGTCACCTTAGCGGAATGCACCAGCGTCGCCAGCATGTCCACCACGACGGTAAACAAATCGCTGTGCGTGTGCAAATCGATCAACCCGTGCGTGACGAGTTGCACCAAAAGCAACGCCCAATCGGTGGTGGCCGACGGGTTTCTCTGGAACGCCTCGAAAACGCCCCCGACCAAAGCGAATCGCAATTGCAACCCGTCCAATCGATCGCTCCCGCTGACGTCTTGCAAATTTCCCTCTTTCGCCTGCTGCACGAGCTGCGACAGTTGCTGGTGCAACGAACCGAGCAGACCTTCACGCAGCCCCTCCTCCTGGCCCTTGAGGCACGTCAACACCAGCTGCAAGAAGGGCTGGTGGGTGGCCAAGCTTTGCGCCTCGCCGCCGCAGCTCTTCGACCTCGCTCTCGGCTCCTTGCACCAGCCGCCGTTCTCGAGCACCTGGCCGGCGACTTTGAGCACGCGCCCCTGGATCGCCGACGGCAGCTTCGATATGAGCGGCGCCACCAGCCAAATCGACGTCTGTTGCTTCTTGTCGTCGAGCGCCGGGGCGTCGTGGGGCGCGTTCAACTGGAACACGTCGATGGCGGCTTTGGCGACGGTGTCGAGCCATTGCGACAGCTCCGGCGAGTTGGGCGAGAACTGCTCGAACATCAGCTGGAGGTCGAGGATCGACATGCGCAACGTCCATTGCTCGAGGTTCTCGAGGATGCGCGCGATCATGGCCTTTTGGTCCAAGGAATCGATGCCGGAGCCGGCGTCCGGGTAGCAGATCATGTGCAACAGCCGCTGGGCTTGGGAGTGCGATAGGAGAGGATCGAGGAGGTTGTCGACGTGGCAGAGTTCCTCGGACGAAAGGCAGCGTTCTAGTACCCATTGTTGGGAGCATATTTCTCGCAGGACGTGGCAGGCGAAGGCCGATAGAGAGGCCGTACTCTCCGCGTTGCCGGTACTCGATTGCCTAGAGGGGGAATAGATCGTGTAGATTTCGGTTGACGAGTTCGATGGTTAATAGACACAAAAACAATTTACAGTCGATTAACACTCTTTGCGCAGGATGATTAAATTGTTATTTACAAGTTTATCGGTAAGGCAAATCATGCTGTTTTCTATTTTTTTGCGGGAAATGCACGGGTTTCGACATTTCCAGTCACACAGGAAGGCCGATTTTGAAATACCGAGGATGTAATATGTACAAAACACAATCACATACATTATCGATCTCAAGTTAATTTAACATTGAAAGCATTTGTATAACATATGTGACATTACCAAGTTTACTGTGTTACATTATAAATTCAGGTAAAAAAAATAAACAGAAAATTAGAAGACACACACACAAGGATGTTAAAAATATTTAGGTGAATCGTGAATGTAAAAAAAGCTTTGCAATCGCAGACGAAACTGCAACAAACCACCATCCGAAAGTACTTTCGACTATACACAAACTATCGTTAATAAAATGAAAGTACTTTTTGGCCTCTTATATGGCAGACAGTTCTGCGACAGAATAGATTGGTGCAAGCTTAAAGTGACACAAACAATGCAAAGCGATGATTGTCTTTTAAATAAAATTATATCGATTTGACAAACCTATGTGTCGTCCTCGAACCGCAAACATCCACGTTCATCCTAACAAAAAGAAATAGAAACAACAAAAATAGTAAATTAAATCAAATCAAATCAAATAAAAAAAATAATAAATGAAGCGATGTTTCTTACAGAGATTGCGTAAGTTTCCCGCTAACGTGGAAACAACGTTTGTATATGCCCGATAAACTCACTCTATCAACTTCAACAATCTCTGTATATTTTCTATTTTAATCCTACGAACTTACGGTAAATCCAAATTGGGACCGTCCCCGCCGCTGTGCAAATCACTAGTACCTAAAATATTACTCAAACTCAATTCCGTTCCCTCTTTAGCAGTGGCATCTCCCACTACAAGCACCGCCTTCAGTACGGCCAGTACCGGCCCCACGTGAATGTTCCTTGAAAGAATTAAATTTCATTAAAATTCGCACAGATAAATCATAGAATATGGTACCCCGTCAAAATAACCCAAAGACAAAAGTTTTGTCTAAGGGTATTTTGTTCTTGGGCTATTTTGTACTGTGGGATTTTGTCTTTGGACTATTTTCCTTGAGCGATTTGGCCCTGGGAGATTTAGTCTTTGAGCTATTTTCCTTGAGCGATTCTGTATTTGGGCTATTTTGCATTGAGAGATTTTGTCTTTGGACTATTTTTTACTGAGGTCTTTGAGCTATTTTCCTTGAGCGATTTGGCCCTGGGAAATTTTGTATTTGGGCTATTTTGCCTTGGGAGATTTTGTCTTTGGGCTATTTTGTACTGAGGGATTTTGTCCTGGGAGATTTTGTCTTTGGGCTATATTGCACTGAGAGATTTTGTCTTTGGGCTATTTTGCACTGAGAGATTTTGTCTTTGGACTATTTTCCTTGAGCGATTTGGCCTTGGGAGATTTTGTCATTGGGCTATTTTGCCTTGGGAGATTTTGTCTTTTAGGCTATTTTGACAGGCCACGAAAAATCTATACCACCTACCTATGAGCGGCGGCCAATAAATGCCTGTCGCAGCTGAGCCTGACGCCGAGCGGCGGCCTGGGAGCGGTCAACGGCGGCGACCCAACCGAATACAAACCCGGCTGCGGCCCCTCCGCCGTCCTGAAGAGCCTCAACAACAAATGGCACGTCAATCTCATCCCGCCCTCGGCCCGAACTTCGCCGTTATCCAGAGATTTCACCTAAAACGCGAACCGTTTTGAGACACGCGGCAAATCGCCCGGTACGTTTGTCCGCAGGCAAACCGAACACGCAAACTTACTTTGAAAGCACTTACTTTTAGCAGGCTCGGCAGCGCCACTCGCCGCACGAAATCCTCCAGCGAGAAGCAATGCCTGGCGATTAAAATGCACGTGAAAACCGCCAGGGCGTTGTGGATGCTCACGTCCTACAAAACAAAACGAGCCGCTACAGAAATGAGTTTATTAAAGGAGAATATAGAGCGTACCTGTATATCGAGCTCGTTTAAAACTTCCACGTAGTAACCGGGATGCGATAGAGGGCAGCACAGCGACAACAAAACCCCCAGCCATTCGGACGCCAATGAGTTACAACAAGCCGTCATTTCGGCGCACAAAATCGCCAAATCGTTCAATTTCTCGTTGTCCATCTCGCGACAAACGTGTATTATAGCGTTACTCACGAACGAGTATCTACAACAAACCGAAATTCAACCAAAAACGCCACGAATAACCTCTCTCGATTATTACCTGTTACTACCGTTTTCGTTCAACTGCTTGGCCAGTACGCTGTCGATCCTGCCGGCCCGTCGCGGATTAACGAACAACTCCTGCATGTACTGCGAATTGTAGATGTATATGTTGCTGGGCGTCGGTTGCGGCGACGTGTAGAGGGCCTGTTTGATCTTGGGATAGGCGTTGCCGAACGGTTCGACGGCGTGCGGCTTGGATTTCAACAGGCTACAGGACGAGTAGAGGTCGTAGAGATGGGCCAGGATGCAGCGCTCGGCCGAGCTGCAATCGCCCGGATTCGAAACGTGCTTGACCACCTTGCACAGCCCTTCGAACACCGCCGACGTTTGCTCAGGCGATACTGGTAAACCGAGTATGAATTAATATGATTAACTATTAACGTAATGTACTTACGTAATAGACAACAATGGTATCTTCTTAGTACACCGACTACGTATAAACTCAACGAAGTCGTGTAGTTTCTGCTTAACGCTAAGTTTTTGTTGCATACTTGCGTTTCGACTTCGGGTAGTTCTTTTAGGATTTGTATGCAAACATCGATCAATCCGTATATGTTTAGAGCCAATTCCATTAGGTCGAATAGAAACGCTATATGTTCCTACAATTTAAATGTAAAATAAATTAATTACATCGACAGCGCTCGATAACTACACCGACCTGTACTGGTAAATAATTCGAATTTCCCGTAGCGAACGAATTCAACATTTCGATGACGGTAACGCTGCATTGCCAAGTTACCAGGTGTTGATCGAAGTACGATAAACTTTGGCACTTTTGCGTGGTCGCCTCGAAATTGAATTCGTTCCGTTGCTTCTTCACTTTGCCGCCTTCGGCCACGTCGATGCTGAATTTCTTCGAAAATAGCTTGCAAATTTCCTTCGACATTTTCTTAACGGTATGCCTGCAATAATGAAAGAATTAATAGTCATTATTTATCAAAAAATGAAGCATTTACTTTGTAGTAAAAGGTAGAGGCAAAAGATAAGAGAAAAAGGTTTTAAAACCACAAAACTTTTTGCTTTGAAGCTACTCCTCGAAGCAAAATCTCTTCCTTTGCACTTCTTTTTATGCATACACCTTGAATCAAATCCTTGATTTTTGCAGTAAAAAAATGCCTAAATGTATTACACAAATACATCTCGCTCGAAACTCCGAACTTACCGAGCCTCGTCTCTGATTTTTCCCACTCCGTACAAGAGCACGTGCCGCTGGTTGCAATCGTGCTGCGAAAACGGATCGTCTTGGCTCAGAGGAAAGTGAGTAGTATACAACAAGTGCCTCGAAGGTTTGACCTTGTGATCGTTGTGATCGGTTTCCATCGGAACGTGCCCGATGGTGGAAGGAACGTGCGAATGATGCCCGTGATCGTGTTCCTTCGGGCTGTCGGGAAAGTCCATCGAATTCTGCTGGTCTTCCTTGATGTTTTGGAGGATTTTGTCTATGTCGTGGTCGATGTTATCGTCGCAATCCATCGGCTGGAAATTCATGAATTATCTTAATTAAAATGCGTAATTAGCGCGTTGAATACGCACCTCCATTTTTGTGTGATGGTGATTTAACACGTTGTCGGTATTTTCTTCGGGTCCCAAGAGATCACCTCTGGATATAAGCGTGCACATGTAGGCGTCGTGGGAAAACACATCGCGTCGAATCAACTCGGAAAATAAGTGCACCAAATTCGAAAACGCCGTTTTTTTCTAAAACAAATTAACAAATAATACAACTTATGATAACGCCGAGTTAAAAAACGCACCATAGCGCAATCGTCGGGCGAAGGAAGCGGCGCATCGTTGTCGAGGAACTTCATCAGAAGCGACTGGAACATGGGAGGACCGCCGGGAGCGCTGCTGTTCGAATCTTTATCGTCGCCCGGAGTCGCCTCTTGATCGCCCGTTGTGTTCGTGTCCGATTGTCTTCGATCTAAGAGGGCGGCGACCGCTAGGGCTCTGTGTTCGCCGGTTCTCTCGGGAGAGACGGCCCATTCGCAAAGAAGCTTCACCACTTCGTTCTCTTGATCGCTGTTGTTGAATATCTACAATGAACGTAAGAGGAATTTCGTTCGAGATTAGGTGCAAAACGTACTTTGGCGTAGAGAGTGTCCAGCGAATTCGAGGAGTCCATTTTGTCGAATCGGTGCCGATCTAAAGCGTCTAAGGCGGCCAAGACTCTTGTAGTAACAGTACCTAAAATTATTTATTAAATATAAACCATTTATTGGTAATAAAAACGAAATTTATGTACCAGCTGGTGAAGCCTGCCACTTGTCAGTACACCATCTTCCTTCGGCTTTTTTGCTTCGTTCTCTTATGCTATTTTCAGAGTATATTAGCTGTTTTCTGTATGTATTCATGTCGCATCTTGAGGGTACCGGTAACGATGAGGGTAATATCGGTAAGATATCTAAAGGAGAACCGTGCCACATTGTTCCTACACCAGTACCGCACCAAACCAAAGCCGTGGGGCATTCTAATACAATCGTTTGTACCACAGTACTTATTTGTATAACTGAAACATCCAAACGTTACTTATTGTACTAATACATATTCTCGAATAAGACTTACTTATGTCCCGATGGTGGAGACAATTTTGATATTCCATTATAGTACTCTGGTAAGGATTCGAAGGTGTGGTTTCCTTTTTGTCTTTATCATTGTCTTTTTGTTCGGTTTTACTGTCGCTCGGAGGTGATGTCATTATGTTAGTATCAGCAACAGTACTAAGCATACTTCCCAGCTTTTTCGTGCAAAAATGCGACAATCGGCGAGACAGCAGCTCCGATTGGACAAATTCGTCTAAATACTGCAGAGTAAGAGGCAGGAATAATCTCAAGATACCATCCTCGCCGGGATGCTGAGATTTTTGCTTTTCCAAAAGTTCTATTATCCAAGTTAACACCTCCTGTTTGTCCATTAAACCTGCAATTAATCATTGGCTGTAAACCGAAATATTCTAGACATATTATTATATTATACCTTCTTCGTACATGTATTTCAATAATCTTATGCAGTAATTCCAATGACGTAGAGCGAGTTTTTGTTCTGTTTCGTTTGTATGTGCAACGTTAAGGGTGGAATTTAGAGGCTTATCGCTCTGACAGTAGTACTCCTGTAATTTCGGTATCTGATCTTTTAGGAACTTTAGTGTTGTACCAGTCCATTCTAGAAATTAAATGCATTCAAAAAACTACTAACAACAAAATAATGGAATATTTCGCTCACCTGTAGTAGGATCAGGCATTTGTCTTTTCTTTATTTTGGCCTCGGACACAGCAACAGTGTAAGCAGAGCTGAGTTTAATAAACCAAGCAGCTCGTAACATAGGAACTTGATATTCAGTTAACATTACAAATATTTCCTCCTTCTTGTTGAAATTTGGTGCCCTCTTCGAGAGGTTCATTAGCGGTTTGTTTCCAGCTAGATCTTTAAACCAAGCTTCCAGAGGGGCTTTGGTTCTATTTGTGACAGGCCAGAAGTTGTCTTTCGGGTTTATTTGTTGTCTTTTCCTGCCCGAGTCGGGTAACATGGACATTTCCTCTTTGCGAGCGATAATTGCGTTGAAATAAGCGCCGACCTTAATTCACATTTCATAATATAAGAGAATTACTGGATAAAAAACAAGTAAATTCTTACCTTGTTAGCTGGAACATTACAATTTCTGGCAGTTCCAAATTCATCGCTTAGGTGGGTCATGGTTGGGAAACCATGTTTTACATTTACACTTGTAAGTTCATCCTCTTTCTGTTTAGGCTCCTGGGGATACACGTCAGGAGGCCCTATTCGAGGCTTTTTCAAAGGTCTTTTTTCGTACAAGAAACTTGTGTTCAACATTTTGCCTAATTTTGTGTAGTAATACTGAGTAAAATTACCAGTATTTTGATAACACTAGAAACGTTTTGGGGCCTAATCCATATACGTTTAAATTAAATAAAAAAATAATCTAAAACTAAACAAATACGACAACAAGAACAGCCATTTTGAGTAAACTGTCACTGTCATTAGCGCAAAGACAAATGTCATATGTCAAACTTGGCAATTGACTGGGGAGTGGGGTGCGTTCGGATATGAATATAATTTATGAACATATTGGCTATTTACGGCTTTCTAAAATAAAACCAGTTAAATAAGTAACATAAAAAGCGTTGTACAATTTCTAAAATAATGTAAAATATTTCGTAGTTTTCATGATATAACAAATTATATATTTTTTAACTCCCGAACGCACTTGATAAAATTACATGTTAGAAAAAGAAAGAGATTGAAAGGCCTCTCGTCTCTCTTTCCCACTCGAATAAAATTATTTTATTTTGACCTCTATTCCGAAAATTAACATAACCTTTCTTTCCCACTCGACCACTTTTTGGGATACGTTTAAATTTAATTTTCGAATCTTCATCTAAAATGGAAGGAGACAATTTGACTCAAGAAGATCTACTGAAGAAGCACAAGCAGGAGAAGAAAGACCTGCAAGCGAAGATACAATCGCTCAAGAAAAGCGCGCCTAAAGGCGACAAAAAGAAAAAGAAAGAAATTACAGAGGAAATAGCCAGATTAGAATTAGAACTAAACGAGAAACACCAGCAAGAATTAGACGAATTGTGCCCACCAGCTGAAAATAGTATAGAAACAGATGAAAACCGAGAAAATGAGACTGAAGAGCAACCAGAACAAGAGGAACTTTTAGACAACAATACCAGTACCAGAACTTCCAGGGCCCAAAAAAGGAGGAACAAAAAGGAAGCGGAAGCCAAAGAACGCGAGAAAAGGATACAAGAACAATCCGAAAGGAACCGAGAAGGCCCTAGAGTTCTAGAAACCAACGCCATCAAACAAGTACTTAAATCGATGAACTTAAAACTGCACAACATCCCAGCCGATGGAAATTGCTTATACTTGGCCGTAAATCACCAACTGCAAGTAACAGGTTGCAAACTCGATCCTTTAGAAATCGATTAATCGTATACATTATTTAAATTTTTCTAGGCAAGTCGACTAGATCGGTGAACGACTTGAGGAAAACCACGGCCGATTTCATGCGACAGAACAAAGAAGATTTCCTTCCGTTCATGTGCAATGAACTCGACGAATCCGAGATAGTTAGCGAAGAACAATTCGAAAATTACTGTAAGGACGTAGCCACGACCAAACTGTGGGGAGGTCAATTAGAGTTAAAGGCCCTGTCGAATATCTTAAAGTGCCCCATTAAAGTCATCCAAGCCGCGGGGCCTCCGACTTTGCAGGGCGAGCAGTTCAAAGGAGACGAGCTGATATTGACCTATCACAGGCATTTGTACAGGTTAGGGGAGCACTACAACTCCACTATTCCTTTGGAAACCGATAACGATGATGTATGATTACTGCCGGTAGCTCTAATTAGAAAATTTAACATGAATACAGGGTGTCGCGTTAATTTGAGAAAGTTGAGTATTTCGTCGATAATTAGGGACACCAAGAGGAGTTTGCTGGAGAAGTTGTACGGGATTTTTTTCACGGCATCTAATAAAGGAGGTCTTGAACTTTGTCACTCCGGCTCATCCTGTACTTAAATCGTTCGAAAAAGGGAACTAGATTTAATTCGAAATACTCGGTGTACTTTTAACATTAGGGCTTTTTATATGTATTGCTATTAAAATACTTACTATACAATTTCATAGCTCAATTGTGTATACCTAACCATACAATCATTGTAAATAAATTATTGTTATTATTGATTAATTAGGTAACTTATTTATTACAATCTTCCGAAATTGCAAAGAAAACTTTTATTTATCAATAAATACAAAATTAGGTGCTTCGAAAATACACCTAACATTATTCCTTATGAACAACATCTCCTGCGGCTTCATTGTCCTTGTTCTTATTAGGATCGTCTGGCTTCATAGCGGGAAACAGCAGGACTTCCTGTAAAAAATAATATGCACTTAATAACTACAAACACGTAGTGTCGATAAAATTACCTTAATATTGTTGTTATCCGTTAAAAACATGGCAACTCTATCGATACCCATACCCCAGCCCCCTGTCGGCGGTAAACCGAACTCGAGAGCCTTGCAAAAATCTTCGTCCAAAAGGGGCACCTCGTCGTCCCCTTCAGCTTTCAGCGCCGCCTGTTGTTCGAAACGCTCCCTTTGCACCACAGGATCGTTCAGTTCCGTGTAAGCATTGCAAATTTCCTTTTTCATCACAAACAATTCGAACCTTTCAGTCAAACCCGGTATGGACCTATGCCATTTGGCCAGCGGGCTCATGACTTGCGGATGTTCTATAATAAACGTGGGATTGATGGCCTTCTCCTCTATGAACTCGCCGATCAGCTTATCCAGCAACCTGTTGGCGGTTCTCGGCGGAGTGCACTCGACGTTGTGCTTAACGCACAGATCGTTTAACAACTTCTGCGCCTCGCCGGTGGTTAAATCAGTCGGGATTTTCACGTTGAGCTCCTTTTCCAGCACGTTAATGATGGATAATCGTTTAAAAGGCGGCGTGAAATCGATTTCGACGGCTTCGCCTTCCGGACCGTCCGGATGGTACATGATCTTGTAGCTCCCGTGTATACTGTGCACCATTCCGGACACCAATTCTTCGGTGATCGCCATGAGATCGTTGTAATCGGCGTAAGCCATGTAGAATTCGCACGTGGTGAATTCCGGATTGTGGGTCAGGTCGATGCCTTCGTTCCTAAATTGCCTGCCTATTTCGTACACCCTGTCCAAACCGCCTACTATGAGGGTTTTATGGTACAATTCGGGCGCTATTCTCATGTACAAATCCATGTTTAAGTCGTTGTGGTGGGTTATAAAGGGCTTCGCGATGGCCCCGCCCGGTTGCATGTTCATCATGGGCGTTTCGATTTCCAGGAAACCCAATTCGTCGAGGAACCGGCGCACATAGGCGATTATTTTGGCGCGAACTTCGAATATCTTGCGCACCCTGTTGTTCAATATGAGATCCAGGTACCGCTGCCTGAACCTGGTTTCCTTGTCTTTGAGGCCGTAGTGCAGGTGGGGCAACATGTGCAAGCAAGGGGCCAAGAGTTTCAATTTCGAAGGCAAAATCGACAGCTCTCCTTTCTTGGTTTTAGTAGGGACTCCTTCGACGCCTACTATATCTCCTCTCCGAAGTTTTTCTGTGGATTTAAAGTTAATTTAAACAATATACAAGTATTTATATACTATTATCGCGTACCTGTATCTTCGATGAATTTGGTTTCGTCTTCGTAGTACCTAGCGTTGGCCATAATCTGGATTTTGGTACCTTCTCCTCGTAAATCGTAGAAGACCAATTTAGGGCCGGATTCTCTAATGGCGTGTATTCGACCGGCAACACTGAGTTTGTCATTTTCCCGAACCTCGCCTTCCTTTAGATCCGAATATTTGGCGATGAAATCTTCCAACGAAGAAGAAACGTGAAATTTGTGCGGATAAGGAGAATGTTCATTGCCTAAACTTTTGAGCTTTTCAATGGCCGTTGATCTTAGTTTGAAGTACTCGTTGGGACTGATTTCTTCCTCGTTTACCTTGGTCTCCTTGGGTTTTTGGACAACTTGCTGCGCCAATTTATCGGCTTTCTCGGCCTTCTCTTTGGCTTTTTGCTCGGCTTTCATTCGCCTCTTGAGCTCGCTGCGATAGAAAGAAAAGTCATAATTAATACGAGATGTTGGTAGATTCAACGTACCTTTTGGTAGCTTCTGGTAATCCTTTATTTATTGCGAAACGCCTGCTTATTAGGCGAAAAGTTTGCATCATCTTTTAGGTTAGGTTTAAGGCTTGAGTAAGTAAGGGGATAATAGCGGTTTGACTTACTTTTTGGATAACGTTTCGCCTGATTCAGCCATCCTTTCGGTTGTAAACCCTTTAGAAAGTGAAAATAAATATTTTTCTTTTATTACTTCTAGTTTTAGAAGTAGCGGAGATAAGCAAATGACATTTAGAAAAAACAGAAGATTTTGTGGACCACGTGGATCGACGAATAGGAATTATGAATCATTGGCATGAAGTTAGCGTTTAATATAATTTTGTGACGTTTTATATTTTTTGACATATTCGACATTGACAGTGACAGTATTATTTTTAGGTTATAGTTCTAAGTTCAGTTTTAAGGCTCAAAGTCCATTTTTTTTATAATTTTAAATTAAATTAGACCCGTTTATCTCTGGATGTTGAACTGCCGATCGGGGTTAAAACTTTGAAAGTCGAAAAGTCTTCCCTAGATTGCGAAAATGTCGTTGCGGTTTTTCGGTGCTCTGTCTAAAACTGGGAATTTTATAAAAATCCACCACAAATGTAAGTGAAATCAATAGGGCTACGTATTCAATATTTTTTATCGGTTTTTTATCGGTTTTTAATTTCTTCCGCAGTTCAAGCCAGATGTATGTCGTCCGCAGAACTCAAGCATCTAAAACTGAAAGTAGTGGACAATGTAGGCGTTATAACGATAGACTCGCCAGGTGTAAAGGTTGGTATTTATTCCCCGAACTATTTTCCAAATTTGGCTCTACAAACGAAACAATGACCTCCATTCGGTTCGATCTCAAATTATGAGTAATCTTGTTTCCATGGACTTACATATTTGGTACTGACAGGTGTCATTTTTTATTTTAATTTTAAAACTACATTTAATATGACTATCCTAAATGTCGGAAGTTCAATAAATATTAGAAGAAGCAATGGAGTAGTTCAGGGGGCGGTGGTATCGGCGATAGATTACGCTTTAAATTGCGCCAAAGTGGAGTGGTTCGAAAATGGCGAGATCAAAGGCAAGGAAATCCACTTTTCCAACATCACTTCGCTCAATCCCGATGTGCAGATAGTAAGGAACGCCAAGCGAGAAAATTTCAGTGCTGATTGCTTTCCCAAGCTGTCCAAGCTCGACGACAGCATGACCAACAAGAGCAAACGGAGGCTTTCGTCGGCCGGTAAAGAATACCGCATGCACTCGGCCAAGCCGAGGCTCACCCAAGAAAGCAACGAACAACGTTCCATTATGAGCGAAATAATACTTAAAAATAAGCGAATGACGAACGCTAAGACTGCACGATCTGCCATAGAACGAGTAGCAAAAACTAAGGAACCTTCGACGTTGAAGAAGCTCAATAAACTCGAAAAGGAACGAAACGAACGTAGAAAGAAAAACGCCGAAGTGAAAGCGGAAAAGGAGGAATTCCTCAAAAAAAACCAAGGCAATCCCCACTGGCAGCTGTTGAACATGATAAAAAACTACCAGAACAAAATCGAAATCAAACCGCTATCGATGAAAGACAAAATCGAAGACCATCTAATAACGGTAGCCGTCAGAAAACGACCATTAAACAATTCCGATTTGCTCAAAAAGGAAATCGACATAGTAACGATACCCAGCAAGAACCAGCTCATAGTGCACGAGCCCAAATTCAAAGTGGACCTCACCAAGTACCTCGACAACCACGTGTTCACCTTCGACTACACCTTCAACGAGGCCTGCGACAACGACATCGTGTACAAATACACCGCCCAGCCGTTGCTGCAGACCGTCTTCGAAGGGGGCATCGCCACGTGCTTCGCCTACGGCCAGACCGGCTCGGGCAAAACCTTCACCATGAGCGGCAACTTCAACGATCCAAACGACAAAGGTATTTACGCGCTAACCGCCTCGGATATCTTTAACGAGATCCACTCGCCGAAATACAGCCAACTAAATCTAATGGTGTCTTGCAGCTTTTTCGAAATTTACGTAAAGAAAGTGTCGGATCTGTTGAACAACAAACAAACGTTAAAGATCCTCGAGGACGACAAGCACCAGGTGCAGATCGTCGGTTTGACGGAGAAGGCGGTGTCCTCCGTCGGTGAGGTATTGCAGCTCATCAAAATGGGCAGCGACGAGCGCGCCTCCGGCCAGACCTCGGCCAATTCGAATTCGTCGCGATCGCACGCCGTCTTTCAAATCTACCTGCGATCGTCGAGCAACGTGAAAAAATTGCACGGGAAATTCTCGCTCATCGATTTGGCCGGCAACGAGCGGGGCGCCGATACGTTTTCTTCGTCGAAAATCACCCGAATCGAAGGCTCGGAGATCAACCAGTCGCTGTTGTCGCTGAAGGAGTGCATCAGAGCGCTGGGACGAAAGGGAGCCCACTTACCGTTCAGAGGCTCGAAGTTGACACAAGTGCTTAGAGATTCGTTTATCGGCGCCAACGCCAAGACCTGCATGATAGCCATGGTATCGCCGGGCGTCAGCTCCTGCGAGAACACCCTCAACACGCTGAGGTACGCCGATAGGGTGAAGGAATTGGAAGGGGGCGACAGTTCGTTTAACAAAACGTCGAACCAAGAGATCGACCAGCAATTGATGCTCGACGGCTCGCCCAGCTACTACAGTTTGCAGAACAACGCCGACAACATGGAAATGATGGCGGCGCCCGATCCTACGCCAGTTCCTAAACCGCAGTTGCACGTTCTAAAGTCCAAAGTCGAATCGAGGATTCTCCATCGGCACAGAGAGATCATCAAGGAGCTCAACAAGACGGTGCAAGACGCCGAGAAGTTGTTGAGCACCTCGAAGGACGACGCCGAAAGGTACACCGTCGAATGGAATTCGCTCATCGAAGATATGGTAGATTGCTTGACAAAGGCTAAAATGTGACTGTACCGCTTGTATTCCATTATATTTTTTTTATTTATTTTTATTTTGAAGTTGAAAGGCATTTAATTTGTAAAATTAAAATAAGTAAAAGAAATGCTTCCACGTTTATTGTGTTTCCTTCGAACTACAACCGATTAACTCCAAACTTACTTATTTCTAGAAGTATTTGATAGTTGATTTAAAGTTTAAATAAAGTTAGTGAAGCGTACCATTTTGTGTTGTTTATTTCCGATAAAAAGCAATTCTAAATTAACTCTAGGTGAACAGCTTCAACGAGGAGGTGGGCAACGAAATGAAGACCGTTATAGGTAAAGTCCAAGCCGATTCGAACATCCAGGCGTGCGTGGTGATCTCCGGGAAGCCGGGATGCTTCATAGCCGGCGCCGATATCAACATGTTGGACGCCTGCAAGACCGTCGACGACGCCACCGACAAATCGAGAGAAGGCCAGAAGATCCTCCAGGACATCGAGGACAGCAAGAAACCGTTCGTGGTGGCCGTGCAAGGCTCCTGCTTGGGCTTGGGCTTCGAGACCGCCTTGGCGGCGCACTACAGGATCGCCGTTAAAGACAAGAAAACCATCATGGGAGTACCCGAAGTCATGCTGGGATTATTACCCGGTAAGCACAGCTCAATAGATACTCTATAGCTCCGTACAATATACTCTAAAGAGTGATTCTAATCGAAACTCCAGGAGCCGGAGGTACTCAAAGGCTGCCGCGGTTCGTGTCCGTGCCCAACGCGCTCGACTTGATGCTGACGGGGAGAAGCCTGCGCGCCGATAAGGCCAAGAAAATGGGCATCGTGGACTTGCTGGTGGATCCGCTGGGACCGGGTTTGGCGCCGCCCGAGGAGAACACCAGGAACTACCTGGAGAAGGTCGCCATCGGCGTGGCCAAAGACCTGGCGGCCGGGAAACTGAAAACCAAAAGGGAAAAAAGTCTGATGGACAAGGCGATGGCGTTCGCTTTGCAGTACAACTTCGTCAAGGATCAGATCTTCGGCAAGGCCAAGCAGCAGGTGATGAAGATGTCGCAAGGATTGTACCCCGCTCCGTTGAGAGTAAGGAAATCGTACGGTGAAACTTACATGAAATACTTTATGTGATGCGTTTTAGATACTAGAAGTCGTTCGAACTTCGTTAGATAAAGGCGAAGCCGTGGGTTTTAAGGAAGAAGCCCGAGCTTTCGGCGAACTGGCCGTCACTCCAGAGTCCAAGGGTCTCATTAGCCTGTTCAAAGGGCAAACGCAGTGTAAAAAGAACAGATTCGGCAAGCCTAACAAGTCCGTTAAATCCGTAGCTGTACTCGGTGCTGGGCTAATGGGAGCTGGTATCGCACAAGTAAGTAAACAAAACCTCTTTAATACCCTTATAAAAGTGAGTTATCTTATAGGTGACAGTCGACAAAGGCTACCAAGTTATTTTAAAAGATTCCAATAACGCTGGATTAGCTAGGGGAGTCAACCAAGTGGCCACCGGACTGAACGGAGCCGTGAAAAGGAAGAAGATATCAGGGTAAGGAGAAATAACACTCAATATTGCTGCAATGTAATTGATGAAATATTGATTATAGATTAGAACGCGATCGATTCCTATCGAATTTAAACGCCACGTTGAGCTACGATTCGTTCAAACAAGCCGACATAGTCATCGAAGCGGTCTTCGAAGACCTGAACATCAAGCACAAGGTGCTCAAAGAGGTGGAGGCGGTTGTAAGGCCCGATTGCGTGTTCGCCTCGAACACCAGCGCCCTGCCCATCGGCCAGATCGCCTCGGCCTCCGCCCGGCCCGAAAACGTCATCGGCATGCACTATTTCTCGCCCGTCGACAAAATGCAGCTGCTCGAGATCATCACCACGGACAAGACCAGCAAAGAGGCCACCGCCATGGCCGTGGACGTGGGCCTGAAGCAGGGTAAAGTGGTGATAACCGTCGGCGACGGGCCCGGGTTCTACACCACCAGGATTCTGTCGGCCATGATGGCCGAATCGGTGAGGCTGCTGCAAGAGGGCGTCGATCCCAAGGACCTGGACCGGCTCACTAAGAAGTTCGGGTTTCCCGTGGGGGCGGCCACGCTGGCTGACGAAGTCGGTATCGATGTGGCCGCGCATATCGGGCCTAATCTAGCTAAAGTAAGGTGTTTTATAAATGTTAACTGGAGCTAACGGAGGTGATTTTTTATAGGCGTTCGGTGAGAGGTTCGCCGGTGGTGATTTGGGTGTTATGCGAGACATGGTCCAAGCGGGCTTCCTCGGCAGGAAATCCGGTAAAGGGATATTCGTTTACGAGGCGGGGAAGAAGAGCCGCGAGGTGAATTTCGAAGCGTTGGAGATACTTAAGAAGTACTCGATCGAACCGAGGGGTTCGTTCGAGGATGAGGATAAGACTTTGAGGATGGTCACTAGGTACTTATTTGCTATAAATTTCGTTGTTGTGAACTCGAATGATTATAAATTGAGGGTTGCAAAGGTGAGATAATTTGTGCGTTTTGGGTTTTAGGTTTGTGAACGAGGCCGTTTTGTGTTTGGAAGAAAAAATCCTGGCCGATCCTCTGGAAGGTGATATTGGGGCAGTATTCGGTTTAGGTTTTCCGCCGTTCACCGGCGGACCTTTCAGATGGGTGGATCAGTACGGGGCCGCTAAGTTGGTGGCTAAAATGGAGAACTTCCAGCATTCCTACGGCGTGCCCTTCAAACCGGCCCAAACTCTACTCGATATGGCCAAGGACCCCAGCAAGAAATTCTATCCCAAGTAAATAGACGAGAAACCGGAGGATCTCTCTTCGATGTAATTGTATCGACTTGAACTCGGAATTTTTATTATTATTCGTTTAGAATTTATTTATTTGGGTTGTCGATGAAGTATCGAATAGTACTGGGTCTCGTGCCTTCAGTTTTTTTTTTGTTTATTTTAGCGCGGCAAATTGAAATTTTCTACAATATTTATAAGTATACAAAGTGCATTTTGAATACAATAATCGAGAAAATTTATAATTTTTTTACAAGTCTGTTTAATGTAACTGTAAATATATTATATTATAAAATGGTATTTTTTTATTTAATTTACTCCCATTTCCTGAGCTTGTGAAAGGGACAAGTATATTTTGGGATACTTCTGCAATACTTTGGGATACTTTTGGAATACTTTTGGGACACTTTTGGGATAGTTTGGGATACTTTTTACGATTGGAGTATTTTTGAGATACTGTTTAATGTAACTGTAAATATATTTCTTATAAAGTGGTCTTTTTTATATTCTCCCACTTCCTTGATCTTGCGAATGAGTCAAGCATATTTTGGGATACTTTGGGATACATTTGCAATACTTTTGGGATACTACAGGCATAGTTTGGGTTACTTTTCACTTTGGGAATATTCATGGGCATACTGTTTAATGACTCTGTAAATATACTTTTTTATTAAATGGTCTTTTTTATTTTGTGCCACTTCCTTGATCTTGTGAATGAGTCAAACATTATATGTGGGATACTTGCGGATACTTTTGTTATACTTTGGGATACTATTGGGTTACTTTTACTTATGGAATATTCATGGGATACTGTTTAATATAACTGTAAATAAATTTTCTTGAAAAATTATGTTTTTATTTAAGGTTTTCACGTTTCCTTAAGCTTGTGAAAGGGAAAAGCGTGCTTTGGGATACCTTTGGATACTTATAATACTTTTGTGATAATTTGGGATACTTTTGGAATACTATTTAATGTAATTCTTAACATATTGTCTTATAAAATGGTCTTTTTATATTCTCACACTTCTCTGATCTTGTGAAAGAATTTGGGATGCTTTTGAACACTTTAGTAATACTTTGGAATACTTTTGTGACACTTTTGGAATACTGTTAGGGTTTAATGTAGCTGTAAATAAATTTATTTGTTATAAAATATTTGTTTTCTTTATTTGAAATACTCCCACTGAAAGAGACGATCACGTTTCGAATACTTTTTGTAATTTTGCGCCTACTTTTGTAGTAAAGGGCAACAAAAAAAATGGAGTAGAGAGCCCGAACCGTCGCGGCGCCGCCGCTGGCGCTTCCAAATAGGCTGCGACGCGCGATAACGGCGACGACGCGTGCGTCGCTCCCATCTCCGAGGCGTCGCGACGTCCGCTCAGCTGGTCCCCGGGAGTCAGTACGTCCGCGCCGACCGAACCGTCATTGCGAACAATGCCGATCGAACGAACAAGCTGATACGAACAAAAAAAAAACCTCCAGACAAAAACCCACAAAAAAAAAGAAAAGTAACACCCGTGCACGATTTTCCGCGTAGCGAAAACCCGCCCGAAACACGAACACGCCGCGCAAACCGGCGGTGTGGTAGTCAGAAAATGCCGCAGCGTCCGCGGGTGTAGTGCGACATGCAACCCGCGGCAGCGCCATCGGCCGACAATGGGGCGACTTCGACGGGGGCCACGGGCACGGCGACCACCAGGAGTCACGTGAACGGCGGCCGGTTCGACTTCGACGACGGCGGCACCTACTGCGGCGGCTGGGAGGAGGGCAAGGCGCACGGCCACGGCGTCTGCACGGGGCCCAAGGGACAGGGCGCCTACTCGGGCTCCTGGCACTACGGCTTCGAGGTGTCCGGGGTCTATACTTGGCCCAGGTAATTTTATATCTTCTCTATATGAAACGCGCCGCGCGATTTTCTTTCCTATGTTGTACGGTGAATTAAATAATTCGTGGAAATTTTTCTCTACGCCTGTACATACGCTTGTGTGTTGTTATTTTTGGCTAAATGACAGCATTTGTGTTATTTGGAGCGGTTTTGTAATTATATCGTGCTGGTGTTCTTCTTGTATTAAAGGCGTTTTGGGGCCTTCTATAGCGCTGTAGATTTGCTGCATTCGCTGCTAGAATGGGAGTCTTTGTTTATCCCTTTTGGTATGCGCTTCTTACGGATGTAGGTCAAATTCTGGGTTCAAGGACGTTCCGCGTTCGGGGGGGAAATCGGGAATATCCCACCTACTACTTTCCAGTTCACACTTCCATGTACTTTGAATTATTCATCGGCGAAACTTGGATTTTTTAGAAAGGAAAAAATCACTGCATGAAATGAAAAACTAGCCCTTTATCTCCACACTATATCAAATACCCTAAACTCCTAAACAGTAAAGTAGAGGAAGTGGGATCATAAGCACTTTTCATAAGCACTTTTCTCAATAAAAAGTCGAATTTTACATTTTAATCAGCTTTATTTATATGAAACAATTCCTTAACCATTTAGTTAAGAAAAACTCATAATAAATTTCTACAAAAAAAACAAAATCTTTGAATAAATAACATTTTCTAAAGTTATGAACTTTCAGAAAGTGAATATAATATGGACCACATCCAGATTTTTCCATTTCTAGAATATAATTGACTAATTCATCTTCCAATTCACTCGGTAATGTTGATTGTCTCCCAAGTTTTTGGGTGGTGATATCATTAAGTGATTTGTTTTGGGCGTATGATTAGGAAGCATTCAAAAATCAAATTTTCTTTTCTGGTGCATTTTTAATTGCCTCCCCCATTGCGTTTTTTACCCCATGCTTGTCTGGTCTTCTCTATATTGTTTTAGAAGCCATTCTAGAACATAAAAAATCATTTTTAGCCACTTCCATATTTAAAACGTGCCACTGGTCCATATTGTGATACTTACTCATTTCGAGATTATTATTTTTTCAGAAAATCGGAATACTACAGAATATTAAAATTTAATACAATTAATTGCAACATGACTCTTGGTCTGAACCACTTTCATATAAAACAGTATTTTTTGGATTAAAAAACTCCCAAAATTCGCTAGAAAATTAGATCGCGCGTTGCAGAAAACTAAAAAAAAAGCTGTCATAAATATATTCCTGCATCTTCGATCACTGCCAGATGAGTCAAGGGAAAAGTGATGCTTAGTGTGTGATGATCATTTACTCGATATAAAGAACGTTCTTCTTAAAATGGCGGTGATCCACATTATAAGTCCAGTCCATATTTGGCGCACTTTAATCCAAAACCGAGCGATTTATTCATTCAATTCCTATCGCGTATTCTAATCAGTTTGATTGCGAATTAACGTTATCCAGTTCGATCGAATTATTATCGATCGGGCGGCACACGCAACGAAAACGTACAGATAAATACCTGCACACGATTGTGCGGGCATTGTAAATATTTTAGCGGAATACTGGAAGCATAAATTCGCTGATTTATGGGCCCTGGTGGAAGAAGCGAAATGTATTATAATAAATTATACGCGAAATTAAACAGACCCGGCTCGTTCTCGCGTTGTAAAAGAGCCGGTAAATTAGAAATCAACGTTTCTCGGCGATTAATTATATTATTCGGGATGTGTATTTACAGTGGGTTTTGAATAATAATGTTTTAAAGGTATTCCGGAAATTTTTAGCGAGCCGAATGAACTGGAAATTCCAAAGAATTCGATATAATTCTATTAAAACGCGTTTTTTTACGGCTTTATTCCAGTTTATACATTCGAGCACCCGTGACCTTTGCATTATTATGTATTTTTCGAATTCGTTTTAGTACTCTAAACGGTTTTTACGATATTTATCGAAGCATTCCTCTTCGGATTTAAACGGATTCTTTGATATTAGTTTCGCGTCCATTCATAAAAACTCTCGTAAAATGTATATTTTAATCTTTTGTATAACATAAACGCCAGTCGAATGCGTAAACTTCGCGCTAAGCAAACAAATCGAAAAATCATTCCGGATAATCCATCAAGGAACTTAAACTTACACCAGTTTCAAGTTAATTGAATAGACACCACTCAATTCAATTAACCGCTAAATAATTAAAAAAAAAATTAATTACACCCTTCCCTTAAACCTTCATTCATTCCTATCATACACTCTTAGAATACCCCTGAAAAATCTTAGAATTAATCTCATAAGCTCGATTTTCCGCTGGAGAAATTTCGCTCCCATTTCTTCGAATAATTCTCGCTGGTTCGAATTTTCGTAGGCATTATATATTATTATGAAACAATACTCGAACGGATCAGTGTGCTGTTCGGTCGGTACAGAAATTTTCTTTTTAAAAATAGACCACACTGGCAAATCCGACCGGCTGGGTAATACACCGTTCTCGCCTTTTTCACGGCACCGCGTTGCCAATTATTCGGAGGATATTCGAGTTTTCTATCGCCTAAACTATCCCTAAAACACCGTAAATTAGGCGAATCATCTCCTGAGCGAGTTGCCTGCTCGATGAGCTGGCTAGTTGATGAATTATTCGGCGTTGTTCGGAGTTATCCCATTAATGGGTTCTTCCTCTGAACGTTTTATACGTTAACTCATCAGTTATAAAAATTGAACGAGTTGCCAATTTGATGAGCTGGCTATTTCATGAATAAACTGCATATTTATTACATGAGTTATTCCATTAACGAGTTCTCCTCTGAAGGTATTATACTTTAAAACTCGTCAGTTAAAAATTGAATGAATTGCCAATTTGATGAGCTGGCTCATCACTATTCCATGAATTAGTTGGTGAATAAGCTGCGTATTTATTACATGAGTTATTCCATTAATGAGTCCTCTGAACATATGATGAGTTAAGTAATGAGTTGTCTATTTGATGAATTGATTGTTTCATGAATTTTATTATTTTCGAATGAGCTGCATATTTGTTACATGAATTATCCCATTAATGAGTTGTGCTCTGAACGCTATTTGATGAGCTGGCTATTTCATGAATTATTTTTCGAATGAGCTACATATTTATTACGTGAATTTTCTCATTAACGAGATGTATTCTGAATTAAATATCAGTTAAGTAAGTTTTCCCCTGCATGAATAGATGATAAGTAAAATGTTGAATGAGTTGACTATTTGATGAACTGGTTCATTAATTATTTATCGAATGAGCTGCATATTTATTACAAGACTATCTCATTAACCTTCTAAATTAATCATCAGGGAAAAAAGTGAGTTTTCCATTGATTGAATTGCTCATTGATATACTTTTTTTGATAATCAATTATTAAACGAATTACCTTTTTTCTGAATAAACAACATGTTGAATGAGTTGTGCATTTGACGAATCAAACGGATTGTCTCCTTTGAATGGCCTATTGACTGAACTAATCGTTTCTAGTGGATGAAAAACGCATTTTTAATGGAAAATAATCGCACGGAAAACACGAATAGCAATTTTCCCGGTGCAACATATATCGAATCGGATCGATATCGCGATATTAATTCAATTTCGCATCATTTTAAGTGAATTACGTTTAATTGGACTATTCGGTTATTTAGAGAGGACGATCGTTAGCGTGACATTGAAAAATTAATTAAGCTAATTTAACTTCGAATTCTTCACAGAAAAAAATCCTCTTTTATCCTGAATAAAGCCTTTAATTAGAATTATGTGTGTCTTTCGGAATGAATTAATAACAACCGGGGGTTGATTCTAAGGGAAGAAATGAATAGAGGGTAATAAAGGGCAATAGCGAAAATTCGCCGGCTTTGACGATGCCAAATATTTGCAGGGATTAATTTCGCAAATCGATTAAACTCGCCGGCCCGAAGCCGTAGAACGAAAAAAAAAACTCATGGGTTTTCCGTGAATTTCCAGTTCCTAATCGGGCCGGATGATTTATTCATTCGACCGGACAGCGACGGGGCATTTCCAATCGACCTTTCGTTCATTTCGATACGTTTTGCGTGGAAATCCCCGCGAATTGGAATTTTTTTTGGCGATTTACCGATCGATGGAATCGAAGGCGTGCAATCGAAGCCGTTTTCCCGTGTTATTGTTCGCGCATTTACACACCGGTATGTTTTGAATTAAATTACAAACACGCATGTTTTACTAACGTAAATATCGATACGAAAAGGTATTGAATAACGTCGATTTTGCGGAACTTGACATTGATTGTATATCGGTTTATTGGGGACGGATTTATTTACGTTGTGCTTTCGATCTCATTTCCGCGAAAAATCCCGCGAATGAATTGGAAATTTCGAATCGGAAAATATTGCAATGAATATTATTGATTTATCCACAAAATTTCGCGCTATGAAATCACCCTTTTACAACTCATTTAATCAAACAATCGCATCAAAATATTTACCGAACTGTAATCAGATAAATAATATGGTACCCACTTGATTTAATAACAAACTTTTATTATATCATTCGATATCACAAAGGCTCTTGTAATATTTCTTACATGCAAATCGCATTAAAAAAAATGATGTGGTATTGATTTCCGCAAAGTATGGTAACAATCGAATCCGGAAGTGCGATCAACGCAGATATTATTGTTTTTGGGCCACATTATAAAAGTGGATATGGATAATGAAACTTTGCCATTATTAAAATGCACCTGCAGCAATTACTTATTCTGAAAGGATTATTGTTGGTGTTAATTTCTAATCAAGTGGCAGCGCCGCCTGTGAAGTGTGAGAAATGCGTGAAACAAAATGAAGGAACGTGCGGTCTCGGTTATCTCGTGCAAGTTTTGGCCAGTTTGGCTGGCCAGAATAAAGGAAATGTTATCGATAAAGAATTTGTTGATAAATTGAAAGTAATGTTAGAAGAAAATGCCAAAGATGATTGTACTGATACTACGGTAGGATCTATAACAGTGTTTACAACTGCTAAACCTATTACGGGCGAACCCATCACTGTAACTGAAGAACCTATTACTGGCGAACCCATTACTGAAACTGAAGAACCTATTACTGGCGAACCCATTACTGAAACTGAAGAACCTATTACTGGCGAACCCATCACTGAAACTGAAGAACCTATTACGGGCGAACCCATTACTGAAACTGAAGAACCTATTACTGGCGAACCCATTACTGAAACTGAAGAACCTATTACTGGCGAACCCATTACTGAAACTGAAGAACCTATTACGGGCCAACCCATCACTGTAACTGAAGAACCTATTACTGGCGAACCCATCACTGTAACTGAAGAACCTATTACGGGCGAACCCATTACTGAAACTGAAGAACCTATTACGGGCGAACCCATTACTGAAACTGAAGGACCTATTACGGGCGAACCCATCACTGTAACTGAAGAACCTATTACTGGCGAACCCATCACTGTAACTGAAGAACCTATTACTGGCGAACCCATCACTGTAACTGAAGAACCTATTACTGGCGAACCCATCACTGTAACTGAAGAACCTATTACGGGCGAACCCATCACTGTAACTGAAGAACCTATTACAGGCGAACCCATCACTGTAACTGAAGAACCTATTACGGGCGAACCCATCACTGAAACTGAAGAACCTATTACGGGCGAACCCATCACTGTAACTGAAGAACCTATTACTGGCGAACCCATCACTGAAACTGAAGAACCTATTACTGGCGAACCCATCACTGAAACTGAAGAACCTATTACGGGCGAACCCATCACTGTAACTGAAGAACCTATTACGGGCCAACCCATCACTGTAACTGAAGAACCTATTACTGGCGAACCCATCACTGAAACTGAAGAACCTATTACTGGCGAACCCATCACTGTAACTGAAGAACCTATTACGGGCGAACCCATCACTGAAACTGAAGAACCTATTACTGGCGAACCCATCACTGTAACTGAAGAACCTATTACTGGCGAACCCATCACTGTAACTGAAGAACCTATTACTGGCGAACCCATCACTGTAACTGAAGAACCTATTACGGGCGAACCCATCACTGAAACTGAAGAACCTATTACGGGCGAACCCATCACTGAAACTGAAGAACCTATTACGGGCGAACCCATCACTGTAACTGAAGAACCTATTACAGGCGAACCCATCACTGTAACTGAAGAACCTATTACGGGCGAACCCATCACTGTAACTGAAGAACCTATTACTGGCGAACCCATCACTGTAACTGAAGAACCTATTACGGGCGAACCCATCACTGAAACTGAAGAACCTATTACTGGCGAACCCATCACTGTAACTGAAGAACCTATTACGGGCGAACCCATCACTGAAACTGAAGAACCTATTACGGGCGAACCCATCACTGAAACTGAAGAACCTATTACGGGCGAACCCATCACTGTAACTGAAGAACCTATTACTGGCGAACCCATCACTGAAACTGAAGAACCTATTACTGGCGAACCCATCACTGAAACTGAAGAACCCATCACTGTAACTGAAGAACCTATTACGGGCCAACCCATCACTGTAACTGAAGAACCTATTACTGGCGAACCCATCACTGTAACTGAAGAACCTATTACTGGCGAACCCATCACTGTAACTGAAGAACCTATTACGGGCGAACCCATCACTGAAACTGAAGAACCTATTACGGGCGAACCCATCACTGAAACTGAAGAACCTATTACGGGCGAACCCATCACTGTAACTGAAGAACCTATTACGGGCGAACCCATCACTGTAACTGAAGAACCTATTACTGGCGAACCCATCACTGAAACTGAAGAACCTATTACTGGCGAACCCATCACTGAAACTGAAAAACCTATTACGGGCGAACCCATCACTGTAACTGAAGAACCTATTACGGGCCAACCCATCACTGTAACTGAAGAACCTATTACAGGCGAACCCATCACTGAAACTGAAGAACCTATTACAGGCGAACCCATCACTGTAACTGAAGAACCTATTACTGGCGAACCCATCACTGAAACTGAAGAACCTATTACGGGCGAACCCATCACTGTAACTGAAGAACCTATTACTGGCGAACCCATCACTGAAACTGAAGAACCTATTACTGGCGAACCCATCACTGAAACTGAAGAACCTATTACAGGCGAGCCAATCACTGTAACTGAAGAACCTATTACGGGCGAGCCAATCACTGTAACTGAAGAACCTATTACAGGCGAACCCATCACTGTAACTGAAGAACCTATTACAGGCGAGCCAATCACTGTAACTGCTCAACCTATTACGGGCGAACCCATCACTGTAACTGAAGAACCTATTACAGGCGAACCCATCACTGTAACTGAAGAACCTATTACGGGCGAACCCATCACTGTAACTGAAGAACCTATTACTGGCGAACCCATCACTGTAACTGAAGAACCTATTACGGGCGAACCCATCACTGTAACTGAAGAACCTATTACGGGCGAACCCATCACTGTAACTGAAGAACCTATTACAGGCGAACCCATCACTGTAACTGAAGAACCTATTACGGGCGAGCCAATCACTGTAACTGAAGAACCTATTACGGGCGAAACCATCACTGTAACTGAAGAACCTATTACGGGCGAACCCATCACTGTAACTGAAGAACCTATTACAGGCGAACCCATCACTGTAACTGAAGAACCTATTACGGGCGAGCCAATCACTGTAACTGAAGAACCTATTACGGGCGAACCCATCACTGTAACTGAAGAACCTATTACAGGCGAACCCATCACTGTAACTGAAGAACCTATTACAGGCGAGCCAATCACTGTAACTGAAGAACCTATTACGGGCGAAACCATCACTGTAACTGAAGAACCTATTACGGGCGAACCATTAACTGTAACTGAAGAACCTATTACAGGCGAACCCATCACTGTAACTGAAGAACCTATTACTGGCGAGCCAATCACTGTCACTGAAGAACCTATTACGGGCGAACCCATCACTGTAACTGAAGAACCTATTACGGGCGAACCCATAACTGTAACTGAAGAACCTATTACAGGCGAGCCAATCACTGTAACTGAAGAACCTATTACGGGCGAACCCATCACTGTAACTGAAGAACCTATTACGGGCGAGCCAATCACTGTAACTGAAGAACCTATTACAGGCGAACCCATAACTGTAACTGAAGAACCTATTACGGGCGAGCCAATCACTGTAACTGAAGAACCTATTACAGGCGAACCCATCACTGTAACTGAAGAACCTATTACAGGCGAGCCAATCACTGTAACTGCTCAACCTATTACGGGCGAACCCATCACTGTAACTGAAGAACCTATTACAGGCGAACCCATCACTGTAACTGAAGAACCTATTACGGGCGAACCCATCACTGTAACTGAAGAACCTATTACTGGCGAACCCATCACTGTAACTGAAGAACCTATTACGGGCGAACCCATCACTGTAACTGAAGAACCTATTACGGGCGAACCCATCACTGTAACTGAAGAACCTATTACAGGAGAACCCATCACTGTAACTGAAGAACCTATTACGGGCGAACCCATCACTGTAACTGAAGAACCTATTACAGGCGAGCCAATCACTGTAACTGAAGAACCTATTACGGGCGAACCCATAACTGTAACTGAAGAACCTATTACAGGCGAACCCATCACTGTAACTGAAGAACCTATTACTGGCGAACCCATCACTGTAACTGAAGAACCTATTACAGGCGAGCCAATCACTGTAACTGCTCAACCTATTACGGGCGAACCCATCACTGTAACTGAAGAACCTATTACAGGCGAGCCAATCACTGTAACTGCTCAACCTATTACGGGCGAACCCATCACTGAAACTGAAGAACCTATTACAGGCGAACCCATAACTGTAACTGAAGAACCTATTACTGGCGAACCCATCACTGTAACTGAAGAACCTATTACAGGCGAGCCAATCACTGTAACTGCTCAACCTATTACGGGCGAACCCATCACTGAAACTGAAGAACCTATTACAGGCGAACCCATAACTGTAACTGAAGAACCTATTACAGGCGAACCCATCACTGTAACTGAAGAACCTATTACTGGCGAACCCATCACTGTAACTGAAGAACCTATTACAGGCGAGCCAATCACTGTAACTGCTCAACCTATTACGGGCGAACCCATCACTGTAACTGAAGAACCTATTACAGGCGAGCCAATCACTGTAACTGCTCAACCTATTACGGGCGAACCCATCACTGAAACTGAAGAACCTATTACAGGCGAACCCATAACTGTAACTGAAGAACCTATTACTGGCGAACCCATCACTGTAACTGAAGAACCTATTACAGGCGAACCCATCACTGAAACTGCTCAACCTATTACTGGCGAACCCATCACTGAAACTGAAGAACCTATTACGAGCGAACCCATAACTGTAACTGAAGAACCTATTACAGGCGAACCCATAACTGTAACTGGAGAACCTATTACGGGCGAACCCATAACTGTAACTGAAGAACCTATTACGGGCGAACCCATAACTGTAACTGAAGAACCTATTACAGGCGAACCCATCACTGTAACTGAAGAACCTATTACAGGCGAGCCAATCACTGTAACTGAAGAACCTATTACGGGCGAACCCATAACTGTAACTGAAGGACCTATTACAGGCGAACCCATCACTGTAACTGAAGAACCTATTACAGGCGAACCCATCACTGTAACTGAAGAACCTATTACAGGCGAACCCATAACTGTAACTGAAGAACCTATTACGGGCGAGCCAATCACTGTAACTGAAGAACCTATTACGGGCGAACCCATAACTGTAACTGAAGAACCTATTACAGGCGAACCCATAACTGTAACTGAAGAACCTATTACAGGCGAACCCATCACTGTAACTGAAGAACCTATTACAGGCGAACCCATAACTGTAACTGAAGGACCTATTACAGGCGAACCCATCACTGTAACTGAAGAACCTATTACAGGCGAACCCATCACTGTAACTGAAGAACTTATTACAGGCGAACCTATAACTGTAACTGAAGAACCTATTACAGGCGAACCCATCACTGTAACTGAAGAACCTATTACAGGCGAACCCATCACTGTAACTGAAGAACCTATTACGGGCGAACCCATCACTGTAACTGAAGAACCTATTACTGGCGAACCCATCACTGAAACTGAAGAACCTATTACGGGCGAACCCATCACTGAAACTGAAGAACCTATTACGGGCGAACCCATCACTGTAACTGAAGAGCCTATTACTGGCGAACCCATCACTGAAACTGAAGAACCTATTACTGGCGAACCCATCACTGTAACTGAAGAACCTATTACAGGCGAACCCATTACTGTAACTGAAGAACCTATTACAGGCGAACCCATAACTGTAACTGAAGAACCTATTACAGGCGAACCCATCACTGTAACTGAAGAACCTATTACAGGCGAACCTATAACTGTAACTGAAGAACCTATTACAGGCGAACCCATCACTGTAACTGAAGAACCTATTACAGGCGAACCCATCACTGTAACTGAAGAACCTATTACGGGCGAACCCATCACTGTAACTGAAGAACCTATTACTGGCGAACCCATCACTGAAACTGAAGAACCTATTACGGGCGAACCCATCACTGAAACTGAAGAACCTATTACGGGCGAACCCATCACTGTAACTGAAGAGCCTCTTACTGGCGAACCCATCACTGAAACTGAAGAACCTATTACGGGCGAACCCATCACTGAAACTGAAGAACCTATTACGGGCGAACCCATCACTGAAACTGAAGAACCTATTACGGGCGAACCCATCACTGAAACTGAAGAACCTATTACGGGCGAACCCATCACTGAAACTGAAGAACCTATTACGGGCGAACCCATCACTGAAACTGAAGAACCTATTACGGGCGAACCCATCACTGAAACTGAAGAACCTATTACGGGCGAACCCATCACTGTAACTGAAGAACCTATTACTGGCGAACCCATCACTGAAACTGAAGAACCTATTACGGGCGAACCCATCACTGTAACTGAAGAGCCTATTACTGGCGAACCCATCACTGAAACTGAAGAACCTATTACTGGCGAACCCATCACTGAAACTGAAGAACCTATTACGGGCGAACCCATCACTGTAACTGAAGAGCCTATTACTGGCGAACCCATCACTGAAACTGAAGAACCTATTACGGGCGAACCCATCACTGAAACTGAAGAACCTATTACGGGCGAACCCATCACTGTAACTGAAGAACCTATTACTGGCGAACCCATCACTGAAACTGAAGAACCTATTACGGGCGAACCCATCACTGTAACTGAAGAGCCTATTACTGGCGAACCCATCACTGAAACTGAAGAACCTATTACGGGCGAACCCATCACTGTAACTGAAGAACCTATTACTGGCGAACCCATCACTGAAACTGAAGAACCTATTACGGGCGAACCCATCACTGTAACTGAAGAGCCTATTACTGGCGAACCCATCACTGAAACTGAAGAACCTATTACTGGCGAACCCATCACTGAAACTGAAGAACCTATTACGGGCGAACCCATCACTGTAACTGAAGAGCCTATTACTGGCGAACCCATCACTGAAACTGAAGAACCTATTACGGGCGAACCCATCACTGAAACTGAAGAACCTATTACGGGCGAACCCATCACTGTAACTGAAGAACCTATTACAGGCGAACCCATCACTGTAACTGAAGAACCTATTACGGGCGAACCCATCACTGTAACTGAAGAACCTATTACTGGCGAACCCATCACTGAAACTGAAGAACCTATTACGGGCGAACCCATCACTGAAACTGAAGAACCTATTACGGGCGAACCCATCACTGTAACTGAAGAGCCTATTACTGGCGAACCCATCACTGAAACTGAAGAACCTATTACAGGCGAACCCATCACTGAAACTGAAGAACCTATTACGGGCCAACCCATCACTGAAACTGAAGAACCTATTACGGGCCAACCCATTACTGAAACTGAAGGACCTAATACAGGCGAAACTATCATTGTAACTGAAGGACCTATTACGGGCCAACCCATCACTGAAACTGAAGAACCTATTACGGGCCAACCCATTACTGAAACTGAAGAACCTATTACGGGCCAACCCATCACTGAAACTGGGGCAACTGCAGTAATTACATCTGACAAACCTACTACTCCTAAACCTACAACAACACCTGAAGTAACAACCAAAGATCCAAAAGAACCGAAAGATCCCAAAGATCCAAAAGAACCGAAAGATCCCAAAGATCCAAAAGAACCGAAAGATCCCAAAGATCCAAAAGAACCGAAAGATCCCAAAGATCCCAAAGATCCCAAAGATCCAAAAGAACCGAAAGATCCCAAAGATCCAAAAAAACCGAAAGATCCCAAAGATCCAAAAAAACCGAAAGATCCCAAAGATCCAATAAAACCGAAAGATCCCAAAGATCCAAAAAAACCGAAAGATCCCAAAGATCCAAAAAAACCGAAAGATCCCAAAGATCCAATAAAACCAAAAGACCCGAAAAAACCAAAATCTGAAGATTCAGAAGGGGACGATTCAGAAGGAAACAATTCTGAGGGAAACGATTCAGAAGGGTGTTGAAGATTTGATTCAACGACAACAGATGAAAAAAATATCAGATGTAGAAACGACAACTTTAAATAATTCAAACATAATTAAAACCAGTGAATTTTGAATTTTTACAAACATTACCTTCAAATAAGTTATCATTGTTTTAAAATGCTACAACAAACTTCAGTTAGTATTAACTAAAACCAACAACCAAAATGTTATGATGTTTCTCTTGTTATTATTTTTTTACTATTATTAAACAAATAATACCAATGTAATTTTGTAAATACCTACTGCATATAATTTACTCAATAAAAAGTAGACTACTTGTTAATCTTTTGCAAGTTGCCTTATTTACACGAAAAATAAATTGTAAATTTTAGGTAAATTGTGTTAATTAAGGGCTAAATATTACCTACTAATTATTTTTACAAGGTTCTACACTAACAAATCATCCTTTTACAATACATAAAAAAATCAAACCAAAATATTTACTAAACTGCAATAAGATAAATAATAGCACCCACTTAATTAATATTCGATATCAATAAAAATTTTGCAAAAATTTCTTACATGCAAATCGCAATAAAAAAATTATGGTATTCATTTCCGCAAAGTACCAATCGAAACCGGAAATGAGTTCAATACAGATAACAATGTTTATGGACCACATTATAAAAGTGGAAACGGATGAGTTATTTTCACCATTCTCGAAATGCACCTCCAGCAAGCACTAGCCCTAAAAGGGCTATTGTTGGTGTTAATTTCTCATCAAGTGGTCGCCCAGCCTGTGGAGTGTCAGAAATGCGTGAAACAGGATCCACACACGTGCGGTCTTGGTTATCTCGTGCAAGTTTTGGCCAGTTTGGCAAGTCAACATCAAACCAATGTTATCGATCAAGATTTAGTCGACAAACTAAAATGCATGTTAGACGAAGACGCCAGAGATGATTGTACTACTACTACTATAGGTTCTACTACTGCTGAAACAACACCTGCTGATACTACGACTGTTGGACCTACCACTACACCTGAAGAATCTACTCCTACCGAAACTACTACAGGTGAATCTACCAACACACCTGAAGAATCTACTCCTACAGAAACAACTACTGGTGAACCTACCACTACAACTGAAGAATCTACTCCTACAGAATCAACTACGGGTGAACCTACCACTACAACTGAAGAATCTACTCCCACAGAATCAACTACGGGTGAACCTACTACTACAACTGAAGAATCTACTCCTACAGATTCAACTACGGGTGAACCTACCACTACAACTGAAGAATCTACTCCCACTGAATCAACTACGGGTGAACCTACCACTACAACTGAAGAATCTACTCCCACTGAATCAACTACGGGTGAACCTACTACTACAACTGAAGAATCTACTCCCACTGAATCAACTACGGGTGAACCTACCACTACAACTGAAGAATCTACTCCTACAGAATCAACTACGGGTGAACCTACCACTACAACTGAAGAATCTACTCCTACAGAATCAACTACGGGTGAACCTACCACTACAACTGAAGAATCTACTCCTACAGAATCAACTACGGGTGAACCTACCACTACAACTGAAGAATCTACTCCCACAGAATCAACTACGGGTGAACCTACTACTACAACTGAAGAATCTACTCCTACAGATTCAACTACGGGTGAACCTACCACTACAACTGAAGAATCTACTCCCACTGAATCAACTACGGGTGAACCTACCACTACAACTGAAGAATCTACTCCTACAGAATCAACTACGGGTGAACCTACCACTACAACTGAAGAATCTACTCCCACTGAATCAACTACGGGTGAACCTACCACTACAACTGAAGAATCTACTCCTACAGAATCAACTACGGGTGAACCTACCACTACAACTGAAGAATCTACTCCTACAGAATCAACTACGGGTGAACCTACCACTACAACTGAAGAATCTACTCCCACTGAATCAACTACGGGTGAACCTACCACTACAACTGAAGAATCTACTCCCACAGAATCAACTACGGGTGAACCTACTACTACAACTGAAGAATCTACTCCTACAGATTCAACTACGGGTGAACCTACCACTACAACTGAAGAATCTACTCCCACTGAATCAACTACGGGTGAACCTACTACTACAACTGAAGAATCTACTCCCACTGAATCAACTAGGGGTGAACCTACCACTACAACTGAAGAATCTACTCCTACAGAATCAACTACGGGTGAACCTACCACTACAACTGAAGAATCTACTCCTACAGAATCAACTACGGGTGAACCTACCACTACAACTGAAGAATCTACTCCTACAGAATCAACTACGGGTGAACCTACCACTACAACTGAAGAATCTACTCCCACAGAATCAACTACGGGTGAACCTACTACTACAACTGAAGAATCTACTCCTACAGATTCAACTACGGGTGAACCTACCACTACAACTGAAGAATCTACTCCCACTGAATCAACTACGGGTGAACCTACCACTACAACTGAAGAATCTACTCCTACAGAATCAACTACGGGTGAACCTACCACTACAACTGAAGAATCTACTCCCACTGAATCAACTACGGGTGAACCTACCACTACAACTGAAGAATCTACTCCTACAGAATCAACTACGGGTGAACCTACCACTACAACTGAAGAATCTACTCCTACAGAATCAACTACGGGTGAACCTACCACTACAACTGAAGAATCTACTCCCACAGAATCAACTACGGGTGAACCTACTACTACAACTGAAGAATCTACTCCTACAGAATCAACTAGGGGTGAACCTACCACTACAACTGAAGAATCTACTCCTACAGAATCAACTACGGGTGAACCTACCACTACAACTGAAGAATCTACACCTACAGAAACTACTACGAATGAATCTACTACTCCTCAAAACACCACAATTTCTGAACCTACCACTACACCTGAAGGAATTACTCCCGACAACCCTACAACTGTTGAACCTAGCTCACCAGCTGGACCTGGCTCTTCGCCTGGAGTAACAACACCTGGTCAATCGAGTAGTGTAGATGTAGTAGTAACTTTCGTAAGGGGAACTTTGCCTTCGTTCCTACAAATTTCACCTGAGGATACCACAACTCCTGAACCTGTATCTCCACCTGTACTAAAAATAGAACACTTCGTAAGGGATCCTTTACCTCCGCTCACAGAAAGTTCACCTAAAGAAACTTCAACTGATGAACCTACTACTTTTCAACCATCTCCATGATCGGATCGTGAACACTTAACATGAAGAAACTACAACTGAAGAATCAATTCAAAATCTGACGGTCCAAAAAGGTATTGAAGATTAGAATCAACAGTAGCAGATGAATAATATTAGAAGAAGATACACCAATTTCGATTAATTTAAACTTAATTAAAACCAGTAAGTTTTAAATTATTACATAATTTTTTACTTATTATATGACACTTACTTTCAAAATTATCGCTAACGTGATTACAGTAGTTCTTCTATTATTATTTTTCTACTACATATTACAAAACAAAACATACCAATGTAACATTATCAATACCGAATAATATAATCAATAAAAAATTCGCCTATTTGTTATGTGTTTAATATGCAATTCCCCAAAGGTCAATGAATCGCAGCGACCGTGATTAATTAGTAAATAAACCATATTTACATTTCCTCCTTAACGAAATGAATTAACTTCCCAATATCTAGTAAATACGGAACTCCGAAACTGTATAAAAATACTTCCACGCATCCAAAGTCCGCACTCAACGTCCAGTAATGCAGGCCCACGCAGCAGCAGCCCTCCTGGGCTTGGTCATCCTCTCCCTAACCCACACGGCCGTCGCGGCGCCCGCCAAATGCTGCAACGTGCCGCACGTGGCGCCCTCCCAGCAATCCTGCCTGCTGGGCCATCTCATCCAGATCCTCACTCACCTGGTCAACAACCAGCAGGACCCGGTCAGCGCCAAAGACTTCATCCACAAGCTCGAGGAAATCTGCACGGAGACGTGCGAATGTCCCGATCCCACCACGCCGGATTGCATCACCGATGAGAGCACCACGGAGGAATCTACCACGGAGGAATCTACTACGGAGGAGTCTACTACTGAGGAATCTACTACGGAGGAGTCTACTACTGAGGAATCTACCACGGAGGAGTCGACTACGGAAGAATCCACCACTCAAGAATCCACTACTGAAGAATCTACAACGGAGGAATCTACTACGGAGGAGTCCACAACGGAGGAATCCACAACGGAGGAGTCCACAACGGAGGAGTCCACAACGGAGGAGTCCACAACGGAGGAGTCCACAACGGAGGAGTCCACAACGGAGGAGTCCACAACGGAGGAGTCCACAACGGAGGAGTCCACAACGGAGGAATCGACGACTCAAGAATCGACTACAGAGGAATCCACGACCGAAGAATCTACTACTGGAGAATCAACTACTGAGGAATCCACTACAGAGGAGTCGACTACTGAGGAATCCACTACTGAAGAATCCACTACTGAAGAATCCACCACAGAAGAATCCACCACAGAAGAATCCACCACAGAAGAATCCACCACAGAAGAATCCACCACAGAAGAATCTACTACTGAAGAATCAACCACTGAAGAATCCACCACACAAGAATCTACCACAGAAGAATCTACCACTGAAGAATCCACTACACAAGAATCCACTACTGAAGAATCCACCACAGAAGAATCCACCACAGAAGAATCCACCACAGAAGAATCCACCACAGAAGAATCCACCACAGAAGAATCTACTACTGAAGAATCAACCACTGAAGAATCCACCACACAAGAATCTACCACAGAAGAATCCACTACAGAAGAATCCACCACAGCAGAATCTACAACTGAAGAAGTGATAACAACAACAACGCCTGTGCCTTGTCATGAGCTGTGCTTCGTCCCGATTTTGAAAGTTAACGGGCCATGTTTGACGACTTCGCAGTTGCAGGATTACATTTTCAATTTGTTTTCGCAAGGAAAATTCGTAATACCGTAAAAATTTGTAGATAATTACATTGGGTGCGTAATAGAAGAAAATTAACTTACAAAAAAAATAGCAAAACACACGAATAAATTGGTAGATAATTTTATTTTATTTTTGTTATGGAAGACTGTGATATTTTAATATTTAAATAAAAAAAAACCCTCTTTTTGTCGACAATATTGGAAATTTTATTTCTTTAATAAAAACATCAGCACCTTTCCAGGAAATTATAATACATAATTTGAACTCAAACATGACTCTTAGTAGGTACACTCAAATTTACCAAACTGATTCAAACCCACCATCTCCATTAACCCCAAAAACCGCTCTATATCTCCCCCCGCTAATCCAATCCAAATAACAGCTAATTTCCGGATTTCCTTCCAGCGGAAGTTGCTTCGAGGGCCAATGGCAGAACGGCAAACGACACGGCCTGGGGGTGGAAACCCGCGGCAGGTGGATATACAGGGGTGAGTGGACGCAGGGCTTCAAGGGCCGCTACGGGGTCAGGCAATCCAACACTTCCACCGCCAAATACGAGGGCACCTGGGCCAATGGGCTCCAAGACGGCTACGGATCGGAAACCTACGCTGATGATGGTGAGTTTAGATTGAAATATTTTTGATGAAACAGCTAGAGTATAGGGTACTAGAGTGTACTAGAGTGTGCTAGAGTTCTACAGTGATTCTAGAGAGTCTAGGTTGTTTGGAAATCTAGAGTACTAGAGAGTTTAGGGTGCTGGAGTATCTAGAGCGCTGGAGAATCTAGAGTGCTGGAGAATGTAAGATGCTAGAGAATCTACAGGGTGACTCATAAGTTGATACTGTTTTTTAACTGCATATGGAACTTTGATTTCTATAAGCAACTTTTTCAAGTAATTTTATTTATATTCTGGAAAATAAAAAAGTTGGAAATTTTTAAATATTTTTTAAATTTCGAATATTTTCCAATACGTACCTGGCATTACCATACATTAATAATAAATAATTAATGACAAAAAATTAATTTTTCGATTGTTGAACTAAAAATGGCTCATTTTTATACAAATAATGAATTGGTGGACATTCTGATTATTTATGGAGAGTGTTTCCAATCAAAATGGCGACAATTTTGAGCAGTTCCTTTAACTTTTAATGAACAGGACCGTATTAACTAACTTTTTAATAATTGTAAATTAAAAAAAAACATGCTCTCTTATTTTCCAGAATAATAAAAAATTGTACTGGAAAAAGTTGCTTAGAATTAAAAGATCTCTACGCAGTTGAAAAATGTATCAACTTATGAGACACCCTGTATAATGCTAGAGAATCCAGAGTGCTAGAGAGTTGCCAGATAATCTTTATATCACAAAATATGTTTAGTTTCAACTGGTTTTATATATTTTTTATCCCCAATCGCCCGTTGTCCTCCTGGTTTATTTCCCTCTTAGAACGCGTTTTTGGTCCCTTTAACTGCAAATAAAACCTCACGGTTGGCAGTAAATCGCATTTCGCGCCATCAATCCCGAGACCTCGCAGTGTCAACCGGCAAGAGAGGACTCCCCGGGCGCGATAAGTTTGCCCTTCTGCTCCTCCTCGCCTGCGACCGGTCGAATGGAGGATTTACAATCGCCGGGGGAGCGGCGATAATTCGCTGTTGCAGGTCCCCCGCGGCGGGGTAAACATCGGACAAACTGTAAACATGTCCTGGAGAGTGGGCTTCGAAGTACACAAACGCCCATCATCGGGGGAATCCCGGCGAAGAAGCCGCGCCGTCGAAACCGAATTCTTTTGTGTGTGGAAAAAATTTTAAAAATGTAGATGTAGTTCTATTTCGGGAAATTGGCACACGCGTTACGGACGTTGAGCTAATAATAAAACTATACCATCATTTTCATTATAATTTTAATTTTATTTAACGCCATTACTCGAAATGTTTATCGCCTATCCGCCTCATATTATTTTTTCCTCTCGCGTCGCCTTTATCGCTCTCTATTCTCCCCCAAGTTCGCTTCGCGATAACGGGTCGCACTTAGTTCGGGCTCTCCAATTAAGCCGGCCCGATAAAATGATAATAAAACGAAGAATAAAAAAAAACCGTTCGGGCGGTTATTTATAAGCACGAAATTCAGTTACTGCCTTGCCAATTGAACGGCTATGTTGTAACACTAAAAGCATTTTGTACACGTTTTGTGTTTACGATAGCGATATGACTTCATTTTTAAATTCTACCGGCTAGAGATGGAAAGCTATACGTTACGAAAATTACCTATCGCGCGAATTTCGCGTACGTCAAACGTCGTTACTGTCAATTTTTGACAGCTGAGCTTACAGACAGAAAGTTGCCTATGCATCTGAGTACGCGTTGTAAGTTCTAAGTTGACAGTAATGACGTTTGATTTGGGCGCGAAATTTGAATTATTTAATACATTTTTCTGTATTTATTTTAGAGTTTTGTTGGAAAATGTTTGGAAATGATTCATGCGCGTAGGAATGTTTTTCGAAAAATTTGAACAATTTAAAGAAACAAACACTTCATTATAAAATAGAAAGATTCAAAGAGAGAGGTAGGTAATTCGGGTTCGTTTATTGGAGATGTTTGGAATATTCCACGTAATTAATTCGCGTCAAAATAATTTGTTGTGGCCGAGCGGCGGCGATCGATAATTCAATTTATATTCAAATTTCGCTCGAAGAAACGCGCCCCTGGCTCGACCCGGTTTGTTTTCCTTTCGCTTCGAAACCCGAAAAAATACTCGCGAAATTTTTTATCCACGTAAATTCGTCAAAAACCACTGTCCAGAATCCCGATCGCCTCTTTCCAGAACACCCGGCAAATTCGCCGCCCTTGAACGCGCCCCGCGAAGGGATCGCGTGACGCCGCCTTCTGTCGTCCGGAGAATTGAAACAATCTGGATATGGCATGTGCTCAGCGCGGGTAAATATTGATGAACATCGGTTAGATAACCATCGCAGACCGACAAAAACGAAAGTACACACCGCATAAACTGAATTATTGAGGTTTTCACGACAGGTTTTCCTTTCGATAAAAACGAACTGTTTCGTAACTCGCAGGTAACGACGCGTCCTTGTCGAGTTCTCAATGTTAGATAACATCGAGCATTACCGCACGATTTCACTCTGGACAGCAATTGATATTTTTTCCAGAACACATTTCACGTGCCAGACGCGCTTATTCTGACGTTTATTCGCTCAATTAGTCCTGTTTTCTTACGTGTATTATCCTTGTATATTTTCATTTAATAGACCTATGGATCATGAACCAAGGACCTGTGGATCTATGGACTTAATGACCTCTAGATCTATGCATCATCTGGATCTATTGACATGTAGAACTATGGAACAAAGGACCAATAGACTGTAGAACTAGGGATCTATGAACTTCTGAAACTATGAATCCTGGATCGATAGATTTGTGGACCTATTGACCTGTAGAACTAGGCGTCTATGGACCTATGAAACAATGAATCAAGAACCATATGGATCTTAAGACCCATTGCCCATAGATTTATAAACCTTATATTGCGACGCACTGGGTATATAATTCAAATTTACATGCCTTAGTTTGTGATCAATCAGGCGAATATATGTATATGCAGACATCATCTGGAACATGCAGATAGAGTGCATCAATAACGAGACTTCAACGCCAATAACCCTATCCATCAATTTCCCTCGGGCAGAAACAGGACCAGTCGGAAAACATTCCGATTCCGAGCGTTCCCTATTTCGAATTCCATTCGATGTAAAACGGGATTGCCGACATTTGACGTCGCGAATCGAACCAGAAATATATCGAAAGTCTAGCGATTCCAGTTCCTCGGGCTGTTTACCGACTGCAGAAACTTTCCGCGTATTATACCGGCGGAATATAGCGAAGTGTCCGGATCGGAAAGCGTCTGGACGCATTCTGGATAACGATTTTGCATTCCCGACTGCATAGCGGTCGCGGGAAAAACGGTAAGCGGGTCAAAGCGCCGCTAAAATAGAGAGCCGTCGGGGCGTCCGGCGGCGTCGGTTCGCGTCGACGTCTCGAATTGGGCCGCGTTCGCGCCCATCCGGGCCGTCGACGGCGGCGCCTCGACGACAAACCGAGAGGTATGGGGCTTATTGACCGGCGGATTGTTTACAATATCATACACTTTTTTTTTAACTTTTTTATCGGATGGATTCGGATTTGTCCAGTGGAAATTTAGGTGAGCGAGGCGAATCGATTCGGAGATTTGAAGGGAAATGATGAGGTATATTTCGGAGGGGTTGTATAGATAAATTAAATCCGGTTGTGAATTGGGCGATTGAGTGAGAAATTGGATATTTGCAGTTAAATTCCGGGGATTTGGTATCATCAAATTCGTGGGGTTTTTTTCGATTTTTCGGCTCTTTTTTTAAAAACGACTCGAGTTAATTGCCGATATCAGGTGGGGTTTTTCCAGTTTTCGTTTTCTACCGCGTCCTGGACGCGTGCCAGACGCTTGCCAAGGTTCAAGTATAATTCGACGGTTTAAAAACCGTTTTGTATTTCTATTTCGGGCGATTAAAACGGATTATCGGTTATTAAAGAAATTCGCCGTTCGAAAAAAAAAAAAATCCGAACCCCCGAATAAACGCTGGATGAATTCGACTCGAGAGGATATTTCTTGACTCACGTTTATGTGCATATCCGCGCACTATTTCTCGCTACATTTATCGCGAAAACGCTCTCTATTCAGTCGCGAAAAGGGGTGGAATTATTCACGGGTTATTCGTGTCGGAAAATAGCACCACTTACATTTCAACCCCTTTTCAAAAGGGCTTCATCGGAAGGAGCTTTTCCATCAGAACGTTTCCTGCTAGAAAAATTACACCGTGGTTTTGATAATAAATCAAAACCAAACACACCTCTATTTATTCAACTCTTTGTTATTTTTTACTCAGTATTGTTCAAACAATTAATTTTATTCTTGACTCAAAACTGGATACATTTGAACAACATTTCTACAACACTTGTGGGCTTCATTTAGACTACAAGTAGAATATACTAGTTCATCTACGACATCAAATAATATCGAACAATGCTACTCAAACTAGTAATTTGAGGGTATTAGAACTCGGGGAGGGTCGTTGGGGGTGGTTCCACAGAGCCTAATTGACTACAATTTGTCGAACCCGCCGTCGCAATAAAGTCCTGTTGAAGCGTCCTTGGCCCGGAATGCGCCGGATCGATTAAAAAATCCTAACATCGCACCAGGATAATAAAGTCTGCAGTTACATCCCCCAACGAAAACAATCCCGCCTCAGGATAATCGATCAATTGCGACTCGCACAAACACGAATCCAAGGTCCACTATCAAAACAACCCCCTAGACATATACACCATGTCCTAATAAATTCCACCCTTTTACCATTACAATGAGTTCCGAAATACACACACTCAAAAATGTTTTGCTTAAAAGAATAAATATTTAATATAACGAAATATTTGTAATGTTACTTATCAAAATTAGTTTCTTTATCGATTACCAAAAGGCATAAAAATCATTTAAAATTAACAAAAAACAGTTACTCAAAAGAAATTTTATATAATACACAGTTAGTGACATTTCAACTAATATGCAAAACATTTTTGAGTATGTGTAGTTTTTTTAAAGTTGGTCTTGAACAATTTTAGGACATCCTGTACCAGGGGCAGTATCCTACCCCCTCATTTGCACTCTTTTACTATCATAATGAGTACTAAAACACTTCTTAAAGTGGATCTTAAACCATCATATAGGACACTCTGTGTATCTCTATTTTAACTAGTTCTTTTTCTGTAATTTCCAGGGACGTACCAGGGTCAGTGGATGCGGGGCATGCGGCACGGCTACGGCATCCGCAAGAGCGCCCCCTTCGGCAAGGCGTCGAAGTACAGGGCGAACAAGACGCTGCGGGCGTCGCTGACGTCGCTGCGCAGCAACGAGGGCCCCCAGGGGGGCCCGAACACCGAGCTGACGGACAAGCGCGACCGCAGGGTGGACGATTCCAGGGGCGGGTTCGTGCTGAAGATGAGCAGCGCCGAGCCGACGGCGCGGCGGCGCTCCTTGGGCAGCGGCAACGTGAAGAAGGGGCTGTTTACGGTAAATTTCGCTTTCATTCGCGTGGATAGTTTGTGGATAATGGAGGTTTTTTCAGGGGTTGAAGTTGAAGAAGCAGAGGAGTACGGGGGATTTGGAGAAGAGGGGCGGTTCGGGGAGCATCAGGTCGACGGGGTCTTCGGCTTCTTGGGTTAGTACTGATTCGGCGCAATCCGCCATGACGAATGCTTCCATACCGTCGGATTCCAACGCTAGTTTTGTCATAGAGGTACGTAGAATGTCGCTATAGAAATTAGCGATTCGTAAAAATACTCCTGTATATCTTGTTAAATGTACCGAGCACAGCGAAAAGAAATTACAACACACAATAAGCTAATTAAATTTCCCGACACTCACAACAAACTAATCAATGCCAAATGCTCGGGATCAGTTTATACAGAATGTCCCGTGGATGAATTGTTCTATATCCACATCGAATTTTTTTATAAACTCATCATTTTTAATAAGAAAACTATAAATATTTCGCGGTTTTCAGTTCGTCATATTTCCGGATGCCGAAAAAAGTTCGCGAGAAAAATCCATTACATCCGGTACAGCGATTTAACTGCACGCAAAGATAATAATAGATAAATAAATACAACCGCATAACAAGGATTATCCGAAATAAATAGTCAAGGTCGGCTTTGGTCGGCCGCCAAAAAGTGAATATGAATTTCGTAATGATGCATATACATATCTCTTTATAGTCATTCCCTGAGGGTGGCCCGACCAAAATCCTCCTTTTCACAAGGATATTAATTGCATTTTGTATAGATTTGTGGAGAAGTTTCAATGCTCAATATTATATTTTGTACAATTACAAATACCCAATATCTTATGGAGAAAATTGTTTCTAAAATAACGCTTATTTTGTAACAGTCGTTACTGCACCTCTATACCAAAAAATCAATTCCCACCTCTATTAAACTTCTGTCATACGAAATGTCAATTTTGACATTTTTCCATTATGGCCGCTTATTTTAAATCTTAACCACGGCCGTATATTTCTAAGGTCTGGAAACAGCCTAAGCTTATGCATTAGAGAATGTATCCCGTTATTTGAACACTTTTTGATCGTTATTTTGAAGACTTATCCCAGCCAATCAGCGTCGCGCTACATATAAATCGCGGTTGTGAGACGACAGTTCGAGCTGTCAAAACTTCAAAAATTATTTTTCGACATTTCGAGGAGAAAATGGAGAAATACATTAACCGAAGATACGTAAGGAATGATGTTAACAACAAAATCATCGCTGATTTAGGTATATTTTTATATTTTGCATCTATTTTTAGTTTGAATAAAACCTTTCTTAATATTAATTCTATATAATTCGTACGCAAAAAATCGTGGTCCTTTACAACATCGCCTCCTAGCGGCCGTTTTAGGAACCCTGATTTATCCTCAAATAACGGGACACTTTTTCGACCTATGCATCCAGACCTTAGAAATATAGAGCCGTGGTATCATCGAACGCATTTTAAAATCCCACTTATTCGCGCACAAAGCAAAAAATAGTAATAGATTAAAATTTGGGTAGTTTCGGTGCCGTTTTAGTAGCTAATTGGGCAACCCCACTCAACTTTGTCACAAATCGTAACTCATAATTACAATTTCTTGCTTGTTGTACACCTTGGTTGATACCTGTAGATAGTACTATTGTGTACAAATTAGCATTTATTGGTTAGCTACAGTGAGGTTGATTTGATTTCCAGGACGAGACGATGGACCCCAGCGTGGTGGAGACCTACATGGGCGAATGGAAGAACGACAAACGTTCCGGCTACGGCATCAGCGAGCGCTCCGACGGTCTGAAGTACGAAGGCGAATGGTACAACAACAAGAAGTACGGCTACGGCGTGACGACGTTCAGCAACGGCGAAAAGGAAGAGGGCAAGTACAAGAACAACGTGCTGATCACCAGCCAAAAGAAGAAGCTGTTCCTGATGCGCAGCGCCAAGTTCCGCGAGCGCATCGACGCGGCGGTGAACGCCGCCCAGCGGGCGTCGAAGATCGCCCTGCAGAAGTCCGACATCGCCATCAACAGGACGGCGACGGCGCGCGGCAAGGCCGAGCAGGCCGACATCGCGGCGGCCCACGCCAAAGAGGACTCCGACATCGCCGAGAACGTGGCCAAGCAGTACGCGCCCGACTTCAAGCAGCCCGGCCTCGAGCGGCTGAAGGCCAGGCAGAACAAGTTCAGGGAGATGCAGCTGCAGCAACAGCAACAACAGAAACAAAGCCTCGATGCGGACCAGAACGCCAACGTCAACAGCGTCAATGCGAAGTCGCCCAATCAGATGCCCAATCAAGTGCCGAACGCCAAGAGCGGCTGGGCGAATGCGAACCAAATCTCGCAGAACAATCCGTATCCATCCTCGCAGTATAACGACGTTAGCAGTAAACCGAACAATCCGTATAAAAATCCTGCTGCGGGATTCAACGATGTATCGTCCGGCGGGCACAATCCCGACAACGTGACGCAGGATATCGGCTTCAAAACGACCAATCCGGACATCGGTTTCAAAATGCCTAATTCAGACATCGGCTTCAAGCCGTCTATGTCGCCTAGAAATTCGATACCCATCGACGACAGCATGCAGGCCAGCGCGCTGCGCAGAATGAGCCGGAGAGTCTCCGGCGACAGACCCTACTTGGGTAACATTGGACAACAAAGTTCCATAGACCACTTCGACCACTACAAGAGGCCGCCCAGCAGAGATTCCAGCGTTGACAGGTACGCCTATTGCACCCCACCGACTCGAGCAATATCTAATTTTCGCTTCGTTTTTGCAGATATTCCAGGGCGACGGGTCGACTGAGCAACGCGATGGGCTCCCGGCAACCCTCCGTCGATCGAACGTCGGGGAACCATCGGACGGGGGAAACGCCCGATCGGACGTTACGAGCGCCTTCTATCACCAGGGGATCCACCCCGGCGCCCGCTAATCCGGGCAATCCCGCCCAGAAGAACGGCTCCGTCATGACGGGCAGCGCCGCCAAGATGAGCGCCAATACAGGTCGGGAATTTTGCTTTTATATTGCTTCTTATAATGATTGTAATACGCTAGATAATGGATTTAGAATCTGGTGTCTCTAAATTTCAAGACTTGGTTATTTATGATGTTTAATATCTTTTGTATATCATTGTTCCAGAACTTGTTATTTCATGATTGTAGGATCTTGTATCTCAAAATTCTAGGACCTGATGTTCCATGATTCTAGGTCCTGCTATCTCATTATTCCAGGACCTGATATTTCATGCTTCTTAGTACCTAGTATCTCTTTATTCCAGGACTAATATTTCATAATTCTATGACCCGGTATCCCATTATTCCAGGACCTGCTGCCTCTTGCTTAAGAACTAGATATAACCAACTTTTTTAGCGATTTTCCAGTGCTTGTGACAGAAGAATGTGATTTTCTGTTTACAGCAAACAGTACTTCAGCGGTGCCTCCGTTCGAGGATATCATAATGAGGAAGAGGGGGCTCGGGCAGGACATCGTGCCGTCTCCCAATCAGCCGAAGAGGACGGAAAGTTTGTTTATACCGGGACAACAGGCCGGTCAAGCCGGCGCCGGAGGCGGTGGCAAAATTAATTCCCCGCAGGTCGGTGCTTTTGATACTTCTAACGTATTTTTATTTCTGTTTGAAAACACTGGCTTGGGTCCGTAACGCTGGTTATGGATGGTAATTTTGAAGCTTGGTTTTGTTGTAACTTTTTTGGCTTTGTTTAATCAAATTCCGCTGTAATTTAATTGGGAAACTTTGGCTGTTTTGGAGTGGGAAATTTGATTAAATTTTTCGGCGGCGAGCCGAGAGCATTGATTTGAAAATAACTAAAAGTTGATCTATGACTTAACGCATCTGTTAACCTGGGTTTCCAGACTTCATTAATACCAGATTTTTTTTTTCGAAATTTATTTTTACCGCGAAAAATTCGCGACATTTCCTGCGCCAAGCGCGCGTTTATTACTCGCGAGAAATTTTTTTATCTGCTATTTAATATTCCAAAAGGAAATTGCGAGATTTGCGTTTAGCGAGTAAATTCTCGAAATATCATAAAAATAAAAAAAACCTCAAGTATTTCTAATTTTACTAGTCCCTGAACACTTATTCATTAACATTGACGTTTCGGTAAGCGTTTATTTTAGGAAATCCCGATTCTTCGCAAATCTGGATAGAGTTGGAAAACTGCTAGCACATAATAAAAGAAACAATAACTTAATTGCAACCTCACGAACGTTACAGAACAAACCGGATCGCCTTGCCAAAACCCGTTTTTCTCTCGCACAATTGCGTAACCGACACTTACCCGTCGCCCATCCGAATGAATCATTTTTCCCATTTTCCTTAACCCGAAAATTCCAAAAAAAACACACACACACTCCTCATAAACGTAGCATTGACCAAACAAATCCGAACCCATTCAAAACTCTATAATCTAATTTTAACCACCGGTTATTTTGATCTCCCGTTACTTAACCAGGATTTAGCAACGGCGTCATCTCACCGCGTTATTTAACCAACCCCTACTAGTAGTAATTTCAGATGATACCCGCCATTTTAATTTTTAACCACCCGTTATTTTAAACTCCTATTGAACCTTCCACTTTGTTACTTAACCAACCCCTAGCGAATAAAATCGATATATCACAGGATTCTCCAATTCTCAAACCATCGCACAATTCCCCGTTGGTTAACAATCGGTTAACTAACCGCCGGTTAAAAATTAAAAATCCCCTTCTCCGTCGCGTTAGTCACAGGTTGGAGCGTCTCCAAACGGCGGGGCGCCCACCTCGCGCGGGCCGCCGCGACGCCGACCGCGACGCAGTGTTATCGCGGTTATCGCAGTTATCGCGGCGTCGGATGAGACGCCCGTCGCGGTCGCAGCCGGTGGTGCCTTCGAGGACATGAAGTGGTTCCAAGCAGGCGACGAGGAGGAGGACGATGAGGACCTCATGTGCTCGCCCGCCCTGCTGGCCAGGCGGGCTTCAGAGAGCTGGATCGAATCGCCCCCCGTCGAGGTCTATATAACGCTATATATATTCGATATATACAGGGTGTTGTTTATTGGAAAGGGGATAGAAGTGTTAGAGGGTAGAGGAAATAGATTATTGGATAATTGGTAGGATGTATTTTGAGGCATCTTTTGAGGTAAAAATCACCTCCATATTGACCTCTTTCCTTAGCGATCACAACCCTTGAAAATTGTATAGGGAATAGAGGTTGTGTAATGCATCATTAGCAAGGTTGTCTTTTTCTAAAAATCTATTTTTTCTACCCGAAACCACCTCTAAATCTGCCATCCTGTATACAAGAATTTAAACGCCGCGTGAATTTTATTTGATGCTCGACTGTTGTATATGAAAGTGCGTTTGAACAAGAATATTTTCAATGTTGTCGCGTCCGCTGATGGTCATGGATGCGTTCCAAGTTTTTTTTTCCTCTCCGCGGCATTATAAAACAGATAAATACCCGTATCGACTAAAAATAAACCGTCGAATACAAATGGTTTTGCATTTAGGCGACGTCGAAACCGTTGCATTAGTTTCGAATAAATCGAAGCATTCTCCCGGATCCTTTCTGCTGATGGTGTAACTGTTTGGTTCCGTTGTGTCGCTGGCCCGCCATATTGTTGTATATCGTTTTTCAGAACCTGGTGACGCAGACGTCGCTGCAGCGGAAAAAGTCGCTGCCCGACTTCCAGGACCTGCCGAGGAAGACGGGGCCGATGTCCAGAGAGGAGGTGTCCTACTTGGGTTCGGCGCGCCGCGAGGAGATCCGCCGGCAGCAGGACGAGCACGAGCGGCTGCGGGCCAATCCCCTGCTTTACCTAGTCAGTCCCCAAGTCAAGGTAGGAAGCTGCGAGTGTGGCGCCCTCGTCGGCCGACTCTCGACTCTATGTTATATCGGGATCGATTCCAAACTAACGAGCTTTTTGTTTTCTTCGAAGTCTATTGTGAATTAGATCAACTTTTAGTATGTGTTGTGTCCGTTCCTGCTGTCTTTTTTTGCAGTAAAATGTGTACAAGATTTTGCCGTACACGCATAATAAATTTAACTAACCAGCTTCTTGAATACCCGGTATAGTTTGGTTTCGGAGAAAGACACGATAACACCGATTTCGAACTGTATATGCTAATAGACTATAGAGAAATTTAGTTGAAGATAACAGTACGATAAATTCGCATGTATAATTTGTCATCTTGGGTGAGAATACAGAGTATATTTGAATGTAAAATACAAGGTGTTAATTAATGTTATGTATTTATTATAATGGGTGATTCTTGGGCGAAAAGTTCATAATGAAGGCATGTCTTGATCAGCTTGGTTTTAAAATTTAAATTAGCCCAAGAATCCAAACACCAAAGATATTGGATTGCTATAGAAATTGTGCTGAAACTAACAAAGAAACCAGAGGATAGTTTGGAGATAAAATGGGTTAGGAATCTTAGCAGGAGAGAATAGATATAAAGCATCTTAAGCAATCAATTGCTCTGTGTTTCGCAGAAACTATACTTGCTAAATTTTGCTCTACTGGATACTAAAAATCGCCTTGCACTAAATCTCTTCTTCCGTTCGACTTTACCTAGGTTTTATCTGAGACGAGATAGAAAAAACCTGCTGATATCGTAACGGCACCGGTACCAGTACCGCTGCCGTTACTGCGACCCAAACGAAACAACCAGTAAATACTTATGTTTTTTATGTACTTTATCTGTTTCCCCCGCTATCGCATTACAGAGATCCGATAGGTACGTTAGCCCTATAGTACAGTTATTTGTTCATCTGCTATTTATCCGTGTGCATCATCACGCTGAGTTTCGGGCGAGTTTTGTCCATTTTGGCGGCAGGAAATCTCCACGCTGCGCCGTTTATTCGAAATCCTGCTGCGATTTCTCCCGGTTAATCGCGGAAATGGAAATGGACGAAACTCGCTATATCCAGTTTTTATGCGTAATGTTACTGTGTAGGTTAGGTTGTTGGAGCAATCGATGTGTTATTTCGGGTAAAAATTATACAGCTTTAAAGGAAAATATGCTTGTAATTTCGAGGATTCTGTAGAGAACGAAGCGCTGTATAATTTTTATTTATTTTATTTGTTTGAATGATTTGTTGTAAATTCCATGTCTCTGTAGGTAACTTACCTAGGTCGAGTCTAACAAGGCAAATTTTAGAGATGTCCTGCGATATTGCGGAAAAAATTCGGACGTCCCGTGTACATATTTCCAAAACCCCGCATGATTTGCTTCTGTTGCACGCGTCCTTGCACGATGAATGTTCCCACAAAAATCCCGGTAAATTATCGGTTTTACGAGACGAAAACCGCCGTTCTGGCGGCCTTTGGCGCTCGCTCAAAAATGTATTTTTCGAATTTCCGCGCCGAATTGGAACGAGCCGACAAAAGATCATCTCCGAGATCTCGCGCTATTTGCTATTTCACCAGGTATTATGCGAAATCGGGGCCGGATTTTCCATTAGGCAACTGCCCTGGGAACTCTCAGATGGTTACTCCAGCCCTGTGCAAGAATGCCTTATACAGTGTGTTTAATTAATAAGTGCGCAAAACTTCAGGGGGTGATTCTGCATAGAAAAATAATGAAATTTTGCTATATAAATATATGTCCGCAAATGCTTCGTTTTCGAGATACGGGGTGTTAAAGTTTCTTCTTAAGAACTGAAGATTTATTTATTTCTCTGAAACCAGACGAGATATTCAAATGAAATTTGGTGGGTTTCGAGAGGTGACTATTACGCATTTGTTGACATAAAATTAAAAATTTTATCTTCATCATTGACGCGTATACGGGTAATAATAAAATTCTTTTAAAGAAAAAAATAATATTGGTACGCCACTGAGGCATTTTTATTGAAAATTCAATTATGAATGAATTCCTCGTTCAATTTGTGACAAAAAAACTCTCTTGTGTTTTTTTCGTACGGGTCGCTGTTTTCGAGTAAAAAAATAAAATATCTTGACGTGTATTTTTCATTTCCTCAATACACGTTATTTAGTAGTGAAGAAACACCCCGTATCTCGAAAATATCATTATTTTTCTGTGCAGAATCACCCCCTAAAGTTTGTCGCACTTATTAATTAACACCCTGTAGAAATGGAAATTTCGTTTATACTCTATTCACGATAATATGGCTATGACTTCACCACATCCACCTCGCGATGTTGTCACGTTGTTATTTTTTCCTGTGCACTATCCCTAAATGTGGCATAAATTAATCAACCTGACAACGTTGTAGAACCTAGCCAAAATTAACGCGATATTTACAATCATGCTTACTCGCTGAAGAAACTCGCTGTAACTCTTAATTAATCCCCGATTGATGGTGTGGATAGGTAAAATATTTTGGGCGATTTTCAGGACTGGTTTTCGCGCCAGCAACTGGTCCTTGTAGTCCTGTTCATCAACATCTCGCTGGCCATAATGTTCTTCAAGCTGTTGACATAGTATAGGCTGAGCGTCGATGGACGCAACTGGACACCGGGCTAGAGGAAGGACGCGGGGATTTTAAGGAATCGAAGGACGATATATCGTTTGTACGGCACGGGATTCGGCCGCGGATCCGCCCGGATCCGGGCCCTATTGGTCAGTCCACGCGGATCCGGGAATTGGGAATGCTGTGCTTGTTTTTGGGGACATTTTCGCTGTTGGATTTTTTGTCAAATTTTATGGAAGCGTTTGCGGCGGCGCCGTTTTTCCGCTGCGCGAGGCCTCCGAGAACACCCCGTACATTGTTTCAGCATTTATTAACGTACGACTACTTACTGTAAATAAAATTTTTCTAATGCTATGTACTTAACGATAATTTTTAATTCGAAATTCGTAGCCGACTTTTGTACAGCGGAAAAACGGAGCCGCTATTTTATCTAAATAATTTATTAATTATTATTATAGGTACTTGACTTGTTATCTATAAGATTTAAAAGCAAAATATATTTTAGTTTCTAGCTTATATACATATATTTATATTTAGACTTGTTAGTCTATTCTTGTTATATCTTGTGGTCGCTTTTCGGTTTGCTGGAGTTCGATTTATTATACAAAAAATAGTTAAATTTCTGCGGGGATTCCGGCGAATCGAAAGGCGGTCGAAATATTTGACAACTCTTGCAAAACCGTCGGATTCAGCAAGGAGAATTTCATGAAATTGGTCGCACAAATATCTAATAAAAAATTAGATTGTACAGATTTTATATAAAAAAAGTAACTATTTAGGGAACATATCTTATAGATTTTCTTTCCGGTTTTACTACGAGCGAAACGCTGGGTAAAATGTTCTCGTCATTAGACAAATATTTTTGTATTCTAAATTCTAGCGAAGAGGTTTTAGAATTTTTCCTGTAATCGTGTATACAAATGGAACATTTTTTGCTAATGTATTTGTAAAAAAATTATTCAGAAAAACTACCGCACCATGCGAATTAAAAACGGGCGCAAATCGACAAAAAATTACTATTATTACCCAATGTTGCGCATCTCGCGACTCTAGCTATACCTGTCGATCTGTACCCACTTTTAACTCGTCTAAAAAAAATTCTACAAATTATATCTTCCTGATCCTGTACAAGGATAAGTTTTTTCGCGTTACCGAATTTCTAACGGTGCCAAATCTGGTGAATACAGTAACGTTTTATCCTCTAAAGAAAAATAAATATTGGAATCGCTTTTACCTCTCCTATACTCTCGTTATTCGATACAAATTAATTATCGAATTCCCTTCGATCTAAACCAATTAATTAACTTTCTTTGGCGCGTAAATCCGTGTTTTTCAGCGAGGTGGAGTAATTTTATTAGATTGTAATTAACGTTCAATTAATCTTGAAAGTATATGTAGAGGGAACTAAGAATTCTTCGTTGATGCTGAATCGAGTGAATTCACGATGAAAATCTGCGAGATTTTGTCACACGTGTAGGCTGTAAACGTTTATTTAAATCAAACTTCAGCAACTTTACAGCGAATTGAAGGGAGCTCGTTTCAGGATTTACAGCGAAATTCGATGAAAATTTTTACGCTTAATAAATAACTTGTTAGAACGTCGTTAGAGAGTTCTGAATTTTGATTTAACTTTTGATAAAATAAACGGTTTTTGTTCTCTTGCTGGCGGGAGATGATGAATTTAAGTTTTGTGAATGAAATTATATACGGCGTGTCTCAAATTTTTTGTCCCATTTAGGGCGGTTTTTCGGGTTCGATAGAACGACTAGGAGCATTTGGGGCGCTCTGTACGCATTCGATTTCGATATGAACATTTAAATGTCTAGCTGTAACGTTCTTATAAATTTATATAAAAAAAAACAACAGAGTTTTTCTAAACTATTTTTGCGTGCCTTGTTCGACATTTATATGATTAAAGACAAAGTAAAATGACGTAGCGTTTGTATAACTTTGCGCGAAAACCGAAAAATTAAAATTTTACTATACGAGCATTATAACAAAATTTCTAGATTTTTATGGAAGCGATTATTAATTGTATCATTTTTGTGTCTATCACTTTATATTTTCGATTAAATAAACAAAGGGCCGACTACATTCTTCCCTTAGTCATATTGACTTTTACTATTCTGCGTTTTATTTATCTCTATACACAGCTAAGTGCAAATTTGTTTGCAATATATTCAATCAGTAGAACTAAGATGGATTATTAAAATAATAATTATTTATAAGACTAATAGAAGTTGTCTTTGTTGCACCAATATTGCAAACAAGTTTGCACTTATACCCATATAACCTTATCATGAAAATGAAGTTCATATTGCCTACTCAACAGGTAAGAAAGTAGGTATTTATATATTATTTTTCTTATATTACATCACTTTTTATACTAAGTATTTTGTATCAATGTCATTATCAAAAAACTAATCGTTTTAAATTAATTTTGACACCTGAAATTAAAAAATTAGTTAAAATATTAAGATTAAAAAAAGTTTTGCGTAAACAATATAAATTACAAGTTTTAATAATGTCGTTAGTTTTTTTCCCAACTGAACTTTATATTCAAATTTCATTAAAGCAATGTATTTTACATATCGTTATACAATTTGCATAAATTTAGGAGAGCGTCTCCAGTTTAAAGTTGTGATTAAAAATCAAACGCAATAAATAACATTATTTTATTTTTCCACGAATAACAAACACAAACACGACTAGATAAAGTAATTGGTGACGTACAAGTTTCAACTTCCTTTTGCACCCAATAAAATATTTACTGTAGAAAATATTTTTCGAAATAATAAGGGTCTGTTATGAAAGTTTATTTTAGTATCATTTTTTATGTTATCTAATTGGATTGTCGAGTAGAATTTGAAGTGTGGGAAAATCTCGGTGCTAATTAGAGCCATAAAAGTTAACAAACCGGGCAATTTCGTAATAGTGATTAATTCTGATTAATTTATTAAAATAGTTCCGTTCTCTTAATTAATTTATGGCTTAACGACAATGCTACGGGCCGATTTGAGGTGATATAACGTAATTTATATAAGAAATTTGCCCGGAATTTGTGGGTAGACATTTTCCAAAACAGGTGTTAGTTGACTTTCTACGGGCGATTAATTGGATTACAACGTTCACATTTAAATTTTCTAAACTATTTATTTTGAATATTCGTACACATTTATCAAAAATATGTAGATTATTATTGCTTATTAAATAAATTCAAAATTTTCTAATAATCTTCGTGATTCAACTAATTTTTTATTAAATATTTCGAAAAAACAAATATTAATTTAATTAGTTTTAGATTAAAAAAAAGTGACAAATATTTCCGAAATTTCATTTCAGGTGTTAAATCAGTTTCGATCCATTTTTTTATTTGCATAGAAAGTGAAAGTTTGAAGCGAAAAGGTTAATGTACTGGGTGCTACAACGGATTTCAATGCAAATGTATACTAAAAATGAGTCGTAAACGAATGAAAAAAAACCTAGAAATGTCCGATTTTTTGATTTATTATTTGCATTTAATCGCAATTTTAATGGACGCCCGAGTGCGTCCTTGTGATAATTTTAAATTTACACCATATAAACAATGTTTTTCGTGCCTCATCATCCTAGCAGATTTCTATCTAATTGAACATTAAAACAATCCATCAAGTTGTCGATAAAAATCTAAGTGTGCCCAAATATGGAGGTGGATTTTATCGTTTGTAGAGATATCTTTTAAAAGGTGAAATTTTACTATTTAAACAAACCATTTACTTATAAGGATACAAATTCACAACAATATAAATTTGTATGAATTTATAATTTAAAGCAAAAGTGCGTAAAAGGTCATTCGCTCTTTTTAATTCCATTACTTATTCTTTTTTTCTACAATAATTTTGCCTAAATAATTAGTAAGTTGAGCGAACTGACAAATTTTATATGTTTATTAACAATAAATGGCGTATTGTCCTTTAAGTATGCACGTAATGATATACTTATAGGAATATTTTCGTTCTCACGATGATTACCATAAAATGAATTTTAATTGGAATCGTTATATTATTTTAGAATTTATTGCTCGTTACGTAGCCATTTGAAGAAATCATAAAATCCGACAAAATCGTAACAACTTCGAACAATAGAACGTACAAACTCGCCATTTAAGTTTCTACTCTTTTTTTGCATTGAATTATTTCATTAATTCCTCCATTGTTCGATTTTGCTTCCAGTGAAATTGTTTTTTATATAATAATAGTAGATGTCTATTTACCCGATTTTTTATATACGAGTTAATTGTCGCTTGTTTTTTTGAGAAAATAGTTTTTTTCGAAAAAATCTATTCGTGGTATAATTGCACTATTTCCAGTACTTATCTCATTTTTCACAAGACGCTCAATTGACACTTAGGTGAGGAATTTTTTATTAATTAGCTACACCGCTGTCTCGCCGTTTAAATACGCTTAAATTGTTATATTAATATACGGGGGAATCACCGAACCAAATTCGAAATAATATACAGGGTACATTCAATAATTCCTTGGAAACTCATCGATGAAATATAGATATTTATGTAGTTACGTAGCTTTAATTTGTTTGTAAACAAATGTTAATAAATTGTTGAGTTTTGAAAACTACTTTAAAAATACCTGACCCGCTTATACATGAGCAATTGCAAATACATAACAATAATTGGAAATACGCTTAAATATTTATTTAAATATTCGGGGAATTCCCAAACTAAATTTGAAATAATATACAGGGTATATTTTTGTGGAAACTTATCTATGAAATGTTAGTTAATTCGCTATCCATAGCCTGATTTTGCTATTAATTTGACCAATTTTGAAAATTGCCAATGATACTTGACTTGAATACACGAAAATACACTTGGGAATCCTCAAACTAAATTTGAAATATTAATATACAGGGCACATTCAATATTTTTGTGGAAACTTATATCTATGAACTATACGTAAGTTAACTTGCTATCCATATAGCCTCATTTTGTTATTAATTTGACCAATTTTGAAAATTGCCAATGATATTTGACTGCGGCTTATGAATACATGAAAATACACTTGGGAATCCCCTAAACTAAATTTGAAGTATTATAATATACAGGGTACATTCAATATTTTTGTGAAAACTTATCTATGAAGCATTAGATACTCAAGTACCATCCCATATAGCTTCCTTTTGTTGATTAAGACGAGTGATTATTAATTTGACGAATTTTGAAAATCACCCAGCACGGCTGGCCTGATGGGCAATTGCAAATGCATAACAAATAATTGTAGAGCCGCTGGTCGCAGTTAGTAGGCCGTGGAAGCGGCTTCGTCGTGGTTGGCCGTGTCTCGGGCACACCGATATATTCACCTGTTTCCCCGGAGTCATTCCAACGCGACCGATCCGACCGTGCGTACCCGCAGTCGGCGCGTATACAGCCAGTCGTCGGTGAAATAGTAGTCGCTACTCGACCGGCCGGCAGTCCTTTTCGAAGCATTCCTCGATATCTTCGCTATTATGTGCCTACTTTGTGTATGAAACGAGTTTGACGGACTTTCTACAGTGAGACATTTTTCGAGTCGGATTAACAACCACCGGGATGTTACTGGAGCTGTGCGATTGGTAAACGATATTTATTTTTCGAATGTTATCGCGTTATCGAATAGGTGGATTTTATTGGCATCGGTATGTCTTGAATTCTTTTGTTACGGTAATTGCGGTATGTTGTTACCTTTAAGTATAAGTAGGCCTCGGCGTTGCTTAGAGCAATGCGCGGTTGGTGTTTCGTTTTTTCAATTTTCACTTATTTATCGACGTGTGTAATTTATTAGTTTTTACGTGCCGTTCGATTATATCGAATTATAGTTTCTAATTTAACGATTAATTTGAATAATCTCGTAAGGTGCTATTACCATTGCATTCCATTTCCGAAGGTGTACACGTTAATGAAAACGAGCAGTTATAGGTGGATTGGATGTGAATTATTTATAAATTGGTTTACCATTTTTTTTCTCTCGACTCTATGTACGTATGTAGCGGAAAAAAATTCGATTTTTTAAAGTTATTAATAGAATATAAAATTCTCGGGTAATTAATTTTAATGACGGTTTATTATTTTTGTTCGTAGAGTTTCATTAAAAATGTGAAGTAGGTATAAACAACTCGCTTTTGAATCGGTTTGCTTATCTTTCAAAGGCGAATTTTGTAAAAAAAAGCGATTATTTAACGCAGTAATCTTACAATTTCCTATACAAATTGAAACAACTATAACATAGCAGCGTTTTTATCGAAAAAATCTACATTAACCAAGTCGGTTAGCGCACGAAACCGAGCCGATAATGCAGTTATATGGCCGATGATAACAATACACATGGCCGTAGAATGTACAGCGTAAATAAAAAAAATGCGATAACGTTTCGTAAAGTATAAAGTGAAAATATCACACGGCCCATGGAAGGCACCAGGTATATGTAAATGGCGTCGATTCCCTCTCGGTTGAGTCACTGAACTATTAACTATTGAAGTGGATTTGTGACTCAACTTTAATTTTTATTATAGTTTCGTTCGAGGAAAAGTTTCGCCTTCGCGTTATTCAAGATCACAATTCTGTTCTCACTTCGCCGAGTATATCAATTTTTTGCACGCAGGAAATGCAAAATACAATTTGCGTATCTTAATAACATTTCAATGGACGTTTTTTAAATTAAATCATTCGTTTGCGGTGACATTTCCCTTGTAAACCCCAACAGGAAAACTGACAATTTTCTAGTCACGTTTCACCAGTGGCGTACCTAACATGCCTCATCAATAATTGAAACATTACCATCAAAAAAATCCTCTTATTTTATATTTAATTGATATCTCGAATTCATATTCCGTGTGAGCAGTGTTTGGGACGAGTAGACACATTTTCGAGACGGGTTCGCACACACTCCTATAGAAGCTAACAGGATATTAGTTTTAATATTCTTAAGACGATTCGCGTAAATTACAGCTCGATAATTATTTATTACATGTTACGTAAAGGTAATGAAATGATCGGCTAATGGTTACCGGGTGGCTTCGACAAATATGGCGATACTTGCATTAATTAATTGCGGAATTAACTTGTTTATTATGATAAGTTTATTAGAGAATTTGAAGGAATAAACGTTGTGTTGATTGGTTGTTGTGTATATTTGTTTTAATGCGCGATTCTCGAGCTAAATTTGAGTTTTGGTAAAAATTGACGGTGTAATTTAGCAGGGAAAGAGTTACAAAAAATCGATCCGACAGGACTTATTAAATTAATTGGCTAATTAATTAGTTTCTCTGTTGTTGTTTGTTCGAAATAATATCTCGATCCTTTCGGCCCTGAACGATATACGGAGAGAGGATAAAAATGCCGCACGAATGTACAATTATTACATACGAATTTTTCGCATTCGATTGTTAGCGTATCATAAATCACGAACCTAATACTATGATTAGAGCTGGTTTAGTTTAATTGGTTAATTATCGTTTGCAGCGCTGTAACTTTTTTTTCTCTCGTTTTATAGCTAAATTAAACGCGGGCCGAAAAATATTCCGAAAAGAACGTTCATTTATCTCGCGATGTGACAACAACAAATTATTTCAGGTAAACGTCACAAAAACCTGCTCGTACCGGTATTAATTAGTTAATATTGTTTTTTTCTCGGATTTTTTTTTAATTAACCTTCGCGTTTCTTTATTATCTGTTAATTTTTTGTTCTAAAACACCTACCGTTGCCGTCTGGAGACAGTAATCTTGATTTATAACCAAAACAAGAAATTTTAGAATTCCTCGCTCTACTCAACTGTCAACTCTCAAATTTCTACTCTCTATACTCTCTACTCTTTGGGTACTCAGATTGACAAAGGTTGTACAAAAAAACAACCGGATAATAGTAGAAAATGGCGCTTCCTAAGCACAAATCGGTGTCAACCAGAAGTTGTAAATTCGCTTTTCGTTTTAAGAAAATATAATTAATTTCATCTACAATCGACCAGAACCACGCCTAACGTCGCTTTTAATACCCATTTACCTACTTAATCAGCTCCGGTCGTTTATACATACATACATATGCATATAAAGCGAATCGCCGATGCATTTTGCGCTTTGCCAATGCGACTAAGTGCATCCTACACGCATTAACCTTGAAATCGGAAACGAACCGGCCCGTTTCCACCGCATTCGACAGGACAATAATTGTTTAATAAGTCGAGATAAATGGGATAAAAATGTATGCGAATGTATAAAAGGCTCCTTCTCTTGCTCTCGCTGTATTGCATCCATTACTCGTGTATAATAGCAAAAAATAGGTACTTTATAAACAGTTTTGCGTTTAGCTTTGTTTATGAGTCGATTAGCTATGTTTTTATGAGACAATTAGCTATGTTTTTATGAGACGATTAGCTATGTTTTTATGAGACGATTAGCAACCACTGTTTGTTGATTAGCAACAACTTTTTTTGACTAGCAATGATTATTTGTCGGCTAGCAATAAACTATTTGGCGACTAGCAACTATTATTTGTCGACTGACTGGATTTTTCGGTCGGTTAGCAATACAATTAAAATGGATCTATTTGCAATCGTTGGTGTTGCCTTGCTCTTGGAATTACTTATGCAGTCGATGTATCGATGAAATCATCGATCGCAGTCCCGAGAAAACAATGTAAATGATTATCTGCATTAATAAAAAAAAACCTATACACTTTGTATTCAGCCGATCGTGCGGTAAGTTCCGATTTTTGCATTTTAATGCAGAATATACCGGGCGAGTCGGTTGCGATTATCGGCTCGCAAAACCGTCGAAATTCTCGAATTATTCGGCGTTAAAACGGAGAAAGTAATCGTTGCGTAATATGCGCCTAAATAGAAGAAATTGCAGCCATTGCGAGAGAGACCGATTGTTCTGGCCGCTGGAATAGGAAACGCTTATAAACTTTTAAATCTTCAACCCACATTTTCCCCCCATTTCTTTCTATTTACAAACACGAAGTTATTGTAATAACCGGTCGAGGACAAGCACCTCGTTGTTTTCTTTCGATCGAGCGCTCGCTATAAATATTACGACAATTGCAGGAAGGCGAATAAGCCCGAAATTACCGGCCCAGTTTATCATATTAATACATGTATATGGTCGTGTGCATACGTGCAAACGAGAGCGTTACGAGGCTGCGAAGAGACACAAACACGTTATTAACGCTCGGCGGCGAATTGGATAATCGCCACTGATAACAGACTACACTATTTTCGTATCAAATGGTGGTTTTTAACCGGCAACCATTGGAATAGGTGAAGCCAAGACGATCGCTAATAAGCAGTGTGATTTCTTCGTTTTTAATCGTAAACAATAACAGGATAGACCTACATAAATGTGCGTTGCGAATAGTAAAAATGTTAAATAAATCGTAGTAGATAAACGCGAAATGGTTGTTATCGTAGCAGAACTGTACAAACATGCTACATTCCAAGATTTCTTCAGGATGGAATCCTGTGTTGGCCGTGGAAATATTAAAAATATTAATGACACTTGACAGTTTGTCATGATTATGGTACTTATGGAATATAAAATTATTACATACAGATAACTGCAAAGGAAAAAGAAAGATTGATATTGTGGGATTGTAACTTTGTCAAATAACTACCGTTATTTTAATAATGTTTCTTTTTCCAACTCATAGAATTGATCATTTTTTAAACAAATTTGCACTTACCCAAAACAATAAAGAACCCAGCATATAAGCATCGAGATTTTTAGAAGTTGGCCGTGAAAATGATAAAAATATTGACACTTGACTGGCAGTTTGTTTTCAACTATTCGACATTCGGTATCCCAAATGGAGTAAATTTTCCTCGATTTATACTTTTAAAAACTCGTTTTGTGTAATTGTGTTGGAATCGTAGAAAAAAAAGTCCTTTGACAATTTGACAAGTTTGCCATAAAATTATTAGATTCAAGAATCTAGACTTTAGAGGTTGGCCGTGGAACTGATAAAAATTACATTGACACTTGACAGTTTGTTTTCTACCATTCGACGTTCGGCATCCAAAATAAAGTAGGTACATAAATATTACTAGATTTTTACACTTTTAAAAATTCGCACAATTGTGTGTTGAAATCGCCGAAAAAAAAATCGTTATTTGACAATTCGTCAAAATTGCCATAAAATTATTGCAAGAATCGAGACATAGAAAAGTTGGCCGTGTAAATGATAAAAATTGCATTGACACTTGACAGTTTATTCGAGAAATTTTTACTCGATTTGAGCTTTTAAAAACCCGTTTTGTGTAATTCTGTGTTGGAATCGTCGAAAAAAATCGTTAGGCGCGGAGTCCCAGATGCGCCGGAAGTCTGTTCTACCTGCCCGGTTTTTTAATCGTGCACAGGTACAACGCACTATAGGAGCATATGTAGGGCGTTATTCGACATGGCGTAGGTAGAAATCGTTGCTCAACTCAATACGAAAAATTCAGTTTCTCGTTATTGCCGCTTTAACGATTTTCATTGCGAAACGCAGACGGGCGATTATGTTGGTTTTTTTATTATATGAAACGAGATGTCGAGATGAAGCCGTTTCGAAATGAAAAAATTCGAGAATGAATCGAATGATGTAGAGTTTGAGTTAATATTCATAGCGAGCGGAGTAATAGAAAATTAATTATATAAATAGCGTAAAACGTTACATTCCGAGCGATGATAAAACGAGGTGAAATGCGATGATGATTCTTTCGATTCGATTCTAGCACAGAAACACATTTAAATTTATCTGTAGGAAAGGATGTTAGTGGTAATTGAGGTGAATATCCTATAAATGAATGATACGAAAATATTTAAAAACTTATTATATTCCGACGTCTGAATTAAAATACACCGATAATGCATAACTAATGATCGAGGCGAAAAAATAATTATTCACGAAAGTAAATATTCCACTGATTGAATTTTGAAAATCGCGTTGTTTTAAACGATTTGGAAATTTTGAGGTAGACAATAACAAAAACAAAAGTCTCGTTAAAAATAATTAAAACGCTATTTAGTGAAATGGATATCGGAGAATTCGACGGCATTCGTAATTTCGATTTTGTACGGGCTGTTTCGTGAAGATATCCGAAAAAAAGTGCTTTTCATTAAATCGAAATTACTTTTTTCACAAACGAACTCATAAACCATACACTATTAAATTAGCACTCTTTTTTTGATTACAGGAAAGTGAACTTTATGTCAACGTACTGATAAAATACAGGTGAGTGTTTTGTAATTTTTGGAGTGTTTATTAACAATTATTACACCATATTGCAACGCAACTGGTGCAGAAATTTGCTTAGCAAGAATTCAATTTAATTACTAATGTCAACAAAAAAATTAATTCCCAATAGTCTCATACCAAATACTTCCTTGAAACCTTCTGTATTTATTCAAAAACATTATCTTAACAAATGTTAATAATAAAAAAATATTACAATAATATTCCTGTTACCTTTATTTATTTAAGCATTACCGCATTGTGCTCGGCACGCTGTAATTGCAATTATGCAATTTAAAAATCGAATGCATTATTTGCACGTTAATCATCCGGCAATTTCTGTACATTACTCTTACATACGCCATCTGCTATTTGAATAAACGTTATGTATACAATTTTTTACATAACGAACGCCTGAAGTCACTTTTTTTTTCTTTCGAACAATACCGAAATTCGGAAATTTATTTTTTCGAAATCGGCGGAAAAACAGGAAAATCACATTAGAAATTAATTTGCATGTAACAATAAATTTATCGCGCTGTGCATAATGGAACACATTCGTATGTCGACCGTTTTACATTTATTAATGGTATTTTTCACTTAGAAAAATACATTTTTGTATACGCAAATGGAAATTATTGGCGGAATAAAAAAAACTCTTAACTGCATTCCGTGCGCTAGTAATTTGCAAGTTACAACAACGCCTGTTTTAATTAACTAAATTTTCCGATAGCTAATTACTGATTTAGAGAAAATACACATGTTTCTAGAAATTAATTGCAACTATTACTTCCGATTGAATTATGTTAGTGCAATTTATTTATTTTCCACTTTAATTAGTTTCGATTTATCCTTTTATTGCTACACTATCTTAACGAAACGAATTATATAAATATACGGATAAATGAAAAGTTGTTTGCAATAAGCTCAATTCTATACGAGTTGAACAAAGAAAGAGTATTCAAATAACAGTGGGTTTGAGTGAGAAAGTTGCAATCCCAGTATCACTTTCTTTTTCCTTTTTATGAAACTAATGGAAGTTGTCTTTGTTGCACCCATAGACCACATAGCAAACAAATTTGTACTTACCTGTATGTTTCTTTAGCTATGATTAGAGCTACGAATTTTTAAGAAATCTAAATATCTTTAATTATAATGCAATGCATTTTGAAATTAATCTGTTATTATAAAGGTTTAACAACATTTATCTTTAATGAACGCGGAACAGGGTATTAATCTCGCAGATTGTAAATTGTGTCAATTGCTGTAAATATTTTTTTGCTGCGCAGAGAGCAAACAATCGAGTAGGTGTAGATACAACTTTTGAAATTTATAATATACGAGTACTCGCTTGTTTTTCAAGAAATAATTAGTACAGTGCGTTCAAGTTAAAGCAGCGATGACGTCACGAACTGAAATATTTTCCGGGGCCCGGTTTTTTCGAGTCGACGGATTTAAATGGCGGGCGAGAATGTGTAAAAATGATAGCGGTTTCGGTAGTTTTGGGACCGCACCGAATCGCACACTGACCTAGAAAGCAAAAGGACCGTTCAATTCGAGCACGAAGAACAACAAAAACCGTCCAGTCAAAACACGCCGATTCATCCGAATTAAATAGTCCAACGGCGGTAAATCCGGCGAGCGCGCCGCCCGTGCTCTTCTTCTGCGGGAGGTTCGATTAAATGGAGACCCAGAATGGTCGGTTTTTGTTTTGAACGCGTCGCATTAATTCGATTTTAATAAGCGCTTTCGTGCGATAAAATCGTTAATTTAGCAAATTGTTGCTCAAAAATTTCCTGGTGTTTTTTTGTGGTAAATGTTTCCTATTTATTTCCAATTCGTCCGCTTCACTGGCTGTTACGATATTCCTAATCTTCGTACATAAAGATAATGAATCTTTATCGTCGCAATTTCTAGATTACCTGCATGCCCACCGTCTACAATACTAAAATTATTGTACTCTCTTATCTCGTCGATTTCTAGCGCTATGGTCCAAGTACTTTCTCTTCGAGATATGCATTATGTCTTTTTAACTTTTCCTTTTTCGTTTTGCGGCGCTACGATTTGCATGCTAAAACAAAAAAAAATCAGATGATACGACTCAGGAGGGCAATGAAACTTTATCGTTTAAAATAATTTACTAGTTTGTTAACCGAAAGATATTTACATATGCCGAATAACTGATTTATATCTGTTGATTTGAATTTTGTACCTTGTTTTTTATTTTTAGAACGTAATTCTCCTATACTGAATTAATCGTTAATTTAGAGTAATTTTATCATTGTTCAGACCTATTAATAAATTATTATGCACTTATTTTTGAGATGATACGCGATACTTTTACGGATATTTTTCCATTCGAAAATATTCCTGTTTTCTCATTCGGTACGAATTTCCGAGTTTACTTAAAAAAGGTGATTAATTAATAGCGCATTAATTAATTCGTTTGGGATTAATAAATTAGCGTAAACACGCACAGTGCGGGCTTATCTCGCGAATTTTAGAATTTGTTCAGCTTCTGAATCACCGCGATTCTCTTATCTTTATCATACGAAATTTTGCACACCTTCTGAATAAATACGCACAGATAAATAAATATCCTATATTTTTAGCGGAGAGGTTCAGTGTGTGCCGGCGCTTCGACGACAATCCCGCGCGGTTTTCTCAACTATCGTTCGATTTTCCAATTTCCAATCAGTTCTTTTGTGACTACTAATAATAGGTACAGCTCGAAATCGAGCTCCACTGTACAGTTAATTGTTCAAGTAAGTACGATTCTATAAGTATTGCGCCCTGCTCGAACGGCTTCTCGAGCTCACCGCAGCGAAAAATCCCATTATGTAATTGCACAGAAGTGTTTCGGATTTAAATTGGGAATTGCGATCGATCTACTTCTGCCGAGAACAATTATTCTGCCCGGCAAAGCGTAATCATTATGTCAAAGAATTTTAGAGAAACGCTACACCGGCAGGTTTGAATTACCTTTCCAAAGGATTTAGCATGTCGAATCATCAGAAAAATTTCGTTATTAGATTATTTGGAATAAGGGTGAATATTTTGTAGCAGTAATGCAACTTATTCTACTGTTAAATTTTAAAATCCTATAGTGGAAATATTGGCAAGACAATGGAATCAATTTTCTTTTAAATTTATCACCTTTTAAATCTTGTGTCTTGTGTTGAAAATTGAAAATATTATTACGGACCTGCATAAATTGTAACATTATAATACGAACAACTGTAAAGTTTAGAATAATTGACGGTTTATCTAGCAAAAACAGTGTGAAATTCTATTTGAATAAACATTTCCACGGATTACTTAACAGGCCGTATGGAAACTGGAACAGATGATGGTACTACATGCAGTACATACAATCGTTTTTTAATCGGAAGTACCTACATTTTTAACCGTACGTAGGTTGAATAATTTGGAATTTTACTCGGGTACAATTTCGCGTAATTGAGCTCGGTTTAATAGGAAATAAACTTTCAATTGTACCGTTTAGAATATAAAAATTGCGGAAGTAAATGCGACTGTTCCAATCGAATTAATACAATGATTTGGTATAATGATTATTTAAAGGAACTTAAATTGTTGCATAAAAAATCATAAACCGTTTGCTTAAACAATAAAATTATTTCATTGTATTGTGTATTTACATATATTTCATTATGTTTTATTTTGTCGCAGTAAATATTGTAAATATTGTTGCAAATTAAAATTAAGTACTCGATTTTTTAAATGTGATTTATTATTTTTTAAAGGATTAATAATGGTAGCCTAATAAGTGCTTATTTAACATAAAAAAAATACAAATTGTGATTATTAGGAATAGACAAATTGGAATGGAAATTACTAAAAATGGCCAGTTTTTTCTCCATCATAATTACAGAAATAGGAAACGTTTTTTCGAATTGATTTATCGAATTTAATTCATTTTTTTTTTGGTTACACGAAACTGGTATTCGACATTACCAGCCGGGAATTCAACGAACAACCTTCGAAGTGTCAACCTGAAATTATCGTTATGAAATTTCAATATTAATATTAATCGCGGAGGAAAATAAAATTAGTGGTCAGTTCGGTTCAGTTCGACGGGTAACCAATAACTAATTAACGAAGCATTTGAATAACAATTAGGATTTTCCAGCTTAACCCCGCATTGCAATATTAATGTGGTGTAAAAAAAACCGATTCGTTTAGTATTAATAAATTCATTGTTGCTTAACTAAACTATAATACAAAAAGCGTATGCAAGTGGGTGAAAAACTTCAGATCAGTGAGATTTACACGAAGGTATCACGCCGGTTTGTTGTAGAAAAATTCTTGTGTAAACTCCTCGATGGTTTGAAGAAAGAATGGCCGCGCAAGTTTGCACAACGTGCTCGCATGTAGGTATTTACCGAAGATTATTTCGAATTTACTATAGCAAATACCGGTATGTATGCTCATTGTTTGAGTTGTTACGGTTCTAATCTGAATTTACAGCCTTCGAGTTCGAAATTTGCATTATCATTACAATATTAGTTGTAAATTACCCGCTGTTTTAGATAGGATATAGTTAGTTGTACTCGCCTAATTAGACCACTTATTCATAGATAAATTTAATTTGCAATAAACTAACGGTAATTGAGTAAAAAATTTACTTCGCCCGGTCGGTTTATTGCATTTATTGTAGTAGAACGCCGGGTATAGAAAGTACGCAAACATTGTGTTTAAAACGCAATTAACTTTAAATATATCTACACGTTTAATTAGTATGTTAAGATTGCTAAGTACGTAAGAGTGCTATCCCTGGAAACATTATCCGAGCGTTATTTAGACATCAAACAATTAGCCATTTATATTAGCACCGACGGTGGGACAATAAAAATAAAAAAAATAACAACGCGATCGATTCGAAATTAATTCGCGCTTCAAAGGTTGAATTGTTTTTTTTTGCAGCGGCCTCGAAACGGCTGCTCTTCCGTTCCGCGCGAAAAATCGTGGAAAAGGTCGCGGAAACGTTAAATCGCGTCGTGCGACAATTGTCGCATTCTAATGAATCGCTTTCGAATTTGCAATTCGACAAATCCGATGTGCGACATTGCAACAGGTGGCTTTGGAATAACAATTGAATGTTGTCTATGATTGACAAGTGACAAAAGTAACAAAAAAAATGTGTTGTAGATATAATTATTTAATTGTAAAATATTACATCATATTTCCGATGTATTTTGTAGAGTTATTACGATTTGAAGGTGTTAGGTACTTGTAATAGATTAAATCACTAATTTAGTACTAGCCTTGATGATATTAGCTGTCGTTAGGTACTTCAATTTGAAACAATTAAAAATATGCAAAATTCAATTTTTTTAATTGAAGCATTAATTACCATATTTTTCACCACAAATTTCCATATTTTTTTCCAGATCGCCTGCAATCAACCTAACTAACCTCACTCAACAACAACAACAACAAACAACAAAGAAAGAGGCAATCCGAGCATCATACGATCGCGATGTGAATGCAATTACATCACCTTCCCGCCATAACCGAGTTGCAATTAAACCGAACTCTAATTACCGGAAGTGCTGACCCGTTCACCATCAGCATGCTGATGCAGAACGACATCAATCACGCCCTGCACGCCTACCAGCTCCAGCTGGCCGCCTCCAAGGAGCCCCCCGAAGAGCGCCGCGACGCCGATGACGACGTCGACGTGCCCGACGCCGCCCTGCTACCCGCTCGGGCGCCAGCCGACGCCAAGGGCGCCGTGCCCAGCATCGAGACGCTCAACAGCGAGATGCCCAAGAAGGAGCTGCAGAAGGACAGGGGCCGCAAGGCGTTCAAGATCTTCTTGAACCGGCTGCGATTGAAGCGCTACGGATGCGCTACCATCACCAAGCCGGATCCCACGTTTAAGGTGGCTTATTTGGGCAACGTCGTCACCGGATGGGCCAAGGGTAAGTCGATTATTTTTGTGTATTTGGAGCGTTGAAGTATATAACTTGTTTAAGAGGTGCTAAATTTGGTAAATAATTGACTCTATTGTGGTACAAAATTGACTCTAATAGTTCAATAATTGACTCTATTAGGTAGATAATTGAGTCTTAACTCACTTGACTATTGACTCACATGGGTAGATGATTCTCTTGGACAGATAATTGAATCATTTGTGTAAATAATTGAATTTTTTTAGACATATAATTGACTCACTTGGGCAAATACTTAATTTTCATAGACATATAATTGACTCTTGGGTAGGTAATTGGCTCATTTGGGTAATTAATTGGGTACATATAAATTTTTATTGGCATATAATTGACTCTTGGGTAGATAATTGGCTCATTTGGGCAAATAATGGATTTTTATTGACAGATAATTGACTCTTGGGTAGAAAATTGACCCTATAACTAAGTAATAGTCTATTTTACATTGTGTGTCAAGATTTTTTTACTTTTATTGCTGTTTATTTTTTTATTGGATGAATAATTAATTTACTGATTGCGAGATTAAAATGGGTATCTGTTAATAAAAAAATTAGTTGCGAAAAAACACGTTTATGAAGAATGATAAAATACCATAAGTCGTGCTTACTGGAATGTATGTATTTAACTCTTAAAAAAAATCTTGAATAAACCAGACGTGTTTTCAGATGAATTAGTAATTCAGCCGGTAATCTTCAATAAATAGATATCTACAACTATAATAGACGCGATAAAAAGTAATTTTACGAGATTTCTGTAAAAAAAAGGAGAGATTATCAAATTTACTTTTGTTTTCCAATTATTCTCCAGATAACAATAATCGTCGAGATAAGGAGATAAGTAATTTCGATATGTCATAATTCATATTTTTTTTTCGTCGAGTAAAACAAAACGTTTATCGCTAAAAATTATGATGCTCATTCGAGAGTTATCTACAACAAAATATTTACTCGGATTGAACGCCGCGTTATTTTTCCGATTTCCTATTAATGCATCAAATCGGGAACGAAATATTCGAAACCCGTTATTTAGCTCTACTCCGGCTCACCTACGCGCGAACCTTCCTTTTATTAGCGAGAATTTAATTCGCCACTTGACCGTTTCCTTACAAGTTCAAACTAATTACGGCCGGTGACTAATTGTCATTTGCTTCTAGATTCTTCGCTCGATATTATGCATTTATTTATCGTCTGCTTTTTCTAGATCATCGCTCCGTAATCTCTAATTTACCGTGCCTATATGCAGAATGCGCCGAGAGTAGACTATTGGTAGAGGTAGAGTAGAGTCATCAAAAGACTTATTTCTGCTTATTTTACCTTACCAATTTACCTATAGGATTAAATTCTTTTATCCCTTTAGCCCCGATTTATATCCGTTCGTAAAATGTAGGGAGAATTTCCAAGTTCACCGTGCTCGGTTTGGCTCTTGAACAAATAAAGGTTTGGCCTAAAGACTCATTTTCAGTTCGTATAGGTTCTCCTAGCCCCAGTTGTATTTTTCCATGTTCCCAGTTAAAAATAATTTCATGGAAGATTCTGTAATTAATCCAATTACAATCAATATACACCTAACATTGTTGGTGTATTGCGCAATCGAAATTTTTATGTAATTTTTCGTGCAAATATCGTCCGAAAATAGATCCGGCGTTAGCGTAACGAAAGTGGTTTTTAAAAAGTAAACTCGACGCCGCAAAAAATACATTAGAGGAAAGCGAAGATGTTACATAAATAGAAGAAGAGTAGGTGTAAAATCGCGAGCCCGAGGCTGTTTTTTTACGGTTTTGCACAATAGTTAATTAGGTATAATTTCGCGATGTAAAGCGTACAATTGTGCGGTGCATTTCGTCGAAAATGCCGGTAATTATCGGAAATTCGGATGTCACGGTCGAAATTCGAAATTCCACGACCTCGCTGCATATTTCCGAAACAATTAGGAATATACAGGATGACCCAACGAAATTCAACCCCTCGGAAAACAACTCGATTTTGGGTCAAATCTTAAAGTGAAAATGGCATTTTCACCGTGATCCGTCCCTGTTCGGAATTCCGCCCTCTTTTAATTACAACACCGAGAATCGGAACGTCCTGTACGCTATATACGAACGAAACCCCGAGGAGATGGTTATCTGGTTGTTTTGAAATTCACGATTGATGGATCGCGGCGAGAAGTACAATCGAAGGACGATCGAAACCGACTGCCTACATTCTTCATTATTTATTCATTACCTCCGGATTTATTTTATTGCGTTACGTGTTTCGGTGCGTGCACGGTTTACCATTATTTTACCATATGGAGTGAAAGATTATAGAGAGAGTTTATCCGGACTGGCCACCGAGCGAGTTTAGAATAACCAAGAATGGAGTACGTTAACGTTATTTTGACGTACTTGAAATGATATTTGCGTACGTTAAAATAACGTAATGGTCGATTAATTGTTTTGTATGCTCGATAATTAGGTAATTAAAGCGACTTTCGTTTTGAATATGCGGTGAATAGTTTTTGGAAAGCTTGGAGAGTGTGAAATAAAACGAGTGTAATGACAAACTGGATAGGAAATAAATAATAAAAGGAAGTTATTTATTAGTTTTGTACTTTCTTTTCTACGGGTTTAGAATTGTATCGTACTTATATCAGAAGGTCGTTGTGTGAATAAACTCTTTACGTAATCGAAGAAACTAAAGTAACCTAGTCCAGTCCAATCGATTCAATAAAAAAACACAAATTTTAATTAAACTCGAAACTAATTTTTATATCTACAAAAAAAGCCAGCCTTTTTTGCAAACCTTGAATTTTATCATCAAACAACAAAAAAAAAACCGATTAATTTCACATTCCTAACGACCTTTGTTCGCCGTACCAATTCAACATTTCCCGCAGAATCCTTTCGAACGAACCATAAACGATCCGCATCACCTTTAATTATCGCCTTTGCTGATGCCCACCAGATCTAGTTTATTGCGAAAATTACACCGTAAATAGAAAGGCGTCGATAATTTAGAGCCGTAAACGCGCGTTCGGGAATTTTTCAGATGCGAACAAACTGTTAGATAACTCCGCCATAAAATCGAACGGCCTAACGGGCCGATAACCGGCCGATAACCGGCGATTTATCGCAAACCCACCCGCAGAAAAATCGACGAACTCGATTAATTTTGTTGTTGAAAATCGGCTCGTCTCCGATACAAATTGTTTTCTTCATTAGTCCTCTTGACTAATTTATATACGAAATGGATTTCGCCTTAAGGACTCCGCTCGTCTAATGAAACTTGTTCGACACGTCCGCATCGTCTAATTAATAAATAATTATCGCCAACGTTGGATATTTTTCTAAGTTCGACATATTTTTTTCCGATTCGTCGAGCCATCGCGACCACCAAGGTGATCGGAAATTCATTTTTTATGTTATTTCTGAGACAAACAGGACGACGGCTTCCTAGTAGATACGAGCGCACGTTGCTTGTTAGTCGGTAATGTGTTTTCGAAAAAAAAAGCGCACGACAATATTGTTGTCGAAACCTTCGCGATTTGCGAAAAAAAATAACGCTTTAATTGCTTTATTATTTCGAAAAGTCCGGAGGAGTGTAAACTTGTAAACAAACGCAAGGAAATTTCAAACATAAATGATTATCAGTAGTCGAGCAGAGGAACTTGATTCGAAAAATAACGCTTATTTTGTACCTGCACCTCTATACCAAAAAATTGACTCCCACCTCTATTAAATTTGTCATACGAATTGTCATTAGTGTCAATTTTGGTAGTTTTGTTTATGTATCATCGGACGCATCTTAAAGCCCCAATTAGACTCAAAGAATCGCTTTAGATTAGATTCAGAATAGATTCGCAGAGTTTATTCAGAGCAAACCAGAGCATATGTTAATTCCTTTTAAAATCGAAATGACTTACAAGATTTATCAAGAGTACTTACATTTATCTGTTGTCGAGAATTTCATTGGATAATCGAGATATTGGTATAAATATAGAACCTGTCATACGCGCTATAGACTTTTAGAGAATCTGCAAAATTCCTGGGAAGCCTCGTAAACCAAACTTTTTTAAGCGAATCTACCAAAAGAGGCGCGGTTTAGCGCCGGCGGCCGTCAAGGCAGCGATAATTGACATTCCGATAAAGCGCTGGAAGCTCGTTAATTAAATTTTAAAGCGATTTTTTTCCGCGGGAATCCCGCGAAACGGCCGGACGAAAATGGTTCTAGAGCAGCGCCGATTTATCTAGGCGAGCGATCTGCGAATCGAACGATAGCAAAAAGATGGAAGAAAAAAGTAAGAGTTTCGTTCTTAAATAAGTGCAAGGTCGGGCAGGTTGTTGTTGTTGTTGCAAAATGCAAATGTACGCCTATAAATTGTTTTGTGAATTGTTACATAATATTTTTCAATGGGTGTATTATCTACTAGCGAAATAATAAATTCCGTTATTAATGGAACGGACAATTACCCGCAATTGACAGGCTCGTTAATAAACGCGTACCAAATGCTAAACGTAATGGTTTTATTTCATTCACCCTCTCGTGGGAAATTTGCAAGACCTTCAAGAAATTAAACAAAAAAAATTGCTCTGTAGATATAGTAAGAAAAGCGCCATTTTATTTTAACTGACCATAATAACATCATGCAAAGTTTGCGGGTTGTGATTTCTCCGGGCAAAAGTAGTTATTGACCTAGTTCAGTGAATATTTAGCATAAGTTTATGATAGGTGTACGTTTCGAATGCAAGTATACCCATTGTTGAAACTGCTATGTGTGTCCGCTAAGTCGATAATTATTAATTTTATACATCTAACGGTCCGATTGTACAGTTTTAATCAGCGATTCGAAACGTTTAAGCGTTAATCCGGCGAGTTTTATCGCTTTGTATGAATGAAGTCCGTTGAAAGGTCCGTTGAAATGTACCTAAACGAGGATTTTATAGTTTACAATGTAAGAACGCGAATTTTTAATGAATTGTAGAGAAGATACAGCTCCGGTATACCAAAAAGATGATTCCCACCTCTATTAAACTTATGTCACACGAAATGTCATTAATGTCAACTTTGACAGTTTTTGTTTATGCATCATAGAACGCACCTTAAAGTCCCACTTCGGAGTAGATACAGAGGAGATTCAGAGTTGCTTTAGCGCTTTGTACCTATACATCGAGGATTTTAGATTTTTACAATGTATTTGCGAATTTTTAGCGAACAAGCATTTTTAATTGCCAATTAAAACTAGTTACGAAAATGTTTCGCTGTCATAAAAAAATATTTATTTTTTATTTCGCTTGCACTTTGATTGCAATAAATCGTCCAACGTAAGTATTTTGCATTTTATGGCGTAATAATTTTCGTTTTCTATTGGTTTTTTGCATAAATAGAGAATTATTACTGTTATTATTTTTATGTCGAATAATTTTTAAAATGCCTAGGTAATCAATTTGAAAATTATTGCCCAATTAATGAACCAGCTGTTTTAAATTTTCATAAAATAGTTTGTTGTCAAAATTGTATATTTTTTTGATAACCTGTTTGAAAAAATAAAATAATTGAAAACACCAGGCGGTAATTTTTTACATGAGTTTTGTAATTACAAAAGTAACATATCGGCAATTACCGATGTCTGGTAATAAAAAAATGGAAAAACAACGAAAAAATGTTACAAAATAAACGATTTGTGTTTTTGAATTGTAATGACCGCTGCGTAATGTCGTTTTCCATGTCAATTGAACGTCGTTAGCGCGATATTAATCGTTTCGAAATGCATAATTGTATATTTTTTATTTATTTACTTTTAATTTCGATAGAACAATGAACCCGAATTATGCAATACGCTTGTGTTCTCTAATGGTTTCTTAATACCGATTACTTGTGCACATTAAAATGTTTTTCCGATGAATAAATTTCCGATTAAACGATCGAACAACGAAAAACCATACGTACCTACGCAATACAGTATTGTTTACAATATAATTAAAAATCATTACATCTAATTGCTTGTAATCATTCGTTTAGTGCGATTTTTCGAATCGATTTCACCTAAAACCTTTCGCGTATATTCTCTTCAAATACACAACAACGAATTTTGTAAAAACCCAAACATTCGAAAACTTTCTCGTATTTTTTTACAACACCGTAAACACAATAGAACAATTCGCGTTGAAGTTCGGACTTTCTTTTAATTATTAACCGATCGATTTTTACCGGCTAATGTACGCAAGTGAAATCGGTCGAACGCGAAATATTCCTGCCGACAATTTTAATCGAGTCGCTTCTTATCGAGAATTTCGATTCGTGCGTGAATTTACGCTCGATATTGTCGCAGCACTTTCTAAATTCTACCTGCATATACAGGTCATTTGCATTTTTTACACCTGACCAGCCCCCCATAACATCCAAGATAAGTCCCCTTTCTAAAGCAATTTATATCCAGAAAACTAATGCAATATTTCAGTACCTATATTTCCATTCATTGTGTATCCAAAATATCCAAAAATTACAGTCTCTCGATACTTTATTGTTCATCAAGAAGTGCAAAATTCTAGGCAACAATAAATTCCAGCGTTACCGTATCACCTGGGATGCAAACATCGAAGGTACTGCAAGAATGGCGTAATGAAGCATGAAATTAAAGATTACGATAATGCGATCGCAATGAGAAGGAACTAGGAAATTTAATGACGAATGGAAAGGACGTGGGGCGAGCGGGGCAATTATTTGTATCGATCGCGATTCTTTCGCATTGAAAACGGGAATTTGCCGATGTAATTACGTTGATTCGATTAGTGTTAAAGTGAATTATCAATTACGATTGCAATTACGTGTAATTAACGATATTGCGAATTATACGCGTTTATTTGGGATTTTAATTTAGAGAAATTTGTTATTAATTTCCATTGTAATTGATGATTTAATGTGTTACACGCACCTCTCGGCTTTACGTGACTATTTAGCCATAATAAAAAAACCTAGTCGAATTGAAAGTAGAATCGAATAACTTTTATTGTTTGTAATGATTTATTTAATTTCCTTAAAACATCGTTAATAAACGAGAAAACCCGACGAAAAATCGTAAATTCTCAATGCGACGTGAAACCGTAAAAGGTGCGGTTTTTAATGAGCGCGAGAGCATTTTTGCATTCTCGAGAGGATAACATAATTTACTTTTTTTCCCTCCGGCATTTAACGACTATCTTTCGCGATGGAATGAAAGTTTATCTATTAAATCAATCATATCGCTAAGCGGAGTGCGGCGAAGCCAGCTGCAACCTGGAAACGGCCTGAAACAAAGCGCTCTAACGACTTCCGTCCACGGGAATTCAGAATTCAGTTCACAGCCCGCGACCGGACCGAATGCACCGATCGTCTGCAACATAATCCTCCCGAGGAATTCGTTAAACCCGTCGAAACGCGGCCGAAGAGCCGCGAACGATCCGCCGTTGCTTCCGCTTCACGCTCCGCCTGAGTCGCGATTTTATTTTTATTCTCCAGAGATCATAACTAGCGCATTAATAACAATAATTGTTATTCATGCCGAGCCACGTTAATTAAAACACATACCGTCACGACTTTTGCCAGACCCAATTACAACCGGAACGTACGAGCATTAAGCTCTCGTATTGTTTCCTACATTCTACCTACCATCGCATGACAAAATACTAAAGTAATGCAAAACAATACTTACAAAAATAACGATGATCTTTCCTTGGTAATTGTTTATTGTACTACCAAATTATTACATTTTTTCGCAAAACTGTCAAAATTGACATTAATGACATTTCGAACCACAGAACTTTAATAGAGGTGGGAGTCATTTTTTTAGTATAGAGGTGCAGTAACGACTGTTACAAAATAAGCGTTATTTTTCAAATATCGTTCCGATAACTCTACTCCAGATTTTCGACCTCACACCTCCTAGTTATCAACCTACTAATAGAGAAATTTAATAAATATTTCGCGTTGTTGCAGGCGAAGGTTGCTTCGAAAAACCGCTGACGACCCTCTGGCGCAACTACACGCAATCGTCGAGGCCGGACGTGCGCATGCAGCTGACGGTGAGCGGGGGCGGACTGCGCGCCACCACCAAGGACCACGGCCTCACCGAGTACTGGGCCAACAGGCTGACGGCGTGCGCGGCGCCCTCGCAGTTCCCGCGCCTCTTCTGCTGGGTGTACCGGCACGAGGGCAAGCGGCTGCGGCACGAGCTGCGCTGCCACGCCGTCCTCTGTCCCTCGTCGACCGTCGCCAAGCAGCTGGAGGACGAGCTGAAGCAGAGCCTGGCGCTGGCGCTGCTCGAGTTCAAGCGCGAGAAGCTCAGCAAGCAGAACGCCCGCCTGTCGCTGGTCAATTCGGTGTACGAGAACCCGTCGTTGCCGCGGCGGAAGATCATGCTGAGCACCGGCTCGCACAACTACCGGCCGCCGCTCGAGCGGTCCAAATCGGCGCCGAAGCTGATGAGCATCGAGGAGATCCTGGAGGAGCCGGAGGAGGAGGGCGAGCGGGAGTCTAAAGAGAGCATTCGGAAACTCTTGAAGCATTGTGATAGCACCGGGGCGTTGTTAGACAGAAGGAAACTGAACTTGGTGAATAAATTCAAAAGTAACGTACCTGCTAAGTCGTCTTCGTTACGCGAGGAGCCTCTGAAAGAAGAAGACGACGATCATATACTAGACGAAAAAAGCGAAACTCTATTGAACGAACTAGTGGAAAACTCCTTCAAAAACGACTTATTGGAATCCTGCGAGAAGGCTTGGTACACGGCTCTCAGCCAGAAACCCGACCTGATACCATTAGAATGCGACGAAGGCTCGTTATCCAGCGGCTGCGAATCGGCCAGCACGGTCACCTCGGATAACGAGCACGCCGACCCGACCCAATCTCCCGCCGTCGGCGAGCTGGACAACATCGAGGAGGAAAAGAAGACTGAACTAGACTTTAAGGTCGGCGGGGCGGTGCTGTCGCGAGTGCGCAGCTTCGAGAGGCTCTCCAATCCCGACATACTCAAGTACTGCGGCATCAACGGCAAGAAGCAGCTGCCGGACCACGACGAGGTGTCGCTGATACCGGTGGGCGAGAGCCACCAGGCCGATTTCAGCTCGCTGAAGGTGTTCAAGAAGCGGGCGCTCAGCGAGCCCGGCTCGAGGCACTCGCTCGAGAGCGCGGGCTCCGACGACGAGAACGACAGCGCTTGCAGCGACGAAAGCGGCTACGAGGAGGAGGAATTGGCGAGTTCCGTGGGAAATATCATTCTGGTATAAATAGCTGAAGCGATTTTGGTGTTTGGTTTCGTTAGGCACCGTTGATATTATTCAAAAAACAAGACCCTTTTTTTTACTAACCGTGGTGCTGTAATATTGAATGTTATAAAGTCTCTACTTTAACTGTGATAGATAATAAGTTATTCGTTGTTTTTGTTTAGATCTTTAGTATCGGACATTTTAATTTAATGGTACACGCATATTATTAACTAGTACACGATGTTGTTTGTGCTATACACTCGGTGCAATTCGTAATACGTATAACATGTAGTCAATTTGATAACATAACTCAGGAATCGACTCAATTTAAATTCTTAAATCAATTGCGTACGTTTGCTTCTGCTCACACTTCAATTTGTGTTACCTCTCTGTATGAATTTCGAATTTATAATTCGAGAAGTTGAAGAGAAAAAAACGTTGCTTAGGCAATCGGTTATTTGAAGGAATTTTAATTTGGCCGGATTATGTGAATATATTAAAAAATTTACAAAATATTTGGCCTCTTCTGAAGTTGCTAATTTTTTTTTAAACGTAACTGGTAATTGGAAATTAAAAATTCAATTGGCAATAAAAAATAGCTGGTTTATCGATTTAAAACGTTTTCTGTTTACTGATTTGTTAAACGGATTATTAATTATGTAAACAAAAATTTTATTGTTAAATAATTTTGTTATTATATTTACCAATCAATGACGTTATTGGGATATTGTATATTTTGTATGTAGATTTAACATTCTAGTTTAATGTATTTTTTTTAATAGCAAATAAACTATTCGATTTATTCACATCGTGATTTTTGCGTTTTATTTTAATAAATTTTAGTCCACTCGCTTGCATTTCTATGTTACAAGTGTTTGATGAGAAAGATAATTTAGTATATAAATAGTAATCTGGCCTAAAATTCAAATTTTCCTGTTCAATTTACGAATTATGTAAGAATTGTTTGTTTCATAAAATTAATATGGTAATAAAATAATGTATTATTTATAAAAAAATTAATTATAATTATAAAATAATTAGAAAATTCAGTCATAATTCCTACAATACTAAGGAATCAAAAGGAAGAAATTACAGTTAACTACTAACATACGAAAATAATATAGATAAAAAAATTAACTAATTTCTAAGAGTAACTTTTTTGTACTTTTAGAAGAAACAATTAAATGTTCATAAAAGATAATATGATACCTAACGTTTGTATTAAACATTACTTCGATATTCCGCATTTTTTCAATCGTACAAAAATGTCCATACTTTTGGCACTAAACTAAATATTATCAAACATGTAAATCATTACATTCCCTGCCTAATCCACTAAACAATTAGTAGATCAAACACCACGCGAGATTTTACAACTGCCCCCTTTGATACGGATCGTAACTCGCCAAATATTTATCAGTCGTCAGAATCCTCGAACCGTCCAAAACCGACAAATGCCTCGCATTGTCCCCCAACAACCTGTTATCGTTAACATTCACGTTAACATTAGCGATCAGCCTGTTATCCTGCGACAACAAACGATTGTCGTTCGTAATCAACCTCGCGTTATCGTTCACCAGAAGCCTAAGCGGCGGCGGCTCGGTCACATTTACCAACAACCTAGCCCCTTCGTTGGCCAGCAACCTCGGATCGGCCAGCAACTGCGAAGCGTCCGCCAGAATCCTAGTACCGTCGCTCAATTGCTGCGCCTGCAGCATCCTCTGCACCGGCTCCTGCTGCATGTGCTGCTGCTGTTGCTGTTGCATCAGCCTGCCCTGGTCCTGCGACTGGTACTTCTGCTCGTCGGCCGCCTGGAACTTCTGCTCCCGCTCGTGGTTGCTCGAGTTCGACGGGTTGTGGATCTTCATGTGGGTGTTGAGCGTGCTCGACTGGCTGAAGGCCTTGCCGCAGGTGACGCACACGTAGGGGCGCTCGCCCGAGTGGACGCGCATGTGCCGCAGGAGGATGGTGTTGACGGTGAAGCCGCGCCCGCAGACGGTGCACACGTAGGGGCGCTCGCCGGTGTGGTTGCGCATGTGGTACTTCAGCTTCATCACCGTGGTGAATCTGGAGAAATTAACTCGTTAATTATTCACAGATTACTTACTCTATAGCATGATACAATAAGAGAAGATATGATATTGCGCATGTGGGCGTGACGTCACAGGTGAGAATCTTCGGAAAAGTAACAAACATAACCTTATTCTTTGACATATATGTCAAATTCTTATTTTTTCTAGAATTGTGAACGCTTTCAAACATATCTTGTATATTTGTATCATGACTCTATAGACTATAGACGTTTCACGCAGATGACCCGAGGTCAAATCATTTTGTATTTCGGATTCGCACGCCTAGAGGACACCAGACATTTTATAGGGAATTTGTGTTTCGTTGAATGTTTGTAGAGATTTTTGACTTTTTAGAGTAATCGTGTGTTGGCGTTTGAACTGAAAAGTTGACTGTAAAGTGTGATTCTGATTAATTTTGAGTTCTGTTTGTGTTGTGAATGGTACTGTTAAATTGTTTTATTCATAAATAATTTTAGATTAAAAACCAAATTATAATTTGAATTTAAATATAAATAATGGCAACGTCAAACGTCAACTTCATTGTGAACAAGATCCCTTCATTACCGACCATACCGACTAAGCCTCCTCTGTCCATGCGAATCGGTATTACATTTTTATTTTAACCTAAAGCATTAGCGTGAGACATCTATAGAGTATATCATCTTTGGATAGAGGTACCTTTTTTGACAAACGGAACATTCGATGGGCTTTTCGGTGCCGTGCAACCGTTTGTGGCTCGTCAAATCTCCTGATTGCCTGAAGGCTTTACCGCAGAAATCGCAGACGAATGGTCGTTCGTTCGTGTGGGTTCTCATGTGTATTTTTAAACTAGCTTTAGAGACGTATCCGTTTTTGCAAACTTCGCACTGAAACGGCCTTTCACCTAAAACAGCAACCGGTTAAACCAAACGATTCGTAATTAAATAAAACCTACCCGTATGCGTTCTACAGTGTAGCTCCAAATTAAACCTCTGTGGGAAGCATTTACCGCATATGTTACACACAAAAGGCCTATCACCGGTATGCTGTTTGATATGCACACTTAAACTGGCACTATCGGGAAACTCCGTGCGACAATAATCGCAAATATGCTTCAACAAAGCGGGATCGCCCTCCTTCTTCTCGTGGATCTTCATGTGCTTCAGCAGGCTGTTCTCGGCGTAGCAGCCCTTGTTGCATATCTTGCAGACGAACGGCTTCTCGCCGCTGTGCTTCAACATGTGCTTGGTGAGCAGCGTGTTGTGTATGAAGCGCTTCTTGCACACCTCGCACTCGTGCGGCTTCTGGTCGTCGGGCACGTGGGTGCGCATGTGGTTGTTCAGGTAATTCTCCTCGGTGAAGCCGCGGTTGCACACTTTGCATTTGAACGGGCGGTCTTCGATGTGCGTGCGAAGGTGCTTGCGGAACGATTTCAGATTGATGAATTGCTTCTTGCACACGTTGCATTGGTTGGTGTTTCTCTTCGTCCGTTTCGCTGCTAAAGCTACGATAATATATTATCACAAGACACTCGTAGACGCTCATAGAACATACCAGAAGTCTTCCCCGCTTTGGCTAGCAGTCTCTTTTTCGATATCCGGGTTTTGTGAAACCTGCCCGCTTTAATGAGCTGTTTCTGAGCGATGATTTTCTCGTCGTTGGAGTTGTCGGGTAAGGAGGTTTGCAACAGTTGGAACTCGTCTTTGTAGTCGTCGTCGTCGCTGTCGCTCGACGAGGAATCCATGCCGAAGTTGTCCAGGAAGAAGCTGGAGAAGTCGCTCTGCGGCGGGGCCTCTTCCTTGAACGGCCTCTGGTTCTGATTGATCGGCTTGCCCAGATACGTTCGTAGGTTGACGTCGCTCTGTTCGAACAGCTGCTTGAAGGAGTTGCAGCGGTTTATTTCGTGCATGCATTGTAGGCATATTAAACTCGGTAGGCCGTCTCCGTTTTTAATCTAAAACAAACGTGTTTCGTGAAGTTTACTAAATTAATCAAGAAATCTTGTTATAAACGCGTTGTTTATCAACTTTTCGTTGTCATAACAACATTAATTTTTACAGCATTTTGATTGGTGTAACGGGAGAAAAATAATAATTTGAAATAAAAATCTCAACGTACTTCCACAGAAGTGAACTCCATAAGCATTTCAGCGATAATTATCGGTTGGCCTGAAGTATCGTCCTGCATGAAAACGCTCCTCATTTCGCCCTTATCGGTCAAGCACGCCCTGCATATTTTGTTGATGTCGAACAGATTGACGGTGTCCACTTTGATGTCCATAGTGTCCATGGTTAAAAGCCAAAAGTCGAACGTAAACACGACGAAAAGAGTGCACAAATTCACGAATAGAACATTAAGGAAATGGCGAAGACCAGATTCTTCCACTGGTCGATTGTGGACGGGCTTGTTGATTATGCTTCTAGTCATGCAAGCAAGCTGCTGACATGGCCTGGCTGTATGCAAGGTGCTACTAAAGGCGCGTTTCGCCTGGCAGTTCTATCGAACGGTACTGTATGACGCAGGACAGAATAGGACTTGCCAGGTTTAACGAGATTTCTATACAAAGAATGATTTCCTTCACTACGTAACTCCGATCCTGTCCTTTGGAAGCTGTCATTATTGTCATTTAGATTGTGACTCTATTGAGTTAATCGTGAATTTTATATTTTTATTATGATTGTTTTACAATCACTCAAATTGCAAGAATTTATTACTAATCGATACTTCTATTCGTATTAATTAAAATAAATTATATATTTTGAATTAAATCGCCATAAAATCACTGACAAAACAGTTATTGTACCGTTACTGTCACTTTAGCCACTCTAAACTTCAAAACAAGAAATTGAGGTTATGTATACTTGTATACAACAAACGATATAAAATCGAATATTTAATGGATTTGGAATGTTTAAACACTATCGACTGCAAACAAGGAGCCGTCAGAGCAGTTAGATTTAATGGTAAACGAATTACTTTATTATCAACCTAAAAAACTTATCATATTTACTTATTTAGTGGACGGTTCCTACTGCTTAACCTGCGGTTCGGACAAGAAAATAAAGCTGTGGAATCCTTATAAGAGCCTTTTACTTAAAACTTACGGAGGTCACGGGAATGAGGTATTGGACGCTTGTGGATCATGTGATAGCAGTCAAATAGTATCGAGTTCTTCGGACAAATCGATTATCGTATGGGATGTCTCCACCGGACAGCCCACTCGGAGGTTAAGAGGACATGCCGCAAGCGTAACCTGCGTGAAATACAACGAAGAATCAACGATAGTCATTTCGGGTAATAACCAATTTGAATCGAATAATATTTGTATTACATTGGGGCTTCTCTAGGAAGTTTGGATAACACCGTGATGTGCTGGGATGTCAAATCTAGATCTCAAGACCCCGTACAAACTTTGAAAGATGCCAAAGATTGCGTTACCTCGTTGCAAATTACCGACCACGAAATTCTTGCCGGGTCCGTGGATTGTTCGTTTAGAAGATACGATTTGAGGAACGGGAAATGCGATTCAGATTTCGTAGGAGGTATGTATTCACTGAGATTATAATACAAAATCATGTACATTAAACTGTTATTTTAGCCCCAGTGATTTCCTTGTGTTTCTCGCACGACGGGCAGTGCATTTTAGCCGGCTCCGCTGACAATACGGTAAGATTGTTCGATAAGACCACCGGAGAAATGCTGGGCGAGTATTTGGGACACAAAACTCACGACATGAACGTGGAAAGTGCCATCATCACTAACGATAACTTCGTTCTATCCGGCTCGATTACTGGAGAAATGTGGTGTTGGGATTTAGTTAGCGCCGAAGTGGTCAATAAATTCATACACACTCCCAACAAAGTTTTGAATTCGTTAAGCGTCCATCCTAGAAAAGATCTCGTTATGACTGCCTCTGTAGGTACAGTTAAAGTTTGGGGTACACCCGAAGATTTAATTGCAGATGAATAATTGTAAATGAATTAATAAAATTATGATTTTAATTAATAAAGCACACATTTTCCACAACTATTACCTTAATCTAAATATCACATTAAAATTTAATCAGTCATTTTACTTCTCCCGACGGTTTTGGGCATTTTTTTATTGGTAGAATCTTCCAATTCCTTGGCCTTGTAGTAATGAGGCGCCACCTCCAACAGCCACTTACTCTCGATTTCGATCACTTGCCTCATAAACTCTTTCGTCGTGAACACTAATTCGTGGTACAACACCCACCGTGGCAACGTTTCGAACAAAGCACTGTTCGGGTGGATAGTAACACTTTGATTGTGCTTCACCGTTTTGTAACTGCCTCCTTTCGAAAACCTGGCTATGTGATAGAAATATCCGGAAGTAATAGCCTTGCGAATGTTGTCCGTTTCATCGATTCCTGACACCATTTCGATTTCTACTCTCTGCATTAAATTGACTAACTGTTCTCTGACGTCTCTGGCTCGTTTCATCGATCTACAAAAATATGTTGTTATAGTACTAAATTATCTAGTGTAGATTATTGCTCACCTGTGTTGAATGAAATTTTCGTAACACCATTGCAACGAATAATCGGAGTCTCTCCATTGATTATAAACGTTCAGAAGACTCAAGTGATCGCCAGCCATGTGATAGAAATTCTTCCTGGCAGTATCTGCATGGATAATCTTATCTTTCGGCCTGTAAAATATGGCCCCGTTCACCGACAACATTGCGCCTATAGTGACGATTTCCTCGGAACACTTGTATCTAAAATAAACGATTATTTAACAAGTTCATAAAGATTTTATAAAAGTATACTCACTTCTCAGATGCCAATACCATTTTGGCCATCATCGGATCTACCGGTAATTCAGCCATTCTTCTTCCTAATTTAGTCAATTCCCCGTGGTGATTCAAAGCACCTAAAGCGTACAACTGTTCCAAAGCCAATACCAATGTCTCGTGCGGAGGTGGATCCAAAAAATCGAAATGCACCAAATCGTTAATACCCAACGCCTTCAACATCAACACAGCGTTTCCCAAATTGATCCTCTGTATCTCGGGAACGGTACATTCCTCTAACTCGTGCTTATAGGACCAGGCCGTGTACAGCCTAAAGCACTTACCGGCCGCCACTCTACCGGCCCTTCCAGCTCGCTGGTTAGCCGAAGCTTTAGATATAGGCACGACCATCAGGCTCTCCATGCCGGTTCTGGAATTGAAGTGGTTCTGCTTGGCGAAACCCGGATCGATAACGTAGATAATATTATCGATCGTTAGCGAGGTCTCCGCGATGTTTGTAGCTAAAATCACCTTCCTCGCTCCCGGCGGGGTCGGCTCGAATATCTTAGCTTGCATATCGCTCGGTAAGTTAGCGTACAACGGGAGTATAATCAGTTCTTTGACTTTCGAACCCAATCGTCGTACGCGATCCTGCAGGAGCTCGTGGCAGGTTTCGATTTCGTCCTGACCCGTCAGGAACACCAAAATGTCGCCCAACGGTTGGGTGACGTGAATTTGCAGTATCGAAACGACGCAGGCGTCCACGTAATCGGCTTCGGGGGCTTTCGTGTAGTAAATATCCACGGGAAACCTCCGGCCCGGGATTTGGTACACCGGCGCGTCGTCGAAGAACTCCGAAAACTTGGTCACGTCCAACGTGGCGCTCGATATCAGTAGCTTCAAATCCGGCCTGAACCTCGCTATGTCTTTCACCAATCCGAAGAGGATATCGGTGTGAAGTGTTCTTTCGTGAGCTTCGTCTATAATCATCACGCTGTAGGATTGCAAGTCCGGTTCCGATAGGAATTCCCTGTGTAAGGTACCATCGGTCATGTATTTGATGACGGTTCTTTCGGAGGTGCAATCTTCGAATCTGATGGCGTAACCGACCTCGTTGCCTAGTTTTACGTCCATTTCTTGGGCTACTCTGGCTGCTACCGACATAGCGGCGACTCTACGAGGCTGCGTGCAACCGATTTTCTTACCGTCCGCAGTGAAACCGGCCTCGTGGAGGTACTGAGGTATTTGCGTGGTCTTCCCCGAACCGGTTTCACCTTTTATAATCAACACTTGGTACTCCTTAACGGCTGCGATCAAATCGTCTTTGAACGGATAAATCGGCAGGCTCTTCTTCGTTTCCTCGATGGTGAGTTTCTTCTTTTGCACATCGGATATTTCCGGGACTTTTTTTTCACTGCTGCCCGGCATTTGTAAAGCTTGAATGAAATCGATTTGATCCTCGAGCAACAGCTCGTAGTCGTCGGTTTTCTTGACATCTTTGGCGCCGAATTTGAAGACGGCCGAGGCCATTTGGTCCTTCTCCCATTTCTTCTGCTCGGATTGGGGGACTTTTTCGAGCTCGTCCACTTCGATGTAATCGGCCGTCGAGTCCTTGCCCAAGTCTCTCGGCATGTGGTAGCGCTGGATGCGCTCCAATTCTCGCGCCTTCTCATGCTCCTGGGCCAGTTGCAACAACTCCTTTTTGTGCTGGCGTTCCTTCTTCTCCCTCTCCGTTAATCTACAACAACAAACTTAACATACCGGTGTATTCGATTAATTAATACGACTTACATTTCCTCTTCGAACAAGTACTCATCGTCGACGATATCCGCCTCTAACTCCTGCAATTTATCGTCCTTCCTCTTCTCCAAATACTTCCATCTCGAGGTCTTGCGAAGCTCCGATATCACCTTGTCCCTGCCGGCGTGGTCGAGCTTCAGCCGCTTCGCCGCCTCCTCGTAGGTCCTCTTGTCGAAGTTCTGCACGACGTTTCGCGTGCGGTCTTCGTCGCGCTTCTTCAGCCGATTGGCGAACTCGTCCCGCTCCTGCAAGTCGCGCCGTCGGGCCTCCTCCGCGCTGTCCACGCTGTCGGAATCCGAATCCGATTCGTAACGTTTGCTGGGGCCCTGACGACTCATTGTGGATAGATTTCGATGCTAATTAAAGCGATAACATATAAGTTGAAATATTTGAGTCTTTTCAGCGAATTGTTAGGTTATGTTTACGTCGTGAACGTTATGACAGCGACTGAAATGTCAAAAGTCAAAATGCCAAATTCTTCTTTTTTTGTGGTCTCTTGTCTTAGAGTACGCAGTTACTATCTCATGAATAAAAATTTTGTTAAAAATTTCTAGAGGGTCTGTAAAGGAGTTAAAAGAGCAACACTACCGCTTTATCAGTACATTTATTATTCATATTCATAGCCTTATAATACTGTAAAAAAAGAGAAGCGATTAAATCTTTCTTCATATACCGCGTCATGTTATCAAAATAAATAAATAAATTAATTAACGGGGCTAAGATTGTAATAACGATTGAGTGGTCTCCGGATTGGTAACTTCGAACATGTATTGAACGTATCGCGTGATACTTCTTATGAATTTGTGGTAGCCTTCTGGTTTGTTTTTCCAAGCGATGCAAAGGTAGTATACGGGAATCCCTGGAATGTGTAAAGTCAAAAAAAATGTTTTTTTGTACTAAATCGCAAATGCAAATCACCGCTTAGAGTAATCACGAGGCCGATGACGGTGTTCCAGGGCTGAGTCGGTATGGGAAATATAACTATAAATGCACAACACAGTAGAAATATGTAAGGAATAGAGGTGTGTATCCTAATTGGTCTCGGTAAATCCGGTTGTGTCCGCCTCATCCACAGCAGTCCTGCTATGCAAGCAGCATTAGATAACCACAATATCTGCCCATAATAGTTTATAAGCACAAATACATCGCTTATAAGCAGCATCATCAGTGATGTAATGCACTAAAAAAATTACATCAGTTAATACGAAGTTTCGCAGGATTTTGCGTCCTCGTAGGGGCTTACTGTGAATATTAAACTAGGTATCGGGGTGTTCCGCTTGACGTGGATGAACGAGAACAACTGCGGCAAATGCCCTTCCTGGGATCCGGTCAAGAACAGTCTCGAGGAGGTGAACAAAATGCCGTTGACTCCGCCGAAGGTCGACAGCGACACGAACACCGGTACTATCCAGGTGAGAGTACCGAACATCCTCATGCCGAATGTCTGGAATGAAATTAAATCGAAAAGGAATGTTACATAAACGCCTCTCGCGTTGGTATTTCACCCGCTAGGCTCGAATTGGTAATCGAGGTTAAGGAAATTACAGTAAGTAGACGCCTGCGTCATTATCTTATCAACTTAAATATTTTCACTTGGTGTTGTAAATTCATGTGCATTTTTATTAGGTTTTTTTAGTGGTACTCTTGATATGGGGTCAAGGAATAGGACGGTTTAATGTGTTGTTTGGTAGAGTATTGGGATAAAACTTACTAGCGCTACTGCTGCAGAACTTTCAATCTCCACTCCGGAAAGCACGGCAAAATAAGCTACGTTCGCCAAAACGTATATTCCAGTTACCAACGGTAGTGCAATCCATATTGCCCTCGGTAGATTTCTAAAAACGATATAAAAATGGCATTTTTTACAACTGAAATCAACGCTAAAATGACCCTTTTTATTACAACATTTTCGCAAATGGCTATTACTTTTATTACGAATTTAATAGACTCGTATAAAGATCGATACAATAGGGCGCAATTAAAACAAAAATAACACTCAAAGCGTTCCAATTCTCCATAAAACTCCTTTCAACTCTTCGAGTCGAATAAATGCCCCAATCACTTAAAGAACACGCCCGATACTCAGCGATTCGGGATTGAAAAGTAGAACAAAAACACCGAAAACCTTTTTATATCTTCTCTTCGTTTACGCCTCACACCCCATCCGCCTCTTATCCAGATTCCGGGCTAGCCAGAGCCGAAATAAACAAGACTTGTTGAACGCCCCAGAATGTTTAATTCAACGTTTCCCTTCCACGGGATAATAAATAGCGTATAAATCTTTTTCTCAACCGGATTAGATTAGCAATTTTTATATGAAAAACTCACTTGTAAGGATCCTGCAGCTCCTCGGTGACGAAATTCAGGAAATTCCAACCGCCGAAAGCGAACAGGCCCGAGTAGAAACTCAAAGCGATCTGCGGCAAATCGTAGTGCCCGTCGAAGGAGTTGCGGAAGTTCTCCGTGTGGCCTGCAAACGACTGCAATTATACCACCCGAATCGGGTGAATATGGTGCACCAGACTTACCGCTGGACACGTGATAGACTCCGGCCAAGATGATGGCGATCAAGGCGGAGATCTTGGCGTAAGTGAATACGCTCTGTATCCTCATGGCCCATCTGACGCTGAGACAGTTCACGGCGGTCAAAAGGCCTGCAACAAAGGGCTGTCTTAGGGCACCGAAGAGTTACGTGAGTAAGACAATGGGAGAGACAGACGAGCTCCATTGTACAAGGGGAAGTTGTATAAGGGTCGTTAGACGGGTATTCAGGAAGTTCGGCCGAGTAAATCGAGGCTGGTGAATCGAGTTTATAGTTTATTAGATTTCTATTAAGCGAAACAATAAACCTATGTTGCTATAAAGAAGTTGTTCTGATTATTTTTTTCTAAAGCATTACGTTGCAAAGTGATAAAGCTACGTAAATTATATTATTATTTCATTAACGATCCCGCCCACGTTTATATTATTATGATTATCTATCCTTGGAGTTGATTAGATAGGAGATAGTGTGATTCAAGCAACTTTTACAAGTGGCGCGAATTCAATACGTTAAACTTGAACTACATAGACTTGATAGAGTATAAAAGTGTAGGTAAGTGTATCTAATTTAAATTCGATGCCTGTCGAGTCAAGGACACAATGCGGTTCGTTGTAAATTATCGGGCGATAAATAAGAACTGTCTCGAAATATTTTAACGGACTTTTTATGATAGATGGGTGTAATTTCAGAACGTTTGTTTATTTACCATTGAATGCACATATGTAAATAAATAGTCGATGTTTTCAATGCCCTGCCCTGTATAATTTTTTATGTATAATCAATATGCATTAATATTTATGCAGGTTTTTTTGTTGGATAAAATTACTTTCTCGAATTAAATTTATCGCTGTGCGATGGCGTAAAGAGAGTTTCGATAAAGCGGAATTATAAATTTAACGATTTTCGATAAATTCGTTCAAAACAAAAGGGTCAAGCATCTCTAAAGAGATTTCAAAATTGAAAACAGTGGTATCAATATCTAATAAGCCGCAAATAAATTAATTATTGTCTATAATTAGTTTGAATAAAACAAGTCGTTAAATTGTTTACGAAATATCTGAATGTGATAAATGAGGTAAAATAGTTCAATTGTTGTAAAAAGTGGATGTAGTTTATATAGCGAGTTTTTTATTTTTATTTCTGGTACACTGAAAAAAACGATCTCTTGTATGAAGAAAAAAAAATCTCTTAAAATATATTTATTTCCTATAAGTAAAATAGTCTTAAATTAAATAAAGTGTTCTTGTACAAAGAAAATGTCCGATTTTTTCGTTTCTTAAATTAAGAAAATTATTCTCTTGATTACAAATTATTTGAAATAAGAGATTTTTTCTTACAACAACAGTAGGAACTCTTATATAAAGCGCGGAACTACAACTAAGAATCTTTGGGTTTGATTTGAGATTTCTCGCTCTCATCATAAAATTTTGGAAATTGGTAATTAATATCGGAGTGCGCCGTGTGAAATCGGGTCGTATATGGTAGTGGAAAATAGTTTGCTAGCGTTGAGCTTGAGTCGTTGAGTTAAGCTGTAGAGCGTTGTGTTTCTTCGTTTGACAGGCCGACATCGTTTTGGTTTTTGAGGGTTAAGTGTCTACACTATCTACCAAATTCAACAAATTGCAAAATGTAAGTATATATACCTATACTTTTATGTAAATTGTTTTTATATTTTAAAAATTAATCTAGGAATTTAAGATTAACAAGGATTGATTAGTACCTACTAGTATTTAGGTAGAGAGTAAATATGCATTTTTTGTTTGTTTTAGAATAATGGATTTATACAGAGGACCCAATTTCGAGCGCTGCAATCGTTGCAGCAAAGAGACTCGAAGTATAAGGAACAGAAAATCAGTCGAACTGAGGATAAATGCATCAGGGTTCCAAGGTTGCCGCTGGTAGAATATCTATAATAAGTATATTTGTCTTCATTATTAGATGGTTAGTAAACATTTTTCGACATTTTGTTGTATTTAGACACTGTTATCATTATCATTTTAATGGAGGGTTTGGTTTTTGATTGCATTTGTTCAGGTATTTTCAATTTAAGATATTTTTATTAGAATATAGTCAAATGTTTTCATTGCAAATTAATTTTTCGCATCTTAAAAATGGCGTCTCTTCTTAATGTTATTTCCTTATTCCAAGTCAATGAAAATAGGTTATATTCTTCTGTTAAGAGATTTGCACTTGAGAAAAAAAATGATTCCTTGTTATTAAAACATTATTGAATTGACAAAAATCTTTTCTCTTACGACAGAGATTTTGTTACTTGATTAAAAAGAAACTTCTACTTCGTTTAAATAGTATTAATCATTGGAGTTATTACACCCAAATTCATTATATGTATTATTATTAATAGCCAGTTTTAAATAAAATTGTTCCAAACCAAAATGTACTTTCCTATTTTTGTGATTTTCGCAGTATTTTAGGCTTTATATAAGTTGATTTATAAGTTCATATTTTGTGATTTTCTATTAAGCTAGTTTTAGTTGGTTAGTCATGTGTTCTGTTTTTTTTTTGTTTAATATATATATTGTTTTTTTCCTTCTAATAGGAACTTTTTTTGAAAACCTACGCTACCCCCACCCTGTAAAAATCCTCACAAGGGAGAGCCTCTGTTAAGAACATTGGCTCTTGGCTTAAGTTAATAAATCTCTTGATCCAAAGTAATATTGGCAATAATACAAGAGTTAATGAAGTCCCAAGAAGCAAACGATTCCTTTGATACAAGAAAAATGTACTTAATTGAAGAATACCTGGGTTTAATACTACATAATAGGTGCTTACTGTAAGTAAATATGCTCTTGGCTCAAGTTTTCTTCCCAAAAATGAAGAAATCTGAGTTTCTTGTATTAAAATGTGGGGTTCTTGATTTAAGAGTATTGGATCAAGAGAATAATTAGGTTACATTAAGAACCCATGGGGGTTGGACTATACCAAGAGCATCGTTTCGTTAAATGAAATGCATATTACCTTAAATCAAGAGATCCTTTTTTTCAGTGTAGGTTTTTGGTGATTTTTAAGTTAGGTTTTTTATCGTGATTTTAGGAAGTTTCTTTCCAAATTTTTTTGAAACCTTCCGGATATTTCCCGATAATTTTGAGTTATTTTTATTTTTAGATTTATCAGTTCTTTAAATTCAAGTGCTTTTTATATGCTATCTTTTTGATTAAATAGAAGTGCATTTTTAAGTTATTTTTTTTATTTATTTAACCGATAGTTAAAGTCTTGATAAATATTTTTGCACGAGTTGTTTTCCAGTCTAGCTCTCATCAAATAAATAATTTTTTTTCGAAATGTATAGACGTAAAAATCCTACCTATAAGAGCGTGATAAAATGATATAAAATTGTCGTAAAACTAAAAACCCTTCAAAAAAAAAATCTTCAAAAATACGCTCAAAAATCCTCAACAATCCCTCGAAAAAAATATATAAAAAAATTCCAAAAAATTGCTTACATAAACAGACGGCTGCCAATAATCTGATAGCGTTTTCCGGCGGGCGACACTCCGGAAAAAAGGGTTTCGCTGCATACTCAGCAAAGGTAATGGCCACGATAGCTTGAGTGGTGGGTCTGATGATCAAAAGAGACACCCACAGCATCAGGAATGCCCCCAGGGGCCCGAACGCCACGAAAATATACGCGTAATCACCCCCTGAACGCGTCACAGCGCAACCCAACTCTGCAAAAAAAACACACTCATTATAAATATTACAAGAATATGTATGTATATTAATTAATAAATAATTTACCTGCGTAACAAAGCGCCCCCAGCATGGAGAACATACCGGATAGACACCATATAATAATCGAAAACCCCACCGACTTGGTGCCGGTGTACACTCCAGCAGGCGATACAAATATCCCGCTGCCCACAATCGTACCCACGATAATAGCCACCCCGTTCATGAGGGTGATCTTCCTCTGCAACTTCACCGTTTTGTGGTCGCCGCCCTCGGACCGGACGTCGCCGTTCTCGGAGCTCCTCGGCCGGCCGTTGGCCGCCCGTCCGCTCATCGTTCGTGGCCCTTCGTGGGGCCCTCCGCGCCGGGACGTCGAAATATTGTAGGTTATTGCATCACGCACGTGGCCCGATGTCGGTTGTAGTAGCGCAACACATTATCTGAATCAGCTGGCCGGCGAGCACGTTTCGCGAGAGCGAAGCGGCGCGTCCCCCAGGCCTGCGCCATGGCGACGGCGTCCAGTTGAATGGGATTTCGTTGCGCTCGGGACGATTGTTTTCGGGTTGTTTGCTTGTTTGTTGCGGACTCGACGCCGGACGGGGATGTGGAATTCGTGAATAGCGTGGCGTTGGGAACGGTGCGATGGATGGGGTGAGGAATTCATCCCTTATTTCGGCAGATGTCTCGTGAGCAAGCTTGCGAAGGTACAAAGAGCGTTAAAAAAATTTTTTAAAGGGAGGGTAATACTCTTGAGAAAAGGTTAAATTGAGTGAAATATATAGGGTGTTGATTAATTGAATGACGATACTTCAGGATGTGAATATTTGGGTGATTTTATGAAGAAAAGTTTATATCAATGTATGTCCTAAATGTCTTAGTTTTCGAGCTGCAGAGGGTGTTACAATTTTAGAAAAAAAAAATAACTTTTCTATCATAGTTTTCTTATTAGTCCAAATATTTTTATGAAATTTTGTATATATACACTTTTTCATTATTAAGATTTTTTTTGAGGCATAAGATTTTTTTAAATTTTCACCAGTGACGTCCGTACGAGGTTTGAAATGAATATGTTTGAAGAAAAAATGATACACCACTGATTTTTCCAAAAACTAAAATTATTATAATTTAAAAATAAATTAATAACTTATTTGATAAAAATAAATAAAGTTATATAAAAAATTCTCGTTAATAATTAAAAAGTCTGTACAAAATTTCATAAAATATCTGAAGTAATAAGAAAATTATGATAGAAAAGTTTTTTTTTTCTAAAATTGTAACAACCTGTAGCTCGAAAATTAAGAAGTTTATATATTAATATTGATATAAACTTTTCTTCTTAAAATCATCCAAATATTCACATCCTGAAGTTTTGCCACTCAATTAATTGACATACCCTGTATACTTATTTTTTTCATTTGTATTAAAAAAATTAATAAGTCCAAATTTAGCTTCTCTATGGAGTAAATAATATAAAGGGTGCTTCAAAATTATCTAATTATAATTCAGGGAGTTGATAATATACAGGGTGCTTCAAAAATTATTATTTTATCAGCCATTTTTACTTCCATAACGTTGTTCAAAGAATTTTGAGACACCCTGTAACTTATAAAAAAATTCCTAAACATAAAACATTGTATTATGCATAAGAAATAAATCAAGAACACTCTATAAATCTTTTCATTTCCCTACCCTACCGTAATAAGCAATTTGTTAATAACAAACTCCCGATTATCGAATAAATTTTTATTGTAAATTTAAAAGAGTTTCTAATGCCGATATAAAGTAAGTTGTGACAAAAATTATTGTAGATGCATCGAAACATCCACATATCTACCTACTTAAAACCATCTGAAATAAAATCGTGTGAATGCGATTACAAAAACACTATGCGGGAGAGACTGAAAGATCTGAAAATAAAACACAAGCATTTAGATGTCCCCAGATTGTGTAAGCAGTTTTTCTCGACCGTTGATCGTGTTTACGTGTCTCAAAGATCAACGGGGCGGATTTTCGAATTTTCGCGAATTCAACGTGATGCTGGGGTGAGTAAGGCCCGCGATGGAATCATCGCGAGGCTCTAATTAGGTCGGCGAACGGAGGAAATTCGCTCCAGCAGCGGGTCATGTTTTTCGACGCGACCGTCGCTCGGACACGGGAAAATCGGCGGTTGTTTTCGAAACTTTCGGCCGATTTTCCGCGTTCCCAGCGACGGGTTTTCCCGTCACCGGACGCCCTTCGCCTCCTGTTCGACCATCGCGGCGATCGTTCGTCGAAAATTTCCTCCTGTCGATCTAAAAAGCCCAATACAAGATCGCCTAACATACGTTTTCGACCATCTTGTTTTGAGCGTTATCCAATGAATTCTATTTTTACACGTACAATCTTTTCTCAAGGTACGAAAGTGACACTTCGGATATTTTTAAATAGATAAAAAAATGGACACAAGATTCGGCGACGGGTACAAGGAGAAAACCAAACGTCCCATCAGGACTAAAAGACACAACAGGTTAGATGTTTTTGCCGAGTTTAGGATATCCCAAAATCATTTACAAAACACGAGTTTTCCTCTCTTAATCTACTACCTACTACTCACCCCCCTTTTTTCGTACTAATAATAACACTAACAATATAAACTTGTACGAGTACCATGATTATGTAATAGTTTTCTTGACGATTCTTGTGCAGGAAAGCGTTCTTCGTTGAAGAAAAGAGGCCGCCCAAGCGGCTCTTCACGCCGGAAATCAAGCGATTCCTGAAGGACTGGCTGGTCAGGCGCCGGGAAAACCCCTATCCCAACAGGGACGAGAAGAAAATGCTGGCCGTTCAAACAGGTCTAACTTACATACAAGTAGGTATTTACACATCGAGATTCTCTTCAGTGATAAACCGCATTTCCGCAGGTGTGCAATTGGTTCGCGAACTGGCGCAGGAAGCTGAAGAACGCCGGCAAGGAACCCCACCAGAAGACCTGGTCGGATCTGATAAAAACCTACAACAACCAAGTGCAAGGCAACGTGGAGCACTTCAGCATATGCTCGGACGATAGCATATGGGAGGGAGCGGACGACGCTTCCAACTACACCAACGATATCTACGATAATCCCGCTACGATTAACAACAACAACAACCAGAATCAGTGCTACTACATCAGCTCGACGACGCCGGGCGATCAGGAGAACCCGTTCGCGCAGAACAAATACAAGAGCCACATCATGGAGAAGTACATCCGCGACTGCCAGAAGCCCTTCGACGCTTCGGAGGAGAACAAGCCCTCGATGATATCGAAGTGGCTGGAGAGCGCGGCCAATTTCAAGCCGGACAAAAACACCTACGTGGATTGGACGTTCAGCAAATCGACGAAGAAGCGGATCAAAAAGAGCGAGAATTCGGCGCTGTTGCACGGCAGGGAGGAGCTGGACGCCGCCGAGGCGCTCACGACGCTCGCCAATTCCAAGTTTAAGATGTGAGGCGTGTAGTTGATTAATTTTCGACGTGGTTTAGTTGCTCGAAATCGCCGTTTTGGTCGCGGGGCGTCTTCGAAATCGCCCTGTAACGTCCGATTTGATACTCACCTTAATTAGGATATAAGTTTGTTGAAGCTTAAGCATTTGATATCATCGAATTGGGACTAAAACACGAATTGAATTTGCAACTTGCAACCCAACCAGCTGTTATTTAGTTACATTTAGATTAGTTTAAGTGCTGCTTCAAAATGTATCATCATTGGTTTTATTTATCGATCGAGCGCCGATTTTCTTTGATGGGCATTTTGAAACACCCGTTATGTAAACGTCGATTCCACGAATGTTTTCTCTTACATACCATTTTGAAATGTAATTGTGCTCAAGTGTTTTACGTATACTTTTTTGATTAATCGAAATGTCTACTGTGATTTTTCTACTAACAATTATAAGCACATTTTAAGACGGATTTGTTATTACTTTTCGAAATATTCTTAAGTGATTTTTTTTGTTATATTTTAAAACATGGACTGATTTTAAAAACATGTTACTGCTTGCCACTCAATTTATAGGTAAATAAACGTTTTACTTGTTAATTAGTTCCTAATTAATAATTAATAACAGGAAAAGAAAACAATATAAAGTAGACATTACGTTTTAATTTACTTTCGACAACGACTTAGCTAATATAGTTAAAAAAATAAACTAAAACGCCTTACTGGCAAGTTTCTACGTATTCTAAAAGTTGATCTCTGGCTGCTTTCGAACATTCTCCGCATTCGAACCGTTTGAAATCGATAACCTCCAATTTGTTCTCCTCGAGGATCTCTTTGACAGTCATACTCTCATCGAGGAGGTACTCCTGATGGATGAGACATATTTCATCATCTTTATTCGCCACCGGTTCATCGGTAGACATACCGATCTTCTTCGGATCCATACCAACAATATGCTGGCAAATTCCTATAAAAAAATATCGTTATGTAAGAATATACGGTCTGATTTATGGTGTTATTCAGTCACCTCTACTGATAGCGTTGGTATTCTCGTTTTCTTCGATTGCTTTGTACACTAGGATCCCTCCGAGTCTACCTAGTTGGCATGTTTTATCATCGTTGCTCGATGGATGAGCGTAACCTACAAATTATTTAGTATTTAATGGATTCGTTTAGTGTAGAGATGGGTTGTTTACCAGCCAGTCGAATTTCCGGGGCTGTTTTAATGCACATCGCGCGTTTCAACGAGGCATTTTCACCGACAGTTCCGATCATTAGTGCCAATCGATCCGCCAGGGATTTCCCATCGTCTAGTTTCAAATTTTTCAGCTGCTCGCTATCCAAACAAATCTGGAACAACGCATTGCTATAACAAGTATAAACGAGGAGTGTTATAAGTATACTTTCGTTAGTTTCCCTTGCACGCTCTGCTTTTTTAGATAAGACAAACAAGCATTTAGAGTGTCCTGGACTACGCTGTGAAACTCTTGATTTCTTGATACGAAATCGGTTTCGCAATTAACCTCCACTAGTACGCCCTTATTCTCTTCCACGGCTACTCCGATTAGGCCTTGAGTGGTTTGCCTGCCCTCTAATTTAGTAGCTGAAAAATTAACAGAAAAGTAACAGGAGATTAAGGTTAATTATGTGTTGTAAAACGAACCTTTGGACCATCCCATGGCTTGCGCCTGCTGCTTGAGCCAATTTTCGGCTTTAATTAGGTCATTGTTGTGTATTTCGAGGGCCTTTTTGCAGTTGGCGAAGGTGTAGCCGGTTCTCTTGCGAAGAGTGGCCAGGAGGGATTTCTCCGTACCGAAATTTGCATGGGTCAGACAAAAGTGCCTGACTGATCGAACGATGATCTGCATAACGAAAATCAACAGAATTACCACTGAAGTATTGCATAGAGACAAGAATAGCATATTTCCTGTTTGAACGTCGACAATTTTGGAGTTTACGTTAAATTTGAAATCCGAATCGGAAAAGCGGTACGATTTCGATCGATTTTTAATTTGAAACCGGACACGTTTCTATGGTGAAGTAAATAACTCGAGAAAATTAGTCGAACGATTTTACATGGTTCCAGAAAGTGGAAAATTCTAATTTTATCGATGTTTTTAATATGATGTGGTTTTGAATTCACATAATGACCGGTAGGTTTACTCACCATTATTTTAAATTGTTTGTACCACAAAATTAAACTTTATTTGTGAATTTTAAATATTTGTAAAGGAGATGAGAGATGAGTGAAAGTGACACCCAATTTTGACATACGATTTTGACGTTTGTAAAAATTTGAGGTTGGAATTGAATTTTTCGTTATTATTTAAGCTATATTACATCGATAAGGAAGTAAAACGTTTTGATTCTATAGTATTATATTATTTTTTATTATTACACCTTGTATTAATCTAATAACTAGTCATTTTAAGCTAATACATGACTCGTTAATTTTCGGTAATGTTCGTTGCTCGCACATCATCATTCCCTAGAGTTTAATACTTTTGGTTATGCCTAAGTTTACGTCACCCAAAAAGAAATGCCTAAGCATACGTTCCCGGAAACAATTTATTTAATCAATTTCTACCATGAAAATGAAATACATATTCTATTGCAGAAGGAACAGTATCGGGCTGTAAAAGAGACCTCGTAAGGGAGCGCCTAGTTAAAAAAATAACTGATAAACAACAGGAATTAGAGGCCCGAACCGACCTAAACATTAAAGTACCCAGGCTCACCCTACCCTCCGATTTCAACATACATGATCGTTCGATATTCTCCTTACCACCCTCCATCCTCAAGCCTATATTGGCATCGGGGTATCCCAAATACAAGAAGCAAGTAGCCGCCGAAAAGAAACAAGGTACAACGCCCATTAAACACTCCTAAAGAACCTACAACATGCTACTTTTCCAGCCGCCGAACGTCAGGTTAAGTTCCATTCATACACCGAATTGAGGAAACAGAGGGAGGCGTACAGAAAGCGCTTGGTAAAGCTGATAACAGCCAAAGAAGAGGAGCAAGAAGTCGAATACGCCTACGGATACGCCCCCACGGCCGACGAAAACGAGCTATTGCGTTACTACTACTACATAAAAAATGGCGCCGATACGGTATTCGTGGCGCCGATCGACGACAACATCCTGAAGAGAGTGAGAAATACGCGGACACGCGCGGACTATATTACAACGAATTTCCCCAGGTCCTGGCGCTGATTCCCAAGAAACTCTTGCGCTACGAAGCGACGCTAGGCCAGAGCATCAGCGACGTGAAATCGGACTACATTCTGGCGATGAAGAAGGCCATCGTGGACTTCGTCCTGCAGGATCCCAATTTCGTCAACGCCGTGGGCGAGGACTTGACGGGCGAACGGCTGGAGCTGAAGGAAATCGGCAACAAGTACAAGGCCTCCATCGCCGCGTCCACTAAGAAAATCTTCAGAAACTTGCACGCCATCAATCCGTGCGTCGCCGCCATCATCGATATATGGGAGAAACAGTACATGTCAGTATAATTTAGAAGCAACATACAACTAAATCGTTAATTATGTATTTTTTTTTGTTTAGAAACTTGCGGTTGTTGAACATCAACGAGCTGAAGGCCCACGACGGCGCTTTCGATCTGAACGAGTTCAAATACGTGACGCAGAAGCAGATCAGCGATTGCAAGGAGCAATTGATGAGCAAATATTACTACGCCGTCACCGATATCTTTCTGCAGGGCAACAAGAAGGGCCAGCTGCCGGATCCGGCCAAGAAGAAGAAAATGGACGCGTTCTACAACGCCGTCGCCACGACCATGACCTCGCATTTGCGCACGCTCTGCCTCAACTCCTTGGCCGATTACATGAGTTATATTTTGGACATAAAGGTGCCCCGCGAGGTTTCAATTAGATTCTTTTATGTATTTTTTTGTATATATTTTAGTACGCCAATAAAGGCTTCCAAATCAGATTGCAGCAAAGAGGAAGCGTCTTGACGTTCGAGCCGGCCTTTAAGAATTTCCGCGACGTGCTGGTGGCTTTAATCGATATGATGATTCTGGCCGTAATGGACGTACCGAGATTGGAAACCACTCTGTATTTGGACTGGATAGAGGAGGAAAATTATCTGAAGGCAAGAATTGCTTAGCTACTACTACTACTACTATCGTTTCTCTTTCAACACACTACTATTTCAGCCGATAATCGACAACGATATAGTCAATGAATACAAAGAGCAAATCAAAGAGATGCTGGAAGATCAACGGATCGGTCCCGAATTGAGAGTGCAAGACTTCGACGAGTTTCTGCCGTTGATAAACGGCGTCTACGAGGCGTACATTAACGGATTTTTAGAGGTAACACTTTTATCGGAAACTTCATCTTGCTTTAGCAATTTATTTTAGAACGAACAAACGTTGGAAACCATGAACGAGGAGATAACGAAATTCGAGCAAATCACCAACAGAATACCGTTTTCCACGGAGTACGTGGTGCGCTTGGGCGTGTACGACATGAACAGAGTGGAATTGCTGAGGTCCCTCGAGATAGCCGCTCAGGAATTCGTGGACAAATTGGTGGATAAATGCGTTAAAGACTTGGCGCTGATGAGCAAAAACTTGATCGAAGAGTACCAAGCCATCGCCGAGAAGGCCACCAGTACGCCCAAAAACACCATGCACTTGGTGAGCCTGCAAGCATTCGTAAACGATACTGAAACCATAAAATTGGGAGAAATGGAAGACAAATTGAAGGACGTGATGGCTTACATACTTTTCTTAGCCGATCACGTAATCTTCAGCCCGCTGTCGTTGAAAGTCAACAACAGCGCCTTCCAATGGTGAGTAACGTCGCTATTCAACTCGATATTTGGGTAATTTTTATATCGATTGCAAGGTACTTGTACATGCCGAAAATCATAGAAGAGCACCGGCAGATGGTCGAGGTAAAAGTCGAGGAATTCCAGGCCTCGCTCAAAGTCAAAATCGAGAAATTCGTCGCCGAATTGGAAACGTACGCCCGAATGGTGGACGACGTGGAAAATTGGGGAGACATCAACGAACTGCCGAGATATTTCAAGAAAGCCACCAAACTGGACGAACGCTTGGTGAAAGCTTTGGAGAAAATCGACGAGTTCAACGAAGAGGAAGCGGCCTTCGGCTACGAGCTCTCCCAGTATCCCATACGCAAGAAAATCCACGATAAAATCAACCCGTACAAGAAGCTATTCGACAATTGCATGGAATTCGTGACGAAAAACAACCTTTGGATGACGTCGAGAGTGGGCAGTTTCGATCCGGAGGCCATCGAAAACGACATATCCAACATATACCGGAACGTCTACAAATTGGAGAAACAATTCTCGGATAAACCCAAAACTCAATCGTTAGCTACAAACGTAAGTTCACTTCGCCGTTTCTTTAATACTATTACAACTCCATCTCGTAGGTGAGAGAGCGCATAGAGACGTTTAAAGAGCACATGCCTATCATCCAAACGCTGGGCAATCCGGGCATGAAGGAGCGCCATTGGGAGCAGATATCCGAAATCGTCGGTTTTCCTATAGTCGTCACCGACGAGCTCACCTTGGAGCGAATAATTGAGTACGGCCTCAACGAGTACATCGAGAAATTCGAGGCGATATCCGAAGCCGCCACCAAAGAGAACAACCTGGAGAAGAGCTTGAAGAAGATGTTCGAGGAATGGGAGGACATCATCTTCACCGTGATGGTGTATAAAGACACCGGTACGTACGTGGTGTCTGCTGTAGATGATATACAGGTCATGCTGGACGATCATATCATCAAAACGCAAACGATGAAGAACTCGCCGTACATCAAACCGTTCGAAAAGGAAACTCTGTAAGCATGTGTATCTATGTCTGATGCTCGATGCGAAATATTTTTGTTTTATTTAGAGCTTGGGAAGCCAAATTGCAATTGCTGCAGGAGATCTTAGACGAGTGGTTGAAAGTACAAGCTACCTGGATGTATTTAGAACCGATATTTTCGTCTCCTGACATCCAAAACCAAATGCCCGAGGAAGGAAGAAGATTCAGCGCTGTGGATAAAGTGAGCTCGTACAATACAATTCGTTTTCCCAAAATTGATCTAATCCACTATTGTTAGATTTGGAGAGACTTGATGAAAACGGTGTACAACGACCCGAAGGTGTTGTCGGTAGTAGAAATCGAAAAAATGGCCGAAAGACTGAAGAAGAGCAACGCCCTATTAGATCTGATCCAAAAGGGATTGAACGACTACTTGGAGAAGAAGAGATTGTACTTCCCCAGATTCTTCTTCTTGTCCAACGACGAACTGCTAGAAATCTTATCCGAAACGAAAGATCCCACGAGGTAATTCCTCTCGATTTGCCCCAACGAAAATTCTCATTCGCTACGATTGCAGAGTCCAACCGCATTTGAAGAAGTGCTTCGAAGGCATAGCGAAGTTGAATTTCACCGAAGACTTGGACGTGACGCACATGAAATCCAGCGAAGGCGAAGTGGTGCCTTTGGTGGACATTATTTCGACCGCTTTGGCCAGAGGACAAGTGGAAAAGTGGCTGGTCGAATTGGAAGTGGACATGAAAAAATCCATCAAGAACATCATAAAAATGGCCATCGAGGACTATCCGAAGAAGATCAGAGACAAATGGGTGCTGTTGTGGCCCGGACAGAGCATCATTGTAAATTACACTCGCTGCGTTTTGGGGATGTAATGATATTATTTATTTTTTAGTGCGTCGGTAGTACTTTTTGGACAACCGAAGTGACCCAGGCTATAAGTCAAGGACCGCAAGCTTTGAAAGATTATCTGGTGAAATGTAACAATCAAATCGCGAAGATCGTTGATTTAGTGCGAGGTTATCTCAATTTACAAAATCGAATCAGTTTAGGTAAAGTATATTGTATATATTTGATGTAGTGTAATAACTTTATCATTTCCAGGAGCTTTGGTTGTAATAGATGTCCACGCCAGAGACGTTTTAGCCGGCTTGTGCAACGATGGAGTCAAAAACGTATTCGATTTCAAGTGGTTGTGTCAATTGAGATACTACTGGGAGGTGAGTACAGCACCCAATCATATCATTTCTCTAAAATATTTATATTTCAGGATAATAACATGATCACACAAATGATAAACAGCATGTTGCCGTACGGTTACGAATACTTGGGCAACACCCCTAGGCTCGTAGTGACTCCATTAACTGACAGATGTTACAGAACTCTATTCGGAGCGCTGAATCTACATTTAGGTTAGTCATTAAATCCTTCAAGCCTTTAGGTTTAATTTGTGTGCTCGTAGGAGGAGCTCCAGAAGGTCCAGCAGGTACCGGCAAGACCGAAACCACCAAAGATTTAGCGAAAGCCGTGGCCAAGCAGTGCGTGGTGTTCAATTGCTCCGACGGTTTGGACTACATCGCTTTGGGAAAGTTTTTCAAGGTTTGTGTCCGGTATCCAAAAACCGATAGTACATAGTTAAATTCGCAGGGTTTGGCTTCTTGCGGAGCCTGGTCTTGCTTCGACGAATTCAATCGAATCGATCTGGAAGTGTTATCGGTGGTGGCCCAGCAGATCCTCACCATCCAGCGAGGCATCAATTCCGGCGCCGAGAAGATGATGTTCGAAGGGTCGGAGATCACGTTGGATCCCACCTGCGCTTGCTTCATCACCATGAATCCAGGTGATTATAGAGAAGAGACATTCTAGCGAAAGCTCGTTTGCGATTCGATCCGTTTCAGGTTACGCCGGTAGATCCGAATTGCCGGATAATTTGAAGGCTCTGTTCAGATCCGTGGCGATGATGGTGCCCGATTACGCCCTGATATCCGAAATCGAGCTGTACGCTTTCGGATTTCTGATAGCCAAACCGTTGTCTGTTAAAATCGTGGCTACTTACAGATTGTGCTCGGAACAGTTGTCTTCTCAATGCCATTACGATTACGGTTAGTTCAGCTGTATTACTAAAGCGCTGTTTAAATTTTTCGCGATGGTTTATATTGCAGGAATGAGAGCAGTGAAATCTGTACTAAGAGCCGCTGGTTCGTTGAAACTGAGATACCCCAAAGAGAAGGAGGATATATTGGTATTGAGGTCTATCATCGATATTAATTTGGCTAAATTTTTGGAACAAGACGTACCGTTATTCGAGGTACTCACTCGCATTCAATTCTAAAGAAGCGGTAGACTAATTGTTGTGTATTTAGGGCATAACGTCGGATTTGTTCCCGGGCGTGGTGCTGCCCGAGCCGGACTACGTGATTTTGGACAAAGCCGTTAAAGACCAGTGCAAAACGGTGAATCTGCAATGCACGCCGTTCTTCCTGCAGAAGGTCCACCAGCTGTACGAGATGATCAACGTGCGGCACGGCCTCATGCTGGTCGGGCTGCCATTCGCCGGCAAAACGAGCTGTTACAGGGTGCTGGCGGACGCGCTCGGCCTGGTCGAAGAAAGGGTAACCGATCTGAGCTGATTTTCGTTTGATTTTCGATTGCGCTAGTACGATTTTCCAGGGCGGTATGGACGAGCACCGGGCCGTGTACATCATCATGAATCCCAAGTCGATCACGATGGGGCAATTGTACGGGCAATTCGATGCCATATCGCACGAATGGTCGGACGGGATATTGGCGATTAGCTTCAGATTTTTCGCGATGTCGACCACGGAAGATCGGTGAGAGTGTAGTTTGTTAATCGATAGTTTCCAGTATGTTTGATGGTGAAATTGTTGTGTAGTAAATGGTTGATTTTCGACGGGCCAGTGGACGCTGTTTGGATCGAAAACATGAACACTGTGTTAGATGACAATAAAAAATTGTGCCTGATGTCCGGCGAGATTATTCAATTGGCCAACACCACCACTCTAATGTTCGAACCGATGGATTTGGATGTAGCCTCTCCTGCTACAGTACGAAATTCCTTTTGTTTCGGCTGAATTTCGAATTCGGCAAATATTTAATAAATGTTGTAGGTGTCGAGAGTTGGGATGATTTACTTGGAACCGATGGCGATGGGTTGGGAACCCATGCTGATGTCTTGGTTGAACGTGCTGCCGCCTTTCATCAATAACGACTTCTACAAGGCGATGCTGTTCAATTTATTCCTGAGATTCTGCAAACCTTTGTTGTGGTTGATTAAAAAGGGCGGCGTTAAAGTATGTAGAAACATATTTTTTATGGTAGATACAGCGTAATAAATTAACACCGTGTATTTTTTTAAAGGAAATTTGCCCGTCCCAAGATCACAATCTGGTCAAATCGACGATGAACATGTTCGATTGCTTCATGGACGATTTCTACGACGAGAAATACAGAGAGCAAGTGTCCGATTTGGACGTTAGGGCGCAAATAGAAGGCTCGTTTTTCTTCTCGTGCATATGGGGCCTGGGCGGCACGTTGGACAACAACAGCAGAGAACAATTCAGCTACATGTTCAGGTACTCGATACAAATCAATCAACGAACAATTTCTTTCATCCATCGCTTCCAGAATGCTTCTGGAAAAGGAAGTTCCGCCGCAGCTGATAGACTCCTTTCCCGAGCTGCCCCATCGCGTCCTCAAGCCCGACAAGCCGTACATCTTCTCCATACCCGCCGCGCAGACCGTCTTCGACTACAGATTTATCAAAGAGGGCAAGGGCAAGTGGAAGCTGTGGGAGGACGAATTGCTCAGCTGTCCGCCGATACCGCGCGACATTCCCATCAACCAGATCATCGTCACCACGGTGGAAACCATCAGGAACATCGCTATAATGATGTTGGTGATGCAGCACGATAAACACATGATTGTTGTCGGTCCAACGGGAACCGGAAAATCGGTGTATATTACAGTTAGTTTTTTGACAAGGTTACTGCATTTGCACGTCTATAAAATTACGTATTGCAGGATTTTCTGCTGAAGAAAAACTCGAAGATGTACATACCGTTGTTCATCAATTTCTCCGCTCAAACTACCGCCAATCAAACGCAAAATATCATCATGGCTAAATTGGACAAGAGGCGTAAAGGTACTCGTCGAGTTTCTCTAATAAATCTAGCGCAATACTAAGCAATTATGCCGATTTTTTTAGGGGTATTCGGCCCTCCTGTGCTGAAGAAATGCATCATATTTGTGGACGACGTGAACATGCCGGTGAAGGAAGTGTACGGGGCCCAACCGCCCATCGAATTGCTGAGGCAATGGTTCGATCACGAAATGTGGTACGATCTCAAGGAGATCGTGCCGATGAAACTCATTGACATACAGGTAAATAGCCAATAAAATTTTTTACAAGGTATTTAACGAAGGGTTTTTAGTTCATTTGCGCGATGTGCCCTCCCGGCGGCAGCGGTAACGTGATAACGCCGCGATTCATGAGGCACTTCAATCATCTGTGCATCGACGAGTTTCAGGAATCTGTATTGATCAACATATTTGGCAAGATTATGCTGTGGCATTTGGATACAAGGTAACGATTTTTACTAATGCATACGATGAGTCGAGTGTTACATTCACTGTTACGCGCATTTTCAGAGGGTTTTCCAAAGAATTCGATCCGTGCATAGAAGAAATCGTCAACGCCACATTGGAAACATTCAAACAAGCCAGACTGAACCTTCTACCCACTCCCACGAAGTCTCACTACTTGTTCAACTTGCGGGACTTCTCCAGAGTGATACAAGTAACCGTCTCCGACCGTAAGCACTTCGATTTTTTCGACTAACGTCGCGTTCTTTCCAGGGAGTGCTGTTGTCCGTACCGGAGGTGATCGAGGACTTGGTGGCGATGAAACGCCTGTGGGTGCACGAGGTGCTCCGGGTGTACTACGACAGATTGGTGGACGAATCGGATCGCCAGTGGATATGCGAGGCGTTGCACGACGTCTGCGAGGTGTACCTCCACGAGAACCTCGACGAAATGTTCACCAGGTTGAAGAGGAAAGGACAACGCGTAAGGAAATCTCTCCCACTATCTCCTCCGCTAGGTCGGTGTTTGTATAGCGTTGGTGATTTTTTATTCAGATTGGAGAACCGGAGTTGAGAAATTTAATTTACTGCGACTTTGCCAATCCGCAAGCAGACACCAGGAATTACACTGAAGTGTTGAACATCGACGATTTGACCAAAATCGTGGAAGGTTACTTGGCCGAGTTCAACAACATGTCGAAGAAACCGATGAATCTCGTACTATTTAGGTATATTTTTACGATTCTATTTCGTTTTTCGAAGCGCGTTTTGGCTTGTTTAGGTTCGCCGTGGAGCATCTGTCGAAGATCTGCAGGATTCTGAAGCAGCCGCGCTCGCACGGCCTCTGCGTGGGCATCGGCGGATCCGGCAGGCAATCGCTCACCAGACTATCAGCGCACATTTCCGAATACGAACTGTACCAGGTGGAAATAACGCGCACCTACGGCGTGTTCGAGTGGCGCGAGGACGTCAAGTCGATACTGAAGAAGAGCAGCAGCTCGGAGTTGCCCAGTAAGTCCACCCGCTAGGCGAAAAACTCGCTGTAATACTCGCTGTAATACTCTTTCCAGGCGTGTTCATGTTCTCCGACAGCCAGATCAAAGAGGAGGCGTTCTTGGAGGATTTGAGCAATCTGATGAACTCCGGCGAGGTGCCGAACATCTTCACCACCGAAGAGAAGATGGAGCTGTGCGAGAAGATGCGCCAGCTGGACAGGCAGCGCGACAAGGCGCTGCAGACGGACGGCAGCCCGCCGGCCCTGTACAATTTCTTCGTGCAAATCGTCAGGGAGCAGTTGCATTTGATTTTGACCATGTCGCCGATCGGCGCGAGCTTCAGGAACCGCGTGCGGAAGTTTCCGGCTTTGGTGAATTGTTGCACCATCGATTGGTTCCAAGTACGCGCCTGCGCTACTTCTAATTGCTCATTGAAAGCGAACGTTTTGATTGATTTAATTAGAAATGGCCCGAAGACGCTTTGATGGCGGTGGCGACGAGATTTTTGGGCGAAATCGAGCTGTCGCCGCACGAGAAGAAGGTCTGCATAGACATGTGCCAATTGTTCCACATGTCCACTCAGGATCTATCCGAGGAGTTTTTCAAACGGCTCAGAAGATACAACTACGTAACGCCCACATCGTATTTAGAAATGATCAACACGTTCAAAACGTTCCTGCTGCAAAAACGAAAGTGAGCCTCCCCATCGCTTTCACTATAACTCAACGATAATTCCTGCGCGTTTCTGATTAGGGAAATTTTGGAGTTGAAGAAGCGCTACGAAGTCGGCGTGGAGAAATTGGACACGGCCGGGGCGGAGGTGGCGGTGATGCAAAGCAGCTTGGAGGCTTTGCAGCCTCAATTGATCGTCGCCGCTGCTAACGTGCAAAAAACCATGATAATTGTGGAACATCAACAGCGCGAGGCCGCCATCCAAGAGGAGCACATCAAGGCCGATGAGGCTATAGCCGGGGAACAAGCCAGAGGTAATGCTTCGAACAATTTCACGTTATCCAATACGAAAAGGTTTGTTTAATTACAGAGGCGCAGGCGATCAAAGACGATTGCGACGCCAATTTGGCCGAAGCTATGCCCATCATGGAGGCGGCTTTAGAGGCTTTGAACACTCTAACACCGGCCGATATCAGTCTCGTAAAGGCGATGAAGAATCCACCGAAGGGCGTGAAGTTAGTTATGGAGGCGGTATGCATCGTTAAGGTAACGTATATTTCGTACAAACGAGCCTCTTCTTCCAAACAAACATCCTGTACAAGCGCCTGTGTCGCGCGTTGCTCGGTCACCGCGTCAACTTTTCGCAAAATTATGAGTGACAACAGTGGATCGGATTCATTCAAAGATGCAACCGACCATCAACCGGACGACGCCGATTGTTCGCAATCCGATGCTCCGAGCGACAGCGAAGCCTCATCGTCGGCGAGTCCGAGCTCGTCCGAACCGCCGGACGCGGCCAAATCCCGCCGGAACGTTTCGAAGTTTTCTTCGGTCGGCACGGCGATCGATTGGTCGGTGTTGCGCCGCAACCTGGTTGACCGAGGATGCGGCAGCCGGACGTTGTTCGAGCTCGATGACGAAGCGCTGAGCTTCCACAGCACCTCCAGCGACATGGAGACCATGCAACAGTGGAGGATCGAATGGTACTACGAGAGGGAGTCGCAATGGCAACACGAAATCAACTACGAATGGATGGATAACGGAGTTAGAGAGGACGATTTGAGACTCAATTGTTAACGGGATATTTCATTTACTAGCAACAAATAAATTGTACCGATTTGCTAAGTAAGTTTTTATTTTTGTTTGATCGTTGGTTTGCAGGAGGTGAAGCCGCAGAGGGTGCCGGCGCCGAGCGGCATGGGCCTGATCGACGACTACTGGGGCCCGTCGCTGAAGCTCCTCAGCGACATCAGGTTCCTGGAGAGCCTGATGAACTTCGACAAGGACAACATACCGCCGAAGGTGATGGACAAGCTGAAGCACCAGATACTCAACGACGAGAACTTCGATCCGGACAAGATCAAGACGGCGTCGACGGCCGCCGAGGGCCTGTGCAAGTGGATCATCGCCATCGCGAAGTACGACAAGGTGGTGAAGGTGGTGGCGCCGAAGAAGGCCGCCCTGGCGGTGGCCGAGGGCATGCTGGCGACGGCGATGTCGGAGCTGGAGACGAAGCGGGCGCAGCTGCGCGCCGCCCAGGAGAACGTGGCCCGCTTGGAGGCGGTGCTCGAGAGCGAGAAGCTGAAGCTGGCGAATCTGGAGAAGGACGTGGAAATGTGCGAGATGAAATTGCAGAGGGCCGAGGAGCTGATCGGCGGTTTGGGCGGCGAGAAGGACAGGTGGAAGCAGATCGCCTACGATTTGGGACAGGTTTACCTGATATTGACGGGCGATGTACTGTTGGCCGCCGGCGTGGTGGCTTACTTGGGTCCGTTCACGTTGGTGTTTCGGAATAAGCAGACGAAGAGATGGGTGGAGAGTTTGACGAAGAGCGGGGTGGTTTGCAATCATGATTTCCAATTGACGACCGTTTTGGGTGATCCGGTCGTCATTAGGGCTTGGAGCATTTTCGGCTTGCCTTCGGACAGCTTCAGCGTTGATAACGGCATTATTATATCGTGAGTAAAATATTCTAAAATATGCTGAAAGTGCAACTGCAAATTGGTTTTAGAAACGCGCGTCGTTATGCATTGCTGATCGATCCACAAGGGCAAGCTAATAAATGGATAAAAAACATGGAGAAAGCCAACAATTTGGCCATCATCAGATTAAATCAAGCCGATTACGTTAGAATATTGGAAAACGCTATACAGTTTGGTCAACCGGTAAAAAAACTGTAAACTTTCTATCAACTCCTTCGAGACAATTAATACAATAATTTCAGGTACTACTGGAAAATATTAACGAGGAAATCGATCCGGTATTGGAACCCGTTTTGGCGCAACAGACCTTCAAGCAAGGCGGTGCGATGTGCTTGAAATTGGGCGATTCCGTTATTGAATATTGTTCGAAATTCAAGTAATTTATCTTGCATCACCAAATACTCTCTAATAAACACACCAAATTATTTACAGGCTCTACATAACAACGAAGCTTAGAAACCCCCATTACTTACCCGAGGTAGCCGTGAAGGTGACTTTGGTGAATTTCATGATCACCAAAGTGGGTTTGCAAGATCAAATTTTGGGCATAACAGTAGCCAAAGAACGACCCGATTTGGAAGCGGAAAAGAACAATTTGATCGTTCAAGGCGCGGAAAATAAGAGGTAAAATAACTTTCACACGACTCTTGTGTTTTATACATTTAATATTTATTTCGGTAGAGCTTTGAAGGAAATCGAAGATAAGATTCTATTCGTGCTCAGCACGTCGCAAGGTAACATTTTAGAGGACGAAACGGCCGTGCAAATTTTGAGTTCCTCTAAAATACTGGCCAACGATATAGCCGCCAAGCAAGCCATAGCGGAGGTTACCGAAAAACAGATCGATACCGCCAGATTGGAGTACACCCCTATATCCATACACACGACGATATTGTTCTTCACCATAGCCGAGCTGGCAAACATCGATCCCATGTACCAATATTCGCTGGCTTGGTTCATTAATTTGTACAAATCCGCTATAGACAACACCGAAAGAGTGGAAAACGTCGCCGATAGACTGAGAGATTTAGAGCAGTACTTCACTTATTCGCTCTATGTGAATATCTGCAGAAGTTTGTTCGAAAAGGTATTTATAATACAAAAAAAAAGCATTGATGGTTGGTTAGATGTTTTATTAATTTATTGTAGGATAAATTATTGTACTCTCTACTTTTGACGATCAATCTAATGGACAATCGCGGGGAATTGAACAAAGCCGAATGGATGTTCTTCCTCACCGGCGGTGTGGGATTGGAGAATTTTAACGTTAATCCCACGACGTGGCTGGTGAAAAAATCCTGGGACGAACTTTGCAGGCTCACCGATTTGTTCGCTTTCCAGTAAATATCGCGGTTTATTTGTCTACGTAATCATTTAACGGCATCGTTTTTCAGCGGATTATTGGACCACTTCCTCGAGAACCACGAGAAATGGAAGGTGCTGTTCGATTCCGGCGAGCCGCAGGAGATCGACCTCCCGGAACCGTGGAACACCAATTTGAATATGCTCCAAAAATTGGTCATTTTGCGGGTGTTCAGATACGACAAGGTCGTACCGGCCGTGCAAAACTTCGTTTTAGGTAAGCGAGACCGCCGGCTGTGATTAAAACATCTAATCGCCTCCTTCCAGAGAGCATCGGCAGGAAGTACATCGAACCGCCGCCCTTCGACCTGGTGTCGTCCTACGCGGATTCCCACTGTTGCATTCCGCTCATCTTCATCCTGACGCCGGGCTCCGATCCCACGGGCGTGCTGCTGAAATTCGCCGACGACCAGGGCTTCGGCACCAACAGATTGTTCGCCCTGTCGCTGGGCCAAGGCCAAGGGCCCATCGCCATGAGGCTCATCGACGACGGCGTGAAGAACGGCACGTGGGTGGTGCTGCAGAACTGCCATTTGGCCAAGAGTTTCATGCCGAATTTGGAGAAAGTGAGGGGGTGGTTTTTTTTAGTGTACGCCGGAGTTTGCGAGATTTGTGTGTTGTAGATTTGCGAGAATTTAACGCCGGATTCCACCCATCCGGATTTTAGGTTGTGGTTGACTTCGTATCCGGCGGATCATTTCCCCGTGCTGGTGTTGCAAAACGGCGTGAAAATGACCAACGAGCCGCCTAAAGGGCTCAAAAACAACATCATTAGGTATACAAATGCGTAGCTCTAGTACATGTTGATTAATTAATCATCTTGTAGGTCATATTTGAGCGATCCAGTGTGCGATCCGGAATGGTACGAGCAGTGCAAGCAACCGATGCCGTTCAAGAAGCTCTTGTACGGTTTGTGTTTCTTCCACGCCAGCATCCAGGAGAGAAGGAAATTCGGTCCTTTGGGTTGGAATATACCGTACGAATTCAACGAGACCGATTTCAGGATCAGCGTTATGCAATTGCAAATGTTCCTCAATCAATACGAGGTACCGTTTACACTCTGCCTCGAGCATAGTGGTTGCACAATGATACTTTTTTTTTGTAGGATATTCAATATGAAGCTATTCTGTATTTGACCGGCGAATGTAATTACGGTGGTAGGGTAACAGATGATTGGGATCGAAGGACTTTATCGACGATCCTGAAGAAGTTTTACTCGCCATTGGTGGTTGATAATATTCGGCATCCTTTGGATCCTTCGGGTAACGCCGGTGGAGTTTGAGTTAGGGATATTTGTAAAGGTAAAAATCTTTTTATAGGTATTTATTATGTACCAGAGAAGACGGATTACGAGGATTACATCGCTTATACGAGAACATTACCGTTAATTAGTCATCCTGAAGTGTTCGGTATGCACGAAAACGCGGACATTATGAAGGATAAGCAGGAAACCGATTTGCTTTTTACTAACACGCTTCTTACGCAGGTTGGTTTTTTTTATTTTTTTTATTAGAAATTCTATTAGTTTTATTCATTGAAAATCTCTTTAAATGCTACTGCAATTAGGACAGAACGGTAAGTGTATGATATAAGATATAAATTAGATTTTTTGTAAACGATACTTTGTTGCTGTCTGAAGGACGTTTGGGAGCTTCATGTAAGTATAAAAATTATTAAAGCTGTCACGAATTTACTCAGGAAATATTCTAATTAAATCGTTTTTTCAATTAACCTACCTAGTTGCTGAAATTGGTAAGTTTTCTAATACAGTTTAATTCTTGCAACCTACAAACAAATATTTTACAATACACTTCCTGCTCATTCACCCAACTTTAATCCTTATCAACGAGCTTTCACTCGATTCCCTCCTCTCGATAATTTTTCCATTGGATTTCCTAGGACGCCATGTCGAGCGGCGGTTCGGAGAAGTCCCCCGACGAGGTCATCTTCGAGGTGGCTTCGGACATTCTGCAGAAACTGCCGCCCTCGTTCGACCGAGACAAGGCGATGGAAATGTACCCCACGTCCTACAAGCAGAGCATGAACACGGTGCTGGTGCAAGAAATGACCAGGTTCAACGTGCTGCTCAACCGGATCCGGCTGAGCCTGGAGAACGTGAAGAAGGCCATCAAGGGAGTGATCGTGATGTCGCTGGAGTTGGAAGAGGTGGTGTCGAGCATGTTGACCGGGAGGATCCCCAAATTGTGGGCGGGCGTGTCTTATCCCTCGCTGAAGCCGCTCGGGAGTTACGTCAAGGATTTCCTGGCGAGGTTGAGCTTCCTGCAGGTACCTAGTCGAGTTTTTATAGTCGATTTTTGTTGTTATTAACGCCTTCTTCAGAGCTGGATGGACAGAGGGGCGCCGAAAACCTTCTGGTTATCCGGCTTCTTTTTCACGCAGGCCTTCTTGACGGGGGCCCAGCAGAATTACGCCAGGAAATATCAAATTCCCATCGATTTGTTGGCTTTCGATTTCGAGGTAAGTAATTTATAACGAGCACTTTCGCTTATTAATAAATATTTAATTGAATAGGTTCTAAGAGAAGCTAAAGTTAACAAAGCGCCGGATGATGGTGTGTTCGTTTACGGGCTGTTTCTGGACGGAGCTCGTTGGAACATGCAAATATATTCTGTGGACGAATCCTATCCGAAAGTGCTGTACGACACCGTGCCATACGTAAGAATTTTGTGATAATCTGGCAAGAATCTGGATGCTGGGAATGTCTGTTGTAGATCTGGATGAAGCCTTTGAAGCGAGAGAACTTATCATTGGGCGAGAGATACGTGACCCCCGTATATAAAACCGCTGAAAGACGAGGAGTGCTATCCACTACTGGACACTCCACCAATTTCGTAATTCCTGTCTTTATGCCGTCCAACAAACCACAGTCTCATTGGATTATGCGCGGTGTTGCCATGCTGTGCGCGCTATCCGAGTAAACGCTAATTTTATCTATGCAATATTTTAACTTACATATCTATTATATATTAGTTTTTGTATATCGTATTTTATTAAAATCCAGTATTGTTGTATAAAAAGTAGGTATTTTTTGATCAAAATTTAACAACCGAGTAACCACAAAATCAATTCATTGGTTTCTTTTTATTTGCAATAATTAAATTTTTTGTTGATAGTAAAATTTGTATTTTCGCGGTTATGTCAATGTCAATTGTCTAGTATGTCACTTTTGTATCTGTCACTGTAGTTAGACAGTTGTATCTTTTTGCACAAGATTGAATATAAAAAACAGTTATTTGCATAATCTCTGAATATCATTTTTGAAACTAAAAAACATCAAGAAAAAAACGTATCGTTTAATTTGCTTTAACTTTAACTGAAAATATTAGAGGATGTTTAAGTATAGACCTGTTAAATGCATTTTTAATGGCTTTCGCCCTTTTTACCGGTAACCCTTTTAAAATCGCCCATATTAGTCGTGTTTATGGGCGATCCGATAATAGCTAAGTGATCGATTTGAGTGACTTCACCCCCGCCTAAATTATCCCTAACGAAAAACTGGATGTTTTGTACGTTCTGGAACTTCACGAAGCGCAAATTGATAGGATTTCCTTCCACGTCACTGGGCTCCAAGCTAAAACAAATAATTTATTACCACGCTTATACCTTTAAGCAATCAAAGAAACTTACTCGAGAATTTGAACGCTCGTATAGCTATCGGCCATATCGAAATCCAAAGTTCTAGGCTGGTTAATGAAAATTTTCACACTCTTAGGACCTTTATCGGAAGGCGCGGTGATTCGTAAACTGTGAATCTTCACGGATTGGTTGAACGTAATCGATATTATCAACTAAAAAATAGATTAATCAATATAATTATAGAGTTAAAAAGTGAATATATCGAACCTGTTCATCACAATCCGATTGTAAGAATCCTCCACTGGCTGTAAGGCAATGGGCCAAAGGATGATCATCGCTTTCATTCAAACACTCGCATTGCGATTTCGAAATAAACGGAGATAAATCCATCTAAAACCCAAATCATTTAAACATACATTTCGATGGGTAGTTTTATACATACATGTCCAGCGACTCCTTCACCTTCTTCGGTGTCTTCAGTTCCATAGTATTGCTGTATCTTATTTTCCAGCGATACAGGATCAGCGCCTTGCAGACGATCCACTTTTGTCTAAAATTCCAGTGAATTTATTGCAACGTACTTCACATGTATTTACATTTATTTACCTTATTGCGATAGAATATGAAGGTAGGCATAGCGGACACGCCTTGAGACGCAGCAGTTTCTTGACAGTTATCGACATCAATCTTCAAGAACACAGCTCGAGGATATTTCGCAGCCAATACTTCGAACACTGGCCCTATCCTCTGGCATGGTCCACACCTGTAATTCAAAGGCAATAGGTTAATAATAGCTAAGATTACACTATTTAGAGGGTAAATTGACTTTATTACTGTGAATTATTGAAATTGAATAGAATTACCAAGTGGCAGTGAAATCGGCTACTACGAGACGAGTTGCTGCGTTGGCGAGTTCAGTTTGGAAATGGGCCTCATCGCTTATCACTTTTATGGATCCCATGGTAGACTTAGACGGATATTTAACGTTTGTAATGGATAATTTGATATATTTTGGGAACGTAAAAAATATGCAAGTTCACTTTTCAACAAATCGAACTGTCAAATGTCATACTTACACCGCACTTTTTCTTCTTTCAAATTGAAATTTGATGTCTCTACTGTTTATTGTAAACAGCTACTTTGGTTAAAATGTTTTATTAAAATGTTTATTTAACTATAATTGTAGAGATACCATTGTATAGAACCAGAATTAAAAAAAAAACTTAAATATATTCAAAAGAATTAAGAAAATCAAGTCTTTTAGAAGAATTTTTAATGACAAATGGCAGATGTCATATGTCAATTTTCAAAAATTTAAATGCGAAAAAAGTTTTCACGTATATTTTTAAATTAAAATTGTGTAAAAATTCGTCCCTCCAACAGTAAATAAACAACATGCTGGTGGTAAGTGCATTATTGACTCAATTTATAAAAAAATAATCAATTTTTATTCTAAAACTTACAAAATATCTAAATAGAATTTTAACTTTTTTTCCTGGGAGCGATATTACAAAACCTGCGCCCCGTCCGTCCTGCTACAATTTTATCGCCAACCGTTATTATCTTCACTGTTTTTCTAGGCGTCGGTGCGACCGCAGTGATAGGAATAATCGGTGCGGTAATTGTCAATGGAATACTTTTAGGCACTAAAGGTCTCAAAGGAGGGTTCGAGGGTCTCGAAGGAGATTTAGATGACCTTAAATTAGGCTTTGATGATCTCAAACGAGGTTTTGACGTTCTCGAAGAAGGTTTGGAAGAACTCAAAGGAGTGTTCGGTGATATCAAAGGAAGATTTGTGGATGTCAAAGGAAGGTTTACTGACGTGATTAATGGCCTCAATGGCCTCAAAGGGAGACTTTTAGGTCTCAATGGAGGGTTTAACGGGCTTAAAGGAAGGCTTTTAGGCCTCAAAGGAGGGTTTAAGGGCATTGATGGTTTCAAAGGAGAGATTAATGGTTTTACTGGCTTAGGACAAGGAGTAACTAAAGGTTTTACCGGTGGACCATTTGGAAGGATTTGAACCAGAAAAGGTAACTGGGAAGTTATTGGTACTGTTGAGGTCGTTGTTGGTACCGTAATCCTGCTTGTTGGTTGTGCTGGTTCTGTTTTGACGACAGGCTGAACAGTAGGAACTAAAAAATCAATTAAAAATTACACGCTGGTTTTATGAATATATTTCGAGTCGTACCTGACGGGCACTTGCTATGCTCTTGCATCAACAACGTTAATTCTAATTTTAATTTTTTATTTTCCTCTCTCAGCGTCTGCAAATCTTCGATCATTTGATCCCACCGCAGCTTCTTCTTTAACCTGCACCGCATTTGGGACGCCCTGTTACATTCTTTCTGTGTCAACTGTCTTCTTTTGTTGGAGTTCAGTTTTTTATTAGGCATCAGTTTTTTAACAGGCACCAATTTAATCACGGGTTTCTTTGATTTGTCCCCTTCATCATCTGCTGCAGCTACTGGTTCGTTTGAGTCGGGATTTTTAGGGGGTTCTGAAGATTTTTTGCAGATCTCTTCTGCATCATCGATTATGATTAGTTCTTCATCGGAGTTGCTGTTGTTTGGGAACATTTCCACGAAAAATACGCCGTCCATTGGTAAAGTCCTGCTTTGTTGTGTTTCGTCGTCCGTGTGAGGCGTTTCGTTGGTGTGAGGCAAGATGTGAGGGGTGTGCAAACTGTCGTTTGAATTGGCACTTTCGAATTCCGCCATAACGCCGTTCTTGGCTAAATCGGCGGCTTTTTTGAACATGTTATCGAAGGGATTCACGTTTTGCAGGTCCTGAAACAGGCCCACTTCTTCGCAGTTCCTTATGAACCTGGTCGGAGTGGGTGTTTCGTTATTGGTCTCGTTAGTTTGGTTTATTAGGCTCAATTTCAACATCATGTCGTGCTTTTTGTTGTGCCATTCTAATTGGTTTGTATTGGGGAAAGTCATGTCGCATCCCTCCACGTTACAGGCGAGTTGCTCGGTTTGTTCCTCAGGCAGTTTCCTGGCTATCATTTTATGAATTTTGCCAAAAAAATTGATATTTTTGGTATTCTACTGTTTATGTTAAATTAAATGTTCAGGTATTTCTTTATTATAATGAACAGTTCAAATGTTTAACTGCTTCATACTTAAAATAGAAAAAAATCAACAATTATTAAAAACATAACCTAATATTTTTGATTTTGACGTTTGATTCTTCTTTTTCACTCAAAACAATACGTGACTTTTATTTAGTAGGTTACAAGCTACATAGTAAATCGAACAGTGCCGGATTGAGCAATAATAACAATAATTCAAAATAAGCAATAATTTATAAAATACGTATATTTCTTAAAATCAACATCAGTTACATTATATTAAAACCATCACAATATTTGTACCTTAAATTTACAGCCATGACAAACTTAAATATTTTTAAATTTAAACTATTTCATTAATTATTAAAACTGACTAGAAATACCAGCTACATCATCACCTTTTCTATGAATTAAAATTGTATATAAGTCTCGAGTAAGTTTCCTCTTACATTCTTAAAAACCATCACCTATAGAAGGTTTAAACGAACGCGAAAAAGACGACCAAAATGGGCACGAGCACAACGAAAACGGCGTAAATCGCGGTTCTCGGTTCGCATTCGGACACCACGACGTACTCCTCGTTCCACAGGGATTCGTTTTGCACCACCGGCAGCTCCATGACCAGTTTCTCCGACGAGAAAAAGTCCAAATCGATGGAGCAGCTCTCCGATTTGTTGAGGCATTCGGCCACGGCGTTCGACACGTTGTAAACGGTCTTGTCGATGTCGAATTGCACGCGAACGAAGTTCGTCTGCACCTCGTTCTCGCTGTTGAACACGAAGAAGTAGTAACCGTTGACTGGTACTCTGAAATCCAAGAAACGGTAGGTTATAAGGGGCTTCAGTGTAAATGAAAGTACTGACTTGTAGGTGACCTTGTTGTCTCTGTAGCTTTCTTCGTTTACCTCGTCTTGGATGCATTTTCTGTGAGGCATTAGCGGTAGGCTGAGTATTAAACCGGCGCAGTTTAGTAGAGCTTCCTCGGAACTGGAGAATGACGACCAGAACTCGCTGTTGCTCATGTCGTTCAATGAGGTTTCGTTGATGGTACCTCTGTGGTCTGCTATACCATCAGGATGGAACCCCTTATAGAATATAAAATCGGAAATAAATTTATTGTGCATGAGTCTACACAACTAATCACCTACTTCTTCGATAGCCATATCGTGTTCTTCGTCATCTTCGTTATCGGCTAGAGCCGTGTGGAGTATCAATTCCCTTTTCCTTCGCCTCAACTGGTCTATCGCATCGCCGAAATCAACCGCAGGTTTGGCGTAATGCCTGGCTTTGATGTCCAGCACGGTATTGTTTTTCGCTTCGTTGTATTTCTCGTTCACCTTTTCCAAAATTCTCGAACCCTTCTCGCCCATTTTCCTCAATCTGTCCAATATGTCCGACAGCGCCTCCTCGGAGGACGTCTCGTTTTTGGGCTTGTCGATTTTGAAGTTCTTCGACTCGCCAGCCGCTATGGTGGAGTTCCTGTGGACGTGGTTGTTGGGTTTTTGGAAAAACTTGCTTTTGTAAGCGTTGGTTCGTTCTCGTAGAGCTTGCAGGATCTTTCGCATGTCTTTCATGTCTAATAAAAATTATTTTAAGTATAAGTATGGAATTGGTGTTGGTTGTTTACCTGTTATTTCAGTGTTGTCGGTGTTTGCTTCCAAACTTTCGGTTTGATTGATGTTCTGGTACAAGGGGCTGTGGAAGTGCACTCCGGGTCTATACCGTTTCATGTTCGAGGGATTATTGGCGGGTTGATCGGCTTTCTTTTCGTCGGATTCGAAATTGATGTTCTCTTTGATCGACTCCATTTGCTCGGCGAGCTCCTCCGACGAGTTGTCTCCTATGTAGGCGCACTCGTGCAGGTGCTTGTGGCCTCTGATCATGATCAGCGATGCCCCGGGCCATCTGAAACCGCCAATAATCGACGAGTTGGTGGTAATTTCGAATTGTACGAAAATATCGACCTTACGCAAGTGGACAGCGTCACCGAAGTTCCCTTCAACAAGTAGAATCCCCAGTACTCTTTCGTGTCGTCTTCCAGCATCAGCTCGCGCACCATCGTCAAGGGTCTCGTTTTGGTGGAAATTGTCGGGTTTTGAGATAGCAGGAATGCGTTGAATGTGGCGTTTACTTTGATGCGTTGTTTCTGAAGAATATGCGAGTAAAGTAAGCCAAAAAATCGTGGTATTTTGTGTTTATGTAAGCTTACCTGACACCAAGTGGTCGATACTTTGTTATCGATCAATCTCATATCCGACATGGCGAGTGGGTACAATTGATTGCTGTAGACTCGGTACCGCAGGTACAATGGTATGCTGATTAGGAGGCATGGTACTAATATTCCTAGTATGCAGAGTTTGAAGACTTTTATGGGAAACAGCCAAGGATTGGTGGAAGCGCCGCGTTGGTATAGACTGGAGTTTTGCAGCGATGGAAATTCTGGAATGTCGAAATTAATGTGCATTGTTGGTGTTTTCGTTTTGTTCTAAATTACTGAAATACAGCAGTGAAGTTATTATCGGTAATTTCGGTAATTGTTGGCGCTGAGATAATTTAGGTGCGACGACTTTAGATTGCGTGTATATTTGGTACGCAGAGCAATTTGTTGTTATCAATGCGAGTTTAATGGTCTTTATTAGTTTTGGTTACTTCTTGATAAATATGAATGCCACAGAAACATTGGTAATTTTATTCGTATAGACTATAGGTTATTCTAATCAGTATCTTTAACACTATCATCAGTATCTATATAATTAATCAATTAATAGTCTTCTTACTTACTCATTATTGTCTGGTATTGAGCCGATCACTTAAAACATTATCGAATATTTATTAGATATACTTACCAAACTTTCGGCTTTATTTATAACATCGTGACCTTTGTATTTTTTAATTATTATTAATTGCGGTACGTTTTGTTATTAATAAATATTTTGAGTATATCGAAATTCACTTACCATAAATGCTTTCTTCTCGCATTTCACGTTATAGGAACAATCGATTCCACTGCGTAATTAGAATGGGTAATTAATTTATCAGTATTAATTGTGGATTAGTGCATCGGCCTTGATCTTGTTAGTTTGAATTCGGCTCCTTCATTGTCGTTTATCTTTCTTATTTTATTGCACGCGAATTCAATGCTTGATGATTGTTTAAACTTTCTAGATATGAAAAATGTTCAAAACTTGGTATTTGTTTAGTGAATTCCGAAACACACTAAATGGATCTTGTTGTTAAATAAAGCCTTTTAATTATAGCTACTGAGCGAGTATTCAAATATAAATACAACAAAGTAACATTCGAAAAATTAGTATCAAATAACAAACAAAGTTCCTTCGAATTTCGGATAAAATTTTTATACAATAACACTCTTAAGTAATATTTTGTTATGATTTCAACACTGAAATGAAGGAAATATAGCTGCACTCGATTGATAAGCCTTGTATACGGGGTATTGCTTAAATTAATCACCCAATTAATTAATTAACCTATTCACTGCACCGAAGTAATTAAATCACAACTAATTTAAAACTCCTACTTCGTGGAGTTCAAGCTCTGATGTCAACTGATACACTATAACTGCAAATTTTCCTTCATGCGAATTAATGAGAGTTGAAAGATAAGAGAAAAGTGTAACTATAATAATTTCGCCTCTGTCATTCCAATGAATTATCATGAACATTTATTAGTGATTTAATTAAAAATGTTTATTAAACGATTAAGTAAAATTCCTGGTATTAGTAGAAAATATTTCATGGCGTATCAAATGGCGATTAAATGTATGTTTATATACAACGAAAGAGAGTAGGTAAATAAACTCCGGGGTTGAATTTTCCGATGGAAAGAAAAGCACTCTCTCCCCGATGCCGGATGGCGGATTTTCCGAGTGATTAATCGAGTTTAATTGCCATTCATTCTCCCGTGAATTTTCCGCCAGTCGCGCTTCGGAAAGAATGTTCCAATTAAAGAACTTTTTAATTTGTCTTCGGAGCCGTGAAAGGTGGGCCGTTGCTTAAAGAGGGTGGCTTTTCCGTCATTCGGGCATTTTCTTTTAATTGCGTTTTTCTCGCCCTCCCTTCGGGCAATTAGTAATCAAACGATCGCGCGGAGAGCGCCTCGTGCGCTACAAATTATTTTTAATTAGGCCCTCCCCGGATCAAATTGTAAAAAGACGTAAGAATTTAACGCTTTGAATGCCTACGTACGTTGCGTAGGTACTTTTTTTTAATTACAGTCTGTATAAATCTAACAAGTATACGTTTTTAGCTTAACAATCTAGTTGATCTGATGATGGAAACTTTGATAATGAAACGTCTATTACGTTTTAATGTAGGGTATTTGTTTAATTTAATTATGCTGCACTGATTATTAATTACCACGTGCATAATGTAAGTATATATGAGGTAATATAGAAATCTGTAAATAGAGTAGGGATTTAACTGTTGCATTTGCTACTAGATGACGCCTAATATTCGATATTTGTATGAATTTATGATTGATATTTCGCTATACACCCACTTTGTTATTCGTACAAATTAAGATTAATGACTCATAACAACAATAATCGATAATCAATCAAATATTAGAAAGTTCAATATCCAATAGGTAAGAGGAAGGAATTAAAAAATGGATCTATAGGTGTATAAATAAGAGAAATTTAATTTGAGAAAAAATCTTAGGTGCATTATAATTTAATAAAACAACTCATAATTCATATCTATTGTAAAAATGATTTATTTGACTCTATTAGCAGGAATTCGAAATTAGAAATTATTATCGAAACCAAAGTTTCATTATAAAATAATGGTGTTAAAAATAATTTTTATACAGGAATAATACAGTGATGTAAAGTTGTGCATTCCTTCTCCATTCTACTCGTAAATATCTTACTTACAAGATATGTTATAGATAAATTATCTTATTACAAATCCACTATTTAAAAAAATTTATACACATTATTGTTTTCAATTTATTACCCGATATTGCTTAGTATAGTGCTTAAAATACTTAATAAATTAATAGCTACAGGCAATTAACTTTCTTATACAATTCCCCAATCTACACGTCTATATCTCCGGAATTTTCACCTAATAACAAAAAATCCATAATCAGAGTTTTTAATGGCGTCGTTATCGCATCAATCGCGATTAATCCCAACGGATTATAATTAAAAAGTTTATTTTATTTCTGTATGATAATCGAAGGAACGAAGTATAGGAGAGAGAGAATAAAAAAAACGACCGACATCTCTTTGACCACGTCCGAGCGTATGGGTAATCAACTCGCTATATCCCTGTTGAGAACGATCATTAGTGATGTTCTCTCCCACCGCGTTTCGAATTGTTAAATTGGCAACGGAAAATGTAATAAAGATCTGAAGACCACACACGTCGCTGCAGTGATTGGTTCCTAAGCCCCGCCCGCCGCGGGGGCGTGCCCTTCGCTTTGGGGCGTGGACAGGGCCGGGTGGGGGTAGTTCACCGGGTGGAAGGGGTCGCCGGGGGGCGGCGTCTCGGCGTAGGGGTAGCGGGAGAGGCGGCGGATCGGCCGGGTTCAGTTTAGACATGATTTATGCCCGAATGCCGGCCTAGAAATTGATATATCGTCCTTTCTTTGTAGTTTACGACTTAGTTTCGTTGCGATTTGTTACGGATTAAATCGGGTGGGTACGGGTGAAATGTACTTCGGCCAGATGCGGTTGCGGTATTAGCATAAATATGTCGAGATTGTTCGGGTTTATTTTCTCATATTCGATGAGTATCGTCGGAACTCGTCGGCCGAGACGGTCGAGATTTATGTTTCAGTTTACAGGTTTCTTGTCCAATACTATACCTATACCTTATATAAACATTAAAAATATTCGCGAACTTATACCTGTTAATATCTATTTCATAATTTACTATAAAATATGCGCTATATAAGGAACTATATTTAAATTCCACAAAAATGGACAGGGTGGCCCAGAACTCACGCCCTACCGGGAAATGCCCTACGGAAACGACAATGGAGATGCCAAAACTGCAGCCAAAAACATGAAAAAGTTATTCCTTTGGTAAATAAAGAGGTTTAAAATTGACCAATCCCAGTAGGAATTTAAATCCACGAAAATGACGTGAATTAGCTATACACCAATTTGACATTATTTGAAAGATTATATTTCCTTTTCACTTTCAAGGTTAACAAAAGCTGCCAAAATCAGCTGTAACTGTTGATCAAAGATTTGCTTTAAAATCGATCAAAAAATGGATCATTCGATTCGAGCCACTTTTGAAGCGATAAAAAATTCTGTAGGTTTGATATCAGCACGACGAAGCTTCTGAATGAACGAGTTGGAGGCAAATATCTGTATGAAGATAAATTTGTCTTTTCCTTAAATAAATCCTGCTGAATTTATACCTATTAATTCATAATTTCATCTCTTTCAATTTACATATTTTTTAGTAAAGCATATTTGTATCAACAATTATTTTTTAAACCGTCACATTTTTCTCTACTTAGGTAATATCATCAGACTATCCACAGAGTAACCAAGTAGCAAATTGAGTGTATAATTTACTTAACAATTTAACGAATACTTAAGTAGGTAGGTAATATAAAAAAATTGCCCTGATGATTTCGGCGTTATAATTTTCATATAACGGCGCTCCGAATCTGCGACACACCGTAAAATTACATGGACAACTCGACGAAAATGCGTGTAATAAATACGCGATAAAAGCGCGTATGTACCGTTCGGGTTTTCACACACCGGTGGCTGTTAAAATTAATCATCGCGCGCATTAAATAATCGCCCGCCGAAGAACCAATTAAGTCGCAATGGAGGAAAAAAATTAATAAAGCGCCGATTATTAAACGAGATGTATAATTACCGTCTGGTTAATTAATAACTTAATCGATCTCGCGTTTATAAGTGCAGGTATATAATCGCTGTAATGTAATGTAATAAGGCAGTCGATTTTTACCGGCGGTTTAATCGCACGAATTTACTCGGTATAAAACGTATCATTTTATTCGCTAAATTTAATCGGACATTTTAGCTAATTAATCAGCGTATATTTCATTACTCAAATTGATGATTGTTGTATGCACAGAAGCGAATAATAAACCGGTATAAACAGAACAAATCGATTTCCACGTTTCCGTTGATGGGAAACGAAACGCGAGAATAAAATTTCCCGATTTCGTTGCGCTCGCTTCGCGGAAACCATCGTTATTATCATCGATTGCGATTATGCTCTTATAATCGAGCGCGCTTTCCGCGAATCCGCCTCGCGAGAGAGGTCGCTCTTTATAAATAATTAACCAAGACGAAGGCCCCGATTAAGCGACGAGCCTCGCTTTATTATGGGACTTATACGCATTGAGAAATCACGCGGCCGTTACGGCTTCGTAATGCAGCCTTTAATTGTTAAATATATGTTATTTTAGAGTGATTGTAGTTAACAGTGAAGTACTTTATTTACAGGTTTAATAGATATAGTAAAATTTTGGTAAAAGTAGAGTAGAGCAGAATAGAGCAGGGCAGAGCATATAGAGTATATAGAGTCGAGTATTCATATTTGAAAAATAACGGTTATTTTGTAACAGTCGTTACTCTGCACCTCTAATCTATACCAAAAAATTTATTCCCATCTTCTAATAAAACTTGACAGTTCTTGTTCTTGACAGTAAAATTTTGACAGTTCTTGTTTATATGTATCATCGAACGCATCTTAAAGACCCACTTATTCGCGCACAACACAAAAAAATTGTAATTTATCGTAGAAGTATCTACATTAATTAAAGTAGAGTGATTTCCTGGAGTGTAACAAACATTTTTGAAGCGGAATTTCGGAATAGAATGATTTACCTGTTGCCATAAAAAAATAGCGACATGGGAAGCAGAAGACTGTTGGCTAAATAAAGCGCGTTTTTCCAGCACGGTATGGTCGGTGTAGAAGCATTCCGAGAATCGGTGGAAACGTCCGATTTCCAGAAATAAATCAGTTTCGCTTGTACGGGAAGACGTAACGTCGAAATTAACACTCGTCGACGGTAATCGTAACGAGAATGGGTACCCATCATAATGCGATTAAAACTCTCTCCGCAGGAATTCGAAGCCATAACGCAATACCGTACGCATAATAATTTTACAACTCGACGAGTAGGTATAGGTACGCAAACGTACGCCTGGCAGGATGGAAATAAAAAAAAATCGACGGCAAAAAAAAGTCCATTATCGCTAGATGGTTTCCCAGAAGTGAAGACGTCGCCTCGTTTTTCGCATTTTTTCTCGTAGTTTCGTTGCAATCGAGCGTAATTATCATTTCATTAGATGAAATAATCCGCAAGGAAAAGACGCAATCCATTACGACACCGTGCACATGCCGGCATGGACGTCGAATTAATTGAATATGGGATAATGCGTTTAAAATAGTGCGTTTCGCTAAACGGTTTCTGCGTATTCTCTATACTTATAGAAATAAAAGCGTCGATCTCATTTTACTTAATTCCCCTGCTTTTATTACGCATCTATATATCGCTCAAATTAATTCAATTTAAACTGTACCATACCTAATATACCTCTCAAGGCATAGGTGCATGCAGTTTGCGACGAAACTGGATCGATTCGCTTTTAAATTGGCACTTACTCTTTAATTGAATTGCTCCAAATACTTGGATAGATAGATTTACCGGGAAGAAATAAACGTTTCATAGAGTATAAGATAAACTAAACGATAATGTGCTCTATATATTGGGCATAAGAAGGTTCCAATTGAAGTAGGTTCTTATACAATTTACTGTTTCTAATAAGGAACACAAATATACAGGGTATTCCTTAATAATATTATTAAATGTTTACAAATTATTAAAACAGGAGTAGGTATACCTAATGCGCATATAAAAACCATATTAATAGATATAGAACATAATTCTTCTTGATACAAATATTAACAAAGTGTACCGAGGATCAGAGCAATATTTTTTCCCAGCACATTGATTTGTAATAGAAGTTTGTAGATGTTAAAAAATTTCGGATTTGTTCTACATCACGGCGTATTAGTCCGAGAGCCGGCTGCAAAAACAGCAGGGCATTCCGCAGTGCTTCTTTCCCATTGGAATAGATAGTATTCGTTGTGACGAATTGGAAGCCTAAAAAAATAATTTAAAAAAATGGCCGGAACCTGAGTAATTGGCCTTTGAATACCTGAAATTTTGAGACGAAATCAGATCATAAGGGCAGTGAATCTAACTTGCACCAAATTAAAGTTAGAAGCTTTTTGAAGTAGAAAACAATGGGGTGCCACGGTTTACATGGCCGGTTTATGGAGTGCCATGAGTTTTTTTATGCATTTTTCAATGCGAAATCAGACCATAAACGCAGTGATTCTAATTTGCGCCAAATTATAGTTTGAAGCATGCTAAAGTAGAAAAAAATGGGGTGCCGCGGATTACATGGCCGGTTTATGGGGTGCCGAACCTTGAAAGTCGAGTGCTACGTTGAGCGGCGTTGACCACTGCGCCGGTATACTTTAGATTAGATTCATGCGAAGAAATAGCTCAGTATGTTTTGCTTAATGAAGAAAATAGTCTATGAAACATTTATTCAGTTAATCGATTATAACATACAAAATATACTGCTCCACATAAGTTTAGGAAGTTGACAAATATTGAGATTTAAATTTAAAAGCTGCAGGTTTTTTGATCGCCAAATTTAGTATGAATTGTAGAGGTAGGGACAAGAAATCCACTTAGATATGAGAGAAAACATTCAATTTTGCATAAATGAAAATTTGGTGATCAAAAAGTCTGTAACTTTTAAAATAATCCCAAAATTTGCGAACTTCCCTAACTTTTGTGGAGTAGTTTATAATAGAGGATGTCACGACGAGCTTAAACTATTTGTATATTGGAAACTACTTATCCGATTTTAATAAAAATTTGGATACATCTGTTATGCAATAAGACGAACCTCTTAAAAATATTTTGACAGTCGTATCACTTCCGGATATACCGGAAGTAGGTATCAACTTTCTTATTTTAAATGGAACACCCTGTATATTAATATATTTTCGAAATCTACGTAAAATTTTAGGGCATTTTTGTCTAAAACACTTTTTCCAAAAATCCATACTTTTTGAGTTAAAAATGTTTTTTTGAGATATTTGACCGATGCAGGCCTTAAATTATAAATAATTTTTTTACGGGGATATCCTTAAAGATATGAAAACGGTTTCTGTAGGGAGGCTACTAGCAAGGTAAAAGCTATTTGGATCTGTGTTGAAAAACTTTTTGTTTTATACAGGGTGTGTATAAAAATTGTACAAAGTTAAACATCAAAAATATCAAATTTCTTCATTTTTTTAAATGGAACCAGCCATTTTTTTCTATTTTAATGAAATCAGCGGTCAAAAATATGGGAAGTTCATGTTCACTTCCCTATACCTAAACCTAATAATTTTGAAGATATTAAAAATTTTACTTAAAGCTTACTTTTCTGGCTCGACTTTTAAGGCTCGGCACCCCATAAACCGGCCATGTAATCCGCGGCACCCCATTTTTTTCTACTTTAGCGTGCTTCAAACTATAATTTGGCGCAAATTAGAATCACTGCGTTTATGGTCTGATTTCGCATTGAAAAATGCATAAAAAAACTCATGGCACCCCATAAACCGGCCATGTAAACCGTGGCACCCCATTGTTTTCTACTTCAACAAGCTTCTAACTTTAATTTGGTGCAAGTTAGATTCACTGCCCTTATGATCTGATTTCGTCTCAAAATTTCAGGTATTCAAAGACCAATTACTCAGGTTCCGGCCATTTTTTTAAATTATTTTTTTAGGCTTCCAATTCGTCACATCGAATACTATCTATTCCAATGGGAAAGAAGCACTGCGGAATGCCCTGCTGTTTTTGCAGCCGGCTCTCCGCCTATATCTATTCGGTGTGATTGAATCCCGCCGGCGCGTCGCACGACATCAATCGATTTCCCCGTCTTTTCCGCCTTTTTCGAGCGATCGCGACCGGAAAAAAAGCCATCTAAAACCGACCGGGCGACTCTACCGAGAAACCATTTTTACGGGAAAAAAACGCACCGACAGCGGACCGTTTTAATTCGCCTTGAAGCAACCTCGATTAGGTATTTATTTGTTCATAATTTTGAGAATTTCGTCGTCGGCATACAAAGGACGCCGACGGCACGTAGCCGTGCAATGGTCGTCGATGTAATTGAACGAAATGCCCGCTGTATACGGTTCGCGAGCGATGCGCGCCGATCGAGCGTTAAATATAATTTTCCTCGGATACGGAAAAACCATGAGAAAAATTTCAATTCGCGCGGTATAGACTCGGATTGTATTCTACTATAGGATGTGCCTGGTCGCTGATTTCGTGAATTGTGTATCTACTAATATTGAAGAATTTGAATGGTAAAATTTTGATATCTCTTACCTATACTATTGGAAACATTATAAAGATAAATATTGAGGAATAATTGAACTGTTTGAAATGTATAGGACTGTATTTTAAAAATAAGAGAGAACTTTGTTGATGTTTCTATCATATTTTTGTTCATCCTTTTGAAACTTTTGGGTCATATAAATTCACTCATTTTTTGACCAACTTTTCGTTTGAAAAGTTATCTAATTAAGTATCTTACACTCATTTTAGACTCTTTATAGACCCATATAATCGAAATATCTATTGTTCTATGCAGCCTTAAAACAATTCATTCCTGCATGCATTATTTTAAAATAATTTTTTGACTATATTCTTCCCATTTCCTATAATGCCCTCTATAAACTCTGATCACAGTCGTTGTATGGAAAATGGGTTAAATCATTATAACTTTTGAACAAATCAATCAAAGAGCGTTGTCGCCGGCAACCTCCGAGATATCAAACCTCTTCTTCGTCCAACATCTCAACATTCATCGATACGAAACAAGACATCACTCCAAACGAACAAACAAACCAAAAAAAAAAGGAGAAATAACCAACGCTCATACACCCGAGAAAACATTACAATCGATGAAACTTCAACTCCAAAAAGTATAGCGTAATTGGCATCTGCATGCCGTAAACAACCGGAGTGTGTTGGGGGGGGACGAAGGAGAGAGCTGAAGAACCGGCGTTTCCTCGTCGGCTATTCGGCCATGGGCCGGGCGGAGCCCGCGAGCCCACCGCCCAGTCGGGGAACCCCGGCTCCGCCTTCGGCCGGTTCTCCTACATCAGACAGTCGCAGAGTGTCGTGGAGTGCAGATCAACCAGGCAGAGTAGCAGTTTTTTTTTTGGGGGACAGTTTCGTTCGTTCGGGTGTATCGAGTGCGTTGTTCGGTCGACGATGATGTGACACCTGGGGGTGGCACGATGGCGGCTTTGACGAGCTCTCTGGTCCCGCACGGCCTGCACTTCGCCCGACAAACCACCATGGAGAGCACCGACGGCTCGGTGTCGATGGACTCGAGCGACAACTTCGACGGCGACTCCGTGAACATAGACCAAGTGAGTTGTTGCAGCGACGATACGGTGCTGTCGGTGGGCAACGAGCACCCCGCGCAAGAGAAGGAACCGCTCACGTTCAAGAACATCGAGAACCACCTGAACGCCATATCGCAGAATTCTAGTCCCGGTAGGAGTGTGAGTGGCAGTGCTGGCAGTTTTTACGACCGCATCGACCTCAAGAACGCCTCGGACGAGGACAATCCGCGCCTGAAGTTCTCCATAGACAATATCCTGAAGGCGGACTTCGGTCGCAGGATAACCGAGCCGTTGAAGATCAAGAAAACGGCGGCGAAGAGGGCGACGCGCGACGACGCCAAACCCCCGGCGCCGGTGGATTTGAGCAAAGGCGAGGATAAGGAGAAGAAGGAGGAAAAACAGCCCATGCTGTGGCCGGCGTGGGTTTATTGCACCAGATACAGCGACAGGCCTAGTTCAGGTATTTATGCCATAATGTTGGTATTTGCATAATTCGATCATCGTACGGGGTTTTTCGTTTGATTGTATTTAAATTTTACGGCTATTTGTGGGAATTTTTTCGTTCGGATAACGAAGGAGCGCGAGAAATAAACCGCGTTAAATCAAGAAGATTGTCAATGATATTTCGGATGCGATGAAATACCTATTGAATTTATGTTCAATTCGTGAAAAGTCGTCGAAACAATATTCCTATTAAAATTCATGTAGACACCTTCTAAACGAAAATTAATTTAATACTATTTTGCAAGCGTTATAAAACAAATTGAATATATATTTTTCATACCCAACAAATCACCTGTATCATCTACAACAACTTTTTAAATAAATAGAAAATTACCGGAAAAGGAGTCACCTAATAATGTAATTGCTATTACTACCAAAAAATTTACCAATATATGCTTCCTAATTCCGTAATTCCAAATCACAATGTTCGAAAAATCTATTCTAAAAATAATTAGACAATTTTATTTCATTTTATTTATAAATTGCATTAGACGCAATCTACCTACACCTGCTTGCATCATTTACATGTATTATTGCAATAGCAAGATTTATAGTTATAAATTCTTGAAATATATTCAACTCTTTATTAATTTTAAACACCTAAACCGTTGATATATCAATAGATCGTTGACACGTGATTTATGAGAAAATAAAACATAATTATACACCTCAGATGTGCTTAATGATAATTTTATGTGTATAATAGTATAATCGGATGGACATCGTACCGGCAATATCTAACTATTTAATTATACAAATAAAGCGTATAACTAATAAAAAATTATAATGAAACTAAGGTCGATATACTTTAAAATATATTTGATATATCTACTTTATAACTTCATAGTATATTTATTTAATTGCAATGGAATAAAATTATTAGTTGCCCTGTGGAGAATGAATCATTCGGATATTCAAATTACCTCTTCTATAAGTTATTCTTAATTTAAATGATGATAAAATCGTCTTTTACGATTATATGACATTCGGTTTTCCGGTCGTGTATACCAGCTATTTAAATTTTATATTCAACGCACACATACAAAATATTGTTAATTTTATCTAAGTATTAAACATGGTAATTTACTTTTCATATCTTAATAGAATTTCTATTGCCGCATAATTTATCTATTTTTTGTCTAGTGTTTTTTTATTTAACAACACATTTGTGTGCTTCTATAATATAACTAATCAAAATATTTTATACAATTGACACATTTTCCAAAGTATATTCAAAGATGTCGTATAAGTAAAGAATTTTTCTGTTCGTTTAAATTTACGATAAATATCTCATCCATACTTACGATTTAATTCGTGAGAATATATTACAAATCTGTCTATTAATCCGCATCGAAGCCATCCCGAATGTATCTTAATATATGATCCATTCAAAAGGACTTTTGTATACAACGAAACTCACATCATTCAGCAACTACAAAGGAATTTTAAACACTCACATCTCGGACTTTTAATTCGCCTTTATGGCACATTAGCGCAAAATTATTACACCGCGGCCATAAAACAGCGTTCCTTTAGGTACCTATCCAGGGCCGGACCTGCCAACATTTCGACCCTTTTCTTCTTAGAAATGTGTATAGCATATTTTTCTTACTACACATCCATCTTCTTAAACTATATTTTTATATTTGCTAAATATGTATAAGCAAATGAAATCCATTTTGTTTTTTTTGTATGTCTGTCTGTCATCTCTTATTCTTCATCCACTTTGCTTGGACCTTTATCTTGTTTTGAAATGAATAGTGTTGCATTACCTACCTACTTGGGGTTGAAAATATACATTGAATTTCGCTTTGTGGAAGAACATACGATGAAGGGTAGGCTAATTTAAAGAATAATACATAACACAAACTTTATATAGAGTAAAAACATACCACATAAGCGAGGGTTCTGAGGCTTCACCCCTTTTTTTGTATAATGCATTTATGTATATGCGTGCTGTTTTTTACAAGCGATAATCCTCGTTAGTGAAATGAACTTATCGTGATTTTAGATCGGGAATCGGGATTAAACGGAGCCGTTTTGGGTGGTCCGGCCGCACTAAGTCTTATAAGTTGGTTGCTCCTTTTTTATTATAACTATTATTTCGTTAATAGTTGTCGTAAAAATTAGGCACTTACCTGGGTAATGATGATTTATACGACTCCTTTCACCTACCTACCAGCGTGTTGTGACTTGACTGATGAGCCCGTGCATGCACCTAAGTAAATAAAGTTTAAGGGTATTAGTTTATTATCTATCTGGTGTGTTATAACTTGTAATTTTAAACGAATTTTTTTCTCAAATAACAGTGTATGTTTGATCTAAACGATACCCGTACGAACGCACCCTTCTCGCTTTATTAATTTAGGGTGTGAGTTTCCGAGCTTCGATATCGTATGATTCGATTTTCATCCCTATATCTTCGAAGGGTTAATCGCCGTAAAACCCTCGACACCCCTTATCGGATCACACAAAAACCTTTCAAAGCCGATTATTTCAACGATTCTTCTTCCATATATATTACAAATTTTTAGTTATACTATATACCTACTGGGGTGTCACAAAAAGGTTGGCACATGCGGTTTAAACTGCAGGAGACCCAACCTTTTTGGACACCCTCTATACAGATAAATAAATCGATTGTTGTAATTAATTATCATCCCTCGAAGTATATACGATACAATTAATTAAACGCGTACGTGAAGTCGTGAGACAGCTCGTTATTAGCACCGCTAGAATAATTAAATACAATTTTCTAAACGTTAAATATACGATCCGAAAAAAAAGAGAGTATAAAACGGAAAACAAACTTCAATAATCGCTTTTTACGGCATCGCCTCTTCCCATAAACGACTTAAAAATTCCCTTTTAATTATAATTATACGACTCGGAAAGGATGTTTATGCGATTGCCGAGTCGAAGTGCACATAACAAGCGGAGCTACAACGGCGTATCCGAGAGTCCGAGACGGGCGTATTATTTTTCAGTGAAAACTTGGGAGGTTGATCTTTATTGGACTGTTAAATCGACTATGTTAATTCGATACTTTTTACTGTTGTTCCTTGAATAGCTACCGCATATTCCGAATGCTTTATTTTACTGATATAGAGCGCGCAATGCGAAAAAAGAAACGGGCGAAATTTATTCGCATTGATTGATTGTGGTGGCATTAAAGTTGTGGAGAAAGAGCAGAGAGGAAAATTATATGAGTCGGACGTAATTGGTTTTAATTAACTTTGCTGATATATAATTGGTAATATAGAGGATGATGAAAAATGTCTGATTATATTATTGATATATTGATAACTGGATTAAAGATCAAATCAAAATTCAACTTCTTGATGCAGGATATTTTGGAACATTCTAACAAATTTCGTTCACTAATTTGAGAAAAAAATAAAACCATCTTCCACCTTATTCTTTGCAATAATTGAACAGACGGTGAGATAAGACATAATCATATAAAGATGCGTGGATTGATTCAAGCCCAGATGTGTGCGTATGCAAATCTAATGATATCGCATTAATCCCACAAAATATGTATGTATGTATGTAATCCAATTTGTATTCTCACGATATGATTATAATAAAGCGGTACCCGCCTACGTGCGGCATGTCAACTGCACTAAAAAAATATTTACATCAATAAATTTACTGGAAAAACTGATGCGATCAAAAAACATTTAATGTAAAAAAGAGATCATGCACAATGATCATGTAATTTAAATGAATTATCTATGGTAATGTATAGATAGTGTTAAAACAGTCCTGATGATGATGCAGTCGAACCTTTTTCTACAATCTATATAAAATACCATTCTTCTTCTGTCTTATAAGAAGTTGTAACAATATTTACTTATATAAACTACAAAATTTAGGTTCGATTTCTGGCCAAGTTAAAAGCATAAAAGCAATGACAATGCAAGTATCTACCGAAATTGCTAATATTTTATACAATTTCAAATACAAAATATCGGAAACCTAGTTCAAGTCACACGATAAATGCAGCGCTTGTTATATTATAGTTATAATATTGTTCCATACCTGGAATGCAATTTGTTAGGTTAACTCTATATTAGTCTGAAGTGAGTTGCTATAACTTATTCCTAGTTTGCATGCTGTCTTTGTCCATCCCTTATAGAGTTGATAATAAACTGCTCCACAAAAGTTAAGGAAATTCGCAAATTTTGCGATTATTTTAAAACTTGCAGACTTTTTGATAACCAAAATTTCAAATATGCGAAATTAAATGTTTTCTCTCATATCTAAGTGGATATTTTGCCCCATACCTCTACAACTCATACTAAATTTGGCAATCAAAAAACCTGCAACTTTTAAATTAATCTCAATATTTGTAAACTTCCTTAACTTTTGTGGAGCAGTATATTTGGATCTTATTTTCATGGGAAAGCATTGTGATTTCACAACAATTTTTTACAATGTAAATAATCTAATCACCGGATGGGTGGTGGATTTTAGGTGAAAACAAATAAAGGTCCCGCGCGGAATCGCGGAATCGCGCCGGTAGCTTCGTTCGGGTAAATCGCCGAGTGCAAATAATCGAGCAACGAGCGAGAGGGCACCGAGCACCCATCGAAATAATGGATTACCGGTCGTAGAAACGCGAACGCGCGGAGTTCGCGGACCACCCAAGTCGACCACGAACGCTTATGAATGAAAACGGAACGCTCGGGCATGCCGTACCGGCATAGCAACCCACGGGTCCTCTCTTTTTACCTCTTTCTCTCGCTTTCTTCGCTGATGAATTGTGATCTTTTTGATCTGACATGACGCATCGTCTCCTGCGTTTTTCGAATCCTGGCTCTCTTCTGCTCTTCTACTCTAACTGCTTTTCGTTTTAATTCGAGATCGCCGGGCCATTTGCGCCCGACGGATCCTTATCTAATGTGACTCAACTCAATTCTTTCTTCTTTTATCCGTCTAGCCTGCTGCCCACCGTTCATTAAAACGTCCGTTTATTAAAACAAGTACGCAATTGTACACGCGCCGTACGCGCATTGTAATTAATTCACCAACGCCGCTGTTTCGGCGCGATATTTATTAGATATTATATAAATGAAGACGTCGCCGTGATTTGGTTAGTTTTCATTTCATTTCGAATATCTCAATTCGGGTTTTAATGATATGCGGATCTGCGAGTTGATTAACATTTATAATGTAATATGTGTGATGGTTTTTGTATAGAGTCGATTTCGTTTATATTAATGCTCGTTATGTATTCATGTTTTTTTTGATTGAGGTTGGTAAATTAATCTGATTTTTCGTTTTGTTGATGCTTGAATTAATCACGTGTGTGTTGTTGCATTTTGAAAAATTAAGTCAATTAATTATACAGCATCTAAAGATGTAAAATAATGCTATTTACTAATAAAATATTCAGTTGAAATTGGTAGGTATATGAACGAAAATCTGTAGTACTAATACAGTTCTTTTGCATGTAAATTGCTCCTGATATAATCTTAATTAGCAGGATTAATTGTTTCATTAATCAATTTGGATAAATTATTACTATGAAACCCGTCTCAATTAATTACTTTATTGAGATGCTGCAATTTCATTAATAATTAGGCATTGCAATTTACTGTAAATTTTAAAGCCGAATCCCGCGTAATATGGACTATATTTTGTATCAAGAATTGAACAATTTCGAAACGTTATCGCGCTATAAATTAATATATCATTTACGTAACGAAATCAGCGGGTGCAATATGGCGATATCTGGAAAGTCGATGTGGAAGTGTATGCATGAAAGGTGGCGTGCCGTGATTTTCAAATAACTAAATCATTAAGCGAGCAAATGAGGTGCGTGGTCAGTGAACTGGTTGTAGGTTATACCTACACTTCGCTATACAGAGACCTATTCGGCTTTTCTCTACGGGTTACTCGACCGGGCTTTTTTATTTTCTCCGGTCACGAATTTTCGTACATTTTTTTTATTACACACGGAATAACTTAATATTTCAACGATGATCGTTGTAATTCGACGAAGGCGATTCGATAAAGTGGAAGGCTTTTGTGCGCCGTAATGGATACGTCTCATTTAAATATTGATGTTTGTGTTTCCACGCTAACCTCGCGTTTTTCCACTGCCGCATTCACGAAAAATCTATAAGAGATGATTTATGCTATTTAATTGTATAATTTACTTGTATGTCTTCGTTTGATGCACGAAATTCGAGCGAAATGTGCTTGTAAACCATTTTCCATCAGAAAACTGCGATACAATTACAGGTATAATAACGTGTAAAAGATGCTTTAGCGTATTCGAAGGCTCGCCTGAGTCATTCGCGGCATCGCGAGCGCGACTCGGCCGCATCTCGCGTGCCGTTCGCGGACCACACACGTTGAAACTTGTTAAAGATAAAGCACGTTAACAGTTCTTCTCCGATTTCTACATTTCTTGCCGGATAAATATTATAATTTGCAACATAACTCGTTCTCTTGCATCGGCAATCGTATAAGCGCGGGCCGCGTTATGGGAAACCGGCAAGGGGGAATGCGATCGTCGCATAAACGGGGTAATTTGTATTTTTGATTATGGACCGCGAATTTTTTCTGCTTTTTTTTTGTATACATTGTTCTCGTGCTTAATTCTCGTTTCTACTACTTAGGTATGTGTTTGTATAACTACATATTTATTATTGTGAATTTCTTTAGCAGGCAATGGTTTCTTTCTCTCCGGGCTATAACGGAATTTATTCCAACAATTTTCGCGTTGGCTCTAATTAGAAAACACTTACTCGTTTAAAGCACTGTTATATGAGTTTGTTTTAAAGACCATAACACCTTTAGAACTTTGATTACCGATTTTATTCTTAGCAGTAAACTTTCTTCGAAATTGCTACATCTAATCAAACTCCACCTAAGTATATTATTACAAATATCCACCTCGTAATCGAGCAACATTATGAAACCAAATCCAACACACACAAGGATTGCCACTCGATTATTATAATATGTAGCACCATATTGGAAACGTACTTTATCCATTTTTTTCCACCATCAATTCAATACTTAATCACAGTTGATTATCGTCCAAATACAGTAGTTATAAATGAGGTAACATCATCTCATTGAATCGGTATAATTTTAATTCAATCGTTGCGCCAACAAAGCGACTTACTTTATTTTCTATTCTCGAGTCTCGTTCGGCCGATTAATTATCGGCAGCGCGGACAAGTCGGAAATAAATCAAGAACGGAGGGATATATGGGAAGAGAGGAACATTAAAAGAGCCCGATTCAATAAGCTGTAATTAATAAATCTCGCGTGATTTATGCGGAAATGTATATAGACTTTGATTTTCGGGCTTTTTAGTCCGTTTTTAATTTGAATTTATCTAGCGAATATTCCGCGAGGAAGTTATTGAAGTTACGAATTTAATTGGGGAATTTGAGGATAGCGTTTCCTTACGGGAGTTTAATTTAAATGTCAGAAGTTTGAGCGATCTGAGAGGCGCGAGTCGGAAATAACTTGTGAATTGTGTGAGGTACTTAATGAATCGGGATGACACTACTAAATATAACACGTCTTTTCATAATGAATGTTATCTAACGCCTACCATGTGTACCGCATTATTTCTTAGTATAACTAACAGAAATTTAGTGCGCGCCAATTAACGAATTTTTCAAACATCTATTATAATATAATGTCTAATTTTCCCAACAATTTGTAATACTGCTCGAATAATAACGCTCGAGTGGAATAAAAAAAAGTATGTAATTAATTTAACAGCATCTATTATGTACTTACTGACAATTTAAAACAAAGAAACATACTATGCCTAGATGAAACGCGAGATTATTACCCGAAAAAATAATTAGATCGATTCGAGCGATAACGAAAATTATGAAAAAAAAATTACCTAATTTTCGGATAAAAATCTACAAACACACCATTGTTTGCATTGGAACAAATCCGCCGGACTATCAATCAAACGAGCGCCGCAATTATAAAACGGTTAAAGAGAGTAAAATTCCGATCCCGCGCTGATCAAAGACGGGCCTCTTCCCCGTTCGGGTTTTTTCCGGGCCCGGCCGGAGCCCTACCGCAGCCCCCAGATGCTCCGAAATATACCCGGAAAGCCCTCGATTATACACACACGTTTCCGAATTTACTAGAACAGTTTCCTATAATTAATACAGCTTCAAGATGCCTCGATAGCGAACAGAGTAATAATAAGTGTGTTAAAGGTAGAGAGAATTAACATTTTATTGATTGTTGAGAAAAATTAATACGACTTGTGGGTATTAGCTTACAAATCGCGCATTGTACATTGCACGAATTACCATCTGTTTTCCCCTTTTCCCGGTACAGTCGATGCGAGAGTGCATTATTTAAAAAGTCACCTGTTTCCTCGAACATAAAACCGCTATTAATTATCATCGTGGAAAAAAAGCGCACCGAGCAATTAGAAGAATGTAACTAATGAGTCTCGCTTTATCGCGGTGTCGTTGTGTGGTCCATCACCTATTAAATATTAAGATGGTCGAACACGCCTAATCGCCGAAGACCGTTTAATATCTCCGAAAGTGTCGAAGAATTTTATGTCTATCATTATGTGTATTTTGTAGCTGCATTAGATCTCGTTTTCGATCTAATTAGAATTAAATTCAATCGAAATCCGTTATAGATTCCGTTTGTTATTTTGTAACAGTCGTTACTGCACCTCTATGACTAAAAATATATTCCCACCTCTATTAAACATATCATGCGAAATGTCATACATGTCAATTTTGACAGTTTTCGTGTGTGTATCATAGATTGCATAGAACAGAGTAGAATAGAGTAGAATAAAATAATCAGAACAATATTTGAAAAGTAACTTATTTTGTAACAGTCGTTCCTGCACCTCTATATGACTAAAAATAGAATTCCACCTCTATTAAACTTCTGTCATATGAAATGTCATTAACGTCAATTTTGACAGTTTTTGTTGAAAAAAATTCGTTTCGAAGTTCCATTGCACCCAAAATTCTAGTATAGAATGTGTGTATATTACACAAAAATACTAATACTTATGTGTTTGGAGTTGTGTAGAATAATCGCGTATAGAAAATCCGCTTATGGGAAACCGGCGAACTCGTCTGTGAGGCGTGTAGTCTCGATTAAATCGTTAAAACGTTTACGATCGCAATCGATCGGGCATGCTAAATGATACTGTGTCAACTTTAATCAGAAAATTCAATTACCAACTTATTAGGTGTGCGAGTGTGTGTGCATGAGAGTTCGTATGCGGGTTTTTTCGCGTACGAAGTCGTAATTGCATTTTGCGAACCGTATCTAAAAATCGTCGATTGTGCCGGAGATAAGGCGACGTTAATTAATTATAGTAATAGTTGATTAGAAAAGGTGCGGTTATGGTCATAGGAAATCGATTAAAAGCATCGAATTATCGAGTAATTGGATTTCTAATTGTTAATGACTTTATTAGCGAGATATATCATGATTGGATTTACTGGTTTATTAATCGGAGCGATGTTGAATAACTATTTCTCTTTGATAAAAAGTTAGTTCGTATTTTTTCGAATAATTCAAACGCAACTTTCTGATGCGTTGTTATATAAATTGGAATTTTTCTTTATTTATTTTTTCTACGGAAAATCATCCGAGTATATAATATAGAAGAAGAATTTTAATAGCTAACTTTATCGGTTATTCCAGTTTGTTGGCAATTAACTTTCTTAAAACACCTGATGAAATTATACACGTCACTTATCGAATTCTCGGAAAACGCAACGTTTCCAACAACAATGGCGCAAGTTCCAGCGACAATTACACCTCAATACTAATAGAAGTCGACCAGTTTGATTTATTAATTTATCGAATCGCTGCAGGTCGATCGGAATGGCTCGAGTGGCATTGCGTTCGGTTTAAGTAAAAGATTAATTACCCGCTAACATATACAATTCGGATTACCTACATATTTTTCCATAAATTAAAGGCAAACTTAAAACGTTATTCGCATACACACCGAGCCATAAATCTGCCAATCAAACTGGCTCACAAAGACATATCGGCCTTGATGTTTATTGATGGTTTTTCTCATTCCACTACTTTTATGTATACCTACTACACCGTACAGGTATAGCCGGTGCATGCGTAACCTCTTCGACGGTAAATTATTTTATTTATTGGGACATCGGGATGCATCACAATTAACTCGCTAATAGGGAAAACGATCTTGCTATATTACATAAGTATATCTTTATAAACAGCTAAAGAAATCGATGTTAAATTTGTCTGCAAATCACGTAAAAAATTTGCTATACTTTCTGTGCTATTCTGCAGAAAGTAGATACTTTTAATTTACTTGTTGGATTTACTGATGCTTCAAGAAGATTTTATTACAATCTCCTGATCTTGAAGAGGAAAAGTTAGGAAAAAACCCGACTAGAATACCATTTTTTGTTTGTATAAAATGTCTGTTAATTCTCTAAATTTCCGAATTAAATCGTTAAGGTATAATAGAAAAAAATAAATATCTGCATGGCGGGTTAAGTGGCCGGAAAGTACATAGGGTGAACGGGGACCCACCACATAGCTGGTGACAAAGTGGCAGATGACGGGCATAGCAAACATGTTGTAGTGAGTTGTGACCCCTCCGGGTGCTTACAGATAGCAAAGTATAAATGCGAAGAGCGAAAGAGACCGGACGAGAGACCCGGTAATTAGCAGTATATCATAGTGTACGATTTACTTCTTCGCTTTGATGTGAACGTATGTTACGGGTTGGCCGGCTGACGATCGTTCCGTTTAGTTGTTTGTTCGTCGTGAAAGATGCTCCGATCGTCGGACGAAATTGCCGGGAATTATGCGTACTGTCTTTTGATTTTATTATAGGTTTAAACGGCCGCAATTAGAGTGTAATGGATCTATTTTTCTAATTGATGGGACGTTTACCTGATTGTGGTTAATGGGCGTTCGGTTTAATAACGGCGGTATCGGCGAATCGTTTCATTCCGGCCTATATTTTTAGTCGGGAATTTTCGTTTCTAATAATCGGCTACTGGAAAATTGATCATTGTGTGCGCGCCTAACATCGTAAATCACCCGGGTTTTACAATAAAATCTAATAAATTCGATTATCTCGAAACGTCCGTTTAAATTTTATTGAATTCGCTTATGCCAAATTATGATCTTAAGAAATAATGGCAATAATAAAATTGCAAATCAAGACGTAATAAAATCGCCGAACGACCTTCCCGGTAAATTGAAAACAGTAAATCAACGTGTAATGATCGATATTAAAATACACAACAAACGGGAATAAATAAAAAAATGGCGCGTCTAGCTACCGTTTTAAACGAATTGAATTATTCTAGCGAGCGTTGGTTGTTTAACTGCCTTCGGGGCGCGAAGATATTTTATATAAAACCGTTCTATTCTTCTCAATTTCACGTGTAAAATCGCGGACAATTAAATCCCGTAACCGAGGTCATCAACAGAGATGTTCTTCTTCTATTCGGCTGATTTACAACGTGTTGATTATTTTTTCGAAAATTTACAACGACGTTTTTACGACGACTGTAAATATTTCCCTATGGTCTCAGAATTCCCAACGTAAATACTACATTATTAATAAAATTTTGGTTTAAATTTATTGATGACGATTTGAAATTTACAGAGGAAACATTCTGTCGCGAGTCAAAAGTGTGTTAATTAAACGTATAAAAACGTACTAAAATGTTATACACTTCAAGTACAAATGTATATTACCAGACCTTTTAAAAATAGTTGATAAATATACAATTTAATTGGCTTTAGATATAATATATTACTGATTTATTAATATTACCGTAAATTGAATTTTTGCTCATGTTAGAACTCATTCCTAAGTAAATCTAATTAGACACTAATTAATTAAACATCAATCAAATTGCGAAAAACAATATTCACTTAGCGACACGATTCGAATAACTTATTGGAGTTTTGTAGTAAAATGTACCCAATACATTTCAAGTACAAATGTGTTACCAGACATTTTATAAATATCGTTGATAAATATACAATTTAATTGGCTATAGATATAATATATTACTGATTTATTAATATAACCGTACATTGAATTTTTGCTCATGTATAACTCATTCCTGAGTAAATCTAATTAATTAGTTACTAATTAATTAAACATCAATCAAATTGCGAAAGACATTATTCACTTTGCGACACGAGTCATAAGATATTCGAGTCTTGTTATAAATAATGAACTTTTAAATCTAACTCGGACAAAATTCAAGAATTTCCCGGCATCGTCCTTGGGCCCGTATTCGCCGAAATCCGAGCCTCACCTCCCCAAAAAAAAGGACTTCTAATTAACGAAATTAATTTACATAATAAACTTTAATCTGAATTTGATATCAGTTCGTTAGCTCATAACCCGCTGGGCTACCGAATTATTGAGTCATTTAACTGGACTTATATGTCTATATCAGTTGCCCACCCACCTTGAATATGTCGGAACGAGACTTGTATACTTGTACATAGTAGAGAGTGTGTGTGTGTGTAACAGAGCACGGTGTAGCGCAACAGAATATAAATAAAAAAAGGAAAAGGAGACGTCAGACGTCCGAGTTCTTCGCCAACATCTGAAACTATCTGATTTCTGACAGATGTATGAGCAGCGTCTACTTTTGTATTACCTACTATTTATATTTTTAATGTCCTCTTCGTCTTACTAATAGGTATATCTACAGGTTTCGTTCCTGTGCGCTGTGGACTTCAGAAATTCCCTTATAAAAGAAATTGCTCGTTGACAATGAAATTATTAATAATCCACCGTTACCATGAGAAAAGCGCGAGAATACAAAGTCTTGTGTACATCTCTAATGGTTCGAAATATCATAGAAACATCTCGTTAATTTAACAATTATTTCTGGCTGAAATGTTCAACGGAAAAGGTCGACGTCTGGGCTATTAGTTAATGAATAACTAATAGAAAAATTATAGGTCTTATGGTTACATCACATTTCTCCGTCCGTTAACTAAATTATACGTGTTTTTTTTTGTTTAAACAAGGCGAGTTTCATGCTCTCCCGAAGCATTTAATGAAGAGTTAAAAAAATTCTGAAGCTTATTATAGGATGATGTGTACGAATGGCGTCTCAAAACACGGCATGTTTATTAAACAAATTTTTTAATTAAGTCTTAAAATTAGTATCACGATGATTAGCTTTCACTTGTATATGCGCGTACATTCAATAAAAATCCTAGATAATTTTGGTGGAGTGTTATTCAGAAGTTATATTAGTTGCGGCCCGCACTATATTTCTAGATTTATCGCCATCAAACCGTTGTTTTATGGTGTTTGATATCTCTTAAAAGAGATTGGAAATTCAAATTCCTCGGAGACTCTTCCGCGTTCGGAATAAATAGAACTCGACTGAATGGACCCGTTCGAAAATCCGTGAAGCCTATAAATGCATCCCATTATGTCCGAGAATGACAAATGTTCGGCTCGATATCTCCCGTTTATGCCGAACAAAGGGATCTATCCACAAACGTCAAAATTCGGCCTTGAATAATGACCCCCCTGCGAGCCGAAACGGCCCATTGTGTGAATTTACCTTTCCGTATCGTCCGATGGCATTATATGAGCTGTGACAGAGAAAACATGTTTGTTTATTAATGCCATTATTGTGACCGACGCTGCCACAACTCGGGGGTACCCTTTTATATTTATTTTTAAAACGTCATGATCCCACTATTTCGCATTGTCCTGGAAATTGCTTCCTAAATCGGTATAAACAAACCGGCAATATAATAATCCCCACGCTAAGAACCAGATGACTTCACACGTTAATTGCCGGTGCATTTGCATGAAATTATTGGGTTTTCGTATAGGTAAAAAAAGCGGTGGCGAATTAAGAGGATAAGGCCCGCGAGGCGAGCGGGGCGACCGCGACGGGTCCCCTTAAGAGAACCCGACAGACAGGGGCACCTATTTAAAGAAACTGAGATGTAGCCCGGGCTATATGCTCGCCGTGCCGTGCCCTGCCATCGGTGTACATTCGTTTGGATGAATTACGGAATGCCACACACGCAGCTGCCACAGGATGAGATGTCTTCATCAACCAACTATTCATGACGTCATCGAAAAGAGGAAAAATAAAAGGCGAACGGCTATTCATGTGTTTTTTAGTGCGGGAGCAAACCACAGAAATTTTCATGTTAAATCAGTTGTACTTATATTGTAAATGAAGCTATATTATACTAAAAAAATTATTAATATGACAAGGTGACATATCTGTCATCTGTCAGTGTCACGAAATTTTGATGTGAAATCAGGTGTATATTTTGTAAATGATGTTAGTTATACAGGTTGCTCCATTTTTGATCGCAACATATAGGTTATATAGGCCATGGGTGCGATAAAGACAACTTCCATTAGACACTTATAAAGGAAAAGGAAAGAGTGACATTTGTGTCATTGCAACTTTTCACTCTGACAACTGTCATTTTAATAATCTTTCTTTGTTCCACTCATAGAAATGACTATGTTGCATTCGGAAATGGAGCACGATGTATACTAAAAAAATCATTAATATGACAAGGTGACATATATCTCATCTGTCAGTGTCATGGCACCAAATTTTGATGTAAAATCAGGTGAATATTGAAAATGAAGCTAGTATATAGGTAGGTACTAAAAAAATAATAATAGGACAAGGTGACATATCTGTCATTTCTGTGTCAACAAATTTTGATGTGAAATCAGGTGTGCATTTTAGTCAAGTATGCTAAAGAATTATATAAATGTGACAGGTGACATCTGTTATTTGTCAGTGATCAAATTTTGATGTGAAATCACGGTCGAATATCGATAATATCGATATTGGTATTTGGTTTAATTTAGTAACTATTTTTAAAGTGGGCGAATAATTTTATTAGAAAGTCGCAGTATAATTAAATTAGCGTCGAATAACTGTTGTGGCAAATATAATAAGCTTTCTCGAAATTCGTTAAACGCTTTTTCTAACTGATCGGTAACATGGCCGGATAATATTTATTTTAAACAAAAACCGCCGATTTATCATACTCCGCGGACGTGGTAATAATATCTTAAATTACCAGGCTGTCTATTATGTTTTTAATTAGACAGAAATAAAACGTATGCGCGCGTATACGGGTAAACATGCACGTCCATCAAATGGTATTGTTCGTGCGAAGAAATGGCACGTCAGGTGAAAAAGTGTGGCGTTTTCTCTCGGAGACCGATGCATATCGAAATATCAAGGCGCGACATTAACGACATAATTTTTTCTTTATTTTTTTTTCGGTTTGAGTCGAACGATTCGCGTTTTTATTATTGGAATTGAAATTTTGAAACACGAAATTTAAGCACTTTTTATGTTAATTCTAACGATATCAAAAGATCTGCCAATAATTCAATCACAAAAAACGACTTAATCAAACATTATGCCGGCAGTAAAATAAAATTTTTATATTTTCACAGCGAGCATCTAACAATATTAGTAAAAGTAATTTGCATTTTTTGTTGTATGTATTAATGAAATTACCTATAAAATTTATTAGATAAAAACACGCAAGGTTATCCTTCGTTCTACGGCCAGGAATTTTACTTAATATTTTATTTATTACCTACCAGTATTTCCTTTCCACGCATTTATTAGAATGTAACAAAAAATTGTGGCAAATGCGAAGCGAAGTCTATTGCTTTTGTCGCTTAATTACCTTAGATTTTAATTTTACTCGAACCAGAGGCGGCGCATTCCCCATTCTTTAAATACCCCGAATTTTATTCCCACCATTAAAAAACCAATTATCGAAAACGATTCCTGTGTGGTATACGAACCAATATGTCTTAATTCACTTCGAATTATCCGAAAAACGAAGCCATCCCGTCAATCCGAAAAATGTCCGAAAGTGGTTTCTAATTTGAATAATTTTATGCAAAAATGCGCTCGCCCTCCTATTAAAAAAAACAACTCTAATTAAGAAAAATAGTCGTTCGACTTCCTAATGAGAACGAACGAAAGACGAATAACGAAAACAAAAAAAAAACGGCCAAAAAATCATTAAGGTTATGTTTGAACAAAAAGGTCCCATTAGCCCGACGTTTATCTAATATTTGTCCACGACCGTGTAGAGGATACCGGCAACGCGAGCGAGCGAGACGGCCTTACGCGCCCGGCCCGCCGCCAGAGCGAGACAGTAGGACCACACAACGCGAAGTCTGGCCACCAATTAAGGATATAAAGCACATTAATTTGCCGATGGACCTCCTATACGTGTGTATGTGTAAACTAAACCCTAGCTCGGGAATTTACTTTCGGTAGTCCGCGGTTTGTACAAAAAGATTTAAACGCTAGCTAATTATAATTATTACGCGTTGTAAATAAAATGTTATCGATTAAGTATATAAAGAGGAAATTTGTATAATACCTATTATTGAAGAAAGTGAGTGTGAAATGAATAAATACGTGGGAAGATTATAAAGGAAATCGGAATGCGATTCCGATAAACCGGCGTGGAAAATGCGAAAATTCCCATCTACATCGAACGTGCACCGAAAACGATATCTATTAATTTCGAACGCGGAGGCAAAAGAAAACAATTACCGCGCCGCATTTCGACATATTTTATTATTCCAATCCGCGGGAGGATCGACTAATGCCCGGCTATTATACATTTTCCTTCGGCCATCGCCTCGGGTTCATCGCCTGTACAAACGGCAATTTGCCATTTCGTGAGAAATGCGCCAATACAAATTATACAATAGACGTGTTTTCAAAATTCATTACCGCAATGAATAGACGTTTATTTGTATTACCGAGAAAATTCTATGTATTCACCACACAATACAATAATAATAATTATTATTAAACTCAAATCAAACACTAGAAATGTCTGTAAAATACTTAACGACCTCCTTACACACTCAACACTTTATTATAATTTTCCAAATTAATTTCAATATATTAGTACGAATCAACCCTCGACAAGCGCACCCTCTACGCAGAGAGGGAAAACTGAGTTAATAGAAAGCGGTTAAAGACGATGATGATCCGGCAATCCGGGTTGCTCTCATTCTGTAAATGGATGTAGTACGCGTGTAGCGATGACGTTTTCAATATTAAAGCGACCCTTAAGTAAGCCGATAAGCGGCGAGGAGATGCCCCGCAGGAGCCGGCGCGAGGGCGGTTAAATTATCGCAGCGGCTGCGAACACCCCGATAACAACCGGAACGCATCCTGAATTTATATTAGACGGCAGGACCGGGCCCGGCGGGGATTTTCCTGCCGGGTGGAGCGCGAGCGGGGCGCTGGTCGGGTCCGGTGCGGGCCTGCTCGAAATCGGGTTACGGCAGGAATTGAAATTAGGAGTGTATCAAACCGGCGAAACCCGTTTTTATTAGTTGCTTTTGGGGTCGAGATGTGTAGGGGTTGGAATTTTATTTACTTTGCTGCTTGTCTATAAAAATACTTACGCTTTTACTGAATGGATTTTATTGCGAGCGGGGAATCTATAGGGTGATCAAAGGAATCAAAAAAGATGTGTTTTCAAAAAGAAACTTTTATAATCAATCTGAATTATACGATATTTAGTGGCATTTCTAAAAATGGTATCGTGGTTATGGGTAATTGATATCGGTTGAAAAATTCCATATAGGTATTAATCATATAAGAAACGTGATATTTTATTGTCAAGCAGGTGGTATTTCGGTGATTTTTGTCGCCCGGCTCGTTGTCGATCCTTCGCTTATCTTACTGCGGATCGACGATTCGGATCCTGTAAATTGAGATGTTTCAAAACATTCATATTTCAGGTCGAAAATTAATTTATCCTTGAGCGGTTTGTAGAAGTTATTGCACTTCGGTTTGGATTATTTTCGTGAATAATTAATCGATGTTCCTATAAATGATAGAATCAACGCGTGTGGGGTCCCTTTCAATAGATAAATGCATTAAATAAATCATTATACTTACAGACAGAACATGGTGCGTGGTTTGTTCGATAAAAACTTGTTTTTAAAGAGTTTGTATATTTTTTTAGAAATGACATTAGATATTAAATTTTGTAAATTAAAACGTCTCAAGAGTCTCCGAGCATTGAGCTATTAATAGACTTTTGTGGTTTGAAGTGCATAAATTAGTATCGGCAAATAAATTAATTTTACAATAACGTGGAAAGTTGTAATTTATGCTGGTAAATTACAGACAATTGGTTCGAAAAATCGTTTGTTTTTTAGAAACTTTTTTAAAGAGCTAAAAAATTTACCAGTAGTGGTAAATAAAGTGCATTATAAAGTTGATTGACGTCAATACATTTCGATCGAATTCAACTCAACTATACAATATCTATTTCTGTAATAACTTCATTATTCGGTTTCCGCATGCGATTATACGGCGAGGAGTTCGTGACCGTTTTTATCGATAGAAATCGGCCGGCGATCGCCGTCCTGGAAACGGTTTTCCTTTTGTTTCTAGATTTCATTCATTCCTTTTCGCGTTTGATGCACGCCTCAACTATACCTATGGCATTATGCCATTACATTACCATCCTTTCGTCTATGCGCCATTAGCACGTCGAGTGTTAACAATACTAACTGCCTGTACCCGGTAATTAATAAGTCGCTTAATACCAGCCTTTAATTGCGCGAGGAATTTTTAATTAATCGACGCGCGATTATTTATTAGTCGAGCGCGTGTTGGGGGTTATAAGATGTTTAATATTATGTCAAAATCTCGGAGTAGTTGTAAACTTTTGTATATTATAAATGTTTGGTTTGTTTTACTGATTTTTCATTCTTTTTGTTCTAGGAAGAAGTAAGTTATTTGCTTGTAATCGAAGCCTTACCAAGATGTAACATGTAAGAAATCCGAACCTTATAAGTACCTTATTTAAAACATTTTAATGCTTTTTTACGCAGTCACTTTCCTTGTATCCCCGTTGTGAAAGAGCATAGGTATTATACACACTATTTTGTATAAAATTCACTTAGGTAGGTATACCTACTTGGCAGAGAATAGCGGAGGAAACCATTCAAAATTTCGATTCGCCACACTTGGCACATTCCGAAATTCCGCCCGTGTCCGTCGAGACGGATCATTCCACGAACAAAATATTTTGACAGGCCCGTTTTCGAAATTACCCGACCCTGCCGAATCGGATTTTCGCGGCTGTCCGGTCCGCAAATTCCCAAAAATCCACCACCCCAACGATTTATAGTCGCCTCTTCTGCTCGCATTTTTTACAAAATTATTCCTCCGGCGTATGCTGATGTTTTAAATCAAACGGGATTTCGACGGGAATCGGTGATTGATGAACTCCCGGTAATGCGACGGGATACCTTCCGGGCACGTCTTTTTCCTCCGGCGCTTCCGAGATGACGTCCCGGTGACTTGCAAGAAACCGACGCTCGAACTAATCGAAGCAAATGAAATTAGCGAAATGCTCGAAGGGGAAACTTTCAATGGGACTGTATAGACGCAACCGAGTCGGAGATTATTGCCGTTTGCATTGCACCCTCCTTATCTTCGCGATTGATAATAATCAATCCGTGCTCGGGTACGTTGTTTTCCGAACGAATTTTTATCTTCGCAATGAAAGGTATCCAAGCTCGTTCTAAATCTGCTATATATAGTAAAGACCGCTTTAATCATACGGCGATACTATTAGTGTCTGTCTGGTTTGCTGCAAACGAAAGAAGAAAAAAACGACGAAACCATTGTATTCGTCGACCGCGAAATAGTAATTATGGAGTTACATGCAAAACTTAAGAGACTTGCCAGTCCTCGCAATCGTACGACGAGCCGAGGAGGTGGAGAATGTAATAAGAAATGAAGGTAAATATTGTTCGGTATATAAAAGCGGTAGCGAAGATGTGGAAGGAGAAGGGAATTTCACATTGCACACAATGTATAAGTGTAAAGTAATGGCTACCGATCGATTGGTTATATTGATTAATCGATGCATCTTATAGAGGATTTGAAATAAAATCAATTTAAGAGTTTCATAAAACTAAGGAGTGTATATGTTGTCGAGATGCTGTTTACAAATCCACTTTACATATTTTAAGTTATGTTATACATATCCCTACACGAGTACGATACACAGAAGAATGCCGTTGATAGGCAAAGCACGATTAATTTTATTGTTTTTCAACTTAACCGTGGATTTTTTCCGCTTCCATCGGATACTAGTCGGACGCAAAAGGTAATTGTCGGCCGATATTTATGTGTACTTCTCAATTAAGGTGACCGCTGGGCAACGCTGAGCGCATTAGTTCTGCGTTTCGACGAAGCCGATCTGGCGATTAGCGTTTTCAGCGATTTATCGGCCGGTTTTTTCCGCCGTTAGTTACGCGGAAAATTTACGTTCCGGACGCGGTCGCAAATTAATGCCGTTTTACCATCGACGCCGCCGCCCCCCCGACTTCGGGGGCGAAATACAAACGTTTCGCATAACGAATGTAATTCCGTTTCGTTGGCTTCGCAACCGTCTTGACGAGCTCGCGACGTTTCTAATTGCGAAACTGTCGGAACGAGTCGACGACGTACCAATATAACTGTCACCACTCACGTCTTAGTATATCCGTTATTGAGTATTAACTCGGCTCTCGTAAATTAATAGACGTACCGGCGGCTGTAAAATCGACCAAAACTGATGCCGTTTACGAATTTTCAAACGTACTCGAGATGTATAAGTGATGGGTATACTTATTAACACTAATAACTATGAGGAGTATACTTTGTTATTATGGGCTGTGAATGGACGATACAATTAGATCTCATTGGATACAGCACGATTCGTTCAAACACTTGTAATTTCTTTTATTATAATGAATATCATTTAAACTAGTTGTTTCTTCGTCAAACATATCTCCTCTATTAGCTAGTTTCAATGGAATTTCCTTCTACTAGTGCCAAGAATATTCCTGTATAGGTACAATTATTTCTTGTTTTTCCTAACCAGTCAATAATTTTTTAAGCACAATCTAGAATATCTTGCTAAGCTCCTTCTCCATATACAGTATGTACGAACTGATCCGCTGCAAGCATATAATGAGAATAATGAGATAGCTAATTTAACTTTTGCTATGTAAGGAATAAAGAGAACATACGAAATAGTCACGCCCGCTATCCCCGCTATTCGCTAGTGGACGAAGCGAAGCGAATTGACGAATTCTAATATCGGCCGGCAACCGATAAACAAGTTTCTGTTCTTTACTATCTTATAGTATTGATTGAGATTCTAATTCTAACGCTTGCAGCGGAAGAATTCGTACACTCTGTATTGTACTGTGTTGTAGTCAAATATCTCTTCTACTTAAGAGTCCCAATGGTATTTCCTTCTATATACCAAAGGGCCAAGAATATTCCTGTACAATTACTTAGACAAATCTATTTCTTATTTTTCGTAAACAGTACATTAATTTTTTAACAAAATCTAGAATATTGTACTGTTTTTATAATCAAAAATGTCTCCTTTTCTATTAGCTAGTCCCAATGGAATTGTCTTCTATACCAAAGTGCCAAGATTCACAATTATCTAGTATCCTGCTGATGTGCATAATTTTCTTCACATATACTATTATACTTATTTTGGCTTATCTACATTTAGTTACTTTGCTATACCCTTATTTAAATTAGATCCTTTAACAAAACATTCCAGCTATAGATCCACCCGTAGTTTGCTATTAAATCCCATCAACAATCTATACAGATAGACCAAACATTTCCTGCTTCCTAAATTCCTCTCCCCACAGCTCCCTTGCTCCGGGAGTAACCAGTAAGTTTGCGGTTGCAGGTCCGAGGACGCGGCGCCCGAAGAAGCCGAGCGGCCCCAAGTCGACGGTGACGGGCGCGACGGCGGAGGAGAAGCGGCCGCGCACCGCCTTCTCCGGCGCCCAGCTGGCGCGGCTGAAGCACGAGTTCGCCGAGAACCGCTACCTGACGGAGAAGCGGCGCCAGCAGCTGAGCGCCGAGCTGGGCCTCAACGAGGCGCAGATCAAGATCTGGTTCCAGAACAAGCGGGCCAAGATCAAGAAGGCGTCGGGCCAGAAGAACCCGCTGGCGCTGCAGCTGATGGCCCAGGGGTTGTACAACCACTCGACCATACCGCTGACCAAGGAGGAGGAGGAGTTGCAGGAGATGCACGACAAGGGCAGCTCGTAGGGTCGTTGCGGTTTTGTATTTTTTTTTTTTAGTTTTTTTTTTTTATTTTTGGTTTTTGTACATAAAATTTTATTAATTACGCGCGTACGGTTCTATTAGGAGGCGATTTCTGTTTTAATTAAACGAAACGGTTCGGTATGGATAAATGGAGTAAACTTATATCGTGTGTTCTTTTATTATAGCAATTACAAAGTTAGAGTTCGTGTTAAGTACGTTGTCCCGCGTGCATAATTGCTCGAGTTAAATGGAAGGCATCATTTAGCTTGTTATTATTGCGAATATGTTAATCATTATTTTTGTATTTAAGCCAATTAAAAGTATTTTAAGCTAATCGGTCATTCATCGGTTTAATGCATTCGAATCATACGAATTTATATCCATTAAACAATAATAGTTAATTATTTTTCGACAGAAGGAAAATATTAAATAAATTGGTTTAAATACAGAACACCTTTTAATTACAGAAATAGTCAATTCGTATCGGTGATAATTTTATGCTTCCATATTGACGATTTTTATTTATTTATTTTACAAATTGTGATGGTTAAACTTGTATCTACGCTGTATATAAATGAAAAACGGTATATTTTTTTCGTCGATCAAATTAACACTTCATTAGCGACTTTTAATTTTAATAGAGAACGTTAATTATTTATATTTTAATTCCAATCAATCAGGATTTTTCCGTCAGTTATTTTTTGCACTTCAAAACCTCATCTGCACTGAGCTAAACTCATTTCGCAAGCCCCTTCTACCGGACTACGAAATACCTAAAATTCTGTCCAGATTTCTGAACTTCATCGACAATATTGTTCGATTTTTTCCGCGATCCGTGGCCCGTCTTCATCATCCCGAAAGCATAAATAAGTATGCACTGTTAAACAGTGGTCGGTCCGCTTTTTTGCCGGCGACATCCTTTTAGTATGTTGGGGCATTGTTTTCTTTAATTCTGCAGTTCTCGGAGGTTTGTTCGACGAAAAAAAAACCCAACAACCGTATTAATGTACCATTCATTTGAACACAATTGCGAGCTGTGTGGTACAGGACACTTTTTACGGGGCGGGCGCGCTCCCGGGGGATTCCCCAGCTCGAATCCCGCTGAAATAGCAGCGTTTCATATACACGATAATCTCATATGCGAGAGAAAACGTCGCGGAGCGCTCCTGTCGCACGTAATTATTTATTTTCACTACGTCAAAGCCGATTATTCTTCACTAAAACTTTTTACTCGGAGGCATTTCAATTAAAAAGAATATCGTAAAATTATCGTTATGCCGAGCAAAAATAATGTCGATTTCACGTTACAAAATGTTATTTCGTACGATTAATGTTAATTTATGTATATTGAGTTGTTAAACTATGCAATATACATACAAATTGTCTCATACATTAATAATCCTCGGGTTTACGATACGAGGTGTCGATTAATATCGTGCATGTTCATGTTACAGAAATTAAAAAAGTTTAATAATCCCGTATAATTTATACGGGGTGCTTTTATTGTGTATTTAGAATGTGGGCTTCTTATTAAATTTTTAATGAAGGATAATCAATTATTTTATCTAAATAGGTAGGTGAAAAAGTGAGAATACTTGTAAATAATTAGATTATCTAAATAAAAATACGAAAAGCAATAATTTACGAAACATTTGTAGGTATAGCGTTGTTGTAAATATTTGTAAAGAAAAATTCTTATTTAAATATTATATATTGTAAATAATTTTTTACTCCCGTTATAGGAATGTGTAATTTTAAAGTAATTTATTTAAATGAACGAGCCAATCGTATCGGGGAAAAATACTCGAACAATATTCTAATAATTTCGCATATTGCAATACGTTTTCGTAATTTCCCCGGCACGAGAATCTCCGCTAGGTAAATTCACGGAGAACAAGCAAAAAAATCGTGCAAAACGTACAAGCATGTTTGTAGTTGTAATTATAAAGATGTAAAGTAAAAGTCTATTAAATATTCATTAAAGAGTTAATAATTAATAGCAGTCTTTTAATTAAAATAACTTATTATGGTTAATGAACGCGGTCATTTCGAACTAAGTCGGCGTAATACGGAAAACAAGGTAGGTTAATTACGCAATGGAAATTAAAAAAAAATTTACCAAAAAAAAGTAATCGAAGGATGCAAAAATAAGTTTCACAGCAACAACGTTCACCCCTCGCACTCTATCGAATCAATTCGCAAATTTTCCCCCTCGTCCGACCCTTCTATTTAGTATCTCGCAAAATTGTTTGTGTGCTTACATAAAATTTCGATTCCATTGGCCGGATTAACAATCCCGATCTCCCCTCGACTACAACACACACCAACATCCCGAATAAAGGGCACGGCGGAGGGACGATATACGAGGGGTGTGCATCAAATTAGTCTCCGAGCCATTTTACGTTTATCAAATACACTGCGAACGCGAATTGACCCGCCGAATAGACAGAACCGAACTCGATTCTCACGAACCGACGCTTCAAATCCAATCTCCCCGTCGAAATCCGCCCCTGCGCCGCCGCCCCTCGGCGAGAGGGAGCGCGAGCGCGGGAAAAGAAGGGGGAGAAAACCCCCGGGAGGGCGATAATGGCCGCCTGGACTCCGCTAATCACGATAACGAGCCCTGAAATACACTCTATGATTTAATAACTTTGATAATGGGCGTGGAGTGTTGCCTACGAGTGTTTTCGGGGCCGGATTATTCGACACGGATTAAATATTCATGGGAGGCCGATGTTGTTTGTTTGTTCGGAGCTCGTTAAAATCTGTATGAAAGTCCCAGGATCGGACCTACATAATTTATTTCGAAGAAAAATTTATTATTTATTAGATAATGGTCCTATACAGTTAATGACAAATTTGTACGCAATAACTTTCTCATTCTAAACACTGTCATTTAAATTATCTTACTTTGTATAACTCATTGAATTGTGTAATCAAATTACAATGGGAACATTAATGCAAGAATATTCTCCAATAATTCGAAAAAACACTGTAGAGTAGGTAAAATTGTAATAATGTAGTATAGTGATAAATGAAATATAATAATTCGATGATGCAAGGGAAATGCAGAGAGCCGGTCCTGTGAAATTTATCGATACATGTACACGTAGTTTAGATTGGAAAAGAGTTTCTAATGCCCCCATTAAATCAGTAGTATTTTTCGTAAATTACCGGGTTGTTCTAATGATTACGTTAGCGGTTCCTCATTTGTGGGTGTAAAAATATAAACGATACTTAAAATGAAAACTGTTCCGCCGGCACGACGTCGTAATTCCATTTCGAAAGTTTCACTTTCTTGTTATTTATTCCGGAGCGTGTAATTAGGGGGCGTTTGATTTATATTTCGTTAGATGGAGATTTTTTCGTTATGCAAGTAATGTAGGGCGTTTTTTTGGTTTTAATCGGTATCTGATACGTCCAATTTGAATGTATACACAACCTATATTTAGTTGTAATTAGGTGATGATTTACCCAACATAACAAATAATATAAAATAGTGCACTTTAATTCACCCTTTAATTGGCAGCTGTATCGCATGGATCGAGGCCATTCGCCGTATTCCTGCCCTTTTCGACGCAATTATACACCTATTCCCGTTCGATTCGGTTTCTTTCGATTCGTAATTAATTAGATAATCGAAGGAAACGCATGATATATCAACCAGCTAGCCCTCTCGTGCTCGCCCCCGATAATTCATCTTTTAACCTATTTAATGCGGCGACGAGAATTACGATTATTAGAGAGGAAGAAAAGAAGACCGGGCCCGCACTAATTCGAATCGATTTCGGCGTCGTAAATCAATTAGAAAAAATATAACGAACTCCGGGCCGGAATTGGTGAGAATCTCCGTCAGAGCGCGTTCCTGATTAGCGATTATTACGGATCGGGCGCGATAAATCAGTATTAAGTAATGTTTGCGTTTTATTGACCGGCCAATTACTCGGATTGGATTTAATTCGATCGCTCCGATTCGATGGCGGAGAAAGAAACGCTTGAATTATTAATGGAATCGATATTAAACTAATGCCAATTAAAGTTAAAGAATCTATAATACTTACGCACTATATGTATATTAGATGTTCTAATTTTAATAGTCTGTTATACTTTAACTGATGCAATATACATTGCTTTAATAACATCTCATAAGGTTAGACAACTTATATTGCACGAGTGGTATAAATAAAAGTTTAATACCCCTATATATTTTTTATATAATGCAACAGAAAATACATATATGTATTGGTAGGTATACGGAATAAAGCATCAGTATTATGTACTTAAATTCAATTAGTAACGTGGGTAAAATAACTTTATGAAGTCACTGTATATTTTATGTCGATGTATCTATTTTGAGTTGGTTTATTGGATTACAAATTTTGCTTAGAGATACAGTGACCTGCGGTGGCAATTCAATTAAACGAAATTGGTAGTCGCCATATATCAGAGAGAAACCATCTGATAGGGCGCTTGCATTCCATAAATAATGGATATATACAGTGCTGTATGGGTTGGAAAACAGGGCGAGGTGCAACACATTTTTCCTCGTCGCTGATGAAAATTAAAGTAGGTGTTTGTGCGACGAATGGATCGCTCGAAATAAAATAAATAAAATCTGCTTATGCCCGAAATGAATAGGAATTAAACGCGCGTCGACGTGTTTCGTTCCGCGATCGATTTATTGCGCCAATCGATGCGATTCGTTCCGGTTATCTTACGGGCAAAAATTATACATGTACTCCCCGACATGACCGAAATCCCATTAATATTAATAGGTTTAATAATAAACGTTAATTTGCATTCGTATCAATCCGACACAATGGCTGGTATATCGCCGATTTATTATTTTTTAGCTCCGATAGCCTGCGATTAGTATAAGTGCAATAAATAGTACATGCATGGTTAGCTTAATATTTTGTATACAAATTAGATTGGTGTGATAATTGGATTAGTTGGTTTATAATTTTGGGGATTTTGTGGTTATTTAGGTAGTTTTGAAGTATCCAAATCGATTGTAAAGTTGACTATACAATATTTAGATTATCATATCAATTTATTAATCAATATATTGGCTATAAGTGGAAATGTGTTTGCAATATGGCAAATTCAATGAGTTAAAGAAAGAAATATTATTAAAACAACAGTTGTTTAGAGTGAGGAAGTTACAACCACACAATAAGCATCACCCTGTCTTCTTCTTTGTTGCACCCACTGCCTATGTTGCCAACAAGTTTGCATCTACCTGTATATGCAATTTAAAAAAAATTACACGCCCATTATTTATCATTATTTATGCAATTTTCGTACAGGCAGTAAAAAGCGCGCACATATACGTTGTTAATGGCGGTTTACTATTTGAACATTATTTGTCGAAGTTTTAGTAGTGTTTGCGTCCCATGTGTAAGTGCAACCACTGGCTGCAAAGTGTAAAAGCACTTAAAAAAAACGGCGATTCCTAGAGCTGGGAACTAACCCAATAACTCACTAAAAATAACGAATCTTCAACCCTTCAACTCACAAGAAACAATTTACCTAATACTCATGAATATTTATATACCTACAATTTAATCCAGTATAGGTAAAGAATCAACTTGTGAAACCTAATTTACTAGCGAGTAAAACTCACTCTGCATCTACTTAAGTGAAATACATTATTTTTTCTACTACCTTTAACTCAGATGTAGACAAAATTCAACACACTTTCTAAACAAACTACCCAATATAATGAGCCCATAAAACCGTTTTACAGGTGTTCCTATAGGTGTAATATTAATGCGCGATTTTAATTGCCCGGTAGGTAATCGTAACGTTGTCGTCCACCTTCAGATGGAAACGTTTCGAGAGCCGACGTCGTGTGTGGTCTCGATTATTGCGTACGAGCTCCTTCTACATACCACGGCCCGTACGAACGGCGAAATACACGTGCATCACGTTATATTCGAGGGAAAAAACGGCGCCCTTTCGCGATTCGGGGGCACCGCGATTTCGTTCGATTTTTATTTTCTAATTCGATTTGCATAATTATGCGAACACGCCGACGCTGTTGGGTTAATTGGGCGGAGGACGAATTGGATCGGACGTTCCGAGAAATCGGGGTTAAAAAATTTCTATTGTGCGAGAAGGGATTCGCGATATCGAGAGGGATAATCGGGCGAAAATGATTCGAATTGATGTTTAATGGGAAAGAAAGTTGGATTTATAATCCGATCCGGATGGGATGTTTATTAAAAAAATTCGATCAAAATGCTATAGGCTTTTTTATATACAATCTTTTTATAGGGAACTTGAGCTAATTTAATTACCTACATAGCTCATTAAATTTGTATGTAATTATTTAATTACAGCTAGTACAACAAAGCATTATATCTTATCTAACACTATAGGTAATTAAAACTCATCAAAATCCAAATAAGCCCATTTATAAAACCCATAACACTCATTAAATTAACAAACTCGACCATCCAACTAACAAACAATTTTATCACTTACACCAGCGATATTTTCCTCGTTAATTTTTTCCTATTTAAATTACACCCAATCGATCGAATTAACCTTTAACTCAATTAATTTCCCGAATAAATCCCTGCTTATGTACTGTGATAATTCGGTCGTGTCACTCTCCATAACGATGCGTCTAAAATTAACCTTTTGTCCTCTTTATTTTCGACAGTTAATTCAATCTGTTTCCCATCATCTACAATGTACACACCAGGATTTAATAATAATCACTCATATCGGGTTTCTACGAGGGTTTTAATTAGCTCAAAGAGACGGATCGAAAAGAATCTAGTATGTCGTTTGTAGAGAGCCAACTTGATGAAGAAATTCTGTACAAAAAATAAGAAATGAATAGTCAAATTCAATAGCGCGTGCATAATTTTCAATTCACTATTGTTCGTTTTTATGAATTCGTTTGATTATACAATAAGGCGTTTTCGTGAATCGGCTCATTTCGCTCAATTACATCGTTCAATTCGTGTATGAAATAAAAAAGAAGAAGAAGAAAATCGGCGGAATCCAGACGCATCGAAGGGGGCGAGGGCCGGCGATCGCGAACGCGCGAAATTCAATTTAAAAGTTTTCGGAATGCGTGACAAATCGGCGATTCGCAATCGCTTTTCCGTCCGCCCGGTGACGTCAACTTCATTCGTGAAACTTATTTAAATTCCGAAGTTTCAATTGACGACACGTAATACACTGTATACGGATTGTCGCGCTCGATATGCGCGCACCCTCGCCCCCGATCGGGCGGCTTTTTTGCTTTGAAACGGACGCGAGGGGCGCGGATTTGAAGCGAAAAATTCCCCGGGGGGAATTTAATCGAGCCGTCGAGAGAGATTTGAGAATTTAATTCGAAAGATTTCGACGGAAAAGTCGCGACGACCGGAACCGATCGAGTTGGCCGTGAAAGGAATGGAATTTCGGGTATGAATTGTACAAAAAGGATAAATTCGCTGATCTGAATTTAAAATGTCGCTAATAAACTCGAATAATCGACTTACCTGCAGAATAAAGCGATACAATTAACAATAGCGGCACAACTTGTTGACATTATATCCCACATAATTGACAGTTCGCTATTTGACAGTAATGAAGTGAAATTAGGTACAATTGGTTTTAATGGTTTTTTTCAACTATTATTTACATAACATCATCTTATATTATTAATAATGATAATATAATAATATAAACTAACGCGTCTATGTAGATAATATCACAGCCAACTTGTTTTTTGAAGAGCCACGCATTTAGGCACAAATGTCAAATTACAAATGATACGAAAAAAGTTCGTTTTTTTGTCAAGTGCCAAAAACCAATAATGACAGTTGACATTAGTGTAAATATTCAGGTAAGTTTGTAAAACGTTTTATTATAATTTGCATACAATTGAAGTAGTCAAACTCTATTTTATATAAGATACATACACGGCCAGCTCGAAACGGTCAATTAAATTTCCTCTAACAAAACAATACAACGAGTGCATATTGACCAATTAACGCCTACCTTTGGAACTCCGGCAGTTTATTTAGGCGGTCCTTCGGCCGGAGAGTTTTCGGTTTTGCCGGTTTCGCTACCGTTTCGTTAAAACGCGGTAGCCGTTGCCGTACGTAATAACAAACAGTCGAAAAGCGGGCGCTAAAACGCGTCGCCTCCTTTGATAAGTGCCGCCCTTCATTAGCGCCCGAGATGCACGGCCTGCTTAGTTTCTAAACGACGCGCCGCGCGTATACGATGGCCCGTTACCGGCCGGGCGTTCGGCGACGGCGCAACCGATAAATTTAATTACCCGGGATTGTTTGGTTAGTTAACCGATGATTTATAGCCGGGTTATGATTTATCGGACGCGCGGAGAGAACGGGAACTGCACGCACCACAGAGGTGTATTTTTATTTCGAATATATGATGAACATGATCCGGAGCGGGCTATTTCTGGATGGAGCGCCTGCGGGTATGACTTGGTGGTTTCGGGTCTCTTTAAAGTGGCTCTTTTGTTGCACGCGGATGAAAAATCGTTTTCGAATTAAAATAGATCTAACGGTTCATCCAGACAACAAAGGGATGTGCTCCTATTATGTCGTTTTGCTCAATTATAATTTGACCTATAACGAAAGATAATACATCATTTTCATATAATTTTCTACTGAGTCATATGGAGTCTTCTTTAATCCATCCTGGCACCGAATAAATCGCTACTACAACCTTCTCATGGGCAATGAAGGGGTGGTAGATGTAGGTTGAGATATTCCAAAACTTTCCTTACACTAAGTGATGCTTCTCAATAAAAAATGAGTTTCTTTGCAATACCCAAAATAGTCGAGTCTCCTGAAAAGTTCAATTTTTCTATACATCGTCTCATTCAAAGGGCTGGTTGGAGCCCTTAGAGTTGAATAGGGATGATGCTGCTTGGTGAATATCAAGACAGTACATGGGGCTATTCTTGGTATAAATTTCACACCTCTAGCCTGGCTATAGCCAATTTTACAGCGCTTCATTAAACCGCATAAGCACTCTCAATTTGCGGAAAAAATCCCAAAAGTAGACGGCGTAACGACTCGTTAAATCGCCACGTATCGTTAGTTTCGCTCGAGTTCGAGTCGTTGTCGTGCTAACCAACCGTTTTGGGCCGATATTAGTGCATAAATCCGTAGGCAAATTTCGAATTTTCAACGAAACGTCGCGCCGTAAATTAGTCAACGTGCACTTAAGCAGACGCGGCGTCGGCGTCGGCGTCGCGAATTGACGCGTCACGCTTGTACGGACGAATTAGCCGAAACGCGGTCCTTTTACTGGCTTTCCTACGGTAATTTGGATGTAATTAATGGGTGATGGAAAATAAAAGGAAACGTTTAGTTATATACTGTTACGCTTATAGTGTATAGAATCGACGCAACGAGTAAATATAGCGTAAGAAATTATTAGATTTTTTGCGTTGCTAAAATAGCAACAGTATAGTGTAGATAAAAAGTGATATACACACACTCAAAAATGTTTTGCATATTATATAGTTGAAATGCCACTGCCTATTTTTATGCCCTGTTTTTATTGTTAATTTTAAACGATGTTTATGCCTTTTGGAAACTAATTTTGATGAGTAATTTTACAAATAATTCGTTGTATTAAATTTTTATTCTTTATGCAAAACATTTTTGAGAGTGTACATGCAGTGTGTCTGTAAGAAATGATCCAAAAGTGAAGGGGAAGATTCTTCTGGGCCTCACAATATTACGATCTGACCCAACTTACTTTAGTAAAATATTGAAAATAAAAAAGAAATAGAGTGTCAAAGTTGAAATCAAAAAAATGATTTTTCACAGCAGTTTGAAAGATTTTGGATGTAGTGAAAATTAGAATAAAGGTGTTTCAATGCACGAGAAATCATAATATGATAAAAACAATTTAACAAAAGACATTTCAACTTCATATGTAATATGGAAAACATTTTTGAGAGCGTGTAATAAACTGCTCCACAAAAGTTAAGGACGTTCGCAAATTTTGCAATTATTTTAAAAGTTACAGACTTTTTGATCACCAAATTTTTAAATATGCGAAAATAAATGTTTTCTCTCATATCTGAGTGGATTTTTTGCCCCTATGTACCTCTACAACTCATACTAAATTTATTGGCGATCCAAAAACCTGCAACTTTTAAATTAATCTCAATATTTGTGAACTTCCTTAACTTTTGTGGAGCAGTATATTTGATACTGGTTGCTGTATATAGGTAGGTAATTATTTTTTTCAGTGTATCTAATACTAGTAAACAATATCAACTAAAAAAAAATGGTTAATACCACAGTGTCTCATCCCGACGTCTGTCCAATAAATCCCCGGGCCGGGCGTTATTTTGTCCCCGGTCGCGGAAGGTGCAGGAGTAATAGGGCAATAACGCTAATAGCCGGCGGAGCGGCGGTCGGGAGGCGGCGGGTGCCGGGCGTAAAATGCATCGAATGTTTTATTCAAATGACGTCGGCGGGGCCGTAAATCAAGCGCCGCTCGGACCGCGGACCACCCGTGCGAGCGCCCAGTGGCCTCGCCGGCTCGGACACCCGACACCCGACGCTAGCGCCAAAAATGTTAACAAGACACATGACAACCGCCGCCCGAGGTGTCGCCCGGGCCCCCGAATATCTCCCTCGAGATGCCACCTTTTTTTTTTTTTAATTAATATCAACCGGCATGCATCGTTAGCGTTATTAATGATTTTGAGGTATTTATGTAACGTGTAATGGTGCATTTTTACTGTATTAATGATAAGATTAGGTGTTATCTGGGTGCGGGTATTTGTTTAATTGAATTTGCAATAGATTTATAGTTTCGTAATAAAACTGGATTCTAGTATCTATAGTACATATTTATTAGTGGAAAGTTTACAGAAATTACATGAACAAATAAGTGAACTTTTTCTGTAAGTATACCTACCTAACTTTTACATGAAACATAAATTTTTACACTAAGCAGGGTAGTTACTCAAGTTGACCGTTAGAAAACATCCCAACTATCCGCCGAATTTCTCACATATTTATAATATTATGTAACATACGCGATGCTCCCTTTGGGGAATGGCCTTATTAGCATCATTATCTCCTTAACAAGCGCTACCATTATCATTGACGTTATACCTAAATGGCGTCATAATGAGTCGGTATTCACTACCGAAAGGGATATATCAAGTGAGTTAATACCGGCCCTAATGGGACCCGCAGTTCGCGTAATGCGCCACAATCGCTCTAATTAGAGACAAATGTTCGCCCTTTCGCTTTTAGTCAGGACTTTACCCGGGACCTCCCTGTCGCCGGTGACTAACTTATAGAGGTGCATTTTCCACCATAATGCTGGTTGTTTGCTCGAAAATTTAGGGATGGTAAAAAAATTCACTCATACAACTTGCAACACAAAAGCTATTTAATTAAAAAAATGCAAAACAAATATTGATGCACGTTATACTACTGTCGTCATACTTGCCAAGCATTGTGACCAACTTTTGAAAATATAAATACACAAAATAGATGAGGCTTAATACCTGCAGAATTTAATTTAATATTAACAAGGGATTATAGAAAATGTTAAAAAGCAGAATTAAATCATCCAAAAAAATATTGAGTTGTCAAAATTCAACGTTTGTGTATAAAATTATTATTATTTTCTTATATTAGGTGTGAAGGCACTGACTGTCATTTTGCATACTTTTAATTTTCAATGTCTTCTTCGTTTTTCTAGTTTTTTTTTAGTTTCATGTTACAAATGACACAATTTGAGCTCTAAAATATTCAGATTCTGAAGTTTTCTCAGAAATTTTACTATGTACTTATTTAAGGATCAATTGTGCACTACATTTTTTACTCGCAATGTTAAATATATTTCAGATGATAAAAAAAATTGATGAACAATTATAGTGAATCCCTGAATACATCCACCGTTTAGAAACGTGAAACAGGTACCCCTAATTTTCAATTAGTTCTTGTCATTTTGCCATTTGATAATTTTAGAAAATTCTTATATTTTTTAAACTCTATAAAAGTTCGGCAACACTGCCTATACGAGGGAAATAAATTATAGGTGACGTGCATCGATATTTGTTTTGCTCGAACAATATTTAATATTCATCCACATAATTTTTGTAGCCACTCTGTATCATATGATTTGAGCGTATGTTCGTTCCGCAATCGCCGAATAACACACACACACCAGCCATCGCCGGCGGAACGGGCGATAAATCGAGCCGATGTTATTAGTTTTCGATAAATTATAGCGCAGAGGGGTTGGAGTTTAATCATTTTCGTAGTTTATTTACTGGAAAACATTTATCGAGTGGCGAGCGCGGAACAGATACGGCTCGCGGACGGGAAAATAGCGCTCGCCGAACGACCGAACGTCGAGTGATTTATGCGCGCTTAACGAAATTTTAACGCCGTCAAACCGCCGTAAAAACGCGCGTGCACCGACGAAGGAGCGCGAGAAGAGACCGTGTGATTTAATGGCGATTTATTTTAAGGTTTTACGATAACGTGCGTATGTGTAAAGTACGTAAAGTGGTGCGAAATTGTTATTTATGTAACGGGTTCGCTTCATTCCGCTCCAACCAGATATTCCTATTATAAAAAACCTGCGTTGTATTGGGTGTTTATATGCGGCGAAAATTCAAGGGGTTGTTCCTCTAAGAAAATTCCTTCTCTTGTAACGAAGATACAGAAAGTATTTGGGTGCAGTTATATCGTGGGTGTTATAATAACGAGAAACTCTTTTAAGATGCGACTAATGCTCGCTTATCGCTTGCGAATATATCTCGTTACGTTTCATAGCGGACGTGACCGTAAGCGAAAACACCGAAAGTTTCCTAACAACTCGCCCAGGAAGAGCTCTCGTGCATCCATCAAGCGCTGCAACAATTAATTTCTTGCTATGAGCCGGCGGGGCGCGCGGGGCTTAGGATTCGTCTTGATGGATTTTTGCACTTAAAACGGATCGTCCGAAATATATTTCCATAAATAGACCGGCCGGAGAAATGTGTACGAACGATATTTATGATAGTTCGTTGCGAGTTAAATGGCCGTCATTACTCAAAGAGAACTCTCTCGGATGATCTATCGCCCGATCTCTATCCCGACCTGCATTCGAAATGTTTTAATAATGCCTTTTTCTCTGCTTAGTATAATGGGTGATTAATAATATGCTGGCCGGAAAGCGTGCGAATACGAGCGATTTTTATCGCTAGTGAAACGCTTTATGTAAACCGGCCTTAATTACAATACAATGTTTTTAATCTAATAGTTATAAAAAAATATTGATTTCTGTATATAACTTTTTCACTCTAACTACTGTTGTTTTAATAATCTTTTAATAATCACAATATACGAAACTTGGAATGTGTTAATCAGGTTATAGGATATGAAATGAAAGATATAGTTTAACTTTTGAACAATAGATATATTCGATCAACTAGTATTTATAATTACATTTATATATTCCTACCGAACATTGCACAATTAACTATTAAGTCTAAACATATCAGTCTGTATCGAAGGCTCTTCATGAAATAAAATAATACAAGTACATATCTAACCATCAGAAAAGCGGCTCATATAATAACTATTCATCACGACGAAATACTACGAAAAGCTTCTTTTTTTATAATAACTATACGTATACCGTGATATGCCAAAAAACGAAACGGTTTTTAAATCTACACTGTACACTATTTACAATATAAAATATTTATACATGTTTTGTACAAAATAAATACTTGAATTGAGATCGTCAGGAAAAAACAGCTCGAGGAAATTGGTGTGCGTACAGAAAAACGATAAATTATATATCTACAGATTTCAAATTTAACACTGTATAATATTAGAACCAATATAGATGCATACCTATATCTAGCGTATAGGTAATATTTTTCCGGAATTGCCTATAGCATCCCCAAATCCACGAACTAAAAGAAGAAACATTTAAGAGGACAAGGGCATGTCGTCCTCGTCGCAGGGCACCGTCGAATGATTGTACAAGCCCTGGGCCATCAGCTGCAACGCCAAGGCGTTCTTCTGGCCGGAGGACTTCTTGATCTTGGCCCGCTTGTTCTGGAACCAGATCTTGATCTGGGCCTCGTTCAGGCCCAGCTCGGCGCTCAGCTGTTGCCGCCGTCTCTCCGTCAGGTATCTGTTCTCGTTGAATTCGTGCTTCAATCGCTGCAATTGGGCGCTCGAGAACGCCGTCCTCGGTCGCTTGTCCTCCGAGCTTTTCGGGGATTTCTTCATTCGCCTGGATCTCGGTCCTGCAACAACGAAAATAAACCCTTCAAATATCTTTATACAACTACTGTTCGGTATATACAATGATTGTAATATAATCTATAGCCTTCTTGCATGATGCTTATTATAGGTGTGTTTATAATACCTGGTGTATACACGTTATTACGGATATCATTATTTATGTAGCTAATAAAATTAAATGGACAACTTACTATTAGGTATTTCGCTGTTTAATTCACCGATCAAATAGGAAAAAAATTACCTAATTCTAGATGGTTGGTTATCGGTAATGACACGTTGGAAAGTCGCCCGATGAAAAATAAAAGCCCTTGTAACTTTTTAAAAGCGCCATTAATCATTACGGGGAAAAATAACGTCGGAATTATAGTAAGCACAAACATTATCAAAAGCTCGTTAGTATTGTAATAACAATATAAAATGTTTGCACTCGGAACGAATTATTAATTAAATAATAACGGTATAGAGGTTTTTCTGTTTCGTTTCGGTTTGGTGTGGTTTTCTGATCGCTAACTGAAAATTAAATTTACGATCTTTCCACAAATTGGACTTTACTTTGTACAAATACGGGGTGTATGCAACGAATTATCGATTTTTATCGAAGTTAGTCACACCCTGTATGTTACATAAAATTGCCTGTATCAAGTACATTCGGTATCGCCGAATTAAGAGAAATTAATTTACGACACGCGAGGATCGCATGCGTGCGCTTCGGTTTATGAATTACAACGTATACACCTTAACGACTATTCATCCAATTGAATTAGTATTTTCGAAATTACCCCAGTTTAACTAACGGTAACGATGCCATCGCGATTTCGAAATTAATTGAATTTTCAGACGTCCATCAGCTCGCTTAATACACGCTCCCTGATATATGCCGTTGGATTATTATTATTGCATATGCTATAAACATGTTGTATACCTACTACATAATTTTGGTTTAGCTTTAACTTTGGCTCGCTCTGTATATGATGCATTTACAACGCGATTTTGTCATTTTACTGCGACATCACGCGAGATGTCCTTTGTCTGTGATAAAAAATCGCGTACTTATATAAAGACAGTTTTTTTGGACCGTAATTTATTAATATTTCACACGAAGTTTCCTCGTTTTCATTTTTAAAAAATGTAAATTACCCACGTATAGGGTTGATGACAGTCGAATAAATCACTTAGGTAATTTCCTTATACAAGTTTTAAATAATTCATATCACCTATACATTTATGTATTTAATTAATTATCTTTTTGTCATCGAGGCAATTTAACCGCACCTATAAAATCCAATCCACGAATCTTTCCATCGGAAAACACCCCCTAAATTAACAATGCTCGTTCCATAGATCATTCCCGAATGGAAAGAAAACTTTCTCCGGCGCGTACGTTTCCTTCTCGACTTTTATGCGCATCCATTATCCGATTCGAAGGGGCTTTCCGGCTTCCGTTTTTTCGGAAAGCGGTTTTTATTCGTTAATTCGCCGCGTCGGGCGATAAAACAATGGAAAACGCACACCTTTCCTCCATTACTTCGCCCCGAATCGGCTCCCTTAACGGCGCATTTTCCAATGATTGATTCACTTTCATCACGAAAAGCCCCACATCGAGCGTGGAAAGAAAGATTTCCGCGATAGAGGAATGCAAAAAATTCTCCAGAAAACTGATATATTAGTACCTATGTAGAATCGGACTTAAAACAGCAATCAAAACCTTCGTAAAATCGATTAGTTCATGTAGAAAAGTTTTTTAGTTTTGTTGAAAATAGAAAATATGGTGGAGGATCTCCAGCGCCTCCACCATTTTTAAATAAATTCATTTTTGTATACTTAATAACACCTATATTTTTAAACGAAATGAATGCGCGTCATTGGGTATGGGACTACCTAATTAGAAACGGGTTGAAGGAAAAATCGACAAGCATCTACCCTAATCAAAATTCCAGGGAATTTCAAATTCAAATGCCGTCTATTGTGTCGCCGATTTCGAGCCGTAGAAAACGCCGTCCGGCGGGCCCTAATGGCTCATTGTCTCTTATCAGAAATCGATGGAAAGGTATAAAAGAAAACGGCGTTTCATTTCGACACGTCAACGCCGGGCCCGCGACCCCCCCGCCGCCCCTCCCTCTAACAATAGCGTTATATTTCACGTCGATGATGGGAATTAATCAAGAGCGCGAGCGCATTCTATTGTTTGGAGAGGCTGACTGCGGGACTAATTAGTCGGGGGCTCCCGTATTTCAAGCGGGATCAGATAAGGCGGGCGCGCTGGAGGTTATCCCTACAACAACCCCCCTTCGGGCCCCCCTTCACGAACTGATAAACCGTGATGTATTAGGGGTGGAAATCTGGGGCGGGATTTTTTTTGTGCAGGTAAAAATCGCGAGAGGATTAATTAAATGTTAGGAGATGAGTGTTTCGTATCGTTTTAATTAAGCATTGTACGAAATGCCGATGAATTAATACAATAAAATTTCGAACGAATGATTGGAAAAAATTATATCGAGCGTTTTATGGCTTTCTTCGTCGAGTTTTTTATATGCATTGAGAATATTAATCGGCACGGGAAAATTAATAAATATAAAAATATATAATTTTCACACCGCATAATCAACAATGGCAATTTTATTTAGACGAACGGTTTGTTTTAGTTTTATAGTAAATATAATAAAATATAACAATTTAATAGTAGCACGAGTATATCTACTGTGCAATTGTTCGATAAGTTTCTATTAGATTAAAATATATTTGAAATTGTATTAATTCAAAAAGCTGTTAGTATTAGTCTATAAAATTGGGACAACCGGTATAAGGGATATAACGAGCAGCAAAACGCAAGACTAATCGCTATTTATAAAGCGATATCGTCTCACCATTTTCGAAAATCTCGCTAATTTCAACTTGTCGACGAACCGAAAAAAAAAGCACACCATTTAAAAAGCACTTAACTCCGGCGATGACGCGCCTTTAAAATTCCTGCTCGCCCGTTTTCATCGGCCGGGGAATTTTCATTTTTGATGACATATTAATAAACCGGCTGGTACGAAAATCGAAAGGCGAAATTACAGTTTTTCGTTTGATATATTTTCCGGCCGGAGTGCGCCGTAATTTTCCCGTTTTTTCCACGATTTATCGGTTGTTTATAGAAGGGGCGATTGCCTTTATAAGTACATCATTATTTACCCAAAGTGCTTATTTGTTCCAATTTATTCACGTAAATAATAACCCCATTATTACTACTATAGGTTTAATACAAAATATTAATGAACGATTCGTCGAAAGGTTTACATGACGCAATTTAAAATAAATAAATCCGTTTGTTCCACAAAAATTTTCAACTTGTATAATAAACTCATCTTTCAAACGTCAAATTTGAAGTTTCTATTCCAAACTTCGCCCGGATGACAATCGACATTCAATCAAAGCCGGCTAGATGTTATTGTACAATAATACACAAAAACACACGAGTGCGAGTCGACTTGACGAAAATCGTGTTCGAATGAACGAAGATTGTTCGATAAATAAATAACGAATCGATTTGTTTTTCCGCCTTAATAGAAGAGGGAATTCGCCCGTCGGCGACGTGTGTGGTCCGCTTTAAGACGAACGCCGGTGACATCTCCCGGCCGGTCTTCAAACGCGAGTTCGTTGCCTCTTCGCCGCGATTAATCTCCGTAGATGTTAAATCAGGGAGACGGGGTGGCTCCTCCACGGGCTCTATTAGGGTTTAATTCGAAGTGGACGGGATTATTTATAGATGTGTAATTAACGGTGTTTGGAGCGTGGGTATTAAACATAGGTGTATTCGTGTATATTTAGAGGTGTTAATAATTATTCTAATTACGCGAAGATTATAATTAGATAAGTGTTAACGAGCTCTCTCTCTATAGCCCTGTTTTTTAATGTTTATGTTGCGACATCTTTATATCTGATTAACATTAAATGCTTTCGGTTGAGATTGGTTTGGGAGATTCAAAGTGGTTTGTGCGTGGATTTAACTTGGTAGAAAATTAGATATTATTTTTTGTAATAGCCAAACGGCTAATTATGGGTTTGTTTATTATCGAAAAGGTGCTTGTACTCGATGAATATTACGTTATTCGCAGTCATTTTCAAGCATAATTGCAAAATGTTTCTTGAAATCCTAATAATCGTTTTGTTTATAGCGACAAAAGAGTAATGTTAATTCGGCGTGAAATTTAAAATAATGAAAGTTTTAAATGATGAAATTATTGGTATATTAAAGATTCTTCATATACCTACCTAAATAACCATCAATTTGTAATTTTGTATTTATTTTTTCGATTGGAGAATGCCGAAAAAATTAAGTGCTACTGTGACAGGATCTAAATTTAACGGAAAAGCTATTATAGTTTCTCCCTAATTATCCCCACAAATTAGTAATTAGTTATGGTGGTGTCTATTACTAAAATTGCACTTAGCATTCGTATATCATGCATATTCTATATAAAAAAATATTCAAATATTCAGCCTTGCTTGCTGAAATCTCTATCCAATTTGTATTGTATTTTCAATGGATATTGACCGATCATTGACCATCAAAAGTTTTATGAATTTACTTGAATGAATAAAAGTTTTAGGAAATGTATAGTAGGTATATCGAACACTTCCAATAAGCAGTTGATAATATAGTTCAAAAGACTACCTATTATAGTGATTTTAAAAGATTTATTTTGATGATGACTGTATTATAGGCTATTTTATAATGGAACACAAATTTGATGGGTGTAGTATTTATAAAAGTATAATTTTTTACCTGAACTGGGTCGATCCGAATACCTAGTGCAGTAGACCCACGCCGGCCACAACTTGGGCACACCGCCGTCGCCGCCCTCGTCCTTCTTAATCTCCTCCGGATGAGGTAACATCTGAAGGGGGCTCCTGGCCCTCGAAACCGGCTCCGGCGACCGGCCGATCTGCGAAACCGCCTGCCGCAAACCGCCCAGCGAGCTGACCGGCTCGCCCTCGTACGGCCTGAACGCGCCCGCCGGCGGCGTCCTCGTCTTGGAGACGGCCGATTTGCCGAACTCCGGCCGCAGGATGTTCGTTATCGAATATTTCAACGTCTGTATCTGCACGGGCGGCTCGTCGCGCTCCGCGGAAGCGACGCTGTCCGCCGGCGACGGCGACCGGCGCCCGCCCAGCGCGAAATTCGTTATCCTCAAGAAGGGTTTCTGGTGGTGGTGGAGCGGCGGCGACGCCGCCCGCCGCCCGTCGATCGTCGTGCACGTGTAGGTCGACGTCCGCGTCGGTTCCGGCGAATTCGGGTGGACGCCGAGCGTGGCGGCGCCGGCGCTCGGACTGCGTCTGTCGTCGAGCGCCATCGGTGGATCGCGGTTCATCGATGGCTCCGAGAGGATGGATCTCCACCTGTTATATCTAAATACCCGGGGAATATAACGGCGAGGCACGATCACACCGCGCGTTTCTCTCTGATGGGTACTCGCCGGCGAAACGGCGCCTGTCAAACTGGAGTGAGATTTCAAAATAGTCATCTTTATCAGGGTGGCGAGGTTCCAGCTTGGCCACGCCTACTAAGACATGCGCCGCGGATTTAGGAGGCCTCGATGGCGGTGATTCCGGCCAGGACTCGCTCTCTCGCTTATGTACCGGCTTATTAAAAACCTTCCGACTAATTAAACGTCTATCTCATATTATTTGCGATTCTCCTTTTGATACGCCACCAAAACGCTGCAAAGAATATATATTGCGGAATTTATTGATTTCTTCATCTCCACTAAACAATCAACTTCGCCTTCGATAATTAATAGAGATGGGATAACAATTTGCATCAACATACAGTAATTAATAAAACAACTCTATACACTTCATTTCTATACAGATCCATAATATATTTTTAATTGTCAATTAAACTTTTATTGATTGACAAATCACTGTCAAATGTCTATCTAATAAATGCATTTTGAATAATTGACCCATCAAAATGTCATCAACAGATTTTACAAACATTATTGATACACCCTATGGAATAAACTGAAAAATACTATAAGTTACTAAATACCTAAACCAGATACTAGAAATACTAGAAACTAGGTATACCTACTATAGATACTAGGCCCCTAAGTGCACTTGTAGGCTATACTAGGTATACTAGATGCCTTTTGATATGCTAGATTGGGTATAATAGTTGCAAAAGGTCTACTAATAGACGTACTAAGTGTGTTATGTATGTTATAAGTTCTTGATAGGTATATCTACTAGGAATTAGGCATAGATACTAACTACTAGATATAGGTACTATGCACTAGCTAAGTGTTAGTAGAACATCTCATCCATCAATTAGATAACTTAATATCATGCCTACGAAAGTCTATATGAAGGCGTTGTAACGGTGACAAATAACGAAACGGGTCCCATCTCTATCGGTCGGTCTTATACGTCGATACCGGGCCCCGGGACGTCTCACTCGCGTCAAAGGAGCGCCGATGGTGGTGCGGGCGGAGCCAAGCGATGTTGAGTAAACGATTGGTATGGTCCGGGCGGTGGGGACGGCCCGGCGGCCGGGATTGAGATGTAAAGCTGTTAGTTTTTGCGGAATTGGGGGCCGAGCCAGCGGGAGAATCCGAACCTGATAATTCAATATGATAGGTAAAAGTAACGCGGATTAATAAGCGGCGAGGCGAGCGATAGCGATTCGAACGCGGCGTGGAGGAGAAGGCGCGATTCGATGAGAGACGAGAATACGGTTCTGTTGTCGTTGTTTGTTGTAATAATCGAGGGATCGGATTGGGTTTTTTTTTATTTTTATTTTTCGGTAGCGAAAGCGTATTTGCACAACAGATGTGTGTATTTAGGTGTGCGTGCATGCATGCTTATACAGGGCGGTTGGCTTGCCGAGTTGCCTGGATAATTGGCACACATGGATGGTTAAATATTATAGATTAAGATTGCATTCTTCAACCTAGGTGTAGGTATCTAAAATAGACAACTATAGTTACACACAAAAATTTAAACAAGTATTCTTTTCTTTTTCTATAAGGTAGACTGGGGGAAATCGGTTGTAAAATTTGAATAGTTCAAATTAAATCCTAAAATGTGGCTTTATTTTTTCTCTTATTAGAAATGCTGATACCACATTAAATTCACAACTTCCTAAACTAAAGAATCGAGGTATACTAAAAAGTTTTTTTTGAAAAAGGAAGAAAACGATTTTACATATTTTTTAAAATGGTATACGGGGTATAAATGTAACAAACGGCTCTAAAGTGCAATACAATTATATAGAAAAACATATGGGGCAATTGTAAATACATATTTGGTTCCTCTAAAATTTGATACATGCTTCAAAAAATAACAGAGCTTCAAAATAATAAAGAAAAAATAAGAAACAAACCCTGTCTAATGCACAAAAGAACTATAAAAATAATAAAAACATTAACATAATAGGTAAAAATATTACATTTACCCTTATAGTCTACCTTATTGATGAATGCAAAAAAAGAACCGATTCTCATTCAGCGATTTCCTTCTCTATATATTTCGAGCGGAAGGCTTCGAATAAGAGGCAATATCGCCGGCTGATCGATCTCGAGAGCCTTTTACACACCCCGAACACATACACGAATAAAACACAACACCCCGCTTCCCCCTAGTCGCCCGGCCGAACCCGATTCATTTCGATTTTATTCACAAGTGATGTAGAAAATTGGATTTCTCGCCCTCTCCTCCTTGCTCGCCTTCGACGCCGGGAAAAAAGGTGTAAGATTCCATCCGGGCGTCGCGACGCGAACTAGCGGCGCCTCCGCCTTATTTTCCGAACGCGTTGATATATAAAAATCGAAACTCTTATACAACACAATCCCGGCATTTATTATGCTAATTATTTTCTATATAAAATTTTAATTATTTTGTAGTCACTATAGATATATCTATCTTATCTGATGCAGATAGTTTCTATTAAAACACAGTTCTAATAACATCCGCGTCCCGTCGAGAAGACAACTCCATTTAAAATTTCACAAAAAGAGCCCCTACCTTTAGATAAATAAAATGCAATGCTGCAGCCTTGACATACACATCGCATTAGCAACGGGCATCAAACGAAATCTACCATCTCACTATCGCAAACAGTTTGTATATATATGCAGTTTGCGGTTTTAAATAGGACAAAGGACATCCGAAGGTCCTTGTCGAAAGAAATTTATTATCGTCCGCACTCCAGTCTAAATATTGACGCGGGGTGTAGCGGCTTTTCGAATCGAATCCTCGCGTACAAGGGGGAGACAATTCGCCCGACGGGGGGCGGCTGTGCGACAACAAGCCCCCCCGGGGGCTTTTACCTAGTTTCTTTTTTTTTGCCCGATTTACCTGTGCTTTTCGAGCACGATGTTTCTTGTGTAAAGTCAAAGCAAAAGGTGTTGCAAAATGATTTGTTCTATATAAAATTAGTTGTGTAGACTTAAAGGTGTTCCAAATACTGGTGTAATTGGTACAAAACATGTTAAATTAAACAATTTTTTGAATTCGTTTCTTGTAAATTGCAAGTTATTATTTTCTTTGCTGAGTTCGTTATATCTTCGTTTATATTTTTTTCCTCGGTTATCTCATATAATATTATTATACGCGCATAGGAAATATTCCGCTTGTACAAAATATATATCGCACCAGCTGCACGCATTTACATACCTAACCGCATTAAAAGCCATAAAACGGCTTTCGTTCGACTCGATAATAAAATAAGATCTTTTTGAAATGCAAATAACGCACTTCTTTTGTACCGCTGCAGTTACACGCCGTTGCATTACCGGATTTAACGTGCACGTAAGGTATATACGAGCGAACGGCTCGTTAAATTAATAACCGGGCTGAAAGGTCCGAAAAGATACTCGTCGCGCCATCTCGCCGCTAACATCAGAAGTTTGTTTTATTCTGTGGGCTAAAGAGAAAAAATTATTATATCCAATCAATGGAAATATTGTTATTATATATAATTAAGTTAATTTTTATATGCGTATAGGTACCTAACGAAGATATATTTTTTTGAGTTTATTATGTAGATTGAATGAGCTAGAGGTTTATTAAACATTCTGTACATGCCATGTTTATTATGAAATGAAAATTGTATAGGGGTAATGTGATAGAAAATAAAAATGATTGAGAAAATGGGTATAGAAAAAGTTAAGTTATAATAAGGCAAGATGTGAATAACATATTGCGTATTATTAAATTTATTTTTAACGTTTTTATTATAGAAAACATAAATATATTAATTTATAAGCATTAATCGTAATAACGCATTAATTATAATAATCTTTATGGATAATAAGAACGTTTTAATAAGAACTTTCGATATGGGTATAAAATGTTTAGTTATAACAATGAATTTATGTCGATAACTTCGTTTATTCAATTATTAACGCTGATAAATATCGTTGTAAAATTAAGGCCTTTGAGCATAACAAAAAGTATAGAAAATATTGCGCGTAAACTATATTTTACTCATTCAGGTATAGGTATATAAAATGGGAAACTAAAAACATGCTGGAAATAATCATATAAACGTTCGCTTAATTACTTTCTTCGGTCGAAAATGTTTCTCGTTTGTAAAAGCAATTACCTTCTTTCGAAGCGCGACAGTAAATTAAACAAAGTAATATTAATAACGCCTTAGTAACAGCGACAACCCGAAAGAAATTTACAGCTAGGTAAATTGCAATCACGCATCACGCTCAACTACCATCATAACCAACGAAAAACCGTCGTTTTTATACACTTCTAACTTCATCTCGACAACGCCGAGCATTTTATCATTCATTTAGCCATTCGCCCTCTCGCCTAATCACCGCCGCGTAAGCGCTTTCCAGCATGTATACCGTAATTAACGTAAAGCGCACAGAGCGCGAAAAACGCTAAATTACAAGCGACGAGTCCATTCCATCCATTTTCGCGCTTATCTCCGTCCGCGCGGATAGCCTTTGCGAAGGAAGCTCCGAGATAGAGCACGGACCGTCGGTTACACAAAGGCCGTAGCAGGATAACTCCGAGTTATTCCTGCGAACGGCGGGGGTTCTACGCAAATATCTCCCTTCGATGTTTGCCTGTTATACGTATAACGAAAAGTGAAAAGTTTTATTCATTTTGTCGCGTTATGTTAAAGTAATTGTAGATTGCGTTATTATACAGATGAATGGAGTAGAAGTGCTAAATTTATAACCATAAATTTAATAATACTCTACCTAATAGCTTTTTCTTAGTGTACAATTGACTCAATTAGGCGTGTAAATTACCCTCTTAATTAGACAATTTTGGATCTTTCGGTTATACATATACAATTGATTGACTTTCTTGAAAGTTTGACTCTTTTTTTAATTGACTCTCTTTGAGCACTTAACTCATTTGAGTACAAAATTGACTCTCTTGAGCCTTTAATTAACTCTTTTGGTTCCTTAATTGATTCTCTTTTGAGCACTTAATTAACTCTTTTGAGTGTACTTACATAATTGACTCTCTTGAGTACTTAATTAACTCTTTTGTTTCCTTAATAATTGACTTTCTTGAGCTGCACTTAATTAACTTTTTTGAGTACATAATTGCCGCTCTTATTAGCGCCTTAAATATTTCTTTTGGTTATTTTACATTGAGTCTCTTGATGAGAACTTATTTTTTGATGTCTACACGTAAATATTTGATTTTTGATATAGTCTTGATGTGAGCATTAATATTTATTCTGTTTGATGCCTAATTACCTTTTCTGAGCACTTATTTGACTATTTGAGCAGCACTTAATTATCTCATTATTTAGTTGCTTAATTGGCCTCTCTTGGGAGCTCATAATTACCTTTTTTGAGCACTTAATTGTCTCTATATATGGATATGGAATTGACTATTACTGATGGTAAATGAAATTTTCCTAAACTTTAAACAAAAATTAATAAAACACTATAACAATATTTTATAAAATAAGTGAAAAAAAAGTATTGAAATATGCCTTATTCGTAAACATAATTCGGCTAAAGACACGAGCGTTTTTTGTGCACAGTTTGGTATATTTTGGAAAAAAAAGGTTAAAATAATGGTAATTACAGAGTGAAAGATTCCTGCTAAATGCAGGGCACCAAATCGAGTGAAGACCAGTCCTGATACGACGTGTGTGGTCCTCGAATGCAAGCGAGTCGATTGCTCACGAGTGCCGGTTAACTTTAACAATCTCTTCTCTCGACGGAACAAACCGCGCTCATTTTCTCTCTACCTTCTTTCCGTTTCGGCCGAAACCGATCCCGATTATTTCGACTATCTAATTCTCCACGAATTCGAGCGGTAGATAAATTCGATTCCGAAGCGTTTAGCTCGAAGAGTAGCCCGGAGTGATTTATTTCTCCCATATCGCCGGCACGTCCCTGTTCGCCGGTCGTTATCTCCACATAAAACATATTGTAATCAAGATTGGTCGGGCCCAGCTGATGGCCACCTCAGGTTTTTATTAGTTTACTGAAAACGTCGGTATGCGGCGACCTGTTTTCGTCGATGCCCGGTACATACACGAGAGGAAAAAAGACGACCGAAGGCGAACCGCCATTTTTCGTTATATAGGCATTTTATTTCCCAGAAACGGGCCGGATAGCGATAGCGGCAACAAATTAGTGACCGAATTTCCACCGGGCTCTCGTCCCCGGGAATTTATGGTTAGGTAGACATCTTTTAAAATGCTAATTTCGTAACGATAGAATCGTAAAAACGCTCGATAACGCGACGCACCGAGTGATGGGAAATAAAAAAGTGGAAAAAAGCGGTGGGAAAGTATACGGCTTTTCGAAATTAGATACCGCCTTTTTGTGATCGAACGGGAGGGATCCGATCTTCTAAAAATATGGGCATATAAGGTCTCGAGGGTTGTAATTCACCGGGTCGATTCGGCCCGACGTAAATGTACAGGGTGCTATGTGTTACAAACCGACTTATCTCTTACTGCTATCTAAATGAAGGAAGATCGCTTTTTAAACGATTGTTTCGAATTTAAGAGGCCCATAAATTCGAAACCCGCTTTCATATAAACATTCTCACCTTATCCGAAAACTTTTTATTCGATACTATAAAAAAACCACAGTGTTAAGTTTCAGTAGATTCTTTATAAATCCTCCTTTTCATCACCAGCAAACGTGTAGCACTCAATCATCAATATCAACGATTATTTCACATCTACATGCACCATCATATTAGTGAACTTTCCACGTTTAGTAGCATTCCATTACCTTCCATTATCCAATGGAATGGAAGGGCGAAGCGGAGCGCGACGAATGGGCCTTTCGTTCCGGACCTGGTGCACCGGTAATTAGACCTGTACGCCAGAAAATGAGCGCGGGGGGGGCCGCGGTGATTAGCGCGGTATTCCGAAACGCGAGGGACGACCATGTCAGCGCGTCCGAAGGGAGCCCGATTCGGGGCATCGGAGCGGCGGAAGAGAAGAGACGGACGCGGCACTAAAACAAAACGCCGGACCACCCAAGTGGTATGTGTGATTGTGAGCGCTCGAAGGATTCCCATTGGTTCGGAGGTAGTTAGCGGGCGATGTAAGACGTTACGTCCAGATCTCGATTAGCGTTTGTTGCGCCCGTTTGATGGCCTTCTCATCGGGCCCCATGGGCGGACCGCCGTAATTTACCAAAAAATATCAAAATATTTATGTTGTTACACAGCGTATGTCACGACGAGGAACCATTAAAAGTATCCAGGAAAGTAGTATTTAGGTTATTAAAAAGTAAAATTGATGATATAAAGTTGAGAAGATAATGTAGAGGACTTATAAGTCTGGCGATAGAATGTAATTATTTGCTGCAGTGCAAATTTGTTTGTAAGATGATGGTCGATTCTATGAGTTGAACAAAGATTATAAAAATAATAGTGATGGTTAGAGAACGATGAGAAAGTTGAAATCCCACAATATCGCTCTTTCTTTTTCCTTTTTTTCCTTTATATTGGATGTTGTCTTTGTTACATCCATGTAGACCATATTTCGTATAAATTTGCACTTATGAAACCATCAAGCATCTTTCCAATTCTTCATTCTCATATAATGGAATGTATAGATGAGAGTATAAGTTTAGAATATTTTCATTAAATAGAGCATATCTACAAATTTTAGCGATTATTTTAAAAGTTACAGACTTTATGATCACCAAATTTTCAAATATGCGAAATTAAATGTTTTCTCTCATATCTGAGTGGATTTTTTGCCCCTACCTCTACAACTCATACTAAATTTATTGGCGATCCAAAAACCCGCAACTTTTAAATTACTCTCAATATTTGTGAACTTCCTTAACTTTTGTGGAGCGGTATATTTTTCGGTACTCTTCCTTCCACATACAGGGTGTCCCAATAGTGCGGTAAAGCCCATTTACTCAGTTATTATAATAGATACGAAAAAATGATAAATGGGAAAAATGTTAAGCACCTTTAGGCGCACAATTTAAAATTATTTCGAAATATACAGGGTGGCCCATAAATCGATGCCATACCAAACATACCTTTTTTTAAAGGCAATGATATATTTTTTATTTCATATTCGATTTCAGCTCGTATTCACGAGTTTCTCAATATAAGATTTCATATTACTATACTGAGTATTTAAAAAGTTATGGCCATTTTTATGTTCAAATCGACATAACTTCAAGGCCCTGTATATCAGAATCTGTATCAGATAATGTGAATTTTTCTGTGTCAGCACTTTTTGAAAATGGTCTATTTTCATAAAAAATAGTTACATTCTGACAATTTGTATACAGGGTGACTCAAAACGCAAACATAATAATTACTCGCTTAATTTAAATGGAACACCCTATATTAATAATATCCAATGGGATGTCTATTTCTTACTGAATCTTTTTTCATAACATTTCCCTATACCTAACTGTCCCCGTTTCTGAGATATTTTCAGTTTTATTAAAAAATGTCCAGTTTTTGATATTATAATTTCATTTTGATCTAATTACCAATGATGTTGTCGACCTTTTTTGCAAAATAATAGTAGAAAATGTAATATCGATTAATTAACGATCATTAACTACCCGAAATATTTGGTAATTTTTAAATTAAACTTTAAATTATTATAATTTTAATTTAATCTAGTTACCTCTATGACGTCATCATCTACGAACTATGCGAATTTTACTTATTGAACTCGTGTCACTGTAAATTATAGAATAACTAAAAATTTAGGGTACCTGCTAATGAAATTTGATTAATCATTAATCAATATTTAATTTTCTACTATTATTTGGCAAAAAAGTTCGAAGACGTCATTTGTAATTAGATTAAAATGAAATTATAACATCAAAAACTGGACATTTTTTAATAAAACTGAAAATATCTCAGAAACGGGGACAGTTAGGTATAGGGAAATGTTATGAAAAAAGATTCAGTAAGAAGTAGACATCCCATTGGATATTATTAATATAGGGTGTTCCATTTAAATTAAGCGAGTAATTATTATGTTTGCGTTTTGAGTCACCCTGTATACAAATTGTAATTTTGTCAGAATGTAACTATTTTTTGTGAAAATAGACCATTTTCAAAAAGTGCTGACACAGAAAAATTCACATTATCTGATACAGATTCTGATATACAGGGCCTTGAAGTTATGTCGATTTGAACATAAAAATGGCCATAACTTTTTAAATACTCAGTATAGTCATATGAAATCTTATATTGAGAAACTCGTGAATACGAGCTGAAATCGAATATGAAATAAAAAATATATCATTGCCTTTAAAAAAAGGTATGTTTGGTATGGCATCGATTTATGGGCCACCCTGTATATTTCGAAATAATTTTAAATTGTGCGCCTAAAGGTGCTTAACATTTTTCCCATTTATCATTTTTTCGTATCTATTATAATAACTGAGTAAATGGGCTTTACCGCACTGTTGGGACACCCTGTATATCTTCTATAATCGTTAATATACATGCACACTCTGTATATACTATAGAAGCACTTATTTATACAAGAATTTGTGGTACATAATACACAATTTTTTGTTTGCTGCGAGTTTTCTGTTTTATTAAAATCTAGGTATTTATTGTGCCGCTTGTTTTATGGTGAAAACCATCGGTATAAATTGCTATGTAAATAGTACCAGTTCTTCAGTACCGTGATCATTCAATTAACATCGAGTGCATCCGAACACGAACGTTTCCCACATTACGAGAAATAATTCAGCGGATTTATATGAATTTACGGTTTACGGTGAATTCGAGTCGAATGCTTTTATAGGTGTAATATATACGGCTTGTCTCGTTTGTAATTTCTTCTCTACTTTAATAACATCAAGCTAAATTTTTATTGCCTTCATTTATCGCTGAAATGGTATCTACAAATTATAATCTATTGCGTTTGTTTAAAACTACATATAGCGATTAAATTTAGTTATACTCATATGCTTGCGTTGGAAATTAGATTAATCAATCAAAAAACTAATATACAGAATCCCTAATTTTGAGGTAGGTATAAGATCACAAATTTTCCCACAAACCAATCTCTGTTGACCATAAACAACATTAAAAAAAGCAATAACTCGAATGTAAATAACAAAAAACCTAATAACATAGGAAGAGGGACCTCATATAATAATAACCGACGAAAAAAAAATATATCTAATATCAAAACAAAGCGCGTCGTCGGTAATTATTATGCAATCCGAACTAATCTCGCCTCTCCGTGTGGCACCATCTTGAATATACGAAACCGAACAAAAAAATCTAATCCAATCTCCGTCTCTATTATGATGAAGCACGAAAAATTACAGCCTCTCCGGTATACCCGAAACCTGTAATTATATAGAGTTCGGGTTCTTCGACACGTCGAACCTCCCCTTTCCAAATCGGTTCCCTAGGTATACGCGGTTCGTCTTCTTTTCCCGTAAAAAATACACCTAATACATCTCATCCGAAATTTACAAACGCACGCACTGAAATAAAATACCTCGTATATATTTTTCTTATAGCCAATTCTCGAGTTACATCTTATAGACATTAAATAAGGTTTAATGCGTAAGTGAATTTTTTTCGATAGAGTAGCAACTGTTCCGTCCGGTCGAAAATAATGCCCTATAAATTTCATAAAATATAAACAATGTCGAATGAACAATGCAACAGTCGATGTTTTGAAAGCGTTCGCAAAGTATAAACACGAGCTGGACGTAGTGAAACGTTAAATGCGTAATAAAACTCCCAAGTGGGTGTAAATATGGTAATGAAATAGGCAATGGCACCGTAACATCTTTTAACTCAGTTATTGCTTACTGTGTATATTTTTACGCGCCCGTTTATATACCCGCCGAGCAAATGTAAACAATCGTAACGTAATATCTATTTGTTATAAGAAAAGTGCATATAATACGAGGTTGAATGGTACAATATAACAACCTCCCCTCGTATAGCAATCGCAATTACGTGAAATAATTATCGAAATCGAACGACCGATCGAATTCACCTGCTGTTTTCAACAGCAATTAAACCATATAGAGCCGCATTATGCAGAATACAAAAAAAAACCAATCAATTTTTCATCGATGCGATAGGTTTATTTCCGACTGAAATCCCGCCAGGTATAGTCGATGGAAAACGATTATCCGGACCCGCACATGCACCTGCCCGTTATGTTATGAAGTTATAGCTGACACAAGTCACAAAACATGATTGATTCAACGCGGCCACTTCAAATTTATTAATCGGCTCTCCGGTTGACCGTTAAGCGGCGCACTGGGAATTTCTATCTTTATATTATCGGAGAAATTTATGAATTAATAAAGCCGATGTATGCCCACATTGACACGACGAGAGAGAATGAGTGTAACGTGGATTTATTCACACGTCAATCACATTTGACTTGATATCATTGTTTACTAGAAACAGGTATACCTGATGCGAGTAAACAGCTATATGGAGGATTGTGAAGATGCTTTTAAAGAAGATTAAATTGTATAGTAATTAATAATATAAAATGTGTTTATTAAATTATTTATAAACTAATTGACTCTATCATACCTACTAAACGAATAAGGCATTGTATATTTAGAGAGAATATGTTATACACCTCGTATATAATAAATACATCCCCTTCATAAAAATAGAACTTAATTTTATACACAGACAGCAACAACCCCTAACGAATAATATACCTAATAGAAGTACATACGGCGGTCGAGCCCCATTCGAACAACATAATTTACGACGGGAGGGTGTTGGCCGTGTTCGCTGCTAGTAAAAGAAGAAGAACAACAAAAAAAAAACTAAAGAAAACTTAATGGCTTATTTATTCAAATCGCCGTGAACGATTCAAAATGGCCGAAGGCAGCGCAATGCCCAGGTAGGTTAGCCGCAAAATCGACCCTCTAAACAAAGGGCGGAATGAGGGAAAAGAAACGCTCCCCGTGTATGTATATAGTTTCCTTAATACCCTTAATGCGTGCGAGCGTGCATGGGGATTATTGCGAGCAAATCGGACGGGAACGAAATCATATGTTATAGTAAAAAATAAGATGCATAAATTCACCCCTCGTATAGATAAGTAAAATAAAGTTATAATAACAACGCGTTAGAACACACTGTATACAATACATTCAACAATATCTTAAAATCTTATCTATATAATATTCAAATAAACTGTGCGTTACCTGTCCTATAATTTGTCGCCATTAACATATAATATGTTATAAAATATATACTATAAGTTTACATGGGACACAATGGAGCGTCATTAAAGTTATTGACGTTTCGGTTATGGGGTTATTTTTGTGCTAAGCATAATAGAAATCATTTAAATAAAAGTGTCATAGAAACCCACATTGTAACTATCTTAAGCAGTATAATATTCGGATTTAATGCCCATATAGGATGGACGTGTACCGGGATATTTCCTTCCTAAAATGTCCCATTTAATATTTTTAAGTTTATTTGTATTATGGTAAAATCATTTAATCAGAAATGGAAGAAAGATTAAGAATGTTGTATTCATAGTTTTGAAGGACCGTTTTCGAAAAACGAAGAGAAAGTAAAATATGATTTAATATAGTAATTTCTATAGAAATAAAATAATGTAAAGAATTTCATTTGCTTGTGACAAAAAATTATGTTTATTTTAAGAGGATTAATGCCCTACGTGAAAAATCTCGTAAAAATATCTATAAGTGTAAGATACATTTTATTGAGTTATTGGAAGGCACTGATCGATTTTTAAACACCCTGTATATGTTATTTAGTATAAGTAGTAGTATTTATCAACAAATTAATTTCTTACCGTAAACAATCCGGTGTAAAATCACTTTGATATTCCCGTTTGTAAACAGCATCGAGTAAGCAGTAAAAATTGAAGTTAAAAGCAAACTCTAATCGCTCAGATTAGCTTTTGAGATAGACGAATGGATTAATAGTGTTTGGCTGAATAATAAACGGGCCGAATAAGAAGTTTTATAGGTGCGAGAGGACGTGAAACTCCAATTCGTCGTGTAGATCTGAGGAAAAAAAGCCCGTGGTCGTGGAATTCCAGTCTTTGAGCCCCCCGACCGCGATAATTTTTCACTGTCCCATAAAAATCCGACAGAAGAGCTCCGGCGGAGAGACGGCGGAAAAAATAGCCGACCGGAGAAACGCGCCTGACAAAAGGGGCGGTATTCGAAAAAGTGTTTTGACTAGCTTTCACCTGTATCGGTAAATAGTGGTGTTTAGCGTCGAAACAGACAAAAGGTCGGACATAACTCAGGCGATGGAAGGCGCCCCGGTGCGTCTAGTTGTGTGGCATTCTGCTATCTCACAGAAATCGACATTGTCAGCGCCGGAATAAATGTCTATTTTTCGTTTGTTATTGCGACCTTCTCTTTTTCGGTACGATCGGGGCGCTTCATTAGCATATATTATTATAAAGGCTTGTCTCTTTTTTGAGTACTGTTTAAATTTTGCTGGTCATTTCTGATGCTGGCGATAACATCAAATCAAAGTTCTACAGGTATACAGGTAACCATTATAAAATCTTTACGTTTCTACCACATGGAGTAAACATGCATGTATGGCTGTAAATATCTTTAATTGAAAACTTTACTATATTAAATTTAAAAACATAATATATAGATGCTGTAAGTTAGGTACATCATCATCAGAGACCAGAGACCTATACAGGGTATTAATTATTTGAGAGTTAATAATTCAGGATGTGAATATTTGCTCCTGAAATGCTCCTTAATAATTAAAAATTGTGTACAACATTTCATAAAAATATCTGGAGTAGGTAATAAGAAAATATTAATAGAAAAGTTTTTTCACCCTGTAGCTTGGAAACTATAAGAAATTTAGGACATATATTGATATAAACTTTTCTTCTTAAAATCAACCAAATATTCACATCCTGAAGTATCGCCACTCAATTAATTAACTCCCTGTAATTGTAGATAGAAAATTTTTATCTAGATTTCTGAAGAAGTTTTAGGTGGATTTTTTAATATTTGAATACTGATTTTTACCAAGATTTTACGTGGATTATCAAGTAGTAAATTGATAGTTTTATGAGCACTTCCTCTGAAAATATATTATTTTTGTTTTATGCATTTATTGCTTTAAAAAATCCTTCTAAAAAATTCATGAAACCTACAAGAAAATAAAAAAAATTAAACTACCTCTAAAGAGCCTCGAAAGCTCCACAAAAATATATCCCATGCACAGTTAATAGAAGCACAAAATGCATGTATACGAACGCATGCATGCATAGAAAAGTCGCATCGTCGATTTCACCTAAAAGGGCGAAATAAAAATCGCTTTTTAGCGGCATATACACCTATTCAAACATCTCTTCGCGCGTTTCCTTTGACATCGAAAAGGAAAACGACAATCGAAAAGAAGGAGTGATATATAGCCCGGCTACAATTACTTAACCTTGTTTACCACAATATGTCAAAACGAACTAATCTCCTTATTTTCGCACTACAAAGGCAAGTACAAGCCGGAGGCCGACTTTGATGCCTCGCTGCCCCATTGTGCGAGGGCGCCTTTATGGAAACCATGCCACCCGGACTCGGAGTTTTTTCACTTTTCATACCGACACCGCGGCGGCGGCGCTTTGTCGCTCCCAAAACGATAAGGCGCTCCATTGTTGACTTTGTCATTTATTTTGACTCGAGGTGTCTAATTCGTTTTAGATGTTCCCGGTTCGATGGGTTTCGATACCATTGTTGCTTTCCACTTCGCTATTATTCATTTCTAAACTCCTATACCTAGTTTACCTTTTTTTTTATTTTTTCGAACGTTCGCTTTTATTGGATTTATTGATTCTTTCGGTACGCGGTTTAATCTCTTTTCTTGATGATAAATACAAGTATAAGTCGGAAGGGGATTGAGTTAAGGTAATCTAAAACTCACAATAGAAGAGGGAAAAAAAACCACGCGTTAAAGTCGCGAGAATTTTAATTAAATCGCGAATTTGACGCAGCCGTAAATTCGTTGGGACACAAAAGGATAACGTCCTGTATACGGAGAGTGTCGGTCCGAAATATACACCTATATCCACCTATATATAGCATCGCGGCGAGGCGAATAAAAAAACCTCAGGCCATTGTGGCTCATAATAGAAGGTCGAAAACAACATAATTTACGAGATGGGGTCGTACCCTCCTCTCGCTGCCGCCGCCGCCGCCGACCCACAAAAACTTAATAGCTTATTTATTCAAAACGCGAACGATCCAAGATGGCCGCTTTATATGTAGAAGAAGAAAACAGGTAACCGGCTGCACCGCTATAAAACAGCGTTAATAGCTGGTTCGAGTATTATTATGTTCAAATAATCTACCGGCCATGTCGTGTAGACAAGTCGTCTTTTAGTCCTTCGCGTCGACTCTGCGACTGGTTCGTTTTCGTTTCTCCTTTCTTTGCTCCGATATATGGATATCCTCTCCGGTTTTTTCTCTCATTGTAAAACGATCGTCGGGCGAACGCTCAATGTGTTAATTATCAATTTTTTTTTCTTCTTCTTATTCGTTTATATTCGTCGCTTATACAATGAGATCTTTATCTTTATTGCGAACTGATTCTATGAATTATTCAATCGGGTTTACTTCAAGTTTAGTTTTACATCAGGAATGTTTTGTTAAATTAATCGATGAATCGGCTAACTAAGCGTATAGCATTAAAATACGTCGAGAACTAAGAAAATCTTAAGGGAATAAATATTAACATAAGTTTATTCTTTACAATGTTAATATACATAAGTATTTTTCAAAGTTAAGATATCATACCCAGGTAATACCATCATAATATATGCAAATAAAATTGGCATGAAGTAGGTATCAAAAGCATCAGTATAATTACTACGATAGAGTATAAAAATTTTTAAATATAATCACAGAAAACTTTAACAAAATGTTACTAAATATCAACAGCCACTTGTTTAGATTAGTTCATTTTAGTTTGCATCAATGTAGGCTATGCTGGGTGCAATAAAGACAACTAGACCACTTACATATAAAGACTTATAAAAGAAGGAGAAAGGATGATGTTATGTCATTGCAACTTTGTCACTTTCACAAATGTTACTTTAATAATAATCTTTCTTTGTTCAACTCATAGAAATGACCATATAGCAAACTCTTTTGCACCTATAGGTGTATATAAAAAATACATTTCACATAAAAAAATTGACATAAAAATGCTCTTGTTATACCAACGCTTATTTGACAATTTGGGAAATATTGAGCTCGAAATTTTCTTTTGATGTATATGGATTCGTAATGCTAATGGTGCAACTGACGTTCCTGGTGCATTTTTTGCCGGACCACCATCGAGATGGTTAATTTTTCATTTTCGAAGTTTCGCTTCGCGTATACATGCGTACATACAACTAATTTAAGTGAGAGCGTATTCTTAGTTTGATGAGGTGATTATTCATTTCGAACCGGGAAATTATATATTTATTATTGAGACATTAGCGGCGAGATCTGATAGCGCATCGTATGGTGTGTCGGTTTGCGCCCGACAAATTCGACAATATCATTTTAGTACTTCTCGTTGGTTTAATTGCGTTTCAATTAAATGTATACGTGGATGATTTTATGTAGGTTTTACGCGTAAAATCGAATTTCCGTTGCCTATTGTTACAAGTTAAATTAAATTATAAAATGTCTCCTACCTGGTACCGTCTACGATGCAATTTTATTATATTTTCACTAACAATAATTAATTATTCTTGATTATAAAGATGCTAAAATGTACTTTTAAAACATATTTTCTCAGTTTTCTATAAAATATTTTTAGTTTTATGTGTATGTTTGACATTTGACGTTTTAAATCAATCGAATTGACTTTTGGTAATGACAGCCAAGGCATACTAAAAAAATCTGAATAATAACAAAAAAAGATAGAAGATTTGTAATATATAGGAAAAAAAAGGATACATAGAAAATTGATAATTGAATATAAGAAATATGTGTACAAAATTTAAGGTGTTTTCCATTTTTATTAGTTTTCGCTTTAATAGGTAAAACAGCAAGAAAAATTTTATGTAAGTAGGCTTATCATTATTTTTACACACGTACCTATACATAGGTTATTTCTTCATCAATTTCCTTTATAATTACTATACTTTAGATTAGGCATCATAGATTTCGTTCGGATTTCGAAAAAACCGAATTACCTATTAGGTAATAATGGAATCGAGTCGAACGAATTTGTAAATAATAATTTTTTTCCCAACTTGCACGCCGATTTGATTTATAACTCAATTCAAATCCGTTCCGAGTTCGTGTCGGCCGGAAAAAAATATTACCATACGAATCACCGACGTATAAATAATATACCTATACAAAAAAAATACATGAAGACCTCACACGATGAAATACAAAAATATTTTAATTAAAAGCTTCACGCGCGGTTTGATGAAATACGAAATTTTCTCCGTAAAAGTAGATGGGTATCTTATACCTTATTTTGGGGATTTTCTGCTTATTCATAGAGATATTTATTATATTTGCTGTGTGAAGTAAAAGTAGTGGACAAATGGGGAGCTCATTAAACGGTCATATATCGGGCTTAATGATGTGAACATGAAGAATCGCTTCGTCACAAAAAGCGTGTAATCACGTCGCGCACACCGAACAACCTTCGGACAAAATGGAGTTTAATTAAAAGCACTTCATAACAGCGTCGAAACCCTTCATTATTTTCTCGGCTCGTATCCGGCGCGCTATCATTATTTTGTCACCTAAACTGGAACGATGACGGCGTTGATGATGATGGTCGTTTTGCTCGCTTATTATCGATGTAATGCCGTATTGACGTCGCGTTATAATTAGGTACTTATACGCCGTATGTAGAGTAGAATTCCTGGGTTTTTGTGCCATTTTTTACTATCGAAAAGTTCCAGTAATATCTATTGGAAACTTGTTGAACAAATGCATTACATATGTATTACATATTGTATGTACATATGTATAATATTAATAAATGTAGGTATGAATTTGACGTTTGACGTTTTGGTATTCGCTTGTACATTTGGATATGACAGCCAAGGCATACTATATAAATTAGATGAAAAAGTTTGTAAGTGTAAATTAGGAACACGGCCCTATATTTCTAATGTCTGGAAACTTTCTATTCTTATATGCATTAGAGATTGTGTACCAAATTATTTGAGGACTTTTTGAGCTTCACTTTTGCGCCGCACCATATAAATCGCGGTTGTGAGACGACAGTTCAAGCTGTCAAAACTTCAAAAATTATTATTTGACATTTCGAGGAGAAAATGGAGAAATACATTAGCCGAAGATATAGGTGAGGCATGATGTTAACACCAAAATCATCGCTGATTTAAGTATATTTTTATATTTTGTATCTGTTTTTAGTTTGAATATAACCTTTCTTAATGCTAATTCTATATAATTCGTACACAAAAAACCGTGGTCCTTTACAACATCGCCTCCTAACGGCCGTTTTAGGAACCCCGTTTTATCCTCAAATAACTGGACACTTTTTCAACCTATGTTTCCAGACCTTAGAAATATATAGGACCGTGATTAGGAATAAGGAAATGTTTTTAATCTCTTTTTAATACACTGTATACTACTATAAGCTATAATCTAATGTACTACTCTTTAGTTTGAACTATACTACACTAGATAGATAGGTGTAGAGTTCATAGAAACCAATTTTCCATGCATCAGAAAAACCTATCCGGAGACCTGTCGTATACAAGTCTTCGAGCATCCATTCTCCTCGTCGTTTTTCTCCGTACCGTGTATAGAAACTGCGGCAAAGCCATATGCCACACATGGTGAACCACACCATATTCGAGCGCGGTGAGGGGCGGGCCGGCCCCGAATGCCGGCCAATGGAAGGCGGGTCCGGTGCCCCGCCAGGCCGGGTCATTATTCAGACATCTGTTAATCACCTGGTCCAAGCTCATCGTGGAAGGCTATTAGGGGATACATAATGGAATATCGGCCTTTTCGGACCCTGCCGTTTGGTATATTATTCTTATAGGTATTTGATATAGGGTTCCTAAAAAATACTAATCTACTTATTTACTCTCTGTAGTAGATACCTACCCGCGATATAACTTATTAAAAATATAAGAGTACCAAATAGATTATGAGATTATTTTATTACTGATGTAGGTACATTATAGGAGTAAAAGTATCTTTGTTAAATATTTTGTTAATCTCCTCCCTGCAGTTGGGTACCTATACATTAGCAAAAACTGCTATGGGTACCTTATATAATACAAAAGAATAAAGAATACTCGTGTCTATTGGGCATCTGCCGTTCGGGCCGTCATTTTCTCGAATTAATGGATGTTCATTGCGGTTTTCGCCAGCGCGTTCGTTTCGTTTGCGGTCGAGAGATTTTTTTAATGAAACCGAAAATGCTAAAAAAACGAACGAAACATGTCGAAACTCGTCATTTCGCGTTCATTAGCTCCGTACAATGGGACGAGGAGGAAACGACGTTGGTTATAATTTCTTTTTTTTCGGCCGCTAAATTAGCGCAATTTTAAAGTCAAACGGGCTCAGAAGATATCCCCAAAATTGGAGCGCCGAAGAAAAGTTCCAAACAATACTTAATTGATTTATTTTGACGGCAAAATATACCTACAAAATCTTCCAAACTCTCCAAAACAAAGAGTAAAGGAACCATCCGAATTGTGGCCTTAAAACCTCACTCATTACATTTTATATAATAGTCTTATTTACCCAAGTCAACCGAACAACATCCAAGATTTATTCGATCACTCGTTTACCCATTCACGCAAGTAGGTAAAGTAACACTTTGTAAACGAGCAGCGGTCGTGTCGCGCTCAAAGCCGAACAAAACGGCGCTCCCGTTTTCGCTCGGGCGGCACAGCAGCTGCACGCGCTCAAAAGCTTTTCTCATCTATCTCCCGCACACAAAAAGCTCCGCGACGCTTTTCTTTTCGCTCCCTAATTGATCGCAACAATCGCAAACACGGCAGATAAACGACGTCCCGTCGACGGAGCGATCCCTTCGCGCGTACACATCGCCCTTTTCAGGTGTTCCTTTGGGTGTCTATTGACGCCATTAAATGCTCTCCGGTAGAGTAGGTGCGATGATGTTGCACTTTTATTACTTTCTTGTAATATACCTCCTGATGCTTGCAGGGAAACGAATATAGTATGATGGTTCGAAGCAATGTTTGCAATAAAATTGGAAAAGTATATGATTGTCAAAGTGACCTTCCACTTAATTGTTTATCGCTTCATTTAAATGCTGCATAAATAGTTACATCATTCGCGTTCTGGGAGAGGTATTCGGTAGGTATTAAACCTACAAATTATCGAGACAGGTGACGGAATCTGGAGGGCCCAACCCGTTTCGCAGAAAAATTCGCGAATCCGTTTTGGAACAGTGGTTTTTTTTGTGTAACGATTTAATAACCTGCCCGATTGCCGGGCATTGTGGAGAAGTAGAAAAAAGCGGTTTATTATTAGGTAGCGCTGCGAGTAAAAATTGCGAATGTTTATGTTAATTTTGGTATCTAATTTTGTATGTAAGACTCGCGTGAATCGATTAGAGGTGTAAACGAACCCCTGCTAATTTTCGCTGGAATGTAAAAAAACTTGCTTCGTGCAGGATGTTTCTTATTAAACATGTAATCAGCAAAAAAAGAAGTGTGTGACTTTTACTATTAATTATTCTCCTTATTGCATATTACTTCATTATATGTAGGTAGGTAATCGAGAGATCAAGTTTACAATAATAAACTCTCATCTATAATGAATAATCACTCCTCGGTGGTTATTACTACTTTTTTAGTTCTTCTAACATTAGCAACGTGTAAATAAATCAAAGAAGTAGGAATGACGGGATGATTAAATTTCGTATAATTACCTTACCTGCCATTTGAGGTACCTAAAGTACTAAAAAACCAAGTCGAACGATTTTGTTTGGTCCCGGCGGACACCTGGCAGGTGTAGGGGCCCATATCTGAGAGAAAAAAACGAGAAAAGGGACCACGAAAAAGGGCGTAGAGGGGGCGCCCGGAGGTACCGACCGCGGTGTCTCTCTCTCGTATATTCCCGCGGCATTAAAACCCAAAATATCGGTCTCGGTAATGCCTTGATGGGGCTCATTAATAGCCCGATGTGCAGCTGTTATTTTCTACATGGACCAATCAACCGCTCGCCGCCTACCGGACGCCATATTGCCGGTAATTTGGAGTTTGGGATTTTTCGGGCTGCCCTCTGTCATTCGGAATTGTTTGTGCCTCGCAGAGAGATCATTATTGTTAATTTCTTCTTAGTTTTTTTCTACCTAGCGCTCGAAGTAATCCGCTCGGATAATCTACAAGTTCGCGTTCTTGCTGATGATAATGTAGTAATAAAGCGAGCGATAGGTAGTTGCGATAGGTAATATATGAAAAAAGATTGTTGGAAGAATATAAATTAGCTGTCCTGTATCCCATGATACGCAATGGCCAATAAATAACCCATCCGTCAATGCGACTTCGATATTACAAGCGGTCTGTAATTTAGATCCACTCAATATCGCAGTTGAAAGACGAGTTAATAACAATAATACGCGGCACAAAAGCGACGATGCCAACGAGCACTTTGAGGCATTTTAACACGCATTATTATACTTTCGCAGTAAGGTAAATACACCTTTGAAATGTTAATAAGCGTTCTCGCGTTAAATAGGAAAAAAATTAAGCCCGCGATTGCGGCCAGATATATTCTTCCACACGTCCGAGATTTCGAGGCTGTTCTACTAACAAAAAACGAGATTGAGCGCAAAAATACTCGCTCGAAAATCGCCCGGCATTTGTATTCCTTTTTTCGGGCGGCAACTCGCAGGAATCTCCTTTCGAGCGGCGTGTTCTTGTCACGGTCTCATAAATTATGCAAAACCTTTAGACAAATTGCGGCCGCAGTTTTACATCTTGCCCCGGCTATTGTGCATTCGTAAAAATATTTCGGTCGGTCCGCATTCAATTAAACTTCGAACAGAAACGGACCGACCGAATTACAAAAATAATTAATATCATTCCATAAATACGTTTCCTGCGCGACTTAATGATTCTCACTTGTGCAAAACAATTTGTTATATTTATACTCCGTTCGCCACCAGGAGAAAGCAATGAACTGGAAACGAGGTGTGGTTTCTAGAGCAAAAAGAAGAGAATATGCTAGAAGTAGGTATGAGAAAGAAAAATCCTGAGAAATATATGCGGGGAAAAGAAGATGGATGATATGCGGACAAAAGAAAGACCAAAAAATCAGAGATTTTTATGATGGAGAGAGCTAATTATTCTGGGTCTGGTACAGTCACAAATAAGATGGCTAGGAATTGTAGAAATGATTCAGGACGGAGTGATAGCAAAAATAGGAAAGCAGAGGAAGACCAAAGAAGAAATGGAAGAGTGATGTGTAGGAAGATCTAAGGGAAATGAAAGTTGATGAATGTAAGGAGAACTTGTTTGGAGAACCCCGCTAACTCTTTTAAGGTTTTATTACTATCTCCTGATAGCGAATGGAGTATAATATTCTCGCACTTGTATAAGTACAAAACAATATGTTGTATCTCGAAAATACCATCATAACTCCGGAGCGCTTTATAAGAAGTAATTTGGTACTTTAATTCTCGCGCTAGCTATCCAATAAACCTTTCGAAGTTGCGCGAAATCGCTCACCCAACGGCCGTCGAAAAGTTAGATTAACGCCCATTAATCACGGGAAATTGCCGAAGATGAAACTTTTTTTCCATCGGGCGCTATCGCAACATAAATCATCGCCGGTTGCGGCGTGTGCGGTATTCGAAAACGCGACCGGCCATCTTTTATTGCGGCTTGCGTATTATCAGCACGTGTGAACGCTCGGCGGAGGGACATAAGAGATATCGTTAGGGGCACCTGTTACGAACACATCGACGATCTTTTCGTCTTTTTCGGGTTTCATCTCTCCTCCCGACGCTATATTGGATGGTTTTATCGTCGGTTTTACAAGTGTCGCGGAAACTCGGACCGCGTTTCATTAAACGGGGGAGAGAAACCGGATTTCGCGCATTACCATATTTCGTTTTCTGCGAAATTCCAGGACGTAGATCAACTGGACAAAACTTAGTTAAAATAGTTAAAACTACATCGTCCTAGAGTAATTTAAGTTTATAAATAGAGTCCTGTAGAGCAGATTTAGAGTAGTTTAAGACTTTTAAGAGTAGTGTATAGAGCAGGTACTTAATAGAGTAGATTCAAAGTAGTTTAAGAGTAGAATAGATTCAGAGTAGGTTAAAGAATTGTGTGGAGTAGGTAAAGAATAGAGTACTTAATAGAGTAGATTCAGTTTAGTTTAAGAGTAGAATAGATTCAGAGTAGGTTAAAGAGTAGCGTTGAGTAGTTAAAGAATAGAGTAGATTCATAGTAGTTTAAGAGTAGAGTACTTTAAGAGTAGAATAGATTCAGAGTAGTTTAAGAGTAGTATAGGGTAGTTGAAGAATAAAGTAGAGTACTTAATAGTGCAAATTCGGAGTAGTTTAGGAATATCTATTGTAGAGTAGTTAAAGAATAAAGTAGGTTCAGAGTAATTTAAGAGTAGAGTCAATCTACTCTATTAGTAAGTGCATCAATTTACCAAGAACACCAAAAAATTGGCTAGATGAACCTACCCAACGAGGCAATGGAAAGAGCATTTGCGCAGTTGACCTTCTCCGAAATTGGGACGAATTTTGAGGCATTTTAAATAAAAAACCCGGCTCGAATTACTAGTTTATTTCAAATACATGTAGTCTTTAACTTAACAACCTATACAGAAATAAAATAAAAACGAATTGTACAATTCATTTCGCGAAAATTACACTCCTATACGTAATATCCGTAAACGAAAGCCGGTTGTGAGATATAAAAGAGACAATCAAATCGGTCCAAAAGGGTTTTATTTTTTGACGGAAAAATTGGCCGCAATCCTCGCTTTCCTTTGTTTCTTCGGTTTTTGCGAATTCTAAAACAAACGATACATTTTTTACGAATTCACACTAAAATTTTGCAGCGCTTACTTGACTCGGTTGATTCACCGCGGTCGTTTCTTTAATCTTTTCGGTCGTAACCGCCGAGTTCGAAGGCTTTTTATCACTCTCGTTTTTCGCTGCGTTATTTTGCGAAGCGGTCGATTTGTTGAAATGGCTCTTAACAGCCTGCAAGGGCACTAGAGAATTGTTTAACACCGAAGTGGCCGAGACTTCGTTGCCGTTACCCATCTTCGCGTATTGCTTCGCCTTCGATTGCTGCAAACAAGACTCTTTTATAATCAGTTTAGATCGTAGTAAATGAGATTTACCGGTTTGTCCCTCTTTTCGGGATTCACCCAATTAACCGGCGGCGTTGGAATGTTTTCCTTGTGTATCTGATTGACTGATTTGCCCTAAAATACGACTTTATTACAACAAGTTCCTTTTAATTTGTATTGAATTTAACGCACGTTTTTGAGCAGCTCCTTCAGAACGACGTAGGCGACCTTCTCGCTGGCCTCTTCCTGATTTTTGGCCGGTTCGCCCATGACGATTTTTCCGTTGTTGAGGGTGATTTGGGCGCATACGCCCCTGTTTACTGGGAAATACTGATACCTCGGCAAACCTAGATTGTTCGACTGGTAATAGGTGAGTAATCGAACGGTGGCCGGTTCATTGGCTACTTGCTAAAATAACAATTTTTTTATCAAATATTTTTTGTTAGATTGCGTTATAGTTGTTTATATTACCGCTAACATATCAAACGAAACGTTGCAGGAGATAGTTTCCTGCTTGTTACCGGGTTTGGTTGCTTTAGGTTGGGAATTGGCAGGCGGATTACCTATGCCCAGCATGTTTCTTAGGAAATTAGTGTCTACTGTTGTTGCCTAAAACGGTGTTTGTTTCATAAGTGACCAAAGTACCGTCGAGTAAAAGGACTTGTAAAAATTTACCCTAGGTGTTCGATCCGCGGCGTCCTTCCCCGCGAAGTTCGGCATGAAACAATTAGGATTTTTCGTTTTCCCCCTCCGGTTTTGGTTGCGCCTTCTCCGCATTCTGAGCGGACTGCTCTCGCCAATTGCCTGGCAGTTGCTTCTCAACCGACTCCTTATTTTTCTGAGCCGATTTTTCTCTATTATCCACCACAGCGGGCTTCTCCAAAGCCTTATCATCTTTACCACTGAAAAATTCCCGAACGTCCTTCTCGTCCAGCTTCTTCCAACCGGCGTTTTTATTTTGCGCGGCGCTCCTGTCGCGTTTGAGTATAATCTTATCGCGATTCTGCTGGCCATCGGCGAGCCCTTGCTCGTCGTTCGCCTCGGGCCGAGCGAAGTTCGGCGAGGCGAAATGCGCGAACGCCGAACTGGCCTGGTTCAGCGCCTGCTGCGACTGGGGCCCCAGCGGCCTTTGAGCAGCGTACCAGGGCTGCTGGAACGACGGCTGCGGCCGGATCAGACTGCCCAAATTGCCGCTTTCCTTGCCGTTCTGTCCGCCGTTAAACGCCTCCGCTTTCGCCATCAATTCGTCTGCAAAACCCAAACGATACAGCGCGTGAACGACGCGTAGTAGAAGCCCAAAATATTTACCCGTATTTCCGATCTTCTCTATTTCGCATCGCTTGCCGTAGGAAATGTTGACGAACGCGTGCTTGGGCAGCATGTAGCCTCTTTTGTCGGAGCAATTCAGCTTCAATCCGTTCTTGAATTGTTTGTCGAAGACTACCTCGTAGACGGTGTCTCTTTCGGAGGCCGTGGTTTGTCTGATGGCCGTTACGGTGCCTTTGTGGCCGAATGGGACTGTATAGCCCGGTCGTACGTTGACCACTCTGTCTAGGATTTCGGTTTTGGCCTTCGGATCGGGCTCCAGGGTGCCGCACTGAATTTCGGGCTGCAAATAAATGGCGTAATGAGGATATTGTGAGCGATCAATCACTATGTTTTCTTACTCTATATAAAAAGGTGGGTTTAATTTGCATGGTGACCTTCTTGACTTCGGAGTTGTCGAAGGAATCGACTATTTTTTCCAATTCCGCTATGGCGTCTGGATCTAAATTGATGCTGTTGCATGGTGTTTTTTCGACATCTTCGGTCGGTAAGGATTTCAACCATTTCCTTATTTCCACCAATTTTTCGTGACTACAAATAAGTGTAATTAAATTCATAAATATTCGTGATGTTTGAATTAATTAATACCTATCCTCGGGAAACACTTTATCCACAGTCATCTCATCGTTGTGATTCTTGCTCAAAAACTCCAACACTTCGGGGAATTTATCGGCGTATTCGTCGACTATTTCAGCGGTTTTGTCGGTGTACAACCAAACGTTGTTGAATTTCCTGGTGTAACCGGGAGTTTCCTTATTCTTCTTGTTCCACTTCAAGTCCAGGCCGATGTTCACGCGTTTCCCGTCGCCCGTGTCGCTCACGTAAATGGCTCCGGTTATTTTAGAAAACAGATTGTTAGACATGCCTGTAAAACGATCGTACGATAGAATAGAGCAACGAGAGAAAATTCGACGGGATCACCTAGCGAGCTGGCGAAATAATGAGCCGGTTTGTACTTTTTGCTGACGTTATCGAACATTTTTTTAATCGCCGATAAATCGGGCTCCTTCAACACCGATATGGACACTTTGATTCGTCCGTTCGTAGCCACTTGCGCGGCATCTAAAACCTGCGGAATCGGAATTTTTAGCGAATTTCAGCAGGCCGTTTCGGCGGTCCACTCACCGCAGCCTGGGAACCGTAGAACGGATTGGCCAACGTGAAGCACATGGCGTTCTTGGGAAACACGATCTCCACGTTCTTCGACACGTTTTTCAGCGGATCGTAGGCTTTGATGTCGTAGACGATGCTCTGCAACGGGTGGCTCGACACGTTCGGAGCGTACTGCTTCTGGAGTTCGAGCTTTCCTTTCGAATTGCAAACGAACTTTTTCCCAATCAATTGTCGCACGTACACCAACACTTTTATATCGCCGAACAGTATTCCCAAGCGGTTTTTGTTGCTACGAATGAATAGTTTAAATACTTAGCGTCGACGCATTTAGAAAACATTTGTAATAAAACCCGATTGAAAAAACCTGTAGCAGATTAGATATCGAAGAGCTCACATAACGATAATTGCACTAAAATCCACTAAGCGCCTATTCCCGTTGTTTTATAGAGTAGATTCAGAGTAGTTTAAGAGTAGAATAGATTCAGAGTAATTTGAAATTTGAAAGTAGATTCAGAGTAGGTTAAAAGTAGTGTAGACATGTAGAGAAGTTAAAAATTAAAGAATAAGGTAGATTGAGAGTAGTTTAAGAGTAGAATAGATTCAGAGTAGTGTAGAGAAGTTAAAGAATAGAGTAGAGTACTTAATAGAGTAGATTCAGAACAGTTCAAGAATAGTATAGTTTAGAAATTACAGTTGGTTTAAGAGTAGAGTAATAAATAATTTAAATATTTACTTCGATGCATTTAGAAAACGTTTTTAATAAAACCTGTAGCAGATTAGAAATCGAAGAGTTCGCCTAACGATAATTGCACTCACTGTTCATTGATGCCGCTGATGCTCATGTCGAATTCTCTCATTTCCCCGTCTTTGAGTTCGTGGACGTTGTACTGGTTCGGCCCTCCTTGGCTCAGGAATTTTTTACGTCTGTTCGAAATGGCCACCACACTACAAACAAAATGGCAACAGTTCGGTAACAATTTTTCACGTTTACAGCTGCTTACATAGCTTCAGTAAGATGAGGCCACCCGACGAACACGCTAGACCCCAACAAATCGACGGGTATCAAATCCCCGGCAAATTTGGATTCCGGTATAATATGCAACATCATGCTCTCGTTTCTGCTCGGTTGTTCGAACACTTTCACGTGCGCCATTTGCACCTCGCCCTAATCAAACATTTTATTATTAAATCGACCGCACGAGGCGCAAACAAAATGAATTCCACCTTATATTGTAGGTGCTTCATGGTGGGAAAGCCCGGGTAATAAACGTTCATATGGGCGCCGGGATAAGCGCCTTTAATCAATTTCGCTTCGGGCACCAGAACTTCTTTGTAGGTCAACGTTTTGACTTCGGTGTGGTTGTTCAGGACTTCCGGGAAGTAGCAGGGCGCTGGATAAATCCCGTTGTTTTTGGACGTGTACGAGTACACCAACATCGGCCCGTGGCTGTTGCGCTGCTTCTCGTCCTCGGTGAGATTGTCATTACAAGTACTCATAGCGTTCAAAAGGAGTTTCTGAAATCACACAATTAGGTCAATGTATCGTGTATAATGTGATGAAATTACTTACCTCATCGATGAAAGGGATTTTTACTACAGCCTCCCAAGCTTGCTTTTTGCCATTCAAATCGCACTCGAAATCTTGAGGATAATAATCGATAATTTTGGAATGTTCGTCGGTCATTAAATCGTGATAACATTCCGGTAGTAATTCTTTACTAGCAGCAGGAAGGACGGCGAGAAGCTGTAAAAACAAATAACGTTAGGTGAATAGGGCGAAGCTTTGTGAGATTATCTTACTTGCTCGAAGGGGTGAAAGGGTTTGCCCATGTCGAATTCGATTTTCGAATCGGTAAATCCCTTTATATCGGAGATATAGGGTGAATAATGGTGCGGGTAAAACCACGACCATGAGCAACAACCGTTATAATAATAGTTCAAATTCCATTGAATGGCTCTGACGAAGCCTACTGCTTGGTCCTTTAAAACCTCCCTACACAAATAAACACAATCAATCAAAAGGTTATCTAATTTGTTATTAACTCATTATCTTACTCGGTCACGTTTGCGTACTCTAATTTTTCTTTATAATAATCGCTTTTGAAATTCGCAAACTCGGAATCTGAAAACTGTAAATTAAATCATGGCAAAAATATTTCATGCAATTTTCTAACTGTTCACAAATTCATCAACTGATCTCAATAAAGCTTCCAACCCGCTATCTCTGACCGGTTCCGGTTCAGGAGATTCTCCGATTGGTAAACCATCGTCACCGAGTCCCTCTTCCCAATCTCCAAGACAATCCTAAACAAAAAAAAACAATTTTAATTGAAAATTACGATTTAATTACGAAAAATAACGTACTAATTCATCAAATTTATCTCCCCTCTTCGATTCCAAATACATCATATCGTCTTGAATCATTTCGAAATTCACCATGTCTTGTTCCCCGAGCTTCCGCATGTACATTTCGAACCTCGTCAAATTCAGCTTTCCGCCTTCGTTGATGTAGCCTGAAATTATTCGGTTAAACAGCCATAATTATTCGGTTCAAGCAATATATCAACCGTCCAACGTGGGTAGCACTTCCATGTAGGTCTTGTAGAGAAGCGGCAACGCTCCTTCGGCTATGTGCAAGTTGGGTAGATGAGGAATGAAATCATTGCCCACTAGAAATCCCATTAGAACCTAAAAAATAATCGTCAATAGGTAATTTGTTGTCTAACGGATGTTTCGAACATACCCAATCATCGATTAGTTTCTCTAAATCGTAATCGAACAATTTCAATTGATATCTAATAGGACTGAATTCCAGTTCCAAATAGTCTCTTAGTAAGGATAAGTGTAGTAAGAAAAACGTTATTTCCTCGGGAACTGTTATCCTTTTATTATCTTTCCTGCCAAATTTTACCTAAAACGGTTGATTTTCTGGATTATTGGACATTATGAAATATAAAGTATTACTTCTTCTCTAAGTAAACTGAAGTGTGGCTCGTGAGTACACAACCCCAGCATGATCAGATCAGCATCAAGACCGTAAAGACAGTGCCTTGTATTGGGATCATAACCAGTTTGTGCTCTCAAATACCTAATGTAATCCATAATTTTATGTTCCCCTTCCCCAGGCGTCTATAAACAAACGGTATTAAAAACACTATTAAAATCTTTGAGTATTTATATACCTCATGTCCCGATAAAATTACTTTGCAGTTTTGCCACAGAGGATCGTTCGATATCTTATCGACGATAAAATATTTGAGCTGCTCGTGCAATCTAGCCATAAACACCGTTCCAGGAGTAATGCAATTCGAATCGAACCTGGCCTCGTCGGGAAGCTTCTCGCCCTTTTTGATGGCCTCGGCTTCGGCTTTAGCGGCATCGGCGGCGGATCGGAATCTCCTACCCCGCTGTTGGTTCATTTTAGCTCGGGGAGCTACCCCGTCGATGGCCATGAAGAACAGCTTCTGGGGCTTGATCAATCGAAACAGCACTTCGATGTAGTGGAATATGTCTTGGAAGATGGTTTCTTCGGAGATGCGGAAGTGCGGGTCGTCGTCGTTGGGATGCGAGCAGTTGTGAATGATTCCGTTCATGTCCAAATACAAGTGGTCGAATTCGGGAATCTGAAAGGCGTTAGTTGAATTGAAATTCAAGTGCGGTTATTATTTAGCTCGGTACGAACCTGGTAGTCTTTTACGACTTCGCTCAAGCAGGGGTATCTTTCGCTAATGTACCTGAAGAATTTCGGTACCCCCATGGCTCTTCGGTAAAATTTTTATACAAAACAAATGGAAGAAATAATTAGGCTTTTTTTATAACCACTAACCATCTGTTTTTTATAGGTACTTTACAGATTTTAGATTGCCTATGGTAATTTACTAACTTGCAGAAGTTTATAAATAAACATAAACACTATGGTCACTGTCAATGTCAATCGTCAGATTTTGTTGTTTTATGAAATTTATGCCTCGCGTCACATACCCTTCAGAGGCCTTCAATTTTTAGAGTAGCCAGTCACGTATGTCAAAACTCAAATCGTGGCCGGATGAGACATATCCGTGTAACAGAAAAAGAAGAAGAATGTAAATAAAAATGGAAGAATGCGAGCGAAAATTTCATATTATTTATTTACGTGTAACATTCATCGATCTAATCGAATTCGTCAATTAACTACAATGTGTTCGAACAAAAGAGGAGCCTTAATAGTCGTAGAAGGCGTAGATAGATCGGGAAAATCCACACAATGCAAAAAACTCGTAGAAGCCTTGGAACAAGCCAATTTTCCTGCGAAGTTGATGACTTTTCCTGATAGAACAACTTTAACCGGCAAGCTAATAGACGATTACTTAAAAAACAAAGATTGTAAGTTAAACGACCAAGCTATACATCTATTATTTTCGGCCAATCGATGGGAAAACGTCGAAAAAATGAAATCGTTGATAAACTGTGGAGTTACGCTCGTCATAGACAGGTATTCTTATTCAGGGATTGCTTTCTCCGCTGTAAAGAAAGGTGAGTCAACATTACATCATATCCTGCTTATCAAAGATTAATTTTCATTGTATTTCAGTAATGAACTTGGATTGGTGTAAACAACCGGAAAACGGTCTCCCGAAACCGGATCTCGTGTTTCTGTTAACAATAAGCCTGGAAGAAATGCTAACTAGACCGGGCTTCGGAAATGAAAGATACGAAAACATGTCCTTCCAAAACAACGTGGCAAACATGTACAACTCGTTATGCAGCGATAAGGATAATTGGGTGAAAATTAACGCAGCAGGTTCAATAGAAGAAGTCCACAAGAAACTCGTTGATATTTCATTGAACACAATAAGAGAAGTCGAATCTTTACCTCTCAAGTCTTTGTATTTCGAAAAAAGTTAATGCTAGCTACCTATTACAGCACGCAGTAATCCAAATGTAAGTTCTAGGAGATAACGTCCAAATAGAATTGTTCCTATACTTTATTTAATTGCCTTTATTTTTGTACCGTTTATGGAAACTTAATACATTACTACCATTCTAATTCTATTCGATTCAATCCTCAGCCGAACCCATCTCAAAAATCATCGTCGCTGTCTTGTACTTTGCTGCTCTGCAGCCTCCCCGAAGGAGCCCTACGATCGACCGAAGACAACTCCAATGTCATAGATTCGTCCGAATGCATCAGCTCCGGCTCGTCCTTATCCAAGAACAAATCGTCCGAGTCCGAGCTGAGATCCAGAGACGACTGGCTGCCGAACATCGGCGGCTGCAGAGTACCAGGCGCCTTGCCCGTATCCTCCAACTTACTTCGACCTATCAACCGCAAAGTTATCGATACATTATCAGGATTATACGGTAACTTACTTGCGGTAGCGGCTTTCTGTCTCTCGTGTCTGTTAGTCGCCCCGCTTCTGTCCACGCCGGTCTCGTTTTTCTCCAAAAACAAATCGGTCTCGTCGATTTTCTCCAACGGTATGGTCGGTATTTGGGGCAAGCCCAGCTCGATTTGTTTCTCCATTTGCGTGGACTCAGATTCGGCGAATTGCTTCTCCAACGAATGCAGGCACCTCAGCCGCAGCGAGTACTGCACGAAGAGCTCTTCCAGTTCCTTTTCCAGCGCCGTGAATTCCTCCAAAAACGCCGGCCTGAAACGCGAATATAGGATCGAATCGAACAGGAGGAGAGTTGAAGACCGACCTGACTTTTTTGAGCGCTTGCAATCGCTTCTCGTAGCGACTTATTTCGACGTTTCTCTTCTCGATTTTGGAGTCCAGAGTGGCCTCGGTGGCCGCTACGTTATCGATGAGTTGCTTCGTTTCCGATATATCTCGATTGATGGATTTTATGGCTTCTTTTATGCCCGATTCCACTTCGGACAACTCGAATTGCCTGGCTATGCTTCGTTGACGGGCGATCTAAAACGCTCGATTGATCTCTAATATTTATTGATATTACTACTATAATACCTTTAAGTCCGCCTCTTTTCCGAGCAAATCGTACAAGTGCGAACCGGTGGTCGTTATTTCGTTAGCTAATTGCCTCGAGAATTTCAATTCGTTTAACTGAAACATCGCAAGTAGATTAGAAGAATTTGAATGGATACGATTGCACCTTATCAGCGACATCGAAATCCCTCAAATCCACGTTATTCTCGAGGAACTCGTCGTCGTTGTCCTGCTCGAGGTTGCTCAACAGAGCTTCGTGGAGGATCTTCGTGATCTTCAGCAGCTCTTTCACCGAGTACCCGTCGGCTTGGTACAGTCTCTTCGTGTTCAATCTGACGTTAACTTTGACCGCCTGTAAACCCGCAGCTGGTGAAATTCGATAGGGGAAACATCGGAGGATTTTACCATGAATTCCGCCACGTTTCGCACCAATTTCACGCGCTCGTCTTCCGTGGAAATGTCGGCGGGCGCGTCGAAATCCGGGTCGAATCTCTTCGACAGCCACACCAGCAAATCGGCGGTCAAAGGGAAATTGGGCGACCTGAAGCTCTCCATCGACACCAGATTCGGGTAGCCCAGCACCCGCAGCGTTTCTATCAAATCTAACGCGACAGTCGGAATGAAACCAATTTGTCAGTTGCGAAAAATTGTTACTTTATTTCATCGTAATTCTACCTCAATACAATCAGCTTGGTACCGAATTTTGGACTAATTTAAGTTACCTTACGAGGCTACTTATGCGTTTATTGGGACTTAGTTATGGTAGTTGTTGCATTTGTAGCGGAATGGGAAGATGCAGGCGTCTGGATAGCAGGAAGAGTACCAAGGAAAGCAGGGATAATAAGAACCCATTTCTGTTCTTCTTGATTTAGTAGTGTTTTCGTTTCGGAAATGGTTTACTGGAAATTTGGAATTTGTTGCCGAAAATTTGGATGATGTGGATGCTTGCGAATGACAATTATTTTTGAACGATTCGTGATTTGTTATTACTATGGAGATACTTTTAAAAGCGAGTTGATAAAGGTTTGTTTACACATTAATCAGAAACTACGTCAGGATTCGAGCATTATCTCTATGAAAGTCTTTACATTTTTCTAACATAAGCAAAAATGCCACAATTTAGATGTGTTAACAAACCTGTTGCTTTAATTAATTATAAAAAAACTTACTGCGAATATCTCTATACGACATTTTTGGTGTATAAATCTTCGTTAAGTGAATACAAACAGCGGTTGCTAAGCAACTCATTTCCAGGGGTGTACTAGCCTTATTGAAAACAAAATCGAAATTTCAAACTCCCGAAAACGGCCCTGCGTTGTTGTTGTTTTCACGAGTTAATTTTATAACAGCTTTTTCTATTATCTTTCACAAAGTTTCTTAATACCAACACGCTGATAAGAATGCATCTTACGTAAATCAACACAATATGTGGAAACAATTCGAAAATATTATTATTTTTAACACCGACCATGTCAGGTCTCCGGGTAAGTAACTCCACGCAAATCACCCACTTTCAACCCCATTGAATCTTCAAATTTTCAAGTATTTAAGCGGCTTCGGTTCGGAATTCTCGTCGGAGGACCCCCGCCGGCCCGGCGCTCTCCCCGTTGGCCAGAACAGCCCCCAGCGATGCGCCTACGGCCTCTACGCCGAGCAGCTCTCGGGCTCCGCGTTCACCGCGCCCCGATCGGAGAACAAAAGGACCTGGTTGTACCGCATCCGCCCTTCGGTGGTGCACAGGCCCTTCCGCATCTCCGACAACCGAAATATCAACCACAACTGGGACGAGGAGGAGCCCAATCCCAACCAGGTACCACTACAAATCTTTTATACGTTTAGAACATCGTCTTCAAAGAGCTTTAGGTGTCTATTTTTCGATTAATTTACGTACTCCACAAGTGTGTAACGAGTGCTAGAATGTTAATTAATAATGAGAACTACTTTCTATTATGTAGGCGAATTGTTTGCTATACGGTTAATTTCACTTTTTAGTTGCATTGGCATCCGTTCGATTTGCCCGTTGGCGGCGAAAAGACAGATTTCGTGGACGGTATGCACACGATATGCGGAGCAGGAGATTCGAAATGCAAAACGGGCATCGCCGTGCACGTTTACTCCTGCAACGTTTCGATGGGGAATAGGGCGTTCTACAACAGCGACGGGGATTTTCTGATAGGTAACAGGCCTTATGGTACCGAGTGTAAGCTAATTCCGAGCAAATTCCAGTGCCTCAGACCGGGGAGTTGCTGATAAAGACGGAGTTCGGTAGACTCCGCGTGGCGCCCAACGAAATAGCCGTCGTGCAGCAAGGCATGCGCTTCCACGTGGAGATTTCCGAGCCCTCCAGGGGGTACATCTTGGAGGTGTTCGGCCGGCACTTCGAGCTGCCCGATTTGGGCCCCATCGGCGCCAACGGCCTGGCGAATCCCCGCGATTTCCTCGCGCCCGCGGCGCACTATGAAGACGTCGACGGAAGGTTCGAAATCGTGGCGAAGTACCAGGGCAGGGTGTTCTCCTGCGAGCAGGACCACAGCCCGTTCGACGTGGTCGCCTGGCACGGGAACTACGTACCGTACAAGTACGATTTGAGCAAGTTCATGGTCATCAATTCCGTTTCCTTCGATCATTGCGTAAGTATCGGGGTGGTCCAAAAGTATAACTAACATTTTAAATTTCCTGCTATTTTCTTTTTACAAGAAAACACTGAAGTTTAGTTATGGGGAAGTACACTATAGACTATAGAACAACGGGTAGAAATTGTGAAATTTCACTTCTACAAGAAATATTTCATGCAGAAACTTATGATTTGACACCGTTAGACTTCTTTCTGTAGGTGGTTATCTAAACGATAGAATTGATATCAATAAATCTAAAACAATTAAGTACCCCAAAGATGAAATTCCTCTTGGGACCGGATATTAATTGAAAATATGTATAAATAATGAAACTCAGTATTGTTCGGATCGCTCTAATTTGGAATAATCATCGCTCGAAAAATAATTGAATTACTTACAAGAAAATTTCTAAAAGAGTGTTAATAAAAAATAGTCTAGTGATCACTCGTCGTCGACCTCCACCCTGGGCCGGTGCTTCCTTTTGCTCACTTTAGTAGCCCTCGGCCGGGCCGTGGGTGGATTCTCCAAATCCTTGAGCTGCTGGTCGGTGAGCCGGCCCTTGTACCAATCGGCGCACTCGGGCACGTTCCTCGCCCAGTCGCAGCGCTTCGACACGTCGTCGAACACCTGGCCCAGCTTGCAGCCGTTGCGGCGCGGCGAGTGCCCGTTGATGCACACGTAGAAGAACTGACAGTCGTCGGGATCGGCGTAGCGCGGGTGCGTGATGCCCACCTCCTCGGGCACCTTGGGGCACTCGAACGCGAACACCTCCTCCGACGTGCAGCCCTTGCGCTTCGCCTCGTCCGGCCACGAGCAGATGCCCGACTTCTCGTTGTACACCAGCCCGTCGGGGCAGGTGATCTGGTTGAATTTGCCGTCCACGCAGAAGTAGAATTTGTCGCAGATGTTGCGTTGTTCGTGCGCGAAGTAACCTACCGAAATAATATCCATATAGCGCAATCTAATCGAGTGGAACGAAATTACTTACCGTGCTTCCTGGGACAGTGCTCGCTGGGCTGGGGCTCCTGCAGTTTGGGCCGCGACGAGCAGTCGATGTTGAACGGCAGATCGCACTTCTCGTACTCGGAGCTGTAGTCGTTGAACACCTGCCCGTCGGGGCAGAGCTTCTCGGTGATGCGGCCCTTGTCGCAGTGGTAGAACTTGTCGCACTGTTCGGCGTCGGCGAAGTAGCCGTCCGGCTCCGGGCACTGGTCGGACACCTCGGCGGCCTCCTCGACGGGCGGCTCGCGCGGCCTCGTCCTCCGGTCGCCGCCGCGCGCCCCACTCGCCCCCACGCACGCGATCGCGAGGAAAACGAACGTCCGGTGGACGCGATTCGCTGACATGGCTAGCTCGACTGACTGGCTCCGCGTCAAAGGAAAAGGAGTTTTAAGGCTTACGTGCGACTAGGCGGTGCGTAGAGGTGGATGCTGATGGTACACAGCTAGCAGGATTTTCTTCAATCTTGTGTAGATTTATTACGAGTAGTTACTGGGAGTGGATGATGGATTTGAAAGGTGGAAATATTGTTTGGTAAATGGAGTAAAGTGGTGGAATTGGTGGGAGGTTGAAATATTCTTGTTGATAGTTTGAGTTAATAAATAACGGTGATTTCAATTAGCTGTGTCGCATCTTTAATTTTGTTACTTTCTCTCTGGTTCTTGTCGATTGACCTTCGGACAAACGGTCTTCGCGATATTTGGGATCGTCAGGGATTTCTTCGTAGTTTATTGTCGCAATTAAATTGCGCTTCATTCTTGATTTATTACAATTTTTTGCCTCTTATCATTCGAATTTACATTAAAACTACTCTTATTGTACCATTACCAATTTATGTATACCTAGGATTGTCGTTTAGCTCCAATTTAATATGCAAATAAGCGCTGTTGTCTATCGTTCAATATTTCCAGGATCCCTCCATTTTCACGGTGCTGACCTGCCAGTCGGATAGAAAGGGCACGGCCATCGCGGATTTCGTGATATTCCCGCCGCGGTGGTCGGTGCAGGAGCACACCTTCCGGCCGCCGTACTACCACAGGAACTGCATGTCGGAGTTCATGGGCCTGATCCTCGGGGAGTACGAGGCGAAACGGGGCGGCCTGGCGCCGGGCGGCGCCACCCTGCACAGCATCATGACGCCCCACGGGCCGGACGCCGGCTGCTTCGAGGCCGCCTCCGCGGAGCCGCTGAGGCCGGCCAGGGTGGCCGATAACACGCAGGTGAGTGTTGCTATAGACTGTAGGGTTGGGGCTAAAGGGAAGTAATTTCTGTGGTTTTTAAGGCGTTCATGTTCGAAAGTTGCTTGGGCTTGTCGCTGACGAAATGGGGAGCGAAAACGTGCGATAAATTGAACCCGGACTATTACAAATGCTGGCAAAACATTAAGAAGCAATTCGACGATAAGTAAACGCAAAATTATTTTACGACGGTTTATTAAAAATTAATTGTGTAGAATAGAAGCGCCCGGGCTGGGTTTGCACACGTAAAACGTCGCCTGTCCTTTGTACTTGTCTTGAATATTTTGAATTACATTATCCACCGACTTCGAATACACCTACAAGCAGACGAATAAATAATCTCTATAAAAATATAACGCTAAGCGCTTACTAAAGTCACGGTACACCCTCCGAAACCGCCTCCCGTCATCCGACTACCCAGCACTCCTTCCACCTCCAGGGCCAATTCCACCAGACTGTCCAATTCTGGACAAGACACTTGGTAATCGTCTCTTAGAGACGCGTGACTCTCCGTCATCAATTTCCCGAACTTCACGAAATTCGATTGCTTGAGCATCTCGGCCGCCTCCGCCGTCCTTCGGATCTCCGTGATGACGTGCCGGGCTCTCGCTATGATTTCCGCGTTCGTGTTGATCGATTCCAAATCTACAAAACAACCGTAATACCACCAAATTAATAATAAAGTAACTTAAATAACGGTTATTTTGTAACAGTCGGTACTGCACCTCTACACCAAATATTGATCCCCATCTCTATTAAACTTCTGTCATTCAAAATGTCATTATTATCAATTTTGACAGTTTTTGTATCATCGAACGTATCTTAAAGTCCGACTTATTCGCGTTTCGTAGAGTATATGGTGCGGAATTTCGGTATCGGATTATAAAATTCAGGTAAATTCGATTACATTTGATGTCGTCCAAATTGGCGTCGCGCAAACTGACTTTTTTCAGTATCATCGCCGCCTCCTCGCATTGTTTCCTCCTGGTGGGGTACTCGCTGCCGGTGAGCTGGTGCTTCACGTTGGAGTTCGTTATCAGTATAATCACGTTATCGTCGTTTAGAGGGATTAAAGACGATGTTAAATGCCTGCGGTGGCGAGAAAAAGTAATGAGTAAAAAGAGGGTCGATAATTACAGCGATAATTACCTGCAATCTATTAGAAGCGCGTGGTCTTTGTTGCCCATGAAGGAGATAAATTGGTCCATGATGCCGCATGGCATGCCCGCGTAATCGTGTTCAGCCTTCTGGCAGGCCAAAGCTTTTTTCGTTAACCTGAATCATAAATTAGGAAAATATGGCGTGCGTTAAACTCGTTTGTTAACTTACTGAGTAGCTTCTTGCTGGACTCCCATTAGTTGGTCCAGAAATATGTAAGTAGCCACCTCCAAGGAGGCGCTGCTGGACAGGCCGCCTCCGATCGGGACGCTCGTGTGTACCACAGCTTTGAAAGCCGACGGAACGTCCCCCAAATAGTTCGCGATCACTCCTAAAAAATTGGTTAGTTTCCTTCGGAATTTTTCGTCATTAATTCGTCACCTTTCATGTACATGGCCCATTTTGGTCCTTCTCTGTTTATAGCCCTGACGAGGCTAAACTTGTTCGGTATCTCGAAGGTGGTTCGTTGTTCTTCGTTGGGAAATTTCGTTGTGGTATAAATTGTGGCTTCGCAACCTGGTACTTGTTTTCCTACTATCACCGTAACCAAGGGAAGGGCCTAAATGTAATTTAAAATTCCGAAATTATGCGAAAAAATAATTTGTACACCTAGCTATAGCTTATGTAATTATTGATTATCTTATCAATCGTTGAGTTTTTTAACTATACCCACTTGAATATTGATATAATTTATTAAATTTTCCAAGTTGGTATTTGTAACATATTTGACTATAAATGGTGGTTAAGATATTCCAAAAAATTCATGTAACATTCCATGTATATTAACACTTTCTCTATTACGCACTGTTGTGGTAAATAGAATACCAGCTGGTCAAATAAACAAATCGTCACAAGTTGCAGTGAAAGTGTTAAATTTAGAAACCCCTCCCGGTTTTTATCACACATCCGGTATAATATGCAAACATTGCTCCGGCTATCGTACAATTAAACGCAGATAGTGCGAGAATATTCAACGAGCAGCGGGCGGTGTATTTTTAGCGCAGGAACCTTACCATAGGCATGACGAAGCCATCGTTGTAGTCGGTGTGTTCGCCGATTAAATTGACCCTGCCGGGGGCGAAGACCGCGACGGCGGCGTCTTCGCCGAATTGCTGCCGAAAGGCGCTCTTCGCCTCGACCACTAGCTGTTCTATGGGCACTATTTTCTCCGCCATGCTTCGCTGGATTTGCTCGCGCGAACTGGACACGATCTCGGATCGGATCCCGCTAAATGTTGTTTAGACGTCGATGAAGCGGAGTGTGTGTGTGTACGATTTGCACTCGAGTACTATGTACATTTGATCCTAATCATCTATTCGTCGAAAACACGATAAGGAATGTCAGTGTATATGACCCGCATTCTATCGAATAATAGACATTATTATAAGTCACCTTGGATATGTGGGTTTAATAATAAATAAATTTGTTATTATTTACTTTGTTTTGCTGGAATGTTTTTCCCAATTTCACTAGCCGGAAAATCCCGATTTGATTTAACATTTCAGCAGGATTTAACAACAAAAATAAATAATTAATAAATAATTAAGTTTATATTAAAACGGAAACATTTACAAAAACAATAAAAATCACAGTATTTAATCCATATGCTCGTGCTGCGAGTGCACTTCGCTGTCCCTCCAATTGCTCTGCACGCTCTCGATTATCCATTTCCACCATTTCGACTTGGTGAAATAATAACCTCCGCACAGTATTATGAAAACCCAACTCAGAATTAAAAACAAATCGTATTCTTTGACGGGTATATTAGCTACAGGTCCGGAGAAATCTGCAGAAGTGACCGCCACGGACTCGATGGCTGCGATGCCGGTGTGTTTGTAAATAAACTGCGAGAATTTGTCGAGAGTGTACTCGGACCCGTTGAATTTGCCCAGCGATCTTCCGTTGTGGAAGAGAAGCAGCGACGGAACGCCGACGATGCCGTTCTGCGTGTTAAATAGATGGTACATCATGGCGTTGATGGCTACGAATTTAACGTCCGGAAAGGCCCTGGGGAGGGCGTTGAAATGGGGACCGGCCATTGTGGAAAACGGACAGTACTTGGAGTAAAACAAAACTGCCACGCACAACGCGGGCGTTTCTCTGTTCGTTATTTTCTGATCAGATTGCAGTAGTTTTATCAATTCGGTGTCGTTAGTTAGCTTGACTTCGGTGGAGCCCATGGCGGGTAGGCAGTTTGCGAACTTTTGGGTTTTATTAGCGACATTATTGATGTGTTCCTCGAAGATTTTAGTTGCGTTATTCGGCTCTTTGCCCTCGGTTGTTGTTGTATTCGTCGAATTTGTTAGTGTTGTGGCTACGTTAGTTGGTTCCACTTCTTCTGAATTTATTGTACAAATAAATATTACAATGATGTTAATTAAGACGTGAGTAGGTGGAATGAACATGGCTTGAATTAATTTGAGCCACTTTATTATTATATTTGAACCATTAATTCTAATTTTTGCAAATATGAATACTGTTTGTAGGTTAACTTTGTATTGATATGAATGACGTAAAACGTAATGTCAATTGTCGGTACTGTCACTGTTATTCTTTAGGGATTTTTAAGATGTGCAGCTGTCAAAATTGGTGAAATTCTTCTTTTTTTCTTTGGATATAAATTTCAAGGTTATATTTATCAACGTCTTTGTTGTTGTTTTAAATTTTTTTACACTGATAATTTGAGCAGGTATAATAAATTAATATTATATTTTTAACGAAAATATGGTTATGCATTATTAGTTTAATTCATATACTATGAAGTAACAGCCTCAATCAAAACGAAGGTCACGTTGTATTTTGCTAAACAATGAGCACTTCGAATTCTGGAAATTCGGGAGCAAAATTTATCGATTCGTTAAATAGGACAAGGTCAGAGTCCCGGATCGCTATTAGGGCAAAATTAATGGCCAAACTTGGAACGTTTCTGGAAGGAATTTTAAAATTTTCCATCGAAACTTCCAAACTTCCAACAAGGCAATGTAAAGTAGTTTTAAACAGATTTTGTATGAATTTTTTGTAGAAAAAAGTTTGAAATAGTTTAAAAAATTATTTTAATAAACTGTTATGCAGTGCTTTATAGCAAACTCGTGATTCTGTTAATAAAAATTTCATACCAAAGTTTAAGTAATCCCCCAATAAGTATTAAAAATTAATATCAAAAATATGCTTCTAAGAATTGGTATGATCTAATTGAAAGAGTCATCTCCTATCAAGTTTTTCTTTCACAATAATAATTATATAAACAAACTAGTTTCCATATCAAGTGTATAATAAATTATTGATATAACAAAATAGTATGAAGCGGATTTTAGCTAATTTAAAATTACCCCTAAAAACTTCAAATAGCAACGTGATTTTCCCTGGCAACTACGATTCGTCCTTACATTTCCGGCTTCCCAAAAATATGGATTTTCCGCAGCGCGCCTGCCCGCTCGACCCGTAACCTGGAACCAGGAAGCAGGACAGAGAAAGGGAAATTCAGTTGACACTGACATTGGCCTAAATCGTGGCGGACCCTTCGGCGAGTCGCACTTGCATATAACTGCATTTCGCTACGTAGCAGACATCGCAGTTGGCTCGGGAACTCCTCCTAAACAGACGCTCCGATATTCGCTCAAAATTAAATACTTTATTCGCTTAATTGTTGCATAAATCTAGTGCGTTTGGTAACCGGTAAGTGAGGTATTTATTATTTACGTAAAAAAAACTGAGTATTTTGTAAATATATAGGAAATGAGCGCTTCAAAGGGCTTCAAAGTAACAGACTCCGAGCGAAAAGTGAGAGTCGGTATAGCCGTGAAGAACCTCGACGAGCTGAAGAAGAAGACCATCGACAAATTCAAGCTGGAATTCTCCCCCGGCCAGATAGCCTTCCAAACCACCGACGGGACGATCATCGAAAGCGAAGAGTATTTCCAAGTAAGCGCGCCTCGCCCGCCACGATTCCCAGGTCTAATGCAACCCTCGATTCCAGACTCTGCCGTCGCAGACGCTCCTGATATGGGTGCTGGCCGGCGAGCGGGCCGCCACCGACGCCGAAATCCTCTACAAAACCATCCGGGAAGTCAACGAGGAGTACCTCAACGCCGGCGAGAAGATCCAGGAGTTCTTCACCGAGAAGATGAAGAGCAAAGTCTACAAGCTCGCCGAGGTGCTGAAGGGCATCGACGCCCAGAAGACGAAGCTCAGCGCCAAAGCCGACCACCCCGAGTGGTTCGACGGTAAATATTCCCATTGCATCACCCTACCATATACCATTTTTCATTCAAACATTCCGCAAATTTGATCCCTTGAAGCGTTTATGAGAGCGCGAAATATTTAGTAGCACACAAAAATTGTATAAACAACCACAACCGCAGGCTTGAGCACGGCGGCTAAAACGAAAGAGGAGTACATGTTCAGGAGGGGACAGGACCGCATTCGAACGTACTATTACAAAACGAGGGACGAGATTCGAAAGAGAAAAGACGTGCCCGCTAGCGCGGCACATTCATTATTTATCGAATTGGAAACCAAATTGAAACTGAATAAATATCACGGGTGTTATTTCGATAGGGCGGACGGCGGGGGCGACGACGACATGAAAAGCAGCCTCTGTGACAGGGAAGGGACGTTCCGGTGCCAGGGCAGGTAAATGAAATCCCCGCGGGTTCGTTATAACGGCGTTGCAATTATTTGCTTTGCGTTCGCTTAGGTGGGATAAGGAACAATGTCTTTACAGTCCACGTCACAGCATTAATCCGTACGACAGCAGGGAATCCCGGATCGTATTTCAGACTTGGAATCTCGATCACTACAAGGAACGATCGCGTTCCATCATCCCTGCTGTATGCGCAGCTCTCCGTTCTGTTGATTCTACTGACGAGGACAGTGAAGTAAGTCAAACACTAACGTAAAACGTACATAAAAAAATCCAGGGTTCTGATTGTCTTTACAAACTCGGAGGGATTCGTTTCAGGTTGATGGAAGCAAAGTAGCGCGCGCCGTGAAAGGGAATTTCAAAACAATTAGGAACGGTTTCCTCGATATTAAGGCTATTTATAACGATCTATTTACTTTGAACAATTTAAAACTAGTCCATATAGTTTGCCACGATAAAGGGGCGCACGTCGGCGCCGTCGCAGGCCCTTACCTGTTACAGTGACAGACGTTGTTAATAACTTGAAACACGTATTTATAAGACTAAATATATTAGAGGTTGTCTTCATTAAGGAGATGATATGGCTGGAGGTGATCACTAACTACTCCGGGATAGATTTTTGCAATTTATCGCGCGTTAGTTGTCGCCTCCACGATCAAGACTAATATTAGCATAATATTGGGTTGATATGTTGGTTTTATTAGCCTATAAGTTCTGATAAACTGTCAATATCTTTAGATCTACTGATTTTTCAACCGAATAATATGTTTGAAATGTATTATTAATTTCCAAAAAATTGGAAAGTTGCGACTTCAAAAGAATATATACTCTTTAGAGAAATATTTTTACATCTAACTGGTTTCAGTATTATTTCTGTGTGTTCTAAATTTTTTATTGGAAGAACTGATGAATATTTTAATAAAAATATAAACTTCGATTATTGTTGAATAAATGCTGTTATATCCTACAGAGATTAAAAAAGTGTAATCCGACAAACAAGGGGAATATTTTTTTATTCTCTTGTTAAAATTAACTATATCTATATAAAGTGCTTATCAAAATATGTGATTTAAACTAGAAAAATATACTGCTTGTATGCAATCATATATTGTTAGCTTTCATGCAATAATTAGAAGTAATAATAAAAATATTTTTACTTTTTAAAAAATTTATCATTACTACAATACAATCATTTTTTGCATAATACAATATTTTTGTCTTACTGGGCAGTTTTAGGCATGCTTCTCTACAATTAACTCAATTTAAATAATAACAATATGATTTTGAACAAGAGCTGTGATTTCACTAAATTTTTAAAAGTAAAAATATTTTTCCTGTAGACACATAGAATTCCATAGGTTGTAGTAGCGGCCACTCTAGGTTGTGCAGGAACGGTACAGGGTGATCAAAAAATATGTAGACGCAAAAACAGCATTAAAAGTAGAAGACAATGCTGAATGTTTATAATTTAAAATACATGTAAGCGATATTGTTCTACATCTACATAATCTCTGTATACTTATTAACCTTATTAATAAAGTTGAATTGAATGAAATATCTTTTTAATAAATTATTGGAATGTCGGTGCTCATAAACAGGAAAACTTCTGCGTTATCTTTATTTGTTTTCATCGTAAATTGAAACATAAAAAAACAAATAAATGCACTATTAAAAGTTATTGCGTTGCTTACAAGAAATGTATTTCGGAAATTCAAAACGTGCATTTTCTATTAAATACGTTCAAACACCTATTTCTAATACATTATTGCTACAAATAAATAATCTATTAGAAAAATAGTAATGTATTACACTACTATTATTCGAATGATTTAGTTTTAAAAAATATGTATTGAAGTATATCGGTTAAAGATACTTTTTATTACTACATGAACCGAAATGCGTTTAAGTACAAAAAAAAATGAAAATAGAATAGCTTAATGTAAATGGTTGGCCACATATTAAACTTAATTGCTATTTGATGAATATTCTTCAAGTTTTCTCATAATGTCACAAAATGCTTACTTACATTTACGCATTTTTTTATAAATCCAGTATAATAACTCTAATAATAAATAAATCTTTGGTAAAACTTTCGCGAGCACAAAACCGACAACTTCAAAGTTATTGCTCAACTGTTTTCGCAACATTATACCTTCTAGTACAGAAAAAAAAGTTACCACGTTTATCTAATTCTACTTCAGTTTCGACATGAACTGAGACAAATCGTACTCGTTGTCGTACTGCGTACTGTCCCAAAGTTCCGGCAATGATTCCAGCACGGCCTTCATACCTCCGGTCCCCGATTTGGATGAGTTTATTTCTCCGTTCGGCGAATTTTTGTGGGAGAACAGGTCCAATATTTGATCAGTTCCCAACGTTTCCAGTTGGCTGTTTTCACCGCTTATAACCGTATTTGCGGTTTGCAATTTAAACTTCTGCAAACTGGAATAAAAAACAACGTTTAACAAACCGCTTGAATTACGCGCTAGTTACTTACCCCATAATTTTCTCCTCCAACGTTCCTCTTGTAATTAATCTGTAAACGTTTACCACCTTCCTTTGGCCTATTCTGTGCGCCCTATCCATCGCTTGTAGATCCTTCATGGGGTTCCAATCGTGTTCGACAAATATAACAGTATCGGCTCCGGTGAGGTTCAAACCCAAACCGCCCACTTGGGTCGTCAGTAATAACACATCGATCGAAGGATCGTTATTAAATCTGACAAACACACAAAATTAGTACGCATAATTAATTAGAGGAATATTACAAATTATCACCTGGTAACCACCGAATGTCTTTGAATAGGCGGTATAGACCCGTCCAGTCTCAAGTAAGTCACACCGGGCATGTTCTTCTTCAACAAATCCTCTTCGATTATGTCCAACATGGCTTTAAGCTGGCAGAAAACTAACGCCCTGTGTTGATTGATTACCAAATCCGCGGATTCCTTATCGGTGCTTTCGTTAACACCTATCCCGCAATCTTGTAGCAATTGCCTGCAATATTATAGAAAGTAAAGCAAATGAAACATAATTTTAAATTCTGCATACTTCAACGCCGGCAATTTAGCTGAATGATTGATGTCTTCCAATCTCGAATTGCGTTCTTGCAACGACGAAATGATCGAAGTGTAATGCGGATGCGACGAATTCAAAACCAGCTTCGGGTGATTGCAAACCTTCTGAAGATAGCGCAGCGCTTGGAAGATATGCGTCTCGTGAATGGAGCCGGTTGTCCCACCAGAAGAAATCGATTCCTAAAAAAAAACAAGTGTCTTCGGTGGACATTAGGGGAATCATAGGTTTTTTACCTGTAGGGTTTGGTGCGCCTGGCTCTTGGAGAAATCTTCGTAAAGCCGTTCCTGCAACGGACTCAACTCGCAGTAGTAATCTTGCGTTATCTTCGGCGGTAAATCTTCCAGTACGTCCTCCTTCATTCTCCTCAAAAGAAACGGTAGAACCTAAAACAAACCATTTTTGTCACATACCTGCGTATAAAGTAAATTAAAAGAGACTGACCTGACGATGTAGAGCATCCATGGCTAGAACGCCGGCTTCTTGTTCCTTGGGCGAGCTCTTGGGATCCCTGCTGGCTAAAATCGGTCGGGAATAACGCGCGGTGAATTGCTTCTCGGTGCCCAGGAAGCCGGGCATCAGGAAATCGAAGAGACTCCACAGTTCCAGAACGTTATTTTGTATAGGCGTTCCGCTAAGAATCAGTCTGTGGTTGGCGATTAGAGCTTTTATAGCCACGCTAGTTCTCGTTTTACCTTAAAAAAAAAACATTTATAACAACGAAATTTGCAAAACAAATATATTGTATTACCATTCTTTATGATGTGGCCTTCGTCTAATATTATGTAGTTCCATTTGATGTGCGAAAAGAACGAAATATCCTTACGAACGATATCGTAAGAGGCCACGATGACGTTGTATTTTTTGAACTTTTGCCTCAATCGTTCCCTCTCGGTGGGCGATCCGTTGTATTGAAGAGGACGTAGATACTTTTGCTTGAGGAATTTCTCAATTTCGTACACCCAGTGACCTTTGAACAAATCAAATTTAACAACAAAGCAAAACATCGAGAATCAATAAGTTACCCGTCAGAGTGGGAGGACAAATTACCATCGAGGGTAAAGGAGCGCAATCGGGCGATTTCGTTTCCTTGAACTTTTGCTCCCTATCGAACTGGTCCCCGGCCAATATGCAAATACTTTGCAACGTTTTTCCGAGACCCATATCATCGCATAAGATGCCGTGTAGCTTGTACCTGCAAACATCTCGTTTGTATCGATTCAATCAAATTCCAATCAAACATCTTCCATACCTGTTTAAGAATGCCAACCAGTTCACGCCGGCTTGCTGGTAACTCCTCAACTGCGCTTCGATTTGTACAGGTACGTGGTAATCAGGTATCGATGAAGGCGTCAACAATTGGCGCAAGAATTCCCTCTCTTTGTCCCGTTGAATGTTCAAAACGCTCCCTGTTGAATCGAAGAATATTATGAATTTAGAGAGGCTCGATTTAAATAATTTTACCTTTTAATGCAGGTGGTTCGGGTACGCCTCCATCCAACGGCATCAATTGAATAAGAGTAGCAAAACTGTGGGTCCCCATAAGCCTAACGCACATATTTTGATCGGACATTCTACCCAACAAAGGAACTACCAGTAACACTACGTACGGAATTATTTCGTATTTCAGCTCGTCTACGATACACGCTATTGCTTCTACAGCGCCTTGTCTAAAAACACAAGACATTTAGATACTCAAATACCGCTGTGTTAATGTTATTTTACCTATCGATATCGCAATCTGTGGCGCCGAGTTTAGGCAAAACAATGTTTACAATCATCTCCATGACTTTAACGGAATCCAATTTAGCGAAAACTCCCAAACAACGCGAGGCTAGGTGCCTGACGGCCTTGTAAGGGTGCGAAAGTAACACGCAAAGTCTAATTAACGACACTTGCATTACTTTGGGCAACAGGGATTTGTGCAAACTGCTCGTCGTTACTTCCAATACCTAAAAATTGCGATGAATCAAAAATAATATAATCGAAAAGTGAATTAATAATACCTGCAGAGCCCACAGAAGCTCCTCGGCTTTGTCGTCTTTGTTCAACATATCGCTAGCGATGAAATTAAAAGGATCTACGGTTTCGTTCAAATGTCCTATTATGAATTCCCACAATTTGGGCAAGTGATCGGGTAGGTTTTCGCCAAAATGTTTAACCAAAGCAACCAGCGCCAAGGTACCTCCTCGTCTCTTCACGAAGTTATCTTTCTGGGTCTCATCTTCCTCTTTAAACAGCTCTTCAATCGGTATATCGGTCGCAGGAGGTCTTCCTGTAAATAAACAAATAAAATACTCCGGAAGGAGTTGATGATCAATTCACTTACCAGGACCTCTTCCGGTGCTGTTGCATCGTTTCAACGCTGACCTTTCAGCGTTTCTTTGTAAATTACTAAGCGTTAGAATCCCATTGTAATTACCCTGTTTCGGGGGTTCCCTAGTCGATGAACTATTTTCTCCCGCTTGTTTATGAATAACCGGCGTAAATTCCGGATCGCTCCTAAAAATTTTATAAAGTTAAATAAAACGAATGAATCGTATTAAACCGGTTGATACCTTAAAAATTCGCAAAGCCTCGAGATAACTTTATCGTGCGGATTGACCTGTCTGGATCGAACCTGATCCAGTAAAATAGCGAGATGTTCGGCCGATATTTTCTGCAAATCCTCGTCGCGTTCGCACGCTAACGATATCATAAGCGGTTTTATAACGGGCGTCAGTTTTTCCGGTAACGCTTTGAACATCACAACAGCACAAGCCAATGTGCCTAGAAGAATACAGCTACATTACAAACAATCCATTCGTAGTTTAGAATTCAATATTACCGAGCGTACTGATGTTTAACATGTTTTGATCCTTGCTGGTTTGTATAACGGAAGCCTGAATGCTCCGTCTTCTCTCCTCCAAACTATCTAATATCTTTGGTTTCAATTTACTGTTGACTAGAATCTCCTGAGTTTGAGGACCCGTCATTATTTTAATTTGTTCCAAGGTCAGTACGTTGTCGTTGGCGACGTTTATAGGAACTTTGTAATGTCTCAGGGTGGCCAGGAAGTCTTTAGTCTCTTGAGCTAGTCTTGTAAAACCGTGGGCTATTTCATCGAAATACACGTACTCGTCTAAACACTGATGCAGGCAAGTCAGTAGATTAGGCGGGCACGCGGTGGTTTCTTGGTCTACCTTGGCCCACTCCGAAATTACCAAACCTATAATATATTGCAATATTAATGAAATAATTAAATAAATGCGATAAGAAGTACCTGTTACCATACGTTGAACAGCCGATTTGGATTGCAAATGAACCAAAAGAACCTTCTCGTACGAATCCATAGGGCTTTCCAAACCGCTCGAAACGTAATCCACGCCGGGCGCCGGTTTTACAATGTAACGAGACAACAACCCCAGCATCCTCGACGTCGAGCATCGCACCGGAATCGCGTTTTGCTCTCTCAAACACAACGGCGTCGTCTCGATGCCGCCTATGTACATTTTGGGCGGCATCACGGCGTGATCGAAAGCGCTCAGCGCGTCGTGTTTCTTGCGCTGCGACTTGGCCAGTATCAGAAAATTCGCGTCGAACGGCACCCGAATGGGCTGCATGCTCAGATAGAGCCACAGCGTGATGAACGGACAGGCGGCGTGCAGCAATTCCACCAGCGCGGCGTTCGTCACCAGGTTGTTCCACACTTTCTCGGCCGCCGAACGCACGTCGGGGTTCGATTCGACGAGCACGCGCTGGTAGATGTGCCGCAGGCCGTCCTGCAGCAGCGGCGCCTCCCACGGGATGGTCTCCGCGTCGGCCGGTTTCTCGGTCAATGTATCTGAATCGAAGAGCGAAATTGTAGTTTCGTTTAAAAACGAAAACCCGTACGAGGGATGTTTCCAATGTTTTGGGATCTTATAGACCGCTAATGCGTTTTGCGTAACCATTAAAGACGCACAAAGAACTTTGGAAACATCCCTCGTATAGTGAACACTTACTCAATGTTTGCAACGTCGCTTTTCTAACGGACGAAGTGCCGTGGGACAAAAAGGGCCACAAAACCGGTATGACGTCGTTGAGAGGTTGAGGCGGTAAGATTTCCTGGACTTTGGGCAAGTTCAAAATGGCCGCCAGTAGACCCATGAAGCTGTTACAGGCGGCCGCCAATTCGTCTTGCTCCGACAGCAATTCCCACAGCTTCGCGATCACCGTCGGCAAGGATTCCGGCACTAATTCCGTCAATTTTCCAGCGACCGGTATCAGAGCCGAGGCCGCCACGGCGCTCACGTCGTCGACGGAATCGGACAATCCTTGGAGAATGAACGGGAAGCTTTCCGGTAAGAAAACATCTATCATATCGTCTCTCACCGCCAGCAGGTACTTTAACCTAAAGAAAATTGAAATTTGCAATTATACACTGTTGGGGTCTCAAATAGAAATTTTACGTTGCATCTTTCATTAACCGAGTTATCGATAACAAACATCTAAAACTCAGTATGTAAACTTTAAATAAAAACGAAGTAAGCATAAAACAAATGACTTGTAAAGGTTGTTATGGTGATGTTAAAAATTTCTATTTCAACTGCTCTAGCCGCAGCACGGTCTTACACCTGATAATAACGCCCTCTGTCGAAAGTCACATCATCCGCAACACCTCCTGCCCGGAGTTTCCGGACCTGTTATATACGATCGTAACTTATACTAATGACAGAAGATGACAGTTCTAATTGTAAATTTTTAACATCACCATAGCAACCAATGACAGTTATTTGTTTTAAGCCTACTTCGTTTCAAACAAACTTTACAAACTGAATTTTATATCAATTAGTTTTTTAGCAATAACCAAGTATTTCTATGAGGACATGTATTTTGTGAAGACATACCCTAGTAGGCCGCCGTGTCTGGCCTCCCATTCGTTGTGGTCCATTAGTTGCAATAAAACCTTCAACACTTCGGAGCAGGCTCGGGACGGCATCAGTTTCAAAACGGCGCACAGCGCTTGCGAGCAGGTTTCTCTGACCGGCGCTATGACGGCATCGGAAACGAAATCGCCGAATCTGTCCAATGCTAGAACGCATAACAATCGTATGGCCATATCTTCCAACCAAATCTCGTGGTTTTCTAAATTCTACAAACAAAAAACCGCATAATTCAAAATAACGCATTCGTTATAATAGCACCAAACGAACTTGTTGCGTTGAAAGATATGTAGTCTTTCCGGCGCCGGATCCGTGCACCGATAAAATTTCCCTAAGGGCCGTTCCGGCCCCGTGTCGCGTTTCCCAACTGGAACTGAACAAATCTTGGCTCAACAGATCGCAGAACCATTCTAGCGGCCAATCGCCCGCATCTCCCGCTTCCAAATCTGAAAAAGTCCGCGTTAGTTTCGAAGCGCTTGCGAAAATTCGCAGCACCTACCCGATTGAATGGCACATTCCTCTTTCGATTCGCTCTTGATCTTCTTCTTGTCGGGTTCTTCGGAACCGTTTTCCTCAAACACATTATCCCTGGATCGCTGTTTATTCACGGCCTGTCTGGCTTTCCGCTTCGCTCGGTTGATTTCCCTCAAGCTCAATTCCTTGTTCAAAGGCGATATTACCTCTGTAACGTTTTTCTACAAAAACACGCCAAGTTAAGCACTATTAAAGACTCACAGAGGTGCGTTTACCTTTGCATCGCAATGGTTTTTTTCGGAATTGTTGATCAGATCTTCGTTTGTAAAGATATTCGAAGTGTCTATGCCGATTTGAGCGGCTATGTTGAGGCCTAATTTAGCGTTCAACTGTTGACGTTGCTTGGCCATTCTTTGTTTAACATCTGAAACAAGAACAAAGCTTGTTAATTAGTCTATTTGTTTTGTTCAATATCCTTCGGGTACAATTTTCCATGGCTAAGATAGCTGAAAAACCGATGGGAAAAAGACCACAAGGACCCCAAAGCTGGTTCTATTCAGCAATAGAAGAAGAATCCTTCGGGTACAATTTTAAATGGCTAAGATAACCAGGACAGAAGAACCGATGGGGAAAAGGCCACGGACGATGAGCGCAAAGCTGGTTCATCTCTACAAGAAGAATCTTTCGGTTACAAAAATAAATTACCTATGGTAGAATCTTCCTCTACATCGAACTCTTTTCCCTCCGAAGCCATGAGATGCGAACTGTTCGCCAACACGGTGGCCATATTGAAGTTAGCGAAGCACAATCTACCTATTCCCGACAACGAAGGCATTTGATCTTCTTCTTCTAAAATCAAACGAAATCAGTTAACGACTGATCGGTGACTCGGAGCACCATAAGTTTACCTGATTTCGTGGCGACGCCCGGCGGGTCCCATTGCGGCACGTTGGAGACGATGGCTCGGACCGCTTCGGAGGCGGCTATTCTCGTGTCCCACGAGCTCGATCTCAGGTAGGCGGCGAGCCTCGAGAGAAGGGTCTTCAGCTCGTGCGGGTGCAGCTTCTGGACCTCGCCCAGTTGTCTGGCCGCGGCCGATCTGGTCACGGACGAACTGCCGTTTTCCAAGAGCACGAACAGTCGATCGAGTCTAACGAACGAGATAAATTAGTACCGGGGCTTAGGTAATTAGTTGCTGCCGATAAATATGGTATTTGTAAGATGTAGGGAAAATAAAGGTGGATATGTAATGGATAAATGTAAAGATTAAAAACCATTAAATGTTTTTTAAAGGTATAATTTAAACGATTATAGTGGAAAATTAAACGTCGCGCATTTCGTACTTAATACGAACAATTTTTTCATGATAAATGTAATGGCACATTTAAATGAAACTGCCGATTGCATTTTATTGTTTTATTTTTTTTAATAGATTAATAAATTCAAATCGATTTTCCTACAAGTGCCGCGGGGAAGGTCTATTAAAGATAAAGCGTTCCATCAATTATTCAAATCGAGTCGTTTTGCAATTATATAAGCCCCATAGATACAAAAAGCTTTTTAGAGATAGAACAAATATTAAAGTATCAATAAACCTATCAACGAGAATTTAGACGAATGCACAAAAAACTTGATAAATGATAAAAAAAATATTTGCGAAATCAAACGTAACTCGCTTGTTTTAATAACAAAAAAAGACAACTTACCTACTTGATGTCATCTTTGGAATGTAATACAAACTCAAATAGTCCAAAAAACTGAAAATTATAACAAATTACTTAGCAAACAACGAGAAACATGCTAAATTTGTGAAAAAATATCCATATGTTTAATTGATTTAATAAGAACTGCTGCGTTTGGGTACATAATATGGCCTAATTATTTAAATTGAACATTTTTAATAAATCTAAAACATTTGAAAATGATTGCAACAAATTAAATAGCACATCTAGCAAGTCGTAGCAAGTAAAATATGCTAGGGCGATAAAAAGACACCGGATGGATATATCATCTAGTTATTTCTACATCCTTTCCAAAATATGCCTACATATTTTTTAATCATAGCAAAAAAATAAGTTCGGCTGTAAAATATAGCTACTCACCAGCAGAATCTGGAAAGTTATTTAATTTGAGACAACATGATGTATCTTCTAGCACTAATTAACACATTTTCCAATGATAAAATTAACAACAAAATGTTTTTATATGTAAATTTCACAGAGGGGAAGCTCATCCTTCAATGAACAAATTTATACTGACAGCCATGATGTCGATGAGCGCGACTTAACACCACTAGTTATTTCTGATTGGTCAAAATCTGCACTACACTGATCAAATTAATATTTTTCAACAATATTAAAATTAAATGATTCTTCATAAATAAAATATACCATTTTTGTTTGATTTATTCTAACAATTTCTATGTCAGTCGATTTATTTAAAAAACCTTTATTATTGAACAAATTCGTAAAAAAATACACAGCAATTCTTTGCTTGACTAAAATTCCCATTCTAAACACAGATAATGATGACGAGTTCTATATCAAATTTGGCTCAATATGATCTGGGGGTTAATATTTTTATATTCTTTACGAGTAAAATCAAAAACAATTATCCAACAAATTAATTTATTGATGAATATTTTACCATCAATTTAAATTTATTGACGAAAATGTCATATGTCAAGTATTGTCATTTAAATTTTCTTCTTTTTTGGCCAGTTCCCTTTTACTTTATTCACAAGTAACCTTTAAATTTCGCTCAATTTCAAGTACAACAGACAAAATATAAAATCTTTCTTTCTCTATGAGTACAACCATGAAGTAAATAAGAATTGATTTTATTAAATTTCCCTTACAACATACATCCAATAAATTAAAATAGGAATGTTCATAATACATAACTAAAACAATATAAAAGCTTCTTAGAATGCCACAAAATAGCTCAATTTGTACTCTATATCTCTTTTTGAGCTTGTCTTATAAAATCCATATACATCCCTTTTCGCAATGGATCTAATACGACTAGTTTCTTATAGGTTTCAAGTCTTGTTTTTAAATCACCTTGTTCTAATAGCCAACATTTTCCTAAAATCACCCCTGCAATAAAAATGAATAAATATAACTCAAAAACGATTGAATCTAAATTATACGTACATTTACAATCAGGCTCCAACTCTTCCAGCTGCTCGAAGGCTTCTAATAGCTCCAATTTAGTATCCTTCTTGATAGTAGGGTTACTGAGAACCCACCTAAAAAAATTCAGATTAAAACATACAAATTGGCCAATTAAATGTAATACCTCAAGTAAAACCACGCGCTGGAATCTATAGGATCCGTAAAAACAGCACTCTTGACTAATTCAAGCTCGTGATTAACACAATCGGAATCCAATTTTCTCAGTGTGCTTCTGTAATGCCACGAGGAGTAGTTCGAAAAATTATTATTCAATCTTTCGGTAGAAAATCTTAGCTCGTGGTCCAAAGTTATACCTATTTTATTGACTAAAAGGCGCCTGTAGTCCCAGCAATGAACTAAAAATTGTGTAATATAGTGCGTGTTTTTGAATGTGTTCATGTTATTATACAATTTCGATCGTCTTTACTGAGGTACTTGGTGCACAAGGAAAATTCGTTATTCCAGTTGGGTTTGGGATGGTGTAACAACACCCAGTAACGGTGATGCCAGGTACCGTAGGATTTCGGGTTCGAGGGAAGGCACTGTTCCGTTAGTTTTATTTCATCTTCCAAGAAATCTATCAATTTCTCCTCCCCTTCTAACTCGTCATCATTACTTAAATAAACAAATTAGTAAGGTAACAAATATGCAACAATATTGTACCTCTCTTTGACTTTCATTAAAATCACTTCCTTCCTGTAATTCCAAATCGTGTATACATCAGGGTTGGCCTGGAGAATGCCCGAGCTTATCTGAAGGCTCTTCGGATCATAGCTATCTTTTTTTCTAGTCGATAAAACCCTTTCCATAGCATGCTTGTAGGCGTCTAGTTTCTTCTGTTGCTCTTTTAGTTTGATAGCCTTCTGCTCTTCCGTAGTCCGGACCTTCAGTCTCCCATGCTGGTGACAAATAAATATTAGATCTTTTGTTAGTTCTTACGTGTGAAACAAATAGTATAAAGTATAAGGCACGTAAATATGGAGATTTTGTTAAATTATTTCTTTCTGTTACTAGCTATAGCTAATTAGTAAGTTAAATGGTAACTTATATTGCGTTATAGATTAAATGGAATTGTTAAATATAAACTTACCATTTTAAAAACTTAATTAAATGCAATTTAAACAAAATAAGAAAATGAACCAACTTGTTTCTTCTTTTTTTATGTAAATATATAGACGTCAATCGTTTTTTATCTATTGTGGTCTATTCTATAGAAGACATGTAGTCACCAAAATGTTTATAATAATGAAGATTTATGACAAAAGAGTAATGAACACAATTATAAAAAAAACAAGGAATTTTGGTGTTTAAACGAATTATACCCATTATTAAAATTACAAAAATAAATTAAGAATAAATGACCTAATTATGCATTTTAAATGTTTAGGCTTATTTTTTTTATTTTTTACCAATTAGTGGCTACGCTATCTAATGTGAAGGTATATTGAAATAGTTAGCAGTTGCACACCTTTCTGTGGTCCCATTATCTATTCTAATTACGAAAAATACTTTAAATTTTCAACTTCAATTGCCCAATTTAAAGAAATGTGCGATAACAAGTAAGTATAATTAATTGAACGAACCTTATCGCAGCTGTTAATTATAAATAATAAACCATTATCGTAAATTAATTACAGTAATCTCTCTTTCGTAAATAGCCCCCAGCGAATTTTATCTCGGCCCAAATTTATTCGAAATATTTGTTATATTAACTTTTTCCGCATTATTCCGATTACACCGGAATATTTGGCATTTTTACACCTGCTTAATATGCCATAACCTCCAATTTATCGTTCCATTATCTAATGGGCTCGTAAAAAGACTTATAAAAAGTATGACTAAAATGTTTTTGTTAGTTTTAAAATGATTTTTTATTCGAGAATATTCCCTTTATTAGCGCGAAATGCTCTAGTTTTTAATAAAAATGTTACCATCAGGTCTTTTAACTTTGTTTCTGTAAGGTAGGTCAGAATTCTATTAGATGTTTCATCATATTTGTTGCAAAACCTGCTATTACGTGTGTATGATTTTAAAATGCTCTTGTATTTTTGTTACGAGTAGTTTTGAATTATCTTTTTTTGCATAATAATTCATTCAAGCTCTCACCGAAGCTTTCTTTCACTCACAGAACATGGCCCCTTTCATTAGGTTTAGCCGCTTTTATTTGTGAATTTACTCGTTCTAAATTACAGGCTTTTGCTTCTATAAAATGTACTTCAATGGTCTGGAAGATACATAAAATAATATAAGCCTTTCGGAGCTTCGAAAGAGATATATCGTAATGATCATGTCGTGCGTAATACGCGCATAAAAATTGCGTAATACCCAAGAAATATGAGTAGGGTATGGTAGGGTAGGTTTTTTGGGTTTCCTCCACCATACCTGTATTTAATACTTTACCCGAGTAAACCTGGGTTTAGTCGTTTATCTAACTTTACCCGTAACACTTAACTTAACACAGTTACGTGCAAATTTGTGCTTAATATAGTCTATGAGTGCAACAAAGACAACTTCTATTAGTCATTTTATTGACGAAAGTTTTATAAAGGTCTCAAAAACCTTTCCTGCATTTCTCCTAATCGATAATCATTAAACTAGTGTCAATGAAACGATCTGTTATCAGTGACTTAGGTCATTAAAATATAAAGATAATTTCCTTGTTGAAAACAAACCTTTACGTCATTATGAGGTGAATCGTACGATGTCAATTGCTCTAAAAGAGCCGAGAACTAAGTAAAAATACTTCGAGCTGTAAAATTAGCTATCATAAAGTACCCAATCGACATTCAGTCAGTAAATCAGCTGCTTATACGGTTTTATACAAACATATTTTTAATGCAATCGCGTTTGTCTTTCAAAATCTACGCAAATGATGTCAAAAACACCGAATTACAACAATACAATACCCTGTCGTATCCATAACAAAATGTTGTAACTCCTTCGTGACGCTGGTGAATTTTGAAAATTGTTTTTTTCAAAAACCGCTTGTTATTGTAACAATTATGAAATTTCCTCGTATAAATACCCGACACTTTTAAATATCTAACAATAGTTGATTCATAGCAAGAGTAAAATTAATAAGTAATCTGGTAATTACAGCAAAATGCGTTGGAGGTAACGTAGTTGCATTCTCACAAAGGGTTTTAATTTTAATATTTTTTTTACTCATTACCAGGCCCAATCCGAAGATTATCGATGGGAAAAAAATCGCCCGGGACATCCAGAAGGAGCTGCGGGTGGAGCTGGACGAATGGATGGGTTCGGGCCATCGAGCGCCCTGCTTGATAGCCATTTTAGTCGGCGACGATCCGGCCAGCGAAAAATACGTCCAAAACAAGATGATAGCGGCCGAAAATATAGGTAAAACTCCCCCTAATTCGCGCCCTTCACAGCCCTTTAACTCCCTTCGCTCGCAGGCATCAAAAGCAGCACCGTCAAACTGTCCAAGACCGTGTCAGAAGAGGACGTCATCAACAAAATAAAGGAGTACAACGAGAACCCCGACGTGGACGGCATTTTGGTGCAGCTGCCCGTGCCCGAGCACATCTCCGAAAGGAACGTTTGCAACGCGGTTGATCCGCGGAAAGACGTCGACGGGTTCCACATGACCAACGTGGGGAAACTGGCCATCAACATGGACACAATGGTGCCCGCCACGGCCCTCGGCGTCATAGAACTCATCAAAAGGTCGCAGATAAAGACCTTCGGGAAAAACGTAGTGGTTTGCGGCAGGTCGAAAAACGTCGGTCTTCCCATCGCCATGCTGCTGCATTCCGACGAGAAAAACGAATGTCCCGGATTGGAGGCCACCGTGACCATCTGCCACAGGCACACCCCTCCGGAGGAGCTGGAGTTCTTCACTAAACGAGCGGACATCGTCATTAGCGCAACAGGTAAACATAACTATACCTTTCCTAGAAACCATGATTAATCGAAATGTAATTTCTCCAAGGTGTCGTCGGTTTGATCAAACCCGATATGATAAAACAAGACGCGTGCGTTATCGATGTCGGAATCACGAGAATTACCACCGAGGATGGTAAATCGAAACTCGTTGGAGACGTGGATTTCGAAGGTAGGCATTCGGTGTGGGTACCCCGTCAAAATAGCCCTAGATTAAACAGCCCAAGATAAATTAGCCCAAGGACAAAATAGCTCAAAGGCAAAACAGCCCAAGACAAAATAGCCCAAAGGCAAAACGACAAAATAGCCCAATGATAAAATCCCTAAAGACAAAATGGCCCAGAGACCAAATCGTCGGGGCTGCGTTGCCTTGGGCTATTTTGACGGGTCACGTTCGATGTGATTAATTCGTGGGGTTAATTAATTAACAATTATTTTTCTGCAGGTTGTTTCGATGTGGCTGGCCACATAACTCCCGTGCCTGGTGGTGTAGGTCCAATGACGGTGGCAATGCTGATGTCAAACACTATGAAGGCGGCAAAAGCGTTGGCCTTGTGATACTTCATGTTTGTTTTCTTTTGCGGGGTATTCGTTAATGTTTATTGTTAACTAAGTATGTAAATTATTACTTAGTTCAGTATTATAATTTATGTAATTTTATATATGTAATATCGAATAAAAGTTTTTATTGGTTAATTGGTATTTTTTATACTCGATGACTGACCTGCATAAATACTCGAATAAGTGAGTGTTTAAAATGAAACGCAGCGTCTAATAATGTAATTAAAATTTTGCATATTTTCCAATACTATTTTTACATTAAATGCAGATCTTCGCTGAAAATAATAAAATTGTTCAGAAAATATTAAATAGAACAATCAAAGCACTTACTGTTGACTATTAGTGCGGTTTTTGAACAACTTCAATTGGAGTATTTTCTTATGTATATAATCTTTGAACTTCGGATTGTCCTCCAAAATATCGATTTGTATTTTGTTCAAATTGCGCGACTGGACCTCTTGCTTGGTGAGATCCTTCAACACGTCTATGCAAACTGATGGTTTATCATCGGTAAAAATCTAGAAAATCAACGCTACAAATAGGAAGAAAGATACAAGAATAAAATTGAATCAACACCCACCACAGTCTGAAAAAGCCCGGGGTTTTCGAAATGAAGATTCAACAGCTCCTTGCGCTGCAACAATATACGCGCCACAAACGGCCCGAGTTTATCGGCTTTGAACGCATCAAATCTCTCGGCGACTACAAACAAATAACTGTAATTTTTATCGTAACAATTTACAGGATGAATACTGTAATAATAATCGTAGGGCAGGTAGAGATTTAATGTTAATTGACGACTAAAATGGGTTGTCTATCAACAGGTGCAAATGAAGCTCTTCCTACACCACGATTTTCGCGAGTTACACTATTCAACCTGCAGGAAAAATGTACAAAAAACAATACGAGTCATGTAAGTGGTCTTCGCCAGCAAACTGCCAATCTTCTTGGTCTCTTCCTTAGTGAGATCCGAAGCGCTCAAAGCGCTCAACATCGGATTGTCGAAGACCCTGTAGTGCATCGCGCGCAAAATGTGAGTATTGCTGACGCTCTTCGCGTGCTCCCTGCCCCTTTCCTCGGGCTCCACCGAATCGTACGACCTCACCTCCTCGGGGGCGGCTTCGCTCTCGGCTAATTCCCTGTCGGGAAAGGACACTTTCCTCGATATCGACGGCTCCGTCTGGTCGAAAAAAATATTTACACTCCATAGAATCATCGAGACCTAGCACGTACATTTCGATTATCCATTGTGGCCTCGTCTAATGTGGTGTCCAGAGAAACTTCGCTCGTACTTTCAACGTGTTCGCTCGAGTCTCTAAACTCGCTCTTCGGGCTAATCACCACGGAAACAGTCGCAGGATCTGCAATGAAAGTCCTTGCAGGATCTACAAGGAGAGGCGTCGCGGGATCTCGAATGGAAACAGTCGCAGGATCTACAATGACAGTCCTTGCAGGATCTGCAAGGAGAGGCGTCGCAGGATCTCGAATGGAAACAGTCGCAGGATCTACAATGACAGTCCTTGCAGGATCTAAAAGGAGAGGCGTCGCAGGATCTCGAATGGAAGCCGTCACAGAATCTCGCATGGAAGCTGGCCCAGGATATCGAATGGAAGCTGTTGCAGGATCTATATTGTAAGCCGTGTTAGTATCTATACTGTAAGTCATCGTAGGATATTGTATAGAAGCTGTCGCAGAATCTCGAATGGAATCTGCGCCAGGATATCGAATGGAAGCTGTTGCAGGATCTACATTGTAAGCATTGGAATCTCGAATGGAACCTGTTGCAGGATCTCGTATGGAAGCCATTGTAGGGTATTGAATGGAAGCCGTCGCAGAATCTCGAACGGAAGCTGGCCCAGGATATCGAATGGAAGCTGTCGCAGGATCTACATTGTAAGCCGTGGCAGTATCTATACTGTGAGTCATAGGAGGATATTGTATAGAAGCTTTCGCAGAATCTCGAACGGAAGCTGTTGCAGGATGTACATTGCGAGCCATCGCAGGATCTGCATTGTAAGGCGTCGCAGGATATTGAATAGAAGCCGCGGCAGAATCTCGAATGGAAGCTTTGCCCGAGTATCGAATGGAAGCTGTTGCAGGATCTGCATTGTAAGCCACCGTAGGATCTCGAGCAGAATCTCGAGCAGAAGCCGTCGCAGGATCTCGAGCAGAAGGCGTCGCAGGATTGTAAGCCATCGTGGGGTCATCCAGGGAGAGCAACAGTCTGGGGATGATCTCGTCCTCGTGTTCGGGTAACGTAAAACCTGGAAAATCCTGCATTATTCACTGGGGTCGATTCGTTTTTCTTTTACCTACCATCGGAGAAGGGTTGGCTCTTCCTCTCGGAGGCTCGTTGGCTGGGCTGTTCGGTTCCTGCGACGCTCGATAAGGTGCTATCTTCGGACAAACGACGAAGGTAGTCGTCGAGTCCCATCTCCTTGCGATAGGCGTCGTCGTCTTCGGTCGTGTCTTCGTAGTTTTTCCAATTCAGGACATTCTCGAGGGCTATCAATTCGTTTGACTATAGAAAATTAAATAGGAGCACAAGGGACGAATGAAGAATAAGATATAATTAGTAAATAGTTTAAACGTATCTTTACCTGCGAATGCTTTGAATGCTTCAATTCTTTATCTGTAAGTCTAGATGGTCTTCTTTTTTCTGATGATATTGTACTGGAAAAAAAAAATATTTAAAATAATCACGTGGTGCGCATTAAACGTTCCAAATATACCTTCCAAAATCTATGTCGATTTTTTCCGAAAGCATAGACTGTTTACGTTTGAACATAATTTCCCTTTGAGTATACGCCTATAAGAAAATTGTGGTATTTAAGTCGTAATTCACGGGAGTTTTCACCAACATTGGTGCCCTTGATATGTTCGTATATCTTTTGCTTGGAGAGTTCCGCGAGAATCTGGTCGATTTCGTCGGATTCGCCGTCTTCGTCGATGCTGGGCTCCTCCGATTCGATCTCCACTCTGACGTCCTTCAACGAGGCCGGGCAAGTTTGAATTTTGATCTCCGGCACGATGCTGGAAGCGTAAACGAGGGAGAATTTACGCGTTGCAAATTGTGCGACTTACGATTCCACTTTCTCGTCGAAAAAATACGTTTCTTTTATCCACTTTATGTGGGTGGTTTCGCTGCGGGGCATGGCCAGTATCAGTTTCGGATGCAGGCCGGCCATCTTCAGGATCAAGGCGGTCTCGAGATCCGTGTAGAACACCAAAATCGAATCGATGGATTTCTCCAATTCGCTGTAATCTGAATATATAATTCAACACACGGTGTTCCAGGAATTACAATTTAACTTACGTATGCCGTAAAGGTGACCGTTGAACTCAGACACCGTAATAAAATCGGCCTTTCGAATCATCGCCACGAATTTATCCTTCCCGATGAAGTAGTAATCTTTACCCTCTACTTCGTACTTCTTTTTGGGCCGCGTGGTGTAACTCATTCCCAGTTTTAAGCTGAAACGAATCGCCTCAAACACACAATTTTCGCGTTCGAATATTAACACTCACAAATCGCAATGTTGGATGTACTTGTTGACGATAAACTTCTTCCTGCTGGCCGGCGGGCCCAAGATGACGATGATGCTGGGAATGTTCTCGCCGTAGGGGCAAACGTGCGCCCCGATCTTCGGCTTGGTTAGGTACTCGAGCAGCATCAGCTGCACTTTGGCCGTGTGAGCGGGAATCAATTGGTTGATCTTCTCCTTGGTGGCCGTTTCGATCCTGTCCTCCGGCAATATGGCCTGTTTGTTCAGCACGCACAGCTTCTGCAACGTGCGAATGCAAATGGCCTTGAAGTGGTAGTTGTCGCACAGTTTGTTGTTCGAAAGGTCCAATCTACGCAAGTATCATTAAACGATCGGAAGTGCACAGGAGATAACCGCGCTTACATCCTCAAATCGGTCATGTATCTGAAGTAATACACCTCCAACAGATCGTTGATGTTGTTGTCGTTGAGGTACAATTCCTCCAGCCACTCGTTGCCTTGGAGGAAATTGCAGGTTGGCAGTTTGTTGTGGGACAGATCGAGCACGTGCAACGACGACAACGTGTTGAAGCCCGTTCCCCTGTCCTCGGTTTCCACCATGCTGATGGAGTTGTGGCTCAGGTTCAGCTTGGCCAGCTTCAAGTTGCTCAGGTTCTCCAAAAACGTGATCCTGTTGTACGATAGGTTCAAATTTACCAGGAATCTGAAAAGCAAACCACGCTCGCGATTGGAATTTGTACCGAAAACTACTGCAGAAGTGCTACTTCAAGTTTTGAAGTCCTCTGATTTCCCTTATGCAATTGTACGACATGTCCAAATTCACTATAGACCAGAACCTGTCCAGTACGGGTATTTTCTTGATCCTGTTCTTCGAGTAATTGACGGTGGTTAAATAGAGAGGTGCTTCGAAGTCGAACGCGTTTTCTATGTAATTGTTCGAAGCGTCCAGGTATTGGAGGAACGGCATATCGCTGAGGGCTTCCAACGTTGTGATTTGATTGCGCGATAAGTTCAAATACTGGAGGTAGTGATAGGATCGCAGTGCTGATATATCTTTAATTCCCTATATTTTCAAACATCACCAAAATAGCTCCTTTACGTTAATTATAGTTGCATTGTCTACCTTATCGGGTAATTGGCATTTGCACAAGGCTATCTTGCAATCGTACGGGGACCTTTCCAGGTAGGTCAAGCAGCAGGCTATCATTCTTCTGGATAACTGACCGGCTTTCTCCTTCTCGGTTAGCTTCAGCTTCTCGAAATGCTTCAATCGCGTGACGGGCCTGACTTGGGCGGACCATTGGTTCTTCTCGAACCGGTGCAGCCCCCACAAACCTAGGTAACTTGGTATAAGGCGCGAAATAAAAATCGAAAAGGAAAATTATACCGCTGATCATTTCGATGTCGAAGCTGTGCTTGACCTCTTCGTCCACCTCCATTTCCTGGGGGAGGCTGTCGATGGACTCCTCGTCCAGACATTGCGTTTGCGTGCTTTTGGAAGTATGCGGACCGTACAGCGTGCCTTCGCTGTGCATGCAAACATAATTGAGCATAGAATCGTAGAGTTTTATTTTGCTATCCGAATTCATGATGTATCGCACAAAAAATCGCTTGTCAATTCGTTAAAACTTCAAGTACGATTGCGACATCTGGTGTGTCTGTTCCACTGGATTCTAGAATGATTCTGTTATATAATATTTAACAAACATAAAATTTCACATTTTTATTGAAAGTTTAGTAAAATTCTAAAATATTACAACAAATAGAACCCAACAAGTTATGAATAAGGAATCGATTCTAAATCGCAACAGCGATTTGTTTCATTGGTTGCAAATTTTCCGCGACCTGGAAATTGCATCCGGTGGTAGCTAAAACGTCTTCTACGCCCACTCCTTCGGCTACTTCGATCAACGTCAGTCCGTTTTCCTTGTCCACGGTAAAAACCGCCTTTTCCGTGATAATCATGTCCACCACCTGTTTTCCGGTCAGCGGTAGCGTGCAGTTTTCCAGTATTTTCCTGCCGCCGTCCTTGGCGCAATGCTCCATGCAAACGACCACTTTCGTACCAGGAGCTGCCACCAGATCCATAGCTCCCCCCATACCTTTCACCAGCTTACCCTGCAATCAAAAAAACCTCATAATATCCGGCAAAATAAAGAGAGGAAGTCTCATTACAGGTATCATCCAGTTCGCTAAATCGCCGTATTGGGACACCTCCATAGCACCGAGGATCGTCAAGTCGATGTGTCCTCTACAAGAGTATGTTTAAATATAAAAATTGCTATTGAATTTGATGATGAATTTACCCTCTGATCATTGCGAAACTCTCGTCGCTGCTGAAGTAAGATGCACCGGGTACGGTGGTGACGGTTTCTTTACCAGCGTTTATTAAATCCGCATCGACTTGGTCCGGTTTGGGGAAGGGCCCCAAGCCCAGTATACCGTTCTCGGATTGCAGGAATACCTCCAAATCCTCCGGTATGTAGTTCGAAGCCAACATCGGCATACCGATACCCAAATTAACTACAAAAACATTGAGGATTACAGTCGGAAGAACGCTCGAAATAATCTCTTAAACATACCATACATGCCGTCTTTAAATTCAAGGGCGGCTCTTCTCACTATCCGCTCCCTGTTCAAAGCGCTTGGATTTTTTTTGACTACAGATAATACGCTGTCGGTGGTTTTTTCTAGCGTAACTTTCTCGATTCGTTTCTCGTAGTTTTTCCCAAGGATAATCCTGTCGACGTAGATGCCGGGTAGATGGATTTGATCGGGCTCTAGTGAACCTACCGGTACTATTTCCTCGACTTCTACGATGGTGGTTTTGGCCGCTTTGGCCATCGTGGGATTGAAATTCCTCGCCGATTTCCTGTAATGTAGTTTATACGTGGTTATTTCGTCGAACGAAATGGATTTGATTCACCTAAAAATGAGATTTCCTACTTCGTCGGCCTTCCAGGCTTTGATGAGGGCGAAGTCGCCGGTGATGGCTTCCTCCAAAATGTAGGATTTGCCGTTGAACAATTGAGATTCCCGCTGTTTGCTGGCGATTTCGATTTTGCCTTTGTCGTTGTATTTTATCGGAGCGCCTCCTTCGTGGACGAGCGTTCCGAACGCTGTGGGAGTGTAAAATGCCGGTATACCAGCTCCTCCTGCTCTTACTCTCTCCGCTAAAGTGCCCTGTTTAAAATATTGTAGAATAATCGGCTAAATAAATGTGATTAAGAGTACCTGTGGTGTTAGTTCGACTTCTAGTTGCCCACTTAAAAATTGCTTCTCGAATTCAGCGTTTTCTCCAACGTACGAGGAGATCATTCTTTTGACCTTTTTTTCCTTTAATAGCAAACCTAGTCCGAAAGTATCGACTCCGGCATTGTTAGATATTACAGTGTAGTCTTTGGATTGGTGCTTTAGCAGCCCGGATATTAGGTTTTCGGGTATTCCACAAAGTCCGAAACCTGGTAGATTAAATGGATTAAAATAAAAGTGTATTTTTGCAATGAATTTTGTTACCTCCTACTAACAACTTGGCTCCGTTAGGAATATCCTTAATAGCCTCTTCTACATTGTAAACCACTTTCGTTTTCTTTTTGCTCGAATAGTAACATATTGATATCTAAAACAACATTATTTTTATTTTACTTTATAAATATTTTACAATGTATATTAACCTTACCTTAGTTATATCTTTAGATTTTGAAGAACGTTTCAAAAATATTTGTAAACCTAGGGATGGTGTTTTAAACATTTTTTTAAGTCTTAACAATAGCTTACACAATTGGTTAATAAGGTACAAACAATACAATCTTCAGAACGATAACATTTGATAATAGATAATCCGCTCAAAAACACAAATTCATGCAATGTATTTTTTCACTTTTAAATTTCAAAACAGAAGTAGAGGTTATCATGTCAATCCTGTTATTCATTCAGTGCCGCCGGCAAGAGTAAATAAGCGCTACTCATAATAAGTTGAATCGAGTGTGTTCTGCCTTTAACTCAACTGTTGTTCAATCAAAGTAATTAGTTTTTTGTTGGGAATATATTTACTCGAGATTTCATGTGATAATCCAACTCATTTGAAAAAATAATTAACAATCGGGAAATATCAAATGTACGCCACTGAGGAACAATTTACAGTTATTAATAAAATTGACAGTAAACGTCAACAATAACCTAACCCCATTTTTATTTTAATCTAAATATTTGTACTTTATTCCAATAAATCTTTATTATTTTAAATAAAATGATGAATTATTTGAATTATATTAGTGCCCTGTAAGTAATTTAACTTTTACAAACACCCAATTATTACTCTTACTCTTCCTTTTAGAATGTAATTCTTGCTTACTTCGAATAAAACCATTATTATAAAGCAAGAACAATTAGGATAAAACTTTGTCCAAAATCATTTATCACGAAAGCTTATTTAAAAAAAACACAAAGATAAAAACAGCAACTCATAAATTTGATTTGTTTCATTTATTTGATGTTTACACTTAATTCGTAATATTTACTATTGACTCTGCTTCATAGTATTTACCCTTGCCTGTAAACCTAATTGATAAATGTATGTTCTGAAAATCCACACTACCGAAATAAAAATCTTTGAATTTCTTCAAAATATCTACCGCATCAAAGCTTTCTTGTCTTTCCTCAGGGTGTCTGAAACTTGTGTTCATCAGAGTTACATGTAATTTGACTCTATCGTATTGCTTTTTAGCTAATCCAGACTTAGAATAATACTCGGCTATTGTATCGGATATTGTTTGTAACTTTTCGTTTTCATCATTTTTATCCATGAACACGTTACAATACAAGACATTAACGCTGGACGGATCATCATTCATGATTTCTAAGCCTTTTAAATGGATTCTATAACGATTCTCCTTTTTAAAGAGCTTACTTATGCAGTCTTTGTAGCAATTTTGCAGTACTTCTTTCGCTGTACTGATTTCTTCTTCGTCTACGAGAGTTAAAGTACTGATGGTAAGATGGAGTTTCTCGGGATTTTGAAATAACGATTCAGCTACTCCTCGGGAAGGATCTTTCAAAACGACGGTTTTAAATTCGTTTAGTTTCATACGGATTTCGTTGGAAGACACTGGAATTGATACGAAATGACTGATTGGCAGTTTATCTTTTCTTTGTGTGACAATAATGGAAATTTGAGTCCTGGCCGAGGCCACTTTTCTTTCAGTATCACCAGTAATAGTTACGTTTCCCTTTTCATTGGGTTTCGGGACTTTTATTTGGGTATTTGTGGTTCGTTCCAGGTTCTTTAATCTAACAGCTTTTGCTCCAATTATGTAAGCTAACAGACTAGAGGGCACGTAAAAAGATGTCGTGAACTTTCCAGATTTCGTAAGAGTTATATCATAATGTTCGTCCATATCTTCACAGTTGACTAAATCCACGTCGTTGTCATCGTATGGTTTCAGATGAGAATTATTAACTGAATTATCAACGTCCTTAGAAACTAGAGACGACATCCAGTAAATCGAATTTCCAAAATGTACTGGTGTTACAGTAATCGGGAGTTCTCCTCTTTCCGAGAAGAAATCCGGAAAATCTTTCCTGCTGTTTTCTTGGTTCATTTTCTGGATTCAAATAGCTAAAAAATTGAGAATGTTAAACTTATTTTATGAAAACGAAGGTAAATAATAAGAATAATACCTAAGTCGGCAGTTAAAGAGTAAAATACTTCACTTGATAAAATTATTTCATCACTGCAGTATCACAATTCATAATAAAAATAAAAAAAAATAGTTTTCTAGAAATAATAAATTGACGTTTTTAATATTTTTAATTGTGACAGATCAAAAATCCAGAACTACCAACAGCATAAAAAGCCCAACTAGTGTCAAAATTAAACCAATCACAATTGACTTTGTCACTGATCCCTCCATAATAAAGAAATATCTAATAAAAAATTAACTTTTCATTCTCTATACTCTAAAGAAAAGTTATTTAAAGTAATTTAGAAGCAATATTTCGCCATTATATCGATTATTCTTCCTCCTCATGCATATTTATTTTGTAACTAAGAGTAGGTTGGCCATTCTGTCGGTTTATCCACTACAAAAATAAATCAAATAAAAGCGACGCCATTTGCAAATTTGCGCGTGGTTTGATCGAGCGGCTAGTTAATTAAACTATTGTTTATGGTATTTGCAGTGTTAGAAAGCGTAAATATCTTTCAAGATGAGTTCCAAGATAGATCCGGCTAAACTGAAGGTAGTAGATTTACGGAATGAACTTTCGGCTCGAGGGCTTGATGCGAAAGGCACCAAACCTATACTCGTTAAACGTTTAAAAGAAGCCTTAGAGAACGAATTAGATGAAGGTAAGTTGTTTTCGTGCATACTTGATAATCATCTAGAAGTTATTTGTATAATTTCATACGTAGATTAGTTCTAAAAGTGTCTAAATAGTTTGCACAGTTGAACGCCGACTCGCTGGAAAATTTTAATCCACTTGATCTTGTTTGTAAATACATGTTTAGTTATTGCCTAATTTCAGTACGATTCTAAAGTTTTATAAATTTGCATTTTTTAGAAATAGCTGATACATCAATATTAGATACTTCAACGGAGGAGGTTGAAGATGACCTGACGCCAAAAAATACCTCGCTTACCGATGCAAAGGACGAAGTGAGTACACCTTCGTAAACTAGCCGAAACATTAAATCACTAAAATGTTAACGTGTTTTAGGCGGCGAGGGTCGCGGGAAGCGCCCCTTCTCCGGAACAGGACGTACCCGACGAAGGTGAATCCGAAAAAACCGACGAACCTGTGGCAACACTAGAACCTACACCGGTGCCTGAAATCGAATCGACGCCTGCACCAGCCGAGGTGCCAGTACCTGAAGTTAAGCCTACGCCTGTACCTGAGGAATCCAAGCCTTTGGTGAAATCGCCCGAAAAGCAAGATGCCCCAGTCGAGTCCTCCGAGGCGCCTACAATAGAAGACAATGACGCGGAAGAGCAAGAGGCTTCGAATAAACCCGAAAATCTTCCCGCTTCTATGGAAGCCAATTCAGAACCAACTGAAGAAGCTGCATCAGAACAAGAAAACGGAGAACAGGTAATGTTGTACTAATAATATTTTATTTTGCTTATACTTTGGATACCGGGTAACAGGGAATTATTGCGATAGAATAGCGAGTATCACAAACATTGGTACTTACAATGCATGTAGTGAATTAGTTCCTCGATATAACAAAGGCAACTAATTGCAGGAAGATAAAATGGACGCTCAGGACGATGCCTCGAAGACGGCGGACGAAAAGGACGCCGATGACCAACAGAAAGGCGAAAAACGCAAGAGAAACAGCGATTCGCCCGATCGATCGCACAAGCGACAGAGGACCCCCATCAAAGAAGACGAGCCCGAAATAAACGCCGAGGCTGTACAGCTCAGCTGGTGTAAGTAAAGATTTTAGCATAGATGCATGTATTTAACACAGTGTTGGTGCGGTATAATTTGTAAAACTATCAAATTTCTAGTAGTAAATTTAGGTAATTTTTTTTCTTGTAGTTTGCATGAACACTTTTCTTGTAATTAATAGTTCAATAAAATTTTACTGTGTTACGTTTTCTTTTTCTTTATTATTTGACAACCCATTCTGGATTATTTTTTGTATTGGTGGAGAGCATTTGATGGTTTTATAAATTGCCATTATGCACATGTGCTTGTTTATGTATATTTTTTTCATTTAATAAATCGCTTGTACTGCAAAATATATTGTTTATCCAGGTAAGTTATCAAAGAGGAATTTTATGGTGTAAGCTAATATAACAAGTAGCCTTTTCGAACAATAAAATCGAGTAACATTTTCTCTATTCTACATCCTTATTTTACCTTACAGACGATTCAGATCTATACTTGCAAGTAGATAAAACATCATTTTTATCCGCGAAGCCAATGAACGACGGTGCATTTGGATACGTATGGGCCGGAGCTAGAGCTACGCACGGAATTTCAACGGGAAAGGTATAAATACGCGTTCGAATTTCGCACGCAAAAAATAACCCAATTATTTACGTAGGTCTGCTACGAAATGAAAATAACGGAGAAATTAAAATGGGACGATTGGCAACAACAACCGGATCATCGAGACAACAGGTACAGGGACAGACGAAGCAGACGAGATTATTACGACAGAGACGATAAGAGAAACACCGATAACGTCAAAAACGATCCAGAGAAACCTAAAGAGGACCCTAAAGAAGACCCCAAAGAGACTGATAACGCGAGTGAGAATAAAGACGAAGAAATTCCATGCGAGAAAGACGAGAAGGACCAAACCGAAGCCGAAGCAGTCGAACCGATGGAGACTAACGAAAGTGAAGCTGTCGAAAAGAAAGATGATGACAAACCAGAAGAAAAAGACGATCAGAATGAAACGGACGATAAGAACGAACAAGACGATAAGAATGAACAAGATAATAAAACTGAACAGGACGATAAGAACGAGAAAGAGGACAAAAAGGAGGAAACTCCGGAAGAAGAATTCGTTCCTATACCGACTCATTTTATCAGACTGGGTTGGTCAGCCGCTTGGACTTCATTACAACTGGGAGAAGATGATAAATCGTACGGTTACGATTCCTCTGGAAAAATCGTTAAAAACAAGGAGTTCTCCGATTACGGTATAACGTTCGATGTTGGAGACGTAATTGGTACATTTTTGGTAAGTAATCGCTAAATAAACACACACAGTTTGGCTAATATTTAATTTCCTTTTGCAGGACATCAACGACTCGTCAATAACGCTTCAATTCACCGTGAATGGACAAATTCAACCGACTATCGAAATACCCAGGGACGATTTACCCGAAGATCTCGCCTTGTTCCCTCACGTTCTATCCAGAAACTACGCCTTAGAATTGAATTTCGGCGAACAGGACGAACCGTGGTGCGCCGTACCTTCGGAACTGTCCGATTACACATTCATAAGCAAAGTTGAGGATAAAGTAGCCGGTCCAACGAGACCCGAAACCAGATCAGATTGTGAGGTAATCTATCCACTTGACTCGACTAAATGATGGGTATTAAACTGTTTATGTGTAATTTTAGGTGCTTATGATGTGCGGTCTACCAGCTTCAGGAAAAAGCGAGTGGGTCAAGAATCACATTGCTGCTGATGTGGATAAACATTACACTGTACTGGGTGTCTCCAATTTGTTCGATAGAATGACGGTAATATATTTTATAATAATGGAAATTTTGTGGTAGCTTATGTGATTAAATTATTATCAGGTATTTGGAGAACCAATGAAGTCGAAGTTCAAGGGTAAATGGAGCACTCTAGTGGACAGGATCTCGAAAATTTTGAATAGATTAGTATTCATGGCGGCTCAAAGAAGGAGGAACTACATTATCGATCAGGTAAGGCATTTTGTGATTATTTTAGGAAGTAAACCTGGTATTAGATCGGTTGAGTGAAGGTGAGTAACGTGGTGTCCGAGTATCATGTAAGTATGATCAAATTCGGTGAGCTCCGGTAATCGCGATATTTAGAGGTAATGTACAAAACAATCAGATTGTTTTTATGCATTGGCACAAATAATAATTTTATGAATCTCCTCGAAATATGTTGTAGGAAAACGCAAATACTTTTAATATTTATCGATCGGGATTTATTACACTGCCACATTAGGGTTCTTCCAGCGGTTAACAAAGATTTTTCATTCGGTTTTTAGTATTTATTTTTTAAAGTTTAACGGCATTGCAGTTGACACAAGTTCCATTTAATCGAATTATTGAAGTTGTAGTTATTTGTATTCCGTTGGAGAGGAATGGTACTATCGTCTAATCAACATGAACTGCTACTGCATTCACTGCGAGTACTGTAAGTACTGTCGACTATACTACACGAACTGCATTCGATGATTAATAAGTTTTACTTCGAGGTGATGATGATTATTGAAATATACGGCATTCTTGCTGCGCTAAGCCAAAAAATTTAGCCGATCTATGGTAATGTAAAAAAAATCTATACCTTTTAAATGTCACCTGCAAGCTGTGTGAAAGTAGCTAGATTTTGCACTGAAACATTAAAACCTTTTCGAGTGAGATCTCTTTGTTGGCCGCATTAAATTCATGCGAAAACTGGCATTTAGTTGATAAATTAAAAGCTAAAAACCAACAACCAAAAACGTTATTATAATACTGAGAAATTGTGGCAGACAAACGTGTTCCCATCAGCCCAGCGCCGTAAAATGCGGCCGTTTGAGGGCTTCAAGAGAAAGGCGATCGTACTTGTAAACGAAGACGAAGAACAGGCTAGACGTCAGGCTTTGCAAGAGACCCTGGAGGGTAAAGAGGTCCGCGATAGTACTTTGCTTGACATGAAAGGTATAATATGTGTTGAATAGATTCACACAATTTCAATTTCTATTTTATTTATAATGTAACGTGTTTAGAGAAAAAAAAATCTAGTAGGGTCGAACTTTCTTGATTTGTTTTTTTGATTTTACGAAAGATCCGTTGCTCTCTTAAAAAATTTTCTATCTTTTTTTTTAAATATATATTTTTTAAGAGGGTTTGTTTTTCAATATTTAAATTCCTCGAAATGTCTTAATCGTTATCGAGGCATTTAAAGAAAATTTCATTCTTTATATTGAGAAACTTGTTTGATATCTCGTAAAAGCATTTTATTATTTCAAAATTACGTTGATGCACAATTCATAACGTTGCAAATTGAACAAATTACGAGTACTTTTGGAAGTGCATCAATGTAATTGAAAAAAATCTAGCTATCTCCTGGGAGATCGATAATATTTTTTTCTAACTCTTGCATTAATTTATAGCCACCATGGCCATACCCGAGGCGGGCGATTGGCTCGAAGAAGTCGTTTACGTCGGCGTAGACGAGGAAAAGGCCAAGAAAATCATCAAGGATTACAACGCAGAGGGTCAATCGGCCGGATACGGACACGAAAAGAGATACAAGAGAGACTGGTGGAATCAGAATAAAAGTAATTAAATACATAATAGATTTATGACGCGATTTAGATATATGATGGTTGCCGGACCATCCTGAACTCTCGCTTCTTTACTATCTATATAAGTGTACTAGAGAAAGAACGAGAATTCGGGATGAGCGATAGCAATCGTACAAACTGTTGTATCAATTGATAAGAAGTTTGATAGTCTATTTACAACAACATTGTTAAAGTTTCTTTAAAAATCGTAGGAAATAACTACCGCTCGGGAAGGAACTATCAAAGACCGAGAAGCGGCGGCTACAACCGCCAATACGGCCCGTCCCCGTGGGTTCAATCGAGACAAGGCGGCGGCGGCGGTGGCGGCGGCGGCGGATGGAAGGATCAAAGAACGCGCGAATGGAGAGGTATGTTTACACAAACATTTATTCGTTATTTATTTAACTCGTTTTTGCGAATGTAGGTAACGATTACAACCGAAGAGATAGGGATTACTATTCGCAATCCGGCTACGGAGGCGGCGGCGGCGGCGGTCGCTATCAATCGAGCAACAGATCCCAGGGCGGCGGCGGCCAGCGTTGGGGCGGCAACGGCGGCGGCGGCGGTTGGGGAGGCGGTTGGAATCAACAGAGCTACGGCAGGCAGAATTGGAATAATCAGGGCGGCAACGGCGGCGGTCAGGGCAATTGGAGCGGCGGCAAGTACGGTTCGTCCGGCTCGGGGTACAGCAGCTGGAGTTATTACGGGCAACAGCAACAACATTGGAGCGGACAGGTAAGGCGCAAATGAAGGATTTTTGTATATTTGTTTAGACCTCCGCTCCGCTCTCTCATTGAAAATGTGTGTGTGTTATCAGAATCAATTTTGAGGAATGTACCGAGTAAATAATGAAATATTTACTGGCTTTTAGGGAGGGGAGGATATTGTCGAATTGTATTCCCGAAACTCTTGAAAATTTGTACGTTTTAAAAATATTGTTGCTGGAATTGGTCCAAATTGGATATAACAACGTTTCGTTCGTGTCCAAAACTTTATTTGCGCGTATATTCGGCGTATTTTCACCCAATTTCAGCGACACATTTCGATTTTTTTAGTAATAAAAGCAAGAAAAAAGTTATTCAAAAATATCTCTTTGATGTGGTAATAGATTCTTTTTTATTTTACAGAAGTAATCCAGCCTTACTCCAAACAACTTCGAGACAATGTAATGTAAGCGCTAGAAAAGCTAAAAAAAACTCAAAAAAAAAAATAACCGTTTCAATATTGATTCTGATAATTTTTCCTTAATTAAAAGTCAGTAAAATCACTGTTTAAAGAAGAAGCCATTTTTAAAATAGGGGCAGCAGCAGCAACAACAACAAAGTCATTCTGGTTATGCGATGAATACCCCGAGTCAGGGCCAAACGCAGGGCCAGTACGCCCAAGGTTATAGTACCCAGGAAGCGTGGGCACAATACGCCAAGCAGTATGCTCAGCATCAGCAAATGGCGCAAAATCAACCAGCGGCTGATACAACCCAAAACAAATAAACTTGTACTGTCCATAAGTATAAAATATTTTAATATTTCTAATAGTTTATTCAATGGATTTTTTTTTTAATTAATTTGAAACATACAAGAAATTGTTTTTCAATATCATGGGGTGATCTCATTTTTAATTTTAATGGCCTTTGATTCCGTGTATTTAAAAGAAACTATTAGAAGTATTATTAGTATATAAAGTGTTGAGTTTTCACAAATTTTATTGCCTTAATTAATTGCTTGTAATTCGTATTTCATTTGAACTTAATTCTTATGGGTACCTTTTGGTGGTAAAATGTAAATAATTTAGCCTTTACATTTAGTAATACTGTTCGAGTATTGACGTGTGTAAATTCTATTAATAAAAATATTGTATTCTTAGAAATTAGCTGACCACTTTTGCTGTGTACCTTCCAAGTGGAGAATAAAATCCGCTTTGTACATACATTCTTAGATAAACAACTTACATAAGTATATTTTAATTACATGTGACAAATTTTAATGTTTTTTGCAATATCTTCTTTTATACATATTTTCAAATTATGTTATATGGTTTGACCTATTTTAATTTGAAAATAAATATTTCTACTATAATAATTTTATTATACCTTTATCGGTAATAAAATACTTAACGCTTTATGACAAAAAATGTAAACAAATTATAATCGATACTTTTTCACTTATTTTATTAATATAGATAAAATAAAGACAAGTTACTTATAACTTTTGTACAAAAAGCAACATTGCATATTAGATAATAATAGTATTAGTATATAATTTACAATTGATTCATTTACTCAAACCTCGAGCATTTCTAATCCATTACACAACTTCATATTTTTCCGGATAGAGTACTGTTTCCACGGAGTGTTTAATAGGAGAATAGTCATCAACGAGAACTACTTCAGTTACCTAAAAAAATAATATAACGCAAATTAAAAACACGACAATTTAACCACGTAAAAAAATACTTACTGTAATACTAGCGTAGGACGATTTTGAAGTAAATCCGACCGATAGCGGGAAGAAATCATTGGGAATAGCTCGGGGCGCGTTGAATTCTAAAGAACCCGTCTTGTTGCTGGCATCAATCACCGGCAAGTTCCATACGAGATGATTTCTTTTTGCTTCGTGAGTATATGAACCATCGCATTCACCCACTATTGGAGAGCAACCAATTCTAAACCAAAAAAAAATTAAACACAATTACAATTTTACTTTTAAATCGTAAAAGAATACTTACGGCAAAGGGATTGTAATATTAACGTCCACTAATTCTAAGTTAGTGTGGGCAAGTTCGTATTCAATATTCACATCGCAACTGCCGTCTCCCGCTTCAGAAGGCCAACAGTTTATTAGTAGAGGCACTAGGGCTTCGTCAGTACTCTGCAATCGCCATTTTAACACACCAACGTCGGTGTGCAGCGGGAATGGTTTCGAAGGCTGTTTCAAACCAATCTAAAAGCACATTCGATAAGCAACAAATCATTACCACAAAAGAAACTTTTAGTACTTCTGAACGTAATTTGAACAGTTCCTTATCGACATTCGGGTGCGTTTGAAGCTGAACTCCGTGCGTATTACTGTTCTCCAACTTCACCCTTATTCTGCCCCATTTCTCGTCTCCTACGTGCAACGTTGCCAAGCCTAATATTTCGAACTGCTGCACGCCGCCATCGCGACCCATTATAGCGATCAGTTTCTCTTCTAATCTCAAATGAACGCTGCAAAAAGCGATCGTTGTCGGAGAAAGTTCTATTACAAAATATTCCACTTACTCATCGATATCCGTTTTGATAGCGGGGGCTTTAGTTCCGGGCTGCGAGATGCTATTCTTGTTTGGAGCATTGACGTGTTCACCTTCGGATTTTAGCTGATCTACAAAGGATTCCACGTCTCTGGTCTTTCCTCCTAATTTCATTCCGCGCGGTTTTCTGTAATACGTAAATAATTGTTAAAATAATAAAAAGAGTAATGCAATTAGTGTACTAACTGGGTAGCGGATGGTGTGTAGGAAGGAGGTTTGACATCGTTGGTCGGTACAGCAATATCACCAATAGATGGTGTAGGAGTGTAAGTCGTAGAGCTACCGAAGCCTCCGCTATTTCCGAACATAGCCTTGCCGCCTTTCTTTTGTGCCTCCATTTTTTGCCTTTGCAATTCTTTAGCTTTTTCTCTCATTTTATTCTTCGCTTCACGTTCTTGAGTCTGTATAATAACATATTATGAATAGAACGAAACAATATAAGTGGTTTTATTCTACCTGTCTGACGGCTTGGTAGACTTTTTCTTCGTGCGAATCCATTTCCACGAACGTGCGAATTTGAGACAGATTCACGCTCTCTCTATAACCTAAAGCTACGATTTCATCGAAAGCGAATATCAGGGAAAAGGCGTTTTCTGCTATTTCACTCTCATCTAATGTCCTACAGTACTCTGGGATCTATAATTGGTACATTTGTAATACGTTTATTTTTTCAAATCGAATTGTTACTTACCACTCGTGCAAACAACCGCAAGGTCTCCAGATCTTCTAATATGTTACTCGCCCTAGTGGTGATGAGCAGCATGTAAAGTTTTTCTAAAGGCTGATACACGTAACGTACCGAATCGGTTTCGACGAAAGTGTGCTGGGTGCCAGTTGGGATTAACTTCGGAAAAGCCGCTAGCAGCCCTTCGATGCGAGCCTTCGTCATTTCGACGAATTGCCGCGACACGATCGCTGAAAACCGACATAACTATAACGCAAAGCGTTTACAAGAACCCTTCTACTCACTTTTGCCTGCTTTCGTGCATACTGCTGCCGCAATTAGTACCTGAAAATTTACAAAGCGAGTACTAAATATGTCTGGCCTATTAGGTGGTTTGTTGGCTTACCATTGTGAATTCGTGTTAATGGCACAAATTATCTAAAAAACTAATTTTTCATTAAACATTACACCTATCATTAAACGAAACTAAGATGACGTTGACGTGTAGGTCTCAAAGAAAAATAGTGACGTGACAAGTCGCCATTATGGTGTCGAGCTGTCAATGTCAAAACAGTGACACCAACATTTTTTTACCCATTTCATAATTTTTGTATTTATGGTGAGAAAGGGTAATTGTTTCATTACAAATAACTTGTTATAACAAGAAAGTTAATCAATGTAGTATTTGTTTAAAGAATTACGTGAAATTGGTATAAAACTTCGTTAGATTACGATTTCTAGTGGTATTATTTTAGTTATTTAAAATCTCACGAGGTGACAGCTAAGTCGACGTTTGGACGTCTGGTGGAGAAGTGTCCAAAGGTCACTGAATGGATGGAATAAATCGAGGAATTAGTGGGGGGTTATTTTCAAAGCACGTGCTCTATAAAATGTCGAAATCCGTATAAGAAATAATCTTCATAATAGCAACTAAATTTACCAAAGATCGAGTATTAATTGCATAGTGTTCGAGAAAGTGCCAAGTTGAATTTCAAAAATTATTCAAGAAAATGGCCCTTGGAGCATCCCTAACAGAAACGCAACTCGAAGACCAAAATTTGGACTCCAAAAGTGACACAGTGGAGAAAAACGTTGATGATGAAAAAACCCAAGGTTGGTTTGCTCGAATACCCTTTTTTTTCACTTATTTTATTATCTACAAGTCAATTTTCGTTACGTAACCGTCCGGCTTCTTCGCTAATAAAATTCACCTATTCAAAATGACGTTGTGAGAACCATGAATTCCGCCCAATTAATTCCCAAAATACTCCCATTATTCAACAATAACGCCGAATTACGAAACACAACAAACGCAATATTACTACACCCAACTTTTATCTTTAGATGGTGATAATAAATCGGCCAAAGAAGAAATAAACAAATTAGTCAAAGATGAGGAAGAAAAGGAGAAAGACGAGTCGGAGGAAGGCAAAAATAAAGACGAAGTCGTCTTTATACAGGATGTCGGATTTTCCGTTAAAATCGTCTGTCCCGGCGCTGAAGCGTTTGACATACAAGTAAGCCATTTTCAATCGAGCATTCTTGGCTACTGTCCTTATACACACAAGGCCACTTTAAACAATCTTACGGTACGTTTAACAGGTATCGAGCATGGAATTGGTGCAGGAAATCCACCAGTTGCTGATGGACCGCGAGGAAACCTGCCATCGGACGTGCTTCTCGCTGCAACTCGACGGCAACACGTTGGACAACTTCGCCGAGCTGAAGAACATCGAAGGCCTGAAGGAGGGATCGATCATCAAAGTGGTGGAGGAGCCCTACACGATGCGCGAGGCGAGAATTCACGTCAGACACGTCAGGGATCTGCTGAAGTCGCTCGATCCGGCCGATGCCTACAACGGGGTCGATTGCAATTCGTTGAGCTTCCTCAACGCCATCACCCAAGGAGATATCTTAGGTGGGCTTAATGAATTGTAGCTTATATAGAGTTGTTACGTTTTGGTGTTTTTTAGAGAAGAAAAAACTCCGTCCGGAAAGCGTTGACTGCACTCCGCCGGATTACATAATGCCGGAGAGCAAGGAGAGGCCTTTGACTGCGCTACAGCCGCAAATTAAGGAGCAGAAATCTCCTCAATGCGTCAAAGTCCTGACCACTTCGGCCTGGAATCCACCTCCTGGTCACAGGAAGATTCACGGTGATCTTATGTACCTATTTGTGGTTACTTTGGAGGATAAACATTACCACATATCGGCTTGCTCGCGAGGATTTTACATCAACCAGTTAGTTTAAATTTTAATTAGTAGTTTTATTTAATCGATGTGATGATTCGATTGTAGATCGGGCGCTGAAGAATTCAACCCTAAAGCAGCTACGCCTAGCCACCTCTGCCACTCGCTGATAGAACTGTTGAATCAAATTTCGCCGCAATTCAAGAGAAATTTCGCTCTGTTGCAGAAGAAGAGGAGCCAACGTCATCCGTTCGAAAGGGTCACGACTCCTTATCAATTGTATTCTTGGACCGCTCCACCCATGGAGCACACTCTAGATGCCATCAGAGCCGAAGACAGTGAGTTTTTTTAAACGTTAGGTAATTATACGGTTGTAATTAATTGCATTGAACAGCGTTTTCATCGAAACTGGGCTACGAGGAGCACATACCGGGCCAAACGAGGGACTGGAACGAGGAGTTGCAAACCACTCGAGAGCTGCCCAGGAAAACGTTGCCGGAAAGACTGCTGCGTGAACGCGCCATATTTAAAGTTCACAGTGATTTCGTAGCGGCCGCCACGCGCGGCGCTATGGCCGTCATAGACGGCAACGTGATGGCCATTAATCCGGGCGAAGAGGCCAAAATGCAGATGTTCATTTGGAACAACATTTTCTTCTCGCTCGGCTTCGACGTTAGAGACCACTACAAGGAGTTGGGCGGCGATGCCGCCGCGTTCGTTGCTCCGGTAAGTCGGATTAAACTGCTGATTTGTGGTTAATAAAATACCCCGTTTTCAGAGGAACGATTTGCAAGGTGTGAGAGTTTACAGCGCTGTAGACTTGCCTGGTTTGTATACACTTGGTACGGTGGTGATCGATTATAGAGGTTACAGAGTCACTGCACAATCGATTATACCGGGGATATTGGAGAGGGAGCAAGAGCAATCGGTTGTGTACGGTTCGATAGATTTCGGTAAAAGCGTATTGACTCACCCGAAATACTTGGATTTGGTAAACTGTTCGATTCCTATATTTACAGATTTTATATATAAATATTTTAGCTGAGCAAAGCCGGTCAACAATTAAAAATTTTACCTCATCATGTTATAAACGATAAAAACGAATCGGTTGAATTGTGTTCGAGCGTCGAATGTAAGGGAATAATCGGAAACGATGGCAGATATTACATTCTGGATTTGCTGAGAACCTTCCCGCCCGACGTCAATTTCCTAAAACGTTCGTATTTATCAAAAACTAATCACGAAACGCATCTAATAATATCTACATTGCAGTGGAAGGCGAAGATTTGAGCCGCGAAGTGAAATTGCTCGGATTCCCCATTGAGCACAAGCACAAGTTGTGCTGTTTGAGGCAGGAGATGATCGACAGCTTCGTCGATTCCAGATACATGATGTTCATCAAGTACGCCGCCTACCATTTGCAGCAATTAAATCTCAAAAAGACTGAAGAAAAACTGAAGAAGCCCATCGAAAACGGCACCGCCGCGAACGAAACCAAAGTGCAGGATAACAAGGAAGCGGACGAAAATTGCAAGGATAAAGACACCGAAAAGGACAACGCCGACGAAAAAAGTCAGTTGGAAGATGCAGAGGCTAAGAAGATCGTCGAAAGCATCACGGATGGTAGTAAAATGGAATGTGAGTTTGGTTTCGTTGATAGTATATTATTTGTTGATAAATTGATGTTTTTAGTGGAAGAAAGTACCAGGACTATTGTCAAAACGGCATCGATGGCTGTAGGGTCTTTGAAAGACACCGAATTTGATATAAGATTTAATCCGGACGCTTTTTCGCCTGGTATCAAACATTGTCCCAACTCCGATCCGCCGCTTGCTAAGCAAAAGCAGTTGATCAAAGACGCCGCTGAATTTTTGCTAACAGTACAAATACCCAGTTTCGTAAGTGTACGGTTTTTGTTTGTCGGGCAAAAGGTTTTAAAGGAATCATCTTTAGATACGCGATTGCCTGGATCATTCTTCGGCTCCCATGGACGGCACGACTCTCTCCGAAGCTCTGCACAACAAAGGCATCAACATCAGGTATTTGGGAAAAGTGACGAATCTCCTGGCGAAAGTCAAGCAATTGGAATATTTGTACAGTATTTCGGTGTCCGAGTTGATCTTGAGATCGGCCAAACATATTTTCACCATTTACCTACAGGTTCGTATATAATTTTATTTTTTTTATACGTTGTAATGGAGTTTTTTCAGGGTTGCGAAATGATGAATTTGTCGGTCGCCATTGCTCATTTTTTGAATTGCTTTTTGTATTCCGGCATGGTTGCTAATCCATTACAAGGACAAGATGAGGTAAGAAATCGCTCATTACAATGGGTAAAGTGACAACGCAAGATCGCGATTTTCAGTTGAAAAATTACATTATTCTTCTTGTTATTTACAAAAATCTTTAGTTCGAGACAGTTTTAAATGATTCTAGAGCGTTCAAAATGACTATTGAGCATTCTAAAGGGTTCTGGAACGTTCTAAACGCTTCGAGACAGTTCTAAATGATTCTGGAGCATTCTAAATGGTTCTGAAGCGTTATAAACGGTTCTAGACAGCTCTAATTGATTCTGGAATTGTTCTAAACGGTTCTAAATGATTCGGGAGCGTTCTAAATGGTTTTAGACAGTTCTAAATGATTCTGGGGCGTTCTAGATTGTTCTACACAATTTTAAATGATTCAGGCCGAGGACTGTTCACCCAACCCTTGTAATTAAAGTAAACCATCTCGCTGATATGCGATTTGTTTTTGTAGAACAAAAACAACAAGAAACGCAACAAGCGCCGCGGCAGAGCGAACCCGTTGACGTGCATCGACAACAACGAATGGGCGAATTTGACGCCGAAATCGCTGTGGAACCAGCTGAAGAGCGAATTGAAATCGTACTTCGACTACGAGCTCCAATCCAACGACATCGATTCGACGATAGACGCGTACGGTTTGCAGAAAATCTCGCTGATGCGATCGTTCTGCCTGAAGACCGGCATCCAAATCCTGCTCAGAGACTACAATTTCGATTCGAAGAATAAGGTTTTCTACGAGGAGGACATACTGAACATCTTTCCGATAGTCAAGCACATCAATCCGAGGGCGACGGACGCTTATAACTTTTACACGACCGGTCAAACGAAGATCCAACAGGGCTATCTCAAAGATGGCTACGAGCTGATCAGCGAATCGTTGAATTTGCTGAACAACGTTTACGGTGCTATGCATCCCGAAATCGCGCAGTGCTTGAGGATGATAGCGAGACTGAATTACATTATGGGCGAGCACGGTGAGGCCATGGCGTTCCAGCAGAAAGCTGTGTTGATGTCGGAAAGGGTGAATGGAATCGACCACCCGTACACCATCACCGAATACGTATGTATAACGATTAACATCGAAACGGTTAATATATTTATTTTTTAATTGTTAGGCTCACTTGGCCTTGTATTGTTTCGCGAACAGCCAGGTCAGTACTGCGTTGAAGTTGCTCTACAGGGCAAGATACTTGGCTATAATTGTTTGCGGGGAAAATCATCCAGAAGTCGCCTTATTAGATGTAAGTGTACTGAGATGTTTGCTTGTACTTCGAGTTGGCGTATAATTCGATTTGTTTTAGAGTAACATCAGTTTAATCCTGCACGCGGTAGGTGAATATGATCTATCGTTGCGTTTCCTCGAAAAGGCTTTAGCGTTGAACATCAAATACTTTGGTGCTAAATCGCTGAAAGTCGCCGTGAGCTATCATTTAGTGGCGAGAACGCAAAGTTGTATGGGGAATTTCAGATCTGCGTTGAATAACGAAAAGGAGGCTTACACTATCTACAAACAACAGGTAATTACTGTTTGTTTAATATGATGTAGATACTACGTTTTTTTTTTATTTATAGCTTGGGGAAAACCACGACAAAACCAAAGAATCTTCGGAATGTTTGAAACATTTAACCCAACAAGCGGTGGTTCTCCAGAAAAAGATGAACGAAATATACACAGGCAAAAATGGAGCCTCCCTTCCGCCAATTCAAATCCAACCTCCTTCTATGGGTTCTGTACTGGATATGTTGAACGTTATTAACGGAATTCTTATCGTTCAAATTAGGTAAAATTCAATCGACCATCATAATAGCTTCTTATTAATTTATCATTCGTTTTAACACAGTCAAGAAGATATCGAAAATTTTAAGGCTGAAATCGAAAAGAGGCAGAACGAAGAGGTGACGGATCAAGAAATACAAGCGATTCAAGCGGAAGTGGCCAATTGATAGTATATCGGTTCCTTTTTTGCGAATACGTAGTCAGAATAGAAGTATTTTTTAGTTCAAATCGGTGACATGCACACTTACCGACCTAGTCTGTTGGTTCAAATTTTGAACTGGCCTCCGGATAATTTAGTCTTTGAAGTGCAATTTTAAAATTAATCGTAGTTAACAGGGTTGCTATTTTTCTGTTTGAATTGATTTATAAAAACTTGGTTGCGCAAGCTCGAATACATCAAGATTACATTTGAACCGTTCTACTTCTTCTGTATAAAATCGTAGTTTTTAATATCAATTAAATTGATAGGAATACAATTGTACAAAAATTATTGAAAAGTGCTGCATCATCATGATTATATTGTGCATGTTACTTAGTGAAGAATATTTTTTATTATTTTTTAAATAATGTTTTGTATAATTGTTAAAAATGTAGCGTAATTATTTGTTAATTACAAGAAACTGGTTACATTTCTATTCATTTTTTTATTTACTTCAAAAATCAAAAACAACTGTACTCAAAATGTATATTTAAAATTTAATCTGCTCGTCTTGAACAACAAGAGATTTCAGTAACGAATAACAAGAAAACCTTATAGGGGCTAAAGTATGAATTGGATTCTCCAGATACTAAAAAAAAAATAGAGTTAAACATATTTTGACCAAAATACAACAAATTCTTACCGTTTTAAATGCCCTATGACTCGGATCTTTCATGTACAGATGCTTCTGAGCTTCGATCGATTTTATAGACCCAACTTTCACCTGCGGTGAAACCTTTTCATACAACGCCTGATCTTCATTCAATTCACTCGGCAAAATTCCTGGTAAAACTTCTTCGTCCCGCAAACAATACAATTCCTACAAAAGACGAATATCAAAAAATATATTTACACAATAATTGTTGTAAAAGCTACATTCTCAGACGTGATGAAATATAGTTGGGTGCGCTGGTACCAATTCAAACGAAGATCATTAATGTTTCTACTAGGAATGAAATTACAGGCTTTTATGGATCCGAATTCCTGGAGAATCTTCTCGTTGGTGTACAATGGTTGACTCGAATTCGGCGAAAATACATACACTAAAAAAATATAAGTTTAGCATTTAAAATTGGCGGTGAATTCAAACTATTCGAACCTCTTTTTGTGCGAGTAATAACAGCCATATTGCTGGATAAAGAATCCGCTATTAAGTGGGATACTTTCAACGGAACAGTCCACATCATACAGAGAGTCAAAATATTCCATACGTTAAGCGTGTTATCGCTGGCTGTTACTAACAAATGGCATTCGCTCTCGTTACCGAAATGAATGTGTTTAATAGTTTCCTTGTGCAGAGGATATATTAAAGAGCTTTTCAGCGAGCAAGTGTCTGGCGTCCAAAGTGTTAAAATTTCTTTGAATCCAGTAGCGAAAAGAGATCCATCTATTGAAAATGACAATGCGTTGCAGGGAAGATTCCTGTAGAACCCAACGCTGAAACACTTCCAGGACAGGCGTTTTTCTAAAAGATGAGTTAATATTAATATTCAAGATTTATTTCATGTACCTATTATTTACCTGTAACTACCATTGTTTCTGTTACTTTCCAAATTTTAAACTTTTTATCATCCCCAACCGTCACACATTGTAAATTATCATCTTTATGTACAGGTGCAAAGAGCATACTGTTAATGCTGTCTTCGTGAGGATATTCAATAGAAGTATTTAGATGAAATCTGCATAAAAACACCAATATAAATATAAAATTAATGAATACTTTATAAACTAACTCTTGTTTTGATTCCTCAAATCTCCAAAATTTCAATCTAATTTCACTGCTCAGCTCGTCATCTTTTCGCTCTTCCACCGTCGCAAACCACAAACCATTTTTACTAATCGCCACTTTCTTCACCTCCGTGTTGGCAATCACGATTCCTCTTTCATTGGTTATTCTATTTTGCCCCACGATATCCACCTAAAAATGTTAACTGTATAACACACAAGCTAAGGATTATCGGTGTGTACTTACACTATGCACCAACGACATGAATTCCGGTGAATAGAATTGAATGTGCCCCTGATTACCGTTCATTATCAACGATCTGGACCTCAAGTCGTAAACTATTCCGCTATCGAAATGATCGGCCAGCACTAAATGCTGAATCAAGCTTATTTGATACAATGTGTTATCGAAAATCCTTACGGCGTTGTCGTTGGTGGAAACGGCAACGTATAAATTATTTCTAGAGACTTTTATGTGGTTTATTTGGGCTGGTAAACGAGGTACGAATTTCTTTTCGTTGACGTTTTCTAGCAGCCATTTTACAAGAACAGATTCTCCACCTCCACTGTAGAAGTAACTGCCCGTGTGTGAAAACGATACTGTATTTACCGGTAGAGTGTGCCAGTGGAAGACTGATTGATTCGGTTTTTTTGAGAACAAATTTTGCCATTTTAACACCCTTCCCGTGTTGTCTCCGCTTAAGATTATTTCTTCGACTGGATGGCAGGCTATGCAAGTGAATACTCTCTCGTTGCCGATGAAGCGCCTGAAAATATTTTATAATAGTGATTGTATTCATTCATTTGTACAATCACACTTACTTGTAATATTGTTGAAAATCGTTAATTTTTACGAAGTATATCTCGTTTTCAACGGCCACTCCAAAAAATTCGCTCTGAACGTCTATGAAGTACTTGCTTTCAATTGGTAATTTTAGGTTATATTCCCTAATCTTGTTGGTTTTGGATGACCATAGAGCAAAGTGAATTGTATCACCCTTCGTGTAAGAGGTTACTGCTTTGTAATTCCCTTCATCGGAAGGTAAGATGAAAAAAGTTTGGACGTTTTGTAAAGATAATTTCTGAAAATATATGTTTACTATACCTTTGGTACAAACTGATGTTTCTTACTTACTTTATTCACTACTTTGGAATGTGTTAATACTTTCCATGTGCTTATTTCACCGTTCTCTGTGCAAGCTGTTAGAGCATCCAAACCATCCAAACTATGATAACCATATCCTATTATTCGATTGCTGGTCTTGTACTCGTATAGAAGTTTCGCAGTTTTAGTGTTATATTCCAAAATTGAATTTTTCGAACAAACGAAAACATTCCTATAAATTCGCTATAATTAGTATAAAAACTATTATGATAAAGATTTACGTACTGTGAGTCATCGGAAAATTGAGGGGGCAACTTCACAAAAGAGCCTCCTCCTTTATAATTCACTAAAAGATCCATTTATTATTTTATTTTTCAAAACCTTGTTTTACGGTATGGTAAAAGTGTGGTTAAGAGTTCTTTTAAATGTCATAAACTTCAACTGTCAAAACTTTCTTAACTGGCCTCTTATATAATACCACAAATGTTTGAAAAATTCTTCTTTTTTTATATTTAAAAAAAAGTTAACCTCAATTAATTTTAACTTTTAACTGTTTTAATAATTTTCTGTTTCTATTTTAATTTAACATGTAATTTTCGTTATTGTTATGAAATATAATTTATTCTAAATGCTTATAGCAGTGTCTAAAAGTTGTGTCTCCTCTTTTAAAACTTACTTGTATAAATGTTTTAGTACAAGCCCAAAAAAACCTACCCCAATTATGAAATACCTAAACGTCGCCGAAAAAAACGATGCTGCGAAGAATATAGCACAAATATTATCAAGGGGATCATCTGATAGAGTTAGTATCCTTTTAATTAGTAATAAAATAACTAATCCTTCATTGACTTTCCATTTTAGAGGGAAGGTTTGTCCCCGTACAATAAAATATACGAATTCAACGCTAATGTATTAAATGAGGATGTTAGAATGGTAATGACTTCAGTATCTGGGCACCTTCTTAATTATGAATTCAGAGGTAACTACAAATCCTGGCAATCTTGCAATCCCTTATCTCTGTTCGATGCTCCAATAGACAAACATTGTCCAGAAAATTACGTGAAAGTAAAAGTAGGTAACTCTTACTGTCTTTAAATCGATCTAATTTATTTTTTGTTACCACAAGAAAACCCTCGAAAGAGAAATACGATCGTGCGAAGGTCTCATAATATGGACAGATTGCGATAGAGAAGGCGAAAATATAGGGTTCGAAATTATCAAAGTTTGCACGGACATTAAACCGAATCTCAGGATTTACCGGGCTAAATTTTCCGAAATAACCGGGGCTTCGATATTCAGGGCTTTGAGGACTTTAGGACAGCCTAACAGGAATGTAAGCGATGCTGTAGACGTGAGGCAGGAGTTGGATTTACGAACCGGTACATTATCCTGAAATATTAAACTAAAAAGCATTAAATTCGATAACTATTTGCAGGTGCTGCTTTCACAAGACTCCAAACATTGAGACTGCAGAAGGTTTTCCCTCAAAAACTGGCCGATAAATTAATCAGTTACGGCTCCTGTCAGTTTCCAACGCTGGGTTTTGTCGTGGAGAGATATAAAGCGATTGAAAATTTTATCGCCGAACCATTTTGGAAAATTAAAAGTATAAATTTAGTAATACTTTTGATGAGATTTTACATGCTTTACTTTCAGTGTCACATACAGTAGAAGATATTAATACAGAGTTCCTCTGGAGGAGGGAAAGATTGTTTAATAAAGCAGCTGTTGAGGCTATATTAGATCATTGTAAGGAAAATCCCTTAGCTAGAGTTGAGAGTGTTGAAAATAAGGAAAAGAGCAAATGGAGGCCTGTCCCTCTGGATACAGTCGTAAGTTAACATACGCTGTATTGTTTTTCGATTATTTCAAAATTCCAATTGCAGGAAATGGAGAAGAACGCCTCGAGGAAGCTGAGAATCAACGCAAAAGATGCGATGCAGATCGCAGAAAGGCTCTACACCCAGGGTTACATAAGCTATCCCCGTACCGAAACGAATATATTCCCTAAAGAACTGAATCTAACGAATTTAGTCCAGCAACACGTAAACGATGCCGATTGGGGTACATTCGCACAAAGGATTCTAAACGAAGGTGGCCCGACCCCGAGACAAGGAAAAAAATCCGATCAAGTTAGATCGAGCCTTTCACTCGGTTTGTATTAAGTCACTTAATTTGTTCGTTTTAGGCCCATCCTCCGATTCATCCCACCAAATACGCCGATAACTTAGGCGGCAACGATAAGAAATTGTACGAATTCATCGTCAGGCATTTCCTGGCTTGCCTGCATAAGGACGCCAAAGGCTTCGAAACCACCGTAAAAGTCGACATTGCGGACGAAAAGTTTCAAGCGAAAGGTCTACTGATTCTGGAGAAAAATTATCTGGACGTTTATGTATACGAGAAATGGAACGCTAAGGAAATTAGCAATTACACAGCCGATAGCACATTCACCCCGACTGTTCTAGAGATGGTAAAGCGTTCGATTATCGCGAAATGTATCTCTACAACTCGTATTTAATAGGTGGAAAGTTCAACTGCTCCCCCGAAACTGCTGACAGAGGCCGAATTGATAACTCTAATGGAAAAGCACGGCATCGGAACGGACGCGACGCACGCCGAGCACATCGATAAAATCAAATCGAGAGAATACGTGGGATTACACGATAATATCTACTTCGTACCGGGAACGCTCGGAATGGGATTAGTCGAAGGGTACATTTGAAATCCACAAACGCTACGTTACTACAAATTTATTCCATTTCAGATATAACAACGTAGGTTTGGAGGTGTCCCTAGCGAAGCCCAATCTTCGGGCCGAATTCGAGAACGATTTGAAATTAATCTGCGACGGATTAAAAGATCCCGACGTAGTTCGAAGGGAGCAAATCGGTAAATACAAGGCCGTGTTCCAGACGGTTATGCAGAAGATGAGATTAATCGACGAGAGCCTGGGTAACAGATTAGACGATGCTCCTGTAGCTGTTCCCGATGCCGAAATAACCGCGCATCCCGACGAAAATAAACCTGCAATGAAGTGCCCGAAATGCGGAAGGGATATGTTTATTAGGTAGAGATTAATGCGATTCTCGAGTTGTAGGATAAATCGAGTTGTGTTGCAGACGTAGAAAAAACGGAACGGGAATGTTTCTATCGTGCTCCGGATACCCCGATTGCAGGCATTCGATTTGGTTTCCTACTTCGATACAAACTATTGAAGTGCAAGATAATCATTGCAATAAAGTGAGATTTGTATGTAGGTTTTATACGGAATGTATTAGTAGATTTATTTTAGTGTGGACCGAATTACAAGCTGTTGAAATTCAAATTCTCGGTGAATTACTTTCCTGGAGAACCGAATCCCAATGTTCTATGCATAGGAGGTTGCGATATGAATGTTTTAGAAACGCTCGATATTAATTTATCATCGGTTCGAAATCAAGGTGCGTATATTTTGCATAAATCGATGCAATAAGTATTTTATTTCAATTGTAGGTTCGATAAATAATTTAAATATTACGGAAACAGATTCTTCGAACGCCAGGAGGAATTCTGATAGTGGATTTTCTACTGCTTCTTCCAGGAATAATGCGAGTTTTAACCATCAAAATACCGATTTTAATAGAACTAATACCGTTGCGAATAGAACTGCGGCTAGTTTGCCTGGACCATCCAGAAATAATAGTTTTACTAATCAAAATAACGATTTTAACAGAACTAATAATAGTACAAATGGATCATTGAGCCTTTTGCCAGGACCATCTAGGAGTAGTTCTGGCAACAGGTCGAATAACGCCGAAGAAGTAGTATGTTCGTGTCATCAAAACGCCATTTTACTTACAGTAAGAAAAGAAGGGCCAAACCAAGGTTGTTATAGTTCTCTAAATTTACCACCATTACTAAATTTACATTATCGTAGGACGACAATTCTACAAATGCCCCAATGGCACGTGTAATTTCTTCTTGTGGGCCCCGGATTCGGCCGGAAATTCGAATACTTCTATGAACGGTAATCAACAGTATCAAAACCGAAACCAAACCAACGACACGGACGTAAATTGTGAATGCGGAACCGCTGCCGTGCTCAAAACTGTTACGAAAACTGGACCGAACACCGGAAAGCAATTTTATTCCTGTCCTAAGCCGTTTGGACAGGGATGTAATTTTTTTAAATGGTCTAATCAGGTGAAGATGCTTAGATGGTTACGTAGTCTTGGGAGATATTTAATGTTGTGTTGTTTAGGATAATAACGAAGGGGGCGGTGGTGATTTTGGAGGGCAACCGAAACAGAAATTCCCAAAATCGAATAAAAAACGTCCCGCGCCTAGTAGTTCAAATCAACCCAGAGCAAAACGAAAATGCGGAATATGTGGAGTTGAAGGTAGAGTTAATTTTAAACATGTACTTAAATTCCTCGAACTCTTAATCGTTTTCGTTTCAGGGCATACGAAAACTACATGTCCAAATAAATGATTTTTAATATTAAGTAAGTGAATAAAATTAGTCCGATATCCCATTATTTCTTCTTCTTGGTTTTTGTTATATCTAATTGGTTTAAATCGCCTTTAGCAGCTGCTTGAGTGATCTAAAACCGCAAATATTTCATACTCAACAATACATCACACTGTAAAACTTACCATATTCAACATCATTTCATATTTCAACTTTAACAAATTATTTTCTTCTTCTAGGTCTTGCAGTTTTTTCTTCATTTTCTGTTTGGATTTGTTCATGCCATGTTGTTCGTTTTCTAAAATACACAATACCAGTAAACGTTGTACAATAAATATTCTGCGCTGGAAGTGGAAGTACCGGCTATCCAATCTCCGCTATCGAACAAATACTGTTCGTCTCCCAAACTCAATTTGACTGTTCTTTCTTCGGATACTAACTGCGTCAAAGCGTGCCTTGGAGAATCCGCCGCGGATTTCCTTTGGGGTGCTTTTTTCGGCGAAAACTTGTTACCGAAAAGGGGCATTCTCTAGCTTTTTTTTGACTTGTTTGTGACGAACGGGTAGTCATGGTAACGAGTAATAGAGGCTTGTGATTGGAGGAGTTAATGTGTCACTTTTTCTGTCACCTGTCATTTTTTTATTTTAATAATTTAAAATGTAATAATATGAGGAATTAACAAATTTAAATTCATGGAAACACCAGGATTCGCTTAATTTCTTTCTAATTATTATTAACAAAAATATTTACAACTACTTACATTCAAGTACTTATTTACAATAAGTATTTAGTAACTTTTAAAATAATCGTATATTTGTGTACACGAGTCATGTGGTCTTTTTCTTCATATTGGCGATTCTTTTGCTCCTCATCGGCTTGGACGGTTTGTAGTGTGATTTTTTTATGTGCATTCTTAACGTGCCTTTCTTTCCGAAGGTCTTATTGCAGGTGTGGCATTCGAAGGACGGTTCCTCCGTGTGCGATCGTAAGTGTTCCCGTAGCCTACGAGCACCCTTCTGGTTCTCGTGGCAAATGTGGCATTCGAATTCGCTCCTGCGCTTCTTCGAGGACTTGTAGTTGTGCATAAGGTTGTGCCTGTGGTACATGTCTTTGGACGTTATGCATTTCCCGCATATGGGGCACAGCACGGAGCCTCTTTGATCGAAGTGTATTTCGATGTGTTTCTTTTTGAGTTGCTGCGTGGTGAAGTCTGTAAACAGAAAGATTTAGCGAGACTTTCGCGCTGTGAAATTCGTTACCTTTTCCGCAGAGTTCGCATACATTTTTGGAAAATTCGCCGTCTTTGCTGTTGCCAGATTCGGAATTTTCTTGAAAATGGGAGACTAAATGTAGTTGAAAAGATCCTACGTTGGGGAATATGTCTTGGCACTGCACGCATCTGTAGAGCTTCTTAGTTCTGCAGTTGTAGCTGTCTTGCATGTGCTGGACGAGCTCCTGCCTGCATCTGAAAACGTCCTCGCACACTTTGCAAGCGTGAACTGAGTTACTTTTAGTTAGACGTTCTTCGGTTGCATCGAAGTCTTCCGTTACGAAACTGTTGGTGAGCATTAAATCTAGATCTTCGGAATCCTCTTGTTCGATTATGGTCATCGATTCGCCGTCGGTGTCCATTCTTTTTAACGCAAATTCGAAAATTCGGAATCGAAATTTTACTTTTTTCGGTAAAATTGCAAATATGTCGGAAACTTGACATCAATGCTCAATTATTGTTTTTGTGGATTGGAAGAGCTCCTGTCATTTAATATTTTGGTTGCGTCAGTGTTGCCAATATCGAATTTAATAACCACAAATTAATTTCTACGATAATTAATTTAAATGAAATATATTTTGTATTGTTTTTTCTTAATATCGTCATTACAACTCAAATTTTTGATAATTAAAGGAGAATTTGATTAGTAAATTTCCGTAATTATTGGAAAAGTTGGTGAAATAAAATCGTAAATGTTGGCTACACTGTCGTTACCAAAGAATCGAAATTCTTTCCCCTTCCGCCAATTACGAGTGCTGTCACTGTTTAATGAAACATTAATTTAAATAACCCGATGGTAATGTAGATAAAATTACATTTCGAATTGAAACAATACAAATTAAATGGAATTGAACTAAAATTCGATCGTAAATAATTTAGTATTTTGAATTGGGCGCGTTTCGGTTTGGTTGACACGGGACGAAAAGGAAACGGGAAACGTCAATTTCGCCAGTGCTGTCGACTGAGTTGGCTTGGGTTTTGTCTAAAATATAATGAAGTGATTTACAAAGTGAATCTTTCGTTATTGCCTTTACCGAAATGGAAACGGAAAACGTGAATCTGAATTTGATTTGCAGGACGTGCAAATGCGTCGGCCCTCAAATGCGATCGTTGTTCGAGGGTTTCGAAAATCCCCATCAAAGTCCCCGTATTGACGAGATGCTAATGGCCTGTGCTTCAGTTCAGGTAAACCACAATAACGCCTACAATGAAAATATTTACAAATTCTAATATCGCACGTATTTTCCCGATAGGTAATGTGCGGAGACGGTTTGCCGACGTTGATTTGTCAAATATGCGTGGAACAATTAAAGAACGCCTTCGTGTTCAAAAGGCAAGTGGAAAAAGTGGATATGGGATTAAGGGAGTACGCAAAAAATCTCAAAGTTAACGAAATCAAACAGGAGTTACAAAATTCTGAATTTATGGGTAAGGTTTTTATTTTTTGTTTTCAAATTATCTCGCTCATTTAAATGTAGCAATTAGCGCTCTTTTTTTATTTATTTATTTTAAACAAAAAGATTATTTTATTTTTTTAATACAAAACAATTTTAGGCGAAATTTATTATTTTTTATTCAAATTATTAATTTTGCATGTGTACTTGTTCGATACTTATTTTTTTTATTTTTGGTTCAAATTTCTACCTATTCGAAAAAAATAATTACACAATGAGTCTATTGTATTTAAGGTTATATACCGGTGGTTTTGGAAAGTACGCCGATGATTTACTAGATTAATTCAATGCAACACAATGAGTAAAATTTCAATATCGATTACATTCTAAGCGATGAATTTTCCCATCCTTAAATTTAGACAAATAGAAGCATTCAATTAGTAATGCATTAAAAATACTAGCCTTTATTTTGTACAAGTTCTTTACGATTTTAACCAATTCTTAACTCTTACTCTACATCCAACTCATATTATTCATATTTATTTTAAGTGGACGTTTCAGAATCGCTAAACACATTGGACAGCATCCTCAGCGAACAACAAGAAACCACAAAGAGCATACCTAGTAACGGAGAGTTGCTTCCATCGGGACAACCGAAATTCGAGACCGACTACATCCAATTCATGGACAACAATCAGATGCTACTGACCTGCCGCGAATGCGCCAAAATGTTTACCACCCTAGAGGTAACTATTATCATTACACACGAAACATTCATTACGATCTACGATGTCTTGTGCAGGGCCTACGTTGTCATAAACGCGTCCACTCGGGCGGCATGTACAAGTGCAAGCAATGCGACAAGGAATACACGAGACTCAACCACCTGCAGCGGCACGAGCAATCGCACAACAGACGGAAAGTGCACGTTTGCAGGATTTGCAGCAAAACGTTGACGAGAATGGAGCACCTGAAGCGCCACCTGGTGACCCACCTCAGAGAGAAACCGTTTGCTTGCAAGACCTGCAACAGAGGCTTCAATAGGATCGAGCATTTGCACAATCACGCCCCTCGATGCAAAGGTAACACTAAACGATACTTATGAATGATGATTTGAAGGGGGGAATGTTTTGTAGGTGATACCGTGTATCCGTGCGACATTTGCAATAAGGCTTTCAATCGAGAGGACAGCCTGGAAGTTCACAAGAAAATGCACGATAATCAAGCGCCCAAATTGCCTACTATCGAGAATCTGGACAATATCGAAGATCATTACTACCAAATCGATCAGGACAATTCCACCGTCGATTTCTCGGATCATTCCGACGTCGACGATTGCTTCGAACCCCACGTCGAAGTCACCGAAACCGAAGACGACAAAATGAAGGTATATCGCAAGAATAACTAAAGAACGTATAACATTACGATATATATTTACGTAGGTGGCCGCCGAGATATCGAACCAAGTGCACGATCTGGAGGACAAGAGCATCCACAGCGACGGTGACAACGACGACGCCATGTCGCTGGGAGGCGGCGACGACAGCGAGGCGGACGAAGCGGATAAAGACATCGACGACAACGAGCCGGAGGACAGCTCGGAGGAGCGCGAACACAGCCAAATGCCCCTCGGCCACGAGATACCCGACGAGGACAAATCGGAGGACGTGAAAATCGATCCGGGCAAGTTGCAGGACAACGACGACGAGTTCATCAAGGACGTGCTGGCCGACGTAGACGGCGACGGTAGGTGTTGATATCCTCTCTCTCCCTCTCCGAGTGATTTGTTTCGGTTTTAAAGAATCGTTTGCAGACGACGACGATTCGGATAAGGACAGCGCCGATTCGGATTACACGCCGAAGAAGCCGGTGGTGAAGGTGAAACGGGGCAGAGGCAGGCCTCGCAAAAATCCCGACGAGCCTCCCAAGCCGAAGAAGATGAAGATGGGCAAGACGCCGGGCAAGAGGGGCCGCAAGCCGGGCTCGAAGAATAAAGTGAAAGAGCCCGGCGAGATTTCGCTGAAGTGCGAGAAGGACGAGGAGTACGGAGAGTTTCCCTGTCCGATATGTAACGAGATGTTCCACAGTATTCTTAAGTTAGATAAACACGCGAGGTTTAAGCACGAGGGAGAAAAGGTGAATATTACGAAATTCGTTCACTGTGTTTTTGATGAGATGGTTGGTTTTGATTTTGACATTTTTTGTAGCAATTTACTATTTGCAAAACCAACAAGCTTGTCAAAAAAAGTGATTGATTTGTTTTTTTTTTCTAGTTTACTTTTGTTTTTCATTTTATTAGATTGCTATCAAATTAGTATTAAAATGCTTAACAGTGTTCAATAAATTAAAATGCTTTGAGGGCGATTTTTTTTAATTTTTCTACTCGATGTTAGATATATTATATGTTTAGCTCATCTAGTTTCTCTAGCTCTATTCTTTTTGTTTTACTTTTGTTTATTTAAAAGTTTCTTTGAAGTAGATGCGAAAATTCTAGAAATTCCTAGCGAATTTATAGAATTGCACAATTAATTCAAAGTCAATTATTGTTAAGCATTGTATTTGAAAACCGGCTGCAGTAAGAGAAACAAAAAAAAGGTGTATTTTGTTTTCTTTACATTTTTGGTTTGTTGAATTTTTTTAACCAAGTTGGTAGGTGGGTTTGTCCAAAACGAACACAATTTAATTCATTATGAACCTCTTTATATTTTTACGTATATACTTACTGAATTCGCTCATTCGTGCCTGAAGATGTCTATTTTTATAGTCGAATTGACTACAACAAAAATCCGTGCCCCTTCCAGCAAATCAAAAATCGCTCTCACATCATTTTAATGCAAACAACGACAAGTAATCCTCTCGATCTAAAAGGGATGTTATTTTATTTTTAGATTCACAAATGCAATGTGTGCAATAAAGAATTTGCCCGTATTAATCATCTGAAAAGGCATGTAACGTCACATTCGACTATCAAACCCTTCCGTTGTACAGTATGTACAAAGAGCTTTAATAGACGTGATCACCTCAACCAACATCAAAAATTGCACGATCGGCAAAACGATCACGAATGCGACATATGTCAAAAACCGTTTTCCAGGGCCGATCACCTGGCCAAGCACAAAGCCTCCAAGCATGGTATCGGAGAGCGAATTTCAGTAAGTGACGATATTCCTTATAGTAACCCGTTCTCGCGACAATCGCTCCTTCGAAACTTGACCGTTCTCTCTATAATCGATCGAACGAGTGAAACGATTCGCTTCGTTTTCAGATCGGCGAAAAGAAATACGAATGCCCGTTGTGCCACAAGTTCTTCACCACGGAAAAGTACCGGGACGTCCACGTGGCCGGCCACAACGGCAAAATGGAGTACTCGTGCAAGGTGTGCGAGAAGACGTTCCTCTCCAAGTCGCACCTCACCGAGCACATGAAATTCCACAACGAGCATTCCAAGAAGTTCCTGTGCTCCGAATGCGGACAGAGGTTCATCAGAAACGACTATTTGGTCATACACATGCGAAGGCACAGGGGCGAGAAGCCGTTCAAATGCAAATACTGCGGAAAAGGTAAATTTTAAATACGCCATTATTGATGTATTTAATTTGTATTCGTTTCCAGGTTTTCCACGAACAACTGACCTTACCGTACACGAGAGATACCACACCGGAGAGAAGACTCACTTGTGTACTATCTGTGGAAGAGGATTTGGAAGGTGGAACTTTTATCATATTTACTCATTTATTATTACTATTGTTATCGAATCTTTTAGGGCTTACAATTTGACGGTACATATGAGAACCCACACAGGGGAAAAACCATATCAATGCACATATTGCGACGCAGCTTTCGCTCAAGGTAACGACTTAAAAGCGCACATTCGAAGGCATACTGGAGAACGGTTTCAATGCGACTTATGCAGCGAAAGCTTCCTCATGGGTTATTTATTGACGCAGCACAAACGAACAGTACACGGTAACTTTCTTACACTCCATTGTGCGCGTTGATATTATCGAGTTTTTACATCGTAGGTTTAAACGTCGTGAGCAATATTAGAAGGTTGCAGCCGATCCACAAGCAAGAGAACCCCGAGGAACCGCCGCCGATAACGATACCGCTTCCGAAGCCCGTCATTCCCGACAACGTGATGTTCAATGCTTTGCACGCCAATGCTCTACACGCTAATGCTCTACACGCGAACGCTCTCCACGCTAATGCTCTGCACGCGCAGTTGGCGGCCGCGCAACTGCACTTAGCTCGGGAATAAATAGATGTATCGTGTAATTTAGAGTGAGTATCAATCTAAAAATTCGATTAGGGAGTTTTCCGAGACTCGGAACATGTTGCTTACAATCAAATATGAGAGGATAAGAAGTAGATTTTTAGCACTATTGTTAACGAATAGATTTTTAAAATGTGCGATTTATTTCAGATACACTTGCCTTTGTATATACCATATGGTCACTTGGTATAGTTCAATAGAACAGTAAGGATTATATTAATAATCTCGAATACAAATTAAATATGTATATTTGTAGACGTTGATAGGTACTAATCACATAGGTCGGTATGTGTTTATTTTATTATATTAATAATATGATACGATAAATAATCAGAGAAGTACTATTGCTCTTGGAAATCTCACTTTGTCTTTCACCTGTTTATAATTTCCTTCCTTAGCTCATAGTAATTTATGAAAGATATTAAGTTCGCGTATTCGGTATAGAAATATTTTTACAGACTTGAGATTATTGATTGAAATGTAACAGGCGTACTTTAGTTCTTCCCATTTACATAAACATACATCGAAAATGATGAATATTAATAATTCATTAATCATTTTTGATGTGCGATTGTGCCAGTGGACACTCTTCAGCGCATATTATGAGAGTTTTTGTTACGTTAAAACGAGCATAAATGGATAACTAGTCACCATTTATGCGCCTATTCCACCCTTTATTATTTCATAACGTTCTAAATAATTTCCAGCTAGACATGCCTTTACAGTTAACTATCGTTTTGTTATTATAAACAACTAGTTAGGGATATTTTAAAAACATGTGGTATGATGTGTTACAATTTTTTGGTGGGTTGTTTACTTTTTTTGATGAGTGATTTATAAATTGGAATTATTAAGCTTTACTTAGTTTTATTGCAGATTGTAATTATCGGTCAATTATCTTGTAGTATCTTTTTTTTTTTTTTATTAGAATTCACACATCGATCGATCAACCACCGGTTAGATATTGATATTAATGTAAATATTAACTAGTTTGTTATAATAGTACTAGATCTACTGGAAATAATTAGTTTTCAGTTTACGGCATGCTTTTTATTGTAAGGTTTCTATGTATATAATTTATTTTATTAGATTATTGTAATCAATAAATTAATCATTTTTTTATTTATGAAGTGATTTGTGAATAAAGCGCCTTTGTTATTGATTTTCTCCTCTTCCTGGTCGATGTCGTCGATTGAAAGAATGAAACTATTTTATGCGCATTTATATTTATTTAGATAGATATGTTTTTAGGATTTCACAAAATTCCTTTTCGAAGTGATAACTTCTTAGGGAACGTGTACAAAAACAAAGTTGACAATGTCAACTAAACACTTGTCAATTTGCTTGTTCTATTTAAATATTCGAGGCGAAGTCATCACTTCTGCGGGCACAGTTTTTTTAAATTTTATTTGAACTAGCATTACAATTTTATTTGTAAATCTTAAGAATAGTCGAAAGCTTACGTAAAAACGATAAAAGAAACACATTAATATTTTTTTATATCAAGAGTCCGCGAATGCGAGCAAACTGCAAAGAAATGCATTTCTTTCGCGGACACTTTGTATTCTTAATTATAAAGCAGTTAATATTTTGCTAAATAGAATATTGCAACGTTTTATGTATACTTGAAAAACGAATAAAACTTAGTACAAAATTATATGTTCAGAGTTCTAATACTGTTTTGAGCAAGTCATTATAACAACGAATACTTTTGTAGAAATTTCAATAACGCCGAAGTATTTTATCAGTGATTGTTTAAAAATATGTATCGATTTGAAATCTAAACGATTCATTGACATCAAAATTTTTTACGAACATGACGTTTGAAAAAACGATTTTATTTCTACGTTAAACTTATTACGCTCAATTTATCTATCGAAATCTAAAGGAAAAATGTGCGCCTCAACGTTTTACTTAAAAATATGTTAAATCTGATTAACAGTTTAATTTATACACTTAAGACACGTCATCTTATTTTGATTTACACTTCAAATCTACCAAACTCAAAGTACGTTAGGAACGCTTAATACAAAATATACAAATTTATTCTACCAAAGACAATATGACTAGAAAATCGCTCACTCGTTTTGAAGATAACCGAGAATATAAAAAGACTCAATGGTAGGCACTTAAGCAACAGAGGCAACATAGTTAATATAGTATTTTCCTGAAAGTTTGAACGCTAATTACAATTTGATTAGGCATTAAAAATGATTTCTAATGCAGATTGAAATTTGATTAAATCGATCCAAAATGAAAACCTACGATTTGCTTGGTCCTCCTTCGCATATATTTAGAAATGCCCAACAAATACAACTGATTAGCAATCGGCAACACGCTTATCCTAGTCGTATTGAAGTACTTATCAATATCAATAAAACTTTTAATTAGTTAAGAAGCAATTAATTTTATAATTGCAGTGTGTACGTAAAGTTTATTGTACTTAAACGAAGGAACAAGTAACTTCGCAAACGAGCCGTCAACCAATAAGAAGCGATGAGTACGGAATGCATAAATACAGGGTGAATATTTCGTAATTGTTACAAAACATTCGCCTCGTTTAGTCGATGATATTCAGTAGAAAAAGATCCAAACCGGATGCTTTAAGTACACGCTACGCAAACTCTTCCGCTAAATTCATTATTACTTCTTTAAAAATAGACTTATAGAGACTAAATTTACCTTATTTTTGTTTAAACGGGCGTCCCGAAATCGGGATCTCCCACACCGTCGGCGCTCGACGAGTTCGTATTGTACACGTACCTAGCCAGCAACTTCTCCTTCCTCAAATCGACGTCGTCGTCGGCGAGCAGATCCTCGTTGGGACACAATCGCAGCGCCTTCCCCACCCGCAAATTCTGCCCGTGCAGCGAGAAGTACTTCTTCGGGCCGGCGGCGTTGGGATTGGCGCAGCCCTTGCTCGACCCGTTGCCCGGCTGCTCCAACGGGAACCGCTTCACGAATATGTCCGACAGCAAATTGTGGATGTTCTCCTCGAATTGCGGACTCGTCACGTCGGCGAGCTGCAGCGCCGCCGCTTGCCCGACGGCCTGCTCCTCGCCCAGCTCCGACGCCGTCGTCGACACGTCCGAGTACCCGTCGCGCTTGTTGAAGATGCTCTGCAGCGTCTTGACGCCGAAGTACCGCTTCTTGTGCTTCTTCTGCTTCTTGTAGTCCCTGCCCGGCTGGCGGACGGGCGAGCTGCCGCTGCTGTCGCTGTTCAACAGGCTCTGGTCGCTCTTGGACAGGTCGCTCTTCGCCGACACCGCCGAACAGCTCTCCTCGTAGTCGAACTTCCCGCTCTGCGGGTTCTTCGGCGAGCGCGAATCGTTCGAGGCGATCTCCGAGTCCACGTACACGTCCGTGCTGGTCTGCATCGGCGACGACAGGTTGTCGGAGTTGAGCGAATTGGTCGACGTGTTGTAGTTGTCGTCGATCGTCGACAGCACGTCGACCATCTTGAAGTTCTCGAGCTTGATGATGTTGTTGGTGGCGTTGTCGACGAGCACCAGGTCGTTGGTGTCGACGTAGCCGTCGGTGGGCGCGTCCTGCGGGCGGTTGTTGTTCGATTTGTTGTCGGCGATGATGGTGTTGCGGATGTTGCGCATTGTCTGCATGTCGCGCGTTTCGGGATCGCCTCGATCGGGGCTGATTAGGATAGTTTTTCGCGGAGACCTAAAATTGTCGCGAGCGACGTTTTATCGTTGGAAATAACTAATCGGTGCAACGCATGCGATCGTGCTAAAAGAAAATAAAATCGAAGGAAAAGAAATAATAAAATTTATTGTCGCATCGACACGATTATACACAGTAGGGTTTTGGACTAACAAAATAATTTCTAATAAAATATATCGGTATTAAAATAAAACAAGAAAAAGCTCATATAAAAAAAAATTAACAAAAACGTTTCGACTTACTTCTAAAAAATAAAATAGATATTTCTAATAATTTCATGCGAACGCTTGAATGTGAATGTTTGTACGACTCACCTACTGCTGACGCTAGATTCTGGAGTTCTAGGCGCCGTAGGGGTATTAGCTACATCTTCAGTCGATTTACAGTTATTTGCATTGCTGCTATCACAAACGTTTTCATCGAAGAATCTAAACAACAAAAAACAACAACTCCACAAATTCAGAAGGACGCAGTATCTTCATACATACCTAAAATTAAAACCGTCCTCCTCGAGGGAATTATCACTGTCGTCGGCGGCGATGTATTGAACTTGCAACGTACAATCTCCCTGCTGCTTTTGAAGAATATCCACCGCCTCCCTGTGGCACACGTTCCTGAGATCAATATCATTGACGGACAGTATCGCATCGCCGATATACAATTGCTCGGATAACGCCGCCGGTCCGTTGGGTTCCAATTCCGATATCAAAATGGGAACTCCGTGTTCTCTACCGCCCTAAAAAAATAAATCCCATCAAACACCACCTCTAACAACCCTCCCATCGCTAGCCAAACTCACGGTTATGCTGATGCCCAAGCCTTGATCGGGCTTCCTCTTCACCAGCACGCTTCGAATGTCCCCGAAATGCTCCTCGTTGGTCTGCGTCGTCGGCTTCGAGCAATCGTTCGTCCCGTTCAACGCGCGATTCCTCCTGCAGGCCTTCACCACCGTTTTGTGGCGTTGCAGGAGTATCTCGGATTCCAGCTGCCTCCATAGCTTGTCGCGCACGTCCCCACGCATTTCCCTACCTGAATTCACACGGATATTTCACATACAAGTACGTTCTGCGAGATAATCCGTACCTAGTAGCTGCAGTTGTTGTATCCTTCCGGCGAGCTCTTTGTCCAAGTACTTGGCGGCCAGTTTGGCGCCGTAAACCTCGCCGGTGAGAGCGAGCAATTCGTTCCGAAGGGCGGCGTTTTCCGCTTGCAATTGCGTTATGTTCGCCTTGTATTGCGCCGGCTCCAACAGCGACGGGCTGAATTTCAACTCGTCCGCGTCCTTCAAAACTAACAAAACCGATCCCGTTACTCTCTAAACTACCCGCCGGCTATCTCCGGTTACCTCCTCGAAGGGGGCTCTGCCTGATCTCGGCCTCGAGCTTCTGCTTGATGGCGCTGACGTCCGGCTTGATGTACTGGTCCTGGCGCTTGTTGCCCAGGCTGTCGGGCAGCCGGGACAGCTGCGACGAGTGCAGCTGCAGCAGCAGATGGTGCAGCTCGTTCTCCAGCACCTCTCGCTTCGACTTGGACTCGGTGAGTTCGGCCCGCATGTGGACCAGTTCGGCCTGAATGGGAGAATCGCGCTGTATAAGTTCTCTATAATCGATCGATCAAGGAAGAAACAGCGCGGTTCAGGACCGGAGATAAGTTATTTAAGTGGTTTTTTTTATATCGATCTATCTGTTCAACGTCATGTTGTATTGAACGGCCGCGGGTTTTTTTAAGTGCAAATTTCAAAAGTACCGCTTTGTGAGAACTCTCCTTGTTCCGAGTCGCATAAATCTCGAGACGGTCAAGCGCGTTTCATAAAGGTTATGGCGCTCTTTTACATACGAATGCATTGCATTCGACAATAAAAGGTAAAGGCGACTTTACGACAAAAGAGGACGCGTTATTGGAAAATACGCCGAAAATAACGGGGACTATTTTCGACGTGGATATGGAAATGCACTTAAACGTCCCGAAGAGACGAGCGTAAATCATTCGACGAACTCGCTTTTTAGTTTTTACGTCCCAAAAAGTTTGTTTGTAATAATGAGCTACCAAACCGCAATATGTATTTTATAATAGGAAGTCGTTAAAGTCGACAAAAATAGTTTAGAGCGAAAATCTTGCTATATACAGGACGTTCAACAATGCCAAATACAATTCACCAGACCACCGTGTACGCTATTATTTCCGTGCAGAAATCGCGGCGAGCAATTCCATATGTTAGATTTAAAAATATTTAACCTTTATAAAAAAAATAATCATGAAATTATGGAGTGAGGTTAATAATAAATAGGTCTAGGTAGAGATATACATAAAATCAGACGCGGTTTCCTCGTTTAAAATAAAAAAAAAGTTTAAACGACTGGACGTTCTTTTTCTTCTTTCTAAAAAATATATAGGGCGATCTATTAACACATTAAAACGTTGGGCTAATATAAACCTATATTTAGAGTAGCTACATCTTTAATGCAACCCTTTTAAACAACAATCTTCGATTACTGATTAACCATCGCGCCCTACCACCGAAAATTCGAACCGCCTTCGAGAGACCGTCTTGCGAACAAATCACCTTGTATCCCGTCCAACGACAGCAGAGCAAAGCCCAGATCTTTACCGACACCGACACTCAACGTCCAAAGCGACAGCCGCACGACCGACCGAAATTCAAATCGCCGTCTTCTCGCCGCCGGTGCGGACACGCGTCCTTCGTATTTCTTCGAAGTTTAAAATTGTTTCGGGCCCGCGATGACCGGAAGAAAATCCGCGCCGTTGGTGCTGGCGTGCCTCTATTGGACGATGGTGAACGAGTGCTTGTGCGACGTCGCGACGCTGGCGCAAAACGAAAATTCGGCCGTCTCCAAGTTCCGCGACGCCCTCCAGCAACAGGTATAACGAAGCGCCGCGGCGCTCGTTCGCTGAACCGCTTGAAACCGGGGTGAAAATGGTCCAGGCGTCAGTTGAGGATGATGTTTAGTGGTACTAGGTGCGTGCGGAAAGTAAGATCTGTTTGGTAATTACAAAAATCGTGTACCTAGAGATGTAGGAAAAATGCTGGAAACTAGAAGTTGGAATAGAAAACTGCAAGTTTACAATTCACGATCTGCTTGATATAGAAATTGTTATTGAAAAATTACGCTTCGAAAACTTGTGATATGCTATCAAAATACCCGCAAAATTTCTGGAATTCTGTAGAAATATATCTTACGAGTGGTAGATTGTTATGCAATAAATATTTTTCCTACATTTGTACAGGATTTTTTTAAAATTACAAACCTACTTTCGGGACACACCTAGTAGTTAGGGTTGTATTAAAAAATGAGCAAATTGACGCGTTATTTATTGGTTAAAATAAAATTCAGGCGCATTTTTGGTTAGGACAAATTGCTCGTAAAAAAACATAAGTGTGAAATTTTCGCTCATTTTTTTTAATTACCTCCAAGTAGCCTAAACATAAATTAACAATCTCGTGACCGATTTTTGGGCCTTCTAAACATCTTTCTCGGTGACTTATTTACTCAGTTGTATAAACAACAGTCGGACGGAACTGGAACATTTATTAACGTTGCTTCTCTTTATAATCCTAATACGTTATCTCGAAACCTTTGTGTATACCCTTCTCGTTGTTTCAAGACCTCTTCGTAACGGTTCCCGCTTTTTCGATAAGATCAGGTGTAATTTTAAAATACCTTCAACACGCCAACCCGACTTGAGGTCTTCACAAAACCCATTAAACTCGTACCTTTAACGATCCTAACTCGCCATTACATTTCATTTAATTTACACGCATAAAAACCTCGAATCGACTCAAAGATACCCTCGTTATAATCACACATATTTTCCAGAATACAATCACCATCCTAGCGTCCATAGAAGAGAGGCTGAGGAACCTGGATACGATGCACTCGTTGCAATTATCTCGCACGTTCGAGACGAAACTGGACCAGTACAACAGAAAACTGGAGAACCTGGACAGCAAGCTGATGCGCCTGGAGGCGCTGGTGATGATGAACTTGGGCAAGATATCGGAGAACATCAGCACGAAAAATTTCAAAGACGACATCGCCAAAACGGACACGTCCAGGAAGCTGGATTCCATTTACGAAAGCATCACCAACAGGTTGAACTACGTGGAGAGGAAACTGGACGTGGACAACGCGAAAATCCAAGTGAGTCGCACGCCGAAATCGCTATACGGTGAGTTACTATTTGAATTTATTCGCAGGAGAAATTCGAGAAAACCTTCCTCCATTTGGATCGAATCGAGAAAGGAACGTCGAAGAGAGACTCCGATTTGGAAACAGAGCTATCAACCGTTATAAAAACGCTGGAAAACTTGAAGAAAACCAACCGAATCACCGAAGAAAAATTCCTGAACGTATCCGCGGAGAACAAGAACGTAACGACTTTATTAGAATACATTTAGCCGGATTCTAAAATTGTCGATTTTCGTTTTCAAGGTATCGAAGCACACGCTGAGCCTGCTGGTGAAATACAACTCGGACGCCCGCAAATTCGCGAATAAATTACACGACAACATCGTAAATTCCCTGCAGTACATCGACAACAGAACCGCCAAGCACATGCAGATATCCGACGAGACCAACGTCGTTTTGAAGCAGATGAAAATCGACTTGAAGGATGATTTCAACAGCTACGCCAACAAGGTAATTTTTTTCGATAAAACCATCGACACGGGGGGTTATAAAAATACATTTTTACGAGGTGGCCGATATGAATTCGGACATGTGGAAGAACACCGATACGACCGAAGACGATCTGAAGAGCATCAGTTTCATGGTAAACAACACGCAAATCGAGCTACAAAACGGCGTCAGATCGTTGATGATACAAATCGGTAAAATATCGCAAAAAAGCGACGACGCAGAGGCCGGTAAGTAACTAACAAACCGATTAACAAACGTATTAATCATCGATGAAACATCCAGAAACGAACCACAAAGAGCTAGAGGACATAATGACGGCGAACTTCGACAAAGTACTGACCAATCAAGAGGTGTTCCTGGAGAGCTGCCATCGACTTCAAATGGACGAATCGCAAATCGAATCGGAAATCAGCGTCATGCTCAACAAGCTCATCGATATGCTGGAGAAAAAGTTAGTGAACGTAACGAATAAATCGAAACGAACTGATTCTTTGTTCTCCGTTAGATTGGCGAACGAAGTGAAAGACATCAAAAATTTCGAGAAAAACCTGAAGAACCACGACAATCGGATAAACAGGAATCTGTTCCAGGCCAATCAGAATATTATATCGCTGTCGGAGAAATCCACCATGATCACGCAAATGATCACGTCCGAAATTAGGAAAATAGGTACCGATTTGAACGCCCTGTTTTCATTTGTACAGAGCACTACTAACGAAGGATCTTCTGCGGTATCCTCTAAGGTAAATTGAATTAAATAAGTTTTTTTAAGCATGATTGAATGAATTCTGGGATGTCGAAATGTATGTACGTGTTATTCATAACACTTGCCAGATGCTGTAAATATTTAATTTTATATAATTTACACAAAAAACATCAAAATCTGGTAAAAATAATAAACCACTTAAAACGTGCGATAAAAACAATGTAATATTATGTCTGGGAGTTTGGTAAAAAATGCGTAAGTGTATTAGACAGGTTAAAAAATTTTCCCATGTTTGTTCAGTTGGTTCTGCTGTTTATTAAATCAAAAAAAAAGCTCCATTTAAAATCGGCAAACAGTAAAAAAATTCGTCCGATGAAACTGCGTTTCGATTATTAAATTAAAGATAAATACCAGAGACGATTATTGCAAAATACTTTTTTTTGACAATGAACCAAAAGGAGCTAATTATGGTTTATCAATGTCGGCTGGTTATTTCACAAATCCAGTTTTAAACACAAGGTGACATTTAAATCGTTTTTTAATATAATTTCATACCTCACATAAATCAGCAATAAATAATGAAAAAAATCGCTTAACCGGGAGTTTAACCACCACGCAAAAAGAGGAATATGTTCCATGGATTTTATGGATATTCTATGGAGTTCCATGGATAGATCAAGCCATAACTTGATATGTCGCATTTATTAAATTTTACAAGGAACTATTTTAAGTTTATATTACTGAAGTTGACCCAAATTTCCTCGGGAAGTCGTTGTTTAATTTCAATTTTGAACATTTCCTGTTATATTCTACCATCTTGTAGATCTCAAAGAGACGGACCTGGTGGTACTGATAACTCAATTGTGACAAAAAAATCGATATATCAAATTATAAGGCCTATCATCTTATACCAACTAAACAATTCATAATTATAGCATTATCTTCTCCAGGTGATTCTAGACAAACTAAACAACATAGACAAACACTCGAGGAATTTGGAAAAAGCGTTCCACAAACCGGACAACGTATCCAACCACCAGCTACACATAGAAATCCAAAAACTATCGAAATCCCTAACAACAATCCTAGACAGAATACAAAACTACACAAGAGACATAAACACCAATATACAACATCTACTCCTATTCGACAACACCACAACAACAACGGACACAAAACATCGACCCGAAATAAACGAAACCATACGGGAAGCCATCAACCAAGTGTTTTCTTCAAATTTTACCACCACAAAGAAAAAATGTCCGCCGAATTATCGGGGTCTCATCGACATCAGAGCGGACTTGCACGATTGCGAAGAGGCCACAGCCAAAAAACCAAAGCCTACTAGGAAGTCGCGCAGGAGGAAATTGAAGTATGACATTGACGTTAGGAGTGACATCAATTCTCGAATGGGAGGCGATGATGATGACGATACAACGACGACAACAGAAATGTATATTACAACAACGATGCCAAATGAGGAATTGAATAATATGGAAACAACAACAATGGAGGTTTCAAATTAAGTGATATGTTACTTAAGCGATAGTGGAGCATTAATAAGCAGTAACTATCGGTAGTGTTTGTATACTTACATAAGTTAGTACTTAAATTAGTTTTATAATTGTTACATATTGGTTTTGAAGCAATTTGAACAGAAATGCTCGATTTTTATATTCGAGCTTTTATTGTGTTATAATCGAGCATTCTGTTTTGTGAGATCTTCAAAAACTCCAGAAAATAGTATATTAACAAAGCTGTGACTGTAAATATTTACCTGTTCTACTAATACAATTTCATTAAACAGTATTACAACAACCGTTTATCACTAACCAGCTAATGAATTGGAATTAAAAACGAATCCAATCGTACAAACTACATCCGTTTAAATTGAACCTTTCCTCAATAATCACCGATGGAAACATTCTGAATTTTTCGTTCGTGACAATATTATGCGAAAATTTCAATATTTCGTGACTAATTCGTTACGAATTGGAAACGAATGTACTCGATTTTCTTACGGGAAAACAACCACTTACCTCTATTTTCGCACTGTTTTGAAAAATTGTCTGCGATTTGTGGGTTAGCTGTGCGAAACAGGAACTGAGCGTGCAGAGCTTCTGTCGCACGTTGAACACCAAACTCGGCTCTTCTGATTCCAATTCGCCTGAAACGAGACAATGTTTAATAAATTATTGTTTGAAAATACTCGATAAACACGTACACTTCGATGTTTTAAATTAAAAAGATACAAGGGGAAGGTTTCAACGTTAGTACTTACTTATATTTAAATCTAGGTCTACGAAGGCTTTGTCGAACTCTTTTTCTAATATGTCTAGCCACCTGAATCCGATACTAGCCATTTTTTGATATTTTGTTAGAAAAAAACTGCCACCATTTATAAATTTTGCCAAACGTCAAAATCGTGATAATTAAATCTTCTTTCCACTTTTTCACTAACTTGACAGCTAACTAAATGTATAACAAAGTAAAGGCCAAAAATCACCAAAAAGAGAAGAAAATAACCAAAAATTTTCTATAAACGTCATTTTTCTTATAAATATATTTATTTCAAACTTTGCATTTAAAAAATATGGCAACAATAATTAAGGATATAACATTACAAGAAAACATTCCCCAAAATATACTTTTCGAAAAACATATCGACTTCATAAAGGAATACGGCCAGAAGGAAAACAACTTTGAATATGCAATGACCGACTATTTGAGGATATCCGGCATGTATTGGGGCCTTACGGCCCTCGAATTGATGAACGCCTCGCCCCCGCACACGATAGAAGAGGTAAGACAGCTTCAAACGCCCCCGTTCACTCGTAAACTACAAAACAAGTACCTTAGATTTCAGATTACATTAAACATTGTCAAGACCCCGAAAGCGGTGGAATAAGCTCGTGCCTCAATCACGACCCTCACATACTGCACACACTGAGCGCCGTGCAGATACTCTGCATGTACGACAATTTAAAAGCCATCGATGTGGAGGGCGTCGTGAAGTACGTGAAAAACCTACAGTTACCCAACGGTAGCTTCACGGGGGACAAATGGGGCGAAGTGGACACGAGGTTCTCCTTCTGCGCCGTCGCCACGTTGTCTCTTTTAAACAGAATGGACGCTATTGACGTGAATAAAGCAGTCGACTTTGTAGCTTCGTGTAAAAACTTCGATGGCGGGTTCGGCTCGAGGCCTCTTTCCGAAAGCCACGCCGGTTTAATATACTGCTGCTTAGGATTTTTATCTGTTACCAATAGGTAATATTTTAGTTCGATAAAAGGAGTTTTGATTGAAATTTGGTTGTTTTTAGGTTGGATATAGTGGATCGAGACAAGCTCGCTTGGTGGCTGTGCGAACGACAACTACCTTCGGGGGGTTTGAACGGACGCCCGGAGAAGCTGCCCGACGTGTGCTACTCCTGGTGGGTGCTGTCCTCTTTAACGATACTAGGCAAGCTGCATTGCATCGATGCCAACGCTTTGAAGAAATTCATATTGGCCTGCCAGGACACGGAGAGCGGAGGCTTCGCTGATAGACCTGGGGACATTCCAGACCCTTTCCACACCGTATTCGGAATATCGGCGCTTTCCTTACTGGGAAACGACACGGTCCAGAAAGTTAATCCCACTTACTGCATGCCCCAGCATGTCATCGACAGGCTCCAATTGAAGCCTCAAATTTTAGATAATTAGTTTGCTCGTAGGTGTGAATGTATGTGTGATATTTAGGACCAATAATAAAATTTTATAAAGCTTGTTGGATGTTTTATTTTGTTCTTACTTGTCCTATTGTAAAAAAAATTAAAAATGATTTAAAGGACCTATTTTATCACCGCGTTAAAGGTGTAACGCATGACCTACAAGACGAGTTCGCGTGAAACTTTTTCGTTATCCGGCGATAAATAAATTCTCCGGGCGTTTCAGCCGGTGCACGGACCGAGCGGGGCCCCCACTATGAATTCCACGATGGCCGTCAACGTACAAAAGAGGCGCCGAGCGCCGGGTAGGGATTAGAAAGTGGCGAGCAAGTGGTACTAGCGGAACCGCCGGGGTTCCATATGGTCGCGTTTCCTCTTTGTATTATGTGAGGTGGATTGCCGCGCGTTCGGGAACAGGTACCCGAAGATGGGCTCCAAAATCGAGTACGTGGATTCTTCGCAAATATACGCCACCAGCTATGTGAGAAACTCCAAGGCCGTCGGGGTATTGTGGGCGATATTTACCATTTGCTACGCTATTATAGGGATCGTTGCGTTTATCAGTACCGAATGGATTGGTATGTATAACGAGCCACACGTGTGTGCATGTGCAATTTGCTTTATCAATTATACTAAAAATGCGTACTTAATGAAACCAGCAATTAGCGATTTTGTAGTAGTAATCTCTTGCCTATTAAAAATCCATAATTTCACAATCATTGTGTTCGCTTTTACCGATTTATTTATGAAATTTCATAAGTCTGAGAAAGTTCGCACGAAAGATTTCATCTCGGCAGTTTCTAATGCAATCTATTCGAATTTTTCTCTTATTTTAAAATTCCTTACGCCCGTCGAAACTTGCAGGCACAATCAGCGGGGACAATCCCGGGAAAATAGGCCTGTGGGGCGTTTGCTCGCTGGAGGAGAACGCGGAGCCGTGCAGGGAGAATTTCTGGGAGCACTTCCTGGACATCGCCAACGCCTTCCAGGCGGCGACGGCGTTCGTCGGCCTGGCGGCGGCGACGGCGGTTTTGACCGTCCTGGCCATGATGATGTTCTGCTTCTGCCACTCGACCACCGTCTACCACATTTCGGCTTGGCTCCAGCTAATCTCAGGTGAGCTGCCGCATAATTGGGAATTGCGAATTCACGTTTATTTTCGTTCGTGATCCCATTGTCGAGGTCCGGCTTTTGAGCTATGCATTTAATTCGTTCCGTTGCATGATTTATTCGCGATAATCGTCTCTTATCACATCGCGACCGGCGACGATGTCATTTAAATAACTGGGTAAAAGGTATTCGGAATGCTCGCACTGGTTTATACAGTACGCTGTTTTGTTATTATCGTTATTACTGTAATATCTAATTGTTGTGTCGTCCGTTTAATAACACCTGTTCTTTTGTACAATTTTAATGAAAAACTGTATACATTTTATATACTATTCTGTACAGTTACCTGCAACAAAGGTGTATGATTTTCGCGGTGAAATGGGCAATTAACAATAAGTAGCTGCATAAAACGAGGAACGCGGAAAACTACTCTGGAAGTTCACTTCGGCATAATCATGTTTTAATACCTGCCTTACTTAAAGTCATCCATTAGAAGTGGAGCAAACTCTACCGAGAAATTTTATTACCCGCAACATCCCCGTTATTTATCGATTCATCAATAATTATCCGCTTCATCGCTTCCCCGCTGGTGCAATCCGCGTATTGGTATTATTTATTTATTTTGCGCCGGCCGATAACAGGAATTATTGATTTATATAACCCACTTTGTAATACGTACTTTCGCATTCGACAGACTTCAGTGTACGGTTTTTTCGCAACGTAATTTATGAAATTATAAATTGCGGGAAATTGCATTTCTCCGCTTTTGTTGGTTGCGCTGCGTTGGAAAAACCATCGGAAACGAAATTCACGTAGCGTTTTTTAATAGGTACTTACTCCTATTGTGGGATGGTGGGTAATCTCCAACAGGAATTCGCTGGTACTGTTTTAATAACAGTACCCTTTGAACTTGAGCGAGCTGTGGGTAATGCACAATGGCGTATAAAGGAAAAATCGTTTGTGGGAAGATGCCTCGAGATTGTAAGAATTTATGCAAATGCAACATTGTTTGTATAAGTAATAGCTCACTGTATTAGGTATTAACTAATTTTCCTCTGTGAACTTGGTAAATTGCATTTTACCATTAGTAAGCTCTCATAATCCCAAACGATGTAGTTAGGTTTTTATAACATTTTTCATGATTTTTCAGCTGCTTGCATGATAGCCGGGTGCGCAGTTTTCCCTGCCGGTTGGGATTCTGATGGTACTAGAAAAATCTGCGGAGCATCAGCCAATAAATACGCTTTAGGCGAATGCCAGATCAGATGGACTTACATTTTGGCCGCCATCGGATGCTTGGACGCCGTAATTTTGTCCACGTTGGCCTTCCTGCTGGCCCTCAGGCACATCAAGCTGCAACCGGATCCGCATTATTCCACCAGTCCTAGTCTATTCAAAGGTATTTAGTTAATACACAACAAGCGTTGTTGTTAATGGAGTTAATTTTTAGGCGAAATGAACGGAGCCTTCATGGGCGATTCGGCGAGCGTCGCCGGCTCCAGGAAGTCGCTGAGCATCCACCATCCGGTCCTGCTGGTGCATCCCGGCCAGGACGACACCTATTCTCAGTTTTCGCAGAGAACTGTGCCCAGATCGGTGCATTCCGGCCACTATTCGCATCCGAATACGTTGCACAGAAACATCTAAATGTCCGTTTTGTATCATTTTTATACCCTTTGTTTTACACGCCTTTAGTTAACCGAAAAAGTAAATTTTTATTTTATCAGTTAATGCCACTTTTTAATGCGTTTTTAACTTACTCTAAAATAACGAGAATGAATCGGAAGTGATCCTTTTATTAGCGGTTATATCAAGACTTGTAGTGCCACCTCGGAGGATTCACGCGCAACTCCTGGACTAGCTGATTGATTGTAGTCCATTGCAGATCAGTTAGCTCCAGCCCTTCCTTTTCGACTAATTTAGACTTTCTTATTTCCGGTTCTCCGGGTACCATAATCGATTCGTTGACGTCGATCTGTAATATCACCGGATTAATTTAGAAGATTTCCTCGTCCAGGACGAGATCGAACGTACCGGTTCTAAATTCCTGTACAATCTCATAATATCAGACATCCTGGCTTCGAAGCCCGGAACGAATTTCTTGGGATCGATGACGATGAACCCGTGTCCCAAATTGGAGGGTCCCTTACGGTCCGACCAATGCTCGATGTTCGGACCGTACTTCGCACCTTTCGAATTAACACCGATAAAGAATCTTCTCTGCTAGTTTGAGGTCGCTTACCGGACAGCATCGAGCTCAGAATCTCCACCATAAACGCCAAGCCGGTTCCCTTGAAGCCGACGTCGCCAGCGCCTCCCAGCGGCGCCAGTTTCTTCGATTTGATCGCCACGTTCGGATCGGTGGTGGGACAGCAGTTCACGTCCATGGCGTGGCCCAAGGCGAGCTTCAAGTGCATGATTTTGGCCATTTCCACCTGCAATTCACCGTGTAGTCTTCGAGCACTCGATACCCGAATGGTTAAAGACCCTTTTACCTTTCCTATGGATACTGAAGTGGTGGATATGTCGAGGTTGAAGGAATCGTCGTGCTCGCCGGGCGCCGCTATCGCTATGGGGTTGGTTCCGAAAAAATGCTACAGTATAAACGAAATAAAATAGAGTATTGGATTAATGAGAGATTTGGCTGTTTGGTTTATGGAATGTATTTACTTGTTTGGCTCCGAAGGGTACCATGTAAGGGGAGGTATTCGAAAATGCCATGCCGATGTAGCCGTGTTTAGCAGCGTAATCGGTGTAATAAGCAGCCATACCGAAATGATTGGATCCTAAAATTGTATAAAATATCTCAATTTCCGTTACAAGATAGTAGATCATAGACTATATAGCAAATGTGCACGTCAGTAGATAAAATAGACTTAACTCTCGCTGTGACGTAGGAAACGCCGCCTTTCGCCGCCTTTTTTATGGCCAGATTCATGCAGAACATGGCGATTACTGTACCTAGACCGTTTTTTCCATCAACTACAGCGGTAGACTCGGTTTCCATTATGATTTCTGGTAAGGCGTTGGGTAGGCACAGGCGTTTCCTGATATCGTTGATGTACTTGACTGGAAATTAGGTTTGTGATTGTCGATAGCAGAAGATTAAATTTGTATAGGGTTACTCAATCGGTATACTCCGTGCGTGGATATTCCTCGAGCATCGGAGGAGATGACGCAATCTGCGAATTCCTTGGCGATTTCCTTCTCAGTTCCCACCTTCATCATGCAGTCGATGACGAATTTAGTCAAATCCGCGCTGGTAGTGAATTTCGGCTTCTCCGGTTCTTTATCTGCGAAAACAAAGAGTAGCACCGGGACGAATTAGTCGAGGTTCTTACATTCGGCAACGTCCGAGCCCATCTTGACGGACTTGGCGCGCTTCCTGTCGAAGCTGAGCTTCAGCTTCTGGAAGAAGTTCGCGTCGAAGCCGCCCTCCTGGACGTGCTCCAGCGTCCTGACGCCGTACCGCTTCGCGTCGGCGTCCTTCCGCTCGTGCAGGTGCTTCAGGACGGCGCTCTGCGAGTTGAGCAGCCGCATCACGTCCACGTTGAACTCGGTCAGCCGCCGCACGTCCTCCCGGATGTCGTCCACCTTGGCGAGCAGCTCGTCGGTCTGCTGGCGCACCGCCTTGTCGACGATGTTCAGGAAGGCGGCGCTCTTCAGGAACTTGAGCACGGCCTCCTCGTCGCCGCCGCCGTGCAACGAAATTTTGCTCTTCGGGATCGAAGGGTTCATGTTCGTTATCAATTCGAAATTTCAATGTCACTCCTATAACCGAAACGTGTACTAGCTACTTTGATATATTCTTCTTTTTTATTTTGGATATACATAGACTTGTTGTTTGGTGCAACGAATTATTTGTTTATTACACAAAAACGTATACAAATTATCAGACGTATTTAATTTTAGGCATTTCTACTTTCAGTTCTTTAGATAGTTTCTCCAGGGTAGTTACTTGACTGGAGGTGTATTCCACGCCGGGTTGTGCCCGATTTTTCTTCACGGTGGCGCTTTCCATGTCGCCTGGCACGAGCACAGGTCGGTCCGGATTCGCCTATAACAACTACTATTTACACCACAGATTATTTATGTACAACATTACCGGCTCCATGTTTCTAATGAAACTCATTATATCGGCCAAGCGTTTGTCGAAACCGGCGGGAAAGCTCTTGGGATCGATGACGATGAAAGCGTGCGCGATATTGGCCGGCGCCTTGCTCTGCTTCCACGTTCTAATGTGGGGCCCGTACGGGGTGTCTGTTCGAAACGAATTTATTATTTAAACGCTAGCGTAAATCGGATTCGGTTGCCTGCGAGGATCCCGCACAGGATCTCCACCAGGAAGGCCAGCATGGTGCCCTTGTGGGCCTGGTCGGGCGCGCCCAGCGGCGCCAGTTTCCGCACTTCGAGCGCCTTGGTGGCGTCGGTGGTGGTGTTGCCGTTCTCGTCGTACGCCCAGCCCGGCGGGATGGGCAGATTCCGCCTTTTCTGCATTTCGATCTGGAATCTAAAGAGTTATCTAACAGTGTAAAAGTTGAGTAGAAAGTCACCTTTCCCATGGCGACTGCCGTGGTGGCGAAATCGATGGTGACTTTATCGCCACCCTCCGCTGGAGCGGACAGTGCTAAAGGATTCGTTCCGAAACAAACCTATAAGAATAAAATAGTTGTCGAGCGGTAATGGAGTATAGAGTGTTTCCTTGCGTTTTTAGCACCGGCTGGGACCATCAGCGGCGATGTGTTGGTGAAAGCCATCGCGATATATCCTTTTTGCGCTGCGTAATCGGTGTAGTAGGAGTTGATACCGAAATGGTTAGAACCTACATCGAATTCATCTACTTATTTTCTTACAAAAAAAATGGATTGAGTACTTAACTTTGGCTACGATTAGGGCTACGCCCGTTTGCTTGGCTTTTTTAATGCCCAATCTAACGCAATACAATCCAACTATACATCCCATACCATTGTTACCATTTACCGTAGCTACCCCGTCTTTTTCCATTATGATGGTGGGATCGGCGTTGCCATTGCACACTCCCTCTTTAATATCGTTAACGTAGTTTTCTGCATAAAAACATAAGTGTTTGGTGAAAATGGTACATTTTCTGGAGTAAAAAATACCCAATCTGTTTAATCCGTGCGTCACGATGCCTCTGAGATCAGCTGTGATCAAGCAATCGGCGAGCATATGAGCTTTTCTCGAATCTACGCCCTGTTTTTCGATGCATTTGACTATAAAGCGCTGCGCATCGTCCGGATGGATCATTATCTTCTTCGGTGGTGGTTTTGGTATTTCTGCAACCATTGAAATTGTAGAGAAATTGTTGTGAAAGATGTAGAGAAGCCAATAGTCGACCTGCAATTGTAGCCCTGGCGTCGGCGCCGTCCTTGGCGCCCTCGGCGATCTTCGCCGACTTCAATTCGCACACCATCTCGCCCTCTATCATCTTGCACGGGTCCTTCTGGTCCGTCTCGGAGGGGGCGCGCTTCGCGTCCCTCTTGTCCTTGGAGAAGACGGCGGGCTCGCCGCAGAGCATCCGGATGGTGTCGACGATGAATTCGTTGAGTTTCCTCACGTGCCGCTCGAGCGCCTCGACGCGCGTCAATACCGCGTTGGTGTGCGACTTCACCGCCTTGTTCAGGATCTCCGAGAACGCGGGGCTCTTCAGGAACGACACCACCAGCTCGTCGTCGAGGTTCTGCAGCTTCGATTTGCTCTTGGCGATCGGACTGATCATTTTTTACTTTTTTTTGTCGAGTCGAATTTGTAACGGAATTTAATAAAAAAAATTACTGACGTTTGACAGGTTTGGCGATAGCGGGCGCGATTTGAACTAATGTAGCGGTCGGTAGGTGTTTTGGGTGATAATGCACTATAAGATATATTTCAGATATGCAGATATATTTCTAAGGTCTGGACTATTATTTTCTTTTTTTATGGGTCTGGAAATATAGGTCGAAAAAGTGTCTCGTTATTTGAGGTAAAACAGGGTTCCTAAAATGGCCGCTTGGAGGCGATGTTGTAATGGACCACGGTTTTTTACGTACGAATTATATAGAATTAGCATTAAAAAAGGTTTCATTCAAACTAAAAATAGACAAAAAATATAAAAATATACTTAAATCAGCGATGATTTTGTTGTTAACATCAAGCTTCACGTATCTTCGGTGAATGTATTTCTCCATTTTCTCCTCGAAATGTCAAAAAATAATTTTTGAAATTTTGACAGATCGAACTGTCGTCACACAACCGCGATTTATATGTAGCGCGACGCTGATTGGCTGAGATAAGTTGGTTCCACATTTTCCATACACATTCACCTCCTCTAATATACTTGTATCAATATGTTAAAGTGGTTGCATAAAATATTCTTATTCCTCTCATTGCAAACTTTATTATTAATAAACAATCAAATCATCTATGTAAAACAAATCCAAATTGCTTACAAACTAATCAATATAGCGTCCCCATGGTAACCACAACCAAAACAATCGCTGAACTAAACTCGTCCCCGGCTCTCTTAGTTATATTAGTAATTTTTACAATGGATCCTCTTTACCTGGCTTTGAGCTTGTTCAGGCGAAGGCGGTACGACAAATGCGTGGAAGTTTGCACGGGAATTTTGGACAAGCAGCCGCTGGACCAAGCGGCGTGGTGTTTGAAAATGCGCGCGCTCACCCAGAAGGTCTACGTCGACGATTTGGAAAACGAAGAAGTACCCGAACTGGATTTTCTGGACGACAATGTATTGGCCACCGCCCCCAGGCCGGGTACCTCCATGAAAACGGCGGTGGTACCCCCGACCGGAGCCTTAAGGTATACATCTTTATTCGCTTAGAAGGGGTCAACATGCTATCGTTTTTATTCTAGTGCTAGACCGAGAACATCAACAGGCAGACCGATGTCAGGAGTGGCGAGATTAGGGACGCACGTCAGGCCGGAATCGGCCTTAGACAGGGCGCGGACGGCGCGACCGCTCACCGGCACCGCCTCCCGCACGGTCCGGCTGGGCACCGCCGCGATGCTCGCCCAGAAAGACGGCCCCTTCATCCAGGTATCCAGGCTGAATTTGGCCAAGTACGCCGACGACCCCTGCCTGTCGAAGCCGCTGTTCGAGTACCTGTTCTTCTGCGACGGGGACACCAGGGCCGCCATGGAGCTGGCCGTGCAGGCGACGCAACGGTCGCGCTTCGACGACTGGTGGTGGAAGGTGCAACTGGCCAGGTGCTACTCGGCGATGAATCTGATCAGGGAGGCCGAGCAGCAGCTGCGGAGCGCCGTCAAGCAGCATTACAACGTGGAGACGTTCGTTAGACTGGCCAGGGTCTATTCGAGAGTAGGTAAAATGCGTTTTCCTGCTACTTGTGATAATAATAACTGCTTGTAAATTCGTGTGATGTGTTAGATCAACCACTGTCGGCTATAGATATTTGTAAATCTGGATTAGAAATATTCCCTAAGGATGTTACTATAATGACGGAACTGGGGAGGTTGTACGAAGGTTTAAACGATACTAATAATTCAGTGAAATACCACAGGAATATTTTAATAGAAGATGCTATTAACATAGAAGCTGTAGCTTCGTTGGGAATGCACCATTTCTACAACAACCAACCAGAGTTGGCTCTAAAATATTACAGGTAAATGTAGTATTTGTTGGTACTTTGATGTTATATTTTGAATTTGTAGAAGAGCGTTATCGATTGGGGCGCATTCTGGTGAACTATACAACAATTTAGGCTTGTGCTGCCTGTTCTCGCAGCAATTCGATTTCGTTTTGCCGTATTTCCAGCGAGCGCTCGAACTCGCCACTGAGGCCAGCGCCAAGGCTGAAGTTTGGTACAATTTGTCGCACGTAGCCTTGGCAAGTGACTTTCGCGACTTTTCTACTGGATCCGATTTTATTTGCGGTTTATTTTTAGGCGGCTGGAGATGTACAACTGGCTGTGCAGTGCTTGAACTTGTGCCTCAGCTCGGACGCCGCGCACGCGCCCGCTTTTAATAATCTGGCAGTGTTGTACCACAAAATGGGCAAGTCCAGTTTGGCCAAAGCGTATTTGAACACTGCCAAGTCGCTGGAACCAGAATTGGGAGAAGTACAAGGGAACTTGGAGTACCTTCAAAAATTGTAGGACTGAAAAGTGTGTACAAAAATGCTATATCGAGTGCCTTATTGTATAATTCACACTGTATTTTTTGCTAGTAAATTTCGCTAATTTATTGAATAAATTTCGTTAGGTAAGTACGAGGCGGTACCAGTTTGTTTAGCGCGAAAAATTTATCGATCGGATAAGTTTGCGATGCAAAAAAAACGATCTCTTCGAAAACTCTTAAAGTCGAATTCTTGCTGCATTCTTAAATATGGAATTGCGCATTATCGAATTTATCAGCCGGCTCGCCGAAGCTGGATTACATTTTTCGGAACGAATTATCTGCTTGGGTTTTATCGCCCGCCAGAAATCAAGTTCGCAGAGAATATTTATACCCGATTTGGTGAAATTTTCGCGGATTATTTCCCAATTTTTCGATTTTCGTTCGAACGCACCGGCGATGATAATTTAAATTTAATGAGTCCATACAGCACGCGATTGTTCGAAATTATCGGCTAATCGAATGATTATTTTGTAGGACTTCCGTAGGAAAAATCCGCGAAACGCATAATTTTATTTGTTTCTGCTTACGTTTAATTGCGACATATTTTTTTGTTTGTATGGAAATTTACCTGTTTATTTTTCAGACGAGTATACTTCATCGAGTATTCACAAATAGAATTTGTTCGATAAAATTTGGTATAATGATTTGTACAATTTTTGTGTATACATTTTGTTCGTTATTTTAGTTTTGGACTTTTAATTGCACTGAAACAATTCAACAATATCCTTAGTTACTCCATAACAACAATGCAAAACTGTCAATTTAAACAATGTCCTTAGTTACTCCATAACAACCATGTAAAACTGTCAATTGAAAGAATTTCCTTAGTTACTCCATAACAACAATGTAAAACTGTCAAGTTAAACATGTCAAATTCGTTGAATACGGTCGATTGTTTCCAGGTCTTCTATAATTCCAGATAACCTAGCGAATCGTGGAGAAATTGGCAGGTACTTTCCCATACATTTTTCAATTTTTTTCCACCTCATTTTAGATAGTACCATCTTCGAAGCTGCAATAGTTGCATCAAACATGTCCAGCATTGTGCGCAGTGTTGGTACCCGGCGAGCACGCCATTTAAACCGCTCAGCCGGTAACGAAGCACCGTCGCCGTCCAACCTCTACGGCCGGTACCTCGACGTCCTCCTCGCTCGCCGCGGAATGCACCCGCCGAACAGGTACCCGAACACACCTGAGTTTTCAGGTACACTCCTCGGCGCAAATCCGGATTCCACAGCGCCAGCTCGCCGAGCCGACCGCGCCGCCGCGACTGTACCGGACGGGCGGCCCAATCGAGCGGTACCGGCGGCCGGCGGGCGCGCCAGGTCGACGGTTCCGCTGGCCGGGCGCATTCCGACGGTATCGGTACCCGACCCGCAGCGGAGAGTCGAACGCCCGGGGAAGCTCAGTTGGAGAACGCCTTCGCCGGCCGACGGGATAGACGTCCTCTTTGGCGTTCGCGGAACACGTGGACCTGGTGCCGTTTTTTCCACACACCGCATTTTGTCCAATACGTTTACATCGGGCGGTTGTTGGTACTGGTTTCTAATACGAATTTCGGCTGCTTGTTGTTGTTGTTGTTTGTGGAAGGGTTTGTTATGCGTGCGGTCGACGAGTGCGTTCCGGAAATCCGATTGAATGCACGGTGAGTAGCGAGAGGATTTTCCGATGTATTTTTCCGGGTGTTTCTTTTTTTTATTTTTGTTGGTTTCACGGCAGGTATTTCGTGCGGGTTCGCGGATTCGGAATTTAGTACCCGCCAACGTGCTATTATGCTCGAGCATCTGAAAGCGTTTACGTCGTTTTGTTTTTGTTTAGTATCGAATAAAATGGAAACGGCGATTGTTTTTGTAAAAAGCGCGAAAAGTGCTGGTCGTTCGTGGGCGAGGTTTTTCCACGGAATGTTTAATTTTCATTTGCGAGATTGCTCGTACCGATTGCATAGGTACTCTCGCCTAAATAAATTGTCCTTGACCTATAAAACGGTTTCGTGGTTAAATTATTTTTAGGACGATTTAAAAAATTTAAATTCATTAAAATTTCACATTATATTTTGAAGATTGCCTTAAAAGTATAGCTAATCCACTACAAGTGAATTTAAATCTTCAAATTTTTATTTGATTTACTAGATTTTACCATGTCAATTGTCTACTTAATTATCTTTCTCTATGGAAGTATCTACAATTACCTTTTTTATACAAATTATTATGAAATTAAATTTAAAAAAAAAGCCAGAAAAACTTAAGCAACGCCATTTATTGCATTAGTAGATATATTCCTCTTTTTTTTATTGTAATTAGGAAAGTAAGAGAGATATTTTCTGTGAATAAATTGTAAATTTATGAACTTTCTTTTTACTCGGAATATTTATAAATTTCTATGTCAACGTACAACACGGTGATCTTTGTGTATTTGCTGGATGCGTTTCGGTCGTTATTTTTAATAACAAAATAATTTACGTGATAAATTTGACTAAAATTCAATGATTTATTAATGTTAATTTTTAAACAGTCAATGTGTCAACAAATATGTTCATGGGTATTCTGATAATTTGGCACCTGTGTTATATTAAAAAAAGCAATTTTTTTTATTCGAATTCTGTCCCATATTAGCATAATTCCAACTAAATTCGACGGGTGAGCCCCATCATTACAAACTGGAAAACCTATCTTCGACGTAAAACCCCACCTAAGGCTATATAAAAAAACCAAAAACAACGCATTTTAACACGAATCTATCATAGTAATCGATTATACCTACGCATTTTGGGAATAAATAATCGCATTAACTACTTCTAATTCGAATTAGGCTACCGTTCACCGACGGGAACCATCCAAAAGGGATAATCGATTATAATTTCACCTTTTTTTGTACCTACTCTATAATACTCGAGATTGAAAACCACTTAAGTATTCAAATAAATTCGATAACCGAAGCCATTTTAATCCCATTAAACCGATCGAATTATCGCGCGAACCTCGTATGCTCAGGCCACGCGAATTATACGAGGGCCGTTCGAAAACCGCCGTCCGGCATTCGGTTCGAATGCGTTCGTCGAAATGCTAATTAATTTATACGATGCCCGTCGATTAGAATAAACGAAAAAATCCCAAAAACTCCAATTAAAGATAATCGCTAATTGGCGCAAACAGGCGGAAAAAACGCCGTCGAAATGCCGCAGTTAATTGATAATTATTTCGAGCGTTCGCGCAAAAATTTCGCGCGTGCTTTTTTCCGCGATTGCATATGCAGAAAAAACCGAATCGGAATGTTCGGTATGCACCTTCATTACATTAACTAATTATTAAAACAAATGTTTGTTCGCGAAAATACCGGAACTCATTACTCAACGCGTACCTGCATATGACGTTCGGCGTTCGCTATTTCGCCGTTTATCGAACTGTAATTTTCGCCAAACCCGCCGCTTTTTTAATTGCCATTTTCGTTTATCGGGCCCAGATAAACGACAGAATTGATTTAAACCGTTTATCTTTTATTCAACAGTTGGTACGCTGTCGCTAATCAGGCATGCCAACATCCACTGAATGCGTTTCCAGAGCCGCCGTTGATCTCTCGCAATTCGAATTAACTCGACGATTAGCGCACAATTCATACTTCTGATAGGTAATTTTTATGGTTATTTTTCTGCCCAATTTACCTAATAAAGGATTTAAAAATATAATCCCTTTAGCGCTCAATTTGCATCCGTTCTTCTGGTTTGATTAATATTGGCAGACATAAACGCATCGAAATATGCAGTACCATTTAGAAAATACCAGTTTCGATCGAACAGAAGCGCTGGATAATTAATTGATTTGCATCGATGATAAAAAGAAGAAGCAGAAGATGGTATAAATAGAAGAGCGTTTGTAAATTATAGCGTTGCCTTGGAGGATAACGATAGCGAAAATTCCTCAGCGAACGGAAGAGCATTCCGCTCGGAACGAGCGCGGTATTTTAGCCTGGAATCATTGCTTGAAAAAACTATTAACGCATAAAAGAAAATATCTTTTACTTCTCCTACATACTTAATTTTTTATTACATCCTACTTCTGTCCCAAAACCCATATATCAATATTATGGGAAATAAAATCATCAATTCGACATGAACAAGCGATAAAGCATCGCGTTTAGAAATTTCGATTCGTTAAAAAAACCCGAAAATTACATATTCAATTTCTAATTTCGTCCGGACAAGATGGATGCTCGTCTGAACAAAACCATTAGTTGCCCAAGATCGTTCCAAATGAAGCATATAGTGAAATTCCACGTAGATAAATCAGTAGACCAAAGTGGGCCGAAATGTTACGATTACAACACGATATTTCACGGATTTTCACAGTAATAAATTTTTGTCCGAAATTCGAAGAATGCCATATCTACCTACCCCGCGCGTTTAATTAACGGTCCCATCGGAGCGAGCTTATCTAACTCTCTTTCCAAACATTCATTCAAACCGAGCAAATAATCCGAATTTATTAGTCTCTTGCGTAACCCCAACTCCGATTGAAAACCGTACTAATATTGGTAAAACATTTTAATATACGGATTTAATGGCGATTCCATATCCAACTCCGGCTAGATACGTTTGGTAACGTTCGCCTATTAAAATTCCTCGGCCGATAATATAAAAGGATTCTACGCAGACTGTGACCTCAAGCTGTACATCACGCGGGTTCACATGTTTATTGGGAAATAATTGCCCGGCGCGTTTCAAATTTTTCGTAGCGGTTAAGGTGACGCCGAGCATTCCGAATATTTTTCTAGCTTCCTGCCGGCGCGATTACCTCATCGCACCGATATTTGGATTTCGGAACGCGCTTCCTTCCAGATAAAACCCCGCCGGAAATCTCCCGGATTTCCAACTCCGCTGCAAAGGAGTTGGAGGACTCCAATTGCTCCGTGCACAATTCCAATTGCGATTGAACGTCGAAGTAGTGTCACCGGGAGGTTATTTAATCTGTTCGTGAACCGACGGCTGTGCAAGATAGGCGTGTGAAAGTGTTACGAAAGATAAATAATCGTACTCGTCCGTACGCATTTTAAACGACGTTTTAATTAAACACCGCGCTCGCCTGCGTGCGGTTAGTACCGGCTCCGCTTCGCGGTCCAAGTCCAAGTACCGCCGTTGTTGCATCGGTACCTGTGCCTAGCTCTCTAAGGGCGAGATCGAGGACTAGACTTCAAAACGGATGTAAATTGGATGCTAAAAGGACTGTAGATTTAAATCATCTAGGTGAATTGGGCGATGAGTATGAATGGGCTGAGATTTTGGTACTCAAGAGTGATCATGTTTGAGGCAACCTTGAAGTACCCTGCTGTTTTTGTGCAGAGTGCCCGAGAAATAACACAAATAATTCTTTTTTTTTTCATTTACTCTACTCTATAGGAATAAAATACCCTATAAAGCTAGCTCTCCGCGATAATAAATATATTTCTGCGCCCAATTTCCCAACGCTGAGATTTTGTGGTGCTCGAGAGTGATCATGCTTGAGGCAACCTTGAAGTACCCTGCTATGTTTCTGCGCCTTGATATATTCTCGAGATCTTTTCGGAGGTGCTGAGTGGTACCGGTAGCGAAATTCCACGACGAAGTGTAAATATACGCGTATAACACACATTTGAGTGTGTGTGTGTACACAAACGCGCGCTCAAATTGGTACGACCGAAGGTCATCGGGTGACATTCCGCTGGCTCGGAGCGAAGACGACGGCGAGGCGCCCGCTCCTCCGTCCGAGAAATAATCATCTTTTTCTCTATAATTAGAGTTTTACTTCCTTCGGAGCGTCCCTCCGCGGGCCGGCCGTTCGTGAGCGTCTAACAATCGCGTTTTTTCCTTCGGAGAATTCCTAGGAAACCGGCGCAATTTGTTTCGTATTAGCGCTGCAAGTGAGGTAATTTGTAGGTACAGTTTAAATTCCGCCATTAGTACAATTCGACGGGAAAAAAGTTAAAAACTCTTGTAACTTAACGCTGTGACCTTAATAATTTTAATCGCCTAGAACCTAAACGATTTATTCTACCTGGAATGTTACCAAAGTGCTAGAGAGTAGAGAATGGATGAGGGTAGAGTAGTACAAATTTTTATTGTAAAAATTGGTACTTTCGTAGACACCCTGTGTAAAATTCCTCGATATACGCAACGCGCATTTACAAACCTACATTCGTAATAATCAAGCGAGGTCTAGCATTATTTGCGGTTAAGTGAGTTTAGGTCTTCTGCTATTTTACGGCTCGCAGCGATTCGAAACAAACCGAGTCTAGTTATTAGTTCGGCCTACCTTACTGCAAATCATTAGTTCAATAATATTATCTATTTTACACAGGGTGATTCCTGCATGCCGGCGATGTTTTAGGTCAACTTCACCAACCTTTTTTGTAAATGCACTAATTAGTAAAAATAGGTAACTTGAATGGTGGATTAAACGAATGATATACTCGATTACTGGTTTGTTTGGCTTTGTAATTGGTCTTTCGTCTTTCTTCGAGCAAGCTGAACTGGCCGAACACCCTGTATAATATAAAAAAACGAAAGAATAAAGAGAAACGCCACACCCACAGCCGCATATTACAAAACCTACGTACGATGATTATAAAAGTGAAATGAAATATTCAAAATATCTTTGCGGAGAATAATCGTTTTCCTTTATGTACTTACGTTCGAGTGAATGTGTCAGTTTGGAGAAATAGCCGTTCTTTCTTTGTGCGCTCAATTTAATCCCACCGTGAATGTTATTGTTTGTTTTCTATCTCGCCATGACTTATTTATAATAAATCCTTCAATTTCTTACTTGAAATATATTTGAAATAGCCCACAATCGGTTGAACAAAATGAGGAATTCATAGTTAAATCTCCACCGCTGGTGTATTAGAAGAAAAAAAATTAAAACAAGGTATAATTAATAATAAATAATAATAATAAACAATCGCGTTGATTAGTCATAGAACGGGTGATAAACGCGGATCTAATCTTTAAAGATATTATTCGTAATTTCGCAATTATCTACCACGCCCCCCTTTCCACTGCCATATTTTACTTTTTAATGTAAATTCCCGTTCGTAATCGAACGATTTCGCCTATAAGCGAACTTCTCGTCGAGATTACGTAACCGTAGGTAAAATGCGTTTTCCATGTAGCTGTGCGCCGATTGCCTGGCCTTTTCCTATACTTGTTTCTGGTTAAAATGAATTGATAAAATTGCCGCTATTCGTAAACGCTTAATTTAGCGCAATTAAATCGAACGCAAGTATTACGTTCGTTTACAAAGTTCGGCTGTAATTTCGTCGAAAATGATTTTATACTAAAAGATAGATAAATCCCCTTAAACCAAGCCTGCGGTTTAATAAGCAGGGGCTTTTAAAATGATATGGAATTTTAACGATCGGAGAGCCAGCTCCTTTTCTAACTACGTCTTCGTGACGTTATTGAAACAGTGTTTGTTCGTACTCTAATTAATTTCAAATTATACTCGTACGAGAGAAATCCGACGTAATTTAATATGCCAATTAGAGAATTCCATTGTAAATTGCTTACCTTCCGATGTATGCAAGTAAGTACGTACGCACATGTGAATATCTTAAAATTCATCATGTGATGTTCGAGGGAATGCTAATGGGAACGAACGAGACGGTATTGAAAATGCGATGGCGTATTTTTTTTTATTAGAAACGGTATGTTTCTAATTTATTTTGAACGAATTCGCAAACTGGTGCAGAAACTGTCAAAATTGACATTAATGACGTTTCGTTTGACGGAAGTTTAATAGAGCTGATGGATATCATCAAATATCGTTCTCGTGCGTGATTACTTTGCGTTCTAATCTACTCTACGATAATTAGAATTACTAAAGATGCGTATAAATTACTTTAAAATGCGTTCAATGGTAGATACATAAACTTTCAAAATTGACATTAATTGACATTTCGTATGACAGATAGTAGAAAAAAAAGTAGAGGTGGGAATAATTTTGTTGGTATAGAGGTGCAGTAACGTCTGTTACAAAATAATCGTTATTTTTCAAATATCGTTCTGCCGATAACTCTACTCTAATCTAATCCGTAATACAAATATTTAGGTACTCGCGAGTACCTCCCGCGTTTGCGGGAGATTTGCGGGATTACTTGAAGGAAATTGTGCGTAATCTTCCGAGCGCACGTCCATGAAAACGGGCTCTCCTATTCGAGTGAAAATTAGAATTTCCATTTGGAAGGCAAATTCGATTTTTACCATTTTTTCCCTTGAGCCGGTGTCTGTATATGGCAGCGACTCGGCGATCTCCTTTTAACGTGGGCAGTCAGTGGACGCGCCGCGGCCGTTCGCGAACCCGTTCTCTTCTCTATTCATTTCGACTGCTTTTTCCAGCGTTTTTTCCCGGCTTTTCGAAACAACGGCCGAACTGATCAATGAACGTAGACGTCGATTCAATGGGCAGAGAGAGCCTCGCGCGCGATTTCAACGCAACGGTAGGAGGGCGGCCCGCGTTTTTTGCCAATTGTCCGGACGGACGTGGCTCGACTGCTAATCTCTCGAAAATAATACTATACGCGAGATTCGAATGAAATTAATGGTATCATACAGGTCCCTCTTCAGCGCTCCTTTTTAACGCTAATCAATCCTTTATAGAGTCTCTTTAACGTAAACAATGCGTCCCTAGTTACTCCGTAACAACCAATGTAAAACTGTCAATTGAAGGAATTTCCTTAGTTACTCCATAACAACAATGTAAACCTGTCAAGTTAAACATGCGCCTATGATTTTTATGCTCAATAAGAATGAAGAACTTTGCTAAGGACAGAATTATTTTCAACAGAATGCAATTGTTAGATTATTTTTAATACACATATAAACTTTCGTGAATTTAGTATTAGTAATTCCGATGGAAAAAGAACGTGAAATGCGCGGGTTGCGCTCCGGTGGGTTTTCCTCTCGAGCGCGATTGTTTAAATAAACATCGCCGTTCAATTATTTGTCTGATTTAATGGTTCTCTGGAATTTTAATCGCTCGAAAAAATTATCGTAGAGGAGCATTTTCATCGGAACCTTGGATGGCGAAGGCCGATCTCCGACGTAATTATGCAAATAAACGCGAGAGAAGCGTTAAATACACCTCACTTTGTAATGGAAATTCACCCCAAATTATTACCCCAACTATAAATATTCTTCAATCCGATATGTTGATTATACCTGCATGTTATTGACGGTAATTAAATCGATTTAGCAATGCCTGACGGTATAATTAAAATTACCACGAAACAGCTACAATTAATAATTATTGAGTGCTTGATTGGTTACTCATTTGGTAATTGTTTGTTTCTTTTGTTTTGTGTGCTTTAAATTCTAAATGATAATTCACAACACGTAGGTATCTGTTAAATATTTCGACAATTACGTGTATTAATTTGTTGTATAGTGATTTATTTTCGTCTCTACGGGTGTCAATTCAAATCGAAATTGATGTAATTGACAAGCAGTGCTGCCACTATCAAAAATATTAGGTACCAACTTTAGTAAATTTAACCAACGGTTTGTAAATTTAAATGCCGATTTAATTTACGTATCCGCCGAAAAACCGGTTGATCACCTTCGATGACAATTTATAGACTCTCGACGAAGATAAAAATAAACATCTACTCTTTATGGACGTCTGTAATTATTGTATTACGAATTCCTGCGCTGATAAGATCGGAAAATTAAGTAAAAAAACTAATAGGAATGTGCGTACGCTATATGCAAATATGATTAATTAAAAAAATAATTATTTCACTTATGTATTTAAATTTATTTTAATGCTAACTCGAATTAAGTAGTTAAATTTATTTTTTTTATAAACAATGTTTATGGAAAATTCTCTAATGGAAGATTACAAAAAGTAATAGAGTATAAGTTAGTTATAAAAAAGTAGGATTTACCCATGTTTATGAAAAATGCCTTCTAGTCGAGCACAAAAGATTTCGATCAAAATAAACTGTCGCACGTCGGACGAGATCTCGTTAAAAAAAACGAAGAAGAAGAAGAGCGGAATTCATGTCGACTCTCGAAACCCAATATGTATTCAAATGAAACGAATTCTTCTTCGTGCCAGCTGCGAAGGTACGGGCGTAATTTTTAAATACAATGGCCGTTTCGTTTCGTCGGTGCGGCAATCTCGCCGTCGAAATTCTTCTCGACGAAAATAAAAAACCCCGAAGACCTTTCGATCCGCGACCGGTACCGGCCGAGCGGCATTGTCTCGGAAAAAATCCGGAAGTTCGCACCCCCGAAATTTCTCCGCGAAAAAACCGATCGGTTTTGAATCCGCGATTTGTAACTTTTTGCGCCGCGATTCGTAACGGTTTCGGTATTTACCATTTCATGAATGGATGGCGTTGTATTTTAATCGGCATTTTCGCTCGGATTTTCCCATAAAAATAACAAACATGTGAATAAGTAATTTATCATCAGACTGCGATGCTTTAATAACAACAGTAAATTTCCGCACGTTCGTTCGAGAGTTCAACTCGCAATTGTTGCGCCGTTAATCACCAACTTTTCCTCTTTTCCAAGCCCATTAATTTATCAAACAACTCTCCTTTACATCTACTTGCTACTTTAATCTACACAATCCATCTAAATCTCCCCCACAGCAATCTTATTTGCAAGAGTTAGTTACCCATATTTCCACAAGTTTCCTGCAGCATTCTGATGGAGTTTTCGGTGGTTGTTGCAGGTGAAAGGGCGCCGCTTTTCCCTGAAGAGATGAGCGTGTCATGCGCGCCGGTCTGTGCACGGTGAGCGCCCCCTTGGCCGCGTGCAGCCCGGCAGCAGCGCTACCGCCCACGGCTCGTTTCCTGGCGCTCCACGTGCTGCACCAGCAGACGCTCTACTTCATCGTGCAGGCCAAGTCCAGGGTGAGGGAGCTCTATCAGCAGACATGCCGCCACTTCGCCCTGCAGGGTATGCTCGACACGGACCTCTTCGGATTGGCCCTCATTTGTGGTGAGTATTTTTGCATCGCTTGACACTTTCATTTTCAACCGTCGAAATTGACATTAATGACATTTCGTGTGACAGGAGGTTAATAGAGGTGGGAATATTTTTTTGTATAGAGGTGCAGTAACGACTGTTACAAAATAAGCGTTATTTTTCAATAATCGTTCCCGTGATTACTCTACACTCTTTATTTTTGGTGTGGAATTCCGGTGAGGGATTAAGGGTAAAGTAGATTAATATCTTTAGTGGGGAATTCCGGTGTACCGAAATTAATTTCGTCCACTTTCCCCTCGATTAGGCTCGATTGTTGTTTTTTATTTAATCGGCTCGAATCGGATTCGTCGCACCCGGAGACGAACCGCCATGGTTAAATTTAAAAACCATAATATTACGGCGTTCCACCGGTGTTACACTTATTGTTCGGCGGCCCGACCATCTGGCCGGTCATGGTAAGGTCGCCGCAAAGGCTGAATATTTCTCGAGATGAAGAGAAACGGTTCCAGTCGCCCCGTTTCTTTTCCTCCTTCTTCATCGGCTCCTTCGTTCTGTTCGCGGTCTCGGCGCTATTGACGCGATTCCGACAGTTTCTTCTTTACGGAATGAGAAAAAAAAACCGACGCATCGACAACATTCTGGTCCTTTGATTCTTTCATTACCTAAATTATTCTCCGCGAAAACAAAAACGATAACGAAACGCTTTTCGTGAAACGCTAGCTATTAAACAGTCCACTCAAGGATTTTTTCGCCGCGTGCATTGTTAATGAATAGAAAAACAATTTAATGTGAAATTTAACTACTCGTTGCGCATATAAAAAAAATCGCAGTCACGATTGCAATTCTACTAGATACGAAACAAATTCCTGTAGTGCGCCGAAACGCCGATGAGCCGGCAACGCCGCCGCTCCGTCGTACCGCGAAAGGCGTTTGGTAGTACTAGCGAGAGAGTGGAGAAGACTCTCCGGCCGGGTCAATAAAAAACGAAGGTGGCCTCGGGCTAAAAAACGCGATCGAAAAAAAACAATGCTCCGCTGCGGTTAAAGACAGGTAGCCGAGCTGGCGGGGGGCGCGGCGGCGAAGGGGGGCCGCATCAGGATCATTTGTATAACCGGGGAATGCGCCCGACCCGGTACAATCCGAGCCAAAACGTGGGGGTCGTATTTTTCGAATGCCAGGCTCGCAGCGGCGTGCCCACGGTTTTTCGGTACTACCGAGGTACTGGCTTACTGTACCGATGTATCGGTTACTAACAAGAGAGCTGTACTATAATTTGATCTACAGTCCTCGAAGGTAAAGCAATAGTTTTGAGGAATGATTGAAGAAGTAGTACTCACTTTGCCTAATATTTACCCAATTTTTCTATTGGGTACCAATACCATTAATAACTAAAATCTTCAGTAGAATTTAGTGAATACTTAGTGGTGACTCAATGGTTTAAATATCGAAGATAATTTCAAGAAATAAAATTCTCCCTTTTCGTAAAATTTTTGTTTCATAATATTCATGGATTTAGACGAATTATTCAGCGTTGGATACTGTTGAAAGGAATAATAAAAAGGAAAAACTACTTAGCGGTTTCGATGCAAACCGCAAACAACAATAATGCAATAATCAGCCATTAAATGATCTTTAAACTTGTTTAGAAGAATGTTTACAGAAGTATTTCGTTTCGATTTCCTTTATTTTCCTCCGACGAGTTCTTTATTGGCCTAGCTCGGTTCTAACCAGCTCGAGGAATTGTTCGAATTCTAACGAGTTTGTGGTATTTTTTCTCACTTCCTAATTTTCCCCAAATTTACAAGCTACAAGATTTCTTATGGTACTTGTATTCTTCCAATTCCCATTAATCATCCAGCTCAACGTTTCGGTGTTACCCAGTACACATTCCTAACTCAATTTGATATTGAAGTTAGTACCACACCCTGGGGAATATTCTCCACCGTTCGCTCAATGTCTTCGAGGTTACCGGCAGACGCATCGTACAGGAGATGGAAAAAAAAAATAGTCGAATTTGCGTCCGCCGGTACTCCGACATTGGATTCGCCTCGCGTCCGCCGGCGGCTCTCTCGGGGCGCGTACCGACGTGGCGGCTGCCCGGAATGCGGTCCGGCGCTGCTGCATTCCTCCACTTTTACCCGGCCTCCTTCTTCGGCTCTCCGCGGCGAGGCGGCGCCGTTGCCGCGTCCGCGTCCCCGTCGCCGTACCTTCGGATGTTCGCCGCGGCCGGAGCGGGAGATCCGGCAACGCGCGGTACTTTCGAAGGAACTCGTCGTCGCCGGTGGGAGCGAGCGAGAGCCGCGGAGAGAGCGAAAGAGAGACGTATTTAGCGGACTCACGCTCACCGGAGCCTGCCAGCTCGGAGCCGAAATTGCGGGAAATGGAATTTTAATGTATTTTTTAATTTAAATTTTACACAGGTGTGTGTGGGGATAAAACCTGCAGGTATGCGGGCCCTCCGGGGGCCATTTAAAAATTCGAATGAAATACGCACTCGCCTGCTGAACGCAGGATTTACGAATTCCCTTCCATAGTTCCTACTTACATTTTTTCTCACTAATTATGTATTATGTATGTAATATCACTAATTATGTAACACATGTGTTATGAGAGTTGCCTATATGTGTGACGTTGACGTTGACAGACGTGGCGTTGACGTTGACAGATGCCACTTTACCTCTCTCTCTCTCCAACACACTGACAGCTATCATTTTCTATACCTCTCTCTCTCACGGCCGTATATTTCTAAGGTCTGGAAACAGCTTGTGCTTATGCATTAGAGAATGTGTCCCGTTATTTGAACATTTTTTGAGCTTCACTTTTGCGTCGTACCGTGGCGAACGATCAGAGGACCAACTTATCTCAGCCAATCAGCGTCGCGTTACATATAAATCGCGGTTGTGAGATGACAGTTCAATCTGTCAAAACTTCAAAAATTATTTTTTGACGTTTCGAGAAGAAAATGGAGAAATACATAAACCGAAGATACGTGAGGCATGGTGTTAACAACAAAATCATCGCTGATTTAAGTATATTTTTATATTTTGTATCTATTTTTAGTTTGAATAACACCTTTCTTAATGCTAATTCTATATAATTCGTACGTAAAAAACCGTGGTTTTTTTACAACATCGCCTCCTAGCGGCTGTTTTAGGAACCCTGTTTTATTCTCAAATAACGGACCACTTTTTCGACCTATGTTTCCAGACCATAGAATTATTGGGCCGTGCTCTCTCTAACACACTGTTTTCCCTATGACCATGCTACAACCGGCCTTGTATGTCTACTTTTTCGTTAAATAATAAATGTTATAATCTTAATTCGCAGATGGAGAGTACCTATTCGCGGAGCCGGACAGCAAGCTATCGAAGTACGCGCCGAAGAGCTGGCGCTCGTCGCACAGCCATGGCCTCGACGCCAACGGCCGTCCGGCGCTCGCCTTCTACTTCCGCGTCCAGTTCTACGTCGACAGCCCGCTGTTGCTGCGCGACGAGACCACGCGCCACCACTACTACCTGCAGCTGCGGCTCAACGCGGCGTCGGGCGCCGCCGGCGACCACGCCGCCCACCTCGCCGGGCTCGCGCTCCAGGCGGACTTGGGCGACCACGGCGACGCCGCCGCCACCTTCCGCCCGGAGGACTACGTGCCGCCGGACATGCGCGGCCCGGCGGCGCTGCGCCTCGTCGACGCCGCCCACAGGACCCACCGGGGCCTGTCCAAGAACGAGGCCAGGACGAGGTTCATAGCGGACACTTGCCAGCTGCAGGAACCCGTCAACGCTCACGTATTTAGGTACGATTGGTTAGTTCATTCATAATTAGTTCATACTAATTCGTTGTGGTATTAGGTTAAGAGCTTCGAAATCGGAACCGTCTCCGGGCTCGTTGATTTTGGCGGTGTGTCCAAGAGGTCTGAAAGTATGCCCGGAGAACAACCCGCCGTCGATATTCCTCTGGAGCAGCATCGGCAAGCTGAGCTTCGAGCGCAAGAAGTTCGAGATCCGCACCGGCCACGAGAAGCTCACCCTCTACACGAGCAGCGACGAGAAGAGCCGGCTGCTGTTGGGCCTGTGCAAGGCCGCCCACCAGTTCAGCATGGCGGTGGCGCCGCGGCTGAGCGAGGCGCGGCGCGAGGAGGAGGAGCGCCGGCGCTGGGACGGCGACCAGCGCGTCTCGGTGATCAGCTCGACGTCGTCGAACACGACGTCGGGCATCGTCAGCGATCGCGTGCACTCGGAGGACGAGCTCGAGATCATGATCACCAGTCCGCCGGCGCCGTCGACGGAGAGTCTGGCTCTGGCTCACCTGCTGGACAGTGCGCCGGCTAGCAGCCGGACGTCGGCGGCGTCGGCCGCCGCCGCTTTGGCGACGCTCGCGTTGAAGGAGGACGAGGACGAGGCGAAGCCGACGCTCAGCGAGAGTTCGACGAAGACGGCCAACGGTAAATGTGCTGGATCACAATGCAGCTCTTCGTGCAGTACTGTCGTTGTAACGCCCGTTCAAACCAGTAAGTTCTAATCATCAACTTCTAATCCTCATCTAACGCGGGTAATTTTTTTACAGAAACTAAAGGACGAAGATCGTCCACTACGAGTAGTTTGGAGTTAGGTTACTCTCATACAGCTCAAAATTCCTCCGTCAGCGATGCCACTTGCATCGAACTGGACGCGACCGAGGCGGTTTACACGTCCGGCCCGGCGCCGAGTAGCCACACCAGCGGCGTGTACACTCTAACATCCAGCGAACAGTATACTCTAAGTTCAAGTGATCACTATACTAGCCCCAGTGAACAGTATAGTGTACCTAGTGAGCAATTCTCGACGCCCGAGGACCACGTGGACGGTCACTTCAGAGACCGGACGAATTCGAACGTCAGCAATTCGGGGTCGTTCCACGGGGACGGCAGCGATCCCACCGACGCCAAACAAACCTTGCTCTCCGCCGAGGAATTGTCCGATCTGATCGTCGGCCGGTACCCGTCCTGCAAAAGCGTCAGCCACACGTTAGACTCCGATTCGGATTACGTTACGTTACCGTCCTCGTACCAGGGCTACGCTCCGGTGCCGCCCAAGCGAATCGACAGCGTCGACCAGAGATTCAGGCCGCCGCCGCCGCCGTACGGCGCGCAACTGTCCAAGCCGCCGCCGGCCGAGCCGGCCTGTCTCGATTTCGACGATTGCTCGGCGGCGCCGGGACGGTTGCTGCGCAGTCCGCCTCCTTACCCGGAGAACACCACGCCCGTGCCGCCGCCGGTGTACCCGTTCGAGGAGGCGGGCGCCCGCTTCATCACCACCCGATCGCCCAGCGTGCTGACGGCCCACGCCAGCTCAGTCGGCGTCACTTCCTCGCCGAGTTACTCGACGCCGAACAGCGTTCCGCCGATTCCGCCGAAGATACCGCGACCGCCGCCGAAGAACGCCGTCGTGTCGCCGAATAATTACTTGGACGTAGCGGCGAGTAAAGCGAGCGTGTTGGTGCCTTGTACGTTTCTACCTCCGCCGCCGCCGCCGGCGCCCAGGCAACCACCACCGCCTCCGCCTACGTCTTTGGCGACCGTGTATCCCAGTCAATTGTCGCTGTCGCAGATCGAGCAGTACCAGCAGCAGATGTACAGCGACGTGGATTTCGTGGTGTTTCCTCTGAAGGAGCCGGCGATCAGCAAGCAGGAGTACCTGGAGGCGAAGCAGGGTGCATCGCTGATGGCGGCGCTGGCGCAACAGCCGATATTCTACAGGAGCACGCCGTACTTGAGCCGGTACGCTTCCAGCCAGAATCTATCGGACACCTACGTGCAGTTACCCGTGTACGGCGCGCCGAGCGTCTCCTCCACCGGCAGCTTGGACCCGCCGCCGCCGCCGTTGCCGCCCAACCGGCCGGGGAAGTTCGCGTTCACCAGGACGCGATCGGACGACAACATCCTGAACTCGCTGGATTTGAAGCGACCGCCGAAGTTCAGGCGGCTGCCGCCGCCGCCGCCGCCCGTTCCCGAGAAGCCGGCGGACGCGGCGAAGGCGGCGCGGAAGCCGGCTAGTCCGGAGAAGGCGTCCGCGTTGGACATTCGCACGCTGCGCGAGAAGAGCAAGAAGATGGACCTGCCGCTGATATCGGCGCTCTGCAACGATCGCTCGCTTATCAAGCAGACGAAGGCGTTCGTGACGCCGAAGGTGGCGGGCGAGGGCGCGGCGCCGTCGAAGCTGCCGGCGGGCAAGCAGTCGAGGAAGACGCCGTCGGTGCATAGGAGGAATCCGGGCGATAAGCTGCCCGAGATCCCGCGGGCGACGCCCAACAACTACATCCTGACCGATTTGCGTGTCAAACACAAGACTGTGCAGTCGCAATCGTGAGATTAGTGCTCGAACTCGAACGCTCCAGTGGTTACAGTTTGGACGGTTTTTCGGTTAGAGACGTTTGCGTAAAAGAAATATTTTGACAGTATTTAGTGAGTTTTTTTTTGTTGTCGTTTCTAATAAGTACTAACTAAAAAAATTAGTTTATTATTGAAAAAGAATGAATATTTATTTGTATATTTCCGATATATAAATACCGTCAAAACTGATCTTTTATTTAAAAAAAAAAGTAATCATTAGCTGGATTAATACAGTAGATTGTAGAAAATATCATTTTGTTTTCCTCAGGGTGCCATCATTGCAATAATTTTAAGGGGAGGCCCTGGCGTTGCGGCTAGTCGGCGTTAATTTTTTTCTTATTTCTTCTTTTTTTTTCATTCGGCCGCAACTCCGGCGCCATGACTGCCCCTGTTTGTAAATAAAGATTAATATCGTACTTGCACAAAAATTTATCAGTAGTACTTATCCATGTTGTAGTACACTTGTTCGAAACCTAATATCGTTTAAACATGCGTAATTTAACGAAAGTAATTTTTTTGGTATTGCAATAAATGTTACTTAAATTTCCTGCAATTCCATTTAAATGATTCGTTTTCGTTAATTAACTGATTTACCTAATTATTTTGTCTTTTATTTATTTTCTCGATTCCAAATTAAGTAAATAGCTTCAAGTGTATGGTGCTGCCATCCTTTTTAAAATAAAGTAAGAAAAATATGTTATTCCATCGTTTTATTTCAATCTATTTAAGCGCCTATTTAAGAACAATTATAACGGATTCCCCAGGCCACAAGGCAACGTCTTTGAACTCTATGGCAGCCATTTTGGAATCGGGTCGCGGCCCCACGACCACTTCCCCGCCGTACAACACAGCCGACAAATCGATCCTGTTCTGCTTCGCCCCCAAATTGGCCGCCAGCACGTACGCCTTCCTCCTGGGGTACCACCTCTGCATCACCAGCAACTGCTCCCCGGCGTACTTAATCTCCATATTGGCCTTGTTAACGCCCTCTTTGTACACCGAATTCATGTAAATCGACGGCGACACCTCCCTCAACTCCACGGTGCGACTGAGCAGATCGATCTGCTCGTCGAGCTTGGAGCCGTCGTCGGGCCAGGCCATCATCGGGCGCGGCCCCTCGTCCTCCCCCAGCCCGATCTCGTCGCCGTAGAAGATCGACGGCGTGCCGGGCAGCATCAGCTGCAGCAGGATGGCGCCCAGCGTGCCGTTGCTGTGAGGCAAGACGTTGGCGATGCGCTCGGAGTAGACGTTGCCCAGCGACCATTGGATCCAAGGCATGCCCGGCTTGGAGAAGAGCGTGCCGTTCTGCAGGAACCTGATTTGCCTGCTGATCGAGCTGACGCCGTTGGTGACGTCCAGCTTCACGTCCACCAGGTCCACGTTGTTTAACACGGAGTCGATGTTCGACGGTTTGGTGGATTGGAGGAACTTCTGGCTGACGATTAGGATGCGATCCTCGCCGAGGATCCTCTTCCATCGCCTGAGGGATTCCACGAGGTTCGGATCGTCTTGGAGTTTTTCTAAGCCTTTCAAGTAGAAACCTTTCACGCCTTTGGATATCCAATGGAGGATGGCCTCTTCGATCACGTCGAGCTCCGGGCTTCTTTCGCTCCGGAGGAATTCGATCGTTGAGCCGGAGGTACTGTCGTTTTTCGAGTAGCCTTTTTTATGCACCAATCTTTTTACGTAAGGATACAGCGGTAGATCTAATATAACGGAAATGTTCCTGGAGTCGAATCGACGCACCATCGCCTCGAAATCCTCCAGGTCGCCGAGCGCCGGAGCGATAGCGGTGAGGCTGGTGACGTTATCGAAGTCGTTGGGGTAATTGGGGTTGTGGAAAATGGAGTTCAATCTGACGCCTCTCGCGCCCAGCTTCTCGATGTAGCCGGCCTTCTCGGCGATGCCGCGGAAGTCGCCGCCGCCGCCCGGCCGCGAGCTGTAGAACCGCGCCGGGAACACCTCGTAGAGCAGGTTGCCGTGGTACCAGAAGGTCGGCGGGTTGCACTTCCTCGGCAGCGTGGCGATCATGTAGACGATCAGCGCCACCATGGCGACGATCACCGAGAGGAACGTCCAGGTGGAGATCTTCCTGATGATCGGCCAGTTCCAGGACATGAAGAAGTAGTTGTCGGGCGGGTTGCGGAACGTCAATTGCAGGGCTTGGTTCGTGCCGAGGTCTTCCTGAAATTATTGGGGAATTCCGCATGAAATATTCGAGGGTCGAAACGATTTCTGTGAGGGAATGGAGGAAAAATAATAACGCGAATTTCGACTTTAAAGTTCGCGTAATCGGATTAATTTTCGTTTTGTTGCAAAAGCGAGAATATTTACTTTTTAAAAATCTACGTTGTAACGCACAAAAGTTTTGTTTTTGTCTTTCGTCATCAATAAATGGATACTTACGCATAAATTTCTATACGTTAATCGGATTAAACGATTGCTTTGAAAGACGTAAGACAATGAGTTTTTTATTATTTTCGGAGATGTTAAAAAGTAACGCACATAAAAGGAAATCATTGCAGACGAGTCCAGAAAGTGATTTTGAGCTGTAGCTATTTTTATATCGGTAACTGAAAGTTTGTTTGCAATATGGTCAATTCTATGAGTTGAACAAAGAAAGATGGTTAGAGTGAGATATGTATGCCATCCCGCAATATCACTCTTTCTTTTTCCTTTATATGAGGCTAACGGAAGTTGTCTTTGTTGCACCCATAGACTATATTGCGTACAATAGGACATAACCTTGAAAAACCTACCTCAACTGTCTTTTCCTCATCTGTCACAATATGTTGGTATACATTCCTGTGGTTCAATAATTGCGCACAAGCCGGCTCCGCCAGAGCGGAAGAACTGGATGAAGCCGATTCAGCTTTTTCCTCGTCCGAAGTTCCATCAGCTACAAAAAAAATCCATTCGATTTATTGCAATTGGAGAGAAAAATCAAAGTAACCTACATCAAACGTCATTTAACTACTCAAATGACGTACATGTCAAAACAATAAACATTGAATAACAAGTAGGCTGTTGTATTGCAGATAGAAAAGTATCCAAATATTATCAAAGTAGACTACGTCAAACTGTCAATTTTACGTAAAATAAGTAAACGTCAAATAATTATTAAACAAGTAGACTATACTGTTTATACAAAAACAGCAAATAAGATAACAATTTGCATATAACAATTAGCATTTCGCAAATAAAAATCATCGTTGTACATGTTTTGGGAATTATTGCGATACATATTAAGGTTGCGAAATGAAAACAAAGCCTCCACGCACCTTTGACGTGATTGAGTTTGTTGGCCAATTCCAATCCGATGGAAGTGTAATCCGGTTCCGGTTCCGGCAGGGGATTTACCAAAGCGTTCGTGGGCGGCGACGGGGTGATTAGAGGACAAATAGAAGCCACCTCGTCTGCCATGAAGGAATTTGTCGGAGAATCCGGCAGATTCGGATTATCCACTCGAAGGAAACCGTCCATTGTTACAGCGATTTATGTCGACATAGTACTAAAAATATATTTAATTAGTAGCAGATAAATAAACGTTTAATCACCATTAAGTGGAAAATATTGAGAAAAAAAACCCTGTTTATTTGATCAATTAAAATGCGTAAAATGTGCGTCTGTTATGAAATCAAACGAATCCGAAAAATTTCCTACTCGACAACAACAAACACAAATGAGATAATCCTCACATACGTATCAATTATCACACCATATTTAACTGTTTCTTCACTTTATCGCATACTTATTTATTGTTAACAATAATTCCAATCAATTATAAAACCGAGTAATTTCCAATCATTCCGCAGCACTCACCTGCTCTATTTATATTTCCACGACACTTACCTATCTTACGGGTATTCTAATAATAAAATCGCCGCATGTGCTAATAATTTCACGAGCATTTACTGGCGAATTCGTCGAACAAACATCCAGCCGATGGAAATATTTTTCCAACACAACACGCCGATAAATTGATAGGCCGAACGACCAATTTATTTTAATTAGTTAGTAGAAAACGTTCGCAAAACGTGGGTCAGCACAGCTGACTGCGATCGAAGCGACGCCGGCGGTTGCGTCGCGACGCCCAAGTTTGCCTGGCGTCGCGTCGGGCGCGAAATTCAAAAGGATAGGCAGGATAAAGGATGCGCCTGATAGCGTGTATATATCAATAAAAAATGGTAGTTACTTATACCTGCTAAGGATATGAAAAAATTAATTGATTAGGTGTGAATTGTCTTTATTTTTGGCGATAAATGATAATCTAGTTTCTAAATTAAGACGTCATTGGGTAGATTATTTAAATTTAGCAACGTTATGCAAATTAAAAGCTTATTTCATTGAACTTTATGAAATTCAGCATAAAAATAAAACGGTTTATCGCACCCAAAATATTTAAAGCGATTATTGATACCAATTTTGCTTGCTCATTTATCATTGCATTATTTACATACACGCAATGTTTAGTGGTTTAATTGAAGTTAATTAAACACTACGGAACTCTTAGTTCCTTGATAGAAAATCGTGAAAAGACAACTTGTTTTGAAAATTTTTATTTGGCTTCTTCCAGGGATAAGTTTTCTCATCCGCAATACACTTGAACTACGCATTCCTTATCGTCAATTTGACCTCATAGATCATTAAAAAAAACGCCTAACTTATAACGGATTGCGGAGCTTTCTTAGTCTAGATTTGAAGCTCCACAAGAAGCGAACTAAAAAGCTAATTCCATATATTTAATTGAGAGGAATTTTTGCTAAAATAGACTAGTATAGTATAGAGTATGAGCTACCTTGAATGCAAGGATATTTTTGCTAAAGGTAAGTTATTCGTTTTTATCTAATTTCATATATTTAACATTAGGTGTTATGCATTTAACTATCAAATTTCTGCTTTTAAATTGCATAACAATTTTATTTAGCAATTAAAATAAAAAAACTGGAATTTTGTAAAAATTTCCCTATCGTTGAAGTTTAATCTAAATTTTTCTCGTTCTTTGTAAATGTTTTTAGCCGAACGCTGCAGTAATTTCTCCCAGTCGATTGGCTAGAATATACAAAAATAATGCACATATCGCTAGCAAACGCGTTAGGCAATCGTTATACAATGATTATAGTGACTTCTTTTAAGGTCAAATATCATATCGTTCGTCTTAACACTCTTAACATACAATTAACGCGATAAATAAAACAAATATTTCGATAGTTTAGTAAGCCTTTTCCATCGACCAGTTCAACGAAGGACTCCGGATAGTTTATTCAACTCCTTCCGTTCATCTGGGTTACCTAAATGGATTACAAGGCGAATCGAAAGGTTCAATTTACGGTGCATTAATATTTTACATTTTATTCATCCCGATCGGTGTGTTCATCATTTACTTACAAGCTTCTAATAATTTGTTTTCCCAATGATAACTAAACCGCGTCATTATCGATTGCAGAAATCGCCTAAATAGTTCATGGAGTCACCATTCAGAACTGTTAAAATTTCGAAAATTTACGATTGCCAGACGAAAGAGAGATTCACTTCTACCCCTTGGAAATTGACCGTTTTCGTAGACGTCTATCACATCGAGAGCCCGGGTCATGTCTCTTGATTTCCTCGCTGGGTGTATTGGAGGTAAGTCGAACACCTTGCCCCAATATAAAGACAACCAGACACATCCCGGTGCGTTCCAGGTGTGGCCGGCGTGTTCGTGGGTCATCCTCTGGACACGGTCAGAGTGAACATACAAACGCAATGCGCGCGGAACCCCAAGTACCGGGGCTCGTTGGACTGCTTCAAGTCGCTGCTGCGGAAGGAGGGCGTGCGCGGCCTCTACCGGGGCGTCTCGAGCCCGGTGGCCGGCGTGGCCGGCGTCAACGCCGTCATGTTCGGCGTGTACGCCAACGTGGAGCGGAACATGGCGGATCCGCGGTCGCTGAAGACCCAAATCGCGGCCGCTACGACGGCGGGAGTCTTCAGCAGCTTCATCTCCAGTCCGATGGAGCTCGCCAAATCCAGGATTCAGGTCGGTGGAGTAGTTTAGGTGGTACTTGAAGTACTTGAGTGAAAGTTGTTTGTAGGTAGCAGGAAAGTTAGCCGGTAAGAGTCCTCTGGATTGTTTAATCAGAACGTACAAACAGGAGAACATCAAAGGGGTGTTTAGAGGTTTCGGAATCACAATGGCTAGAGAAGTACCGGCAATGATAACCTATTTCGTAACCTACGAATTTTTGAGCAGAACTACCGACGATCGGGTGGCGTCCACTCCCCAAATTCTATTCGCAGGAGGAGTAGCAGGTGAGCAACAACCAATCTGTCTACCACCAAACGGGGGGAGAGTACGATTTCCATTGCGCCGCGATTTGATAACTTTTTTAGCTTAATTAAGCCAAAATAAAGCGAAAATGATGATGAAATGATGAATTTTTTTTGATATCTCGCTTCGTTTTCGAGATATCGATACTTGAAGTTGAACATGCCTTTTTTTGGTTTATATTGATAAATCTTAAATAAATCATATAATTAACGGTAAATTACAATAAATTATAGCACCTACATTATAAATTTAATTTACAATCTCTATTGATATATAAAAAACCTACCCTACCTAAACCCACCCTACACGACACTAAACTAAACGAATCTTGAACCAACTTTTGATAAAAACTTCAAGTATCGATATCTCGAAAACGAAACGAGATATCAAAAAGTTTTATTCTTCATTTTCGCTTTATTTTGGCTTAATTAAGCTAAAAAAGTCGCCCCAAAACTGTATTAACGACTCCAATCCGATCACAGGCGTGGTATCCTGGCTGGTGCCCTACCCGATCGACGTCATCAAGTCCAAGTTCCAAGTGGACGGCGTCGCGACGCGCCTGTACGCCGGCTACGCGGACTGCCTGAGGAAGACGGTGGCGAATGAAGGCCTTCGCAGCCTCTACCGCGGCCTGGCGCCCACCTTGGTTCGGGCGTTTCCCGTCAACGCCGTCACCTTCTGCGCGGTGGAGTGGTCGATGAGGCTCTTCGAGCGGGGCGCCGCGACGCTCGGCCGGCCCGAGGAGATGCTCAAACAGTGCGTCGACGTCGTGCTGACGGAGAAGGCCTGCCCCTGCTGATATGGACTACTTGTTGAATTGTTTTTTGTATGAATAAAATCAACTTTCAACGTATAATCATTTGTCAATGTCAACCTACCAAAAAACAGCTGATATTTACCTTCAAACCTGAATCGTTCAGTCTTCTTGTTTCACAATGTATTTGCTACAAAAGAATCCTTAAAAGAAACCAACAACCTATGTCGAAGAAAAAAATACTTCTTAATAAACCGATAAATGTATATAGATTTCATAGCCGGATGGCTCGGTGGTAAGCATATACTTCCAACAAAACTATCCCCAAAACTTCCTCGCACACGCAGGTATGTGCGGCGTGGCCATAGGACATCCGATGGACACCATTAGGTTGAATCTCCAGACCAGAAACCCCACGAATCCCCATTACCAAAGCATGGCCTCCACGGCCTTCCACTTGGTGGAGAAGGAGGGCATCAGGGCGCTGTTCCGGGGTATATCCAGCCCGTTGGTGGGCCTCGGCATCATGAACAGCCTCCTCTTCGGGATATACGGCAGCGTGCTGAGGATGATGGACGATCCGCATTCGTTGGTTGCCATTAATCTCGGCGCCATGGCCTCCGCTTTCGGCACGGCGCCGATTTGCAGCCCGGTGGAGTTGACCAAGAGCAGGTTACAGGTAAATCGACTTGTAACGTCGATGATATAAAAGGTAACCAATTCATTAAGTGCAAGTTTGAGATGGTGTTATTTGTAGGTTGCAGGGGCGAGGGCTGGTAGAAACCCGCTAGATTGCCTAATGAAGTTGTACTACTCCGAGGGTGTTTACAACGGTGTGTTCAAGGGATTTGGGCTGACGCTACTGAGAGAGATCCCATCGAATATGTCCTATTTTATGTCTTACGAGTATTTGAAAGGAAAGGAAACACCGTCGACGTTGCAGCTGTTCAATGCCGGTGGTATGGCTGGTAAATGTCTCGATTTAACTGTAGTTTCGATTGTATTCAAACGGTTGTTTGTATTTAAGGTGCTATATCTTGGATTGTTCCATATCCCATAGACGTCATCAAGTCCAGAATGCAAGTGGACGGGTCCAGAGGCCCGAGGAAGTATAAAAACTGGAGGGATTGTTTGAGAAAAACCATAAAACGTGAGGGTTATAAAGGATTGTATAGAGGACTGACGCCTACAGTAGTAAGAGCCTATCCAACAAACGGTGTTACCTTCCTTTCCGTCGATTATATTTTAAAACATTTCAACATCCGAGGTCCTGATGATATTTCGTAATTAAATGTAAGTTTTGTACAAACACTGTAATAAACAAGAAGACTGATTAGCGAGTGTCATTTTTGTACGTTTGAAATTACCTAGATTTCTTCTTTTTATTATAACACAACCTTCTTTAAATTTTAACCATGCAGAGTGGGTGCAACAAAGACAACTTCCATTAGCCTCATAAAAAAGGAAAAAGAAAGGGATTGCAACTTTCCCCTCTCTAACCATTATTATCCAATCCACCTTTCTTTGTTCAACTTATATTGCAAGCAAATGTTCACTGTCCAATAATTGCAATGGCCACCACACTCACCCGACATCACCCCTTCGGAATCCCGCTTACTGCATTACTGGCGATGCTGCCAACCTAGGGAAAAATCTTCAACGTCGACTGACGTCCGAAATTGACAGAGCATAATTTATTTTTTTCGATAAATTGTTAGTGCAAAAATATATCGTTCGACCTCCCCGTTTTTTTTTTGAAGCGGATTCGATCCGATTGCGAACAGGGAAAAGGAATATGGATAAATCGAATGCCGGGCGATCAGAACCAGTGACGAACGGTCGAATGGTCCGGAGCGCATCGAAAAATTTTTCGTGAGATGTTCAGTTAGTTTAGGTACGAAAACATAGGGGGGTCTTTACGGGGATGTCGATTGTGTTTTGGAGCTTATATTATGTAAATTGGAGGAAGAGATGAAAGCGATGAAAGCGAACGTGAACAATCGGCGGTAAAAGTTAGCGAACAATAAGCGATTTTTCTTTATAATTAATAATTAGAAATGTAATTAAATCGCGCCAGAGGGGTATTTTCAATTAAGTAAAATTACGAATACCCGATTGGTAGATTAATTAGTGCATTGCAGTGTTAGAAATAATCGATGGGTACCAACGTAACGTGGCGGACGTCCAGAGTGTAACTAAGAAACGAAAATTTTGCTGCCATCATTATTTCGATTTTTCAAAATTTTGACTTTTCACTTCACATCCATTCAAATAGATCATCCATTAAATAACTAAATTACCCGTGACTAAAATCTATTATATTATTTTTTCTATAACAGAAGTAGTTCAATCTGGCTCAGAACAATGAAATGGGCGAATCGAATACCATTATCGGAAAGCCCGTGGACGTCGGCTCAGGACGATGTATGAGCATCCAAGCCATGCAAGCTCTATTCGAATTGAAGGAAAACAATCAACTTTGCGACGCCACCATTGTATTGGACGACGGCGCCGAAATTCCAGTTCACAGGGCGATACTTTGCGCTTGTAGTTCATATTTTAGGTACCATCATTCATTTAATATATTCCTTTAGTAATAGTGTAACTACTTGTGTTAATTCCCTTTTTGCAGGGCTCTATTCACCACAACCCTCCACAACAGGGAAAAACACAGAGTATACCTGCCGGGCGTGACCTCCGAGATGCTGCAGAAACTCCTGGTGTACATCTACCTGCGCAAGCTGGACATCAACCTCGACAACGTCTACTCGCTGCTGATCACCGCCGATTACTTGAGCATCCTCGGCGTGCTGGAGCTGTGCTGCAAGTTTCTCGAGACCAACCTCACGTCGAAGAACTGCATCGGCATAATGAACTTCGCGCGCAACCACTTTTGCCGCGATCTGGCCGGCGACACGTGGAAGTACATCATGCGCAACTTCACGCAGATCGCCTACGAGAGCGACGAGATCCTCGCGCTGTCGCTGGGCGAGATCCAGGAGATCATCAACGCCGACGATTTGAACGTGAAGAGCGAGGAGACCGTGTGGGAGTTGATACTGCGCTGGATCGACAACGACACCGAGACCAGGAAGCGGCACATCGTATCGTTGATGAAGTGCATCCGATTGGGATTGTTGGACACGCAGTTCTTTTTGGAACGCGTCAAGGAGCATCCTTACGTGGCCAGTTCAGAGGAGAGCCGCCCGATGATCATCGAAACGTTGAAGTTTCTCTACGATTTAGAGATGATTACGCACAGGTAAATAAAATTTCCTCGCTCTTTCTCTCTGATGTCGGTTGGAGTAAACTACCGAATTTTTGGTGCCGCGTACCGATTACCGTTTCGACTTTCAGTCCCAATAATATCCGGAACGGTAGTCAGTTCCTAATAATTTGGTCTCCTAGAGATGGAGAAGTCGTGACGCCGGAAATAGCGAGGCCGCGCGTGCCGCACGAGATCCTGTTCGCCATCGGCGGCTGGAGCGGCGGCTCGCCCACCAACTTCATGGAAACCTACGATACGCGCGCCGACCGATGGGTGAAGGTGGAGGAGGTGGACCCGACGGGGCCTCGGGCCTATCACGGCACCGCCGTCGTCGGCCTGAAGATCTACGTGATCGGCGGCTTCGACGGCATGGATTACTTCAATTCCTGTCGGTGCTTCGACGCCGTGACCAAGAGCTGGAAGGAGATCGCCCCCATGCACGCCAGGAGGTGCTACGTCAGCACGGCCGTCGTCGACGATCTGATATACGCGATGGGCGGCTACGACGGCCATCACAGGCAAAATACCGCCGAGAAGTACGATTATAAAACCAACCAGTGGTCGTTGATTGCTCCCATGAACATGCAAAGATCAGATGCTAGCGCTTGTAATTTAAACGGTAGGGTGTTTATCTGCTTCGTGCATTGCAAGGTTACTACAAAATATTTAATCTACAACAGGTAAAATTTACATAACCGGCGGTTTCAACGGGCAGGAATGCATGCATTCGGCCGAAGTGTACGATCCGGAAATCAACCAATGGTCTTTGATCAGCCCGATGAGGTCGAGACGGTCGGGCGTTTCCTGCATAGCCTATCACGGGCAGGTGTACGTCATCGGCGGCTTCAACGGCATATCCAGGATGTGCAGCGGCGAGAAGTTCAATCCGCAGACCAACACGTGGTCGCCCATACCGGACATGTACAATCCGCGGAGCAACTTCGCCATCGAGGTCATCGACGACATGATATTCGCCATAGGCGGATTCAACGGTAATCCAATTGGACTTCTATTAGCCCGACGAATTCGAGGAGTATCCCCGCGAATTATACTTCAAACTAGATTTGTACGTTGTAGGCGTCACCACTATCTACCACGTCGAATGTTACGACGAAAAAACGAACGAATGGTACGAGGCCACCGACATGAACATCTACAGATCCGCGCTGTCTGCGTGCGTCATCGACGGGCTGCCCAACGTGCAGGATTACATCCACAAGCACAGGTAAATACTGCGAAACTACACCCGTACAACTCGCTAAATACCCTGAAGTTTCACCAACGGCTTCGTGGTATACACGGTTATATACTGATTGCTTCAGTTTCTATGAGTTGAACGAAGAAAGATTAATAAAATAACAGTTGTCAGAGCCTATATATAGCCTATATTAACCTATATTGCAATCTATACTTCATCCATCCAACCAACGGAGTAACCAAAACAAGGTTAGACGCGTGATCATATTGGGTAAAATAAAAACAGCCTCCTTACGCTGGCCAATCACTGTTGATCACGCGTTGATCCAGGGTCTAACTTTGTTTTAGTTACTCCGTTGATTGGATGAATGAAGTATAGAATGAAGCAATCTGTATAGTCTACTTTTTGTAATAACTCTGATGGCTTTGACCAGAAACTCGAAGGCCCTCGAGGGACCATCTGCACTAAGACAGTTATTTAACCTAGCTTGTTAATTTGCATGATTCGCCCATTAAAACCTTGCGTGTTTAGAGACAGGCTGATGGAGGAGAAGCGCCAGAAGATGATCGCGTTGGAGAACCAACGGAACCTGGGCAGCGTGGCGAACAACAACAACAACAACGCCAATCACCAGGAGAACGTGGCGGCGGCGGTGAACGCCAACATGCAACAGCTGAACATCCTGCAGCAGCTGAACGCCAATCTGAATCCGGCGCTGCCGCCGGCGCCCGTGCCCAATCCCAATCCGGTGCCGATGGACGTCGACGAGAACGACGCCGACGAGCAGCCACAGCAGCAGCAGCAGCAGCAGCAGCAGCAGCAACAGCAGCCTTGACGGGCCGCCTGGATGGTGTTTGAGGACTCGACGAGCTGGGGATGGAAATTTTTTATTGATGTTTCCCGTTTTTGATTTCGCGGATATCGGATGCCTTTTTGCACGTTGATTCGCCGCCCCAATTCTCGACACCGTTATATTTTTAAGTATCTAAAAGTAATTTAGAAAACGGAATTTTTAGCTGTATTTAGGAGTCAAAAAAATAGTGGCAAAACTCTACTGTTAAGGCAAAAAACAGGGAAATTTAATTAACGGTCGAACAGTAGACTCGAATTTAATCAATTGGTACTATCGAGATGTCGATAGTACGAAGTAACCGGTAGATAAAATAAACTAACGAATTGTTTTCCAGACCTTTATTGTTAGAGTAATTAGCTAAGAAAATTATACCAGGAGGATATTATTTTAAGTGGCAACTAGTGATTAGGGAAATCGATTATTTTTTTTGAATGGACTTTTTTTACTCACCTCTCAACAATGCTTAAAAAGCTTCAAAATTGCTTTTGTTTTTGTCGAATCGTATTAATAGTGAATATTCTAGTTTTCTTCCTTATTTTTTTTGTATTCGTTATTTTATTTTATTTGCCGCGTCCTCGCGAATGAGAATCAATTGAAAATGTCTTGGTATATACTTTGTGAATTGGTTACAACTACCCCTTCGACGATATAAATACACCCTCTATTACAACTCTATATGAAATTAGATTATTCTTATCGAGGTGGTGCGAAATCGTCGAAAGGGGTGAGTTATTTTACGATTTTTGTAACGTTTATTGGTAAAATTATGTTTGGCTCATTGTCTAATCCCGACACCATCCCGACGGAACGAAGAGGAGGCCGAAACTGGAACGCGACTCGCCCTTTATGAACGAGTTAAATCTGCAATAATCATTTGGGATTTTAAATTAGAAATTCACAACTTCTGGTCTTTTCTGCGAACGAATAAATGGACTTTTTTATTTATTTTATTTAGTTCAGTATCGTTCAAACACGGCCCGACCGAATGTGCTTCTCGAGCTCTTTTCATTTACAATTTTATATACATCGTATTTTATATACATCGTATTTTATATACTAGAACTCTGTTATATTTGTATTTAACCCGAAAAATAAAATTGACGCATTTACTTATCTTAATCACAATTTTTGTGCGATCTATTCAACGAAAAAAAAAATAGTTGTGTAATAAAATTAATTACATCGGTATTGATTGAATAGTAATTTATGAACGGAATAATTAATTATTAAGCGGAATAAACGACCGGCTATTTTTAGGAGATTGTGTAGGTTTGGGAGGAAGTTTTTTTCATGATCCCTCCATGAAAATTCATTGCAAGTATGAATATGCACGTCTCGAATGAGCGAGGTGCTTTTTTCCAGGTAAAGTATTCCATGAAAATTATGCTAAATAGGAATCCTTGCAGTTCATTTAATTACACGGTTTATTGCAGAATCAAAAAAAACGTTCCTCCATAAAAATAACGATAATTTGAAATTATGGTGGACGAACACAACAATCCACCGAATTTATAAAAAGCTGTACAAATTAATTCAAACGATTCCTCGAAGTGCTAGCAGCATCAGGTGAGAATATTCCGTTACTAAGTTGTGTTTGTGTAACGGGCAAAATAGGGGCAGTAAATATTTCCGTCACGTTTCACGATAATATCCAAATACTATCTAGCGTGGGATTTCTGTATGCTCATAATAATCGCGGCGGAGGCAATCGGTCAAATTGAAACGAGGATTCTCTTCTATAACAGAACGCCGGATTTAATTTAATCAACTCGGTGCTTTTCGGGTAGAATAAAAGAAAATTGGCCAGACGAACGGATTTTAGGTAACAATTTTTTCGTCAGCTAAATAGTAGATTTCTTATAAAAGTATTTGACCACCTATCAATCTGCAGATTGCTCTATTTTTAATCGCAACATAGGTTATATAGGCCATGGGTGCGATAAAGACAACTTCCATTAGACACTTACAAAGGAAAAGGAAGGAGTGACATTTGTGTCATTGCAACTTTTCACTTTGACAACTGTCATTTTAATAATATTTCTCTGTTCCACTCATAAAAATGACCATGTTGCAATCGGAATCGTTTTGATGAAGCTATTTAAGGCCATTAAAGTATAAATAGAAATGTCAAATATCTACACATGTCACAAAACTGGCCAAATCTGTCAAACCTGTCACTAGTTTCATTTGTTTAAAATAAACAGATTTTTCACAAGTACCTACGCAAATACTTATGAATGTTAGGAATATTCTCTATTCCTATCCTTATTCGTACATAAGAATGCAGGTAGGAGGTAGCTTGAACTTTTGCCATATTTTTTCGCATTAAAAAACAAAAGTCAAAAAACCTGCGCGTTTTGGCGGAAGGCCCGCCGCCCCCTCTCGCTCGCGCCCCTCTTTCGCCGCTCGCGCCCTCTCTTTCCACCCGATGCTCTCCACTTTTATTAATCACGAAGTTCCGCCGCGGCCGCCTCTGATACCCCGCACGCCGGAGTTGTAACGAAGACTCCGTTTCGAAAACTGGTGGTGCACTCGCGAAAATTCGCCCCGCCGATCGGCAGGTGAGTCGCCCTTTGACCTCTTTCGTTTGGTGGTTTTCCGCTCCGTTCGTTGGCACCCGTGCACCGATTTGACAGGTGACAGGTGCCGGCAAAATGGCGCTATTTTTTTTTATTTATATCATTTTTCGATGTTGTTTATGGAGTTAGTTTCTTTATTCGTTGAGTAGTCGTTGAAAAAAATTGTTTTCTTATTAAATGTTGTTTACCGGTAAGTGCAAAATTGTTTGCGATAATAAATGCAACTCCATTAGTCTCATATGAAGAAAAAAGAGTGATCTCACTCTAACAATTTTATTGTTTATGATTCCTTCATTGTTCAACTCACAGAATTGACCATATTGCAAACAAATTTGCACTTACCCATATATTTATAAGTTAGGTCCAATTGGAGCGTTTGCTCGTCGGTTTTACCGAAGGTTCTTCTTCTTTTTTGTCTCAATTCAAGGAAATGTAAAACGTGCCTGATTTTAATTAGGCCCATCTTCATTATCCTAATAATCTCCCGAAGTGGTGTCGAAAATTCCCTCTCTCGCGGTAATTCAGCCCGAATTTCCCGCCGACGCGTTTTCTTCGGGTATTTGCTCTGATGCCGCGTAAAAAAGCGCATTTACCAGTACATAGGGGTTAAAGTTAAAGGCTGGGAGGTTTCAATGGAAGTTTCGCAAAGAGCAAAGGAATTTTCGGCGTAAATAATAAATTACCTGTTGATTCATCGGTCGGAATTATTAATTTACATAGGGTAGAGTTTCACTTTGGAATTCGACGTTAAATTAAATGGACGGCTCGCTTTAAGAAATTATCTTTTCATCTATGTGCGTATACGAATAATTAATTACTGATTAGGCGTTCGCGAGAACCGCCTCGAGCGGTTTAGGCTCGAAAACAAAGTGGGTAAATAGGAAGAAAGTAGCTCGAAATTATTTTCAAAGTATACAAAATCCTGCAGACGTAGCGCCCTTTTAGTTCGCTTATACGAATCAATTTCGATTGACCTTGAACGTATTACAAGTTATATTCGGATAATACGTCTAATTACAGTACAACGAAGGTGACAGAATATACGCATTAATCCCCTTTTGAATCGTATCGTTTCAACTCATCAAGCCCTATTGAAATCCGCCATTCAATACGGACAATTAACGAAATATTTAACCCTAAAATTACACCTCCGCGCCGATTCGAACTCTATTCGATTCCCGCCCATCCCTTTATCCCGATTTACCCGACCCTCCCGATTTCGCGGTATACATCGGCAACGCTGTTGCAGACGATTCGACCATGCTGCGCATCGCCCTTTTGACGTTGACATTGACGTGGATAAGCGGCGCCCGCGCGGTGACCATCATCGTGGAGCCCGAGGGCCCCATCGGCGACGACGGGTTCACCTTGCAGTGCCACAAGAAGAACTACACTTACATGGTGACCCAGTCGGACGAGAACGGGAAGCAGTGCTGGGATAAGATCTCCGTCAGCGCCTGCTGGGGTCGCTGCGACTCCAACGAGGTAATAATTCCCCATAAAAAAATTGATGTGTGTGGGTGTAAAGGGTCATCTAATTGGGGAAATATTTATGGTTTACAAAACATTTCTATTTGTAAAGGAAAATCGATTATCGGAAGCTGGATAGTAAATACAACAGCGGGGGGCAAGAATGAACATATTTTCTCCATTATTACGATTATTAATAGATTCTAAGTTCAACCGCATCACGTGAATACATAAATATATCCTAAAAATATTCATCTTCCGCCAATTCTTTATTGCAACGTTGCCGCTCGTTCGTTCCGCATATCCGAGGAATTTCGTTTCCAGATATCGGACTGGCGGTTCCCCTACAAGAAGTCCAACCACCCGGTGTGCGTGCACTACGGCAGGACGAAGATGTTCGTGAAGCTGCGGTACTGCGAAGAGGGCGTCGTCGAGGGCACCGACTACTACGAGTACCTGGACGCGAGCGAGTGCAAGTGCCAGGTGTGCTCGTCGACTGACACCAGCTGCGAGGGGGTGCGGTACCGGCCCCACCGGTCGCACCCCTACAACCTGGGGTTCGTCTGAACCGGCGGCGAAGGGATGGATTTTTTTGTTGATTTCATCGCTGTTTGCCTCTCTATTATAGTTGAGACTCGTGTAAATTTTAACGATTTTAACTCTTTGATTTACTCCGATTGAGAAAGTTGTATGTATAGATCATTTAATAAACAGTTAAGCATCAAAAATACGATTTATTTACTCAACTCAACGATAAGAAAATTTTAGAGGGGATTTTTTAGGAGTTTCCGAAAATGAAAACTCGATTTGCCGGCGGAGGAATTACGTGCGTGGAAATTATCCGCCTTAAAAAGCTCGTGTTCGTTTTGTCGTAAATAGAAAAAAGTTTGTCGACAACAAACTTAATATACATGCATGGGGAAAACTGCGGGCGTGAGGCAAGAAGCGGGAGATTAAGTGGTAATCTTCGGTTTATTGATAGAAGGCGTATTCAAAGAGGGTTCTAAACACGCGAATTGCACGTAGAAAATTCAACTTGTTAGGCGCATGGAGTTCGGAAACTTCGCTTAAAATGCGAAATCTTCGATAATAAACGTTTGATCAGCAATTCAGCAACAAGTTTTATATTTTTTTATTCGCCTAGAAATAATATAAGCTAACAGTATATCCTATTAGGTAAGTTTTGTGCTTTTATTTGTTATTTTTTTTAACATAAATTAATTAACAACCAAACAAAGTTATGTTGAGCTGTTGTTTCTAATTTCATAATTAGTAATTAACTGAAGCTTCTTGTTTCTTTGTTGCGGGCTTTGAAATAATTTGTAATTGTTATTTTGCTCGGCTGAAAGTGCATCGAACCGTTTTCGTGCGAAATTTACTTTTATTTTTCGCCTTCAAAAAATTACATCCCACTCATTTGGGTGGGAAAAAAGAAAATTACAAACGTTTTTATTGCATGTTAATAACGCTGCTTTAATACAGGTAAGTGCAAAAAGGTTATTAACATAACAGAGTGGTTTGAGTGAGAAAATTGTCCTTTATATGGGACTGAGAAATTTGCACTTATCTGTATATGAATAGGTTTCAATATGCCTACTTAAATTAATAGCGCAAAGAAAGGTGATTCACCTTGGCATTTAATATTTAATTTATTTCTAATACCTGCATTTTACGATAATACGTGCTTAAAATTTTACGGAACCTTCCCAGGCAATCAAATTTTGTTTGGTTTAGATATAGTATTATATATCTATTAATTTTCATGAAATTGCGTCACGTGAAGTTGTAAGGGAATTTTCCATTACGCTTTGGAATATCCCAAAGCAAAATAAGGTACTACGCAGAATTAAAATTAACGCATTAAAAACATTAATTTTCTGATTTAATCACGACGGCTCGTCCAGTAAACCCCTATCGTATTCTTCATACATGGCATTCCACTTTCAATTACCATTCAAAGTTAAATGAAGACGAAATGCTTTCAGGATTTTTCGCTACCTATGCACCACCTACTGACCCATTTTCATTTTTACCTACCTAATTAATCTACGAATTTTAATGCTAATTTATGGTAGATATGTAAAAAAAAGTTTATAAAATTTCAGAGTGAAATTCCAGCCCAAACCCTCCAAAAAATTATTGAACTTGGAATTTTGAATAAACCTATTCATTTGGCAACATTGCCAGCCTGTAAGTGGCTGGACTCGGGCGCAGATTTTAAATATTATTTTCCTTTGAATACCCTTTTTCCCGAAAAGAATGATTAGTTAAGAAAATTATTGTTTTCTCAGAAAATTGCACACCATTATTAACCATTTCTATATTATTCAAAATTACCATTTTAATTCGATTACGAAAACTAATTGAAATACGTGAGGTAACAGATAATTAAAACAAAAAACGCCTCGTTCGTAAATAATGCGAACAATTAAAAACTTCATGGAAAACCATTAACATATACCCGGAAAGCGCATGTTAAAGTGCAGTTACTCATTATTTAAATAATTCCCTTCGAGAATTTTTCCCCGAACTACCACGGCGCTTTTCATGCGGAAAGTTAATCTGTTTAATTTATTATAATAATTACGCCGCGAACGTTCGCCCGTTATCCGAACAACTTCCTTTCGACTAAATAAAAACAAACAATCCGGCCAGTGGAGAAGATAGCCGACGCGCAGCGTTACTCTAATTAATTTTCGCCGACCGATTTTCCCGGCGGGGAAAAGTCGCCGATTCGCCGGGGCGCGGAGCCCGATATAAAAATAAACGAACCGTTTTCACAGCGCAAACATTACGCTCGGAACAGGTATTAACACCGATAACACCTGTAGCTCCATCGGAGAGGACCGTGATACTTTCGAAAATCGCAAGGACGTGGCTCCGCATCCATTAACATCCCATTAGAGGTAAACCGGGAAACAGGGGCGCCCGAAAAAACCCCCGAAGAATAACTATCGCGAGTATTACTCACTCGATATCGGTCTTTTGCTTTGTTAGTTTACAGTCGTTGGGGGATTTACCGAGCAGTGGAGATGTTGAGCGTAGGAATTAATGAGCGACGATGAGATTTAATGTTATAATATGTACTTCCCACGTAGGGATTCGCTAAAAGAGTGAGTAGTATTGTGTACAATTTGGTCATTTATTTGGTGTTTATGAACAATGGACATTTAACATCCTCCATTAAGCGAAGAGTTTGAAATGAATGGGGTGGTATAAATTTAGAGCGGAAACAAAGATGATAGTTAGAAAAATTCCTTTTGATATTCAAATGTATTGAGTAAATATTCAATGAATGCACAATAAAAGAATTACTCTTTTTATTTAAACTCTTCCTCCCTCGCGAACAGAGTTTACCTTCAAGCGCTCGATTCAGATTTAATTGCTCAACGGAATTGTTTTGTTTAGTTCGAAACGAATCGTTGCACATTTTCCACGGAACCGCCTTTAGTACCGCGATTATTTTTATTGCAATATTATTTTTTAAACAACAAATCCCTCGCCCACGGCCATTTCGGCGCGCAGTCATCGGGAGTAATTTATGCACGAAGCACTTCGTTTTTGTGCGGTCGTGTTTTACGTTCAATTTCCAATATTTGATGATACATTTTTGGAATAATTGTGTGTACAATCGTTAATTTTTTTGCCGTCGATTTTATCCCACCAATAATTCCGAACGATCGAGATTTTAATTACACATCCATTTGTATAAATTTATTCACATCTATCGCAAGACATTGTGTTCTTTACCAAGCTTGTTGTATTGTAAACAGCTCATAATTTTTATCGGATCGTTAGGTTCCAGTGGAAATTTTATTTTTGAGGGGGTTTGCGTGGATGTTCGAAAAATTGCTTTTAATTATCACCCTACCTCGTACAATTAAAACCTAATTATTCACCTTCGGCGTAACGGGCTGAATGGATGAGTAATGATTATCCAGGTTATATTCATAAAAAAAATAAAACCAGCTGGGGATAATTTCATTTTTTTAACAAAAGCTACGCACTTGTGTTCCTGCTTGGATTTAATTCGAATTTAACGTATAAGACTCTATTGTGTACCTTTAAAGGAGTTTAAACTCCTGAAAGTCGGCTATTCTGTGCCGTAATAAAGAGAGGAAAATTCTGTTGGGGTGAATTTAATTTCTATAACATGTAATCAATTAATTGGATGACGAATGCAATCTAAATAAGGAAAATGGAATGTTTTGTTGCCTGATTAATATTCCGATTGTGACGAAATAACTCTATTATGAAAGCACTTTTTCCCGGTAATACCTGTCGGATTTCCTAAGGGATATTTTCCATGTCACGCTCCTACTCATCAGTATGCCATTTTTGTTATTAGATATACCTACCAACCTCACTACAAACATTCAACATTTCTATTAAATTAACATTATTAACAAATCTCCCTAATTATTCCTTTGTCCCAAAAAAGAAAAACCAGTACTCGGGTGAATGTACGAATGAAACGCACGCATTTTTATAGGAAACCAAATTTAATGAACATAATTTATACAATCAGTCAGTCAGTCAGTACAATATATACATGCAGCAGTTAATAATGTACATAACATTTACAATATGCTTATCTATTGATCCAATAAACCGGGTATAATGTACACTCAAAGAAACGCGTCTGACATCGGCGACGCCGCGGCGCCGCGACGGCTCAATCCTTCTTGCAGTGGTAGCAGGAACAGGTGACGGCCGATTTGAAGGTGAGGGTGCGCAGCCCGTCGACGCACAGCACCCGCGCCGACACGTTCTCCGTCTCCATGATGTTGCAGCACTGCCCTATCGAGGTGATGGGCTGGCTGGGCGTCGTCTTGGGCAGCGACGGCACTGCCCAGCTCTCGCAGTAGCCCCGGCAGGCGTTCGTCGTCATGTGGAACTCCACGCAGTTCGGGATGCTGATCTTCCTCGTGTGACCTCCGAAAAATATACCAATACCTTCGTTAATTACCTGCGTCTACCTTACGCAATGTCGCTTGACGGTTGGAAATTGTGTTAGGTGTGCAAAAGGGGAAGAGATATGAACGAAGTTAAAGAAGGGTGAATGTTTCGAAGGTACAAATTTCCTGTAGAAATCTATTCGGTTCGATAAATGCGCTTAACGTATCTCTAAAATATTCCAACTGCCAAGCTACATTGGATGAGGTATAATTTCTATAACTACGAGTAGATTTTGTAATACCTGCAAATTTTGGATGCGAACTTTTGTTGTGTAATAAAAAATAAATAAAATACACGTTTTGCTTCGATTCAAGGGAAACCGAATTCTACGCAGTTTATTCCAACTGCATATATTTACCTAGTTGTTTTCTGATGGTTTTTGTTGAAAAATCAAAATCGAATTAGAGGCTCTACGAGTAAACACGAACGTAATTTGCGAACTTTTCTCGCGTATATATCGAAGGAGAACCGACATCGACGGGTGGCTAAATATTTGCATAATATACCGGGCGTCGCGTTAATTGCGCCCGGATTGTGAGCATTTCGAAAAATCCATTTCAGGAGTCTTATGTATAATTCTATTTGCAGGCGGGTAAGATCCGCGAAATTTTCGTTAACTTTTCACGGAGCCCTTGCCCTTTGAATGAACGTACTTAAGAAATCGAGTTGCGAAACTTCTCGTCGCTGCCGTCTATTAAAAATTGATCCCCAAACAAGCTATATACAGAAAAAGAATGAGTTAAATAATTTGCCAGCTTTTTAATGGTACTCTGCTCATTTCTCTCTGCTAGTTTCTGTTCAATTTATGGCGGAGGAATAGCTAATTCGTACGCCAAATTTTAAACTTGCACCAACAATACCATGCATGATGTCAGTTAAGAAGTTTACGAGTAGTAGGTATAGAAATTTTCACAATAAACAGATTTTATCTTCGCCGGTTTTCGGTTAAGCATTAAATGAATGACGAACTTTGCTAATTTCCTAGCACTTTTCAAGTTTTATAATATGTCCCTCCCACCCACTTATACAGCGAAGTTTCCGCACTATTTAGAACATGCTCGGGATGTAAACGAACCGCTTACTACTTAATACTTTAAGGCTTTAAATTTCCTTTCGTGAAATTGATTAAGTTTCGCATTTGATTAAATATCGAATGTAAATTAATTTTGTCTGTAATTGTTTGGGAGAATGGGTCTCACTTACACACGAAGGCTTCGAGCGTGAGATAATTTTTAGATGGGTAAAGGAGGAAGAAAATTTTTGTAAAACTCACCGACTTTATGGCATCCCGGAGCCTGCCAGACCTCGCTGGCCGATGCTTCATTTAGGATAAAATCGCTCGAAGAAGACACGGCGACGAACAGAAACCAAATGGCCAGCATACTGCAAAACAAATTTCGAAAATAATAGAAAATATATGAAGGCAAGCGAGCTTTAATTAACAGCTAGGTATTGCAGAACTCTTGGTGGTATTTTAAAGTTAGAAACGAGCTTATTGAATCGTTTAAAAAGCTACTAAAAATAGTTAGAAATGAGCTTTTTGAATCGTTTAAAAAAACTACTATTAATTGTTAGAAATAAGCTTTTTGAATCGTTTAAAAAACTACTAAAAATAGTTAGAAATAAGCTTTTTAAATCGTTTAAAAAACTACTAAAAATAATTAGAAATGAGATTTTCAAATCAAAAATAAAAAGCTAACAAGAATAGTTGATCTTTGAAGAAAATTGAGCTTTTAAAAACGGCATAGAAAACTACTAAAAACAGTTAGAAATGAGCTTTTTAAATCAAATAAAAAAACCACTAAAAATATTAAATAAACTTTTACTTTCAAAATTATTCTTTTAGCAATAAATAGGTAGACAAAAATGCATTTATTAAACAAACAATAATTGAACTATTTTTTTATATTTAATATAAGCTCAAAAATTTTTTGAGTTGATTTTTGAACTTATAATTCGAAATAACTCGCATGCAAAACACCGAAAATTCATTAAGAGAAACTCACCTGGCCTGGAAGCTGTAACTCACGGCGCGGCGCAACTTCGAATGAGGAGTTGGACAAACACTTAAAATACTTTCTATCTTCTTCTCGGGCGCATTCCCCACCATCCCGTTTCCCGTTTTTAGTTCGTTTTGCCGCCCCCGATGTGACCCGTTTCAATGCATTCTATGCCGCCGCTATTTTTTTCCTCTCTCTTTCTGCGAATTTACGTGGGTGATTAATAAATGCGTTCGTAAAAATCTAACGGTGCGTACACGCCATCTTCCACGAATCTGGAAGATTATGGAAACGGAATGAGATGGTTATTACGGCGCCTGAGAGGTGCCGATTCGCGCCGTTGATTTTCATCGGGTTTTTATGCACTCGTCGAATTAAATTCTGTTTTTTACGACGAATAAAAGACTGTTTAACAGTACATTACATAATCTCGAAGAAACGAATTGTATTTAAGGGGTTACAGCCGATTTAAAATGTATTTTGCGCCTGAAGTTAGGCAACCCGAATGACAGTTCGATTTTTTTGTATTCTGTAGTTTGTGGGGTTTAAAATTAAGTACCTGATGAAGTACTGAAGGAGTTTGTGTAAATTACTAGGTGGATGTATAATTAAATTCAAACATTAATAAAAAATAGTGAAAATGTTTTAAACGAACGGCACTGATATGACAATTGACAGATTCAAATAAGTTAAAAAAGGAAAATATTTAAAATATTGCCGTCTTTGTTGTTTTGGAACTTATTTAGCAACCTAATTTAACAAAACTATTTATAACTAACTGATAACACACAATAAATAATATACTTATTATCACAATTTCAGGAAATTCAGTCATATTTTCACTTTTATCATCTACGCAGCGGCGAATATAATTTTCCACAAACATCTAATCCAATAAAAAAGAAGATCAGCTGTTTTTGACAGAAGCCGTTTTTGACGAACATTTGTTGAATGGAAAGCCCAAATAAACAATAAAGCCCCGACCAAACAAACCGACAAACGCCAAAGGTAAATTAACTTGATAGTTGCAGGAGTCGAAAATGATCCAAGTGGCGGAGTTGGAGGAAGACTTCACCGAAGAATTCAAGGGTGGCACCCTCAGGATAAATCCGAACGCGAAAACCGATACGCCCAAATCCGCGAGCCCTGCCTTCGATAGAAGCGAGAAAAACCCGGAAGGAAACAATCAGAGCAACAGTTGCCATTGGAGGAACACCTTCATGGCGCCGCTATCATCCATTCCAAATAAAAGTGAGTAACGAGCGTTTTTAATTACTCTCCACTCGATAAGATATAATTAATTATTGGTACCTATTTTGTTATTTATTTACGTTGTTTGTGTAGTTATTTAGCCCGTACGGAAAATGTGATTCCCTCAAATATTCGGAGTGCTCATGTCTATATATACAGGGTTCTACTGTCCACGAATAAGTGAAATTTGTATGTACTAGAAAATTTTCTTATTGTATAATAACTGATTTGTTGCTAACGCTGAATTTAATAGTACAAGATGATTTTTTATAGCAAAAAAACACCGCGACTTTATAGTTAAAATAAACAGTAAAATATTCGTGAAAAATCACCTTGTACACGGAATTATCTTTCACATATTTTAAAGCCGCGTGCATTTAATATTAGACCGAATAAATTACTTACATTCGACAATTTTTTTACAAAAGATAACGTATTGAAAATTGCTTCGCTTTAGTTCTAGTTGAGCAATAGACTGGAAAGTTTAATGAAAACATCTCACGAAAGACACTAGCATTAGCACTTCTAGGTAATTAAATAAACTTGATCAATTAAAGGGGGTTCAATATACTCCATTCAAATGTATATATCTTGACTTTAATATTACTGTATCCCTTCTAATTTTTGCTCACGTACTAAATTGTTTACTATTTTTATTCGAATCTCATATAAATCACCATTTGTTTCGATCAATTCATACGAATCCCTTTCGACATATTGCTTTCGTGCCTATTTGTTAGTTTCGCATGTTAAAACACAAATTAGTGGCGTTAAAGGGCCTTTGTTCCTGTAGAACCGTAGAGCTAAAGGCACATTTGTTATTATGTATGGCTTCAAAACTAAACAAATTTAATTACCTCGTAAACCGAATAAAAACGAATAAAAAAAACATGTTTATCATACTCTGTTTTTAAGAGGCTACTTTAGTTGTTTGATGATATTAGAGAGTTGAATAATAGGCGTTAAGCACTGTAAATACAAACGAGACAATTCCCAAGCTTCATTAAATATTTTAACGATTTAATTTGTCTCTTTCGTACTTATCAGTGCAATCGGAAACAGCCCGAATTCACCCGGTGAATTCCCGCGCGTTTCGAAGCCCATTTTCTTCTAATCCGTCCGTAGTTACCGAGACCATATGGAGTTCGAAGGGCGGCAAAGAGGAGCCGGCGACGGCGCAGACGGCGCCGCCCGCCGCCGCGGCCTCCAACGAGAAGAGCCTCCAGCCCGCCGTCAGCGTCAGGGAGGACCCGAATAATTTCTTCACGTTTCGCGACGGGGTGGTCGAGAGGGCGGTGAGGGAGTGCACCGCTCACCTGTTGGACGAGAGCGAGGGGCCCGTCTACGCTTCGTTTCTGCTCACCCTGTACGTATATACAGGGTGTTGAATGTCGATACTTCAGGATGTGAATATTTGGATGGTTTTAAGAAGAAAAGTTTATATTTATATATGTCCTAAACCTCTTAGTTTTCGAGCTACAGGGTGTTACAGTTTTAGAAAGAAAAATATTCACATCCTGAAGTATCGGCACTCAATTAATTAACACCCTGTAAGTAGAGCCCTTTGACTATAAATTTCTGTTTTTTTTTCTCTAGGATAAATCATTGGGATACAGACAAAGAGCGTTTGATAATGTTAACGGCGAAAAATCTGATACTAGTTAAGTATGATTTCATTGCGTTGAGGCGTTTAGGTTGCAGAAAATTTCAATATAGCGATATAGAAGGGATCGTTATTGGTAATTTAGTGTATCCTAATGGGTCGCTCATACCGTAAGTGTCTAATTATTATTTAATTATATTATGCCGAGTTTGTTTTAGAATAGTTTATTAAAGTTATGAATTAATACATGAATCTTAAAGTAGTTGTAATATAATTAAAAAAATTGATCTAATTTAAATTTAATGGATAAATAGCATGCATGAAAGAATTAACTACCCCTCCTGATTAGTTTCCCTGGTTTATAAACTCGTTTTATTGTTTGTATTTACGCAGAAAAATGAATGGATTTGCTGATGGAATATCCAGCTTATTGGAAAATTGTTTATTCAAAAGAATGCCTAAAAACGACAATCAGGCAGATATTGAAAACCTTAATCAAAATAGGTATAATTATGTTCAATAAGGAGTTTTTTGTTACGCCGTATCCTTATTTTCGAAACATTTTCTGTAAAAATAAACGGTGCAATTTTGTAATTGTTCATCGCGGATTTATGTAAATAATTATTGCTTCTTTGGTTTTTACAAAATTGCGCTATAGAGCTATTTTTTTTGTTCCAATCTATGATTACACTGATCTAATGCATGGACCGCAAATGAGTGTTTTATGTTTCAAATTAACGTATAATCTGAGCCGTCTTGTTGTGCACATTTCCATGTTTGCTTCGCACAACACGCTTCTAATAAAAATAAAAACAACCGAATTTTGCAGGGACAGAAACATGAAGGGCATCCGACTGTTGCTCAAGCAAGACAAGCCGGACAGTTTCGTATCGAAGTGGAACCCCTTCAACAACGAAGTGCCATTTTTGACGTTCACCTTCCACCCTCTCTATTTCCACAAAGGTAATTCAATCGCTCGACTACCTCGATGTTTCCTAACGTGAAGCTTTCGGCCATTTTGTCTTCGGTCTCTTGGTAATCGGTTTTGAATTGCGGGTGTTATTCGCAGATTGTACAGATGAGAGGATCCGCAACGTGTACAGCCTGGACTTGTTCGTCGAGCACGTGTGCCTGTCCGTGCAGAAATGGAAGGAGAACAGCGTTATCCTGCAGCACAACATCCTGCTGGAGAACTACGTGGGCGTGGGGTCCGTGATACACAACAGGAACTCGCTGGGGTTCTTCAAGGTGCGAGGCAAGTTCAGCTTCTAGGGCGTCTTATCGAATTTAAAATGGAAGTAATCTCGATGTGATATGCGCATTAATTTTAGCGTCAATTAATGCTTATGTAAAAGATATATGGCGTAAATGGTATTGGGTAAGTTTTTCCGCTTAAAAATTTGTGCTAAAGATTTTCGGGGATATTTTTTACATGTCTATTGAATATAAATGTATGTATACATGTTAGGTGTACAGATCGGTTCTTTAACGGGTCCATATTTTGAGTAATATGCCGGAATACTGGGATTTTCTTATGAGGAAACGATGGTGAACTGACCCTTGTCCAAAGAGTTGGTACTTAGTGAATTAGCTAAACCAAAATCTATAAAATATATTATCGAGTAAATCTGTTTCGATGTCATAAGAGAACTTAAATGTGGTAATAATATTTATCTTAAATATAAATCATTTAGTAATTAACGATGACAATGTGGAATTCTAACGATGTGCAGTAACTAATATTGCTAAAAATAGCATAATTCTTACAACAAATAATTATCTTAATATCACATCATTCCAGTACATATCTATACTACTTAACTTAATCTTATCGAATGAAAAAACAGCGAAAATTAGTTGCATTATTTTTCTTAAACTAAAACTATCGCTAAAATTAAAACCGTACAATTCCACAGGGAAAATAAAACAAATCATCGTATTTTGATATTAATGTTTCAACGCTAGCGTAACTTCGAATTGAAACGAATTTTCTTACTATACAGGGTGTTTTTTAATAGAATACTATAAGACTGGACGATTCTTGGGCCAATTTTAAGAAAAAAACTTCATATGAACCTATGATCTTAAAATGGGTCCAAGAATCGTCCAGTCTTAGTATGTTATTAAAAAACACCCTGTATATTTATATTTGTATTGAAGTCTTATGATCTGATGTGAAAGTATGTATTTTTTCAATAACTTGTAATGATTTATAAGAAACTTATTCTGCTAGTTTTAATCTTTCCGACCAATAATTATCATTAATAATATCGAACTTACTTTTTACATATCACTATTTTTAATACTGTTAAATTACTTGGCGTATTTTGAAGTATTTTTTTAAAGGTTATATTTAAATAATGTACGCCCGGTGAATTAATTACACCTCGTTTTTTTGTTGTTGGTTTTTTGCACTTAAATGGTCAATGTGAAATATAAAGAAATGTATTGCACGTTTACGTTTGCTTGTTACCTACTTCCGTGTGTAAATGTTCTCATTATTTTGGCCTAAAATCAATATATCTCTGTTGACTATACTTATTTTATTTAAACTTAATGAAATTCCCTACATGAAATGTTACAAATCATTCCAGTACAAATGTCTTAAAACATCTGGATCGTCTTGGCTCTCCTCTTGGGATATTAACGAAGATTTAGGACATTTGGGTCTCGTGAATCGCTGGAGTTTTTGAAAATTCGATTGGAACATGAGTTTCAAATCAAACTCCTCGAGATCGCTGGGATCCAAATGACTTATCACTTCTTCTTCTATCTGTTTAAATATCATCGCCTCGTCGATTGGATCGTTATCCTTTGCTTCCTCCAAACTGCGGTGCATGTAACTCCAAGTTTCTTTGCTCAAGATGTTCAATTCTTTGATCCCCGTACTAAGCTCGTTCCATGTTTGCAAATTCAAACTGGCGTTGTAGACCATGTTATCGATTTTTTGATTGTAATATTCCTGCATGAGCGATAGAGGCAGCCTCCCGCATTTCTGGTTCATTTTGATGCGAGTGATGTCTTTCAAAACGTTACTCGGCACTTGCAGGATGTTTAGGAATTTTTTAGTGTTGTTAACAAAATCCTCTTCTCGTTTGCTGAGGTTTGAATTCATCTGGTTATTTACGATATTCAGGACTTCCATGGTACTAGTGGAGGTTGGTTTTAGATTCATATTTGGGATAATTTGTGAACTAAGAATCAATGGTTTGTCAGATTCTTTTTTAAAATCTGTATCATTCTTTTCTTTGATAGTTTGAAAGAATGTTGTTGTTCCTTGGATAATTGGGAGTTCTTGAGAACTGTTAACAGCTTCTTCATTAATAATATGTACATTGTGGTTTTGATAGCTAATAATAGCTTGGTTATTTGAATTATCCGGTTCTTCAGCGGTATGAAATAAAGTTGATGGCCTTTCGATAGATTGAATTCTTTGAGTATCATCAGCAAATATTTGTTCCGAATCATTGTTGTAATTTATCTGTTTGTTTAAATTATCCATTTCTTCGATAGCGTGGGGTACGCTCGGTTCTTCAGTTAAAGGAAATTCTAAATTAGATAATTTCAGATTGGCTTCTTGGGTTAAAAACAAGTCTGGACTTAAATTGTTAATATCCAGCACGATGTATTTGGTACTGGACTGGTTCGAGTTTGTGACGTAGTACTGATTTGACAACATATCGGTTTTGAAAGAGACGAAGTTACTGTTTGCAGGAGTCGTTGGAAATAGCATATTTACATTTTCGGCTTGAGAAATGTAAGAATTGGGAATCGACAAATCGATAATTTCGACCGGATTATTCTCGTTACAAAATGTCTCGTTGGTGACTTCTGAATGTGTTATTAGCGAATTCATACAATCGTTCCGCTCATTAATGGTATCGTGTTGAATATTTGAGGATTCGCATGGACGATTGTTCACTGATGTGGCTTGCAATAATAAATTACTTAAATACGAGTATATCTTTTTTCTCATACTTTCCTGCTTTTTATTCACTTTCAATGTATGTATTAGATTCATATGCTCTAAAATATCAGAACCGTTCGTTATCTCTGACTGTTCAATTTGTTCTTTAATTTTCTTCCAAACATCTTCTAAGCTCTCGATACTTGATCTTTTTCTTTTAATATTCGAACAATCGTTTTTAAGGGATTTTCTACGTTCTATCAACGAGCAATAGGTATGCTCGGATGCATTATCTTCACAACCGGACATGTTTTAATACTAATTTTGTACTTATAAAATTATAATTCGACTTGTACGAATGTAAAACGTTAATTCAAATTTGAATTACTTGTAAAATGTCATATTTTAAATCTAGTAGGTTATATATGTCACCTGTCTTCTTCTTTTTCGTATAATTTGACATTATATTGTGTTGACTGCAATTTAAGTAGAAGTCTACATTTAACTATTATGTCATTCAAATATGTCAAATCTGTCAAACGATTAGAAAATAAACAAAGTTTTTATTTATTTCGTTTAATTTGTTTACAAAATGTAATTATTATGGTTCATTTTTATTTGAGAGTTTCGGTTTTTTTATTAGGCGTGCTAATAGGTATATTCTTAGCGAAATACCCCATAAATGTAGTTAATAATAATGAAAATGTTTCAACAAATCCGTCCTACGATAAGTGGTTACTAGAGAATAAAATTAAAAGAAACAATGTGATATGGGATAGATTGCGTTATGGCGAAAACGTAAAGTCTGTGATAGAGTCCGATTTCCTTTTTAAAAAAGTGCCGGTAACCTGTTTGATCATCTTGAAAAACTACAAAAATGAAGAGCCTATTCGTAACACTTGGGCAAAGGGTTGCAACGAATTAAAATTCATTAAAATTCCCCAAACTCGATCGGCTCCGTTTAAAAGCAGACAGGAGAGATCGTCATGGATGTTACTGTGCAATCAACTTCAAGATTTGAGTATCACCGATTGGGTTTTCATAGTGAATGATTATAGCTTTGTTATTATGGAAAATCTGAGGTATTATGTAGCCCCGCTTGACCCGAATGATAAGCACTATTTGGGACATGCAGTTGAGTTTTGGACAACACAATTCAATTCGAAGAACGGTGGAATTTTACTTAGCCGAGGTTCTATAGAAGTTATTAAAAGTCGTACTACTAAAGCGAATTGTTCTTCGATCTCTTATTTGAATCGAGAGGATTTTTATCTAGGTGACTTAAGATATTTAATTAAGTCGTTAATTATAGTAATAAGTAATTATTTTTTAGGGAAAACAATGGCAACACTGGGCATATCACCCAACGATACTAGGGATAACACCGGATTATCGAGATTTCTTCCGTTTAATTTAAATTCTTTGCTTTTCAACAATGAAAATCATTTGTATAAAAATGCGTTTCCATTTAAGTGCTGCAGCAAAAACTCGATTACTTTTCAGGTAAATAATTTACTGGATTTTAATACAGTATTTTACAAATTTTATTTCAGGCTCTAGACGGCGATAAAATGTATTTGTATTATTACCTGCTTTATACAATGCAAGTATTCCATTATGGACAATACGGAAACAAACCTAATTCGCAAGATCGTGATGATGAGGTATTATTAATTTTAAAATAATATAATTTATATTTCATAAATTTTGTATTTTAGATATGGAAACGATTTTTGAGAGAACGAAATATTTTCAACGACAACATATCTAGTGAAGAATACTTCAGAGTTTGGGTGAAATATATTGACAATCCTTCTACGTTTGCTGCAAAGTTGCAGGAAGAATTATCGAATAACATTGAGCTATAAATGGTTTACTTATAGGTATTATTTATTTTTTTATACGGTTACAGGTTTAATATTTTTGTATTAAAGAATTTACTGAAAAATACACTTCCAGTTCCCATTATTTCTAATATATTGTTTTTAAATGAGTACCAGTAGTTTAGTGACTGTTAAATGTTTATGATGAAGGCCATATTTCTTTTTTAAAACAGAAGTATGACATAACCTAATTCGTTAACTTTTTAAAAATAGTAAATAGTAGTTTTCAATTCATTAAAATGACCGATGAACCTAAAGAAAAGGTAAAAATATTTAGAAACTCAATATAATTTAATAATAATTCTCGTTTTTTTCAGTCTCTCGTTATTTTCGGTAGAGACGTAGGCAAAATCCCTTGTTTTCGAAATAGCATGTTTTACGGAATAACAGGAGGCCTGTTTTCCGGTTTAGTGAGGTTCATGTTTACCAGTCACCCGCAGAAATCCTCGAACTTTGCCGTTCTATCATTCTCCTTCATTACATTAGGATATTGGGTACATTGTAGATACGAGTATTCGAAGTTGAAGTTTGAAACCATGAGGCTCCAGGAGTTGCTAAGAAGGAACACTTTACTCGAAGGAACCCAAGCAGACGTCCAAATAGAGGAAAAATTTGGAACCAAACCTGCCGATGCATAAGTATACATTTGATTTTATTTATAGTAAAAATAATGTGTAAGTAGGAATAATAAGTTATTGTTATCGATTTGTTCTTCGCATATAGACCATTTGCCCAATTCTTATTTTGCCTGTAGTAATATAAGGAATAAGGGAGATAATATAAGGAAAGTCTTAAAGTAGTAATTATAAAATTTTTATTATACTTTATATGTAATATCAACATTTACCAAATAGCATTAATTATAATGGAGACTTAAGTATATTCAGATAAACGAAATAAAAGAAAACAATGTATATACACAACAGTCAAATTCAACAGAATATTAGGAGAATTACTTAAAATACTGAAAAATAAAGCAGATTAAGTTATCAAACTAAATACAATAGAATATATGTCTTAATTTTAATAATCGGCATTTAATTAGAGATACAAGTGCTTTAAAATTCGCAACGATTCTGTCAAAAATGCCTTTCCTTAAATTACCAACTATTCCGATCTAAAAAATATCTTAACATTCTTATATTACTTGCACATTATAAATACGAGTATATTCAATTTACTTGTGTGATAAGCAACCTTGCCAAAGCAAACCGCCGCAGGATATGCAAATAATTATATAAATAATCACAAATATCACAATACCGATAAATACGTAAAGCTTAATGTTTTTCCAAAACAACGAACGGGCCAGGTTTCTGCTAGTAGTTCTAAACGTCATTGACTAGAATAGAAAAATATCATTAACAATTAAGGAGATAAGAAATTTACAAATTCGTATTTACTCACCCCATTATTTAAGTTATCTGCTTTATTAACGAGAAGTTCTAGTCTTTCACCTCTCATTGCAACATTATCTGCAATTCAAATTACCAATTATTTACTCAAATAAATGCAACAATTAAAATAATCATTATGATTAGTTTATTTTTAGAAAATAGCCATGTCAATGTTCTATGTAATTGTTGTTTTTCTTTTATTTTTTCCCTGCTCGGATAAACGAGAAACTACGCTGAAAGAATTCACTTATCTCTAAAAGAATTGCGATATAATTTTATTGTTGAAAACGGCAAACTGTTTCGATAATACCTAGAGAGCCTCGAAAATTACTCACCAATATTTTTAACCATAATATTCTTTAACTCGTCTAATTCGCTGTGGACTCTCGATATCGTATCGAGATCGTGAGATTCTGAGTAATGCTTCATTTCCGTGGCTAATATCGTCGAAAACTCGGAATTCATCGCGTAGGCGATGGCCGTATCGACGCTAGATCCATAAGTAGACTGGAATCTCCTCTTGATTTCGTTGAGGAATAAAAACGCTCGACTTCTCTCGAACTCCTAATGAATCGATCGAATCTTTAAGAACTTTTCATCGATTACGAATCGATACTTACATCGTCCGTTATGCACATGTAAAGGATGCGATTTTCTAAAACGTAGTGAAACAGGTAGTTCCCGTGGGAGTAGGTGAGTTTGTCATTGTGCGGCGGAATCTTCGCTATGATCTGTTCGGTGACCTCCCCGAAATTTCCAGCGCATGTTGCGTATTTAACCAGAACGGTGCTGCCTCGACAGATAACGCTATACAGTATAGGCATCTGAAAACAATGAGTCACTTGATTGTAACGTTATTGTAAAAATGCGTTTTAACATTACCTCTCGAAACAATGATTAACTGATAAATATTGCGGCGAACGAATCAAGGTTGTAAGGAAGGGCACGCTGTTAAATTGGAACTATTCCTTTTGTTGGTTTGTAAGAAGTTTATTGCGAAGGTGTATTTTCTTCAACATTCACGTAAACAATTTTCTAACAACACTAACAAAAGACAATAACAAATCGCAAATTTTGTCACTTCACTCACTGTCGATGTCGTGTCAAAATAAGTAAATAAACTGCGTTCGTTTGTTTTCTTCTTCTGAAAATATTGGCCTCAGTTGTGAAGACTATTAGGTCAGTTCGTTGACTCAATTTGACAGCTAGTATTACCAATATTAAATAAAATAAAACACTAGAATTTAAATTTTACTAAAACGAAATACGCGTTTTCCAATCTAGATTTCTTTATTGTGATCTATCGGCTTGTAAGGAAACTAACAAAAAATCGATAACGTTTATTAATACATATTTTACGTCCACTGGCACATACCAGTCTTATAAAATACAACAAGATATTAATATTTCTTCCTTGGGATTAATGGTTCCTTGGTACAGTAAAACTTTAGAAACCTTATACAGAGTCAGTCTCTAATTCACAAATAAGCTATTATATACATATAAAATGTCTTCATTACATCCCCGCAGTAAATATTATAGATTTCAACTACAACTAGACATCACAATATTAAAAGAAATCATCTCCAGATCCATCAGACAATACTTTACAACTATATAGTATAGGAATATAATCAACATGTCTCTGCATGCTTTAGGAATATCTAACAATTTTAAAACCGTGAAAGAATAATTAATGAACAGTATAATAAAATATCGCAACATAAAACATAATTCTGTCTAAATGCGCTCGAATGTAGTGCAATCTCAAAATTACATAGACATGTTGAGACATGTAAAGCACCTACAAACACCAATAAATTATATTCAGAGGGTGGAATTTCTAGACATCTGCAAATAATCACTTGGGCACAAATTTGAGGTAAATAAATACGTCTATTAAAATATAAAACATTCGTCAAAACAGTAAAATAACTTATGAGCAAAATTCTCTCAGTCTGCTATAAAACCTACAGATAAATCTCGTTTCCTAACCGGTGCCTTACATTCAATTACAACTATATTTTAAACAGTTAAATATATTTTTTGGTAACTGAGCAAGAATATAGATCACAAAATGTCAAAGGACTAAAAAAAATCAGTAAAATAGTTAGATCATTACGCAATAACAAGCGGTTCGTCATCGGAGAATCCTCGAATGTGAGGACTGTCGTCCTCTTCCAAATTATTGTCATCGAATGTGGCAGCTTCAGACCGCGTATTGTAATGGGAATTAGTAAAGCGCGTAAAGCTACTCTGGAGTTTCTTGTTCCTAATGATGAAGAAGACGATTACGCCAATCAGCGCTAGCAGAACGATAATACTGGGCACGACGATCACGGTCATGTTAGGCGGAGCCTCGGCGTTCAAATTCTCCTTGCTGACCCGCTCCGACGTCTGCGTTATCAAACCCTTGTACGTTCTTATTCTCACAGCGAACGTGTACGTGTTCGATGAGTAGTTCGTGTAAACGAACGGCGGCTTATCTATCACGTAAATCTCGGCGGTGGATTCGTTTAACGAATTCCCGTGTTGCACTAATACTTCGTACTTGAACTTGCCGACGTTCGACGGTAGGTTCGAGTCCTTCCAGGACACCACGTAGCTGCCGTTTTGCTCCGAAGTTACCTACAAAAATTGCTATTATAAAATCTACATTGCCGTCAAAGCGTATACAACATACCTTGATTTCAACCGGAGGGGAAATCGGAGGTGCGTGGTACACTTTCGGTTTGGAATAAATCATTCCGGGTACTTTTGTAGCTATTTTGACTTCGTACACTCCTCCGTACAGCACGTTGAACACGTAACTGGTCGGTTTGGATCCGTTGACCTCGCGATGGTACGTTAGACTCGTGCATTTTTCAGTAATTTGAATCTGCAAAACGAGAATTAATCGAATAGAAAAATAAATTACGCAGAGGGAGCTTACGATGTAGGATTCAGGAGGCGTCGAGGGACACGGTGGGGACCAGCGTATTCGCATCTTGAGAGGATCCCCGTCGGCGACGTCCACTTCGATTCTTTTCGGAGGCGCTTTCGGATTGCGCGAGGTGCTGATTTGCTTGAGATTTCCGGATAGAGGACCGACGCCCAAGGGGCCCACGAGCCCCACCGAGAACAGGTAATTCTCGCAGGCGTCCAAGTTCGTTATCGTTATGTTTTCGTACACCGTCGTGTTCTTCGCTTCTATACAACAAATAATATAAATTACACACTGTATGTTCGCTGGAATTTGTTTTTCGTACTTTCAAAGAGTTCCTCTTCGGAGACGCCGTAGTAAACGCCGTATAACCAATTGATTTTCTTGACGTCTTTAGGTTTCTCCCACCTTAATTTAACCGCTGTACCGATGTCTTTTAGTAGCGTAACTTGCAATGTGTTGATGTCCTGCAAAGGCTTTCCCTTGGTCTTGATCGTCACGAATTTCGAAGGGCCTTCGAGGTCCTTCGAAAACGCGTTAATCTAAAACAAACGGTTTGCTTTAAAATCGTTATACCTATTTTAACTTCGCTGTGACTAACCTCGAATTTGTAGGTGACACCGGGCGCTAATTTCACAGATATATTTTGCGTTTTCGTTTCGAGAGGATCCATTGCCGGATAGGAGTCCTCGGGGATAATTTTCACTTTGAAACCCTCCGCTTCCAAATCGTACTTCCAACTGACAAAGTCATTAGCTTCGTTGATTTGGAAATCTTTGATGTGATTGAACAACTGATCCGTGTCCATTATTAAATGAGCCGGCAAGGATTTCTGGCTCGAGTACCTCACGTTATTAGCAGCCACCTAAAATCACGTAACACTCAACGATTGGTTCGAGACGAATTTTCAAAACTTACCCAAAACGTGTAGCTGACGTTGGGCTCGAAGTAAGCGGACAAAAGGTGCGCGGTTTCCACTCCCGACAACTTCAATTTAACCTCCGACGATTTGGCGGATTTCCAGCTGATTTCGTACGATGTTATCTCGCCGTTGGGCACGAGAGGCTTGTTCCAGGCGACCAACACTTTACCGCCGTTGTCCTGTTTCACCGTGACGTTGTAGGGCTCGCTGGGCACCCCTTCGCTCGTCGACACTTCCTTAAACACGGCCGACGGGTGCACGACGTCGGTATCCTTCGTTCTCACGTACACGGTAATGTTGTATTTGGTAAACGGCTGCAGGTTGGTGAACTGGTAGAAGAAATGGCTGGTCCACGTTTCGTTCTTCCAACTCTCCTCTCCCACTTTCTTGATCGACGGTTGGAATTCGAAACTCACGTTATTCGGATGTACGATCCACCAGTGCAAGTACAGCGACGTGTCGTTTGTATATCTACGATAATTTTATTAGATTCGTCGTTTTATTTGGATAATAGATAATACCTTTCGTCTAGTTCCATCCAAGTAACTTGGTACACTCTAGGTACTTCGGAGCAGTTTTTCTCGTCGTAGCCGTCTTTACAATCGATTTTACCGTCGCATCGAAGGGACAAAGGTAGGCAGGTTTCATCGCAAGGGAACAAGCCCAGGCTGCAACTAGGCGAGCTAGGCCCGTCGGGCAAGTTCTGCTCGCAGGACGATTCGTCTGTACCGTCCGGACAATCGAAATGATCGTCGCACACAGCATGCAACTGAAATCAATCCAACATTTAAACCCGATCGCAATGATCGCACCGAATTAATCTTACAGGTATGCAGCTACCGTCGATGCGGCATTTGAACTGACTGAGTAGACAGTTCCTCGAGTTTTCGCAATTCCTCTCGTCCTCGCCGTCCTTGCAGTCGTCGGTGCCGTCGCACACCCACGACGACAGTATGCAATCGCCGACGTCGCATTGGAATTGGTTACTGTCGCAGAGTGCGTTAGGCTTGTTGGTCGCGACCGGTTCGACGGTGGGATTCAAATCCAAGCAGCCCGCCTCGTCGCTGTTGTCGCCGCAATCGTCGGCGCCGTCGCACTTCCACCAGAACGGTATGCAGCGCTTGTTCCTGCACCGGTACATCCAATCCTGGCACGTGCCGTTCTGAAAATCGCGATTAGCTACAGTCGCGCGAGGCCGGGGGGCCGATCGATTCGCTTACTTTGCTGTCGAATTCGTCGGGTAATTTGGGCACGTCGGTGTTGACCGAGCAGTTCTTCTCGTCCCTGCCGTCGGCGCAGTCCCTGTCGCCGTCGCACACCCACGTCGAGTAGATGCAACGGTTGGTCGGCGGGCCGCAGGACATCTGCGAGGCGTTGCAGGTGTTGTCCGAGCAGGAGTCCTCGTCCGATCGGTCGGTGCAGTCCGGCTCGCCGTCGCACTTCCACGTGGTGGGTATGCAGGTGATGCTGCCGCTGGTGCAGTGGAATTCGTCGTCTGTGGAGAGATCCGTTTGAGTGGTTGTTTAACGAGGAAAAAATCGTTCGGTTTTACTTTTGCATTTGATGGGTTTGCCGTCGTTGCAGTTTCTTTCGTCGGAGCCGTCGCGACAATCGTTTTCACCGTCGCATCTCCATTTGGCCGAGATGCATCGTCCGTTTTCGCACGCCCATTGGCCTTCGGTGCAGTTTTGTTTGGGGCATTTCGCCTCGTCCGAACCGTCGGCGCAATCGACATCGAAATCGCATCTACAACGCAATTTTTAAACACTCCAATACACTCTAAAAAACGATTACAAATACCTCCAATAATTCGGCAAGCATTTACCATCTCCGCAAACGAAGAACGATGGAGGGCAAGTCTCGGTATTGCACTGGTATTCGTCGGATCCATCACCGCAATCGTCTTCCCCGTCGCACTTCCACCCTTTCGGTATGCACATGTGATTGCTGCAGGTGAAATGCTCGGGATTGCACGTGTTATCGACGGTGGGGCAAATCAAGTTGTTCGTCGGCTCGACGTCGCCGGGGCACATGCACTTCCCGTTCTTCATCGTCAACCCGTCGGGACAGAGGCAGGCATGTCCGTTCTTGGGCAAACCGACGCAAATGTAAGGGCAATCGGACCGGGCGCATTTGTTCGAGCCGATCTGCACGCCGTGCGCGAACACCTTCAAGTCCATGAGGCCCGGCATCAGCTTCAGAATCACCTCGACCCCTTTGAAATTGTCCTTGTCGGCGCTGTAAATCGAATTCCTCTTCCAGTCGTCCCAAAACATGTTGTTTTTGAACACCGATATGGCGAACGGGTGCGTGACCACTTCGTTGTCCGATATCACTTTGGAGAAACCGTCTCCGTGCAAATCGGAGCTGCCGATGTAGTCCAATTTGGCGTCCACCCAGTATATCCTGTTGGCGATGTAATCGATCGTTATGCCGTTCGGCCATTCCACCTTGTCTTTTCCGAACAACGTCAGGTTGTTGCTACCGTCCAAATTGGCCCGGTTCACCGATGGATTATCAGCCGACCAATCCGTCCAAAACATGTAGCCTTCTTTCGGATGCAACACGATACCTGCAACAAACCACACGTTTCCATCATTACATTACAAATAACTGTTAAATTGTAACATACGTTCCGACACCTCTACAACGGGAAATTAGTTCCCACCTCTATACCAAGTGTCAAATTTTTTTTTAAAAGTGACATTTAGTGGATGTGTCTACTCGACCGAACGGACGTTTGGTAGTGACTACTCCGACGTGAACTTATCTATCATGTTAATAAGAAAAATTTACCTCTGGGTTTATGCAAGACGGTCGAATTCAAAATAGTCCTCCTCATCCGACCGCTGTGATTGATGTTCGTCCGGATCAGCTCGATTTTAGCGCGTACCCCGTCGACGAAATAGAGCGTTTTGGATATCCAGTCGAAGGCCATGCCTTCGATCGAAGCCAGATCGGTCGATATGAGAATTTCCGTTTTGTTGCCTTCCAGACATTGCCTGCCGATCGTATCGTCGGCTATGTCCGCCCAATACACGCAGTTCTCGCCCAGATCGAAATCGATGGCGATGACGTTCTTCAGGTTCGGCACGGGCAGCGTTTCCAGTTTCTTCGTCACCAAATTGTAGCGCGAGATGCGTTCGCGCTGCGCGAACAGTATGAAATCCTGGATTTCCTCGAAGGGACAGGGCACGCTGTCGGGCAGGTAGTGGGATTCGAAGCCGCCGATGCAGGCGTCGCCGGATATCTTACGGTAGCCTTTGGTGCGGTTGTAGTAGTCGCCCGGTTTGCACGTCGGCGGCACCTTGTACAAATCCACCGTGGCGTTCGATTCGCGGACGCAACGGGACGGCGAGCCCGCCTTCGCGAATCCGAAGTCGCTAAAAAACGATGACTATAACGCGAGGAAATAATTGAAAAAAATTGTCTCGCTTACCATTCGAAATCGTTGAGATCGCATTCGCAGTTAACGCTCGATATCTCCCGTACGTAGTCCAAACCGATTAGGCAATTAGCTAGAGGCATTCGTCTCTGGTAGGTGGTTTGCTTCCCCATCGGGCACGGTATATAATTCCTGTTTTCTTTACTATAACTCGGCGTCCACATTTTGTAATCATCCTAACAAAAGATACGAGTATTATTGGAATATTTAGCTCGAGTTAAGCAAAAATACCTTAGTGCACGATCGATCGAACACCTTGGTGAGATCGATCTTCACGATGATCCACTGATGGTACTCGGGCCACGAACCGAACATGGTGAAAACGGTGGTGTTCTCTCCCGGCTCGGTCATCAAACCGTACAGCCGCATTTTCTCGTTGTGGAAATGTGTGGTGTTCCACGATCGACCTTCGTCCGTCGAATACTCGATGAACCTCGTCTCCCCTTTCGTCCTGAAGTACTTCACCGCCGTCAGAATGCCTCCGTGATCGCCCATATTGAAGAAGTACAAGTCTCTGAGCGTCTGTCGCCACGTCACACCCCCGTCCAAACTTATGTACACCCCGTAGTGGCCTTTCAGACTTTTACCCAACACTCCTACAATAGCAACGAATTATTTATCAGCTTCAATTATCCGCGGGAACGTACCGGTCGCCATGATGATCCCGGGCGCGGATTTCGTCGATAGAATTCCGACCGATCTGGTATCGGGCAACAACTGGCTGAATTTCTGGCTCAAGTGCAACGAGCAATTCCTGGTGGTCACGCAGCCGGTCGATTGGCCTTCGACGTCGTAGGCCGGCGGTTGAATGGGCCTCCACGAAGCGCCGTGATCGAACGTTATGACGGAGCCCAAGTGTTGGGGACCCAGCATGTTGCCCGACGGCTTCGATGTCAACTGGGAGGCGATGTAAATGCCCGACAGCCCTTCGACTTTGTGGACATCGGCGAAGGCTTCGTCGGACATGTGACTGGAGAATTATACACGCGTAATTAAACGAGCGCGTTCTATATTCGAGTTTAGTAAACAACACGAGTTATCTATTTATAAGTTGTTTTTACCTATATAAAAACACTTTACAGCGAAATATTGTAATCATCTAAACAGCTCGTTTTAAAAAAAATAACGCGTATATCGACGAAAAAAATAAACTTACTGCAACCAAGTGTCTTGCCAGGAAGTAGTGGGGAAGAACACGAAGAGATCCTTCAATGATAGAACGAATTTCACGTCTTTACCGCTGGCGGATAGATCGTCGGAGACGTAGAGATTTGACGAAGTATTACTGTGTCCTGCGGCTACTAAAGCTCTACCCTCCGCCACGTCCACTACGAAGTAATTGAGGATTTTCTCGTTTGTATCGAAGACGCACGAAATCTGTTTGCCGGTTTTGTGCGAGACGTACAATTGCAAATCTCCCTGGAAAACGGTGAAGTAGAATACAGAAGGTACTCGGGAATAATATCTCTTACAGTCGAGGTAACCTTCGTAGTAAATAAGTAGTCGCCTTTGACGTAGAAATCTTTAATGTGCGTGGAGTAGATGGACCACACCGTATGCGGTAGTAATTGCTTGGAATAGACGATCGTACCGAAATTGTTGGGCTCTAATCTTTGAACCACGAGATCGTGGTCGTCCTTTATCCAATGGTAGGACTTCACGTATTCGTACAAAACGTTGAACGTCGAGCCGAAATTGTTGGTCACCCATAGCTAGAAAGATTAATGTGGTTGTACGATCGATTCGATTCGATTGTGCGGACGATTACAGACCTTGTTTTTGGTATCGTTTTTGTCCAAGGCGACGTACAGGGTTGGATTTAGCGGGTGGAAAGATATATCGGAGGGCGTGAAATTTAAGTCGATCCTTTTAAATGTTACTCCTTCGTTCATCGTTACGAATATAACGTTGTTTTTCACGTCGGTAAATACGAACTAAAAATTACGTAATCATTGAGTATGAAATATAAATTTTCCCATAAATCCCATAAAAAATATAATCGTCAAACAAACATGTCAATAATATTTTTTGAGAAATTTGTACAATTTAAACTACTAAAAAATATTGATAACGGTGTAGTTATAAGATAAGAAATTTGCGCACTGTTGCTATACTAAAAAATAGAAATAAATATAACACCGTGAATTGCTTACATAAACAGTAAACGGAGCTGCTTTAAAAAAATTCTTGTAATCCTACATTTAATTTTATTCCACGAAGTATGCATATTTATTTAATAACATTGCAGGTATCTAGTTCAAAACGCATGTGAATAAATATTGCAATAAGGCAACACTTTGTAATGTGGAATACAAAGACGTAACCTATTGAAATTTATTTACTTTTATAAATTACTACTTGAAATTGAAATATTCAGAAATTCAGAATTCTATTCAGAAATTTGCATTTTTTATTGTAGTTATTTTGTTAGTTAAATTTTAATTAAATGTTAGTTAAATTAAAAAAAATTAAATCGAGGAAATTTAATTTTAGCAACCCGTATGAGTTCAAGAAATAAATATGGTGTAATCTAAGGTCAATGACCATGTTCTCGAGATAAAAAAATATCCCCCTAACAAAATAAAACAAGTTTTAAGGGTTGACAATATGTTAATGAAATAAAACATATACTTATTTAATGATGCAACTATTTATGTATATGTTTACGAGTTTCGATAAAATAATTGAAATATACAAATTTATCTGTGGGTGATTCATTATACACTTTGAACATCCGCACTTCTTTAATATGAATCTAATCAAATAAATATCAACAACTTAAGTTCATTCTGAAGTTCCCCAAAGGAGATTATGTCGAGTCAAAACTCTGAGTCACCACATTTGCAATAATTATAAGCAATTACAAAGAGCAAACCGCTATGAAAATAATTATGAGTATATTCAATGATAATAAAAATGGAATTCTAATTTGAATTTACCGGAAAAAAGAAAAATATGTAAACAAATGACGCAATAATTGCAAAAAAAATTCTCCTATCATATCAACAAAGGAAACTGATGAAATCTATTAACATTTTTAATATTGTGCTATCAGCTCACTGAACAACTGAATTTAAGTTCTAAGTACTTTTTCAAATTCTGAAATTAACCTGCGATTGTTGCGTACAGTAAATTGCATTTACCTTTATCTAATTGATAACCAAGTGGAACAAATAAAAATACCTCTACTTTCTCAAAGAAAATTTTAAAATGTAAAAACAGCTTTATTTTTTGAGACGATCAGGCGTTCAGATCTCATTGTTTCAAACAACATTCATAAATTATTTTTTATCAGCTTATTTTTCTTTGTAGCTATGTACACAGGAAAATCAAATATTAAAAAATAATGATTTTGTCTTCGGATGAGACATTGTTACACAATGTTACAAAGCCACAAAAATAACTAAATCAACCTGATACGTTATCTAAATATGTTCATGTTATTCAAATATTATACAAAAATAAACTAGTCACAAAAAAAATTTCGTTACTAAATAAAAACCTAAACTGTTCATATTAATCGACTTGTTGACATTCTACAAACACAATCAGTTCATTACTGATGTATCTCATTTTGTAATTAATTCCTGTTTGCGGTCTATATGAATAAACAAATTTAAAATATTAACTTACTTGTGAATTGTACTTAGGATGATTGTAAAACTTTTCCAAAGTAGCGTATTTACCATCGGCCAATTTGAAGCTGTCCGTTTTATTAACATACGAATCCCCATCATCATAGGAGATGAAAACCGTCGACGTGGAAAGCGTCACAAAGCCGGGAATTAGGGGAGCCGGATCGCGAGCCAGGCATATGATTACTTTGCTCTGCTTGCCCACCCAATGCACCATCAATTGCTTATGGGTATCGTTTAGCAAGTTCACCTACAACAATCAAATCATCCAGCAATTTACATCAATTTGATACACCTACAGGATTTCCTTTGTGCGCGTTATTCAACTTTAAAGGCGCATATTGCTGGAATCGGAATAATGGAAAAATATTTTTGTATAACTGATATTATTTTGGATATATTAGGAAGAAAATTTTGGCAACATTCCATTATTGTGTTGTATTATTCTCTTTTTATTGTGGCACTTTTTCATTGTTTGTTCTATTTTTCCTAGAATAATGTGATAGAGCTTCATACTAGAAATTTTATCTATGTAAACCACATAAAAGAAAATAATTCGAAATTAATTACTTGATATACGTGAATATCTACCACAAAAAAAACCGGCTATAAATTACTATTTCAAGGACACACAATCGAGTGCAATTTGAATAAATTATTAATAAACTTATTGTACTTTTATTAAAGATCCCTTCTCCTACCCTTATCTCAATAAATCGATCATAAAATCAGATTATTATTATCAACCAATCAAACATTCACCATAAAAAAAATAGACAAATAAATACAAACCACAGATTCAATACCTCATAATCTAATTAAAACGATCTCCAGGCAGTACGAGATAAAATAATCGAGTTAAGTGGCTCTTACAGGAAGCGTTCTTAAATTTTTCAATTACCTTTGTTATTATATTCGGGTTCGAGCTGGGTGCCTCTCTTCTGTGCCGGGGGGCTCCGCTTGTGCCGTCGAATTGCTGCGCCGGGACGTCGAATATTCGAGGCGTCCGGGCGCCGTGAGTGTCCTCGGCATCGCCGAAGAGGGTCCTGATATCGTTATCGAATTCTGCGCCAGTGGCGATTTGAAGGGATTTCGTGAACAGTAAGATAAATAGCAGCAGGTACATGTTGCTGCTCACATTTAAGCCGTTCGATAAAAAAATGCTCCGATAGGAGACGAAATTGGCAATTGTTAACTGTACTTTTGTTAATAAAAATTGCCACAACACCAACACAAGACAATTTGGATTGATAATTACAAAAATCACAGAAATTAGACTGTTCTCTTCGAATACAAAACACAGACTGACAGAACAAAGACAGTGACAAGCAAAAAACAAACAGTACGTGACACTAATGACATGAGAATGACAGTTATATTTGAAACGAAATAACATCAAAAACATAGGCCACATAAGTTCACACAGTGGCGTATTGCGAAAGCGATTTTTCGGAAAAGATAATTTTACGCACAATTTTAAGCATTTCATACACTTGCGAAAATAACTACAAGCGACGAAACAACTATACTACAAACTAAAAGCGACGACTATTCTTCGATATCGATAATAAATAAACATATAAACTTTATTATTTCTTATTTCACAAATCGTTCAACCATTTTATTTTACATTTGGCGCTTATTATCACAGAATAACAATTTTTACGCGAATATTCGCAGAAATTGACATAACCTTGGATTTCCGAATTGACCAATCAGAAATGTATTCGCAAAGTATATGAACTAAGCTTTACGCTCTTAAAAAAAAGAAGTAGACTTATGACATTTCGACGTGTTTTGACGTTTAATTTTAATCAACAGACAGATATTCTAGACAAACTAATATTTTCATTCCCGTTAATCCAATAGATCTGTTAAAGTAGGTATTATTTATTCATTAAGCCTTAATTTATTCATATTGCTCACTTTTTAGGTTTACTTTAGCGATTTCGACAACGTACTTCAAATGCTTATCAGTTTTCGGATCAATTGTACATGGTGACGTTTGGAAACTGCCAACCGCTCAACGTGTAAACTTACAAAATACATTGAAAATAGATGAAATTAACGCGAGTTCGAAATGTTGAAAACGGTCGTTTTAATTTTTTGCATCAATGTAGCCGTCGAATCGTTCTATCTTCCCGGTCTGGCTCCTGTAAATTATTGTAAGAAAGACGAACCATTGGATGGTTGTAAAGTAAGCGGATTTACTAAAACGATGACGATACACCTATTTACGACTTAATATTTTTTAGTCCGAAGTCAAATTATTTGTGAATCGATTGAACACTGACGAATCCGTAATACCTTACGAATACCATCATTTCGACTTCTGCCTGCCCGTAAACAATGAGAAATCGCCCGTGGAAAATTTGGGTCAAGTCGTATTCGGCGAACGCATCAGACCTTCGCCCTACGAAATAGAATTCATGAAGAACGAAACTTGCAAAGTCGTGTGCCACAAGAAGTATTCCGGGGACAAGTACGCCGACAATTTGCAACTCAGCATGCTGCGAAAGGGCATCAGCCTCAAATACCAGCATCATTGGATCGTCGACAACATGCCTATCACTACTTGCTACGACAAGGACGATTGCAGGACCGGCTTCCCGATGGGCTGTTTCTCGAGGAACGGCCGGCACAACTGTCTCGAAGACGTTGGAAGAGAGAACGCCAACTACATTTACAATCACGTTAATCTAACTATTACATATCATTCCGGAGCCCACGAGGAATGGGGTAGCAAATTCCACGAAAACGGAGGAAGGATTATCTCAGTTAAAGTCATTCCGAGGAGTATCGACTACAAAGGGTAAGCATATATTCGAAATTTGATAGGTAGTTTATAAGTAATTTTCAGGCACAATTGTTCTCAATTCGAAACCGAACCCCTTGCGATCCCGAACGATAATCTAAAGCCCGGGGAAACCTTCGATATCATATATACATACAGCATCACGTTTGTGCAAGATGACCACGTGAAATGGTCATCTAGGTGGGACTACATCCTCGAATCGATACCTCACACAAACATACAATGGTTCAGCATTCTTAACTCGCTGGTTATAGTTGTGTTTCTATCCGGCATGGTGGCCATGATTCTACTGAGAACATTGCACAAGGACATCGCGAGGTACAATCAAATCGACAACGGAGAAGACGCTCAAGTACGATACAATTGCTAATTAGTAGTAATCGGTTGCTATAACTAGTGTTAATTTTTAAGGAGGAGTTTGGCTGGAAGCTGGTGCACGGAGACGTGTTCCGGCCGCCGAGGAAAGGCATGCTGCTCTCCGTATTGCTGGGCTCCGGCGTGCAGGTGTTCTTCATGACGTTAGTCACGCTGGCGTTTGCTTGCCTAGGTTTTCTTAGTCCTGCCAATCGCGGGGCTCTAATGACATGCGCCATGGTGCTGTACGTCCTGCTGGGTTCCCCTGCCGGGTACATTTCCGCTAGGATATACAAGAGTTTCGGAGGCGAGAAATGGAAATCTAACGTACTGCTAACTTCGATGCTAGCGACTGGGTAAATACGAATGTTAGGAAGATATCGAGTTGTTTTATAATGTGTTTTGTTGTAGCATTGTGTTTGGATTATTTTTCATCATGAATCTGGTACTTTGGGCGAAAGATAGTTCCGCAGCTGTTCCGTTTAGTACGTTGATTGGATTGCTGGCGCTTTGGTGGCTTGTATCAGTTCCACTGACTTTTATCGGTGCATTCTTTGGATTCAGAAAAAGGGTAATTAATTAGCACTAAATTATATATAAAATAAATAATCGCATGTAATATTTAATAGGCTTTGGAACACCCAGTAAGGACCAATCAAATACCGAGACTCATCCCGGAACAATCGGTGTACACGAAACCGATACCGAGCATCATAATGGGCGGCGTGCTGCCGTTTGGATGCATCTTCATCCAGCTGTTCTTCATATTGAAATCCATTTGGTCGTCGCAGATGTACTACATGTTCGGTTTCCTGTTTTTGGTGTTCATTATACTGGTGATAACTTGCGCCGAAACGACGATTCTGCTGTGCTATTTCCATCTGTGCGCCGAGGATTATCACTGGTGGTGGAGATCGTACATGACGTCGGGTTTCACGGCGGTTTATCTCTTCTTGTACTGTTGCCATTACTTCTTTACCAAGCTGCAAATCGAAGATGCCGCTTCGGCGTTTCTGTACTTTGGGTACACGATTATCATGGTGTTTTTGTTTAATCTCCTGACGGGTACGATAGGTTTCTTTGCTTGTTTCTGGTTTATTAGGAAGATTTATAGCGTGGTCAAAGTCGACTGAGTGGTATTTTTATGGAAAGTTTATTTTAATGTATATTTTTTTTGTGATTTAATTTAATCGTAATAATAAAATCCAGTATTTATTTGTTTATATTATTTACTGTCTTGAGGATGTAGTTGCTGTTTGAATTTGATTATGTACAAGGCTGTGGGAAAATCGAGACAATAATAGCCTTTTTTTTCTAAAAAATTGAGTAAGAGAGTATGGGGATAAAATTAAGGGATGATTTTCTCAACATTTTTTATTTATCAAAAAGCGGCAGTAAATATTGTAAACAAAAAGATATGAATTTCTTATTAGATAAACAACCAAATTATTTGCTTATTATAGCGACTTAGCAGTCCAATATTTTCTATCAACCTATAAGAAAACTTCTTGAGTAAAAATGAATTTCAAGATGGAGGTGAACTTCTGGAATTGGCCTTGTACTTATACCACTCATTAGTTCAGAATGATTTTTTTACGCTAATAATAGTAGATTTCGTGCCATTCAAAAAAATACATCTTTTCACCGGAACTTCCGATTTTGACTTGTATTTAACATAATTAATATGAAAGCATTTTCGTGTTTCTAACATATCATGCGTTACTATTATTACGATAGCCCGAATCAAGAAGCAATTGATTAAAATCATGCATTTTGTAGAATGACATAAAATACAGGGTGTCTCGCATAAGAAGCACAATTTTTTTTGTTTAACCCAACTCCACTGAATACAAAATTACATTCCTGAGTAGTTTTAGGCCTTTTAAGTGGAGATACAAATTTAAAAAATTAATATCTCGGTAAATCTCAAACTTAAAACAACTAAATTTATCATTATAAATTATAATGTTACAGAACTTTTGTACCTTTTTTCCTAAGTGGGACCCCCTGTATATCCAAATAAACCAGTGGTTATTACTTTGCATACAAATATTCAATTCGTCTAGTCCGAATTATTAATTGGCGTGTTTACGATTTTTCTTTCTACGAGTTTTTATCCATTTTAATTATTGGTAATTTATGGCAAAAATGTCGTTAAGCGACCAAATTGAATGCACAGTTTTTTGGTAGCTAAGCGCATCTATGTTTATTGCAGTGCAATATTTTAATTACAATCAAAGCCAATAATTAACGGAAACGTTTCGAGCGCAGTTTGGTGTATTCGTGCACAAAACTTGTATTAAATAAGACTTGCAAAATATTGAACGAGTGATATTTTGTCTGCGTATGTAAAATAGTATAATAAATTAATTATTACAGACGTGCTTTTTATTAGTTGAAAACTTACATTACTTAATCCTTAGTTTTTTCTACAATTTTATTAATATCTTACAATGTCATAATGGTCGTATGAAAACTTGGGAGCTTCGATGGAAAGTATTCTCAAATTTCGGAGGATCCTCGACCAGTTATCGAAACAGAAATTGTAGATTTTACCTCCGACACGTTCGCGTATTGGTCTAACTGAAAATTTACTCCAATTTATTGGGATATATAAGGAGCTTAAAGCTACTTACCGATTCGTTGTTTTGAGTATAATACTGTCTCTGCCCGTTATACGATTGACAACTTCCTTCTATCGTCGTTAGCAGTAAAGGAGTATTTTCGTTGGACGCACTAATTTTGGAGCTACCCCAAGATTCGTTTATACCGCTATCGGAAGTAGCTTCATTCACCGCCGAGTCGTTAGATTTTAACAGGAAAAATATAGTTGTAATGATAGCCTAAAAAGAGAATCTATAAGTCATGTTATTAATTTTATTTGCACGTATATGTACCAAAGATAACGATCCGATTGCCATTATAGTAGATGCTATAGGGAAATCGTACTTTTCTAAAAGAAACCCGCCTATTCCCGGTCCTATAAAATCGCCCAGAGAGTACATACAGGACCATATTCCTGCTACAACGCTGTAAGTCGCCATTGTGTCTGAATATCCGCCGTTTCTGTAAAGCGTGGTATGGTAAAGAAAAGTCCACCAGCAGGAAAATTAAAATACTTACGCTGCTGACGTTAAAATTCCTTGAAAAGTTGGCATCAATGCCAGAGCTACCGATATTCCAATGATGGACAGCGCGAATAAATCCATCCACAGGCTACTAAAAAATGCAAATCGAACTTTACATCTGCTCGTTTATCGACATCTGACCACTTACTGGCTCAAAAACGGCAAAAACGGGCAAGGTCCCAACAACAGCAATCCTACAGCCGACATGAAAAGACCCACCACCATCATCGACCAATGATTGTCGATTCTATCGGCTAACCAGCCCCAAGCGGGGCTCGAGATTCCATACAGAGCAGCCATCAGCAGAAATATTAGACCTACCTGCTCCGGGGTCAAATTGAACTGAAATTCATACGGTAATTTAAAGCATTTGGTGCAGAGAAAACTGCACTTACATCTCTCAAATGGGGCTCCAGAGTGGGATCTAAAAACGACCACACGTTCGATACCATCACGATTACTAATCCTTTAATGAACACAGCCGGAATCTTGATTAATTTTGTGATAGACATCGATTTGTTGGTCAAATTATCACAGTCTGCAAAACAATGTAGATTAGCAGGACGGTATAGGATAAATGGATGGTTACCTTCGATATTGGGCAACAGCCAAATGTTCACCAGGAAAGTCAGCACCATGGCTACACCTAACACAAAAAATGGCAAACTAAATCCACCGAGCTGCCTAGAAAATTCAGTAAAGGTACATTTTTTATATTTTATAACAGTAGATTAAATACCAAGAGGCATTTGGAAGTTGGTTTTACATACCGAATATAATAAACCTCCTACTACAGGCCCTGTGCTCATTCCAAGACCGACAAACGTTTCTAAAATACCCTAAAAAATTCTCATGCAGGAATATTATTGGATAATATTTTCAAAACTTACTATTACTGATCCGATGTTATTAGGAAACGACTTAATTACGAATATGTAACTGGCAGTGGAATACGCACTGGCTCCTAAGGCTTCGAAGCCTTGGATAAGCAGGCAAAGCGTCGCAAAAAGAGTGTAATTTTCGATATACTCTAACAGCCTAAAAATAAACATTCAACTTCGTATAATACACGAGTTGGCCTAACTCACCCGAATAAAATATTGCCAGTTCCCGCAGCGAATATGCCCAGCAGGAACAGGAACTTGGCCCCGAATTTGGGCGTCTGAAAACAACGCAATTACACGTACTTAGCGATTCGATTCGCGCGTAAAATACTAACGATTTTTCCGAAAATAGGCGACGAAATGAACATGACCAGAGCGTAGAAGCTGAACACCAAGCCGGTGAAGGTGGCCGATACGCCCTTCTCGTGCGCCTCCCTCGGGAAAAACGGCGCCATTATGGACGTCGAGCAGAAGCTCATGAAGTCGACCAAGGCCAGCGAGGCCAAGGTCATCTTCTGCGAGCGGGATAGGTTCCTCAGGCTCGTGGTGTCCTCGGTACCGCTGGCTCTGCAGTGGAATTATTAATAACTCGATGCACCAATTGGGAAATTAAATGACGTGTACCTGATTAATCTTTCCTGTATTCTCCTGACTTCTGCGGTCGTGAAGTTCTCCGGGACTATGCAAGACAACGATTTACTTCTCGGGAATTGGCCTGCAGGCTGGAGATCGGGCAGAATGAAGCTGTCTTTGCTGGAAGTGCTGGAATCGCTGAAGTCTGATGGTGGATTTTCATGCATTTTTCTTGGACCGAACGTTTCTTTATCCATTTTTCCTTAAACTGGCAACACACGAATGATCTCAATCAGTCCACGGGGCATAGTTCTATACAGGGTGGCATTATCCAGCAAAATCATGTGCAAATAGAGATTAATTTTTACAGTAAAACATGTAATAAAATATTGTTTGGGTTACGACGTAACGATTAAAGGAAATATCTGATAGTAAATGCGTCAGAACCATCGATAATTTGTATGCATCGTGGAAAAATTGAAAACTTTTACGTAAATCGGTAATTCATTTAATTCATCTCGTGGTTATTAAATCGAAATTATCTTACGTTTCTCATCAAGGACGTAACTGACTTTTCCATTCACCGATGTTCGCCGGACACGAGCTCACTACCAGGACTCACTGTCCACGAACGCTCGAATTATCTGGGAATATTTTGTAAATAAAAGTTTATCATTATCTCACAAAGTTCAAATCATTGTCAAGTAAATAGCTGGTCGAGAGAAAACACACAAAACAAACTGGGCATATTCTAATTCTTGCTTACAACAAAGCATAATGTTGTAAATATTCCGATACTAATTGTTTTGTTTACGATCGAAGTGTAATTTTGTTACATACCTGCCTTTATTCCCGCACAATGCATTTCGAAATTGCATATACAATGCAATAAAATTTCATTCAATTATAATTAGATTTTTCGCTATACGTATTTGCATCGGCTAGCGATAAGATTTAACTACGTGTGTCAGCACGCCAGAACATTTTAAACAAATCGAGAGTAATTTATTTCGAAAAACCGATACCTAATTATAAATTAGCATCGGGTATTAAAAAAAGTTGCAACACTTTCTGCCATGTGTTGATAAAGTTCCAATTTCCTTATCGATCTTATTTTATTCGTTTACAGCTCGTACAAAGTTGGAATATACAGCGTGGAAACTTTCTAATAGTATAAGTAGAATTTTTCTTTGTCATTCAATAGGGCTCGATTGAGCTTTTGTGGTGGAAGAAATAAGTTTCTTTTGGTGTTATATACAATTTTATTTCGTATTTTATGAGCTAGAGAATTTTATTTACAAAAATGTTTTCCTAATACAGCGAGGTTTCGTATGTACATAATATCTATTTCGTACGAACATAATAACAACGATTCGGTAACAATTTTTGTGGTCTGTACTATTTTTTACTCAACTAAAATACATGAAAATATTCCAAAGATTACTGAAAATCAAGCGTAAGTGAAATTACAAAGTAGGAAGGAAACACAAATGGCAAGTTTCAGAGACACATGGCATTGAAAACGCACTTAAAATTAGAAGATTTAACTAACAATAAGAATGATAAAAAAATCTCATAGTACTCAATTTACAACGATCGCCTAAAACAAACAGAAAAACACGTCCGCATCGCGTCACCAACATCACTTAGTCTTTATAGTCTCCATCACCTTATGCTCCTTCTCCACCACCACGTTCACGCACCCGTTCTGGTGCGCCTCCGGCTTGATGGCGTTCTGGAACACGGTCAGAATGTTCCCCTTCAGCGGCATCTGCTTCCTGTTCACCAGCATCACCGTGGTCAGCGTGCCGATGAGGAAGTTCAGCGCCGCGAACGTGGCGCAGGTGTTGGCGAACTCGTAGTGCTCCATCAGGGAGCCGCCGAGCACGGGGCCCAGGACCTCCCCCAGCGAGTACACCGACGACCACAGGCCGGCTATCATCGAGTGCGTCGATATGTCGTCGGCGTAGCCGTTCTCGCTGGAAATTACTGGTAAAAAAATCTGTTTGGATTGGGTTTGTTGTGGTACTTACAGGGCGCTGTCCAAGATGAACTGGTAGGTAGGCATTAACGACATGCCTACTGTGATTCCCAGCAGGGCTAGACTCACCATGTTTAACCATAGTGCTCTGGAAGATAGAAAGATAAGTTTTGATGTGGTGGAGTGAATCAGCAAAAGGTGGTGATGGTGGAAAGAAGGAGCAAATAGGAACGTTTCTTTGGTACTTATTCTAGAAGAAAGTAGACGTTAGAAAGGGTAAAGGAAGTTTATGAGAAAGTAGCACAATGAGGTGATGGTGTACAGAAGGAACAAGTAGGTAAGTTCTTTAATACTTACTCGGGTAAAAATTTTAAACAAGGTCCTAAAAATAATAATATCACAGAGTTGCCGAATAAACCGACGGTCATCAACCACCAATAGACGTCCAATTTGTCGGAGAGCCAGCCCCAGAGCGGGCACGATAGGGCGTAGGTTCCGGACGTCAGCAGGAAAATCAACCCTACTGCTGTAGTGGAAAGATTAAACTGGGAAGAAAAACTATACATGTAGAATTCAAATTAAACGAATTTGGAGCGCTCTCACTTTGCTCAGGTGCGGTTCTAAGATCGGATCCAAAAATCCCCACGTCATCGATACCACTACCATGATGAAACAAGTCATCATGATGGGCGTCAGCTTCAGGAGGCTCGTCAAGGAACCGCTACTGGTTATGGTAGGTTCTACAAAAAAGTCATTGTTTCATCCTGTTAATCCGAAATCGTAAATGTATTTGCCGACGAATGAACCATTAGGGAAGCACCGTCCAATTACGCAATTTGCTGTCACCCACGTGGGCAAACAAGCGGAATTCATTAAGTCGAAGAAAACGGAAACGTTAAGACAGAAATTGGCCAATTATGAAATAAACTTGAGAAAAAAAACTACATAGTAAAGTTATCGAGAAATTGAGGTACAAGATGAATTTAACGAGTATTAATTTCTTTCTTTCGCTAAGCGATATTAATCGAGGACTATTTAATGAGTGAATAACGACGCGATGATTGTTCAATTTAATTGTGCTCAACTTACTTGCGGATCGTTCGAGCGTGAAGATATTAAGAGGCGCTATTAATACTAGGAACACTCCGACCACGTAGAATGGTAGACCAAAGCCCCCGATCTTCCTAGAAAAAATGCACCAATAACACTATAATTTAAAGGCCGCGGACGATCTGAAATTCATCTCCCCTAAAACGATCGGTTTGCAAAAAGTTAACTCACATCAAAGAGCACGCCTCCGATGCCTGGACCAGCGCAAAGCCCGAGTCCCACGAAGGTTTCCAGGACGCCCTAGGAGAGACCACCGCTTGAGTGATATATTGATAATTAAGATAATTTACTTACTCTAATCGCTCCGGCGTTGTCAGGGAACATATTCACGACTATCACGTAAGCAGCGGTGGAATAAGCGCTGGAGCCCAAGGCTGCGAACCCCCGTATCACGAAAGACAGCACGGTGAAACCGCTGTAATCTTGTATGTGATGCAGTGTCCTAGAAACAAGCCGTTAATTAATGAAAAATAGGAAAATGCATTGACGCAGCGTCCTTGAGGCCTGGGAAATCTTATTGTTTTGTATTCAAATTCGTGAATCAGCGCGCATTGAAGCGCGAATGGAAATCACACTTACCCGAATATCACAGTGCATACCCCCGATGTGAACAATCCGACGATGAATAAAAATTTCACTCCCAGTTTTGGACACTACAAAAATACAAAAAATTTACTTTCATCTGCATGAGAAGAAGAAACTTGAAGAAGCAATTGAAATGGTAAAGGATATTTGTGAAGTAAAAGGAAGATTTGGTAGAGCGGTGGTAAAAGAACTTGTTGAAGAAATTGTCGAGTTATTGCCAACTTACCAGTTTTCCGAAAATGGGAGACGAAAGGAATATAACCAATGCGAAGTAACCGAACACGAATCCTGCCATGGATTGCGTCATACCCCTGTTGGCGGCCTCTTGGGGATAGAACGGGGCCATTATGGACATCGAGCAATAGCACATGAAATCCGCCGTGATCAACATCACCAACGAGCATTTCTGCTTGATGGTGAACTTCTTGTTTTTACTGCTGAAACAAAAATCGATAAATCTCCATCGTGTCTGAGGATTAGAGCGAAATAGCTCTTCCAATTTGGCGAAACTGGCACGCGTTTTATGTAACACGTAACTCGCTTAGTCTCTTTGTGATTTCGTCTATTAAAGAACACAATGCAGATAAACAATTTTTATTGTGCTACAATGACGTTGTGGTAATTCCTTTAACGCGTTATTCGAGGAACCAGCCTGAGCGTACAAAATGATCCACTTCCCATTTGGAATGGTGATCTTTATTGGAGACTCCACGCGATTGGGGAAAAATCTAAGGATAATCTAGAAATCTAATCGAATGATCTAACGCGAGATGCGTTCTAACCTTGAGCCTCATCGACCTCTTTCCAGCTTAGATATTCGATGATAAAGAAGCATATTTACACAAACAGCGAGAATGTATAAGGTCATGATAAATCTTTGAACTCCGGAGTATGCTACTATTAATATACTAAAAATTTGTTTAAAAGATCATATGTTTTTCGAATTATAATTAGGAATAAATGAATTGTAAAAAATGCTATGTATCAGCTATAAACGGCCTAATTAAAGTGTTTTATGCATGTGCAGTACGTTGTCTATTTAAAATAAAATAATGATTTTATGTAGCTTCGATAGCTTAATTAAAATAGCGTTTAATTGGGCGGTGCGTCAATTAATTCGGAATTTTGATGGATGTTCGAATCGAAAGGAATAATTTCGATGTGTATTAATTGTTACATAAACGGGAACAGTCGAATAAGAGCGGCCTATCAGACTTGACACAGCTCCATCGGTTTTAATTCCAACCTTTGAACTTCTTTTATCGAATTGTACAAACGATCGAGTGCGTATAAATACAAAAATTACTAAAACAGATAATTATTAAACACAAAAATAGGCAAATTCTGATAACTAATTCGAATGCAAAGAGACGCTCGATTTGAAAAAATGAAAGAGTTACTGGAAAATTTACAAATCCACGAAACCGGTGTGTTTATATTGCAATGCCAACAGTTGTATTAATAAGTTAATTAAACAACTAATTAAGATTAATTGTGCGACAGTATGTGTTGAATACAATTCACGTAGGTCATTAAAAAAATCGTTTATACGAAAAAAAAAACCAACGCTCTTAAATCAGTGAATACCCTAGTTAATTTTTGATTAACATGTACATTTGTAAAATCTAATATCGACTTCGGACTTACGCCTGCTCGGGATTTTCTTCCGTGTCGCCGTTATCGACATTCTTTTCGCTTTTTTCGACAATTTCGGACACGCTCGGTACGTTTTTATCCGAATCCATTTCGGAATACACAGAATTAATTAACAAAATCTACTTCCTAACTAAAACGAACAGTCAATAGTCTGTACGCGCGAACTGGTCTCGGTGGAAACGCCGAATTTTCGCACGACGCGCGACATTTCGGAAAATCGAAAAATCGATGAATCGAAATTCGATGCGTTTATCACGAATTTCACGGCGATTGTTGATCGATCGCCGGACGAGCCTCGTTTGTGGATCTCACCGAACTCGACACTCGACGACTTAAAGGAAGTCGCGGTTTCTTTTCGAGCTTATAAAAGCTCATCTTTTCGACGAATTTATGCGCTCCGTCGAGTGAATGGTGGGAAATTCGTGACGGCATTCGAAATTTATCTACCGTACAATTGGGGTTTCGTTATTCGTTAATAAATTATTTCATCGGCTCGACTATAACGCACGCATCTCGGAGAGGCGAGTAGAAGCGATTTTCCGGAGGGATTTTTATTTCTTCGGCCGGAGCTTTCGATTTTCGTAGGGAATTTTCTCGACGGAATTCGTCTTAATTAATAATATTGAATAAGGTCAATGTTTGTTATTGGTCGATGCAGTTGAGGTGCAGTTTAAATTCGAAATTACCATGCTTAATTTTAATTAGTTAGTTCATTGCTTTATATCATTAAAGTTACATACATTAAAAAAATTGCAATACTTATAAAATGTTCAGTAGGTAAAAAACATACTTACTCATTTGTGCTCAGTTCTTGTGCTTTATTTTCTGCATTATTCTCTACTGCATTATCTTCATTATCACACTTTTGTGCCTCACTGGCATTATTTAATTCGCATTCATTTAAATCCTGCGTTGAAAATTCGTTTATTTCCGCCCCTTCTAATGCGTTTTCTGGTTTACTTTGAGACATCTCTTTTACTACTTAACTTATAAACTCCTGGTTACTTAAACTTTCTTTTCTTGTTGTTTTAGCGTTATAAACTATATACGGAATGCATAAAAAATTCTCCCATGCCTATATAATATACCACGACAATTTATTCAGCGGTTTATTTTCAATTCGCTTCCAGCGAATTGTCTTGAATTTATTTATCGGTTGTTGGTGTAAATTTATGATAATGTTCTTAATAAATACCTAATAAAAATGTTTGTTTTGTGTGGAATTGATTTCATAATTTCATAGTTATTCAAGCTTAATAAGAATTAAGTTGTGCTATACACACCTTATATACTAATTTTGTAGAAACTTTTTAATTTGGCTTTTTAAACTAAAAACTTATTAACCAAACTCTAATTTGGTAATAAATTAGAGTTTAGTAATAGATGGCAATTAACTTAATTAATTTTACTACTATTAATTTTTTAACGTAATTAACTTTAATGCTTATTAAAAACATTAAACAATTATTTTCAAACATTGTTTTTATTTATTGTAAGTCAATAAACAATTTGGGTAATTTTTTTATAAAAAATTATGTAACCAAATTTATTTGGGGAAAATTTTACCCAATTTATTTGGAATAATTAGTTCATTTTTATTTCAAACCAATCCATGATAACAACAATTATGATATATTGCTATTACAATAATTTGCGATAAAACTAATAGTACCTTACATAAAAAACATTTACCTACCTTTTATCAGAACGTATAGGTATCTACTATGTACTTATGTTCCTAAGGTGTTCGTTAAATAGTAGAATAAATAAAACCAATGTAAATATAACATTTATTCCACCTAGAAAGTTTTCTAGATGATGTAAATAAACAATTAAAGCATCTATTTGTCTATTATTAGATGGAAAATAAAAGCATGGTTATAAAAAAAACCTGTAAATAACCTTATTTAAATTGAATTTAATCGATGCAATCATAAATTCTCCTCATCGTAATTTCCAGATGGATTGAGATATGCACTTGCGTAATTCGATGTTCATGCATTTAATCGGTTACTTCTAGCATTTAAATTAATTATCGTTATTGTATTATAACGAAGCGACATAAATAATGGCTAATTTGTTAAACCTAATGCATGTAATTAGGTTTGCACGCGATTATATTAGAAGTAAAGTAATAAATATAAATATAAATCAAACTATCTCGGTGTGCATTTCAATACTCTTGTCAACGAGAATATATTATAGATTATTAATAAAAATAAAGCAATTCTTATTAAAAGATATATTTCTTATCCACAACTTTGATTTTAAATTATTAATAATTCACATGTACAATAAAAAATTGTTTCGGTCAATTGTTCGAGTGTTTCATGGAAATTAATTTTTCCGTATGTTGGGGAATCTCAATGCGTTTTTTTTATTAGAATATGTTCTGTAATGATAGGTAAATAGAAAAAATTTCCGCTTCTCCTTGTTTTTTGCTAGCTTTTGAATAATTTTATAGATTACCTTCCAATTAAAAATGAAGCAGTCGTAAACACGATTTTAAAAAACCTTGACACCTTGTGGGAAATTAGAAAATTTGGTAAAATAAATACGTACCTGACTCTCATGGTGTTTCGTAGGTTATAATTTCAACACAATTTTCGAATCTCTACACTTGCAAAGCACGGAGGAAATGTGTTTTACGTTATTCTAAATAATTTTGTAGAATCGGTAATATTTTTTTAAAACGATAAAAATTAATTGCGATCGCTGCGCCGTGCAAAATTTAATGTACCTATTGATAAAAAATAACTGTATGCAACATAATCTTTTCGTTTCCTCTACTTCGAATTTTCTCTCGCCGAATTAAAATTTACCGCAGCAAATCGTAAAACAATGCGCGCGAAGTGTTACACTTCACGAAATTATTCAGTATCTCGAATTATTTAGTAAGAATAAGCGCTTTTTAATACGCATGTAAATACGAATATTGCGAAATTCAATTCTAGCCACGCGTGTTGTGAATCGCAGCGAATTTTCAGTTCAGCTATTATTAATCCTCAAATCAACTCACCGATAGAGTTTAAAAAAAAACTCGTCCGGAGGTAGGGATCGATACAATTTTATCGAATATTAAGGTAAATAATACACAAATAAGATACGCAGGTTTACTCGCTGGTTTCGAATTGTATAACAGCAGAATCCTTCGATACGTTATCGCCGACGTGGAAATTAATTTTTGCTATTTTAGCGTCCCGCGTCGCCTTCACGGCGTACTCCATTTTCATCGCTATGAGCACGAACAGCGAATCGCCCGTTTTCACCTCGTCCCCGACCTTCACCAGCAGCTTATCCAGCACTCCCGGCATCGGAGCCACCGCTTTGCTGGCGGATCCCCCGCCTCCGTCCGCCTCCTCGTCGCCGATATCGCGCGGTTGAGGTAGCGAGAATTGCAGCTTTCCACCCTGGAGAGTTAGAAATTTTTACAAGTCTCGAATGGGTTTTAGCGAGATGTTACTTACTTCGTCGAATACTGCTAGAATTTCATCGTTTCTGTATATGCTGCATTTGTGGACTGCTTCGTTTATGGTGGATGTTAAAATGTAGCGGTTGTTTGTTTTCGAAATACTCCCTTTAACTTTATGCCAGGTTTTACCACCATCGCACGACATGGAGTAATTATCGCGTCCATTAAAAATTATTTTTACCAAGTATTCTACAATAACAACACTCCTTATACAATTGACTCAATATCCAAGATAAGTTACTAACCATTTTCAGCGAATTTTAATTTAACATCCCTATCGTGCTGGTAATTCATTCGGAAATTCGATTCGACCACAAACGGATTGTACCGGTCTCTCTGGGTTAAGGCTAGATTTTCCTCGATTGCTCTATCCAACGACACAATCGACAGGGCCGCTTGGCACAATTGCGATGCGGTGGGTTCTTTTTTGGGAAACAAAGAATCGTAATGGTCCCTGATGAAGTTGGTGTGGACGTTTCCGGCGGCGAATTCCGGGTGACCGGCGAGATCCAGCAGGAAGTTGACGTTGGTCTCCAAACCGGCTATCTGCGAAAGAAAGACGCCCGTCAGAGGACGATGGCTGTTCACCTTTTTTGTCCCGGTGTGTATGTATGCAAATTCTCGTGCGGCGAATGTATTTGTTAATCGGTTTATTATTCGCGCTGGAAAATATATGGTGGCCGTTTCAAGGCTCGCGCAATAAAAATTCCTGTTTTCTTTTGTATTTAATCAACTGAAAAACGACCGAATTAATTAATAACGAAAAAGTAAATTTGTGTTCGAGCCGTTTTGAATTTCAAAGCGTTCGCGTAAACAATCTTGAGGAAAAAACGACAATTAACTTTTATTTATTGTGCGACAACCGTGAGTGTATGTTATGTGAATCTTAATCGCCTGAAACTAGCAGGAACGAACGATAAATTGGGTTTTTTAAGGATTTTGAGATTTTTTTGTTCGTCATAAACGTGGAGTGAATGACACAAACCGATGTTAAATTTTCCATTATCCTTGACATTCAACTATCAACATAATTTACATACTTACATTGTATTCTCGGAGTTTGGCTTTAAGTTTCGACAATCCTTCAGTCCTGTCTTTTCCCCACACCACCAATTTGGCTATCATTGGATCATAATGTACAGACACCTCGTCTCCTTCCAACACACCTACATTATCAAATAAAATACTTAATTAAGTATTTAATAATTTTTTTATTTGTTACCCGTTTCAATGCGCGTGTCATCGGAAGCTTCAGGAGGCGATAAATGCAGCAAACGACCAGCACCTGGTAAAAACCCACCGCTGGGATCCTCAGCGTAGATTCTCGCTTCGAAAGCGTGTCCTCTAAGCGGTATATCCTTTTGAGCCAACGGCAGTTTTTCCCCGGATGCGATTTTTATTTGCCATTCCACCAAATCCGTACCTACGACTACAATTCAGCAAAACAGCTCTCTAAATAACAACCTATTAAATGTACCAGTGATCATTTCCGTAATGGGATGCTCCACTTGCAACCTCGTGTTCATTTCCATAAAATGAAAATCGTGCGTGTTCTTATCCAAGATGAATTCCACTGTACCAGCTCCGACGTAACCGACGGCTTTAGCTGCCCGTACCGCAGCTGAGCCCAGCTCGTTCCGCAGCTCGGTGGACAAACCTGGCTAAATACGCACGATTTCGATACCAAATACCAATTTCCACTCAACCGCCTTACCGCTGGCGCCTCCTCGATGATCTTCTGGTGCCTCCTCTGCACCGAGCAGTCCCTTTCGTACAGATGCACGGCGTTGCCGTGCTGGTCCGCGAACACCTGCACCTCCACGTGCCTCGGTTCCGTCACGAACTTCTCCAGCAGCACCACCGAATCGCCGAAGGCCTTCTGCGACTCGGTTTTGGCCGATTCCAAGGCTTCCTCGAAGTCTTCGGGAGTGCTAGCTATTCTCATGCCTGCGAATGGTAGTGTTAAAGCTCGTTGTAAACGGACATTTAGTGTGGTTTAATCACCTTTGCCGCCTCCTCCGCGAACGGCTTTGATCATTACAGGGAAACCTATTCTGCTGGCTTCGCTTTTGAGCGTTTGGGCGGTCTGGTCTTCACCGTGGTAGCCTTGGACGATCGGTACTCCGGCCGAAGACATGATGGCTTTCGAGGTGCTCTTGATGCCCATGTCTCTGATGGCCGAAGACGGGGGTCCGATGAAGATTACGCCTTCTTTGTGGCAGGTTTCGGCGAATTCGACGTTCTCGGAGAGGAATCCGTAGCCCGGGTGGATGGCTTGGCTGTTCGAACGTTTGGCTATTTCTAGTAGTTTGTCGCCTTTCAAATAGCTTTGCGAAGCTACCGGCGGGCCTATTCTGTAAGCTTCGTCTGCCTAAAAACGTTCTTCTAATGTTCGAATAAACTTTTTTATTGCTTATAATTAGGTAATGAGATATTACTGTTTTGAAGTACCTACCATAGAAACGTGTAGAGATTTTTCATCTGCATCACTGTAAACAGCTACAGTTCTGATACCCAATCTTTTCGCTGTTTTAATTATTCTACAAGCTATTTCACCTCGATTAGCGATCAGCAATTTATTTATTTTTGTTGTCGTACTCATCCATCGCCCCCCGTATAATAGCGGTTGTTTTCTCAATCTAGAATGAATAGTGTTGTTATCAAGGTTAATTTAAAATGACTAGTAATAAAATGAACATGTAACTCACGTGTTGAATGCGCCCGTTAAATATTTGGAGTAAATCATGTTTCCACAATAAAGAATTACAATATGCCTGCACTAAAATTGACTACAAATTTCGTTAATTGTTTACGGGATTTATAATTTATCCTTATCAGTACTGTGATTGAGACAGAAACAATGTTATGAAGAAACCGAACGTTATCAAAGGTTTTTAACTAGCGTTGAACTTTTAATGCATGATAATTTTATGTTTAAGTTTGCTAATACAATTCCAAATAACAACTGAGGGGATTTAATATGCAACTTAATTGCACAAGCTTGTAAATAGACGAATAAAAGTGGTAATTCATGTATTTAAGTATTTATAAAGTCAAGTATTTACAGAAACAATATTGATATACTTCAATGTGTTAAATTGGTTGCCTAGTTAGTAGGAATAGATGTGAATTGTTTGTGACAATGACTAACGTATAAAGTTAGTAAAGACCAGATTAAAAAAAACTGAAGTAGAAGAAATGTCAATGTCAAATTTTTAACCTCAGTTATTTTATAAGGTTATGTTTATTTTAAAAACCAAGTTAATTTTTTAATTTCTGCAAAATAATGGAAGAATCGTTTTCTCAAGAGGAATTAGTATTACCACAATGTAAATATGAATGTAAGTATTTTGAGTTTACAAACATAATAGTGTCAATAACGGATTAATTTTCTAGATTTGGATCACACCGCAGATGTTCAGTATGTAGATAATTAATTTATTTTACATCATAACAGTATACTGAAGTCATAAATAATAATGACTACTGAATTCATTCCAGATTACATTCTTGGGGAGACAGCCTAAAAGAAGCCTTCGAGCAATGCGGTATCGCCATGTTCGGCTACATGACGGAGCTCCCGTCCGTAGAAATAAAGCAATCGTCGGAAATCGAAGCCACCGGCCACGATTTAGAGAGCCTTTTGTTCCATTTTCTAGACGAACTTCTATTCCTATTCAGCGCCGAACCGTTTCTAATATGCAGCAAAGTGACCATTACTCAATTCGTCTGCGAAGGCGACGAATTCAAAATAACCTGTAAATGCTACGGGGAGGAATTCACGTTAGGGAAGCACCCCCAAGGCACCGAAGTGAAAGCTATCACTTACTCGGCCATGCAAATCATCAACGAACCTAGCCAAAACAAATTTGAAGTATACGTTATTATAGATATTTAGATTAATTAGTCGTAGGTTTTATTAAAAATAACTGTTATTTTTCATAGTAGCACGTTTTGTATTACTCGAACCCCTAGTCGAATCGAATTACAGGCGCTCGTCACAGCGATTAATCACAGTGAAGAAGAGTTATCACTGTTTGACCGATATTTTATACATCAGGCGCGTGTCGCATATAATTAATATATGCGGAAAACAGGGGTGCATCGGGGTAGAGAGGGTCCCATCTGCTCGCGACTCCGCCATCTGTAGTTTGGGGATCACCGGCTGCCGACGCAGAAGGCATCGGTCAACTCATCAACCGGCACCTGTGCTGCAATAATTCCGCCAGAAAAGCTTAAATATTTCACTAAAAAAAATTCGCTGAGTGTAAATTATTTTTTTCAATAAATTGTAGTATCTGTCTAGCTAGAAATCGGCGTCTATTTTAATTTCTTTAATGGCAGGAGCAGGTTCGAGAATCGAACGGGTCACCTGTTGTCCGGATTTCCATTCGGCCGTGATTCGAGATTTAATTGCGCGAGCGGAGATAGGGCTGAAATATTAGGGTATTATCCGGAGTTGGCACCTGTCTGGGTCCGGGATTTGGGTGTTTTCGAAAATAGCCTCTCAGACGTCGCGTCGGTGCCGTTCTAAACGGGCCTATTTCGGGAATTGGTCAATTCGAAGGGTGTGAAATTCGAGCGCCGCCGACCAGTCGCGGTCCGGACCGTTTCGATTCGAACACCTGTTGTTTCTACTAATCTTCTACCTGTCCTAGCGCAGGAGCGGACTTTGCGCTAAAATCGACCATTAAAAATCGAATACTGCTATTCTACAGATTCAATAGTAATACGAGTTATTTAACGGGCAATTTCGCGCTTTTAATTATAAAAATTATCTATTATCTCGAACGGAAGAAAGTAATAACCGGGCCTTCTGCAAGAATTCGAATACCAGTTGTTTCCTTCCGTAAAAAGACGGCTGGTGGGCCCAAATATTTTTATATTCTTACACCTGTGCCAATAGGGCATCTGTAGTCGATTACTTAAAGGAAGTATCCTCCAAAAAGATAATTTATTTTGCACAAAAGAACTACCTACAGCAAATATACAAGTTATTAACAAATAACTCAATTGATAGTATTCTTGTTTCCTCTCGAAGCGGCGCTCGTTTATTTATAATTACGCATATAAATTTGCAATTGGTGCACTCGTTTGTGCAAACACACAACTCACGGCGCCAAATTATCCCAAGAATGCGCCGACCAATCATCCCATTTTTCATAATTACAGAGAGCGATCTGGAAATGATTTTAATTAATTATCGTTAATCGCAGCGCGGCCGGGAATCGCGAGAAGCGGTTCGCCTACTTCGATCCGAAAGCAGATGGTCTACCGGAGGGGGCCCGTGGGGCAGATGCGCGGCACCTGCTCTCGCCCGCCGGTCCACCTGTACGGCCGGGGCCATTATCGCTAAGGCCGCGCAAACACAACCTGCTTCCACTTGCGCGCCGTCGAAGGCCCCCTTTTCGTTATTACCGGCTATTATCCGTTCGAATTGGAAGCGGCCATGTGCGAAGCGAGTGTCACTTTTGCGTTAACGTTTTTAACGTTTCGATCGTGATTCGCCGATTTCAGATAAGCGACCAATGAGCCGTGCACTAACGAGGAACGTACGGTGTTTTTACGCTATTTAGTTTAAGCGTTCAAGTCACCGGCGGTTTACATCGGGAGCTTTTAATTATTACTGCTATTGCGTTTAACCTATTGGGGAGATACGTGATACGTATATACATAGAAGAATCCCGTTTATCTGTTTTAAACTGCCTTTGAATTAATTAGATTCAACTACCTACCTACCTACATCAGATTGGGATATCTTTTAATGGGTTCCAGATTAGAAGGGAATCATAAATTCCTGAAAAATTGACTGTTGCATACAGGAGAAAACGCTCATCGTTTACTGCCTGCCTTTCCGTATAAGTCATATAAGGAAATGGAATTTGTTATACTCTACAACAGCCATATAAGGTCCACTGTAATTCATGCCAATTTGAGAGAGTTTCCTAACTGCAATGCGTAGGTAGCTCTACATTATTCACCTCGTTTCATTTTTTATGACTTAATATCTAAACAATCATCAAAAACCTACTTTTAACAAAAACATGTCTTCATAATTTCCCACAGGAATATTAATTAATGAACGGTCCTGGTAGGAATCGGTGCTGGGTGTTTTGCACCCGGCTCGCTCGCTTTTAATCCCGCAACGGGTGCAGTGGAATCGCTCCGTCTAATATCCGCGCGGGGCCCGTTTGCACCAGAAAGCTGTAAAGACTCTTCGAGCACCTGTTCGAATTTTCATTAATTGGCGGTCCACATTTAGCGGTTAATGCGAGGCGACGTCGCTCCACACACCGCATGTTCCATTACGAACAATCGATCAGTTCTGTATTTTATACCGCGAACCTCGTGTTTATTATATTAGATATTAATTCCGCTCGCAGGTGAAGCGGTCGAAAATAAGTTTATTGGAGTCAATAGTGAGTTATTTTCGTTGGGAAAAGGCACCTGTGGAGATAAAAATAAATTCTACCTACTTCTGGCTGTTTTTTTTTGTCTAAATCGTTTAAGTCCATCCGTAGGTATTCGAATCACTGCGTTGGGGTGTATTTTTTATGCTGGTATAAATGTAAAAAAGGCATTCTTCGAATGAAGGGGGCAATCTCTAAATACCCTTCGGTATGTTTACCGTGAGAAGTAATCCTCCACCTGGACACGTTTGTGTCATCCAGCCCAACTAAATTAGTTAATAACCACATATTAAACGTTTTTATTTTTTCGAAGGATACTCGACCATTAAAACGGTCAACGATGATCTCGGTGAATATTTATGCGGGACAGATGGGGTTACGATTACGCGCGATGGCCCAATTTTTTTCAGCTTTCAAATTGCGCTCGCCGAATTTTTTATGGACGCTCGAGCAGGTGCTACCTGCCTCGATTCCACGCACCAAACAAAGACTAGACGACGCGTTTCCTTCATTCGCTGTTAATCAAACAGTCATAAATGTTGAAAGTGCGAATCTGGATGGTGCAGATGATGTAATAATATTTTGATGGAAGTGTTTGGCGAGAGTGTAGTCGAGTAGGAGGTGTTCCTACGGAGTCGCGATGGTAGAACCGTGTAAAATAGCGTCGTCGTGTGTCTTTTTTCCTCGCCGTTCACGTTTTTACGATCGACCGTGTCGCCGATGGTCTTCGAGAACATCGAAAACGCTGTTCTGTGTAGCCGGAATCGGCCGGCTTTTACCATAACGAGCGATGATCGGGCTCCCTTGATGGCGCCAGATGTTATTCGCCGCCGTTGGGCAAACTTTTTTTGCCGAGACAGCAACGTTTGATCGCGAATATTTGCACCAACTACTTACAAAACAGAGACAATTTTTTTTTCTATAAATCACTCGCTTTATTCGCTTATCTACTTTGGTGAGATCGAACTGGAAGGGGTTATACAAACGTGTTGGATTTCGTGCTATTTTTTTTATGAATGAAAGTATCGCTCGTCTGCTGGAGGTTAAAATAAACGAGAGATGTAAAAAAAATGAGCAATCTGTTTACGCGGAACCGGCGACGCGAACGGGCAACCGAAAAATATTTGGAGAATGTGGCGAGAATCAATGACGTCTGGTTTATTTCAAGGAAAATACGAACCTCGAAAATGTACTAAAAGCGTATAATAGTGGAAACAAACATCCGGCTCGGTTAACTTAACTACTCCATTTGATGTGATTTGTTTACGTAAATTCACGAATCGATTTCTTAATGTACAGAGAGATAATTTCCCTGAATCCAATCCTGTTAACTAGAAACCTTCTTCTCTAACAATAACCGAAATATTAAGTGTCTAGCCAGTCACCTTACCGATCATTTCACAGCGGAGGACCTAAAGCAGTTCAACCAAAATAGACTCGAAGAAAAATAGTAAATAGAAACGGTTCGGACGTTCGAAATGTTTTTCTAATTCCAAATCGCTTTGAGCCGTCCGGTGGTAAAGTACCTGTTGTAGATACCACGCAGAGTTTACGAATTTTAGAAGAGGAAAGATCGCCCGGCTGGCGCCAGCGGCTAATGGACCCAAAGGTCGCTTTGAATTGGAGATTTTCGGTCTATTAAATCATTGTTCATTTCTTATGGAAGTATAATTTCACAAAGCTGACGTAAATGGAAAACTGGTGTCGGTTTGGCAACGAAATTGAAGGAAAGTTTCTGATTACGTCCGGTATAAGTTACTTATTCTATTGGTGTTACATTCGCGGAAAAGTTCATGGAAATTTCTGCGCAATCTTGTGATATATTGTACAATTTCTGAAATTATAGCTGTGATGAAATTAAAAATGTTCGATGCAGACATCTGGCGCTTGCTAAGTCAAAACATCGGATTTTTTTCGAATTTAATTACTACTTATCTTAAAAAAATCATATTTTAAGCAAATTTGAATAATAACAACATATCGTAAACACATAATAGCAGCTATTTGAAAGCCATCGATAACCTTTGTTAAACGCACATAAATGAAAATTACTTCGAAAATTTCTATTACACACGCTACCTAGAAACTTGTAATCCGGCCACCCGACGTGATTTTTACCCTTCCTAATCATAAATCAAGATACCAAAAAAAACGAGACAAAGAAAACATATTTTTATACCAGATACACTTGTCTCATAATCTGTTTTTACCCTTCCGGTCCACATGGTGCAACTGTAAAATTATCCCGAATTGGAACCAGAGGGGAATGTCCAATAGGTGGGAATGGGGCAACATTAACTTTATCCTTCTTTAAGAAAACCATTCATAATGAATCATATAAAAAGTTTACTACATTAATAAAACGAATAATATGTACAAGTACCAGTATAGAAATATTTGCTTGCGAGATACAAGCGTTGGTATTGTAGTAGAAGAATGTGGAATGGTTGCGCTCCGATTTCCCCTATTTCAAACGGATATTGGCCGTCTCCAGATGTAATGGTGTAATCTAATAGTTAACCTAAACAGACGAGTCAAGTGCACATCTGGAATTCTTTCGAACGTTGTATAGGAGTTGCGTTGTTGGACCACATCTGGTCCATCCGATAATTGTTTTCCTCCATGTTTCCGCTCTTCTCCTCGAACGTTATCGCCACGTTTCTATTTTTTACGATTCATTTGCAGTCTCTTCGAGCTATCCCGTTCAAAAAAAAAAAAAAACACAATAATGGAATAGAACACCGTATTGCGAGTTTCTGTCATTTTTTTTATCTTCCGCGAAGATTTACAACGTCGCTGCAGCATGTGGATGGTGATTTAACCTTTTTAAAGTTGTCTTGCCGGCGACGAGGAACGTTCGACCGACGCCAGTCGCCTTCATTGTTCTTGAAAATTTATTGTTAACTCGCTGTGAGTCACATATTTTCCTCGTGTACTGCTGCAAGTACACGGCGAAATCCTTGTTCTATAAGTATAATAATTACATAACTGCAGGTAGGTTGGTAAATTAAATAAAATAAAATCGTACGGTTCATTTGTCGGAGAGCAGGACAAAGAGCCGGATTAATCACGCGCCGCTCTATTTTCGTAGGAGTTAGCGAATTGCGCAAAAATTTCACCGCCCAGAGGAATTCGAAAATAATCCGCAGGTGTGGTGTTTTGTTTGATTTCGAAGCGAGAATGACAAAATCCAGAAATATTTTTCGCTTCCGAGACCCGCTCGACTAAATTTATTTATAAAACACGTGCGAAAACACGAATGTTATAAGCGCTCTAAATCATCCAGATAACCGGCCAAATCGCCATGTAATTATACAATCTTCCAGATAAACGTTATTGATAGTTTTATCAACTCGTCTAGACTATTTCGAACGCCGCATCTTCGGCTACCTAAAAATATCGTTCGCTTTAATAGCGGGGCTCTTCGCATTGGTACCTTTTCCGCCGCGCTTTTTGTCGGACACCGTATTTTATGTTTTATTGTGGAAAATAATGAATGCGGCGGCATTCCTCTTTGCTGCGTGAGAACAACACATTCACTGTACGCCCCCGTGTAGGAGTGCATAATTCGGGCTCGATCCAATTGCACTTACCATCCCAATTTACATCCACATTCTGTTTTTTATATATAAAGAGTCACTAAATTACTAGACAATAGTCATCAAAAACTACTATAAAAATTAGATAGTTTAGTAAATGAAAGTTTAAAATTTCGAGCAATTCGATTAGAGTTAGAGCCTGTTTTTGTGGTCTGGTCTGGATATCTCCATCATGAATCCACTTTACTATCATTTTTATCTATCTTTTAATGCTCCAATAAACTCATCGGTTCCTTACACTTCGGTAAGATTAATTCTCCCATGGCGATCGTAGTGCAGTCGGCGCGATTTATCGCGGGGTCACGGCTGGTCCATTCTCGAAGCCGGCCAGTCGGCTGGTAGAGGAGCGAAACTGCATGCGGCTGATCGGGTGCCAAGTGCCGAGATACGCTCGAGCCGGAGCCAAGAATACGGGGGGGGGTCGGAGACGAAGCAACGCCTCGGTGTGGCGCCGTTGTTATGTCGTTGTCACCGCCGACGCGGCCGTCCCGACGCTCGGCGTCCGGCACACCTGGTTTTATTGATACATGTCCGCGATCGCTTCGCCGGGCTAATCGCCGGTCTATTTTCGAAACTCTCCAACCCATTTAGCGTTATACAATTGATGCGCGGCTGCAGCGTGGCGATTTTTCAAACTGTCCTGTCCTATTTTACGGAAAGGAAATTCCTGTTATTTATTTACAGAAGAATGTACGACATTGTATTGGCTATCAACGAATACTGCGATAAGATATTACATTCCCTGAACTGCACCCACTTATAGAAGAATATCTGGTTGATAAATTTGGGATTCCCCTGAAATTCCTACTGATTACTGAAGAAATCAAAACGTGGTAGAAAAAAAGTGATCGAAGGAGAGTTCCCGGGGATGATGCATCCGCGATCGTGCGTAACTTTTGGCGTTTAGCGAACGAAATCTAGCGTGATAGCGGGAAATATCGGCGTTGGGCGAGAGAGCGGCTGGCGGCAGAGATCTCGGCGAGAACGAGACGAAGCTAGCCGGGCGGCCGGCGGGCCGGATGAAGAAGGAGAAAAAGGAGGAGAGAACGAACGGGCCGGCAGCGGCGAGGAGAGAGCCGGCGATAGGTATGAGTGTGTGTGAGTGTGTATATGTGTGTGTGTGTGTACCAGTGCCAGCTTGGATCAGTGACCGTGGCCAGCTGGCGCCATAGACTCGCCATAAATAATACCGCACAAGTAGTAGTGCTACACCAGAAGAATGCCACCGGCCAGATGGTCGCCTCTCGAACGAGGCGCGCGCCGTTTGCACCATAACACTTACCCATACACAATTACACTATCACACTTTTTTATACGAATATATTACATCGCTAGAATCATTTAAAACACCAAATATTCGTTGTGAAAGTACCATCACCTTAATAAAAGCTTACTATGAAACAAATCGGAAATAATTCGGATGGAGTAACGTTACGGTAATGGAGCAAACGAGGCGTTCTCTAAAAACACTTCTCACTGTTTCAGCGTCCCCCGCACCTCTCCCACAGAACGTCCAAGTCCGGGTATAATGCTGATTTACAACATCACATCTGTGTTTTCCCTTCTACATTCAGCATACCGTACCACTGCACAATCTACATATTACAGATTTGTTTTTAATTTGTTATTGTATCCGTCGATGGCCATATGGAAGTCCCGACGTGTCGTCACCGCCGATGTCGCCGGTGCTCTTAGTCATTGTCTCTTCGGGCGAAATTTGAATTTTCTGTTTTAGTTCGGCGAAGTATAGGAGAGGAAATCTGGTGTTGTTGGGGAAAACTTGGCGTAAATAGGATTTGGGGCATAATGGGAAAACAGAGTTCTTATCCACTAATGCCATTTACGCGGTTTTATCGGAAGAATAGTTTCCGACTACTTATCTATGGAATAATCGATGCTAATACGTTTTTAATAGCTGCATCTTTAGATTACGCACGAACTACTCCTAAATTGTTTTGAATGCAAATAGATTTCCGAAAATTGTTTTATTATTATCATCCACAATATTAAATTTACAACCCATACAAATTGACAAACAACTACCTGCGTAGGTTCTATTCGAGTTGTACTAAAACTACATACACATTGTGTAATAAAATTTAAGATGGTAGATCGAGATTTGAAATACGATTCTCGAAATTGACCAAGTCCTGCTGGGCGTTTTTTCGATCCAATTAAAAATATCATCGACTGCATCTGGCAATGATATCGCAATTGCGAAGCCAGAGTCGGCACGAGGAACTAAAAGAAGGAATTCTTGTTTACACAAGGACCTCTCGAGATGAACTTGCGTAATTGCTTAAGTACATTTCGAATTATCTAAGAAATTGTTGCTAATTAATTGCTTGATTGTCGAGTACAAAATCATTGGATGATGGACTTTATTCGGCATACATAGGTGTATCGGTACTACATAAATAGAAGTAAACATTTAATAACCAATTGGAGATAAGCCAAATTTGTAACTAATTACTCCCTTTTTTTAGGAATTACTGATAATGATTACAATGATTAAAATTACTATTATCGCTATATTTATAAGTGTTGAAACATCTGAACTCAATGAAGTGCCTACTTACAAGTTTATTTGCACCTGTGAAATTTTTGAAATCGTTGGATTTGCATACAATCTCATTGTGCTTACTCATTTTGGATGATGTGTACAGTTACTGAAATTTTTATTAGGTTTTGTCTAGAATAATTTTGAAAAATCTTTTTACATACATCTTCTTCCATAAAACTATAGGGATGAATAAATTAATATAATAATATAAACTTGCTAAACAGAACTACCTACGCCTATTTGTCACAATGGTTGTATAATAGCGCTGGCGCTGGCGCTGGTACAGGCATTTCGTATTCTTTTATTATTATATTTTTGTTTTATAAGAAATACGACTAATAGAGTGCAGCGTGGTATGGAGTTCTTGGCAAGAGCAACGATAGACGATTCCAAATGAATAACTGAACAACTGGCAAGACTCGCTTGTAGCCCGCACGCCGGTCAAAACATGCCCTAATTTTACCAAGAATATTAGCTCTACAACAAACAAAACTATAATTACAGATTATTTATAATTACATAAATGTTGAAATGATTGAAATATACGAGCGCTTCAATTTACTATCCTTCATTCGACTATTCCGGAGAGTCGGGTGAAAATAACCTTGTTGGTGGATTGATGATAAACCTTATCGGTGTAATCAAGAAGTAACAAGATATGTAAAATATCGGTGGGAAAATACCGGCATATAAAATTTCTGGTGTGGTCTGAAACGGAAAAATTAGAGGTGTGAAAAGTTGGCGCCAGATTCGAGCGGCCAGTCTGACACCGTCGGCTATTTTTTTTGTGTTATTTGGCCTCCGGCCGGTTTCTAGACGTTTTGATTTCTCATTTCGAAAAGGGGACGGACGTTATGCAGACAGGTATTTTGTTGAAGGTGTAGCCCTCAATATAAGCGATTTCTTACCTAGTTAGTTCTCCGATTAATCAATGAATAGGCCATGTAATGCGGGACGCATTGAAGGAAGATCGTTTGGAAATTCGGGCGATTCTTGTTTTGTAAGAGCTCTAATGGGAATTCCGATTAACATCCGCTTCTATCGAAATCCTTTCATTGAAGAATAGAACCAGATTTTTGCATAATTTTAACGAACCTTGTTTGTTCCGTCGATGCGAACGTTCTATTCGCTTAGATAATAATTAATGGGTAATTATAAAATTTGTTTCCTAACAAGCGCGACGCGGCGTTTAAATTCCTCGTGCACCGCGTCATTTTATCAAGTAAAATAAATAGCGATATCACAATATGTTTACCAGAGTCGAATGAAATCGATTTCTTAAGAATTATTCAAATTCGTATCCTTGTTGTAACAATTTAACTCTATTCTAGCAATAAATAATAGCACGAAGGGGAAGGGCGAAGTCTCCGCGCACCGGCGATTACTACAGTTTAGAATAATAACACGGCTTTTAGGTTTTATTGCAGCTTCCCCCAAGTAGATAACAACAATTAGCCCGTCTACGGATGGGTACCTGTCGAAGCGTGATATTACAAGTGGCGTTAAAAAGCCGATCGCGCCCCCCCGTCGCGTACCTGCGCCGGGTAGCGGGCTCGCAACACCGGCCGAAACGTTTTTATGAAAAAAGCGGTCCACCTGCATCGTTATTCGTTAAAGTCGACATTCCCCGCGAGCAGAGCTGGACCCATCGCCAAATCCAATCGACCACTTCGCTTTTTCCCACACTAAATTTCACCCGGTAATTGCTTTTGGGCGCTCCGCTGGCGCTGAAGAAGCGATCGAAATTACACCTGCAGTCACTCCAGAGGTCCACTTGGACTTGCCGCAAAATCGCAGAGAATGTAGAAGAAGTTAAAGTTGGAAGATGATGAGGATAACATTTAGTTCGATTATTTACTATCTCCATTAACAAATCTGCCTTTACAGAGGTGTAGGTACTTTCACTTTGATGATTGAATGGATTGAACAAATTGTCCAGGATCTTGAATTTTCTGAAATACTTTCTACCTGTACGGTAGATCAGATTCCATTTCCATTTCATTGGTACAAAGAGGAAGGCGGATCCACTTGTCGAATCCACTAGGTCCGCACCTGTAAATTCCAAAGCATCGGGCCCTGTGCCCTGTTACTTCTCACACTTAACAAGTCAGCATGGGCAGACAGCTGGCGCCAAGAGTGCGCCCACACCCCCCTCTTCCCAATGCGGAGCCCGATGTTTTGGAATCGGAGCCGCAAGTCGCAAGACTCAGGCGAGCAGGGCAAGAACGAGCGAGGCTCGCGAGTCGCAATCGAGAGTACACACGTACACAACGCGGAGAGCACAACACGTTTGGGTGCACCGAGATCGCACTCGCAGGAGCGATATCTCGAAATTTGCTGGGCGATATTTGGAGTTCAGTGCTGGTGGAGCGGTCGGATTGTTTGGGGGTGTTTTGTCTGCGGATACCGTGCCATAAGGACCTCGTGCTGTGATAAAAGTTTTAATTTTTTTTCGTTTATTTTCATGGAATATTATGACGAATGGTGAACGTTCTAGTTTTTCTATTAAAGGTCAGTATTTTAGTTTATTTTTTAATAAATGTAAGTAAATGTTTTTAAAGTAAAATAATATTTTTATGGGTGGGAAATACTATTATTTGGGATTATCCAAATAAATAAATTTTAATATCGTGATAAAAATATTCAAAATTCACACTTGTAAGTTAAGAAACCTGCCTTATCTAATTGTTTATTTGTAAAATCCATTTTTTATCATTTTGTATTAATTAAATTATTTTAATCAATTTCAAATATTTAGAATATAAAAATGATTCTTCACACTATCATACATAAAATTATTTTAATATTTTCCAAGTAAATATACCAAACAATCCCAATTTAAATTTCGATAACCACCACATTTTTATTTCCAACAACTAAGTAACTGGAACAAATGTGTACAATTTTATTGGACAGCTGTTCGAAACGCAAATTCTTACCAAATGACTCGAATTCGCCCGACCTTTTTCCTTTATTTATAATCCAATTTGCTCCGGTGTTTATGTTCCTAAAAAAATAGTTTTCCACCATTTGGTCCGAGAATCTATTTAGAGAAAAATTACGAGCAGCTACAAGCTTTTCACGCGGTTTTTTTAGAATTCCGACCGCTAAAAATACGCCCAATAATTCGAATTTACTCGGCGAGCGTGGGCGCACAGATTTGTTTGGGAATTTGTACAAAAAATATGTTCCTCTGCTTGTAAACACGATCATAGGAAACTAAACGATTCTTTGTACCAATTCATCGGCGAAATTAATTTCCACGTTGATGGATTTTTTGGAACACAGCGAATTTCTGACGATGCGAAGGATTCGGTTAGATAATAAATTACACGAACGATTTCGAGTACGAAAATTGTTTTGTTTCTCAAGTTTAATTCGTACTTTGGTACATATTTTCTTACATTTACTGGTATTGTTTGTTCATAAAATGCCTACTACAGCAATTGAATAAAAAAACTTATCCAGTAATTTCCGTTACAGATATCAAAATGGCATTATCCTCGGAAGATATGGGCTTCTGCTCGAGCGAAGACTACCTGGAGAACGAGCTGCACTCTCCCACAGACAGCTCCGAAGACAGCGTCGAAGTGAAAGTCTCCGCCATATCGTTGACCAAAAAACGAAAGGCCCCCGAAACGTTCACGGGCCCGCTGAAGAAGCGCATGTGCCTCAAAGTCAAGGCGGAAATCAACGACAGCCACCCGTTCAGGCCGTGGAGCCCGGCGCCCCCGGTGGCGCCCAAGCAGCCCGACGCGGTCAAGACCGAGGAGCCGCTGAACTTCCAGTTACCAAAAATCGAATGCCAAAACGCCGCCCGGGCGAAGGCGGAGGCGCCGTTCGCGCCGTACTTTCGGCCCCCCTCGCCGGCGGGCTACGCGCAGTCCGAGCCCGAGGACCTGGTGAAGAAGCGCGATCCCGAACCCGACGATATCCGAGTACCTGTGCACCCGCAGATCCAGAACCTGTCCGCCGTCGAAACGGAGCGGCTCATACTCAAATCGACGGAGGTGTTTCCGAACCTCGGCGTCGCTTCCGGCGCCGGCGTCGGCGTCTATAAGAAGTCCGCCGAGGCGGCGCGCCGGGAGCAGAGGAATTACAAGAATATGACCAGGGAAAGGAGAATTGAGGCGAATGCTAGGGAAAGGACGAGGGTGCACACTATTAGCGCCGCTTTCGATACTTTGAGGCGTTCGATTCCTTCCTATTCTCACAATCAAAAGCTGTCCAAGTTGTCGGTGTTGAGGATAGCGTGCTCTTACATAATGACTTTGTCTTCTATGCTGGAGGACGAGAGTACCGATCCCCCTGTAGCCGAGTGCGTCGATTTAGTGACCAGGACTATCCAAAGGGAAGGGAAATTGAGGAAAAAGAAAGACGATAACGACTGAGGCGGAGTCCCGATGATATTTTTTGTGGTTTTTGTTCTGTTAGTTCCTAAATTTTTTAAGATTATTCCAAGATTTGTTTCGTTGGATGCTGCCAAGATGGATTTCTACTTATACATTATTCTGTATATAGGTTTATATGAAAACAATATTTATTTGGATATTTAATTAAAATTATTATTTTGTATGTCGTTGTTTCATTTTTTTATAACTTGTATAATTATTGAAAAGAGGATAACGGACAAGAGAATTAAAGATGTGTAAATGATTATTTATAAATGGAATATACTCACGAATGATTTTTATTAATTGCGGGTTTTTTTCAGAAATATTACGCCATCTTCACAACTAACTGACATTTGTCTAATTCGATAATACAGTTTTCTGTAAATCCTTACCAATCTAATTGTTCCTAACTTCACTCAATTCGTACACAAATTATGTAACAGGCCACTATGAAATTGACATATTTGACAGTAATGACATTAATGATCGATTAACCTCACTTTATATTTGTTTATACAAGCAAGAAGTATCATTTTACTAAAATTATAATGAATACCGATCAAAAAACTAATTTTTCGTTACATATCAACGTTACAGATATACTTTTAACGCCGCTCTCGTGTTCATCGTTAGTGAGCGAAGTTCTAAAAGGAGTTTTGTATCAAAAAAGCCAAATTCCTTACACTTACGACTGCATGAGGACTCTAGTGACTAGAAAGCGGCAGAAAACCGAAGGAGAAAAGGTAGATATTAGGGCTGCTAATTATTTTCATCTCGTATCAGGCGTTTTCGATAAACTCGAGTTGGCTATGTTAGAGTTGAAGAACGAATTTTCCCATTGGAAGTCTGGTATTCGAGAAGTTTTAATAGTTTTCGGTACCACACCGGTTACTGCAAATGAAGTCTTCTCCATCAAGTTTTCTTCCCTAGTCGAAGGCCATAACGAAAGAAATCATATATTACAACTGAATCAATACCAGAAGAAAATACTAAGGTAAGAAAGTTTAACAATAAAATACATACTTTAACACACAATTACTGTTTCAGAAAATTGTTCCTATCTCAAGACTGGCTAGATAGAATCGAAGGATCTTCTACGTGCACTAATATATTTTTATATATTTTAAAAACTAGAGTTAACAGTGATAGTTTAGCAGAACAAAGCGTATTTGTTCCCACGAATCCGGTGAATTTTTCTCCAAAAATGAAGCGTACGAACATCATATTTAAATCGAGTAACGTGCTCGATACAAATTGTTGTGATAATGTAGAAATTTTTGACGATGTGAATGAAAAATCATGCTCGGTGAACGATGTATGTGATACAGAGCAGGCCGAAACTGACGTAGATTGGTACAAATTTAAAGATTTAGTCAAAGGTTTTAAAGATTGTTTTGTTAACAAGAGATCTCTTAGCGAATTGTGGTAGGTTAAAGAATAATTTAAGACTGAATTATGCATACAATCATTGCAATAAAGTAGGAAACTATTATTTTTATAAACATTAATTTGTATATGTTTTTTTATAATATACTTTCAAGAAATTTACTTTGGAAAAATGGAGGTTACTTAAAAAATAACAGTTGTAAACATTAAATATTTATTTATACAAAAAGTTTGAGTCTATAAATCATATCTACATTTGATGATTATCAACCAGAATTGTAATTTTTTAATAACTCATTTCGGCAAAACAAAATGAATATGTAACATTTAACATTTTATTTTTCCCTTAACACGATTAAAATTTTTGTAAAGAGAAAGATTAGCTGCTAGTCGTTTTTTTTGTCATAATTCCTTTTACATAAGAAGAAAATGTTCTTCATTTTTTACGATGAATAATAACACCTGTAGATTCGGATCGTAACCAATTTATCTCGTACAATTTCTCATCGGGCAACGACTGTTTAATAATATTTATTGTTGTGTCACACAATGAACTTCGTTGAGAATCAAAAATTAAACTCTATTCCATATCGAAAACAGCGTGAATAGAATTCATCGATCTTACGCGTAGAAAGAGTGATTGTTTCAGTGCCCGCAAATCTATTTGGTGTGAATAATCCGCGTAATTTCAGCGATAGAGAGAGCGCAACCCAATCCTGTTATCTATTATCAACACAAGATATGTTTTCAGAAACTCGTTTCGTTTTTATTCAAATCGAAAAGTGAAACGCTTTTAAATATATTTAAGAAGACATTCGGGATTCAAAGGTCTATTGAACACGAGCCGCGCGAGCCGCGAAAGCCCGCCGGAATTCTAATCGATCAACAAGACTCTTCTTCGAACGAAGACAACGTCGATTATTAGTTGAGTATTTATCCGCAAGGCTCTCGCCTCTGGCGCGCTTATCTCGGGCAATCATGATTAAAAGGATCTTCAGAATGAGGGTTGACGAATGATAATTATATTTACAGTGTTTCATCTAATTTGTTTAGTCACTATGACGAAAATACTATATACAATAGTGCCTTGGATCGAAAGAGATAGAGAAGCCGTATTCTTGTTGCCGTGTTGCATCGCAGCCGGGTGCTCGCCTGCAATGAAATATTAATTAGTACTTTAGCGGCGGACGAGAATGCATAAAGTGGATGCTAATCGTGCGAGCTTACCGTTAATAACGTGCACGTTTACGCTGGTGGGTCCTGCGACGGTGGGTACGCACGTGTAGTTGCCAGAATCCGAAATATGGGCGTTCGAAATGTGCAATTTCGAAGACAAACCGTCCAGCCATTGGTTCTAAAAAAAACCCGATTAAATTGTGTATGTTTAGTGCAAATAGCGATAGAATACGGTTCATTAGATAATAACGGTTTCCTATCGGCTAATTTCTAGTTGTGAATCTTTCCAGCTCCTCGAGCATCGGATCCTGATGCTCACATTTCCACGTCAAAACTAAACGTAAACTTCCCAATTAGTTGAGCAACTTTGTGTACGTTATAAGTTAGGAGCGTGTGTGCACTTTTGGCAGTTAAGAGTTTCCCTCAATTTGCATTTACTGTAAAACGACTCGAGTTCTCCGGGCGAAAACAATCAGGCGGAACGTAAAGAAGCGGTTTTTCTTCGGGAAATTCCCGCTGGCTGAGGTCGATATATCGACGGACGGATTCGGACTGTAAATGTGTAAATATCGGAATAACGTTATTTTTTCGGATCAACGGCTATACGACCATTATTTCTCCAAAGTCTGGCAATTTTCAGTCTACCGATTCGGTAACACGTGTCAGCCGCCATTTAGAGCTTATTGGAACGAACGTGAGCCGAATGCCTGGCTCCTGTACCGAATCAAATTACGTTAAAATAAAGATAAATGGTACTTAAAATTTATTACCAACATTTGCATAAGTCGGGCGGGTATGATTTACCGAATTTGCTTTGAGAAAATCAACATTATCGTCTGGTTTTCGCGATTTTCCGGCTATGTTTATTACCCGCATTAATAATCTCATTATTATTAATACCCCTCAGAAATTTCCAACATGCCCTAATTTAGGTACCATCAAATTCGCATTGTTCCACTTATATAAGTACAAGAAATTGATGTCATCTTATAATGAGCTTTTTGAAAAGAAATTCGTTAAAAGTGGAGAGAAAGGTAGAAAGATAATTAGAAATAAAAATGAGTCCGGTAGGCTCAAGGGGCATCTCGATTGTTAGCCCAGAAGATTAGCTCCTTCTGTTTCACCTGGTGATGGGTAACCCGCCCCTGGCCGATGGAACAATTCATTTCCGATTGCCGGGAATTGATATTCGCATCGTGCTCGAATTGCCGGAGGAAAAAAATTGAAATCAATAATGAACTTTCCGAAAGTTCCCTTTCGTCCCCTTCAGGTGGAGAACTCGATATTTTTCATCATAAAAGTAGAGAAAAGTTTGTTATACACGTCCGCGGGTGGATGGGAGAGACAGCCAAATGAAAAATGCTCGGCTAAAAAGTTTTATTAGGCCTCAAAATCTAAGCCGAAGAAATATATTACTTGTGTATTTGACTTCGCCGATAGCGGGATTCCCGACTGTTTGAAGTCGAAGTTGCAGAAGGCGAAAAAAAAATTACTCCGACCTCTCATTACACGCTTCACTTTTCTACTCAAATAACGTTCCTGACTCGACAGTTAAATTCGTTTACAATTTTTTATTAGTTCAAAATCCTAACGCACATTTAATACACGCTATTACTAACAAAGCAAATCGAGTGGCGACGCTACGTTTAAACTATACCGCGGGATCCCCCTCAGGCCGCTTTCCTCGTGTAACTGGGCGGGTAGCCCGTGCACTGCCCGTACAATTCGGGCGGTATGAAATAGTTCTGCGTCTGGCCGCTGGCCGACTGGCCGCTGGGCGCCGGCTGCATCTGCGGAATGTTCACCATCTGCGGCTGCATCATAGAGGGCATCTGGTTGGACAGCATGGGCATGGGCGGCTGGGTGACGGGCATGGGCGGCAAGTGGGACATCGGCTGGATCTGGATTTGGGCCATCTGCTGGTGCATGGGCTCGTTCGGGTACGCGTAGAAATGGTTCGAGGGCTGGCGGTGCTGCACGTCGACGGGGGTGTTGTTCATTTGCTGCTGTTGCTGCGGCTGCGGCTGCTGCTGTTGCTGTTGCTGGTGTTGCTGTTGCTGTTGTTGGTGTTGCTGTGCGTTTTGGTCGATGAGTTGCTGCTGGTCTCGCTGGTCCTCTTGCGACGGCTGTTCGAGCTTCTGGTTGGTGTAGTTTGACCCCGATTGGTCGGGTTTGCGGGATTTGTTCGATTTATTGCGGAAGTAATTCATTTTAAATTTGGAAAATTTGGTGACTTACAAAATTTTTGTCAATTTAATGACGGGATGTTCGATTAAACAAACGTGCATCTGTTTGAAATTGACGTTTAATTTTCTAATCAAATATATACCCTCTATACCCGAGTTGATTGCTTATAACAAAATTGTGGTAACTGAATGCAAAACAGAGCAAAAATGTATGAGTAGAAAATTAAAACAATTTTGTCGAAGACTGCACTTTCTTTATTTGACTTCCTTTGTTCCGTTCGGAATGTTTTTGATTCACTTTTCAGATTTAAAACGACTTTTTTCCGAGGAGAATACTGCAGTTTCTGTTTTAGAAGTAAAATTAAACTTGCAATACCTACTACAAAACTTCCTTTGGCATTCCGGGCGGTTCAAAGGGAATTTTTTCAACAGCTAATAATTAAGTGGGAGCATAATTTTGCACGAAATAAAACTCGATACACGATCTACTTCTCTGAGTTTGTGTTTCATGCAAAATCACAATCTACTTAAAGATGAAATCTCGTCGGAATCCTGTATTAGGCAACTAGGTCTCATTGCGGTAGGGGACTTTGTCGGCGACGTTAAGGGATATTCGTTCAAGCAAACTTAGTTTCCAACTCGAGAGACAGAAGTTTCTCCCAGAAATCGACTCGAACTAACAACAAAAAAAAACTACACACTTCGCATAAAAAGCCACATATAGCATATAGAGTTTAATCCACCAATCGAGAACTCCGCGCGCCTTTGCAAGGATAGGACCATTATCCGGTTTCGGGACGAAATTATTTTAAATTCCCCCGAATCCGTGTTATTGCGGGCACTAAATCTAAAGTAAACCGATGATCCCGTTTAACTAAGTCTTTCCACACCTCCGGCGTCAAAGCGTCCCTTTGTCGTCAACTCCGAAAGCCCCAATTTATGGGCATAATGGCGTCGCGACCTCATATTGTACGAGGCCGAGATGCAAGCCGCATTGTAATCGGGGAACACCCAATTTATTCCCGAGTTACAGGTTCGGATAACACCTGGGGTTAAGCGCGAATCATATCGAAAACGCCCTGTATAGACGAACGGTTATATATCTAAGGGAATGCCTGTAATCCTCTTACCTCAATCGTGAGTCTACTCGTGTAATCCGCGTCGTTGGTGTAACGTTGAGTTGACGTCTCCAGAATGTTCTCGCCTTTGTACCAGAACACCGTCCCTAAGTCGTGCGGGCCCTGGTTTATAAGACAGCTGAGAGTGATGGAGCTGCCGGCCTTCACGTGCAAATCGCTTGGTCCTAGTATGCGAGCTTTCGCTTCTGAAAATAACCGACCATCAGCCGAAAACGTCCCGCTCCTGAATTATGGGAGAGCTCCCTTCGCCCGCTCGGAATAAATAAAACGGATACCTCACGTGCCGGTTATTGTGTTGAATAATAGTTGAGGAACGGGTTTCGGAAAATGAGCCGAGAGATTTCGCGATGCCTGGTATTTTTCAAGCGCGAATTAGGGAAATTAGAGATCCACCCCGGCTGGAGGGTTTTTCGTTAAATATTTCACCCCGAATCGGGGTATTTATCTTACTCGAACGTACGCAATCAGAATCGGCTGTCGTGTTTTTCATTTAAATATTTAATAGGAAAACGAACCTTTCTCGGCGGAAATGGCCGGCAAGATGCGGGAATCGCAGAAATCGGCGGTTTATTTGAAACGCGATATTAACTAGATCTGAATCATTAATATTAAGACAACCTCGTTTAATCGATTAACTAAATAACGGAGTAAACGAAAATTTTATCGATCAACGAAATTAATCTCGTTAAAAAAATACCGGCTAAAAACACGAGATATAGCGACAAATATTACAATAAATCACATTCGCCGTTGTAATTTTCATTTTCGCCGGTATTTATTCGCGACATAACGAATGAGTCTATCGTAAGCGAATTAGAATGGCATAATTAATAGCTTAATGTAATTAAAATCTTCACCTGGCGGCTCCCTTAAGCGCCGGTGTATCTGACTAAAGCATAAATACGAATAATTAAAACGAAACATTCGATAAAATACCAGCCGTTACGGGAATTATTTTTTCCTCTACAATTATCTATCCCTAAGAAGATCATGAGGGATTTATTAAATAATAATAATAGAATAGCGTCTTGTTAGTAGTGGTATATAAAAGTAAATTACCTATAACGTTCAGTCGAAAAGGCAAAGACATTTTTGGTTCTGTATTAACTTGACATTCGTAGATGCCCGAGTCCCTGATTTGCGGGAATTTGATCTGCAACGTCCAATTGTCCGATTTATCCGGCCTTATCACCTGGAACCGCTGGTCCGACGTGTAGGTCAGAATGCCGGCGGTGAGTATGTGCAGATCCCGCTTCCTGATCCACGACACCTGCAAAAAGAAAACACACCGGCTCGACTTCAATCAATTCCTCGAATCCCGTGCACTAGCCCGGCGTAATGTTTTATTTAGGCGTAAATGCAACCGAAACAGTCGTTCGAACGTCCGGGCGCCATCAATCAGACGTTCCAGGACTGCTCGCGGTCGGTTTTTCGGAAGCCATCGCACTCGCGAATTCATATTTGATATATTCCCGAGCCGTAACCTCAATTTCGCAAGCCATTTCGCCGGGCTGAGGTGTAATAAAGCAACGTTGAGGATAATGCACCTCGACTGGCGTATCTGCGCTCGCCGAATTCGCCGGCATTATTTCCAGACGAGCATTCCATGTAAAAACATTTGACGAGGCGACATCAAAAAGCAATATAGACGTATTTAAAGCGCCGCAAAGCGGTAAGGGAGAGAGAAAAAACGATCCTAAAACACTTGATGACTTTATTGAATTTTCTTCGGTGCGTTCGGTTCAGTAATGTACTGGAAATTCGGTTGGATGGGAGAGATCCGTTATACGTTGAAATTTTAAATACAGGGAGAGGATTATCGCGTCGAAATCGCGTTTAATAAACTGTTTATTATAATTTATACACCAACTTCATATTCCTGACAGTGCGCCTTTAATAAGGGTTGGGTCTTTATCCCTTAATTAATCATAATCGTCTTTTCCCTTGTACTTACGTTATACAATCTTTAGACAGAAAATCATCTTCGAGCTAACCTAGGGTAAAATTTACTACTCCTTTTTTACTAGTTTTCATTACTAAAACTAATTTACTTCACGAACCAGATGAAACGAATTTGTATATACAAATATTCTTGAGTATTAAAGAGGATTGGTTAATTAGTGGTTAATTGAAAGCATCGATAGATAATCGGAGTTGCCAAGCTCACCGTCGAAATGTCGGGCGACAGTTCACGATTAATTTAGATCGTTATCCCGGCCAACTTCTTTCCGAAACTCGGGAGTTGGTGATACCGTAACATCGCTTAGTATTCGATTAATAACGTCTTAATTGACAATTATTGATTGTCGACATTATCGGAGTAACGAGAAGTTTCCCGGACGAACCTAATTTTCTTCAATAATACTCCCTGTTTAAGTTTGGTATGAAAAAACTCGGTACGCCCAATGTGGGGTCTTTGATGAGTTTGGCGGGAAAGCGCGCGGTTCGGCATCGGCAATTACCGAATCGAAATGTTGAAATATACGCGAACAAGGCGGTTATAAGGAGGAAAATTGCTGACTGAACTTAAAATATTTGCATAAAGAGTGGGCTCTTATGCGGCGCTCCGGCGAAGAGGAAAAAAAATTACATTTCCTCAGTTTATCCGAATCGATTTTATCGCCTGCGGAAAAACAAATAAATTTAGTTATTCCGATGAGACGCGTTCCCGCCGATATTAGGGATTTGTTTAACGAATCCCCAATCTCGATATTGAATTAAAATTTAACGCTCCCCGATTTTGGCTAATTTCCCATCATTTATCGGGTGTATTATCGTCGCCAGACTCGCTACATCAAACGGGGGTGTTAAAAAAATCACAATAAAGCAAACCCCACATCCAGGATATACTTGACCCAGTTAGCTTTAGGAGCCGGTCTGGAAATCGACTTCCCATCCAGCGCCCTCCGGCTATGCGGTTCTCCCGTCCCGACGCGTCTTTCTTTTCGCCGCGACCAACCCCTATCTCCTTGTCCCCGTCAGTGCTTACGGGGTGCGTGCAAAAAGTCCCGACTAATTAGCCGAGGCCCCGAAAGAAAATTCGCTCCCCCCAATAAAAATAATGTTTAATAACGTCGTCGGAAAAGGCAAGATTTTAACGAGGGTTCTTTGGATATCGCGAAGCATTTTTACTAAGGGAGAAAATGAAAGAGCGGGATTATTTAGTTCCTTCTTCTTTTTTTATTATTCCTACTAATGTCTCGGTTAACGAGGTTATTCGGGCGTGTTATTACTTAGTTAATTAGTGCCTATAGGAGAGTTGAGGTGTGTTAGTTGACAAATTAGAGAAAAAATGTAATGTTTTCTCCGTGCAAGTTTACGTGTAATATCGATTTCGCGGACGTTTACCTAAAGAAATCCATTACGTTGTAGCGGAGACAGCGACACCGCCGGCGGCGGGGGGAAGTATTGATTGAGGCGGGCGGGGGAATTACGGGAAATTAATAGAAGGGAAAACAAACAAAAAAAAACATCTCTTTTATGTCGATCGTGAAAGCGAAATTTGTTTTTTCATTTAGGGCGAAATTGCCAGCCGAAACGAACACGAGATGTATAAGGATCTCGAATTTCATGACCGAGGGAAAGATTCGAATCCTGCACAAGTCTTTTTACGTATTGGAAAATACTAGAGGAAAATAAATATAGGAGAATAGTGTGCAAATGAAACGGGTTAAAAGAGCAACGAGCAATATCCTCCCTTAGTACACAGAAATATCCAAATCTAATTCATCCACAAAACCACAAAAAACCCGACATTAAGCGTAATGTAATTAAACCCCCGTTAAGCACGTCCCCTTCGGTAACAATGCCCAGTTAATTCCATCAACCGTAAATCACGAGAATTACGTTTGCTTAGATAATAATAATAACTGTATCGTATGTTGGGGGCGCCGGTTCCACTGACCGTTGTATAGGCGTGTGTATATTTCACGATTCCGCGCTATGTGACATCGCGACAAGGAAAATATTCTCGTAATGAAATTGTCGTTGGATGCGGGAGAGCTTTTCCGGAAAAAGAGAATTAAATTCGCGGACCGAACGTTCATTTATCATAGCTCCGGTGCATAAGATAGAAAAGAGCGCATTCGATACGGGAAATAGTGCGGCAGAAATAAAATTTCTGTCGTATTCGTTCGATCATTAAAATTGGGTTGAATTAGAAACGAGCATTTCGCCCGGCGACGCGTGCATTCGTAAATAAAATATAAACGAGAAATTTTACGGTTATAATGGAATGGATTCTCCTTTGCCTCGCAAATAATGGCTTAGATGTATGTGAATGTGCTCCGTTTTTAAATAATTTAACGAGATTACGTTTTAATTTGTGCGATATAATTATTCCGTTGTGAACAAACAGAAGGCTTATTCCCTTGCTCGAAGTTTGGGCTACGTTACACTTTGTTTTAGTAGAGATTAAAACAATCGTGCGAGTCTTAACTTGCGCATATATCATGTTCATGCAATTTTAATGAAATTTACTTTTATAGTAATTTTTTAGTTGTTATTCTGGCATGCTTTAACTTACTAATGCCCGACCTAAATTATTTTTTCTAATTAGCAGAACGTAATTAGTTGTAGGTGGAAATGACCCCAGTAAATTTCAAAAAGAGGAAAATAATAGTGGTCCTATATAAAAGGGAAAAACTTATAGTAAAACTGCACGAACTACGGCGATACTACAAAAAAAGACGACCATTTATAACTGAAAGAAATCCTGCTCTGCAGGGAAATTAACTGCAAACAGAGAATTCTCTAATTAACTACCATTGTTGCTGAATTTTAATTACTTTTCGGAACGGGTAACAAGTATTTTCTAAAATACAAAAATGCACTATCATCTGCATTCATTTATAATACAAAAGAATGACAAAAAATACCTAAATAAATTGTTAGATACCCACTGTAATTGCTCTATTGCATGAATACTTTCGAATACAAAAATATTTATATTAAAAAAATCCCAAACTTTAATCTGGCGCTTAAAAGATTAATAAAACCCGGTAATACGTTTTATTTCGGATTCTTTAAATTTTTTAAGACCCCGCGTTTTTATTGTTTAACTTCCGTAAGTATTTCCGAGTCCGAGTATTTGCTTTTATGGAAATTTTAATAACCCCGCGGCCATTCGAGAGCGCTTATCTCGTATTAAAATTCGCGGAATTAAATATTTAAATACTTCGCCTAATTTACACCCTATTAAGGTTTTAATTGAGCCGCCCTTTGCCCGATCCATGCGGGGGAATCGACTCGTTAATTCGCCCGAAACAACCGTTTCGCTTTTGCCCGCATGCATCGAACAAAAAAAACGTACGGCGGAACTTTCCGCGCCGATGCCAGGTATAGATTGAATTAGTTCGAACGTGCGAAAAATCTTGGTATTACGCCAGGAAAAGTATGAAGTTAGTAATTACGACGGGTCGCTCACTATCGCGTTATGTGTACGAAAAAGTTTCCCCCGACTTTTTGTCGTACGTGAGGGGATTTTCCACGCCGACGCCCCGGCCAGGAATTTCCAGCCAGTACTTTAAGCGAAGAATTTTTTCGCTCGACTTTATTTCAGAAACTAACGAGATAGCGTCCTGCGGTCAGTGCACCGGCGAAATTACTGAATTTTTCTGTCTAAAAAATGAGTTTAAGAACACAAATAGTGGTTCGGAAATTCCTCATGCACAAAAGACGATCGATTATTGGAAGGTAAAAACGGGAATGCAATCAATGTCGTAATGGGTTGCAGGAAACCGGAGCTACTCGACAATTTTTCCTGCCCTTTGTACTGCTCGTTCTAATTAAGTATCGAGTGAAGTCCTCAGGAAATCTCCAGCGGCTAATCTAACCTAATCCAACGAACAATTCGCGATAATCAATTTAGCTAGGATTCCGCGTTTTTTCCCTCGCCGCTTTCAACAAAGGGAAAATAGGATTCGGTGCATTCGGAATCGAATCAAATTGGGTATTGTAGAAGAAACTTTACTTAATACTTACTGTCAATTCGGCTTGTAAATCCGCCATAACTGTTAAAAAATTCGACTCAATTCCTAGCCGGGCGTTCCGAAGAATTAAAAGTAAAGTAGGCACGTAAAAGTTTTACGTCGAAATACATCGATCTGTATTTGTAGTTCGCATAACTGCAAAAGTAAAACTTTTTTACAGCTTTCCGAATGGCCCATAAAACCGATCTCCTCTCCCGGTTGTTCTTCCTCCGCTCGGAACATACTAAGTTGCATTTAACAGTCGACGATTTAGTAGTTTTCGAAAACGTTTACGATTAGTTTTACGGGTTACCGTTGTTTCCCGATTTTTAATTATCTCGCGCGATCGTTCTTCTCGCCCGTACGTTGGGAACAATGCTCCCAGCTATCAAAAACGACGCCGTCAAAATGACTTAAAATGTACGACGAAATCAACACGTGCTCGAACAGCAGCGACAAATTCGACTTGGACAAGGAGAAATCGAAGAAGCTCGCCTTGAGCAGCGCCCCTTCGATCGTCCGGCCGCCGGCGCGGGTGCAATCCACCGCCTCGGCGGTCTGCAGGATATGCCACACGAACACCGTGCACGAGTGCCTGATATCGCCCTGCAACTGCCGCGGCACCATGGAGTACGTCCACCTCTCCTGCCTGGAGCGCTGGCTCAACCAGTCGAGCCGGAACTACTGCGAGCTGTGCATGTACAGGTTCAAAGCGATGAAGACGAAGCGCTACAAGCTCTGCGAGAGCCTCAAGCTGTGGGTGCGCCATCCGAGGAACCGCGACCACATCGGATCGGACGCGCTGATCGGCGTCCTGCTGACCATTCTCACCGCGGCGCTCGTCATAACCAGCTCCATGGGAATGGAGTACTTCATGGCGGAGGGTTCGAAGCTGGGCGTGCGGAAGGATTGGATACGAGCCGCTATTTTTCTCTTCCTGTTCACCGTTATTATGGGCTACTTGGTGACTGTTTACCTCATTATCAGGGACCATTTTAGCTTGTGGTACCGGTGGTGGACGAGTACTGTGGACTTTCATTTGCTGCTACCGCCCAGCGTTAATCGGAAATTTTTCAGGCAAATCAACATCGCCGATCAATGCATCGTGTAGACTACGTAGAGCACTTTTTATATTTGTTTAGTCTTTTAGCGCTTACTTTTTATTATATTTATATCATTTTCGAGGAAGCGTGTTTGTGCGGACATTAAATTGGGGATAGGGAAGCGCGTGGAGAATAATTACAGGTGTTGAAGTATTAGTATATAATAGCTCGAATCGTGAATTATTACAATTAGATTAATACATAAATAACCGCAATTACATTATTATCCGAATTCGAATATAACGAGAACAACAAATAAACAAGCGTATGTGCGCGATATGAATATTAATGTCACGGCGAACTTTGCGAAGGGTGTGCAAGTGAATTAATCGCCTCCCGTGCTTTACCGTATTGTATCAGAGATCCAGATACAACCAGACGAATATCCCTCACGTAATAGAAGCGGAATAGAATCGGATTGCGCGGCATGCATCCGAGAGGATGTGTCATTTCCAGCGATACACCGACTCCAGAGTCTATCCAGCTCGAAAATAAGACGTAATATCTACGATATATCGGTCACGGGCGATAAACAACACGCCGGTCATCCACCCTCGTCGGTTCCGGCGGCGATCTTCTCCTCCGGCCGCCCATCAATCCGGAATCGAAAGCGATAAATCCGATCCTGAATTATCTGTTGTCACGAATTTATTTACAATCGCCTCGTTCTGGCAACGCACCGAATCCGAAATAATTTCCGCTTCGATTTACCGCTTAATTGGACCGGGAGATCAACTACATTCCGACCGAACGAGCCTCTTCGAATCGAGCCCCGGATCCAGTGCTGGACTTCTTGCACCTCGCGAATCGTCTTAACTAGCCACAAAATCAACGATTCGATGACTCGAATGAGCCTTTATCTGAGTAGTCTAATAATATTTAGATAGTAATCTCGGGGGTTAAGCGAGCAAATAAAGCGCAATATGTGTTCGATAAAAAGTTGATGGAGGTAGAGGTTGAGCATCGTAAGATTAAAATTTAGATAGCGCGTAAAGGTATTGAAACCGTTACTGTCGGGCTCTTGTTCGGAGCGCCGGATTAGAGCCGGAGCCTGTCTAGCTCGGCGCTGATCTCTGCGGTATTCGCAATCAATGCTCCGGGGGGTCATTAGAGCCCCAAGATTGTGGCATATTCGATAAACTCCAATGGATTTCTCATCCTCCGCGCGGCGCTCGTTCGCCCGTACTTCGCACTATTAAGGATTATACTTTGATTTAGAGGCGAATTAATTGCGGCCGTATTGCATTTTGACAGGAGACCGTGAAGGCGCTTCGATATATTGCCTTTTCCTACGAATAATTGCTACTCTCTAGTCGCTATAGTCGCTAGTCTCTACTGTCCACTTTCCTAGGAAAAACGTTGGAATAATTGCGATCGACGAGCCATTGTTAATTTCAATCGAAAAGTTTCCTTCGGAGGCTCCCGGCGAAGAGAAGTTTGTTTCGGGCGATATTTAAAAGTTGCCGGGCATGCGGTTTTAGTGGAGTCGACTTATATCTCGCCGCGTCATAAATCAAAAGTTGGGTAAACTTCCCGTCCCAGCGCATAAGAACCACAGCAAAAACTCTGATGGAGTTTGTAATTTTTTCCAACCATTTATTATTCTTTATTGTAAACAACACGCGCAGCGGCGAGCGTCAAGAGTAATGATAGAATCGACGGAATTGGCGCAGTCAGGAGGATCGGAATGTATAAGAGCAGAAAAGTCGCACCTATTTGGAACAAGGGTTATAAACAATAAGCCGCAACTTCGCGAAGAAACTTCCCGTTGTAACCGACAAGAGATAAATTCAAAACCGTTTCGTTATCTTGCTCGTTTTTGTTTATAAGCGCCGGGGAACGTCTTCGTCACGTAAACTCTCGAAGCAACTTGGAAAAGAGTTGCGGGACAAGTGGGTTTTAGGTGAGCGTTCCGAGCGACCGATAATGTCGGGAAGTGTCGCCTTATTTTATTTATTTCGAGCAGTCGAACTCCGCATTTCGACGTCTCTAAATTAATTATAAGTTTTAATTATTTACGTAATTAGGTTGAGGAGACGCGACGCGAATGGCGCTCGAAGGGGTTTCGAGAAGGTGCTTATATTTAATAATTGTTGGGAGTTTTGAGGCGGTTTCCTGGGGGTAGATAGCTATAACTTGCATTTTTATCGGTTTATGCGATGTTTTGTTTTAGTTTTTTATGCATTTATAACGACTATAATTCATTGTGGTATGAAAGTTTTATTCGAATCCAAGGTTTTACAGATCCTCCCGAGATACATTTTTATGCGGGTTTCAGCGTTTTAAAAGAGTTTGGAATTATTACGATTAGGTAGTTAATAACGACTGTAATAAATCCTTGGGAATTTTTTTGATAATAAAACGCAAATTAAACGTGATGTTTCGTTGTTTTTCTAGTAAGAAAATAACTGTTGTATATACATCAGATATTGTGCAGTATGAAATTTTAATACGCAGTACTATAAGGTAATTCAATACCTACCATATTTCCAATAAATTAAATACCGAGCGACTCTAATAAAATAATTAATTTAAAAAAAATTGTTGGTAACAGTGGCGCGAATAATCCTCTAAATCCATTCTAAAACAAAGAACTGGAGACGTGAGGATTAAGGAGAAGAAAAAAAATTCACGCTAATCGTTAATTGGGGATAATTGTCGTGGAAAAATTAATTAATTTTTAATTAGCGAGAGAGCCCCTCCGGGTGGATGACGTCAGTGCGAGATGTCGCTGTTGGCCGATCATATCGGATCAGCCAACATCGTGTGAGCACATCGGGAATGCTAAGTTGCCAACCGACGCTAAAATAGTAAAAGTATAGTAGTTGTGAATGGGCTTCCAGTCGTTTCGGGCACACTAGGATCTATATAGAACGGCGGAAAATCAGGTCAGTCTCGTTGGCGCCATGAGTCCTCTTACCAGCGTTCTAGTTCTCCTATCGATAGGTAAGCGGATTTTGTTTTCTGTTTTAATTTTTATTTTATTTTGTTTAATGTACGAGCGATTTGCGCTGTTCGAGCGATTTGCGCTGTTCGTTTGCTTGATTAGTACCTGTTTGCGGGTTTTTTCTTAACGACCGGCATACGACTTTAATTCGGTAAAAAAAGTTGGAATTTTTTTGTTTTATAATGAATGGGATTGGTGAGATAACTATTTATTTTGAAAACTGTACTTGTGGTAAACAAAAAAACCATTTTTTATTAATTCAAATGAACAAATAATTCTAAATTTAAATTTATTCAATATAGCACTCAATTATAGAGAATTTAAATAAATTCCAAATTTTTAGACAACAAAAATTATATTTTTAAAATTCAATGTATATTCAATGTTCCTTACGCCCTCCTATATTTTTAGTTACCTAATTGTTTTGCTTTATTTTTCGAACACTCCCTAAACTGTGTATATTATTGATTGAAACGGCTCTAACCAACCATTATTCTTCACACTTACGATCTTCCTCTATCGCAATTTTCGCTTAACATTCAGTTGGGTCTCGTTAAAATACGCCATTAGTGCAAAGATAACGAATTGGAATACACATCTATAATAAACAAACAAGTTTTCGATTGGAAATATCGGACCTTCCCCGTTTTGTTTGCACGGGTAATTATTGAGTGTTCGGCGGTTGTTGCAGAAAATCGTGCGCTTTATTAAGTACACGCAGATCGAAAATGCCGGACAAAATGGGGAATTCCAGCGCAGAATGAAATTGGCAACGGGAGCTGTTTTTCAGTCAAATTTACCATTTTGCCAAAAACGTAGATTATTAGGCAGTATATAAAAAAAAACAAATTGCTTCATTACTGCAACATGTGTAATTATCGTGCATAAAATGATAACCCGCAGAATGCGAGGTTTCTGATTAAGTAGGTATAGAAGTTGTAAAAAAATGTTTATACTCGTAAAATATTCTATTCTTGATTAAACACACTCTCACAGCAGAATGTCGAAATCGCCAAGGTTAAATTTTATTTTTAATTCTTGTTGAGAAGATATTTTGAATTAATTTATCAACTTTTTGTTCGACTTTTTGAACCGACTAATTTTTAGTAGAGCCAAAATGGTAATTCGGGCTTCTAAACTGCTGGAAGAAACGCCACTTTGAAGTGAAAACGGGGTAATTTCGGTAATGAGTTAGGAAAGCAAGTTTCCGGTTTATTACGCAAATTAAACCGGATAACTGACCGAACTCACGCAAGTACAAATACTATTCACGCGACATTAAACAGTATAGACACCCCCGTTATTGCTTGCGAATTTCCCGGCAAAAACTCCTACCCAACTTCACGTTGATTCGTAAATACCTCTCGATTGATTAACGAAATTCGCGACATTCCGCATCGCGAAAATTAATTAGCCCACCATTCGGAATCGAACCTACCGGAAAAGCATCGCCCTGATGGCGACCGGAATATTTCATACGGTTTTCGGGGGGGCCTAAAATACCGAATAAAAAGGTCAGCGTGCGGTTCGGTGTGCGTCGGGCGTGACTTTATATCTTCGTGATGACCAAACATCCATCATTCCACGCCCCGGTTTGTTCATTTTACGACGAAATGATTGAGAACACACCCTGGAAGTTTAATGTACCGCCGTTGTCTACGAGCTGATACGTAAGTTGGATGATTCTTTGATGGAAATGCGAGTCATACCCGGTTAAAAAATGATGCAAAATCGATGGGGATACTTAAATTTTATCTTGTTGTACATAGCAGAGCAGCGGCGTGCATATAGGATGTTACGGGAGGCTTCCAAAAACGAGAGATTAAATGATTTTTTTCCCTGAATCTACGCTTATGCGGTAGGATGAAATGCGAATGCGAAAGAAGCGGAATAAGGGAGATTTTTAATGACTGATAAACATATTTTTGATGCGTACTTTAACAGTCGAATAAAATTTATTATTCGCAACATTAAAATAAACAACCTTCGATTTGAATGTGGGCCGCATAAACATTTTTAAGCATCGATAGGTTTCCAAAACAGTTGTAGAAAATTGAATTTAAATTAATTACCCACTTCAAACGCACCTTTTTTATCGAACGCACAATAATACATTTTAATTAAATTAAGTATTTACAAAGCGAATAAATTGAATAGTTTCATGACGTTTGCACACGAAATTTCCCATCGATTTATTTATTCGATTCGATTTTATTTTATAGCCATTCATTCTTCCTTTATTTCTAGTGATAAGCGACAATAAAAAAATTAATTCACAAATTCACGAAACAAATTTAAATTGTTCTAATTGACTCGATATTAGCTTGATTAACTCGGCGCCTTAGTTTCGTATAGAAAAATAACTGGAACGCATTAGTGTACGATCAAATCCCGTCGAAAAGTCCTTGAAAATTTCCCGAAATAGACTGGGAGTGCTTATAATAGGTCAAGACCAATATGAAAATTTGCCATTCCCAACACGTGTATAACAGTAGCGAACCAATAAAACACTTCGAATAAAGTTATTCATATAAATTATCATTTGGGCAGTTCGTAATAGACGAATTAAAACGATGCCGAAAATTCGTTTTAATTACACACTTTAATTAATTAGGAAACAACCAATTAACCCAAAAAAATAACAAACACGAATTAGAAGAATCCTATATTTATACTTACATAATAGTGACGCCTCGTTGAGTTAATATTTACCATATGCGATTTATTAATATTAGTTCCAATATTAATAATTAAAAATATAGATGCTATAATATTGCACGTGTGAAATATATTTTGCGATAAACTAGCTAAATTATTGTACCGGTCGATAAGATAAGGATATATAAAATATTCCTTTCGCAGGATTGGCGACTTGCCAGGATCTCAACAATGTTTACAAAAAACTACAATTCCAATCTAACCACAACCGAGCGTTCAACCAACAGCAAGCCTCACCAATGCAACAGGCCATGGAGTCCATCCGGCCCATCATCACCAGCCTCGAGGAAAAATGCGAAGCAGCCGGCAAGGCGTCCGTCGCCCAAGGTCTAGAGGTAACCCTCTCAACCCGAAGGAAGCCTCTAACTCGCCAGTAACTCTTCTCGCTTTCAGAATAAAGTGTCGAACGCCTTCGCCTGCATCGGGGGCAAGCTGGACTTCGGCCGCATCCAGCAGGAGATCGGCGCCGCCCAGCGGACGGGCTCCGACGACGCGATGGACAAGGCCTTCGACGACATCTGCCAGATCTGGCCGGACTCGAAGAACTGCGTCCAGCCCATCTTCGACGACGTCAAGATCTGCCTGAACGACACCGAGTACGCCGACTTCAACCTCTACCTCACGTTCATGGACGCGACCAATAACTTCTTCTGCGACGACAACCACCAGCGCATCGACGGTGAGTTCCGATGGCTTCGATTGTAGGATTGGTTTAACGTTTGCGTTTTAGAGCTCCTCCACGATCCGCAGGCGGCCGGTTGCCTGATGACCGTCAGCAACGATATCAAAGATTGCGGAAGGGAGAAGGCGGATCAGTTGAAGCCGAAATTGCAATTCGACAATCAGGATTGCTCGTAAGTAGCGCGATAAACGGTCGATAAGCTGTATATGGCGATTTGTCGCCGCGCCATCCATATTTATTGTCTGTTTGCGCGAGAGCGATGTGACAAAGCTATTTTCTTGTATAAGCGAAATAATATTTTTCGTGACCGAGTTTTCAATTATTTAGAGCTAGAGCCGAAGTTGATGCGGTTTGGTCTAGACAGAATCAGGCCCCGGGGCGGGATTCCCCGAACGGAAAAGATTTATCTATTTTTCTCAACAACAAAAAATAATAAATTCCCCGTGGGAACTCATCTAGTAAAATTATCGATAATAATGTTAGTGATTGGGGAAAAAACAGTGAATTTTGGGGGAGAAAATTAATAAAAGTAGAGAGAATATCGATGGAGTGAATAATGGGATTTTTCGTTTCAGCGATTTCCAAGAGGTCAGGCAATGCATCGTCAGCAAAATGGATTCCTGTCCCACGCAAACTCCCGTTAAAATGGTCGACGACTACTTAGAGCTGGTGCACAAGATGTTCTGCAACTCGGCGCCGAGCCTGTCTTCGGTCTCCGCCTTCAACGTGCTCCTGCTGCTGTGTACTTATCTATTTTCTAAAATGTTTTAGATCGTTTAGAGTACTTTCACGAGCGTTTAAGTACGATCTACCTCGACAGCATTTTTCCGCCATTTTCTAGCTTGACAGTCGGGAAGTCGCGAGTGCTGTTTTACTTTTGTTAAATTCTGTAGAGTTGAACGTTCGCTATTAAGTGTATATTTAGATATATCACGTGCTGTAGACGTGTTTAAAGTTTAAAAGTATGAGGATATTTATTAATGGAATACATTAATCTGCTTGTTTCTTGACGTATACTTTTTTCGTACACTGGCTAAGTGTATGTGAATTTGTTGTGAAGGTGTGCTTTCAATGTAACTTCATTTTTTGATTAAAGTTTCTCCGAAAACGACCTATTTTTTTACCGATAGCAGTAAAATAAGCTTCTTGATATGACATATAAATATTATAAAAATGAAATTGATGTGAACGTTGTTTTTTTTTGTTATTTTTGTTAATTACAGTTCAATATATCTAATAAAATTTGAAAAAAGGCACATTTGTGAGTGATTAATTATTTGTAATTAATTTGCAGGATTAATAAAATTCTCAAAAACAGCTTCATACGATGGAGGTAAAATAAAGTTCCTAAATTAACATACGAGGATGGTAATGAAATTTCCGCACACCATACACCTCGATTTCGAGTTATTAACGAAGTAAAAACTTTCCAGTCGATTAGAACCGTCTGAAATTCGTCTCCAGACGGCCGCTGAAATTGCATCCCACCTCGGCGCAACTTTCGCGGAAAAACTTTTTTTATCGCAAAGGCGCTTTAGCATAATGCATGCAAAGCGCGCGCTCTCCTCCCGCATAACTTTTTATTAACGGAAACTTAATTCTGGCCGGAGTTTTTTCCTCTCCGCGAATCGGTAACTGTAGCCGCACACCGGCGATCCGGATTTTTTATGCAAAAATTCCGCGCGTACCGATGTAATAAAGCTGCGACCGGAGCCGGCCGGAGACTTGTAAATTAAAGTCGAATTCGACGCGAAGACGAGGATGATAAAGTCGGTCGTAAATCATGCTCCGGTTTTCTACTATGGAGATTGTAGATCTACCTTATAAATGTGTATTTATTTTATGGAGTTCGAGTTACTGATGTGGATATCTATATAAAAGTTGTTCGAAAATTTCTTCTATTTGTTTGAATCGGTATAGGAGAGATGAGATTTGAGAAATGCATAAAATTCTATAGAATACAATTGGGTTAAAACCAGTTTTTTTTACTCGATATCTGTATACAGCCCGCAAGGAATTATTTTGTGCAGTTTAATAAGAGCATTGTCTGAAGTCGGAGCGAAATTCCATTCAATTTCCGCTTGTTTCGCCATTAAAACGCCGCAAAGCGCAAAATAGAGCAACCCGCACAGAGCCGACAATAAAATTTTTCCACTATAAAATTAAAAAAATAAGCGAATTACGAAAGAAAGTAGTCGGTCGCAGCAGAGAAAACAATTATAAACCGCCCGACAACAAGATTTCCGGACGGCGAAATTCGCCGTAGCGGAATTAACAACAAAAAAAATTATCCCGGAGTTTCCTCGCGTACGAGGGACGTTCGGAAATTAATCGCGCAACACGAAATACCTAATAAAGCCGGCCCGCGGTCTTCGAATATTTTCGCATCCCGCTCTCACTCTGCGAGCTCGTAAAAATCCCGAACTTTCGCCCGAATGTATTCAAAGTCGCAGTCGATAGGTGGCCCTTTTGTGACGCCCCAATATTTCAAGCGCGACGACGCCAACGACAAAAGTTAAATTAATTTCGGGCACGGTTTCCGCGCCGAAAGGGCCCGCAATTAACGGCCGATCGGGCCCGTTATTGTCTTCCTCTTCCGGGCGACGAGCCGCAGCCACTCTCCCGCAGGTACGCGGGGAAAATGCGCCGCGACGCCGCGGCTTCTTCTGTTCTAATTCCCTCCGAGTGCACCGGGACCGGAACGAAGTTATCTAACTTTATTCGTCAGGAAATCGACTTTGGCATGGTAATGTCATGTTCAAAGCGAGTAACATGTTGTGCACAGGTAACCAATTTGAAGATGAATTTTGTGAAAATTTGAAGGTATGAGTAGGTAAATGCAAATGTGTTTACTATATGATTAATTCTATAAGTTGAACAAAGAAAGGTTATTAAAATAACAGTGGTTAGATTACAGTGAATTTAGGTTTATTATTTGTTACGAGGGGATGTATAAAAGTATCCAACTAACCGAAAATGGAACGCCAGGAATTCGAACGCTATAAATCTCTAAATATGTTACATATTCATATATTTCGATTTCAATAAATAAATGTAACGTGGCGAAAAATTATTAGAGACACATTTGATTTAGTCCTCATTAAATTGCAATCGATTGTACAAAACAAATTGATTTATTGTTTTTTTTTCAACGAAATATTTCAAGATCGACGACTTTTATGGCCCACTTTTGCATACCATTCTTGTGGGTGAATTATTTATCGAACGAGCCGAAATTCGACAGGAATATACGAGAAAACAATAACAATAAAACTCCCAAAAAATTATATCGTGATTTACAGGGTGTCGCATAATAACAACAGCGTTTCGAAACACAATATAAATTTCCACAATATAAAATTTTCCACGTCGCTTATAATAGGATAACAAAACCCCCTTATAGACCGATAAATTTCCCGACGCGACTTGTAAAACTTAGTTTTCGAAACATTCGCCCTTTATCTCGAGTAGTTTATCAGCCCCCCGGCCTGCATCCGGCGCGTCGCGACGCAGACGCGATCGGTTCGCGCCTTTTAAAAGGGACCGGACGGAGCTTGCGGCCGATCGCAAAACGAAAAACCGCGTTTTCGCGACGTTTATCGAGCTCCCGGAGATTTATACGGCGAAGATCGAAGAAACAAGAGGGCGCGCGTGCCCTAAACGGCGTACAAATTGAATCAGATCCGGATTGCATTATCCGTATAGGAACGATTAAATGGAATTAGCCGGGTTTCGGGAAAAATACAGTTAGCATAAGGCGGTTTGCGCTCGTTCGATCAGGGGGAGTTGCGGGTTAATGAGATGAAAAGAGGTGGATTGTAAGTTTGCGTTTCGGGGAGGTAATTATAACGAGAACACGCCGAGAGGGCTGAAGGGCATGTTAGCATTCGAAGTTGTCGAGTTGGAGTCAGATGTCGCTAGCAGAAATTGCAGTTCGGATTGCTACATTTTGCAGCGTTCGAGCGAATTCGCTAAATGTTTCTTTCGAATTTGGGTAACACAATGTGGCAAATGCAAGTGGAATGGAATTGGTATTTTCACTACCAATTTTACCCGCGTACGTTTTATTTCATAACCCCGCATCCCATCCTTTAAACTTCCCTTATAAAGCAATTTTACTGAAAATTTACCGTTTCCATACTTTTTGAACACTCTGTATATCATCCTGAAAAAGTCTCATAAACTTTAACTACCCACAATTAAAAGAATTTAGTGCAGAGTCGGTTACAAACGAATTTTAATCCGCAAATGAAGTTTTACAGAAGAACACCGATAGCCTAACGCCGAATCGATAGCGCATAAATCACGAAATTCTATTTAAAACTCCCCGAACGTCTTCTTTTTTTTTATTCGAAAACGGCCCGTTACTTTTCGGTAACCGGTTCGCGAAAGCGGGGATAAATCACGCGGATTCCCAGCGAAAGGGATTTGACGAAATTATTTTACAAAAACCCGCCGAGGAGTAGAGACGAAAAAAAAAACAAACTATTCGAATGCACTGTTATAGTCATAAAATTCCCCGCGTGATTTGCGAGCCGGTATAATTTTTCTCTGACATATACAACAGTCGTTCGCTTCCTGGGAGGACGCAAAAAACGGACCGCGTCCAACCTAGTTGAATGGAGAACCTGTCAAGCTATTACTTATTTTTTGATGAAATATCCTTTTTGACGTGTATTCAATTTAACTACGGTCATTTTTCGTCGGGGTTCTTTTCGATTTGTTCGGCGCCGCGCGCGCCCTTAATTCGAAAACTTTTCTAGCCCCCTCACAATAGAGATGCCACCGACGAAAAAATCACAAAATTCATATTAATTTCTCACAGCGAATGTCCATTTAGTTCTTTCGAAAGTCTCCAATCGTTCGAGGCGTTAGCGATTCCTTCACATATTCTACCTGATAAACTTTTGATAACATTAGATCCACTTTAATCCCTGGAGTTTCGAAGCAAACTAATAACAATTAGGCAAACACGTCGGAGACGGCGCGCACCTTCGCCGTCGCCGGCTCGTCCGTCGCGGGGCCGCCCCCGACGTATTAATATCACTTCGCTCGGACTCTCCTTGCATAAATTTACCCCGCGTCTAATTCACTTAGCATCAGATTCAAATGAAATGAAGCAATTAATTGTCAGATTCGAGGCGGCTGCGAGGGAGGCGGCCGCGCCTCCGGCGAGCTCTCCCCGGGGAAAAAGACAAATTGGAGGTGCGATGGAGCCGTAATCATCGAGCCGGTGGCGTTATGAAGAGGTAGGAAGAATGACGGGCGGCGATAAATAGGGCGCCTGTGCCCCAGCTCGTGATTAGTTTGATGAAGACGGGTGTTCTCGTGTACATGAATCAGTCCCATCGACGGCGGAATTTGGTGTAAAAAGTACGGTTGAATTAATTCCGGAGGGCGTTCTGGAAGAATTTTATCGTTGTTATCTCGGCGGAGTATCCGGCGAGGATTCGGCGGTCGAGCCCTGGGGAGCCCTGCGAGAATGGGTCCTGAAAGTGAGTTGTTTCGGCGCTCCGAGTGAAGTTTTTCATTCGCTGATACATTTTCGGACGCATATTTTTCCTTTTTAGTCCCTTTGGATTCTTGACGTAATTCGAAATTCCACCGAAAGAAACTTCCAACCATTGAATAAAAATTTCAGTAGCGCTTTCGCCAATAATTAAACTATTAAATGAGACACCATTTTCAACATAATCCTTCAAGCGAAAGCACCTTTCCCTCAACCTCTACGCCTAAGGGCGCAGACATTTATTTTCGGACAGATTTATCCTCAGAATTCACACTTCGCAGAATGGAATTTTACAGCTACATTACTCGCATCTTTTTCACTTTGAAATTCTCTTAGTGGCCTATTTGTTTTCCGCCTGTTCCGTTTTAATGTCTTCGAGCGCCTCGCGGCGAGTCCGCGGATTCCCCGTCCTGTTACATACAATTTTTTTAACGCCATTTCGCGTCGCGTCGCTCCGAATGCGGGGGAATTAGGCGATTTAAAAACTACGCTTTTCGTTTCGAATTAAATCGCAATCGCGCTTTAGCAGCTAATCAATCACCGGAGGCACATACGCGTAAGTTTCCCCGCATGTCAGTTCGATTCCGGAACGTTTCGTTACAAATCGATGGCGATTCGTTATATGCATAACTCGTTTTGCGGAAGTTTAAATTGAAAATCGAAACCGAACGTTAGAAGTTTTTTGTAGTAATACTCACCGCTTTGTCTCCCAATTGTTCTACTCTACAGTGAAGGAAAGCCGTTTGCCCGACGGTGGTTGTTACATTTCTTGGTACGTTGAATTCAAAATACGGGTATATGCTAATGTTATTACTTAATAAATCTTCCTCGAAATTGGACAAAACAACTCCTGCAACAAAAATTACACAATTACAATCGTCTAATGAAAATTGCTACATTAACGTACTACACAAGATCGCATCAAAACAATTCAGAATTTGCTCGCTAAAGGAGCAAATAGTAATTTATTTAGAAAGCTGCAGGAATAGAAGGCAAGCCACTTAGACTGTATATCAGATAAACACAGGTTCAAAGGCTCCTGCAATAAGCGGTAATTACGTAGTGCTGCTATCGATGCACAAGCCGTCTGCGTACATTTGAGCCGCTATTGCAACGTTTCCTGCACCTAACACAGCAGGAATAACAAGCTTGCGAAAACAGTAAATTCTTTATAATTTAAGTTCACGACCTTGACGCTCGTATACCGGAAGCGTAACCTCATTAAAACATGATTTCCTCCATTAATTCTCCTTTGACTAGGCGGACTGCGCCTGCAGATGTAGCGCTCATTATGCAGCCAGGAAAATTGCCGGAGAGTAATTGTTTACAAAACCGTGATTTCCTTGATAATCGAGTCATCGGATTTTCCGCGAGCAGGATAGTTTTCTCGTTAGGAAAACCCGCCTGGCTGTAACTAACAGCGCGCCCCATTCGAATCCTGCGGGAGGGCGAAAAAAGAACGCCGGCGGGAGAAGGGCGTCGCAAAGTTGCGTTTGTTATCGGCAGCAATTAAAGTGATTTGCGGGGCCCTTCAGGCAGGTGCGATAATTGTCCTCGAAGGGGCTCGGTTATGAGGGTTCGATTTGAATTTTCGCCTGCTTACTAAACCGAGAACGAAGAATTGTCGGGTTGTTGTCGAGCGTACGTTCCGCCAGGAGTGCGGGATATATCCTCGGAGCTTAGCTTAAAGTCTCCTCGAGTCGTAAAATTGCTATTACCGGGATCTTGGAAGTTACGGAGAATCGGTACTTGAAATTAGACTGTAATTTATATCGCATTCGAATGCGGTAGGCTCGAGTCGAGCACCTATTTTATGAGATCTAACATCTTATAAGGGGCCGTAAAAAATTAAAAATTAGGAACAATATGAGTTATTTTCTTAGTGTAGGTAATATCGAAGTTTGTTGTACGTCTAAAGGATTAATTTATTCGAGAACATTTTGGTTGACAATTACCATTTCGGGGAGAAAAAGGTCGGTTTTACGACTGGCCCGACTGCGCTAGGGGTAGGAAAATTAGGGACTGTTTCGCGTCGTTCGGAAAACTCTAATGCGAGAAAGCTTTCAAAGTATAATAACTAATCTGGAATTTTACGTTATTTTTTCGCTAGTATACCTTATAGTTTTTCGATGAACGAGAACCGAATCTGTTTTTTCGCGTTCGACGTCGTAAAGCATCAGCGACGCTAACGGACGGAGATAAATTTGGATTCCAGACGAAAACTCAGAAAACGTAAAAAAGGATTTATGGCTTCTTCGGAGCATTATTATGTGGAATATACTTTCGGAAAGGCTCTTAGTTTAATGGCGGAATTAAAGCAGATAAAAATTATTTACCTTTTCATTCGCCGGCGGAATTGCCGATTCGAAAATGTATTGATATTTTTATAGCGCAATTTCGTTTTTTACCGGCACTATTTGAATGCTTTACGCGCCACCTACCTCCCGGCAAACGTTTCAAACATACATTTTGAAGTACTTGACGTTTGGTGACATATGTCAAAATAGCGCAACGCTATTTCTTTGGAGCAGTTTATTCGAAACAAATAATCCTTTAAAACCCACTTTGTTCCCGTCACTCCAGACGTTCGGTTAAATGGCGGCGCAGACGTTCGATTATTGGAATGATTTAAAACGCCAGTATGTTTTCGAAAAAAAAAACACACTCCCGCGTTCTTTTTGCGTTTCTAAAACGGCGGAGCCCTGCTAACGCCCTCGGGATTTATTAGGGTTTTTGTTGTTCCGGACGTAACAGATGTATTGCGGGCAATCAATGTCTCGCCGACGAGCTTCCGATTGGATTTCAAAAAGCTTCAACCATACATAAACCAATGTAAGAGACTGTTTAAAGTTTAAAACATTGGAAATTATCGCATACGTAAAACGCACACGTAAAATAACGTTACGTCAAAATAACGTAATGTCAAAATAACGTAATGTCAAAATAACGTAACGTCAAAATAACGTAACGTCGCAATATCGCAACCTATCGAACTAATGTGATCTATTCTTACGGATTTCGCTGTAAATAAACGTAAGTTTTGCGATTACAAGGCGACTGGCCGGTTCGAATTTGATTTTTATTGCTCGCCCGTGCAGCTTTTCGATACAAATCTCGGCGTCTCGAGCGGGATCTATTTTCGAATCGGAGCTCCATTTTAGGTGGAGAGAAGCGATAGTGTATTAGATTCAGCTGCCGGTAGTTTATTCGAAATTCGGCCGTAATTCTCCGCAGGAATTGAGATTTCGTTCGAAGACGAAAAATGCAATCTCCCATCGAAATTGTCCTAAAACTATTCGGAGCTCAGCGGTTTTTGCACGAGCGCTAAATTGTAGCGAATCGCGGGGGAGTGTTTTCGAAATAAACAAACTCATTTCGCCCGTAACTAACCGACTCCATTTATTTATTTTAACTTATACGCCGGGTTTGTTGTGGCATTTTGTTTGTATTTAGAGCTAATTATTTGTAAATAAAGCTCGATAGCCAATCAAGAACGCGATCAATATATTTTAAATACATCCTGGTGAAATACATATTCATAAAAATAAAATTTTCCAATGAATATTTAGTTAGTTCAATGGAGGAAATAAACCTCTTGTTGTTTTTCGATTAAATTAAATCCAAACGAGATTAAATGAAGTAACTAGTATAGAAGTGAATTTTTCGCCCTTTCCCCCCGCATCAAACCGGCTTCGCTCGAACGCTAACGAAGTTTGCGAAATTTCGCCCGATCTATTCATTTAGTCTCTATTAAAAACGCGGCTATCATCTTCCATTTTCGGGCAATAAAACTTCCATTTCGGCGGAAAAGAGAACGCCGCCGGAGGAGGGCTAGGAAAGCGAATTAAAATTTCTAATTAAAAACACGAGATCGTCCGAGGGAAAGAGTTTATAAGCTAATCCGATAATGAATTTCAATTAGGTGCGGTTTCAGCGGGCCGCGAAAATTTAAGTACTCCGGCCGAGAGGAGAATCGATGCGGCCCGGAATTATTTGCTTTTGAGGTTTTCTAATTACAATGGAAATTGAACGGCTCGGAGTAACGGCAACTTCGCATAGTCGGAATGTAATTAATCGAACAATAACAAAAGGAGCCGGCTGCTCGAGGAGGTTTCGGACAAAAATTGAAAATCACCGGTATAGTTTCCATCGAAATGCCGAAACGCATTATACAAAATTCATGCCCCCGGGGAGGCATCCCCGCGAACTTCCGCCGTCGAGCGGCCGTCTCGGTCGAAATTATCGGACAAAATGCGAAAGTTTCCAGATGGAAGGATCCGAAATATTACGTGAGTTACTTTGGAATTCAAATAGCCGGGAGTCGCTAATACGCCGGGGACGCGTTATCGAGCCCCCAGGTTCTGGCTTCATACTCTGATACACTTTAATTTCGACGGGCGTACTTTCTCGCGGTCCGGAGCCCCGCTCGTCAATTATCCCCCATGACAAACGGCCCAAAACGTCTGAGGATATATTCCGACGAACCGATCGGAAACCTTATTATTTAAACGATACGGCGCACCGGGAAAAAAAGGCTTTATGCTTTCTACTTTCGATCGACTCGACTATGTAAGTTTCGAAATGAACTTTCCGGGGATTATTTCCTTTTCGTTAACCTTTTCTTTTCCATAAGTACGTCGAGTGCTCCCAAGGCTATCGCACATGCTACGAGCCGGGCATTTAAATGTGATTTATGTGCATGTATTTGAATAAGGTCTCGACGGCGGGATACTCGAAGGAACATAAGAAAATTATATAAACGCTTTTCAACAGGGAAAACAGACGCTACGTAAGTCTATTCAGGCCCGTTTGGACTACAAAAACCATAGATATAACTTCCCATATGTTCAATTTTATCTAATATAATAGTGAAGGTATGTATAGATTCTAGAAAAACATTAAACCCCCTTACAGCGACAGTTACAACCCCCTTAATTTTTTATATAGACATAATGTGTGTATACTAGAGTTTAATGAACACAATTTTATTAAAAATCACATCAATAACCAAACAATAAAATCGAAAAAAAGGATGTTATCGAAGGAAACGTAAAGCGATCGTTCGTCTGCCTCCGGGCGGACAAACAAAAAGATTGTTTTTCTCGGGGAAAACGGAACGGAAAAGTGTACGTTGTCCGAAATAAATGCCCCGCGGTTCTCGAAAACTTCGGTGTCGGACTGTTTCGAACTCCGGAATTCCGATGAATAATGCATCTCGATCTGTATATATCTATTCATCGATCACACCCCCGCGATTTTTATCCGAAAGGGCATAAATATTTTATGAAGTAGTTTCAGCCCTGTTAAACTCGTCCCCGCGATCATATAAATATATAGATACGTGCGCGTCGAACTTTATTCTCGAATAATAACCTTTTATTCTTCTGTTATAACATATAGCGGGAATTGGATTTTCTTAACCTGTGTATTTTTTATAATTAGGTTCTTTTCGGGAGACGTTCGGACGTGCCGATGGAAGTTTTAATCCCGGAGTTTTTCAATTAAACCCCTAATCCAACTCTCGGAACTTTTCGAAATACTTAGCGAAAGTTGATAAAATGTTTATATTTGTCGATCAAATTAATTTTAATGAATAATTTCGGAGCTCGGGGTATTGTAACTTAGTTTTTTTTCATTTGCAACTTTCATCGAACGATTGTTAATTTCAAACGCTCGCAAGTATATAAGTAATGAAGAAAAGCCCGGGAAAAATGATTTATCTCCCGGTTAATACGGGATTTCTTTTAATTGCGCTCCGTTTTCGTTTCGGTTCCCGCGAGTAAAGTTTCCTATTTACAATTTCCAGCGGTGATTGATGGTTAACTTTGTCTCCAGACTTCGGACAGAATAAAAAATTATGCGTCATCACGCGAAATTCTTTTTTATTTTTCCGTAATTTATCAAAGCCTTTTATTTTTAATTTCGTAATTTACATGTCGCTATACCTTTTACGAGGTAATTTGTGCTGTACATTGAGTTTAATGAATCACCCTGTATAGGCATATCTTGCGAGACTGGCAAAAAAGAATTCAATTAAATGGGGATATCACGTGGTTAAGCCGTTACCTCTCTGATTGCGGGAGCGGCGCTTTTTATTAAAACCCTCGCCGCCCCCCTGTGTATTAATCCCGAGCAAGGTAGGGGGAGAATTAAAAAAAATCTCGTTTTATTAAATCGCTACAAATTTTCCATTATTTCTCGCTTTGGAATAAGGCGGTGTTACATCGCAAGATTGTTGATCACAATGAGAAACTCTCCGGTAATCGAGGTTGGGGTGGAAAATTGCCGAAAAAAAGGAGAAAATACGCGCTCGTTGTTCTGTATTAAATTATCTCTCTAAGTATCTGCATTCAAAATTTCGTCGGAAATTATTTTGCATTCCCTCATACAGGGCGATGATAAAACTGGGGTTGTATAAAACTCAAGAAATGCAGCGGCTTATTCGAAAACCGTAAACTTCCATACAAATCCCGTTCGCCTTAATTAATTAACAAGCCTTTTTAGTGCTAATTCACTTTAATTGGCACGACAACAAAGATCCGTGCGCTCTAAATAATCTCAAAGAATTTACTCTTAAGGGATATCCGGTATTATTCGATGCCATTTCGTCGTTAATTGACTCTCAAAATCGCGTACGTCGGTTGACAGCATTCGGATTGCTCTATTAAAATACGACAAAAATAAAACTGCAATATAGAGACGAAAAGAAACGGAGTACGAGGGGCGTTCGGTAAGTTAATTGGTTAATGTTAAGACTATTTACGCTCGAATATAATATATTTCGCATTTGTTAAGGGAAACTGTATAAACTCAATTACGAATACGTTCCTGCGAATTCCAGTTTTGCAATTATTAATTTAACGAGATGAAAGCTTGAGTGAATGTTAAATGTTGAAATTAAATAGACTCGCTTTATTATGTATTCCTTTACCTTGTGTTTCTCGACGAAAATTAATTTATGAATTACGTACAAGCTGTAAAAAAAGTAAAATGACAATTACAAAAACGTTAGAGTTTCGTTTCTAAACTTTTTACATACTCTGTCGGTTTTTTTTATCTGCGCTAGAAAATGGAAAACGATTAATTTCCCTAACAAGTTTGTGACAGGCCCATTATAGCGAATTTATTTACCACTTTACAACGAAAAAAGTTAGACGATTCCCCAGTTCGCACCCTTTTTTCAATCCGATAAAAGATATAGGGTTGCTTTATGTAATTTCGGGAATCTTCCGAGGGACGGCGTTCATATTCTTTATCTTTATCGCGGAAGGGTTCGCCTTTTCCACGCAACTACCTATTCGCAGGGAGATAATGATTATCAGAAAAAAATTCTTCTGTTTCCTCTGATTTACGACGGCCATAAAACGTACCTCCGCCAAAAATTTAGGAGAGGATCGAACTCGGGCAATTCATCGATCGTAATTATTATCAAAAATGCGAAGGAAATCCCGCCAGCGTGCTTTGTGTAAAAGTTGTATGTACTTGCACCGGCGGAAAAGCTCTTTGAATTAATAAAAATTCGCCAAGAGGCGATGGGGACGAGTGAAACTTTCCACACGGACGGCGGAAAGGCGAAATGTCATATTAAAAAACTTTCCTAATTAATGTAGAGCGAGGTGGCAGGCGCGTTTCGTAACACACCTGGAACGCAAAACTTAAGTTTATTCTGCACGTTCATATTAAAGTTTTCGACTCATAAAGCGGTAGGTATAGTTCAGATAAACTTCCTGTTTAATCAGGCAATATTGCAAGGTATACATTTACTCGCCTAATACCCTCGCAAAAAAATTTGAATAAGAAAATCTATATATACACTTTAATCATGGAGCGCCCACATAAAAACAACCCCCTATCGATTAACTATTACACCTACTACATTTTAAATTACTTTCCTACGAGCTTAATTATGCATACGGAGTAACTCGAAAAATTTCATTAAAACAGCGCACTCTAATCAGGAAATACATTTTAATTAATCCCTATATTCTCCGGTTTAATTTTTATTGCCACCTCCTTCCGGGCTCTGATTATAAAAGAACTATAATTCAGTCTCAATTGCTTAATTCTTGTACACTAACCAAAAGCGACGTAATCGTAAAGGTAACTCTGCAGTGGCGCACCTCGGGGAATTATTTTTATAATTTTTGCAAACTATTAGTTATGGTAGCTACGCTCGTCGAGGTTGAAATTTATCCCCAACGACAGCGCGGAGAATATAACAAATAGAAGGCGATGTAGATAAGACTGAAACATGTCCCGTTTTAAGCGAACTGTATATCTTACATTACAAAGCGCCGGGGTCGGAACCTCGAACGGGCGAAGAGGAAGAATCACCTGAGGGCGCGGCAGGTATTTCAGGGCTCTTATCTAAGTTTATACGCGTGTCGTGTAAATATTTGAGTACGTTATTATGAGAAGAGCTCTTATGGCGCGGTCCCTCAAAATAGGGGTTAGTTTTAACGAAATTTCAGCGGAAAATATGAGATGTAATTGAAAACTTCCTGGCGGGATGTGCTGTTCTATTAGAAAGCTCGGACGTGATGGTGAAGCTACACAGGAGGCGAACAATAAATTCTCCGGTTGTCGATTCGATTATAATTATTGGATGTTCTGCGACTATACATGAAAAAATCGCATCAGCATCGGATTTACAGTGTACCATATATCCGTCAAAAACGAAATTATCTTCGTGGTTTTCGCTTCGTTTCGTCTAAACAACGCGGATTTACTCCGGCTGCTTTTATTCAAGGAAAGAAAATAAGATTTCCCTATTGATTTTCGAACGGATCGGAATGTAGCTTTCCTAGAAGAGAATTTTTATTTATTCGCCCTCTACTTCAAATTTCAATTCCTGGCAAATGGATGAAAAAATGCGCGATTAATTATCAACGTATATCCTTTTTAGACGCCAGCGGAAATCATGCTGATTTTATTCTTTTCCGACAGCCCAATTTAAATACAAGCCCGAAGGAACATAAAAGTCCACATATAAACTCGAATTAGCTTTTATATTCTTCGAGCGGGAGCAAGTCGAGTTTTAGAGCCCGCCCGGCCCCGACTTCGATAACTTTTCGTTTGTCAATTACAGGGAAAGGGTTTATAATAAATGGGAGAAAATTAGAGCTCATGAATAAAATATTTAATATCCCGGCGAAAATTCAACTGAAGGTGTATTATATACCTAATATAGGGGAGATAAAGAGTTTTAGAGCGGTATTATGTCATTACGAAGCGACTATTCAACTAAATTCTATTTGAATAAATCCCGCTTAATTACATTCGAATACATTAACCCGCCGTTACAGTTTGATTACAATATAATTTCCATTAACGAGGCTTCTAAGAAATCGCTTTTTTTTAATAAATTTCGCGCGAAACGTGATCAAAACCGGATCAAAATATGGAAAAGAGAAAGGCACTTAGATTATCGCCGCGGAACAATAGCACCGCACTCGACATCCGGTTGCACAGACGGCGCGCAAAGCGATTGCCTACGATGCAACCGCCCCCGCCGCCGCCGCCGCCGCCGCCGCACCTCCGTTCGACTATTCAGCAGGCACACAACAGAAACACTTAGCTTTCGAACGACGAACAATTATGTACTTAACACCCAGACGACGCGAATCCTCTCCGCAGCGCCGAGACGCCCATCCAAGCCGCCGGTTAAAAAACCGCGCCGAAACCGCTGAATATTTCAACGGCTGCATTCAAATAACAGCCACTTTTATTGTAACAGCAATAATAATAAAAGTGTTAAGCTAGTTATTTAGCATGATACAAGTTATTGTAGGGTTATTTAGGGTTGTTGTGATAGCAGGAAATTAGAGCCGGGTTAAAATTATCGAAGTTGGTGGGATGAAGAATAATAACAGAATGAAATAAACAGCTCGTCGAACGACTTCGCACCTAATTGCATCGAGGATTTAAGCGTCGGCCGGTCATTCGAAATGAGCGGCGCGCCGGGAACGGGCCGGGGGCGGCGACCCGACGTCGATGCGAACTCATCCGCAGGATCACGTACAGCTGAGCTGCGGTGGCCCGTCGCCTAATTGACGCCATTTACTGTTAGCCGGCGATTAAGTTAATTGAATCGCACACAAAGAGCGACTCCGCCGATAGGCAATAATACGGCGCGGCGGCGGCGTGTGCGTCGCGCGGCGTCGTTTGCCGGGGGGGCGGCCGATCGGAAGGGAAATTCCTCTCTGTGCCCGGATCGTTCGACAAGTTTCCGATGCGCGCCTCCGTCGCGACACGGGGGTCAGATTTAATGTTTTTACGAATGCGGCTCGTTAAATTCCCCGACTGTTCTAAATTCGATGCGATTAAAACTAATGGAAAGTTTTCCCGGCCCGGATTCGATTAAGCAATCGGAAAGCGGCCATTTGCGTCGGTTGACGTATGTGGGGGAAAAAGTTGGTAACAAATTGAAAGTAACTAGTATACAGTAAGCGAGTAGAATGGCGGATTTACTTTTGCGACGTTTTAATAGAGTTCAATTTTATTGCTGTATCTACCTACCTACAAATTTTAACTTGATGAATTTTTAATCGACTTCGCAACTCGATTTGTATTGATGTTCGTCTAATGCTTCGGAATTTGTGCAAAATTGTATCGACGAAATCTAATAAAGAATTTCGAATACGCCTTATTACCCGTCAATAACCTTTTTTTTTTTAATATCGAATCCCTCCCAATAATTTCGAACCGTATTGAAGAGGAATTATCTCCGGCGCCGTGTACGAATTAACTTTATTAAAATTCCTCCGTTCGACGGGTACCTTATTCCCGGCTTTTCGTCGAAGACGCGCATCTGATTCGGTTGATTTATACCTTTTGAAGGCTTCATCTCCATTGACATCGTTTCTTTTATTTCCACCTGCCAGTCACGACGCTACGTCGCTGCCTTTTCCTTTAAATTTGACGGAGTAATAGGAGTTTGTCTTTCGCTGCGAGGAGATTTATTCGGTCTGGATGAGACGTTTCTGTCAATATTTCCCTCCGTAACTCGCTTAATCCAATAGGTGATGATTCTTCGCTCGAATGGAGTTCGTTATTAATATAAGTTGCCCAAATTAACTGTCCATTATTTTACGAAATGAAAGTGATATTTTGCCCGATATTTAGTAAACAATGTACGAAGCAATTAAGTTGTAAATAAACAAGGTTTATGTTCGGTTCGTTTTATTCTACTAGCGGATGTTTAGGTGATGATGTGAAATGTAGGGAAACAAAGCAAAAAATATATAAAGGGCAATCCAAGCGGTGAAGGCGTAAAAAGGACGTCAATTAGGCCCGTACAGCTAGTGGGAAACGATGTTTTTTTATGGAATATTAAAATTTTTATGTTTCGCTTCTCCTTTCCTCGAAGATATAAAAGCGGGAATACGGAATTCCATTATTTCTGCCGAATGTGAAAAACCGTAAAGGGCTATTGGATATAATGTCTGTAATCTGATGAAATGAAGCGTTTTTATGTTTTTGTTATAGGATAAAGATACCTACACAACACAAAGTAAGAAATATGACGTAGATAATGATCGCTCGGAAATACGATCCTCCTTATGCTTCAATTTAAAATAGCAATTTGTTTTCTTTTTCACTTTGTAACCGAGAACATTGATGACATCCAGTCCGGCGACTTTTTCCTTTTACATTATAAAAAGTATACCCCGTAAACAACACCACAATTAATCGTATGAAAATTTATTATAACAAACTCTATTATACATTTGTTTTCTATTTCTATAATTTCTATAAGCACCTACATCTTAAGTAGAAGTTTTAAATTGACTATAAGTACTGGTATCTGGTTCTTATTACATTATCACAGTGGTGTTTTTTGGTATTGTATATCCCAGATCAAGGGACATTTATTCCGGCTTACTAACCGCGATTACGTCGAAAGGGCCCCGAAGCTCCATCTAGCATTTTCGGATGGGGACGAGTACGCGTCATTAGCCCCGTGACGTAACGTCCGGTCAGTAAGTCGGGCGCACAAACTCCGGACTGCTTCTTCCGGTGCGGCCGCGTTTGTCATTTAACCCCAGTGACAACCCGGGTGTACATTCCGAATTAATTTATCGCCGACGCCCCTCCAGCGCCGCAAGGCCGTTTTCATCGGGAAATTATTATTGAATCATCAGCAGTAGGGGATGAAATATGTAGTAGGTACGTTATAGTTATATTAGACAAACGCGCGGTTGGGTGTTATAGTAATATTATGTGTATAGGCGGAGCGGTTGAGTAAAATCGCTGCGGCCGCGGATGGATTTTCGATTTGCGTCGGGCATCAAACCGACTTTTTTAAAAACGTGATTAATTACAGTTCCGATTGAAATTCATCGGGTTTAATTTCCGCGCCCGTAGCGGCGCGGAAAAAGAACGGAATTCCGGTCACGTAGAGTTCATCCGGTTGGACGTGCTCCAAACATCTGGCGCTTCGCAATTATATTCTAATAACTGGCACCGACGAAGAAATCCCCTTTTCGTACAAACGTTTTGATGAGGATCACTTTCGCACATCGCAAAAACTCGCCCGTCCGAGCCATTAGGTAATTGAAACGCTTGCCATGTTGTCAAAACTACCGACATGACAGTAACCGGATTTTATATAAAACTTTATAGCCTCGCCGAACAGCGTGAGGTCTATTTTAACCCGGAAATAATTACACGAATTAAACGTACGTTCAATTTTCCCTTTAAAAACGTTAGTTTTTTTCAAAGATGAATAAATATATACGAGAAATTGCGGTAGGACTGGAAAATGCGGTAACTACTCAACTTCAATGCGGAGAGATAAATTGCTTTCCCGCGTTTGCTAAACAAATTTGCATACGTCATTAATTCAAGTCGTATCTCATTTTGATATACATCTTTTGCATACATCCTACACTGTGGTAGCATCGCAACGTGTCAATTGAGTTTGGTTTGATTTCCTCATATACTACTAGCTGTTTCCTTTCTAATATCCCCTTTGATATGCTTAAAAATTTTTGCAAAATGGTGAATTCGCAACGGCGCATTCACCATTTTTTTAAATATCGCACAAGTCACACAGCATAAAGATTAAAAAATGGTGGAGAGAAAAGGCGCATCCACCATATAATAGACAATAAAGGAAAATTAGAAAAACGGTGGAGAGAATAGGCGCATTCACCATTTTCACCATGCATAAAATGTAGAAAATATAAGTGTATTTCGGAATCAAAATAAGTTGATATGATATAATATTGCGGAACGTTCGAGATTCGAGCAGCTGGGGAGCGGCAATTAATTATAAACGGGGATGCAAATGTACGGCGTTGGTCATATTCGTCTCGGATTAGCGTTAGTAGATACAGGATTAGAACGGGAACAAGTACCTCGGATGCGGACTCAATTTATGTGAACTGGGGAAAACGCTTATCGCCCCGACTGGGGCTAATAAATTCCCTTCTTATGAACGGAAAATAAAAGTCTCGGTGTTTGTTTTATTTCGGCCGGTCGTTTTTTCGTTGCGGAATCAATTTCGCTCGAATTACCAGCATAAAGGAGAGCTTTATTATGATGTATCTTTTATTGGGCTTTTTCGAGCGACGAAAAAATAACATTGTAGATTTTTTTGATATTCAAAACTCCCCCCGTAATTGCTCTAAAGTCGTTTGGATTTTATTCGCTTGGCAAATGTAAAGTAGATTTACGGAGAACGTAAAATAAGCGATAAAGTAGATTTACCTATCCGTCTTTAATCTTTAGTTCATGGGCTATTAAAACCGTTGGCTACAGACAATAAATCGAACTTCATTGCTCTCTAACTTTATCAACTTTTAACCTCCCCGCATTCGAAAAAAAACTCCAATGAAAATTTATTAGTTTTTCCCAATATTCCGGATTACAGTCGATAAAAACACATTAAACATTTTCACACTGTACTAAATAAGTGTAGGTACACGCTGATACGAGGGCGATACCAAAAGTACGCCCTAGTTCGGATCAATTTAACATTTTAAATAAATCATACCGGTATAAAAAAAGGCAAGTAAATATATCAAAATCGACTCGCACTTTCGGGAATGAACTTACCTCGAATTTTACGACTCGGAGAATTCTCCTTTCAGGTCACGTCTCAAATCACCCTCCGACCCGCTCAAAAATTTCGCGAAACGTTCTCATCTCAAATTTCGTTAAATAAAAGTGTATTAAAGTATTTCTCGAGTCGATTAGAGGCGGAAAGAAGATTTCCTCCATTATATTTCGGTATAGAAAATGTATCGAGTGCTATCGATAATCGATACAAAGGTCCAGAAAAGAGGAGGAATTACACGGGAAAAATTGGTCGAGCGCCAGTTACACACTTTCTACTAATTGAACATAGTAATGGCGGTGTAGTTTTTATTGATAGGTTGATTTATCTGGGGTATAAATCAGCGGGGGTTTCGTTTATTGGCAACCATTATTTAGAGCATTGTTTCGGTTGTTTGGCCGAGCGGACGTCTACGAGGTACGAGATAATGGTTTCTATTTTCCTTTTTTTTGTGTATATTCATCCAACCGTCTTATACGAGGGGAAATTCGCCTTCAAAACAAAGTTCGATTTGCGGCGGGGTAGTTGCTTAATGACGCTTGAAAACGAAATCGGATCAAATATTGGCGAATAATGACTTTTCAATAAAAAGAAAGAACCCCAAAAAAATTCCCTTCACCTGATAAATTGATGGTACAAAATCTGCGCGTACGGAAATACGTAAATCGCCGGGTTTCCTCGAAAACTTTTAATAAAACAAACAAAACTCGACGGCGCGAACCTGCGAAGCCCATTAGAAGAATTTTCTTTTAAAATTACCCGACCGTTTAAGTAAAAGTGCGGAAAGCCCGTCTCTTGTTTGCTTGTGCGGGAGAATTACACTCGCCGAGCAGGTCGTGAAAGCGGGTTTGTAGTTGTTTTAACGGTCGGTTGAGAGTCGCAATAAAATTCGGGGATGAATTAGGGGACACTCGCAGGCGTCGTTACGCTGCCTCCCTACAATGATGCGATATTAACCCTTTATTATTCCGCACTCCGGAGCGTTCCCGGCGTTCCATACATTGTGCCCGACTTGTTTATAAACATATACAAATGACGAATTTATTATAGATATAACCCGTAAAATGTAAGATGTATACATGAAAGCGTTATGGCGTTAGTTTCATGCTCTTAATTTATGAAATAGTTAACAAGAAAATTAAGGTGCAGCTAAATTTATAGAGTTAATTATAAGAAATAAAGTAGCAAAAGAAGGAAGAAACAATTGTATACACCATCTACACCGAAATTAACAAGGATAACTCAAGTTAAATGGCGTTTTGTTGGCACCATTTGCCGGGTTGGTGTTTGATTTATGAAATGTCGACCGCCCTTAATAATCCCTCAAAATTTCGTGACGTTTTGATTAGTAGAAGTAATATTAGTTTGCTTATACGTGCCGCGCTATTAATTATACGAAAACAATTATTATGAACGTCTTCATTAAGCGTTTCGAATTACCCGGAATTAATTGGAGTTTTTATTTCGAGCGGGTATAATATCGCTATTAACCCGTTTGTTATATCAATGCGCTAATCCAATTGGAAGCTTACGATGCCGTTTGTCACTTAAATCTGGCAATTTATTCGAAAAGCTTTCGCTGCAATTGCGCCATTCCTTACTCCTGGCATCTTCCGTAATTGCATTTAACAATTTTATTTAACAATTGCGTGCGATGCAATTAACCCGATTGTTAATTTCCGATTGTTTAGGAGAATGATGATGCCTGATGATCGAAGTTTCGGCGGAAGGGGCCAATCTAAATTTATTATTAGAATAATGCGAAATTCGTAGCGAAAAGAAAACGTTAAGCGGAATAATTCCGTCGCGTTTTTAGAAAAGAGAATTCGCATTTCGATTTACGATTGAATATCGGGCGTTTACGATGCGACATAGCCGATGGGAAATCGTAAAAATTTCTCCAATTTCGACGCTTCGTCACGTTTATTGGCGTTTAAGCGAGAAATATTTACTTTTTTTTGATTAAACAAAACTAACAAATTATTCAGGAAGATGCACCTATACGTTCTTCTTCAATAAATTTCTCATGCACAATTTAGTTGCTTCCCAAGATACCAATTTGATATTAGAGAAATTATCGTTTTAATTAATATAACGAATTTTGCAAAGTTCCCGGAGAAACGTCCAATGTTCGCCTTGTATTAAGAGCACCATTTTGCATCTCGTTCGAGCCACGTGTGTACCTATCGGTAAAATTAGACTAATGAAAGCGGAATGTTAGTCCAAAATGGGCAAATAAAATTCGCTCCGGGTTATGTATGCACTGGAAAGTTTCCTTTTCGCGTGATACGTGTATTCTCAAGTAGGTTCCAACAAAATTAATTAATTAATTAAGTAATACGAACCCCACACGTGAAAACGGAATCACAAATTACATACTTTAGTTCGGAGAAATTTGATTTGTTATTGGGTAACATACACATTGCTTGGTATATTCGATCTAGTACTGGAGGCAGTACAACAACGGACGATGCTTGGTATAAAAATCAAGATTCAGGAGCATCTTCGTTCATTTCATTCGTTGTTGTTGCTCGCGGCGATTTATTACAAAACCGTTGCATTTTCCCGAAATGCATTTGCCGCAGTCCGAAACGAGCCGGCCCTCCCTTTGCACAATCAGCAAACGAATTGGGAAATTCGATCGAGAGCGCGCCTCTTCTAATTCATCCCCCGCCTTTAATTAGAACGTGATCGTTGTTGGGGGGATTTTACAAAGAGACTACCGCAGGTATGTACGCAGCCCCGTAGGTTACACTTTTATTTTCCTGCAGCACCCCTATACAATAGCGATTCGTGATACAGGGTGATCGGTAATTTATTTGAGAACTTACTGTGTTATATTTCGATACAAACAATCTTGTTTTTACCATTATTTCCGTTATCGTTAGGTTCAATCTTCCAATAGTAATGTAGAAAATGTATAAACCAATATACACGCCGTCAGCATCGTCAATAGAATTTAGCATTGTTTCCGGGGAATAAATAAAAATACATCCTTTGTGCGGTGTACATTCAAAAGGAAATTATTTGTACGGTCTTATTTTCGTTCGAAAACAACGATTGTTTATTTTTTATCGTTCCGATGGATTCGGTTTTTACTTATACAGAATTGTATCCGACATGTGCGCTGTAAAAGTGCGATTCCTGAAGGAATTTCGGGAGGAAACTACGCACGCGTTGTTGGGAAATTTTTTTACGTTCTCCCGACTGGTTGGGTTTTTTCCGATGAAAAATTTCAGGGATTCGAATCCGGAGAAAATTGGCTTCGACTTGGTGTCGCTGAAAATGGCGTATTCGTTGATTATTTCGTTGCTTCTGTTGTATTTCGCTTTTTTATTGTTTGTTTTTAAGAAGCCAGGGATGGGTAAGTAAATTTGCATTGAGGGCAATTTGTATTCATTAAATTGCCATTTCATTATTTGCAGACGTTAGTATTCCCGTGTTTATATCGGTGTCTATTCTGTTCTCTATCGAAATTTCTAAAAGGTGGAGACCTTTTATTCTGAAGTTGTATGAATTTGAGGTGGACTTTTTCACTAAATATCCACCGAAAAATTTGAGAAAACGAATCAACATTACCATCGTCTTTCTAATAATTACAGCACACAGTGAGTACAGTAGAATTTATAGTATTAAATGGGAATGTTTCCGAATTAATCCTTTGATAGATCTTTTTAAAGTGTTAGGAAGTTTCAACTCTTAATTACTGTTTTAGAAATTTTGCAATAAACAGTTTTTTAGACATTGAAAATTGATTGAAAAGTTGCTCTACGCTTGTTTATTTTAATTATAAATTTGTAATTTCAAACTTTCCAATTCAAGTTTTTAATTATAAATATATTTTCGACACTCAACTTATTAAAACTCCTTGAATTTTTCAACTTTTCCAATATGCAATGAATATTGTTACAAAGTTAGGTACCTAATATATATTCATACTGTATAATATAATAAAATCATTGTATAAATATACCTACATTATTTTTTTATCATAATATGAAGAAGCAAATCTTACATAAAAAAATAAATAAACATTTGAACTAATTAAATTTTTATTCGAAGTTATTCCATGTATTAAAACACTCATTGATGTGATCGTAATGGAGTTGAATTTAACCGCAGACTCTAGCAAACATTCCTTCAATACTATTATAATAAAGTTTGTAAGTTGTCGACTTTTAATATTATAAACTCATTTCAATACAAGTGGCATCATTTCAGGTATACCCAGTCTTTAAAACCCTAGGTTGGAATTGCATCGACATTTTAATAATAATATTGAGCATTATATTTTCGAGCCATCTCAAGCAGCTATCTGACTGTCTCAAAAGAGAAGTAGCGATTATACGACAGGAAAAGATTCTCTTGTCGCGGAAAATTGTAAATAATTTATTAATTTTAATCATGCCGCTTTCCTCTCTGACTTTTTCTTCTTTGAGCATCAGGTAATTAAATTTGAAAATATTTCAGGAACGGTTTAAATTCGTTTCGAAACAAATTAGAACAGATTACAACAAGTTAGTCGACTTGTTAATGGAATTAAACGAGATTTTGGCCAGAGTGATAATGTGCTCGTACTGCTCCAATATTTATTTAATTCTTAAGCAAGTAAACGATTTGAGTAGGTGAGTTATTACTAATTTCGTATGCGCTAAACGTATAGAATTATGATGTATTTTAGAGTAGAAAATAGATCATTTGCTACAGTAGGTTTCAATTTCATGTGCTCGATCGGCTTGACTATTTCAAAGATTATTATTCTAACAATTAGTGCGGAAAAAATTACAAGAAACAGCAAAGGATTCATAAAAATTATTTTGGACGTTCCCAATGAATTTTACAACACCAGCGTAAGTAACATCCGCAATAGATTAAATAAAAGTGTTTGATTTTAATGTATTTGATGTTTAAAATATTGTGTAATCACTCTGATTATTGTTCGATTAATTTAACATACAAAATCATTAACAGGTGTTTAATCATTTTATGTATTTCAGTTGAAGAGATTGTTGACACAAATCCAGTTCAATCCCGCAACTTTAACCGGTGGAAACATGTTCAAAATCACCAAATCCTCTCTAATGCACGTGAGTATCGCCTACAATTACCTAATGTTATTGGGATTAATTGTTTTTTTTGCAGATTACAGCATCAGTAATAACGTATGATGTAGTGTTGAACGAATTCAGCGAATAAGTTATTAAAAAGAGGGATTAAACAGTATAGTAAACACGTAGAATATTTCAAATTCAGCACTTTTTCTCTTAGTCGCCTTATTGAAGTAGCGGTATATGGAGTTTTCATTGCGTTAATTGGAGAAATAAAGCAAACATTAACAGTGCATAATCCATTATGTCCGGGGGGATAGTGTTCGCGTATCCATGGAGCAATGACGTTGTTACACAGCAGCCGGCTGATGTTTATTCAGCTCTGGATAATGACGTGCGAGTTTCGCGAATTGATTTCGCTGAAAACCCACTCGAAATGCCTGTTTTACATTTACCATCGAAACGGATGGGCAAGTGTCCGTTTCGATTGAACAGCGCAAACGGATATAAAAGCATCATCGTTACTGTATAATTGCAAGTAAAATATGTTCAATTTTAAATAGAGAGTGATGAGAAGATTGTAGTATCTGGCAACGTTGGTTTTTTCTTCGATATATATTTCTTCGTATCAATTTGTACGGTTTTTTTAGCATATTTACATTTCGCAAAAAAATCAATCTATTTCGGTTTCCCGGAGGAAAGTGCAATAAATAACGACGAGATAAGTGATACTTTCATAGCTTTGAGCGAGTCGTGAATGCTTTTCCCATTTTAAATCTACTACATCGACTTGAGATTCGGACTTGTTAGTCCCCGAGGACGGGATGAGGGAATAAGGGGGCCCTATATATTCCCTTTTTGCGCCGACTGCCAGTTTTCATTTTCCCTTTTTTTCCCTATCGCAAATTCGGCGCGTATATGAATAATAAAACAAGAAGAATACGTGTATCATGCGTGTATATATAAAAACGATACTTTTCACTCTGTATAATTTATTACTCGTTGAAAAATAAATTGGGGCGCTTACGTATGGCACATTCATAATAAATTCCAATTTATGTTACACCCACTTAACTACCAGTGTAATATATAAGTTTTTCTCCTCACAAAGGCTCGCATGTAATTTATTTTGTTGGTGATAAAGAAAACTTTTGCGGAGTGATAGAGTTTAAAAACAGAGGGCAAACTGTGTTAGTAAAGTTTAGTTACCTAAACGTGAATATCTACTGTTTTGTTATAAACTGGGAGTTTCGTGATCTGGCAACAAGCGATTATCGTCGATTAAATTTAATTCGGTCGAAAAGTTAGTTTGCATTCCGGCATAGTACAAACGCTTCCCTCTTTCCTAGAATTTATGGAATGCTAGCAGCGACGGAATATGGCCGCGATATGAAGTGCCTGAATATAAATCTCTTCAACTGACCCTTTAATAGAGGGACGTGGACGGTATATTTCACAGTACACTCGTCCATTTTCCATTCCCGTGACTTTTATACCCTATTCATAAACCCCGCGACTTTTATCGAGTCGGTATTTCAGTAGGGCCAGGTTCGTTGTACAAATTTACGTCGAGAAATAAATAGTTTTCCGATAAATTTTCAGCGAATCGCCAAAATGAATACTAATATCGAGAATGCACGACAGGATAAACGAAGAATCGCGATAACGCGACAGGTTGCGATTAATTTTAGTCGAGTTTATAATTCGTAAATGAGTTAGCGGAGCGTTTTTAATTCCTCGATCACGTTCGTCTAATATTTCAAGAAGTTTATCGCTTCAGGAAGGGAAATAAGTAAATAAAACTTTCGCAGACTTCGTGCAGGTTTATCTGTCGTCCCGGGAGGAAGTCGATTATGAAGGGAGAAGCGCCGAAAGCGCTGCGTTGATGGCTGAAAAAAAAGCTTCCTCTGTTCGCAGTAAGTGGGAAACAACTTCACGAGAAAGATTCCACTTGTCTGATACAGAGGATAGAAATTAATAGACGTATAAAAAGCGTCTCGAGAATGCGTACGGGGTGGACGATGAAAATCCCAATTTATTTACATTTTTTTTTCTACTGAAACAAATTTGTTTCGTAGTTATTTCAATCTGGAGGAATGTTTAAGGCGATTTCGGCATCCGTTTCACTCGGAAAAGAATGTCGAATGACTCTCGACCGTCTTCATTTCGCCGAATCTCCTTTCCCGATATATAAGAACTTTCCTCCGCGCTTTTAATATTTTACTAAAGAAATTCTTTTTAGGGAGGCTTTTCTCTTTTCCCTTTTCCAGATGAAAGAGGAAAAACGTTCTGTTAATGGCCGGGAGTCGAGGAATTCGACGAAAAAAAAAACCGACGGCACTCGATATATCATCTTCCCACTTTCCTGAAAGGTTTTTGCTTAGGAAACTTTCCCCATTTAATTAATGCGATGAACGAAAACAAAACAGTAAAAATTATTTAATTAAACGCACGAAATATAGACGGCTCGTTAAGTATCTTATCGGAACTCCGCACGAACCTGAGATTTTTTAATTAGCTAATTAATGCATTCTTAATGTTTTAACAACTTATTACTAAAGGTAATGTATAAAAAATAGCTTAGTTAATTAATTCCCCTTGTGCTAATGGTATTGTAAAGAAAACAGTGCGTTATTCAGATCAACATACTCCACCCCACGTTGAAATTATTATCAAAAAGACAGGAGTAAACACATAATAACGATAACAGATGTAACCTAAAGTGCGTTAACGGGCAATTTGGAATTAATCCCCGAGTCGTATGTTATTCGCAATTTCGCTTTGGTCCTTACCTAAATAACCCACCTTCTGAATTTAATTAAACAACCCCCCGCCGCGTCTTTTCGCCCGGCCCGCCGCCGGCGGTGCCGCGGGGGCATCTCCCCGCCGGAATCCGCGAATTAGTGCGCGAATTAATCGGCCGATTAGGCGAGAAATCGAAAAAAAATTACCGTCCATTTCGGGGGCTGTTATTACAATAACCGGGAGCGGATTGTCGGCGCGCAATTAGGGGTGTTTCGGCGGGCGCCGCGGCGCCCCCGCCGCTGCTCCGGACGCCGGATATTTACATCGGCCGTAACTCCCCCGGATCGGGTATTTAACTTGGAATAATGTAAATTATGGCCGATTTATTGGGCGAATTAAAAGCCGCCTCCGCGCCGGTGATGTCTGGATTTGAAATCGTCGGGGGTCGTAAATTTTTCGAGAGCACGTTGTTATTTCCAATAACAGATGTCCGGGGAAAATCGCTCGCTCGATGACGTTTTTTTTTTATTTCGACCGCCAATTACGCGCGAACATTTTAATTTTACGCCGCGTAATCACCCTGTATATTTTTGATAGGAGGGCTATTATTTATATTGCGGAACGCCGGGATGGGAGGGCGAACTGACGGAACAGTTTGCTGGGATTCAATATATTCTTCAAACAAAATTTTATTATCCTGTTGAGGCGCTCGTCGTTGATATCGACGCTTTTATACTCGCGGCCTTCAAAAGGCCCGGGGATTGCTTATTTTCTTATCGCAATCTTTGTAGCTGTACTAAAGAAAATTTAGTAAACCTCCGAGATATGCAGAAACGGGATATACGCGAACCTGTCGCATAGAATCTCGTTATTAAAAATTATATTACGGAAAAACGACGCGCGAAGCTGCATGCAGATAAAAAATTCCCCTGCATTTGCGTATATTAATCAAGGAATACATCAAAGTGCAAATCCTAGATATAACAATGTTCCTGCGGCGGGGCGAGAGCATGAAAGTTTTTTCCCTCGAGCGCATTTTATGAAGGATTATGTTTGTTCTTTCATCTGGGTCAGTGACATAAAACGAAGGATTATATTTCATGTGAGATTTAGGCACCTAAAGCTTCCCAAAACTGGTGTAGTTCAGTGATATCGGATTTCGTTCATGCTGTAACTCAAATAATTACGGAGCTTCTAACTTGGAATTCTATACATCGGCGGCAACAGAAGGGTCCTGCGGTAGTTTCCTCCCTATATGCTCGTTATTTAGAGAATTTATAGAAGCATTTTTATAGATTTTAGAAGGTAGATACGTAAAATAAATGTGTTGAAACTGTATTTACCCATTTGAGGTTGGAATAAGACGGTTTTGGATTGAGAATTTGCAGGTTTTCTATTCAAATTAAATAGCTAAACATTCGCTGGTATGCGTCCTGGAGTTTTCCGTGCATTTCCCCGTCATAAATGAGACTGGAAAATTCGGATTGGGCGTTTACTGTGTGCGGTTTTTGTTCTATTTCTTCACAACGGACAACTTTTGAATATGAATGTGGAAATTTCTTACTGCCTCGCGAAAGTAAAGAAACTAAATCAACGAACTAAAAGTCAAATATTTAATTGAGTCGTTCTTTGCATAATACTACGTTATCCGAGTGAACTTCGCCTTTACCGTGTAATTGTAACATTCATTTTATCGCGCCGAGATTAGATACCGAGGTATCCTTTTTTCTCCATCCTCTTACAATTAAGTACGATTCCGTTTAATTCGAAAAATCCTCGCCATCCACCCTGCACTTTTCCACGTTTCGAATTTAAACAGGTCTTTTTCGTCGGGTACATTCCGCGAATTTAAAATCTGCAATCCCGCTTTTTCATCCGCACTTTGCATAACCGACGAAGATCTACGTTCTCCGACTTCCAGCTACAGAGGAAGTTGTAATTTCCGGGGACGGCCGTATATCCTCGCCTAAGCGGTCACTTGCTCGGCGAAATCAGTATTTCCGCGGAGTATCTGACCGCCGTAAAAAATCGTATATTATCCCCGGATCCTTGTTAATTACAACTCTACACCGGCACACCATTAACTAAACACATATCTTAAAAGAATCTGCGGAGAGAGCAGACCATTTTTTTGTTACAAATTATCATCTATACGAGTTTTAATCGAATTTACCTGGTGTAGAAATGACAGTAAATCATCTATTAATTAGTAAAATTTTTCATTAAAAACTATAAATTAAGGAACCCCCAATTAATTCTCTAGCGAGTACTCGACGATGAGAAGTTTAAACTTTTCTAAAGCCTGCGGAAACTAAAGAAAAAAAAAGTTGTAAAAGTAGAGGTATCTATTAAAAATATCGAGGTATATTTTTTTGGGGCGAGCCCGGCGAACTATTTGAGAATAAAAGTTTCGATCCGGAGTTTTAGCGAGGTCATCGGATGAATAAAGATATAAAACTCGCCGGGCGACGTGAATAATTTTGAATAAAAGTGAAGTTGTTCGAAAGGGGACCGTCGAATACGCGCCGGAGGAATTGTTATCAGTTTGTTACGTAGAGTTGCGAACGAATCCGGGAAGTTGACGAGCGTTCTTTTCGGGGTTCCGGGCGGCAATTCGCCCGTCGCGTTTCGTGAATTAATTAGAGAGAGCGAAGATTCGTCCCGGAATGGCGTTCACGGTTCGTTGTTTGTTTCCTTTACTGTTAACGACTAGTTTACATTCATAAATTACGAGTGTATTGATGGTCTTTAAGGTTGAACCCCTCGGCAGGCGGAAACGGTGGAAAAGCGATGTTATCTTAATTGCTTCCTACAGGAATCCCTTTTAAACTAAGCGCCTAGTTAGAGGTACAAAAACAACACGAATTCAATCGCTTATTAAAACAATATGCGCTATTCCCGGCTGGAAATTTTAATAATCAAACTAAGCGCATTTCCGTCGCATTTAAATATTTTAAAACGGAATTATTTAATGTAATGTTAAGTTTAAATATTATTTATGCAAGTTCGTTAAAACTCGAAAACTCCGGCATTTTCACGGATTTAACTGAAAGCGTAAAATACGTTATGCAGTTTATAAACGGTTAACCTGAAATAGGGCCCGCGTCCTGAACTTTTCTGATGCAGTAACGTAGTTTCAGTTAGTTTAATTAAGACGTTTTAATTGGGATCCTTAATTAACTTTTGTATACGTTTCATGAATAAATCCGCATTTATACACTTTATAGTGTCAAAAAGTACCTAGATATAGATACTTATTTTTTAAATAACGATTATTATTAAGTATAAATCTAACTAGGTACTTATACCAAATTCAAAAATTTTAGCCGAAATAAGCCGAAAGAGCACCAATGCAACTTTCTTGCATCATATTCTTAATGGATTTTTTTGTTCAAAACGAGACCATTTACTTATAGTATATGACATTTAGCGCTTGACATGGGACAGTTGAAATATATGACAATTGATAGATGAACTGCACAATTCCTAAATTGAATCGCAGGCGATAAATCACGGCGACGTTTTCATGAAATCTACCGTGAGCGCAATAAAAGTAAAACGTTCTAAATTGCTCTCGGAGAACGATCGGTATAATATCAGAAGCGACAAGTAGGTAGTTTTGGAAACGAACGAAAACAGCGGAAAAACAACGAGCCGAATATTTTCCCGGCTTTCAATTGAAACGAGCAATCGCCGTTGACCCCCTTTTCCCGCGTTTCTTGCGCCGGGGGGTTGTCGTTCTTTAATAACTTATTTTTAGCGTCCGCCGCGAAACAATGGCCCGAGCGAGTTTCCATCGTAATTGCGAAGTTCGCCGTATATAAAGAAACAAGTTCGGCTTTATTGTCGTCAACTCGATGCCGCTTTTTACGTAACGCTAATTCGAGTTTCGCCAGCAAACTTGGAAAATAACGCCGAGAATAATCCCAAATTCGACATTTTTCTAATTTACAATCGCATCGAAGTTGTTGTATAATAACATACAAACCGACTATACAACTAGCCATTTCGCTGTAACCCGACGCAATACAGGGAAAAAAGACCGCAGAACACACAAGTTCGTATTCAAATGCGATAAAGCTGTTGAATATCAAATGAAATGCGGATGCTATGACATAGTGCACTGGCGTTTCGGGGCATATTTCATCCCAACATGCAATAACAATAAAGCTCCCTGAAAACTGTCAATGCAGCATTATAGAAAAGCATATATCAGTTTCCTCTAACTGGATGTTGGTGGAAGAAATTCGCTGTTTGTGTTCGATTTCCCAGCCGTCTGGACGCCTTCCAGACGTATTGCTTAAAAATTACTTTGACAACACGAGGAATTGTTTCTCTTATTCCTTATACAGGGTCGCCCGAATGTAATCCAACCGATTCGATTAACCCGCTAAAAACATCTGTCGAATAATGACAGTAATTTATATCGATAATAACTCAACGTTACTTCGGGAAATGAAGCTTATGTAACTTTAATGCGTGAATTTATAGCGAAGTCAAAAAGTTATACCTAAATATACATTCATTTCTCAAACGTGATAAGCTGATATCGAAAATCCGACCGGTTTTCGGGGTCCTATCCCTCGATATCTGTACTAAATTTCCGAACGTGCTTCGAAATATATCCCTCGAATCAATTTGTCAAATATGTCTTAAATCGATTCCCCTCAAAAAAAACCGTCGAGAGTTTACTTTCCTCTTCGAATGGAAGTTTTTATGGTTTTTGACGGCCGGTTAGGTTGTATCTGTTTCACGACGATGATGTATTAAATTCGACCAGTTTTTCCAAATTACAAACAGACTCTCGCACCTTGCTCTAAATTGAATTAACTTCCGTAAAATAAGCCGGATCTTATACAATCATTTTCACCGTCTTCTGTAGCCTCTCCGGTTTCTCTCAAATATTACCCCTGGCGGGTTAAATAAATATGTTAGTTTTATTGCACTTGTGCTCGGAGGATTTTCCGCCTCGGAAAGTCCGTAGGAGACGTTTTATTAGAAACGATTTATCGATTTACTTGTCACGAAAATAGCATTATGCGGTACTTAGTTCGAGAACATAATTTCGCTCGTCGATAAATTTTTCTTATCAATACTCAGTTGCCGAACAAACAATCTACATCGTACGTAAAACGAATCGATGATTGCCTTTGTCGTTTGGAATAATAATTGTTTCCGGATGAGTTTCCGAAGTCAAAATCAAACATAAGTATCGAAAACTAACAACTAAATTGATTCGCGCCTGCAACAGCGCTGCTCCGAGCCCTTTTATTCTACCTTTCGCGAATCTACCGAATTGAAAAATAATCGAATAAGAAAGAAGAAAGGACGGCGCAATTCCAATTTCAATTTTAGCGAGGATTCATTAAAATCGAGGAGTTGCTTGCAAATATCGTTCTTGGTGTAAATTGAATCATAGAACATCTAACAATGCCGAATATAAACAGGTATAAACAAAGCAAAGCTTTGACAAAAAACAATCATCTTTATTAAAATTATAAAAGCACGAGACAACATAAATTTCCAGCAATATCACGGTCATTCGAACAGAGCAAGTCATTGTTATCTCCAATGTTTTATAGGTGAATTGAGTGCACAACTTAATACAGTTAGATATGAATCTGATTACTTCTTATGGAGTAGAGTAATTGAATTGTCCCATCTTCTTAGAAGACAATTTGTTTAACTTCTTATCTGGTCTGCTAGCTTCCTACGCAATGGAGAGTAAGTAAATATCGTGCGAAACAGACAAAAGAACGCATTAAAGTTATTGAGCTTGATAAAACGAAAAGATAAAAATATGTTTAACCCGCTTGTTTATATTGTGCGTTTCGCCGGAGAATTTATTCCTAGTATCGATATTTTTTTAAATATTTGCTCTATTATAATCGTCATAAGATCTGTGGTGTTTATACAGTAAAATCCCCATGTTATTACATCTTTTTTACGGCTTTAATAAAAACCGTCCCCCCGTTATTATACCTGAGAAAAGGTGTAATACCTACTGATTTTCGTCGTAAAATCATTTAATGGGCGTATTTTTTATGTCACTTTTATCGCAAGTATTTTTACGTTTCCATCATGAATTTATTTATAATGTTATGAACTCGCGGCCGTAGAACAAAGAAACCCGAATCGAATAAAACGCGTTCCTTTCGCACAAAACCATCGCATTAGGCGCGTCCCGGGCGAAGTGCAGTTTGATTTTTCCGGGGGTGCAGCCGCTCGGAACGAATCCGCCGAGGAATTCGGCGAAAAATCCTATAAGAAAACCGGAGGGTTCGAAAAGTTCCGTTTCCAATTACACGCCGAAAAGTCGCAATTATTTCTTGGACAGCTCCGCGCAAACTTTAATGTTTCGCAATTTATTTCCCGATCGGCGAGCTGGGAAAGTATCCGTCGCGTGCAAATAATCGCCCTCGAATTATTTTTAACATTCAAGTACGCGGTAAAAGAAGTCGCATAAATCCCGATCGTCGAATTACTCCCGGTTTTATCGATAACTCGCGTCAGCGAATAATTTCCCTACGAAATGTATAATTCAGGACGCCGGTGTTTTGGGTATCGGAGGTAATTTTTTGCGTGCGAATCGATAGAGGAGGACGCGGTTTCCGGAAAAAGACGCGCCCGTTTTTGAGGCCGAATTCGCTCGAATTTGCGCCGTAGTTTTCGTAAATAAGTGATGAAGCGGCGGACGTGATTGGCGGCAGGATCACGCAACTGGATTTTCGGGTGTATTAGCGAGTTACGTTACCGTGCCGCCGGGACCGTAACGACGGCCGATCCGGACCCGGAAGGGAGCCAGAAGGGCGCCGAACTTTTTAAGTAATTAGGAATGATATTAGCGTCCCGAGTTCGCTAAGTCGTGCTTTTGGACTTTGTCGACCGCTTTTTAGTCTCGGGTACAAGGTAGACTATTAAAATTTGCTTTCGACAATCACCTAACATCATATCAACGAGGGGGAAAAGTTCGCTGAGATCGTAAAAAGTTTAACGCGAAAAGAAAATTTTATTTAATCAGAGAGAAAAAATGCGAGTTGAAAATGGGACAATCGCTATAATTCGACACCTTTTTTTGGGTATGCGTGCAACAAACAAATTTAATAACTCGACGTTCATCAATGGCCTATATCGAAGAGAAAATAAATAACGAAACATGATCGAATCGAATTTTTTTTTCGCCCATTCATTCCCCGAACAACAACCTAACAGTTATTTTATCTATTCGAAACTCCAACAAATCCCACGATACAACTACAAATTTTTAAAAAAACTCGCAGTAATGGATGTTATGATGGATTGATTTATTTGCAACGCGTATTGTATCTCGTGAAAATAGGCATATTTCTACATTACGACATAAAAAACCTAACTGATAATTGGATTATTGCGCGGATGAATACCGAACAAAAGGAGATAATATTAACCATAAAAAACATGGGGTTATTTTTTTATCGCTTCGTTTATAGCAAGTATGTACATAAATGTAACAATTATCCCTACATAACTTCGAATAAAAGAGGTCGAATAACATCATCCGAAAAAAAACGTTATTCTTCCCTTTCGCTATTTTCCTGTTTGTCTTGGTCCCGTTCCGGGGGAACTCACGCCGATGCGTTATTTATTTTTCTGATTTTCTTGCGTTCGACACAATGCAACAATCGTGTCCGCCAAAGCCGGTTTTTTCTTCGCTCCGGGCCCGCCGATGGAGCGTGATTATTTATTGAGGAAACGCTCCCTTTCCTGTGGAATCGCAGTTTGGCACTTTAGGAAATTTTATTTCGGCTGCCGTTTCCGGGAATTCGAGTACACTTTACTACGGTTTCTAATCGAACGTGCTTTAATTTATCGCGCGGATTATGAGAGTTTTTCGCCGGAATTGTGGGAAGTAGGAATAACATATTGCATCGTCGTGCTATTGAATGGGATGTAAAATCGCGAATTTGTTAGAATTATGAAAGTAAATAAACTTTTTTACTTATGGTAATGTACGTGGGGAATTTCGAAATGCTATATTTCTTATAAAAGTCGATGGGTATCAATTTTTTATCGATATAGAATCCCACAATATAGCCGCTTTACTCATATACGTGATATGGTCTTTTGCCTTTGATCCCAAACTTCCCGTAATGATACAAGGCGGTTTTCTTTTACCTACTCTTTAGGAAATAAAGAAAATCCTTTGTCAGGAAAGTGCAATCTCTTATGTTTATCCGTTTCTCGTCGTCCCGAAAATGGCGGGTATGCGGGAAAAATATAAATTTTTGGTTATATCTTCCACTAAATCTCGCCGGTTATGTATAAATATTTTTATTTTTCGCATTTTCAAAGCGACGGTGCCGCAACCGAATCGATAACCCTCGTATATACCTTACAAATATACAAACATCTCTCGTATATCTCAAGAAGATTCAATTATACACATTTCTTCCTTCTTCGTTAATAAGAGATCTGTATTTAAATTTGCACTTATCTGTATATCCCATCTACACGATTTGATTCCCTATGGCAAAGTTCATCAACTGCATTAATTGAGCGTTTAACTCGACAGTCTTTTTTTCAATTCGCCCGTATACGAGCTGAACACATCCTTACAATCCTCTAAAAGCCTTTTTGCAATTGAACGTCGAGAGTTCGCGTGCATTCCTCCTCGTGCAGCCGGGCGGGCAAACAAACGCGAAAAAACCCGTAATAAGAACGAAAAGGGAGGAAAAAAAAATTGAAAGCCACATCGCGATGCTGCGCGTATCCGATGCGGATAGACAATTTATAAATTGATATACATTTTCCGACTATTTTTCATTGCTCCGGAGGTTCCGCTCCATTACTTGATCTATATAAATCCCGATGCAGATAAAAGTGTTGCATTTCGAGTCGACAACCTGTAATTCCATGTTAGATGGGATACGGGGGTTGTGTATACGGTTTCGCCTCCATTTGACTCGAGGCAGAAAAATCGAGCGCCGTTAGCTCGGAGGCTTCAAGTCTGAGTAGATGGAAAGAAACTCGTGATCTAAAAGTATGAATTTACACAGATGATATACAATATACACACGTTGTTGTCATATATGTTGGTTTTTATACCAACAATTCATACATACTTTACAATTACTACACATTACAAGTCCCAACCACCTCATATCTTGAATTATATTATACTCCGTTCTCCAAGTGACAACATAAGAATCATTCCAAAACTTTAATTCTTTTACCATTGTGTAGGTACCTAATAGAAATATTTATTTTACTTTAGTAGTACTACTCAGTATACTGGTATAAATAACAAGAGCACATAGACATTGTAAGGACACAACAGGTCATAAATTAGGTACCTATTCTAATGCATATTCAATACCGTCGCCTGTTAATCAAGCTCGACTTTCAATTAAGCGTTTTAATACGTTTCCGGGTGGGCGAAGTTGGCGTACCTGCCCGCAGGAGTATTAGCAATATTAAAGTTAAACAAATGACCAGGAACGGAACAGCGCCGTAATTTGCAGAACATATTAAGGTGATATAGAACAGAAAATTACGCTTGATGCAAGAAGATAATGCCTGCGTACGCTTGGAGTCGGGTAGTTTTAATTCCTATGCAAATACCGCGTTCTGAAACATTGTTTCCGTGATATACGGTGTTTGGGTAGGTGTATGTACGCTTCATTAAATTGTAATGTTTATTGAGGTAAGGTTGGTAACGAGAAGGTACGATTCCTTCGAGAGAAAAAAATATATCACAATTCCTATATCTATTTTTTTCCCTATAACGCACTGTGATATTTTTCACGGCCCGTCTCAAAGGAAACCGTAAAGTTTCTTTTGCGTATTTGTACATTTCTGTTTACAGCACATTTCACTTCTTTTTCGCCTTGTATTGATCACCTAACATCGTTATAGACGAGCGGAAGTACTAACTTGATTTTATCGCAAAAATGGTGCATCCTCCCAAACCAACTATCCTTATAAATACCCATTCTAAAAAAATATATCGATGGCAATGATTTCCCTAATATCTCCGGATCTCCAAATATGCATTAAATATGTATAGGTACGCAAGAAATCCCTGCCTACGTGCATGCACATAAGAAATATTTTCGATAAATTCGCGTTCCCGAACAAGTAATATTTGCATAAAAGGTAGTAGGTATATTGCTTGTTTGGGATCTTTAGATGTAGACGGAACATTCGCATACACTCGGGTGGTTTTCCCTTCCGCCGAATTCGAAGATTTACTTTGCCATTCCTGGCGATCAACGAGAAATAATATTCGTGGGGCGAGATTCGCTTCCTGTGCGATAATGCGAAGGGACGGATTTGATAAGGGTTGCAGGGATTTTAATGCACGAAAATACCTGCACGAACTGTAATATTTTTTAAAAATAGTTACGCAATTTCAAACCGGGGAAACTATCCGTTACGCGGAACAAACGGAAGCTAGGTTATGATGTTATTAAAGGGGAATTCCATTCGAGTCGAGCAAAAAGTTTATTTTTTTGGGTTTTTTTGGTCCTTCGTTCTCCGCGGAAACGCATCGCTTGCCCGGGAATCGACCTCGATTCCTCCGAATCCCCGAATCCTCGAAGTTTCGTCACGTTCCCCGACACAATCCAATTACAATTTAAGAAAAGTTAGCCTGACCGAAGTAAATTGTTTTCAGTTCAAACAAATCAAATTCGCGAATTTAATTCCGCTAAAAACTCCCCCGATTCCGCCTAATGGCGCGTTCAGGAATCACTCAGATTTTTCATAATTAACTTATTCTCCAACAGATTAGTTTCCTCCATTACGGAGACCCGTTTGGGGGCAATTAAATTTTTTATTCGGCAACTAAAAGGCATAATTCAGTGTTAGTTAGGTTCGGGCCATTGCCGTTGGGGAGCAACAAGCGCACCCGCGGAGCTAATTATGTTAAAAACTGAAACCGAATTATCTGTCTTGAACGCACCGGCGCCCGAAAAGGCATTGTTCCCGGCCCGGGCGCGCTTTAAAGGCGTCTTAACGCAGACGAGGGTCCGCCGCGTATTCATTAGTCGTCGAAATAGTTCAAACATGTGACAAAAAACTTGACGAGGGATTCGCACTTGTGCGGGCGTCCAATTAAGAAATAGGCGCGTCCCTAAGTTTCGGATTTATGTCCCGGAAAGTTCGCCCGGACTCCCTGATAATGGATAAGCAAGGGGCGAACTACACTCGACAATATACTGCAGCGAATCGGGGATTTTTTTCGTTGAAGCGTTTTAATTGCTGCATTTGGAAACGGGTCGCGCGATTCTCCAAGAGGTGGAGGCCGTGTAGACAACAATGCGAAAAACGGACGCGCAACGAAATCCGGTTAATGGAGCCCCGTATTCTGGGCGAGGCGAAAGAAACACGGAAAAGAAGGGTTCACTAAATGTTTAATTATTGTAATTAGGAAGCACGAGGGACGAGATAAACGAATTATAATGATTAGATTTTCGTTTCTCCGAATAACAATTCTCGCGAATCCCCGGCAAGCGAGATCAGAAAAAGATGTTGAATGATATTTTTTTTAATCATCATAATTACCGGGGTTATTCAAATTTTATTCGCGCCATAAATTAACGCAGCGAGCGAAATTAACTTTTATTATCGCGCTCGACTAGAACGTGCTGCTTAATTAACGCAAAACGGTTATCAAAACTAAAATTCTCTTAAATAAAACACTAAAATTTGCCACTACGTTTATTAACATAAAAAATAACTCCATCATAAGATTATAACACAGTCAAGTAATTCAAAAACAGAGACTTTACTCGAAAAGTATTCATCTAGCGCTTAGTGAGCTCATTAACCGTGCGGTAGTTAAATAGTAACGGCACTTATACCTGCATAAGGAAATTAAGACCAATTACGAATTTCTTATACGCCAATTAAACGGAAATTAACGCGTAGAGCGGGAATATAGTGGAGCAATCAAACGGAAAGACGGATCCGGATAGTTTGGGAGTTCAAACGCCGAACGATGAAGTTGGCATTCGCTTGATGTTCCGAAGTTGGTTGGTTGATTAATAGCCGGGCGAAGATGATTTATAAGCCTAAGTTGCAGAAAGCGATTCCGGCGCGAGTGTGTATGTGTGTGTGTGTGTGTATAGTTAACTAGTGTCGCCAGTCAATTAAACAAACTAATGGTGATGAAGCGCCCGAACATCCATCACTTACGTTTATTCCGCGCTCTAGGTAAATGTATGGGGCGATAATCTTCGAATTATACTGCCGCAGCTAAGCAGGAGTGATTACACCTCCGGTGCATCCCGCGTTCAATTCGTTCAATCACTATTTCCCTATCTCGCCCGAACCGTCGGTCATCCAATCAACTCTCATTTACACTCATTTTTTTTCTCTAATTATCCGGTGGCTTTTTAAAAAGATTATGCGCGATGTTGTGTGGGCGGAATTAAAAGAGGTAGGTACCGGCATTATACATTTCTCTCGATACCCTTCGCAGTCTGCTCTACTCCACGTAACCGAAAAATAATCCAGTCCATAAAACATTCGGAAAACTCGGCGAGTCGCGATAAAGTTCGCCAACTTCGTTCGCATCGAGATTAAAATCTCTGGCACCCAAGTGGTATATAATTTTATGAAGTTATAATATTATCGGTGGAGCGAATCTGGCAAATTAAAACGGGGTTTTTTCCGTGCGGAGATTGTTCTCGATTATTTTCCGTTATGTTATGATAATCGTAAAAAATCCACTAAAGCATTTATCGTGCTCGTATGCCGGATATTCGAAGGAAATACGGCTCCGAATTGCGGAGAGTTTGATTTGAAATCTCTATCGGTTGCATTTTTAGATTTTAGAGAATATATCGATTACTTGATGGAGCTTTATACGGGTTATACTCGCAAATAATGTCAATTCCCCGGGAACGTATTATAGACTAAAATTGAGTGAAACATGCATTGTAAAAATATTGCAGGATTTAGAAATACGGGATGCTCAATGCGTCTCAAAAACGAATACATTGAAGCGATAAGAAATGGTTGTAATCAATATTGGAAAACACGGCGCTCTTTATGGACGCGAAATTTTCAACAGGTTCCCACATTTCCGGCCGTTAGAGCGGCGCTAAAGCTCTAAATAAAAACAAATCGACGTCCGTGAAAACACATCCACTGCGGCCCCGACGCGAAGAACTGCAACCCCTATATTTCGTTTTACGGGTCATCGTAAAAGCGGATCGCCGGGTAAATTACGCCGAGATTGAAACTTTGTGCTATCAAGTTTATGCACAAATTTCGTATCCGAGTGTCTCTATTTATCGATCGAATATCAAACATCCCCCGGCCGTGCGGCAGCCGCAATTCCCTTAAACCCAGCCCTGGCGCCTTCCCCATATATATCTCCGCAGGACCGTACCGGCGCGTCTCGCCCTTAATTACAAACCCCGCCCGCCGAATTACGAGATATTTACCCAAATCGTCGAAACGAACTCTCTTGTAACAACGAAAATCCGCCCGTCGATATTTTAAAACCACCCCTTCCCGACGGCGGCGGCTGCGAGCTTGATCATATTAAATGGAAATACCTAAATGTTTGCCTTGTTGAATAGGAACTCACGAACGTGAAACACACCCTTATGCTGGTTAAACGGCGCTATTTACCCAGACGCTGATCCGGGGCAGCCGAGTGAAAGTGTAGGAAACTGTTACACGGGGCGTCGGGGGCGGCTTAGATCGACGGTGTGGCTTTATTTAAATACTTACTCGGCTGTACGTGTGCCTGGTATTTATCTGCGAACCTATACCGAAGTTCGTTGTTTGCTGTATCGGAGTTTCGAGGAAGAATTATTCTATTCAAATAGTTACTTTAGCGTGGATGCGAAATAGAATAGTAGAGGAAAATAAATTCGAAATTTCCGAAAGTACGTTGTCTTTAGCGCTTCGCCGGCAACCCTTTTCTGGTTGGTGAAAAAATTTTACATTCCGCCCGAGCACCGGCCCTTCCTGCGAAAACCCTTTGTTTGGGAGTCGGTAACAATTGAGGAACGTGTTCGCCGGGAATCTGGAACCAGTGACCGGAAATTATTAATAAGAAATTCCCATTCCGTTTCTGTAATATTCCTGAAGGAATATCCGTAGACCCTTTTTAATTTAATTGAGGCCCTTTATTTCGCGTTATCCCCCAGCGACATTTCGTAATTGGCATATATTATAGTTGATGGAGCCCGGCCGGACGCTGGCGGTATTTTTCTCAACCTGTTTGGTCTATTTGTTTGTTCGAGCATAAATCATCTACAAGCACAGGTGATTCTAACAATGCTGTCGGGAACAGTCTCGTCGCCCGAGGATACTCCAGGATTTGCCTCTTAATTTTCGCCGTTACGTCCGAAGTGTTAATACACTCTCCGGCGCGGAGCTGGATATATTGTCGGGCATTCTTGGGCTAATAGGTTTCCCTTTTTAACAAGCGGGCTCTGTCGAGGAAAATATCTGGATTTTACGATCGTCGGTTGTCATGGGGTGGAAAAAGTTCCGTGGAAAAAACGGCAGGTTAAAAGGACCCAATCAAAAGTTCGACCACCGAGAGAAGGTTATTATACATTCGTCCTTCGATGCTCCATCGGCTCCATTAGTTCCAGGTAAGAAAGGGGGAAAAGGGCGATCGGTTTTCGCGTGAAACGCGTTCGAAATTTAAATTTTTGCCGCATTGGTAAATTATTCAAAAAATTCTGACGGTCCGATGCGCGACATCCGAATGGGAACTACCGAATTTCATGCACACGCATTTTCTCTCGTGTATGACAAAGTATATATGCACAATAATCCATATCTACCAATTTACACTCGATATACGAAACTCGATTTCATATTTTGCGAATAATTCGGGTATCATCGATATTTAATAAATTAATAAATGACAATGTCCGCGTATATTCGAACTGGCTTTAATATTAAATTAACGGCAAAATTAAATTACTGAAAACATTGAAGCAAACAACAGCAGGTTTTTTGGATCACTAAAACTCCAAGTCAATTTTCCAGCATAGGTGTATTATTACAAAAACATTTTTAATTAAGTTTTTCCCCGCCGGGCAAATTTTTGCTTCACGTATACCCATACACAACGGTATACACGGACCGATTAAAACATAAATGTGCTTAGAAAACCAATAAATAATTAACCCAAACATAACCCAAAACCGATATTTCTCTCGAACAAACATATAAATAGCACTTACTTATTTATCAATGATTGGCCATAACAGATAGATACTCACCTGAAAAAAAAAGAGAAAAATTGTTCAACAAATGATCTATTAATCTTTTTCTAACAAAAAAAGAACACATTCGCAACAAATACGTAATTAACCGATTTTCTTTCTCCCTGAAATACTCTCTCTTTCGATTCCGCTCTGAAAGAACACTCATTTTCACTTAGTATTAGTAAATAAACCGAACTCAATCCCGTGCGGGGAAAATTAATGGGGAAACTCGACAAAAAGTCCTTAAACCCTTTCAATATGTCCCTAACTCCCGATGCGAAGTTTTTCCTTCGACGAAACTTCTATTTCTTTATCGAATCTATTCGAGGCAGAACTTATTGCATTGTTGTTTTAATTAAAGGTTAAGGCCGCTCGGGATTATTTAAAGCTCAGTAAATCGACGTCAACGTGTTTATTCTAGCGTGCGCGACTCTTTTTAGTTTCTGTTTTAGTTATTAAAGCCGGTTAAATCCAGCGTTTGTTCCGAAACTCCGGCTTTTGACGCCGCGAATCGAGCTCGAACCGGCTCCATGTCTATTTTCTGATGATTTATTATGAAGAAAACTGTATTTCAAATTAGGGAGGCGCGAGTAAAAGTGGGTAGTTTTTCAATTTCGCTCCGGACTTTTTCGAAAGCGATTACAGCAAGCTCATTATTATGTCGCGAACGCGAAACGAAACTCCACCGGAATAAATCACCGCACTTTCGAAAGAACGTACAAACAATATATAATGAATAATTCTTGTACAAAGTTTACTCTCCTCTCGGTCGAGGGATTTTAAGAAGTTTACTCTGCAGCGTGTACGTATAATATAAAGTCGTCCGCCGCAACGTCGAAGGATATTAAGGAGTTGCCTTAGCTGCAACTGTATTACGTCCGAGGGGCGTTATTAGAGCCGTAATATACGGCTCTAACGACAAATAAGCGAAATTTCCGCTCGTATTTGGCAATACTCCACCTCTTACGTGTTCTTTAACTACTACATATAAACGGAAAAATACTCTCGAAGATCGTTTAAATTTTTTTGCTCCAACTAAACTTCACAAACATCCCCTTTGTTTACAACCGTCCTTAAAGATAAGAAACACTCAAACAACTACGGCTCTTTTATAACAGTTATTTATTTAATAAAACTTGTGTACCTACCTACAATATAGAGTTATTAATCCACAAACTTTTAACGATTAGCAATCCACCTAAAACTCCGTTCGAACAATTAAAATGCATGCAAATATAGGAGAACTTCAACTTGCACTAGTGCAGCATTTACCAGTCGGTTATCAGCGGTGTTGGGGCGTGCATTTGGCGCGTCCCGATCGTGTAATTATTTAAATAAACGCGGCCGGTTCGCCGGGAGCATCCTCGCAATTATTGCGCTCTTTTCGGAAAATTAAGCGGGCTTGCCTCGCTCGATCGAAACGGGATATATCCGCGGAAATTCGGAATTAGATAATGAGATTCGCTTGGAAAGGAAACGTCGACGAATCGCTGGAAAATTCCGGGCAGGCCTGTGTGTAGACTTTGGGATATGCTCTTGTTTCGGATGTGTCGATGTACGGCGGAATTCGAATTTAATATTCGATAGGGTAAACTGAGAATGTATGTAGAGTTTTGCAAATATGTACCTAAACGTTGTTCGGAATCCTTTTGTCGAATTTCAACTTACAACTTAGATGTCTTGTTAACGTGCGAGCATAATGCGAATTTCGATGTGATGGATTCGAGAAGTTTGAGGTCTTGTTTCGCGAAATTAACAAGTTTTGGAGCCAGTGAACTTTACAGTTCATATTCCTAAAACCTATATCATTCATTTGAGCGGGCTCGAATGTGCTCATCTTTTATTAAAATATTCCCATCGCGAATGCCGATAGAGCCTAAAAGTCCGCCCATCGGATCGAAATCGATAACGAGGTAGTTTTTCCCGATGCCCAGGAATCGGGGAAAGGAGCGCAATAAAACTTTAATCTCGAGTGGATTCGGCAGAATAGCCGTCGTGTCCATAAACGAATTTTCTATTATCGATTGCTAATCACTCGTAAAATTTTATACGCTCGCCTGAACCCGGTTTCTTCGAATCCATCAATACACTATGTCCCAAAAAAATATAACTTCTCGTGTAATTAATGAGTACGTTTCAGATGAAATGTAGTATACGAACTATGGTAATAGAGGATGAAGGATATTCTTCTGGTTTTGGGTCTCTTACATCTTAATCAGTTGCTTTGGCGACAGTTGCAAGTTTCGCCAAGCTGCATGAGCACCGCGCCAAAGATATATCTTCTGGGAAAAACGCCATCGCAAGAACGGGCGTAATTTCGCTCCGAAACAAAACCGCTCACGTTTTGACCGAAATAGTTCATTGTTATCCTTTTGTTATCTCGCGGACCATAATTTGTCGTGTTCCCTGGAACGAGACAAACTGTTGCTGAAACTAACGCGCCCGTTCCTTGGTTTTCCTACCACTCTCATGATAATCCCGGATAATCTGAATATCTTTCGCTGCGCACTCGGACCTCGCGTTCCTATTCCCTAATATTCACTACATTAACCACTAAAAATCATTAAAAATCTCGGAATAAACCCTTTCTCTTGGTACAGTCGATTATGGCGGATTTTCTTCGATAAAGTATTCATAAACGGATTGTCTTTTAGTCGTTCGACTTAATTTGCGCGTATATTTCTCGCGACTAACTCGCTATAAATGTTAAAGCGAATTATCGGGAATTGCATTAGACCTTAAATTAAATATCAAGCACCGGAGGAGGCGCTCAAAGCTAAACAAGATAACGCCCCGTCGCTCTTATACGGAGCTCGCAAAGCGCCTTTTAAGTCAAATCGAAATTAAAGCGCAACTTAATGGATAATACCTAATTGCACCACCTTTTTTTTAGCAAATTAAGTAATCGCCTAACGGTAATTCGAATTTTCTCTATTCCAAAGTCGCGAGGTATTTACACAAACCGTTTATTATGGTAGAAGATTAGAGTTGAAGTATCTTCTAATTACTTATCCCGTTCTTTGTTTATCCTTCTTTATATTAGAGCATCCTGGCTGGAGAAGATAAAGGTCGCGGTTAAATAAATTCCGCGATCGTTCGTCAAGCTGGAAATTTCCCTTTCGCTGTCGGGAATGATCGTTTCCACTCGATTTTAATTCTGACCGGTTCTCGGAGATTAATTTAATTTTCGCCCCATCGAAAGTTCAAACGGGACCGTTATTATAAACTCTTAGTACGTTTCCATGTTGCAGTAAATGAACTTAGGAAGTTGGAAGTATTCTCGTCGGGAAAATCCGGAAATTTCCCCGGAAATATATTCGGAACATGAATTGATCGAATTGATTAGCCCGCGATGTTAATACGGTTAGAGTTCGATGCTGCAAATAAATATAATTGCTGTCGGGGTGACACAATAAATCTGCCACAAACATTTATTTTCCCGTTGCATTTGAATAAGTTGAATTAATTAAATTCCCGTCTCTCTCCACGGCGCCATTAGCACGGCGAATGATGTCACCCGTCGTTTTAGTTAATTTTTTTAATTGGACGATTGCTGGTGTGTTATTATTTATCGATTTCGAATTTGCGAGAGGAATACAAAAGTGCTTCGGGGGCAAACGTGTGAGTAACATACCCAACATTTCGTTCTCAACTTTTTTCAATTACACGCACAATTTAATTCGGAGTCCAATTTTTTTCGGTATTTCTTCTATTTTTAGTACCCAATAATTATAATTTCGAGGCGCTGTCGGGGTTTTTCGCCGTGGAAGTGAAATAATACCCCAAAAGGCATTCGTTATTGGAATGTCATTTATGAATTATGGAGCGAATTCCGATAGAGCGCCGGTGAGTATTTCAAATATATTTTTCCCGGTCGAAAGACGACGGCGTTCAAGACGTCGATTGATTGGGCGTCGCGACGTTGCCGGGCGTTGTGTTTCAACCAATTATTTAAATCTATGTAAATAGCTAAGGGAATAATACGCCGTTCACGTAGACATGTGTATGCGAAAAAATCGACATAAACAGTGTATATTGAATAATTCGTATGCATTTCCAAAGGTCCGGGCGGTAATAAATGCCTTTCCAAACAAAACGCCCCGAAGATAAATTGACATTCCGAACTAGAAGTTCAAACCGGCACAAACAAGGCACAACTAAACCGCAAAACGTGAAATAGTTATTGTAGTACATGTTGAATCACGTAGTTCATAACTTATGTACAATCGTGTAAGCTCGAAAATGTAAAATGTCTTTATTGTGAACAGGAGAATAATGTTGTTTTATCGATGTCTGCTCGGGTAAATTACTCTTTTGAACAACGCCCGGGACGTACTGTATGCGAATTAATTCTGGGAGTTTAATTGTTCGGTTCGGCGGATATGCAGGAACTATACTTTTTATTATTCATTTAATTATTTATGCGCTTATAAATTAATATTGCCTAGGTGCTGGATAAAATTGAATTAATTTAATTGCATCTCTATAAACAATTTTGGGGTAATATTCGCGGAAACGCAATAATCGTTATGGGAAATCGACTGGGGTAAGTTTTAATAAAAATCGTCCCCAAATATGGGTTACCCGGTATCCAATTCAGCTTAATGTTTGATTCGATTAAACTATCCGACCAAGTTATCAATTCGTACGTGAATAATAGATTCACTTTGTACAACATTTCGAATAGTAAATTACAATTATCGCCGGTTCTGATTGTGATCGTGGATAATGAAAAACAAATCGATTCTAATCCGACGTCGAATAACATTATCCACTTATTATCCCTAGTGCGAGTAGTTAAATTGATAATTAGGTGATTTAAATATCGCATAAATAGCAACGAGCCCCGGTTTTTCGAAAAAAAAAACCTGCTATTCAATTATAAACTGTTGTATAGGTACAGTAAGAAATGGCGGAATTAAATTAGCGAAGTCGACGAGAGCGAATTTTTCCCTCGTCTATTTCTCCTCGGGAAAAACTTAAAATTCAACGCAACCGTTTCCTACAACACTTGACCCTAATTATTACTCGACATTGTAGAGGTAGCCTAATTGGATATTTACTCTGTGAAATTCCGCAAATGTGCGCCGCCGAGAAATGGAAATGGCAGAGAAATATTCCCGGAAAATTAATAATTAAAATTCAGACCGAACTACGATAAAGGGGAGAAGACGTTTCGGAAAGTCTAGCGTTATTTATCTCGTCGGGTTTGTTTCTTTTTCGCGGTGCACCGACAACAAAGGCGATTAAAGAGCATGAATATTAATATCGCAATTAATCAAAGGATATACAAAAGGGAAACTCTAATGGTATCGGTGAAACTCGTATCGATAATTGTCGTTACGGATGAAAACAGTTTTCCGGGAAAATAACAAAACAGCAATTCATAAATACGTCCATAAATAGAAGAGGAAAGAGAAGAAGCGGGGAATAAAGAGGCGCCCGTCTTTTTACAACGTTATTGAAAGGCAGTCGAAGTCTCCGCGTATGTAATTTGAAAATACGAGCAGACATTTTATAAATTGCGCATCGGACGCGGCTGAACCCATTGCCGGAGAGACAGCCGTTTTTTTTTCATTTTACGAACAATAAAAATATTTTGTAGCGCGCCTCCGATCGAATTAGTTTGATCAGTCGCTAAAGATTTTTCCCTTTTGAGTCCTAGAGAGTGGAGAGTATAGGACTAAAATTCAGGTAAATTCGGTGCGGATAGATCCGAAGATCCGTCTGCAGAAATTATGGACTTTTCAATATTGCACCGTAATTTCATTTCAGTGCGCACGTAAACTACGAAAAACATACACCCAAGTGCGCTTATGCGACTGAAAGCTCGATAAATTTCCTATTGATAAGAGCTCGGGTTATGCGAGCAAGAGAATTTATGAAGGTGTACGAACATCACGTGAAACCTTTTCCTCGTCGAAATGGTTTTCAAGTGCGAGAAAAAAAAGTAGAGAAAATTTGCAAACGCGACAACGCTAACTGTAACTTTCGCGTCGATGTCAATTCGTTCTGCTGTTAGCGCTTCTTTTTTCGCGGCGTATACTTTATGTTTTCCGTGTTTTCCTGGAGAAGCAAAGGCGTGCTATATTATAGAAAATTCAATTTCGGAATGGAAATTTATTCGTTTCTCGCCGACACACTCGATGACAATTGACAACTCGCTTATAGTTTTTGATAGTGACGCCAACGCGGAATTATTGTCGGGGTAAAACAAATATCAATGCACGTCACAAGTAGGCAGTGTTGCCGAACTTTTATAGAGTTTATAAAATCTAAGAATTTTCTAAAATTGTCAAAGGGCAAAATGACAAGAACAAATTGAAAATTAGGGGTACCTGTTTCACGTTTCCTTTACGGTTCATCCTACGGTTCAAATTCCTTTATCACCTCAAATACATTTAACAGTGCGAGTAAAAAAATAGTGTACAATTAACCCTTAAAAGAATACATAGTGAAATTCCTGAGAAAACTTCTGAATCTGAATTATTTAGAGCTCAAATTGTGTCATTTTTAACATAAATTCTTATTTCTTGATTATTCGGCTGAATAGCCTTTAGTAGTTGAGGCTAGTTAACTAGAAAAAAGAAGAAGAAATTGAAAATTAAAAGTACCGATCAGATGACAACGGCAACTACGCAACTTGACAGTCAGTGCCTACCAACCTACTATAAGAAAATAATAATAATTTGATATAAAAACGTTGAATTTTGACAATATATTTTTTTGGATCATTTAATTCTGCTTTTTAACATTTCCTATCATCCCTTGTTAATATATTAAATTAAAATCTGCAAGTATTAAGCTTAATTTATTTTGTGTATTTATTTTTAAAAGTTGACCACGATGCTTGGCAAGTATGATGACAGTAGTGATATTTGTTTCGCACCGACTATAGATCGATATAAAGAAACCACATTATATTTTTCAAACGTAAATTCACGTGAAATTTTAAAAACCCACCGGTCTGAGTGTAAATATTTCACAGATTAATGTAGGTGTCGTGTTGTATACACTGCGCGAGTGTACTTGTTTTATTTTTTAATGGCACTTTGCAACATTAGTTTCGTTGAGGAGCGGGTAAGGAACTTCTAACTGGGACGCGTTGCTCGTAAGTTTTTGTTGTACTCGCGTATTTGTCACTGGAATCTTCCATGTAACATCCACAAACGCCCCGCGTTTATTAAGAAGTTGATCGACTATCTCGCCGGAGTTCATCGTATTACTTTACTCAGCAAAAGTTCGTTGCAACGCGAAATCGAATTTATACCCGCCGTAATGGAGTTAAATTAGAGCAAAAACAAAATCGCTGTTTTCGGGAAAGACGCGGCGATAGCGATGGCGGTTTTTGCAAGTTGCTCATGCAGAGAAACAAGTGTTTCAATGTGCTGTGTTTGCGTGTCGGCGAATGTCTCACTATCTCCGATGAAATATCGCTGTTTGCGTCTGCACGAGGTCGTTTCGATGCCGATATTTCCTCGACGGCGGGGTTTTGGCGCTCGATCAACTTCAAAAACACGTAAAGATTCTTCGGAACACGTTTCGACGGGTCATTTGAGCGCGAACGCCAGTCGTATGAAAGATCGCCGGAACGACGCGAATCGACGGGTTTCTTCGGTGTTTTTACTACTCACTACTCATCGGGGAACTTTTAATGAAAAGTCCATTCGCGGTCTCCGCGGTGCGATTGGAGCGCCGGCGTCGCGGGACCGCGATAATAGCCCGCTGAAAAAAGTTAGGGCGCGCCGGAAAGTCCAGGTGCCGGAAGAATTAGTCGAGCCGGAGTCGCCGAAAAAGTTGATACTTCATGAATTATTCACGACGCTCGACCGCCCGGAGCAATTTCGCGGACGAAGAGGATATTGTTACTCTTTTCAATTAGACCGGTGCTGAAGAGAGCGAGAGTTTCCCGCTCCTTCAGCGCGGTGTAATTGCGCGAAACGCTGCACTTTCAAGAGCCCTTCAAAAAACATACTAGCGCGATATCTTCGTTAGTTTTGCTCAAATTACGTGTCAAGTTTTTGAATATAGATAAACGATCTGGAGTTCTATTAGTTGTTGTACGACCCTCGTAGGAGTCTACTTTGCATTTACATGTCAGCGGGTAATCGATGTGCTTGTCAGACATATGCAAAGTACGCATTCGTCTGGTCGCATAAACATGAGAATTATGTCAATTTGCGAGAGTTTTGTTAAGAAAATTCCGCTTTCTCGAGAGCACAAAACATTTTTAACTCGCCCGGCTGACTGATGCTTGTCGATAAATTGTGCACGTTGGATGTCGTTGTGCTCATACGAGCGCACGGTTTTATTATGTTGATTTGCAATTGAAAATTAAAAATAAATCGCCTGCTTTCGCGTTGGCGCTGGCGGTTTTAATGGAAAACTTGATTTTTTTCCGCGTTGCATGTCGGAGCGATAACGAAATTGTGCCGATCGATTGGAAACTATTTTTATTCATTTTTTTCCCAATTAAAGTAACATGTTACCGCAAGCTATATGTGCGATGAATGATTCCACGAAGGCACGTCACCCGCTGTCACGACCCTTTTTTTATTTCAATATTTTTTCCACTGTGTTATAGAGCAATAAAACCGAGACAATTCCGGTAAAGTTGTTTTTGGTTTAGCTCTAAATGTTAGATAAAATGTCAAGAGATTTATACTTTGAACAGTCGAGTACATGCCGGTGCACTTTAGACGACTCCGGGACGTTTCTCGCAAATTGGGTAATCAATTTAACTTTTAAGAGAATTTTATGGGAAACTCAGGTGACAAAGGAAAATGAGGATAGAGATCCCCGAGTTTCTAAACGATTCACCCCTAATCCGGCTATTTATCTCCGACCTCCGTCGCCGTATGTCGAACAGTTGACTAATAGTGGTATTAACTCCGGGGATTTTATTCGGGTTTCACCTGTTGGCCATCTTTTCGCTAGCGCCCTAGCGCTTCGGATGATGGTTATGTTTCCATAAATTAGCGCGAGGTTCCGCCGCTTTCAACGGACATTAACGAGTTTCATTTATTATATTAAACGTACCGGGATCGGGTAATAATTGATAACTTCTGTTCCCGTTCGATTCCACCTTGCGTAATTAACAATCTACGGTTGTACTTGGTTTTATATTTCACGATTGTTGCCCGCGCTGTTACTGTTACTAACGGGTCGGAGTCCCATCAAAAGCGGCGTAAATAAACGCCCGTTTTCTTTAATGTTTCGACTGATGATGAGATAAAACTCCATGGGCAATCGAGCTCGGTTTGATGGCGCAATTTCGCGAAATCATCTTGCCGTTTCGGCTCCTAATTATTCCTGATTAGAAGGACGTTTCGTTCGACAAAAATGGAATCGTAATTATTTAATTGGTCGAGAGAGCGCATCGTTGGAGAGGGCTTAATAAATTCCAATTTCGCGGCGGTTTTGTTGTTTGTATTGCGCACACAGACGATCCGAAGTGGGTGCTTTGTTTTTACGAGTCATAAATGGCGGAAATTATTTTATTTAAGCACCTAGGTGTACTCTTAAATTCTCGACAGTGCTTATATTTTTCTAATTAATTTCGAGCTTTTTATTGCACGCGTTGCAGTTTTTAACGAGAATCCAGAAATTCCGGTTATAATTTTGAATAAATTCGGATTTTCCCTGAAACGATTTTCCGATCCGGGATCAACGTACGGTTGCAAAATAGCAGCTATTGTTTAATATTCATTTTATCCGATTTCGCTATTAAAAATTTCGACGTTACGGCTGTAAATTCTAACGGAGCCTTATTCCATAAAATTTCCTCGATAAAATCATCCATCCTTAACAACATAATCGACGGGTGAATTCTTCACGTTCCCCGGTTCATCTTCCGTTCGAATTGACGTGACGCCCAAATTTAATTTAATTTTTTTTAATAAAAAAACCATTAGATGAACAAGAACGGATCGAAATTCGATATTAAATAAAGATTCGCTCAATAATGTATCGCCAGTTTATTGTAAAAGTTTCAACCCAATCGAGCACTCCTCTTTATATACCTGCTTGTTTAAAATTCAATATATTATTTACGAGAAGTAAGTTCATGTCACGAGCCATATGTTCTCCGAATAAACGGTATCATAATTTCATTTATTCCTCCTTCGACTGCCAAAATTGTTCATTTATCGAGCTCGTCAATAACGAAGCGATACGGAATAACCGCCGCGTAATGAGATATGAAATACCTCTACAATTCCCCGTAAGCGTTTCGAATGAAAACCCCCCGAAGATAATCGTTAAAAATATACCGAAAAAAAAACCCGTCGACATGAAAGCCCGACGGGCCGGATTTGATTTATGAATAGAGTTCTTCATTTGTTGCGAATTGTTTTCGCTTTAGCGACTCTTATTTGAGTATTCGATGGAATGAGACAGTTCAATAGGACATGATAAATTAGGTTTTAATGTCCAACTTCGCGCGGGTCGAGCCGTGTGTATAAAAATTAAAAAAAAAATCACCCACGGTCAGCGTGTATGAGAATTGTGAATAATGAATACGGCGCGATGCCCGGAACCCGGAAAGAGGAAATGAAAAGTTTTCATTACGAATTTGTACGGCGAATGAACCGAACTGCCACCGCGAACGTACGAATTTATAGGTTATAAACAGAGAGGGAGCATGGTGCAGCGGAGCGTGCCGTCCTCGTCTTACCTCCCCCTCTATTCAAACGAAATTCGGGCGTCCCGGTTCATTATATTTAATTCGTTTGGACGGTATCAAAACATTGGAATAAACGAATTATCAACGCTGTCGGATTATGAAAAGCTCCGCCGTCGAACACACTTGACTGAAATAATATTTTCGCTGGGGCGGAAATGTAATTTAAACTTACACTAAACTTCAATTAAAAATTAATTTTAAACGTGTTTTCGCATTAAACAATTCATAAAAAAGCGGAAAAACAACGCTAAAAATTTTTTCTCGCGTTGTGAAAAAATAATTTAATTTCAGGAGGGCTGATGCATGTACGTTAGATGCAAAAAGAATGGCTAATCCCCGATGTGTAGAGTCTAAGCGGCCGGACAAAATTAGCCGCTTTGCAATTTTCAAAACTTGCCAAGGTTTTAATTCCGGATTAATGCGGGGTTAATTTATAACGACCGCGGTATTAAAAGCTTTCATTAAATTTTATATGAAACGAGACATACCTAATTTCGTTACCGCGCGAGAGGGCATTTTTTCGGTTACCGCAACCTATGAAATTTTAACTATTCAAATACCAGTCGATATTTTATTAAAATCGCATTTTATAGGTCGCCATAATTGAATTATAAATTTATAATTATTCGCTATAACTCATTCTGTACTACAAATTTTCGTCTTGTATCTACAAAACGGTCAATTGAATTGAATCCATTTTTCCGCTTGTAATCGTAATCTAAATTTTTGTTCATTATTCACATATTCAATAACGGCCGCGAACTAACCTCGAGGGTTCTTATGAACTTTAGAATTAATCCCCGATGTTATTATCTTGAAATCCGCAGGGGTAAAGTAGGTATAGGTAATTTTGAAACTAATAAGACAAATTAGGACGAGAGAAATTGGAAGGCGAAGGTTCGCCCGTCTCTTAACAAATTAATTATTTATCGGTTCGCATAAGGAATTTCCTCGATGAAATACCGTTATTATATGTTGTAAAGTCGAGTTTAATTTAGTTAACAACTTTTGTGGATTGTAAAAACGAAGCTTCGCTTAGCTAAATATAATATTAACCCAAATGCTAGATTAACGCAAAATCCCCTCGCACCAAAACTAGTCGCATAGGAAATTATAATGCGGCCTAATTGTACGCTGCGCCGGCTAATCCCATAAGTAATCACATTTTGACGAAATGCTTGTTAATTCATGCATTGCGGATCGAAGTATTCGGCTTCGCAACGACCGGACGCACTTTTGGATGAATTCGAGCGAATTCGCCGTGTGATCCGGGCTCGTTTAATGAGATTGTCCATCTGACGTAGAGGTAACTAACGGATTACGCGAGTCTTTGTGGATGCGACGGTTTATTATACAAACTACTGAGGTTTGGGATGCAATCGCTTGTTTAATCCGTTCGATAATGCGGCGGATCGCTGTCGAAGAAACGGTCATTTTACGACAATTGAGCGTGTAAAGCTCTGCGTATACGAAAAATAAAAATGGTTTGGTGTAGTTACGGGAGAAAAAAGGTACAGCGTAGGTACAGCGATTCCCTTTTGTTGGCAAACCCTAAAATGTGCGTTCGCTTTGAATTACGGTTTCCTGGTTTTCAATACAGTTACAGATCAACGCTGGAATATTAATTTGAATTTTCCCTTTGAGATCAGACCACCATTGTCTTTTCGGATATTAAATTTACGGTTCACCTTCCTTCAATGACTTACTAAAAGATATTTTTGTCCGTAAAACTAACTGAAAAGTACCCTATGCAACTGGTAACGTATATGTATAGAAACGTAAATTAATATAATCAAAATATAATCAAAACGTGCAATAATCCCGCCGATAATCATCTCTCTCGCGGGAATTGATATGCAGATATTCGAAATAGTACATAACATTTAACGGCTGGCTGCCATTAAAATTTCAATGCAAGCCGTTTTCAGCTTTTAACAGTCCGTGAATAATAAATTTCCGTGTAATCTCGTTTATTCAATCACTAATTCCGAGTCGTACTCGCGTTTTAATGATTAATATAAACGGGACAGCGCCACTTAAACCGCCCGAAAGTTTCGGTTCGTAAATTATTTTCGCCAAGAAACCCTTTGTTTGTCGGATTGTGATTCGCGACGTTCCGTCCTAATACAGGGTGGAGGCCGATGTATTCGGAAAGCCGATACATTAGGAAAAGTAAAGCAATTTAAATTCCAACAATAAACCGATAATGCACAGCCGCAACGGAATAAATAAATAGCTCGGAAATACCTTTCATCTGGTCGCCGAAACCGATTCGCCCCATAAATATCCGAGCGGGGCGCAAGCCGCATCGGCATCCGTGAAATTCGATGTGAAACTGAAATCGAAGATATTTCGACCGGATTCAATGACAATATTGGCATAGTTGGCAGAAAGGAAGGATACAAATCAAAAACACAATAGCTGACTATATGTTAACATCGATTGTAGCACTTGCGGTCGACGATATTGTAGCTTATGCTCGGATTCGCTGGATTATAAGTTTGCGTTAGGTGCATATCGGATTGTTAGATTAACGTTATTAAACCGTGTGCACCGTTAACAATGGGATTTCCCTTTTTAAATGCATCTATAGGTACTCGCTATCGGTAATTAAAATCTATATTCATTTATATCTTTATACTACCTACATCATTAATACAAACAGTCGTCATGAATTGTATAGATAGCTAATTTTACTTATTTAAAACGACCGCAAAGTCAAACTAAATTTCTCGAAACTTCCAGAAAATTCGGCAGCTCGAATTACCTTGCGGCTCTCGCAAGTTCGAATTGTGTGCGGAAAGACGATAAAACCTGGAGTTAATATCTTAAATATTCAACCTGGAACGGTCGTCTTTCGCGGGAATTACGAGGAAATTCAATAGAGCCGACCGCCCCTCTCGCGCCGCCACATGGTCGGCACCCCACATTCAAATCCGGAGATACCGTTCACGCATCAAAGTATATCAGCGCAGATTAATTTTCGTCTTCGCAGGCAAAATACTTCATCATCTTTCAGCCGTCCCGTTTGAAAAGTTACAAGTGGATTATTAGATTTGGCAACAGTCGAGATTAGGGAGGAAACAGGACCGGATCGGGATCGATAATTATCCCGTACTTTATCCTCACACAACTATCTACTTTTCTGCACAAAACTTTCACTCTACTTTAATGAACAATAGTTTCTCTCTACTTTTATGCACACAATGTTCTCTCTACTTTTCTGGACAAAATTTTCTCCCCACCTTTATGCCAAAAGTATCTCTCTACTTTCAATAACAACATTTTCTCAGTACTTTTATGCACAAAATTTTCAGGGTGGGATTAGTGCAGTAACTGTAAAAATGTACAAACCGCTTGAAGGAAGATGCGACAACAATGAGTTTTCCTTCAAACAGGTGAACCGATTGTTATTGTACCTCGAGCAAATATTGATTTTGTCTTGTGTTACTATTAGTGGAAGCACTGAATTATGTTTTACATATACATATACGGATTGCTTCAGCTGTTATAATAGATTCATTATTACGATATCAATCTCATTAGTAACACAAATGGTAGGTACAGATTATTTTAAAGTGATTTTAGTTGGTATTAAATATTTAACTCTATTATATCTACATGAAAAAATGACTCAATCGTTTATATTCACTCAGTACATCGTTGGTTTATTAAAAAAAGATTGCGTAGTAAAATATAAGTACCATATTTAACCCCCTTTTTAACCGGTATTAAGTACAGGTATATAGGGCGAATTTGTAATACGTTCAGCCGCGCTAAATTATAGAGCGTCCGTTTTATTAGAATTCGGGATTAAACCGAACACTTGTTTTGACAAACTACTTACAGGGATTGCGGGATATATACTGATTTATTAATTAAACAAGGCGCGAGGGGTCACGCACGCTTGCAGGACCCGTCGAATGAATATTCATTTTATGGGTGTAATGAGGTTGAATATACGATGACGTTTATGTAGGGCTGGAGGGCAAAAATAGGTCGAAAGTACGGTTGAGGTATTGGATTGGATTTCTGAATGGTCGGAATGGGTGGAATCCGACGAAAAAAAAAACCAAATACCGAGAACAGAAATATTTAGGTATTAAACCCCTTTTGCTCGCTATTTTATTCATAATCGTGTGTTGATATTCTCTTATTCGCGTCATTTTTCGTATGCACACTGCAATACCTGTGCAGTGTACAATTTCCCATCAACTTCGCTGATGTAATTTTCCCTCCGACATTGTCGCTTGCATTTTCGACGAGCGGAATGCACGATTTCCTTTCGACGCCGTTAAATATTTTCCCCGGGATTCACTCGACAAAAAACACCGACTCATTTATGATCGACTCGGAACGTAAAAATTTTACAACTCGACTTTAAAGGGATTCTAAAAATTGATTCATCCATGCCGCGCTATTTGACAGTCGTAAAGCATAATTTTACGAGGTTAATTCACCTTACGCTTTAAGTAAATTTCGATTTATTACGAACTGAAACTATCGCGAGAGTATTTACGGTTATTGTTATTAATTTTTGAAATATTTTACTCCTATTACCTCCGTCCTCTACTTAGTGTATACTTGAATAGTCGTAATAACGCCAAGTTTTTTACGCGCCGAAGTTTCCGAACTAGAAGTATGAAAACTTTGTGTATAATCGTAAAAGTAAGTCATAGTGCGCATTATACAGATGATAAATAATTTATTAAATCGAGAGGAAAAAAGATGAGCGAAGATGAAGTGGTATTTACCTTTTACTGCACATTTTAATTTACTATCATTGCCTATCAGTTACCGAAGAAAATATGAATATAATGGCTACGGTATTTGCTAGTGACAACCTATCTAGCAGCGCCTTGGAGCGTCGAGTGGCGTTGAAGGGGCTAACCGAAACCGTAACAGGTTTCGATACGGCGTCGGATTCGATTAGATTAGCGTTTACATGTTCGAGCCGGACGAGTGCTCCGCGAGGGATCATCGAGACGCGAATTAAATTCGCCGCATTCCGTCGCCGGTTTGGAGCTTCGCCTGAATTATGCAATTTTGAGGTGCATCGACAGCCGTCGTTTCCACGGGGACGCGGCGTATCGACGCTCTCTTCTTACCTATATCGCATAATGCATGTTTCGTCGATGCTCATGAATATTCACCGATTTCTAATTTGAATCAATTTCGATATACCCGGTGATGTATGGCGCACCGGGCAATTAATTTCCACCGGTACAATCCAATCGGTATAATTGACGTGTACGGTGACATATCGCGGTCGAAGCTCTTCTATTTATCTATTGCGCCGATCGATTTCGACGAGATATTGAATTAATCGGGGCTATTAATTTAGCTGGTCAAAAATTTATATAAGAATATTTTATTATATAGTTACCCTCGTATTGTTTTTACTTACAGAAAAGAAAATAGGTACGCGTGTTTCTAATTTTATTCCATAATTATGAAATTATATTTGAAATTACATCGCTGTTATTTGGGAAATGTTGATATGTTAAATGGAAATATATATCCTATTCATGGTTAATTAGTTGGTAATGTAACGTGTAGTGAACATTATTGGATTAATACAAATATTTTGGTTGTAATAAATTGACGCGTACAAAATGTATTAAAAGTGCATTCTGAATGAATTAAAAGAGTGAGTTTATTTTCTGTTACAATTTTAGAAAAGTCATTATTTATAGCGCGAGATTGTTGGTTTAAAACACTAATTTCCGGAATGTTTATGCGCAAAATTTAATCAATTCGTAATTTTCTAATAAATTCGAAATTGCTCCGGACGAATCCGTGCCTCGTCGACATAAAACTTCATAACCCGCGGATAAGCAATAAAGCTATTTTATAATTCAACGAAAGTAAATACAATTCCCAGCAATTACGTAATGCACATTAAACTATAATTTCGCGTCGGGCGAAAACGCGCCCCCGACCACTAGTGAATTTTCAATTCGAAATACATAATTAACTTCGGCATGAATATTAATATTTAGATGCCAATAATATATTTGCAAAACGAAATTAATTAACCATTCATCGTATGCTCGCGCAAAAAAAAACTAATTGAAACAATAACAATTCGACGTTCGGCCGCAAATTATTAAAAACCTTTCATCGAGCGTGTGTGTGTGTGTTTTATTCGAACAAATAAAACCCTGGCTAAAAGAGCAACATGTCAACAGATATTTTCCTAAAAAAAATATTCTATCAATTCAGTGAAGCCCTTTAAAAAAATGCACAATAGTTCAAAAGCACTGTTCTCTATACAAATAAATGAACATCATAAAATTGTATACCCAAAATGATTAAATTGGGCGAGAGAATATTTCAGGTAAAAAATTTGAGGTCAATTTGAGTTCATTTCAAACATTCAAAAAATTTTTTGGCCTTATTTTAAAGGTGCAATCAACTAACTTACATTTTAATTTACTTAATCTCGTAACAATAAATATGTGACTATTTTTAGGGAATTCTGCGCCCAATTAACTATTGTATTAAAATCACCCATCATTCTTGCGCTCAATTTACCTATAGCATTGCAATCTGTAATCACTATAGCGCCCAATTTACATCCGTTACCAAAATTTAGGTTTTATTAAAATCGCCCTAATTTTGATCTAGTCCAGGTCGATAGGATTACCGGAAAAATCGGCCCATTCGAACTCGCCATTACCCCCGATTGCCGCGGAAATTTACGGCCACCGAAGCACCGGCGTTAATTAGCGGGGCAAACGCGAACAAAAATTAAAAGGGCCGATGACAGAACGAGGCGTCCTGCGGAATTGACGCGATACGTTCGCCATAATGCGAAACAACAACACCGCCAACACAAACAACGAAACGTAAGCCGGCCCGAATCGATTAAATAATTCGTCATCTTTTCTATTATGCAAATTTGGGCGCGCGTTCAGGGAGACACATCGCAGGGGTGAATTTCGAATGAGCTCGCCAAGGTAATCAGCGGTTCTTCGTTCGTTCTCGTTCGCGATCATAATACCCGCCTGCATGTTTAATTACGAAATTATAGTCGTAAACGCCCGCGACAGATATATTAGAATACGATCGCGCAAATCGCGTCTCCGGCTATTCCACTCGAGCTGTAGTCGAGCATAAAACTACCTGTTCAAACATCGCACTCTCCATTACAATCGCATGACATGAATATTGCGCTTTAAAGCTCGAACTTTACGTGTTAGACAATTCGGTATAATACAAGTAATTCGGAGTTGCATTTTAACCGACCGCGCGTTTCGTATTTCTGTAATAAATCACGTAACTGTAAAACGACTATTTAGAATAAACGACAATAATCATAGCTAACTTTAGTCTGTAATCTTCACGAATCGCAACAGCCATTAGTTTCTGCCAGAACCGCATTCCCTGGAAATTAGTTCGAAATTTAATTCTCCATAATATCTATATACGCGTATACTTAAACTCCCTATATTGTCACGCTTTATATAAATTTACCTCTAATATAGTTCGTTAGAAATATAGTATTTATTCATTTTATTTGTGTCCTTTATACATGCCTTGTAGACCTAGGGCAATATTATAATATAGTGTTAATAAATGATAAGTAATATATTTGTAGAAGATGGAGTCCGTTCCTGTCGAAGTCGCTTCCATCATGCTATATAGAAAATTATTACTTTCGCGAGGTTAAAAGTCACAATGGCTCTCTGACCGCAGTAGTAGAGTTTCCAATACGGTTACAACTCGGGGCTTTCAAGTTAATAGCTTTAGCACTGGAAAGGATTCGCGAGTCAAAGCTTTATTTAATTTGAGCCGCGATTCGTTAACAGGTCTCTGATTATCGTTCCTCCACCTGCACGGGTAGGTTTTTAAAACGGCACGAAAACGAATTTCGTTCGGCTCCTTCCCCTAATGGCTTCTTTTACTAATCGAGCCGGCTTCAAAGGGACGACAATTCAAAAACCGAAACGGGAGGATTATTGCGTTGTCGTTTTCGTTTTTAAGATAATTGATTTACATTGGAAAAAGCCGCGCGGGTGACGCCAAACAACGCAGGTATAGAACGTCTTGGGAAAGGAATTCGAGGAAAAGCGGACTCGCAAGTTTATCGTAATTTTCTTTGGGATCTCATTAGAAAATCAATTTCCCAACCTAAAGCGACGTCCTTTACCCCGGCCATTTGCATATTCGTCAGAGACACAGGGCACTAATGGGCCCAACGTTAATGTACCTTAGGTACATACCTTCTATGTGGAGCAGTATCACAGCGCCAATCAACTAGTGTTGTCAACATTGTATACCGGTTGTCCCCGAATTAATGCACAAACTTTACCAATTCCAATAGCTCTGTTTCCAATCAATGTTTGGCAAGTTATACATTTACACTAGAGAATCACGTAGAAGTATAAAATATTCGGTAATAAGCAGTAAGCATTAGGTATACACGATTAATTCAAATCTCCGAAATAATTTGATGGATGGAAACGCGTTGCAATAAATTCAATTAATTATTATTATTTATTTTAGCGAGCACAAGTTATCGTACATGGCCGTTTTCGAATGTTATTAGGTAAGATTAACGCAGCCTGTTATTTAGCGACGTAAACCTGCCAAATGTATGATAAGCCGTTATAATGTTTAACGTTCGTTTTAATATAAATCAATAGCACAATACGGCAAATAATGGAAAACCGCCGCGCGCGATTGCACATAGTTATTAGGGATTCCGTATACAAGGTAGTACAATTGAATGTAATAACGCGTATTTAAACTAATGTTATATCTAACGATTGCATTGAGAAATTGTAAACAATACCGACGTTGAGGTATATTTATTTACACATCTATTACTTCACATAGTTTACAGATCGACATGAATAGCTGAAACTGCATGGCGCAATACTGTACGAAAATTAAACGATTTCATGTTTTAAGCCAGTTCAAAAATGTTTATTTCATTTTCATTAAGTAGATATGTTGAGGGAAATAATTGCATGTTTGTATAATTAGTTATTACGCATTTCATTATACGGAACGTTAACACGTAGCAGATTTCGTGCCAGATTTAATTTATTTTCGCACAAGAAAACGCTAACGACTCGTTTACACTGTATATAATTTCTTCAGCAGGAATAAAACCCAAACCATAATAACTTATAGATACTTATCTAAAATCATCGAAGAAATATTTCTAATATTATCAGGGATGTTTCGAGATGTGAAACAAAGTGTATACAAAGCGTTACAGTTCATGAATAATAATCGTCGTCATGGAGTATAATAAAGTAATTATTTTTCGCCAGGTTGGCCTCCTGCACGGGCTAACGCCCGTCGAAATGAATATTCACGTCGCCGCGGTCGCGTGAATGGAATTTTCTTAACCCGAAGCTCTGGTCGCCATTAAACGGCGTAATTAATTTTAAAAATTTACTATTTCGAAATTAGGAACGGAAATGGCGGGGTGAATTAGCGCTAACGCGACCGGTAATTTCTCTACAAACAAAATTTAATTCCTAATATATCCAACTCGCAGAGAACCAGTTGGATTAAGTCAACTCACTTTAGTTAATTAGGTATAGTGTAAGTAATTTCGTAAATCGCTTAAGAATAATCGCGATTTTAGCGGGATTTATATCGAAGGTATACGAAAACAAGTAACAATAACGTCAGAAAGTTACGGGGAACTTGAAGTTTAGTGGATTAATTAATGCATTTCGTTCCGTTTGACGATGATGGATCGAGCAAAGCGCCACTTTGCCTACCCCGTTGTTTGAATTGCATTTTTTCCACGGGGAAAGTCCCGCGATTTCTGGTTGCATTCTTGGCGCGTTTTTCTGGGCAACAACAAAACAATTCGTTTCTGCGAATGTCGAGGACGAATGAAAAATGCCCGGAATATACGCGAGTCAATTTGAAAAGGGACTGATTGATGCCCGGCGGACACGCCAATGGAAATGATAGATTTTCGAGATTTTAATCGCTCGAATGTGTTCCTTAAAACAGATTGGTGGTTATGTCGAGATAAAAGTCACACGGGGTTTTTATTAATGTTTTTATTTTCGGAGGGAAATTACGTTTGTGTATATTAAAATTGCGGATAATGAGTGGATAATTTTCAACGTAATGAATGTAATAATCTAAATATGGTTTCGGCTGTTTTAAATTCCTATTGAAATCGCATTTTATCGATTCCTGCTTTTATATTTATAATTCCGCGTGATTACTGAAATTCCCCATTAAAATTTACCGATGCATACGAAAATGGACTATCGAAATTTTATTAAACCCTATGCCAATTTTTTTTATAAATAACACAAAGCTTTGTTTGCATAACAATAAGCATTGTATCTAGTTATTTTAAAATGGAGTTCCCAATCCAATATGGAGTCCCAAAAACAAGGAAAAGTTATAGCAAAACTTTTTCGTGCTATATAGGTACGTACATCAATAGAATGGAAAGGCGCAGAAAGTGCAAATAACCTTTTAAATTAAATTCAAACATATTTCGTTCATTTTCATGGCATGCAAATAGTAAATTCGAGTAATAAATAAATAGTGTAATTTTGGATATAACTGCTCTATATACAGCGAATCTAATTACTACACTAAATAATGTTTATGGATCGACTGATATCCATTCGGAATTTATAATAGAGCTGCACACTAATAAAATATACTCCATTTTATGCGATATTACCTACCTTTCATTAAATTAAAATGTACGCACTGAAAAAATGAATCGCTACATTAAAATATATTCGCTATTATTCTTCCATCCATTTTTATTGAAAATAATACAACGAGCCAGTTTTGTACAAACTATATCATTATCACAGGTTTGGGTAGGATGTAATTTAAATTTTTCGAATAGTTAAATAACAGCTCGAAATTTTCCATGGAAATAGGCGAAATCCTATTAGTAATCAGGTATATTTGTACAATTCATTTCCTGGGTCACGTCTGCGTCGCAAAAGGTTCAATACCTCGAAAGTCTCGAAACTTCTCCCCTGGAGGGCACTGAGGGAATTTTATATGAAAATAAATGACTCTAGTTGGAAATGCAAAGTACTTGTTTGGATGGACAAGGATTGGTAAATGAGGCTATTACGCTCGCCGCACTATGAATAATGTAGCCATCCGAATTTATATTCGTTTAAATGTGGTTAGATTTTAGTTATGGAGTCATCGAAAACTTCTGAATTACCGTCCATTATCTGTAAGTTACAGTTGAATTAGATATGGAATAAAACTTGAATGGTTTTTCCTGCATTCAATCACCTTTTGAATGAATGATGGATGACGAAAGGGGTCGAAGGGATTGATGTTATTTTGGCGAAGCTTCCCTTCGAGATCTCTCGATAATTCCTTTGATATTTATGGCGACAAGGTTTCGCTATTTGCATGATCTTTCTTCGACTCGCGTTTAACCAAATTGAATATTACAACTTCCGTTAATGTTTAATAGTATAATTTACCGGGAAACAGGTATACTGTTTTTTTACTGCTTGCCCGTGCAGATAAAAGAACCTCTTATAATAAATTAAAGCGGACGTATCCAGGAAAATTGTTTTTTTATACACTTTATGGCATTCCGGCGCCTTGTAAAACCTAATTTTCGCTCTTTGACATGGAAAAACATAAAACTTGCTTTCCTCCCAACCTTTTACGATACCACTCCGCTTTTTATACATTTCTTTTATTAGCAGACTCACGTACATAGAACAGCTTAAAACGCGAAAAAAAATCGCACTGTATCAGCTACTTTGATGGCTCTCCCTCTAATTGTAATTCCTTTTGAAAGTCGACTGTAGCATCTTTTTTGTTTTCTGCTGAATGCCGAACGGAAAACAATATGGTGGCGAAATAAAGGATTTCGTTCTATTCCATTTTGTTTATTGTATCCTGATTTATGTGCGTCCCTTTTGCGAGGAAAAAGGAAGATTTCAATAGGAGACTGGAGATTTGTTGTCGGGTTTCTGGAAGGTGAGGTTTACCTCTTTATTATACACGGAAGAAAATGCGATAAAGGAATTTACAATGTAAGACAGTAGGGACAGTATTATCGAATTGAATTGTGATTATATTATACAAATCAACAAGTGCTTTCCGAATTTCTAATAGTAAATGGGGGCTACGTATTATTTAGAAAATCTCTAGTAAATGTACTTTGTAAGTAATAACTACCTATATATTTTTGAAAATCCATTTTCAGGATAAACAACCGAAACGAAATCCCGGGTATAAGGATTCGAAGTTCGGTAATAGAATCCGTAAATTTTTACGAGTAATTGTTCGGTGACAAAAATGAATGCGGGTTCCATCGAAAAGGGATAAAGTAGAGTTAAAGGTGTTACAGCCAGAAAAAAGTGCGAGCGAAAAATAAGCTAACGAAACGTCGGTCATAAAAGCTCATTTTTATATTATCCTCTAGGAGTCGATTCAAATTTTCATACAATACCCAAATAATGACTTGAATGCGAGTAAAATGTACTAATAACAATACCTAATACAGTATCGATTTCTGATATTAATATTCCACTAGCGTTTACAAAAGTAGAATATCAAAGCCCCAGGAATTCTCCGTGTGCTTAGGATATCAATATTAATAGGAAACTAGAAATATAGGTGGACAGTAAAGGTCGAACGGACGGGTTATAATCAAATAAAGTTCAAACTATTGTAAAATGTATAGCCCCAATTTATATGCAAAGCGTTCAATTAAGATCTGATTGACCATCGAAGCACTATATAGGTACGAACTGACGCGGCTATTAATTTATTATTGAATTCCTTGTATACGAAAATTCTAAATTATTCACACACGAAACTTTTCCCGAAACCCCTCCGATTTATAATTCGATATACCGCAAAATTAATGCTTTCATATTTACACAACGAAAATACATAACCGTTATTTCCGCCAGTCCGAAATTAAATTACCGTATTTCCCCGACTAATGCTATAGTATTCTCCCAAGAAAAGCGATCGCAGCCGTAAAAATTCCTCTTTCCGTTCGCTCTTTTATTTCGCTTTATTTTATAGACACTAGTGATTTCCTTTTTGCTCCGGCCCCTCCGCGTAATTCCGATTTTCCGTGCCCAGGTTGCTCAATCGTTAGTTATCCGCACGGGGGCCACTCAGCGTTTTAGCGGGCGACGTTCGTTACTCGAATTTTCGCAAATGGATCGGAATCGTCGGGAGCCCCATCGACGTCGTTTTCCACGTCAAACGCCCGCCTCGCCAAAAAACCCCCGCCACTAAATTTATAACCGCGATTTGTCCCAACAAAAACGGACCCATTACAAGAATTACACGATAAATATTATCCTCACCATGTATTTAATGTTCTCTCCTACCCGTCGAACGACAACTGTCAAACGTCAACTGTCAAATTATTTTAGAGTTGTCCATCTAGATTGCATATATCGAATCGAAAGTACAATCGCTTCTTCGTGTGCGGGTCGTGGCTTTCTTTGGATGCGCAGGGAAAGCCGGTTTTATTGAAAAGGCCGCGTATATTGGAGGAGGAAAATCGGAATTCCCGCAAACGAGTCGGGGGCATGCAACTATATAAATGATGATGCGATGGAACGGCGGAACGTCGAAGATTTTCCAAAATGGCGGAACAGGAGGAATAATCCGGCGTCGGGACGGGGAGTTTATTTCCGAACTAAGGAATCATTAGTTATCCGATACGGGATCATTTTTGTGCGGGAATTTTAAGGGGAACTTTATACGGAACGTTGTTCGGGGAAAACTCGGAGTTTGGAAGTAGGGAATATTAATTTCCAGGCATCAAATTAATGATTAAATGAAACCTTGAAGAGATAAATCAGATGCATTAGTGAGTTAATTATAAACTATAAACTTTACAAAACGTATAGGTATGTTGATAACTAAACATAATTTGCGTTATTATTAATACATATTTCAATCAAATTCCTAGTTTATTATTGTTATAATTATGTATCGCGCTTTTCATGTATATGTATTGTGCGTCACGTATAATGACGATTTAATTTGACAAATATCGAATATAAACCCCCAAAACACTCTGAATGATTAATGTTTCGAAATTATAATATTTTACTAAACTGTAAAAGCATATTTTCCAGTTTGCGGTTGCAGAAAATTTCCAATTAATCGAAATTACACACGCAGAATTTATTCGCTTTAAAACGGAATTTTTGCTTAACGAGAAATTCTTCGTGTAAGCTCAGATTTAATTGTATTGGTATTCAAATATATTGGTTTTTGGGAAAAATTTCACCGATTAATCGATCCGATTTATCTACCAAATACAGGTAATACTAAGAGAAAAGAAAATGTTGGAGTTATTAATAACGAATAAATGATCGTTGTACTTTATCTATTATTGCAGGAGTAGAGCGTGGATTAAATATCGATAGAAACTTATATTTAACCGAATAAATCACTCCGATTTACTACAGGTATGGACTCGTCGTATATCAGTAGCTGGACATATGGAAACTTTACCAGCGAAATAACCGAAGGTTCCATAAACCTTCCCGTTTTCGTGTTTTATCCTAATAAACGGAGCCTTTTTACTGTTATCTATTATTCCGCGGTCGCTGCCTCCTGTTCATATAATCCCCACATTCAGAATATAATCCATCTTCGTTGGCTGACAGCGCTTTCTCTGAAAGCTCGTTTTCATTATATTTAATGTACGTTTCGTTTCCGCTGTGTGTAACAGGTTTGCTATTTACATACGAAAAAATCGCGATTCCTCCATTCATCGCGAATATTCGACCTCCCGTTAATTAAACATTTCCAGGCTCGTTGGTCTTCTTTAAAGCTCTTTTTAGTTAAGTGAACTTCGACCGAATCCGAATCGAAGTTCCACCTCGGATGGCACTCTTTCCGATAAACAATAAATCCACTTCGCTAATCACCGTATTAACTTAAGTTAAAAGTTTTGAGCATTTCTAGCGGGAATTAAGATAAACGACCGAGTATCGGGAAGCGTATTCATTATCGCGCGCAAAAAATAATCCGGCGAGAGAAAAGTTTCGGATGGATGGAATCGGAAAGCGCGCAAAAAGAAGATACAAATGAGGAATGTGCAAAAAGGGGTAGGAAATCAAAGCGAATCGTGGATTTTTTTTCACCCCACTGATACAAGAAAAAACTTGTAAATTACCTACATCGGTTATATTCAATCAATAATCAATCAAATTTTATACATCAGTAACTTGAAATCTAATATTATACAGAAAATAAATAGCAAGTAAATTCCCTTGGTATTTCATTTCTTGCGCCGGTCCATAAAATAATAACTGCCGCATTCCATCCCCGAAATCAAATTAGTATTCAAAAAGTTTACTCGCTCCCCGGAGTAGTTCAACTTTAGAATGTTATTATCGGAGGCGTCGTTACAAATTTTATTATTATGGGTCAAAATAATAGCGCTTTTTATTTTTACGGACGCCGTAAACCGCCTCGGAGATTCTTAAATTCTTAATAAGGATAAGGTAGAAAGTGCTACTTGTAACACTGTACGAACACGTACCTACATGTGCCCGGGTGCATAATTAATATGGGAACTTAACCAAATTTTTGGATGTTATATTAAACTTTTGCTTTTTAGAAACTCGTATTAAACTAAGTACTCGCATGATAAGGTATTCAATAGAAATCGTACTTATTTCGGTTATTTCCGTTATAATGAAAGCAATAAAGTATGTGTATAATAACCATTAAGCCTCCAATTGGGGCGCTAAGCGTTCCGCTGCCGAAATTCGAGCGATATGTATTATTGATAGACGGGGAAAACGAAGTGATCCTCGATCGCGATTTTCCCGACGGCACAACCATTGTTCTTTTCAGCTCGTTAAATGTTCTATTACACATCGACGCGCCTACAAACCACTTTTCGTGTTACAAGCATTTAAACATCCATCGATAATGATTTATTTGCGCGGAAATGCTTCGATCATTTCGATGTGGAAAACCTTTTCATCGTTTCCGATTCAAAATTCCTCCGAAACGGGCGTCGGTGTTGGGCTCGATTTTTTTTGTTTAATCGGAGTAATTTATGATGGAGACGCGGTTAATGGGTTGTCGAAAATGGGAGTTGTGTTTAATGCGAGTTGCAATACGGTGTTTTGCGATAGTTAGGCGTTTTAGTAAAAAAAAACAATGATAAGTCTATTAATGCTATTTGTAACTGGGGATTTTTCGTGTTGAACGAAGCATTAACGGAGTTTTAAAAATAAATTACTGTTCTCAGGAGTTCCTTCTGCTTATCTCCTTCACAGTTTGTGATTTTATATTCTTCGGCTGATAAATTGAGTTCCCGGTCGGAAAAAAATGTTACTAACTCGAAGACTCTAATTCATTTTTATTACATCTTAACTACTTCTTTTGTTTACCTAATGGATTCTTGCATTTAATTTCTCTCCTTGATTGACATACGATATCTCTCGTGTTTCGAACAATGTTCATTCTTTCGCAAAGTAAATTATTTTCGCTACTTTAGGGCCGCCGGTTTATTAAAAAAAGTTGCGAACTAAAAAAAAGCCCGGACATAATTCGGTCCCGGCGGCGTGTATATCATCTCGAAAAGATACTTTTCATAAATCCATCGAATCCCGCTGTGAATATTCCGAGTGCTTAACTTCCTCGTTCAGAAGAATTTGTGTTGGTGGTTTCCCGAATTGCGGCGAAATACGATCGGTAAAACTAATATTTTATATTTTGTAAAATATCAATATTTTCCTAACGAGTAACCACATGCATGTATATGGGTAATGTTTATGCACTTTATTTGCATTTTTTTGTGAATATATTTCTAAAAAATTGAATAATTTAACGTTCGGTAGATGTGTAAATATACATAGGTATACGTTGTTTATTTAAAAGAGTTATAAAAATGATAACAAAGCGTACCTAGTAGATTTAATTGCTACCTGTTGCATCGACTCACGCTCATCGTATCTTCGATAATCCTTCTACTCCATTTACCCCATCAATCACTATCCATTTCCGCCTATTCCGACAATTTCATTAATAATTGCGGCAAATTGACAACAGCCCCGAGCATCTTTTTTCCATTGCGACGATAATCTATTTTTAACCTGTCGTAAAAAAATCGCGGAGCACGCGTTTCCCCGTATACATCATAAAAAATGCACGCGCCACTTCACGCCCTTCTCTCTGCCTTAAATCCCGCCTTGTCTAAATCACTTTGTTCGTCATTTTCCGCGTTACGAAAGCATCGGCGTAGTAAAAAGGCGATGTCGTCGGGCTCATGAATTCGTTATCACACCCTCTTTGTCGATGTATACCTGCTCTAGAGGCGCACCGGCCGAAAACCATCTCTCGCGGCTGGTGGATTTCCACGGCCCGGAAACTGCACTGTTATAATTCACCGGCTGGAGGACACGGTTAAGTTTAAATGTCAACGGGAAGTTACCTATACGGTTCTTGTTAATTCCGGGCTCCCTTCGGTCCGCCGGCGATTGTCGACAGGGCGACTCCACTCGCTAACTGGAGGTTTGTTTATTGCGGCAAATGCACTCGGCGTGCTCGGAGATTTGGCGTAATGCGATGTAAAGTTTTAATTGAGTTGGTAATTAAAAGGCGTCGACTGAAAATCGAGACGGAATCAAAATAGTCCTGTATGTCGAATGAAACGATTTCGAGAGATTATTATTATAGATTATTAGGTTATTTTATGCAAGCAATAAAGAGAGTCGAGTATATGTACACCCCAGAGGCTCATTTATGAGAGTCATTTATAACATTGAGTCGTTTATCCATAAAGAAGAGAAGTTTGTTTACTCGAGCGAGTCAAGGAGGTACCCAAGAGAGTCAATGAGACGCCCAAGAGAGCCATTTGTCTACCTGAAAGAGTATTTTTTATCAACTTTCAGTAGTTTGTGTAGAAATATTAATCAACCCTTTAAAATCGCCATTAGTTTACACGACATTCATTAATAAACTTACTAACTCGTCCTGAGGAGTGACTTGTAAATTAAATTTCATGATGATTTGAGCAATTGAAAACGTCAAAATTGAATCAAAGATCAACGAAATATCAGACATTTATTATACCAACTTCTAAATATAGTCGCAGTGCAATTAAGGAAGTCGGATAAAGGTTGATTGGTATCCGACGAATTAAAATTTAATTTCGAAGTACAATTGCCCTTAAATACAAATAATCGCAAAGTACGTCCGTTTAATTAATTTATTAATTAATAAAGGGATTTCTCTTGAACCGTCTTTCCGTACATTCGGAATCGTATTTTTGGCGTTTTCGTCTAATTTCATCAGTTCCTCGGCAAATCATAATTTCCGAATAATCGCCGGGCGAATTTAATAAATTCCGCGTGTACGCACCCCTTTCATCTCGTGTAACGAATCCGGCGAACGGACCCGCGGAAAACCCGGCGAATTTCCTTTTTATTCGGAACGAATGTTTCGGAAACTAATTCATCGTGAAATTTATACGGATTACCCGAGAGGCAAGGGAATTATTTATGTCCCATCGGTACTTACGTAAATACATATATTGTCCACTGGAGTTGTTTCTTTTGGAGAAAATAGGAATAGAACGAGCATCGGGTGCGGGAAAGGAATTCGATCCACGTCTCCCGGTGACGCGAAATCTCCGCCGAAAAGAAACACATCGAAGGGCGGTAGCGAAAGTGTCAGGACAAGAACAAAGGCCTCGACCATTATCGAGATTAATTCGACAAAAGCCTTCAATATTGAATACAGTAGTCGGCCAATAAATTGCCTATTATATGTTCTGCGCGCAGGGAATAAGATTGAGCTCTCTCGTTTTATCGCTTCATTTAAATTCTTTTTGTTTTATCAAAGGAACGGCTCGACGGCTCATCGTTTATTAGATGTTAGGAAGAAAATACGCACCGAGGGGATTTTATTTTCGAGATTTCTCAATTTTTTTACACCCTCTATTACCCCGCTATACCAAACACGATTTTTATCATAACTAGATATTAGCTCGTTGTAATTAAAAATAATACATAATTCTCATTGAAGAAACGAAAATTCATAATTTGAAATTCCAACAAACGAGCATTTCCCATTAACGAATCCCATCCGAATCGACGTCGAGTCGGGCTAATCAAGCGTTTTTGTTAATTTCTGCAACTCCACGGCCCGTTTTTTCTTTGTTTGTCCGCCCCGCACGAGATTTGTACCTTTTATCTCTATTGTGTCGCCTCGAAATGGAGGTAAGTAGATAAAGAAAAAAAGTACCCCTCGTTATTACCATAATAACGCGGCCCGCCGTTTCTTTTCCATTATGCCTCGGTAATTAGAAAGGGCAATTTGAAATTCAAATTTCGAATCGAAAGCGGCGCGAGCGAAACGCAAACGGAGGTTTATAGTGATTTTTGTAAACCCATACAAGTTCAACAGGAATTGAAGGGTCGCTTTTTACGTGATGCTCCGCAGGAAAACTCGACGTAAAAACGTTTTTCTAATACCCCACTCGCCCTATTACTGAATATTAATAGCAGAGAAAACGCCACATCAGGTATGAAACTTTCTATATGACCCAATTCGTTGAATAATTCTATATTGTCGAATTTTTAAATTGAAAACTGTAACATTTACCTATATAGGGCGAATTTTTATTTTATCGAGACTAATCGATTCGTCGGATTAATTGGAGGATTTTTCCATTCGGCATAGTTTCACCAAGAATTGGCCTTTCGGTGCGTGAACGAATTAAAGTAACAATGCAACGTAGATCCTAATTGCATCGTTACGTCGAGCAGCTTGATAAATGGGGGGATATCTAATCAATAAATTTAATTACGGGTGCTTTGTTTCCGATATGAAAAGACACTGTCGTAGGAGCGTTCTTCCTTTTTACTCGCAGCATAAATTAATTTCCTCTATTAAATTGATGGTTGCCGAATTAGCCAAACAACGTAAACTGGTCACGTAACGTTTGATTAAAATATATCGATCGATTCGTTAAAACGCAGTTATCGAATTAATTTCATATAATAAAGCGCGCAAAACAATGGAGTGTGTGTACAAAAATCCGTTCGGAATTCAGCAAAAAAGTTATTCATAAACTTTCCCATCAATTGCGCCGACGAACCGGGGTTGAAGTTGCTGCTTTCGGCACCGAATTTTCGCCTCGAAACATATCCAAACCGGATTTTTGACTAACTTTTTCATCCTGTAAACGACACCCCGCTCATTTGCTCCGCTCCTCTCGATTTAACGGAGGATAAATTGATCAAAAAGAGATTCCTCACAGTCTTTTCAACGCGGCGAAAACGCCCTTTTACAGGATAGTCCCTTTTTCAAAGCTAACTGGCGCTTATGACCCGTTGAACGAGTCGAGCTCGCGCAGCTGGCGAGCCCAACTGCGGGGGTTTGAAGTAGATTTTTTTTTGGGGAGATTCAAAGGAGTCCGAATGGCGAATATTATTCCAGTTACAACGGATGTATGGGTGTGTTTGTGCGTCCGCGAACGCGGCTTTGACGAAGCCCCGCCGGCGGGATAATTGGGTCGGGCTAGTGCGTTTAGTTTCTTTATTCCGGGCGAACTACGGCAAGTTTCGCTGGCGGGCTCCGGACGAAAACTTCCGAGCTTTTGTTTAGATTTCATAAACGTTTTCGCTGCACGAATGGCGAGGTTTAAATTTAAATTGAACCGGGTTATATACAGCGTGTGCCCTTTGTGTGTTTTAAATAAGCAAAAGAGATGTTAGTTATTCGGTGTTATTAAATAAATAGTGGGTTATTTTATTAGGTTAAATTATAAATTAAGATTACTAATTTCTTGTTGAGTGAATCGTAAATCAAAAAGGAGTTTCGTATAATCTCGGCGGTGTTTTTTCCATTCGGTTAACTTGTTGGCAATCCGACCTTTCCCCTTTATACCGTTCCTTTTCGGTTTGCTCGAAACGAAGAAAAAAAGGCCTTAAATACTTTCAGCGAGAATTCAAACGAAAAAGAGTTAATTTAGAAAATCAAGATAGAATCAATTTTCTAACGGGCTTGCTCCTTTCCTTACCTTTCGGATAAAAATATATTTACGCACAGAAGCGAAGGGTCGCTTTTTCGACAAGGGCGTAATAAATATAAGCGAGAAGCGAAACGGCCGCCCTCCGTCTAGATCAAAGGGCCGATTTTTGTTTTTGTTTTTTAATTTTCTTTGTTCGCGAGCGCAAAGAAAATGCAATAACGAGAATAAGCGCGCGGCCGGCGAAATTTGCGTGAGCAACATAATTTAACAATCGGAATTATTAAAAAATTAGCAGTTGTGTGTAAACATAATTAATGGTTGTACGTGTTTTATTACAACCCTAACCGACGTGTTCTTAGTTGTTAATTCGAAATATAAATTAAATACAAGCAACGCCTTGTTGGGGGGTCTAATCGAGATACAGAACAAAACTTTTTTTATGTAAATGTGGCGGCGAAAAAGTATTAAAGATCCCTTTCGTTTGCTTAATAAAAAAGTGTATTATTATTCATCATTTTTGCTTGGGTTTCAGAACGTCGTTTATCTCGGATAATATATCACAGTCCAACCATTTCCCTGCTAGTATTGTCAATATGCAAAACGAGAAGAACACTAAAAAACACTGATTTTTTTAGGAAAATTGACATAAAATACCAACAATTATTTTTTACAACAATTTTATTCTTATTTTATACTGGATAAGATGCGATTTTTGAATAAAGTCATGCACACTTTGTATTAATATACATACTTTGAGAAAAATAAATTTGCATTATCCTCGGCGCTCGTTTATCGCACGAAACAAAACGGAATAATATTCGTGCGAATTTTCCGAAGCACGATACGTTTCCAAAAAAAAACAAAGAGACTGTTTATTGATAAAACGCGTTTGAAAAGGGGGAAATTTCAATAGGATATATCGGTTCGGTTTTTTTGATCGACTCTCTGTGGGCGGTGTGGACGTTCGGAAAACAAATCCATGATTTCTGCTGACGTTCACCGACAGTCGACAGTCATACCAAATCCCTTTGACTGTAAGTTTTAATGTACACAGACACGATGGCACGTTAATTTCCCGACAATTCTATCAATATAAATTTCGAGCCAAAATCGATTCGAGATAAACGAAAAATTCTCAAACGTATTGGAAGAATGCAATGCCGTAAATTCTTTGAAATATTTCGAATATCGCCTTTAATTAATTTTACCGCTCAAAGATTTGATAAAAAAATTAATAGTGCAAAATTGCAAAAGGTTTTTATCGTGCAAAAAGAGCCTTGCTTAGCATACAAATAGTTCTGATAAACCGGCCGTAATTGGACGTTTTTGTCGTTGTTCAATACGTCGAATAATTTATAAATTGTACCCTTTGTGGCATTTATGGTCTCGCATTGGAGACATTAAAGAAATTTATCGCCACAATAAAATAAAAAGGAGTAACAATTATTAGTCGGGATTCGGTTCATTTTCTCGTTCGGCGTTTTATTTTTTCTGAGCCCGTTTACAATTGTATACCAGGAAAAAAAACTAAATCCCCGAAATTGGAAACGCGGTAAATGAATGGGAGTTTTAAAGCGTTTTTCCGGTTCGGCGGGTTCCGAACCAAACCGCCTGTTAATAGAATGTTTTCCTTTCGCTAAAAGGAGGCCCGATTATTTGCTTTACTTTTTGCCACATCATGAATCGCGCCTTTCGTACCGTCGCCATAAATAATTACCCCGCATTCGGATTGATACAACCTAGAAATAATTCCATACGCGCGCAATATTTCACAGCTAATCCTTTCCGATGTCGGAATATTGCTGAACTCGAAGTAGGTTAAAGTTGAAGTGCTCGCATTACGTGTCAAAAAATATTAAATATTCTTAATGCACCCCGACCTACATATATATAAAATTGAAGAAATCTTCTATGATACATTTTACATTCTGATGAAGCATCCCTTTCTATAGAAACATCAGTATTCGAATTAAAACAATATGTAATATAATAATTGTGATATAATTAATTAAAGATTATACTCCTGTGAATAAACAAAAGCATGACAACAATAATTACGCCTACTCTTGTCCTTCCAGGATTTATGTAATTCGTTGGTCATAAAATGATTAATAATGATCCGAGTTTGTGTTTTATATAATAGTCAAGTATTCCCTAAACAACGGAACTATTAAAATGCCATTACACAACCCCGATATTTATACCCCAATTTATATGATATATTAATACTTACCAGTGCAAAAGAAGAACAAACTAATTATATACAGTAATCTTCGTCTCTCCATTTTAAATTTTCCACTAATCAACCAACCAACACTAGCATTTCACAGAAAACTTATCTATTAAGCTTAATTAAGACTATTTATTCGAACATTAATTAATATCAGTCATCTGCGGTAAATATTGCGTGAGGTGAAATCACAGAAAAAAAATGTCCAGTTACATTTGAAACGTCAAAACCACTTCACTGAATCGAAAATTTTAATCCACAGTCGATCAGCATTCGGCTCTCCTGTCAGGAGGAGACCGGGAGCGCGTAACATTCAAGCAAACCATTCTCAACGAAGCTGACGTCGTGACGGGCGATATTCGAGTGGCGTCGGGGCGCCTAGCTGCACCGACGAGCGTCGAGGCGCTTGCGTTAACCCCGCGATTCTATTATAATTATTGTTGATAACACAGATATAATTTTGATAGATTGTTGCACCTGATGCGTCCCGTCGAAGCTGCTCGGCTTGTCAATTACAATTTGCTCTTTTAACTCGATATTCATTGGACCGGAGCGGAAGTCGCGGTGATATATAGTCGGGGGTAGTATTTTCATGCTAATCGGGCGGCTTTTGTAAGACCGCTTCTGTACTGGAAAGTCGACTTTTTGACAACGAAAACCTTGAATAATGAATGAAGGAAATTACGAGGCTTTTTTTTTCACGAAAAAGCCGTCGGATTTTCCGGGCACAATGAGACCGCCGAAATTATGAAATGAATTGTTTTCCTAATCGCGTTCTGGGGGCCTAAATTAAAAGAAAAGCTCAACTTTTACGAAAATCAAACGCCTTACAATCAAAGCCACTTAAAACAAATAATTGATGATATAATTCAGCATGAAATCCCATGCAAATTTCGACCCTTTCGAACGTTATTAGTACCTACGGGATCGATTTCTACAACTTACGACCCCGTTCTCGCCCTTTCGGCCAAGTCGATGTTTTAATTAAAACCGGAAAATTAATTTCACATCGACGGGTCATATTCCCGAAACGGCGTTCGAAATGAAACATAAGTAAAGTAATAATATTTACTACTTCGGGAGTTTGGGAACTCCGTCGAATTTTTCCCCGGAACTAAACAGGAAATGAAATTTCAACTTTTAATACTCCCGTAGAATTCCATTGAAAAAAAGTGGAAAATATATAAAGCGAATTATGTAAGAAAGTGGATTTTATATTGCCAATTATCCGAGCAATTCAATTGTAAATTTTACAATCGATGCGAAGGTATTATGTAAATTTTTAAAATATAAATCTCGTTTCGTTACGCAACTTCTAATTACGTAAATAAGTTCAAATATACAGGATGTTAAAGCAGCAGTGGATGTGTTAAACGAAGGTTACTTGTCTGCACACAGATAGGCATGTATCAAAATTAATTCCTGTACAAACAGATTTCAGATAATCAGTTCAACAAGGTATTTTAATAAATCAAATTTCATTAGATTCGCAGGCGAGCCCATTCGTTTTATTAATTGGCAGAATGTTTCAGTTATTCGGGATATCAACAAACGATTTAACCGATAAATTGCGCAAAAATGTTTTATACAAATTAATTTTCCGCGTCGAACTCTTGTTATTGCCGATTTTATAAGGCACATGGGCGCAGCGTTTACCGGCAAAATAACTCGCAATTACAAAAAAATATATTAAATGGAACATTTCATTCCGGAAAACGCTGTAATTTGTAATCAAATAAAATCTGATATAAAAAACGACATTACATGTTTGCACCGCTGAATAATGAAAATACAACGATGCTTATCATTTAAATATTGTATTATATACAATTGAATTAATTTTTTTCCGCCGGTTTCCACTGATAATCTCTAATTTGTTTTTAATATTTTATTCACGTAGCACAAAATAAAAACGAATGCGTTATTGTGAAAATGTGTAGAACAATTTCATTGTCATCGAAAAATTCGTTATCGGTTTAGAGAGAATTACCCGGATTGTTATTAATGCGCACAAAAAAACACAATTCAAGTCTCAAAATAGACGAAAATCATCGACGAAATTTAATATGATCGGTTTTGTTCAAAACTCGCAATTTTATTAGTTTTTTTGCGTTTGGTTTTATGTACATATATTCAAATTTTACCTTTATCAATCGGGATTGGATTTCATACGAGCCCTTTGTTCTAGTTAATTTAAAGAGTAATAAATCCGCCAAATTTCGTTTTAGCCTGAATTAATAACAATCCAAAGTTGGGATTACAAAAAAAACAATACAGCTGCCAAAAGATTCCGTAAACAGGTAATAAAAACGCCGAATAGCGCGCAAAGGGAGAATCCGCTTTTCTCTAAAAGCCCTCAATTAACCGATGATAGCTTCAACTGTTCGGAGATAGTAACGCATAAAAACCCCATCATTTATATCCCGCCTCATAATAGTCGATGTTCCAATAAAACGGGACAATGGAAACCGTTACCCCTTTAATTGGATCAGCCGTTTCGCAGCAAGAAAATCGGCTCGACTTTTAACAACTTATTGATCTTTCGATTCATGCACCTTTGAACCGTTTACTACGGGTTATGAATATTTATAGATATTACTACTTAAAGCGAGTACTCTCCCTTTTCGGGCGGAACGTGGAATTCCCGACGTTATTCGTTGTTCGTCCGGCGGAAGGTAAAAAATTTCCGAATTTTCCGTTTCGGTTTGTCAAGTTTCGCGTTTCCTCCGTAGGAGTATTAAAAATACGTCCGTTTCCCTTTTTTCCGCCCCGGCAATTATTCATTTCTCGTAATTAAGAGAGCTGAATTATGCGAGCTGCGAGAATTACGGATGAAATATCGTCGTGTTGTGTTTTTGCCTTCGGGCTAGAGCAAAAACTGTATTATCTCTCGGAAGCGTGTCGTTTCCTTAAACGAATAACCCGAGCACAGATGCTGGAATATACCCTTATCGCGTATACACGCGCTATTATTGTCAAAATCAAAAAATAAAACTTTTATTTAAAAAAAAGAAATTTATTAATGGCACTTTTGAAGATAACAAATCGTACTAGACATTGGCGAAAGCGCTGCCTATCATATTCTTCCCTCTATATCTGAACGTGTAAGTTCTAATAATAAAGCGATTCCCATTCAACTTCAAAGGGCACACTCTATCCGGTCTCATTAGGAAACAAGTAGAATATAAAGCCATTTCGAATTCAGGACTGGTACCGATGAACATTGTATTAACAGGCTTGTCGTTGCCGTGGAAAGTAAAGTGGTACATCACCAAGAATCCTTTCTGTAAAAGCATTATTCCGATTAGTGCTTGTAAATTCGTTCATTCGAAAGCGCTTACACCGCCCAAATCGATTTTTTTCATGTAACCGAGGTAGTTGGCCTCGTGTTTCTGTTCTTCTTGGGCGAAATACACCCAATTGTGCATCCCGGAGACTTGGTCCTTCTTCAATTCGCCCAAGAAGACGTGCTCGAATCCGCTGGAGCCCACTTTATTCCCGCCTCTTGCATACATATTGAACCAAATCTGTCGGAGAATGTCTTTGAACTCTTGAGGATCCCTTCCGATTTTACCTGCAAAGCAAACTCGGTTAAAATCAAAACGTTTGCGTTCGTTGTACGATTTACCTTTATTTATTAAAAAGTTTCTCGTGTATTCCATAACGGGCGTCGAAAGAACAGCATTCAGAAAATCGTTTTCTTCGTTCTTTTCCTCTTGTGTATAAACCTCGTTCTGATTCGTTTCTAGTATGTAATTGTTGTATAAAGGAGTAAGTTTTGAGATCGTTGGCATCGAATAAACAGCGGAATTGATGGACAATAAACTAATAAAATGTAATTATTATTAATAAGTAGATATTATCGAGTACAACATACGGCAGGGGTGCTTCATCTACTGTAGACCTCGATGAAGTCTTTCCTTGAAAATTCACTGAAACATACTGTGCTGGACTATTATTCTCTTTGTGTAGCAAATCTTCGGAAAACTGCCGTAATTCCTCGTCACTAACTTCGATTTGTTGATTTGAATTAGCCCTTTGATTGCCAGTATGCGAGTCTCTTGTGTCGGACAATAAGGACCCTGAAGAAAACGCACCGTTTACAGCGCCCCCTCGGTTCGTGGGATACGCATTAAAATGTCTTTCATTATTTAAAAAGTTTCCGTTATATGTCTGAGGTCTCGTGTTGTGTAAATTGTTTAAATTTTGTTGCGGGGATGGTGTGTTTCTAACCCAATTGGTACCATTATTCGGACGGACCCACAACGGGGCCTGAGTCGAAGGATTGTTATGATATTGATACCTTTGTCTGCCTAACGCAGGCCACGGGGTTGTTGCAGAATTTTTTCCAAACTGCGGAGTATTTATAATATCACTGTTCGTTACATTTAACTGCCTCCTTTGCCAAACATTTTGGTGATTGTGTCTATTATCCACTTCAGCACCTATGCATACCCAATAGAATTTATTATATTTTGCGCATGTTATTATTAAGGCTAATGAAATAATGATAATGGTCAGCCAGAGTGTAAGTTACGGGTAAAATATGATGGTCAGTCCAGTTTTTTTGATTAGAGAAGATTGTGAAATGTAGTTATTGCTATCAAAAAATTAATGTCTTTCTAACTATTTGATAATAAAATTTGAAAATTAAATAATAAAATGATTAAAATACTCACATAATACGTTTCCTATAAAGGCAACACATAAAATAGATACGAGCGTAAGTAAAGTAGACATTCTCAACTCGCTAAAACGCTTAAAATAACAGACACCTAACAGAAAAACATTCTTAAAAAATTAATTAAATAATGTTTATAAAGATACAAGGCCGAAGTGATTACATTATTTTTACATTATTGTTTTGAAATTGAAAAATAAAAAATTGTCATTGTGTGGTGTCATCTGTCAAAGACTTCTTCTCTTTCACAAAAATAATATGAGTGACTGAAAACAACTATAGTAAAATACAACTTTAATTTAAACGAAGACTTTCAAAACGTCAAATGAATCATATGTTTTGTTTTTTAATTCATTGTTTGCCCGTTTGTTATCCAATTGTCAGCTGTGTGACCCATATATTAATGTTCAATCTCATGTTATTTAAAGGTTGTTGCTTATTGTCGCGCATTAAATATTAATGGGCGTAAAATTTATCAGTGAAATGTGATGTTGAGTGTACTTGTTTTGTTTACCATTTTGAGATTTAAGTAAGTTTTTTTTCCAACGTTTTTTACTAGTAGTCGAGTACATAAAGAAATGTTTTCAGAATAATGGAAGAATTATTGAAACTTATCGAGAAGCTGTCAAGACGGGAGAACGACTACAACAAATTAGTTAATTTATTTTACAAAAAAGTAGGCGAATTTAAGCAAATTGACAAAAATGAAAGTGGGTACCTTTCGGAATACATCTTACCGAAGATAAATGACCTTTGCAACAAAGAAATCCTGCAGAAAGATATACTGTACTTGTCATTAATCGGTTGCCAAAATTTCGAATTGCTTCAAAGGTTCATTAAATACCACGAGAATTCTATCGACATCCATTTAGAAAAACCCACCACGTTATACGATTATTGTGTATGCAAAAAGGATCATTGGTTTAACAAATTTATTAGCAAAAAAACACTATCAATAACCGATCAAAATATACTCAGCAAAATATGTATATTACGCCTGATACATTTAACGAATACAAACGATTTGAATTTAAATCTTTTAAAAATATTATTATCGGAAATCGATCACTACAATGTGCAAACATTTTGGACAAACTACATCAAATTAATGAAATTCTTCGACAAATTCATCGATTACTGCGAGGCGAATTTATCCAACACCAACGTTCGCGATATTTTCAATCATTTCCGCGAGAACTGCATCCTGCACGCGTTCTCCAATTATTTCAAATTCAAAACCGCCAATCTGAACGAGATTCTGGAATTTATCAAAGAGGAAGAGGAACTATTCAAAACACCAAACAACCAGTCAGTCCAATTCGAAGCGTTCATGATCGTGGGAAATCTCTTTCGTTGCATCACAAAAACTCCCAATCTAAACATCGATGATACAGTCAAAACTATCAAACAGAGATTATTAAACATAGACCAACTGTCAATGCAACTCCTTCTGCTGGAGGATATATTCACCGCTATATTCGCCGAGTCGAGATATGTACACGTGAAAATGGAAGAAAACGCGCTTATATGCGAAGAAAAAGAAGTCAGGCTCATCTTGTACCTAGTCAAAGACGTGCTCGAAGAAATCAAATTAAAATACACCCCTGCCAAAGACTCCGCGGAACATATCAGGCTGTCGCGACTGAACAAAGTCGTGGCGGACGCCACCTGGCGCATGGAGCTCATACGAAGCGTCAAAGAGAACTCCAAATGCGAGAAATTCCTGCTGAAATACATGCTCTCCTCGCCGGAATCTCTGATACAGATGTGCTTGAAACGGAACGACTTCGAAAGGGCCTGCCAGGTTATCCAGGTAGGTGTAGGCTACATGTCTCTTAATTGCTTTTCGAGCGCCTTTTGAGCGTATTTCTCGAATCTGGTCGGCTCGTATTTGGTGGCGTTTCCGTCCTCATCGTGGTAGGTACCCGGAGGATTTTGCGCGCAAAATCGTTTCACCTCCTCGATTTGTTCGAGAGGTCTACAAATCGCGCACCTGCAGCAACAACAACACCATCCTGAAATTGAGTAAAATTATTCCCTTTTACATCGAGCTACTAGAGTTACCTTGAATGTTAAAGATACTTACTAAAACTAGTAATAAATTGCACCAGTTGTACTTACCATACTGGCACCAAAGTGGTATTGCTATCACTAAGTAAACAATAAACCAAATTAGTGCAATGCGAATAACTTTTTCGAGTAAGTGATTCCTTAATTTCGGTTTGCGGAAATCTGCCCATAAGCATTCTATAGCGCCCAAACCTTAAATTTCATTTGCGCATTATTTAAAAAAAATATTTGAAGAATTAATTAAATGAATACCTATTCCTTTTCTTTCCTCGTTTGTGCAATTTTTCGGTTCTTTCCCAATATCCAAAAACGTTTTAATGCTATCTTTAATGGATTCGTCTTCTTTAACGTTAGTGTAATTTACAGTTTCGTTCGATACTGAGGCTTGTTTCACTTCGTTATCGAATTGTTCCTTCAGCTTATTATAATCGTAATTATCCTCTGTGGATACTTGATCTTCTCGTTTTTTCTTGCCCGCGACATCTTCGTTTCTATCGTCGAAATAAATCACATCGTCCTCCTAAATTGGATATAACAGCAATTTATTGCAATAAGAACAAAAGTTTTTCATACGTTCACGAATTCCCCTTCTGCGTTAACTAAGCCGGCTTTAAAAGGAGCAGGATATTCCACATCTGGATTGAACTCTTCGAAAATCTCTCGTTTCTTCACCGGTTCTTCTCCAATATCCCAACTATTTTCTTTATCGTTGTTAACACTGCGGTGGATTCTGTAGTATTTATCGTTGTCGGATTCCACTTGCAAATTTCTCATATCTTCTTTACTGATCATTTCTTCGTCGTAAACTTCCTGCAGATCCTCCGGGTCTATAGGATCGAAAATTTCGAAGGTTTCTTCATCATTAAGAGTAAGATTGTAAGGCGGAGGCCATATAGAAAACGTTTCTTGTAATACCATTGCGAACGTAATGATAAGGCAATTAACGTGTGTCATTTGCAATGACATTTATGCAACAAGCTCTCTAGTTAATTATGTAGCTATGTTTTTTTTTCTAGATATTCGGTTTGGAAGATCCCTATCTGGCCAACGAGATCAAATTCAACGAGAACTTGGTGAATTTGAGGGAGAATTTGAAGAAAACGTGCAGGTACAAATCGTTGAAGCAGTCCAATCCGAATATGTCCTTTTCGGCGGTGGAAATGTCCTTGAATAAGCCGATCGAGCAATTCTTCAAGAGCAATTGCTCGGTGAACGCGGACATCGAGCGGAGGATCGAGGCGTTGTCCGGGAAATTCGATTTCTTCAAGCATTTCGTCGGAGCGAACGAAGCGTTCATGAACATGTTCGATTTGGCGGTGACTCTGCCGCAGAACTTCGAAAATTCGGAGATTATGCTGGAATTGGCGTGCGAGAATAACGCTTTAGACTGCAACGTGGACTCGAATTATGCGAGATTTAGCAAAAAGCTTATCGATATGTACAGGGAAATCGGCAAAGAGAAGGATCTTGGTCTGGGCGAAATGTTAACGTCGCCCGATTATATTGTTGATTTGGTTAAGCACAGAAAACAAGAAGATTTTTACAATACTCTATCTGCATATTACAATGAAGTAATCGATGATTTGCAGTTAATCGAATCGGGTGTTTTGAATAGTAAACACCCTAGTCACAAGTCTATATTGAAAATCAATAAATTATTGGTAGATTACGCTGATGAGAACGTAAAATATCTTCAAAAATTGTATAATTACCTGAAAGCTTTCTCTAGAGTTTTGTACATTGAAAAGAATACTTCAGACATTGTATCAAACGGCAAAAATACCTCGTATTTCGATTTGCTTAAAATCAACAGATCAGAACTCATGGGTAAGCTTCTATTCGAACGCAACCTAGATCCGAGCGAATTCGAAAAATACTTCGGCAAATTAAAACTAGACTATTTATACCACGTAATAGGCAATTGCTTCCCCACCATCAACCTCCACATCCAAGAGCACGTCACCAAAGAGGAATTATACCCGGAAAACAACCTATACATCCCCACCAAAGCCATAATAACTTACATACAAAAAAGAAACTGGCTATTAGCCTACATACTGAACAAAATGTACAACGTAGAAGGCGTCAAAATCGACATCAACGAAAACCGAGTGCGCGCGTTCCACAACTACCTGCTCCTGCCGAAAAACGTCCTCATGCAGCAACTCTACAACAACAACGCCATCCTAACGGCCCTCCAAAACGAAATCAGCGCCCAGAAGATGTCCGAGTTCATCAACGAGCGCGTGATGAGGCACGAATCGATGACCGCCTCCCACTGCAGCCACAACTCCAACGACAGCCTCGAGACCGGCGAGGAGCTGCAGGAGGACATGCTGCGCTCGATCAACTGGAAGGACGTCTTCGAGCTGGTGCGCAGCGTGCCCGAGGACCAGGCGAAGAAGAACCGCGTCTTCTCCGGCATGGCGGACACCGTGCTGGTCAGCCTGATCCAGGACGGGCTGGAGCCCGAGTGCCACCGGTACGCGCTGTTCGTGAACCACCGCGACACCAGGATCAACGTGATACTCGATCAGATGAGGCATTGGTGCGGCGAGGCCTGCTTGGACGTCATACGATCGGAGGTGTCGCGGTTCGATGGGATGCAAGATGGAAAACTGGTCGAGCTCAAGATGTGGCTGTTGCATATTACTTTATGCGAAAAAGTTTGTAGAAACTTTAGAAGAAGTAGGTTCTAATGTTGTTTAATACCTTTTTTTTACAGCTTAAAGCTATACTGGATGTTTCAACGTGGTATACTGCTTATAAAATGGCCGAGAACACTAAAGATCTAGTAATAGATAAACTACTACAAACTGACGATGTAATTAAACATTGCATTGAATCTATTGTTCTCTTAACCAGTTTTTTTTATTAGATACATCTTCTGTTGGATTTCATCGATCTTCACACGCCCAGCGAGGCTTTATTGGAGAAAATTAACGAAAATTACGTAGTTAAAGTATTCCAAAATACAACGAACTTCACCAGCATTAAGCAATTATTCGACGCGTTGCCATTCAATCACAGCATCAAGCTCTGCTACAATCTGATTAAGCTGTTGAAGCAACTGCACCACTTGCGATTCGTCGTCGATTATCTCATGAATAACGTGAACAACGACGCCTTGAAAAACGTGGAAATCAGCATCAAAATGCTGTCGGCGTTCGCGCAAACCGAGCAAGAGCAGCTGTTGTGCTTGCTGTACGAGCCGTTGAACATCATCGAGATTTTGATAATGAACACGAAAATCGAGAAGCTCGCTGCCGTGCTGGGCGTACTGAAATCCGAAGTGTCCCATACGGAATTCAACGAAGAGATCATCTCGGTGGAAAAAATCGACGAGATATTGCGGCGGTACGCGGAGAAGAGCCTCGATTTTCGCGTCATCACCCAGCCGAATCCGAGGCTGCTGCGCACGCCCGAGCACAAGCTGATGCAATCGTTGGATTCGTTGAGCATCGGATTGGGCGGCAGGAACTTCCTCATGCCCGACGAGGTGCCTTTGAAGGGCGATTGGGTGTCCAACAACGAGGTGATCGAGTGCATGTGCTGCCAAAAGACCGTGTTTTCGATGTTCAATCGACGCCACCATTGTCGCAGATGCGGCAGGGTGGTGTGTTACAACTGCTCGTTACAACGGATGCTGGTGAGTTTCGAATTTGATAAACGTTTGTTGGTAATTTTAGAGGTTTTTGTTGTGATAAAGGTGCCGAGTTATGGAGATATATTAGTGCGCGTGTGCTCGGATTGCTACGGTCAAACTATGGGGGAGAACGAATCGTCCGATTGCAACGATTCCATTTCCACTAAGTCAATCGATTACGATTACTGGCTACTCACCGACGATCCGGAACACAATGAAATCGTAAGGGAGGAATTCTCGTACGAGCACGCGCCCAGCGTGTCACTTTGCCTGTCGCTGATGAAGTTCCACTCGAAAACCATCGCGTATCCAAAGTAAGATTTGTTACAAACCAACTATCAATTATATAACTAGTTTGTTGTAGGTTCCTTTTAGACCAATGCAATGTAATGCTCAAGTTATTGCAACCCAGTCAAGAACCTATTCAAGAAATCGATTATCTACTTGTAATCAAAATGCTTAGATCATTGACTATGGCTGCTAAAATGTCTTCGATCGAATGCGCCCTTCATTATGGCACTTCTTTGGCCGATCGGATTCTCTCGCAAGTCGATTTGTTAAATTTATTGGCCGAAAGAGGTTGCCTCAGTTTGCTTCCCATCGCCGGTACTTACTCGTCGCAGGGACCTTACATAGATGCCTCCGTATTGCGCCGGTTAAGCGACAGGCTTCTGGAAAGGGAGCAGTGGAATTTGGCTTTGGAGGTGTCCACGAAAGCCGGCTTAGACAATACAGGTACTTGTTTGGATTAATAGAAGGTATATATTAATAATTTGTTTCTAGGCGTGTTTGCAGTTTGGGGCAAGAGCTGCCTGAGGGCGGGAAATTTGCAAATGGCGAGAGAAAAATTCCAGAGGTGCTTCGAGAAAACGAGCCACTTCGATAACCTGTCCGATTACAGCGTATCATTCGACAGCATCGAACTAACGAAATCTAGAAAATTGTCCAGATCGTCGACTTTCAGCTCGATCTCCGAAACGAAACCCACGAAGAATCCGCCTCTTCTCAACGAAATAATCCACATCTTGGAGTCGAATACCAGGGCGATAGATCCCGAATTAATCGTAACGGAGGAATCCGATAAACCGAGCGGCCAGCCCGATTCGGCCATATGCATCCTCAACAAGCTGAGAAACTTGAAAAGCATCTCGTCTAAGAATTACTACCAGCCGATTCGCTGCGATTCGAAATCGTACTCGAGCAGGCCGCCCATTCACGAGGTTTTCTACAGCGAATGCGTTTATTATTTGAACAGATACGGCAGCCACTTGGGCTTGCTGGAATTTTACGTGAAACACGGCGATATTAATTTGGCTCTGAATTACATCGTGGACAATAAATTAGGCACCGATGTGTTCATTGAAATTTACATGAAATGCCTTAAAGACGGTATCATCGGAATTTTACAAGAGAATATCGCGCTGATCGATTCGACGCTTGATGTGTGGAAGGTGAGAGATATTGTTTCTTCAAATTCATACTGTTGTAATGCTTTTTTTTAGGATTATTTACGCCACATATGCAGGCATTTGGAGAAGCACAACATGTTGCATTCTTTATATCAGTTGCAGCAATTTATGGGAGACTCGATTAGGGCGGCAATGACTTGCATTAGGTTTTACCAAGACAACGCGTTGAATTTTCAAGATCTGAGGAATAACGTGCAATATTTACATAAGGCCGAGGAGCATTTGAACCACGGCGTGGAGCAAGAACAATGGGTGGACGTGGCTACTGGTGAATAATACCATTGCATTTATTTTGTGTTAAATGAAAATGTTTGTATAATGTATTTTTAGTTCGAAGGTTGAGTACCGAGTCTAAAACTAGTTTCGAACAAAAGGCTATAATAAATCCATCGATTGTGATGACAATAAACACGAAAGATATCAAAAAACATATAAACACGATATGGAGGCAAAACGAATTGGCGGAATTTTTAGCCCAGTGCGAGGAAAACGGGATGAAACCCATGCAAGTTTTCATCGAAATGAAACAACCAAACGGAGGTGCGTAATTACATTAAAAACATACACATTTAAATCGTAATAAATCGCACGATTTCCCCAGATTCCTCCAAGAAACCCGCCGACAACAAACCCGCCATACCGACCCTATTCGGATCGACGTTGGAGAAAATCCGCTTGGCCGTTTTGGCGATCGTTTGCGGCCCGGACGTCGACGACGGGTTCCCGATAGCCGTGAGGATCGTCGAGGATTTCGCCATCAAGCCGATCAAGGTGTTCTGCGAGGCCGGCAAGCAGCTGGCCAGAGAGGAACGGTACAGCGGCATCGCGCAGCTGGTGAATTGCATCAAGCAAACCGGCACCAAGGACGCCTCGGTGGCGGACATGTGCGACGAGATGCTCACGCTAGCCGTCGCCACTTTTACCAAAGCGAACGTGTCGGGCACCAAAGTCGAGGATTTGATCAAGCTGATATCCGACAAAGCTACCAAGGTGAGTAGTTGTTTTGTTGTACCGTAACAAATAGTTTAGACTCGCTAAACGTTCCTTCGTGTTGGACACAGACGTAGTAAAAGGCCGCAAGAGATGCGCTCTCCGAGTGCAATTCCGAGTTGCAAAAAATGAAAAATTACGAAACAATACGTCAACTTGAATAATTTCCAAAATGGCGGACGATTTTCAATTTTAAATCGCGATTGCGAGCTGGAACGAATTTAGCCGGGGAAAGACGGTTATTTTTGGGCATCTTTTCGTCGGCCAAATTCGTTTCGGCTCGCAATAGCGATTTAAAATTGAAAATCGTCCGCCATTTTGAAAATTATCCAAGTTGACGTATTGTTTTGTCATTTTTCGTTCTTTTGTGTAGATCCGAATTGTTCCGAACTTGCACTCGGCGAACGCATCTTTTGCGGCCTTTTACTACGTCTGTGTCCAATACCGCGGTACTTTGTGCGCGTCCGTTTCCATCTAACCACGTACCTTTGCGTCCCCAAATAATTCAAAAAGAATAAAACTGCAAATGATTATGTTGTAGATATCTGCTTACATAGAGGCGAAGCAATTGAAAACTGCCTATTTTCTCGCCGTGAAATACAAGCGAATGTCCGATATAAGAAGAATCCTCCGAGAATCGGAATTGTTGAATCAACCCAGTATAAAAGCGCTTTGTCAGAAGGTTCTGCAATCGCATTCTCATACACCTACGCACGCACCCAAAGATTAGTGTGTTTATCGCAATATGATTTTAGTAAGGAGAAAAACGCGTCGACTGTTATAGAGGTAAGTTTACAAAAAGTGAATTTTAATCGTTTATAAACCAAATAGAAATATTCCAAGCTGTGACTTTGGCTGTGATGTAAGTAGCCGCATTGTAATTATGCAATTTTACTATTTAAATTTTTTATTATAATCTATATTAGCTATTTTTATAACGAACCAAATATATACTTGTATTCTTTTTATTTTTGAGTAAAAGTTAAATTTTTAATAATGCGAGTATAACTTCAGAAGGCAAAACAATATGTACAATAGAAATAAAAAAATATTTAGGCTTAAATGCGATAAAAAGTAATTCATACCACAAAAAAAACAACTGTAAAGGTAGGGCAGCCTATTTTGTTGATAAATGCATAGCTCTCGCTAAATATTCCACATTCTTAGAAGTAACTCCTGCCATTGAAATACGCCCATCCTTGGTCAAATACACGCTGTGTTCCTTGATTAGTTTCTCAACCTACCAGAAACAACCAATAACCAAATGCATCCACTATTTTTACAAATAACTCACCTGATCAGGCTTCATTCCAGTAAAACAGAACATTCCAATTTGATTGGTAATATGCTCCCAGTTTCGAGTAGAACCTTCCTTCTTCAGATTCTCACGCAACTTTGTACGCACAGAAATAATTCTATCAGCCATTCCTTTAACTTCCGGCAACCTAAAACACAAAATAATATTTCTACACACTGCAATCGTTCCTAAGTAAATCGAGTTTTAAAACAAATAAATCATAAACATTTACAACAATAGATAAGCACTACTTTAGAGGTATTTATAATCGCAATAGAAAAAATATTTACCATTGGTTCCTCAGGCTGGGATCGCTGAGAATTTCGGCGACGATTCTAGCACCGTTAATAGGCGGATTGGAGTACATCGGTCGGATGAGAATTTTAATTTGGGACATCACCTTGTCGGCTTCTTCCTTCGTGTTGCCGATGACGGTGAAGGCGCCGGCCCTTTCGCCGTACAAGCCCATGTTTTTGGCGAAACTTTGGGCTAAAGCCACTCGATGGCCTTGGTCGACGAAGTACCGAAGCTGCAAAATAATCTCACTCATTTCCCAGAAATATAATGGCGATTTATTATCTGATTTTTACTTACAGCGAAAGCATCGTTGTCTACGTTGCCGGTAGCGAAACCCTGGTAAGCCATGTCGAAGAAGACATACAAATTCCTTTTTTTAATTACTTCTGATAGTTCTTTCCATTGCTCTTTAGTCGGGTCGACTCCAGTCGGGTTGTGAGCGCAAGCGTGTAAAAGAATGATAGACTTTTCTGGGATTTTCTGTAAATAAGTAATTTGTCGAGTTATTCAGTGATTATGTAATAACATTTTACTCACGGAAATATCATCCAAAGCACCTTGAAAGTCTAATCCACAAGTTTCGGGATTGTAATACTTGTACATTTTAACGTCTAAACCGGAGTGTTTGAAAATAGGGATGTGATTGCCCCATGTTGGAGTTGGCAAGTAGACGGTTTTGTTGCCAGGGAAGAATCCGTTCAAAAAGGCTCCTCCAATTCTCAACGAACCTGTTCCAGAAATACCTTGTACAGTGGCGTTGAGACCTTCTTTTATTACCGACGAGTTTTCTCCAAGGGCTAGTTCGATGCTCCTCTTGCAGAATTCGGCAACACCGGAAATAGGAGCGTATTCTTTGTCTAAACCTTTGCTTTTTACTTGCTCTTCGGCGGCTTTAACAGATGGAAGAACGTAGGGTTTGCCGTTGTCGTCTCGGTAGGCACCTACACCTAAGTTAATCTTGTTTGGATTCTGGTCCCTCTTGAACGCCTCTGTTACTCCTAATATGGCGTCAGGGGGTCCCATTTGTACTCCAGACCACCAGGAGCTGAGAATATTTACAACGGTTATAACTCTATCTAACAGTATTTTCATAGGTTTAACTTACCTAGCTCTTTGAGCGACACAATTGAGTGCATTCTTGTTTTGCAAAATAGCTGTAGTTTGTTTCAGAGACATGTTGGTAGCTTTGTTCACGATAATCTTAAAGTTTTGTTGATAAAATTAGACAAATATGCTAGCAAACTTTCGTAATTTTGACTGCTTACGCACAATACGTGACGAAATTTCAAACCCGGGAGCCTAAACTGATATCACTTCACAAATCACGAAATCACATACCGGTTAATTTTTTAAAGGGCAAATAGGTCAAGTCAATCATTTTATCTTACGTCAATGTCACACGTGACTTTTATTGTCATTGTCACGTGTTTCTTCTTTTTTTCCAATTACACTTCTATATAAGAAGTCAACAGCCACACTTCTTCTTTCTTTTTTAGTTGAACTAATAAATGAAATTTATGACACATCAACTGTCAACTAGTAATGCTTGTAAATAAATTTTTTTGATTTGAATAAATTTACCTATTTTTATATAAAATTCATTTGTTTTAGGAAAATTTTGGAATTTTAAAGCCAACTATGAAGGCAAGTAAAACCGAAAACACGTTTTAAGGTATTTCTGTTGAAGAAATACAACAAAGTCTACTCCACTACAACACACAAGTAAATGAAATCATTTTCTCCTACATTTACAAGAAATTTTTGTGGAATTATGGATGCAAGATGCCGTTTATGTGCAGAATGTTCCACCAATCAAATAGCTATATTGCACGATAATGGATTTTGCTTGAAAATTTTCCAACTGTTTCAAATAAAAGTTTCCGCAAACGATAATCTACCAACCTGTGTGTGCCGTGACTGTTATGAAATGGTGGAAAAAACTTGGAATTTTAATGATAGAATACAAAAGGCTCAAGATATCCTCGCAGAACTGATTAATGGTATTCAAGAAACTTTACCCGAAATTCCTGAATTGGAAGAATCCAATAATCATGCAAACTCAACCAGTATCGTAGATTTAGATTACATGCCCCAAAGTAAAGACGAAAAGTGTGATTTTTTGACGAGTGAGTCATTAGAAATATTTTCTGAAATTACAGTAAAATCAGAAAATACCAATAAAACAAAGAAATCCACAAATGTTAAAAAGAAAAAACTCAAAACCACTAAAAACGATGTAAGTATGATAATAATACTAATCATTTATTCTTCAAATAATGCAACCCCGTTTTAGGAACGTAAATTGCTTAGGAAGGAATCTCAACCTGAAAATTCTCAAATAGAAGATATAGAATTTGAAATGAAACTAGACGGCAGCATAGTCCAAAAGGAGGAGGAAGGATGGAATCGATACATGTACAGCTGTACTGACTGCCACAGCATTTTCAACAATCCCGATGATATTCGAATGCATTACACAAATGTCCACAACGCCCCGACACGTTACTTATGTGCAGATTGTCCAAAATCCTATACAAAGTACAGCGTCTTTCTGACGCACGTCAGGATACACAGACCACGACTGAGACTTTGTTGCGACATGTGTTTCAAATGGTTCCCCACTGTTAGCGAACAAGAAAAACACAGAATACTACACGGTGAAACCAAACCATACGTTTGCGCCACTTGTGGCAGAAAATTCAGGATGCAATCGTCATTAATTGTAACTACTCTCAGTATACAATGAAATTGCATTTAAATATCAATGTTATTTTGTAGGTTCATTCTCGTACTCACCTACCGATCGAAATAAAAAACCAACACCAGTGCGATCAATGCCCCAAAAAATTTGGCACCAGGCCGAACCTAATGGCTCATATGAGAATACATTCTGGTATAAGAGAGTACACCTGCGATCAATGCGGCAAAAGTTTTGTACAAAAAGGTAGAATATATTTCTCGTACAAATCAACACTATTAAAAATTCTTCACTTACAGGCAATTTAGATAACCACCTATTGACTCATACGGCAGTTACCCCGTTCAATTGCTTGGTGTGCAACAAATCGTTCAAAACTTTGGTGCGTTTGCGAAAACACAGCTCCATTCATTCGGGTTTGAAGCCTCATAGATGCGAAATATGCGGCAGGCAATTTAGAGAAAGGGGCACCTTAAAAGAACACCATCGAATACATACAGGAGATATGCCGTTTACTTGCGAATTTTGCGGAAAGTGCTTTAGATTCAAAGGAGTATTGACTACCCACAGAAGACAACATACAGGTAATAAAGAATAGTTAAAAAGAAACTAGTATACTGAATGATTTGTAATTTTTGTAGGGGAGCGACCATATTCCTGCAATGAATGCCAACATCACTTCACGAACTGGCCGAATTACAATAAACACATGAAAAGAAGGCACGGTATCAATACAAGTGTTACGTGCAGGACTCGTCAGGATATTCCACCTACTGGCATGCCTCACCGGAACCCTCCCGGAACTGTTTTAGCGCCCCCACAACCAGTATTACAGGTTGCTGAAAATTATACAGAACCTACCCCGACTTTTTATCCAGTTTTAAATTTATATACTATTCCTGAAGAACTTGTCAAGTTTAACTTGTGAAAATCACGTTATATGATTTGTTTATTTATACCACAGAATATACTTTTTATATACATAATTATTAAATAATTATGAAATGATGGTCTAAAATTTCTCACACGGCTGTCTAGGTCCTGGTTGATATTATAATTTTTTATAATACTAATTAAAAATAAAACTTGTACTAAAAAATTGTAAGTAGATCTGACAAATTGCTTAGATAATATAAGTTGAAATGATGAACTCTACAAATAGATAAAAATTATTTATTTTTTCCCAATACTACATCGACCTGACTTTGGTGAAAATCTATTTCGTTGAGCAAAAAATCGGCCAGGACGTCTGGTTTCGGATCAACTTTTAAAAACTCACCGACTAAATCCCGGGGATGCTTTCCACCGCCATGGCTGAGGCATTCCTCCCTGTACTTCTGACCATTTTCTCTGCTAAAGGGGTCACGTTCAAAATATTGCTTCCAAATGGAATAGGCCAACGCTCGAGACACTAAATACGAATAGTATTTAGCTCCGTATCCCACAAGATGACTGAATCTCAGTTGCCAAGCCGTATTCGGTACATACGGCAAACAGTAAAAGTCTTTTTGTGTATTAGCAAGCACCTCTGTAGTCGTTCCACTAAGAGGATGCATCCCATGATATTTCTGATCAATAACAGCGTAAAATATCTGTAATTGAGTTTCGCTGGCCGTAAACAATCTTTTCGAAGCACACAACCTGCAAAAATTAATCCATTTAAATCTAGCACCATTTTATTACCAACCAAAATCGCACCTGTGCAACATATCCTCAGACATGGGCTGTTGAGTCTGAAAATGCCTGGCGAATTTCTTAAGCACCCTACGATCCGAAGCGAAGTACTCCATCAGTATCGACGGTACCTCGGCGAAATCCGTGCTGCATCTAGTACCGCTCACGTGTTGGTACTTCGTTCGGGCCAGCATGGAATGCATGGCATGCCCCATTTCGTGAAACAGATTATCCACCATACTCGGACTCAATAGAGAGGGACTCGACCAGCGAGGAGTCGGCAGGTTCAGCATGAGCACTACAATCGGCTGTTGGTAGGTACCATTCGATAAGTACCGTCCACCTCTAATCGTGAAGTGGCAATCTTGATTCGGTTTTTCGGAGCGCTCGTAGAAATCACAGTATATGTGGCCGAGGAGGCCTTCAGATTCATGTATCACTGAGAGTTTATAAACGTCTGGAGACCAAGTTTCACCTGAAAATTAATAAATGTAATATATATGCATCAATATTGTTGATTTTTTTTTGGGTTTACCAGCAGAAATATCTGAATTAATCAACTGTACTCCATACAACGCATTAAACACTGTGCTAAGGCCATCCATGCAAGCTCCTAGCGAGAAATAAGGCGAATACTCTTTAGTAGAGACCCTAAACCAATCTTTTTTCGCTTTATGAGTGAAGTAAGGGACGTCCCAAGGCATAACTGGACCATTGCTTTTATTCTCCGATGCTTTCATTTTGTTCATGCATTCGAAGTCTTTGTTCGATTTATCCCAAATGTCTCGAGATAATTTCGTAAGAAATGTCATAACTTGTTCTGGGTATTTGCAAATTGAGCCCTTCAAAGCCCGATGGCTGAATGTCGAGAAGCCGCATAACTTCGCCAACTCGTATCTGCTCGATAGCATTTTGTTAAGGATGTACTCCTGCTGGGGATCCGGATGTAGAAATATCTTGTAAGCCATTTCTCTTGCGATGGGATCGACCGAATCAGTGTAAAGTCCCGATACTAAAATTTATAAGTGATTAATCAAGTAACATTTATACAATAAGAATATTTATTACCCACGATAGTATCTCCGTCGCTATTTAAAATATTTCTCACGTTTGTAGGTAAATTATATTTATTAATCAGTCTGGGCGTCGAGGAATTCGCTACAAATTGTTGTCCTAAGCTAAGAATCTCGTCAGTTAGAGCCACTACTCTATTCCTGTCGTCTTTGGGTAAGTGAATGCCGCATTGCTCGAAGTCGAAAAGGAACAATTCCCCGACGTGTTTTTCTGTCTTGGTGTGTCCCTCGTTTTGTAAACTGGTCACGGCATTTTTGAGCGCCGTGTACAGAGATAAATTAGTGTTGAGTTTTTCTACTACGCCGCTCACAGCGCAACAGGCCGCCTCCGCTGCTCGCCTGTAATTCTGATCGGGATGGGCAAGCCTGATGAATTCCGCTAAATCTGCGACTTGACACAACGAATCGGACATGTTATCGAATATCTCCACCATTCTGTCGCCGTTCTCATTGCTCAGAGCCTCGCTTATGAGGCTATTCGTGTTATCAATACATTTGTTTTCTATAACGTTAAATCCTTCGGCGGATGTTAGGTCGGGAACGCCAAATAGGCCTACGTTTTCTCGACGATAGTTCAATTTATGCAAAGGTCTGGAATTGAAGGCTTCTGCGAGTCGAGACCATATAGATAGGCCGGATTTGCGTAAACAATCCGCATTTCTTACAGTTCTTAAAAACTGTTTTCGACATACCGGTAAATACATTTCACATGTTTTAAATCATTTAAAATTTTACTACATTTAAGTGAACATAACACAATATAACCTAAATTTAAAAATATAAATAACCTAAAAAAGAAGAGTGTTATTTTTGGTTGCAATATCCAAATAACCTCTTTTACAAAGGACAACGAAATTGGCTGAATACCACAAACAATACAGACCTCTCACGAATAAAAGTGACACGTGACAGATGAGATCGCGGGATAATCTTTGTTTTGTATTTTCTTTTAGGTTGTAAAATAAACTCTTAAAAAGATGGATTTGGATGATACAAATCTAGAGGATTTAAATGATTCAAACGATTCCGAAGATTACGTACACATAACTCCAGCAGAAGTACTGGAGCTAATGGAAGAAACGTGGGTAAACGAAAAATTCGCTCCGGAGATTCTACCAAACAAAACCGAAGTAGTCGATATAATACTGGAACAAATAAAATCGATGGAAGTGAATATTAAAAATCTCAGTAACGACGACTTTACAAAAAACATTTATCAGCTTGAAGTAGACAAACTCAGATTTATGGTAACCAGTTATTTGAGAACTCGATTAGAAAAAATCGAATCGTACGTTGTACACATACTAAAGGAAGAAGAGAAGAGAGTGGAGAAAGGGGAAAGCAAATATTTAAGCGAGCAGGAATACAAGTTTGCACAAGATTACTCACGATGTAAGTTGTAAGCATAAATTACAAACCAAAATATAACTTTCGTTTAATTTTTTTAGCGATGGATAGGTACTTCAATAAAATTATGAACTTCTGTCCCAACTTAACTTCGGATACTTGGTCTAGTAAAGTTATCGAACCTAATAATAATAGTTTTGTATTCATGAAGTCCAAAAAAACTATTGAAGGACTGCCGATAGATATTACCAATGCTGATAGTGATTTAGTTGATATTAAGAGTGGTTCTCGAGTGATTATTTGTTATAGTAGTATAGAAGAATTAGTGAAAAATGGAGATGTTAATTTAATATAGACTTAAACACGATCTACGTACTTCATAGCAAATCAAAATTCTACAATTAATAGTTGCTGGTATTTTATTATTGAAGGTTTGAAAATAATTAGCAAATTCAATATATAAATGCGGTTATTTTATGGCTTTTTATTTCCTCACTCCTGACCACTGTCATCATTGGCGATCAGAAGCACTGTACAAAAAGTTGTATAATAAATACTACTTTTTGTTTCTGCGATACAAATGAATATTACAACTAATCACACATCACTTTTAATCTAAGTATTTTGTTGCTTAATATTATCTAAACGTCTTTCTAACAATTATCTTTACCACATGTGAGTCTCCCGAATCTCGCTGATGATGTGAGAAGCCCTTTGCAGTGCCTAAACAAATCGTTAAATTTATGAAACACCATAATATCTAGACACCCAGGAAATATATTGTATAATTTAGATGACTTACCTTTAACATGTCGCCTGCTTCGCGACGTCTCTGTGCAATATGCTCAGATTCATCGAGTAATTGATCAGCGTTATCCGCCTTGTACAAGTGCGTAACAAGCTCAGATTGCAAATTATCCTTCACGAAATTCACTAGGAAATGCATAACGGCTTTGGGTACAGTGTCCTGGATGGATTTCCTCACGATGTAGAAGTACGATTTTATCAAACGCTCTAAAATAAAATTTACATAAATATCCCCTATAAATTTAGCATAATATTGTGCATACCGATTATTTCACAATCGTGCTCCTCGTTTTCCGACAATTTCCTAAAACTGCTACTGTTCACGGGCACCTGCGGTAAAAGATTAACCGGTTTTTGCGGACTGAGAATGTTCCTTACGTCCCCTTCGATTTTAACAATATCAGTCATATTTACGTGATTTACATCGTTCTCCTTGCCGTTGGTACTTTGAATGGACCAAGGCGATGATCCGTCTTCATTGTTCAATTGGGGATTGCTGGAAGAGCGCGACTAAACAGGAAAAATTAAGGATTTTATATGTATTTCTCCAAGGCAAAACAGTAAACGTGTGATTAATGATTGCTAACAAAAAGTATTAGGTATGAAGCGGAACAATTTTGTTGTGTTGAGATACCGAGCGACTATTTACTATTTCAAACATCCATGGAGGAAAGGGCGATTTGTGATAATAAAATGAATTCCACATTAGTAGCGATTATGATAATTAACACTATTAGTAATGTTAATGGAACTGTTAAAACGAATAAAGTACCTGAACAAGTGATATAAATTCATTATAGCTAGTCATTGGTAAAATTCTGTTGAGATATTTTATAAAATCCCCTTGCTCCTCCATGGTGAAAGAAGATTGCACCTATTGAGCAGAAAATATTCGGCTAAATCAAAAAAATACGCTCAAGCTAAGTTAAAAAATAAATAAAATAAAAAAAAAATCTACGATACGCTACCTTACTTACCAGTTCTTGCGACTCCTGTTGGTATTTCCCGTGCAAACTCTTAGGACGGATCGCCGTAGGTCTGGTGCTACTTTCGCCGGATTTAATGACCGTCGGCACCATTTGAATGTCTTTATAAAAATCCGGATGCTTGGTATTGATGTAAGCCAATTCGATAGCCACAAGATTCTCGACCATCGTGTTAGTTGTCGGTAAACGACGGCGTAGTAATTGGGTAACGACATCGACGATTTTTTCGTAGAGTTTCGGAAAACGGAGCATTTCTTGTTGAACTTCGTTGCCGCAATGCTGTTACAATAATTATTTAAACTGTGTTAAACGAATAATAAAAAGCTTACCTGAATAATTCTTTGCATTTCTTCGTGAATTAACTCCACACAACGCAGCGATGGCTCTTCCAGTCTTCTAATTTGTCTTTTAACCAACAGCTCGAATGATACTTCTGGCACAAACAGAGCCGGGCGGGGACCGTTTGCATTTCTATTACAAAAAAAGTTTAGTTATTAACCAACTAGTATTAATTATCTAGACATTACCTTATGGCAGTCAAAATATCCATCTTAGTTAGCCCTGCTAACGGATGAATAGAATCGAGGGTTCTGCCGAAAGTTTCGTGAAAAATGTAGCATATTCTAGCACCGCCGCATAACTCTGTGGTTTCGATGTTCCTAGCAGTACCTTCGATGGTTGAACAATAAGCAGAAGCGAATTTCGTGATAATTTGCAACAAGGTTTTGCTTTTATCGGAAATATCTTCGCCGTAAGAACTCAAAAGCGAATGATATTGTGACATCATTAAATTCACGCGAGTCTACAAAAGTAACAATATTAGATCGAATAAATTTGAGTAAATTAACTTACTTTTAAATCCGGTAAGCAATCTCTGATGTGGTGCATCAATAACCTATTCAGCGTCTTCGCCAAATAGGGAGTTCCGTTACGAGCGGCTAAAGTAGGATATTTGCTTTGTAGGAACGTCGCCTCGTCCTTTAAGGAATCCTTGATGGTTTTGTTATTCAAAATATCCTGTTGAGATCGATTAACGACGCCGATTATACCCAATTTTACGGGTATTACTCTTCCGCATAAAATGTCAATGGCGTCAGTGCCTGAAAAAAGTAACATGTAAATAAACAAACATTGTTGCCACAATTTCGAAAAATTATTGATATGGGAAGAAATGAGTTTTACCAGCGTCCATCAAATCTAATTTGGTAACTACAGCGAGAGTTCTTCTACCATCGGGATCGACATCTTTGGCAATGGCTAAACTTTCGGAGGTCGCCATATCAGTATTAGCCGTGACAACAGCCAAGATAATTGAATTCGGATTAGAGGTGTACTTCAAAACCAATTCTCTAATTTGATGCTCTATATCCGGAGGTTGGTCTCCGACGGGGACCTACAATCGATTCATATACCCATTTATTGAAATTTACAGTACTATCTATATACCTTTGTTATTCCAGGCAAATCTACCAAAGTTAAATTGACTACTTTTGTGGAGTATATTTTCAAGTTGATAGGTTCTGCACAAATGCCTTTGTTACTACCGGCCATTCGGTTGGTTTCATTCTCGATTTCACCTCTAATTTCTTCGAAATTCCTGTATATTTTATCTTTTTGATGGAGAAAAATTCCCCAATCTTCAGCTTCGATAGTCCCTAGAAAAAACAAAGATAAGTTTATTCATTGATTCCAATAAAAACTAATAAATTAACAGCATTCTCTAGAACAATGCAAGATAAAGAGGTAATTAAAATGTTTGAACAATGAATTATTAAATTATTTTTACGTACCATCAATTGCATTTCTGTGTTCTCTATCTTCTTTGGGGCAATATACTAGCTGAAGAATCAGCGGTCTTCGTGTCACGATTCCTGTTCCTCTTGGTAGAAACGATTTGCCTACCAAGCTTTCGATTACCGAGCTCTTCCCAGAACTCTAAAAATCGATTAGATTAATAAAAATAGACTTGAAAAAAGATTAATATCTAATTACCTGAGACCCTAAAACTACGATTTGAGGTAAATGAATGGCATCGGATCCAACAGTATTGAAAACGTCTTGCAATTTATTTATAACTGGTATAAGGGCTTCCATGATTTTACAATTTCAAGAAAAATCGATTTCCACGATAACCACCTTCACTAAACGCTAATTAAGCAACGATTTACAATTTCATTACGTAAAATTCGAAAGGTTTTATTTTAGTTTCACCGCAATGAAATATTTTCCGATTCCAGTAATATTGAAGCGAATAGTGAAGGAAATTCAGGTTGATGTTTAAAATTGACAATCGACAAATGTCAGTGACGTAATATATGCGTTCGTTTCACTTGCACTACCTAATCAATACACGTTCTGTTGTTCAAAATTGAAACTTTTTATGTTGGTACTGTTGTCAAAAAAATTGAGTTTAAAAAAAAAAGAAGATACTATTTGATTTTAAAATTTTAAAATGGTTGAAATTTTTTTAATTAAACTAATTCTTTTGTTTCCCGTACATAGAGATAAATGTTTGGTAACATTAAATTAAATGATTAATCAAAACGCTATTTTATTCATTGAAAACACAATTTCTTTTATTGTTGGCTAATTGTTGGCGAAGAATATGATTTACTTACATCGTTATCGATCGCATTGTTGGGTAAGTTGTGCTCGGAACAAAATTGTTCCACACAACTGGCTTGACTGGACCCTTCGTTTACGGTAGACAAAGTATGCTACAACAAATTAATTTCGTTAAACTTCAAGCGACTACCAGACGCTCGGCAGTTGCGGTACTGAAAACGAATTAAAACGATCTACCGGCGGTTTGTTTAATTTTTTACAAGTTTTCAACAAATCCAATTTAGGCTTCTTGCCGCGAAGCAGCCGCGTCAAAGAGGACGTAGACATGTTCTCCGCCATGGCGGGCAAATGCTCCAGGGACTCCTCATTTCTCAGGTCCGGGAACAGTATTAACAATGGCGGCGTTCCCGTCGACGATTCCAAGTCTATTATTTTTATTTCGCATTCGTCTTCGAACGAACCTTCAAATGAAACCACACAGGGAGGAATAGGAGAAATGAAGAAGGGGTCAATAAAGTTATAAGTTACCGCATGCTGAATTATTTTCGTTTTCCTGAGAATTAAATGCTATTCCGCTCCATTTCGAATCTTGTGCCAAAAGCGGCAAGAATTCCTCGTCGTAGTTTCTTTTCGTGGACTCTGGCACAGCATTCTGAAATCAAGAGACTTTCAATTTACACCAATAGATGTTTGATAAATTTTCAACTTCCAAGTTTATCTTCCACTCCAATTTCTTCGCCTATGAAACTTGTATACCTACCTTTCTAACTCTGATTTTTTTCCTTACTTGCGTTTCGGTTTTTTGAGTTGATTCCATTGGATTTTTTGTGTATTTTTTTTCTTAATTTTCTGCCATAGTTTCAGGTAGCCTAATCAGGAATTTTGCATAACGTGCATCATGAATAACAATTAAAATGATGGTGACACGAAGAATATGTCAGACAAACGTTAGTCAGACTCAATTATGTACTCTTCACATAATACAAAATTTTCTACATTATCACTCTATAACGAAGCGTACCTAATACATGCTCAAATATAACGATTTGGAGCTCATAGAGTGGCTTCGATTGAAGGACGTAAAGTCGGGTATTGGGGTATATAGAACAAAGCGCGTTCGAATCCTGCGGAGGTATTCAGCAGGATTCGGACAAGCCGGTTGCGGATCGGGGCCGATTTTTTCCCACCCGAGCCGCCGAAAAAAGGTGGATGTAGATAGAGCGCCGTACGCAAAATCAACCGTCACTATAACCCGCCGGTGACGTAACGAAGCGCCGCTGCCGACCCGACGGGCCAGCACGACGTCGGCGCCGGGACGTCAGTGCAGTGCCAGTAACTGTGAGCGCAACAGCGTAGCGCATCCGACGGGCTACGCTGCTCTGATAAGTCCCCAAAAAAACTAGAGGATTTTTAACAATGTTACTGTAGATGAAACGGTTTTGCTGTTTTGGACATTTCCACGCGATTAGCCTGCGTTATTGATTGAATTTTGTAATTTTGCTCCAATTGGATGTTGGATGGTAAGGAAATGTAGTTTTGTTTGCTAAAGCATGCGTTATTAATTTTTTTAAAGCCATTACTACCAATTTCGATCACTTACCTGGATATTGGCGTTCATTACAATTCAATTACCTACTTACATTTTATACCTATAGACGAATATAAATATTTATTACCCCTAAAATCAACGTTCGTTGTATTCAGATATACAAAATATGTCGATAAAACGAATTAACCAATATCCATTTAAGACACAAAATTTTCCAAAGCAAACTACGTTTCGAAAAAAAAATAATACATTTTCAACTCGTTTTATCACTCGTTACAATCGAAATTTTCGCCCCCGACAATTTGGCCAATTTCTATTCGAAATTCTCTCAAATCAAACGCGAGCACCCTCGAGAGAATCAAGTGCTGCGAATGCTCGAAATAAAACGGAATCGCTGCGAAAATCAAATCCGAATAATTCGATTAGTTTTAAAAAAAATGCGAGAGAGAAAGAGAATCGATAATTCCGAATGGGCCGGACGTAAAAAAAAACTCGAAATTATCGCTGATTAACTCTCAGAAAATTCGTCGAAACGACGCCGAACGGACGCTGAAAATTTTCATTCGGTTAAACCGACCGGAACGGCACAAATCGCGTTTAATTTTCATTAGAACGAGTCCCGCCGAATGCGTATATATACAGGACGATTGAATTAAATCCGGTACGAATACACGAAGAGACTAAGCGAATTAGAACCCGTCCAGGTGGCGCTGTTAAAATTATAATGCATAACATGTTTATTTAAAGCTTTTATACGAAAGCGAGTGTGACCTACAAGTCGTTAGAATCGTATTTTGCTAATTCGTTTCGACCGTCCCCCTTTCGCCCTCTCCTCCGCCGCCTTCGTCGGCCATTATCCGGTTATAAAAGCTTGTAAAGGGCCCCCGAAATACGCGTCGCCCCGAAACTTCCCAAATTGAAATTTCTAGCTGACAATAAAAGGGAAAATATTCTCCGGAGCAGGAAATTTTCGACTCACATATATATACGCGCGGCCCCGAACCCAGCGAGACACAAGGACCGTGCATAATTCATTTCTGAAATGAATATTTGAACAGGTAGAGGCCCGGAATAGTTATTCCATTGATTTACTTCCTAATTCGCTCATAGAGGATTATTCTTGCCTAAACCTTCTATACTGGCGATTCTGGACTGTTTTGCCCTAAATGTATATCTACCGTTAACGCAAATATCCTCGTTATGCTGTTTTGTTATTGATATCCTAGCTAGAAGTTCTCCTACTTCGAAGCTTGTTAGTAGAATTTATCTCTGTCTCTTGTAAAATTACACCAACATTTTCCTCTTTCTGGATCATTTTCCTGTACCGAACCGGGTTCGATGAAACTCCAAAACATGCAGAATCATTTCGGAATCCGTTTGTTTTCGTTCCGTAAAAAGAACCGTGGGAGTTTAGTCGTCGTCGTGGGCAGAGGAGCAAAAAAAACAAGACACACGGTTGGTACAAAAAATTCGCGACTTCGGCGCGAGTAAATCGTGAATTATTCAAACGAAAACCCATCACAACTTAGAGGAAAAGGTGGATAGAACGGTGCCGCCGTCGCTCACAATTAGCGCACGCTCGACCGGAGCATCCCCCCGGTTTCCCGTTCCGTTTAACGGTTATATAGGGGCTCGCTGCACAAGTGCATCTTCCGTATTTATAGGGCACTTAACGCGTTTAATTATTATGTCGCGATAGGCTTGTCCAATTAACTAAGCTACCAGATGCTTGTACGGGGTGCGAACTGAACCAACAAGAGGTAAAGTTTGATTTAATGAAAAATATACAGGGTGTTTTGTATAAGTAGCAGATGAGTTGTACACCAGAGGAGTTAGAGGCCATCGAATTAGTTTAATAAGGTATATAAATTGAAGTATACTCTCCTTACACCGTAATAAAAGGATAACAATAAATTTAATTATCAAACGAAAAACACATAAAATTTTCTTTAACGCTAAGTTAATAATACTCCAATTTGTCAAGTCGCCATTTTTCTTCCTTATTCTCTCCAGTGTTACCACTTCTCGCTAATTCCCCAACGTCACAAATGTCGTAGATTCACGCGGTAAATTCAAACGTACTTATAATTAACAACAAAAGGGACATCCTGTGTGTAGTATCGGTTATCTGGTTTAGTGTGTATTTTTTCGGGTGCATTCATTAATCGCGAACGGGAATTAGTCGGGGTTGAAGTTTGATTTAACGGGCGAGTGATCGGTTAAACTAATTTATGATGGAAAGCGATTTCGACACAGCGTCCGAGCTGTCGATAACGCACCAAAGCGCAACAATCCCGAGCACCGGAACTAAAATGTCGGTGTACATAATGCAGATCTCTGGTGCTCGGCTCTTGCCAAATATGCAGCCGAGTGACCCTGTGAACTTTGATCTTTACACTATATTTTCACTAATGCGGTTAAAAGTGCCCGTTTTCCGCGTTTTCCGGCGCGCCGCTCCGGCGGTACAAACTCCTTTGCAATCATCACCGTTACGTGTGCTCCGTATGTACATTAGGCCGGAAAAACGCCGGAGGATTTTCCGCGATTTTCGTTCGAATCGATATCGATGATGGCAGAACGGGAAAACTCGTCGGTTCGGAAATCATCCGGCGTTAATAAAATATGAGAAATTGCGTCTTTTCTTTAAACGGCGCGCGTTAAATTTCGGGGAAGTGCTAAAGCGACAAAGTCGAGTGTGTACGCTCGAATAAGAAAGACCACCTCACCTTATCGATCCGTCCAAATTCACACAAAGTAATCGGAGCTATACAATGTTTTTTTTTCGCCTTATCTTTTTTTTTGTCCGCGTTTTATCTAGCATTTTATAACGAACGTGCGGGAAGAGGCGTCGAGCGAAGCCGATGGAAAGGAAGGGGCGCTCTTTAATGCCTTATCGGGAATCTCACCTTCTATTATACATATTAAATACCTGTATATTTGGTGGAAAATCTTTACGGACCGTGCTGGAAGAGCATTTTTTTTTATTAAGAAAAATCGATTATTACTTTTTTATTTAGTTATTGCATTAATGGACTAATGCAATGAGAATGACGAGCCGAAATCCGATGAATTCGCGGTAATTTCCCTTTAGATTTCTGTCGGTCTTCGTGGAAAACTCGAGTTTCAATTTCCATCCAGTTTCCCGTTAAATTTAAATAACGATATTTCTAGAATTCACCTATCGTATTACAAATATTGATGAGAAGGGTTCATGTTTCGAATTACGTTCGCGCATCGACGTTTATTCAGAACGTTCGAACATTGTAAATTAAAATTATATTGATGGAAATTGCCGGGGCATATCCGGTGTCTAATTTCGTTTTTAATTGGTTTTCTTTCTATATAGTCGAAAATAGACCGAGTTGGTAGAAATGTTTTTAAATGACAAGTGACACGCAGTCATACCAACTACTTACACGAAACGCTCGGTTTGTAGAAGTTTTGATGGGAGCACTATAAGTTTTACAAAGGACGTGCATACAAAGTCGGTATTCCCCGACGATTAAATAGCTCAAAATAGCATACCGACATAGTTTCTTTGGTTTACAAGGTTTATTAAAACCCGGAAATGCAAAATGCAAATGAGCATCTTTACAGCTAAAAGCCATTAAATATGCATTGTTATCGTATAATACGAATATACGCCATATTCCAGCAACTGCAATGCCAACATCGTTCGATTGGATATTAAACCGAAATACTACTTTAATTACGTTGGCAGCACTTTATTACCGGCAATAAACCTTATAATAGTCTTCCATTTTTTAGCACGAAGAGCAAGTAGGTTGGCGGCGCAGCGTTTGTTTATTGATTACCTACTTCACTTTATCTACTGCATCTAATTAACTTAATGACTCTATTGTTACTTCGGCTATTCGTCTCGAACTTGTTATATACATAAATTTGTTGCAGAATCGATGACGCGAATTCGCCCCGAATTCCTGCGACACCTGCAACGCGAACTCGTTACCATTTCGATTGCATTAATTAGGTAAACATTCGCGATTTAATTAACGCCGTATAAACTCGCATATAATTGGGAACGTTTTCCTTTATGTTCCACCCGTCGTCACAGGAACCTCTGACGCTTATCTTCCCGTAAAAGCGGGCATTGTTTTCAATAAGATTTCCCAGGCATCGTGCTATTGACGTATCCAATCAAATGTGATATGCGATTTCGGCGACGCCGCGGGGTTACAGGATAAAGTCGCGCGTGCATGTATACAGGATGTATTCTCTTATCTGTAGGATATTGCTCAACTCGTTAGATATAAATTAAAAATTGTGCTCTTTTTGTACGATGGCGATTCGTGTGGATAAGAGACGGAATACACTGTTTGGGAATCGTTTCCGGATTGGGAGATCTGGAAAATCGGATTGGCCGGATCGGGATGAGAGCGCGATGATGCGACTCACTGAGGTATCGAAATTGAATCTCTTTTGTGGTTGTGACAGGACTGCTTCGAGCAAGAGAATTCCCATTTCCTACGCCCGGTTTTTCTGTCGTATCTAACGAATTTTATCATAACCGTTCACGAGAAGTATTTCCTTGTTTTTAACTGACTTTTTGGGTGCATGCACGGGGAAATTCGTTTCTATGTACCCCGCGAAACGTATCGTTTTTTTTAATAGAAAATATTCTCGTAGCTAATTCGGATTTGAAAGGTTTCCTGTGTAAATACGAGGAAAAATTCAACATCTTCTCTGGAAATATTAGACGGTGTTTTCCGTTTAAACGCCGTCGGCCCATCACTATTAAAAAATCGATACCGCAGGATTTGGGTCAATTACCCACAAAAACAAACCATCTTCGACGTTCCCATAAAAAAGGAGGGATAGTGGAAATTTTCTGCGTCTAATATTTCACGTTTACCGACTTTCTTTATGCCGCCTTGCCGAATTTTCGCCCTCCACTTTCCCACAAACATTTCAAAAAAAATCTTGCGATTTCAACAAGGAGTTCATACTTCACAGTCTATTTTTAAAGAGCAGATTCGAGCTTTATAATCCAGCTGACGTACTACAGAAAAATCAAATAAAAAGCCACTAATACGTCTGGAAATATAATTCAATAACGCTGTAAAATCGTTTTCAGGGACAACTGGAAAGCAGCCGGTGAAACGTGAGGCCATTAATTTCGGAATCCATTCGGTAAGTCGGCCTGAATATTAATTTGTTTGCGGATGTATCCGATACGGCGGTTTCGAATCGATTTTTTTTCCTCTCTTTTACGCCGCTTCGTCGTCACTGGATATATAAACAAAATTTCTTCGTTTGTTGTCGGCGTAAATAAAGCCTCTCGGAAAGGAGCAGAGAGAGAGCCATTCGATCCCGACGCCATTATATTGAAACGTTAAAACCCGCCAGGCGTAATCCCTCACCGGGGCTAAAACGCTTATAGTACATCGGGCTTAACTTCCAAGAGAATAGCAGCCCTCAAAATTGTCATCCTATTGATAATTTACCAGGTATCGCTTTACCTTCTGGAACAAAAGCGCGCTGTTGCCGGGTTTCCCATCTAACCGTTTAAAAATTAACGCTAATATAACAACAGGTAGAGAAAAAAACACATCTAAAGACATCTCGAATTCTGTTTAACGCCGGCGGCTTTAAAGAGCCCGTTTCTCTTTTAAAGCTCTTAAATCAAATAGCAAGAGCTAATGCGAGAAAAATGGCGCGAGTGCGGAAAAACGGCAGTTTTCCCACGAGCTCACCGGGCGAGTTACAAAGCGAATGATCAATCACGAACGCCATTCCCTTTCTACCGCACGGTTTCATCGATATCTATGCGTCTTTCATGAATTTTCCATTTAACCTAAGCATTCGTCAATTATTCAAGCGAGGTCGCTGGATAGGAATAAAAAAAAACGGCCGGCGAATTCGACTTTTCCGCGCGGCGAGAACGCGGCCCGCGCGGTTTTCCGTCAATGCCGAAAATAAATTAATAACGAGCGAACAACACTCATGTTCAGTATCGATTTCCAGTCGAGTTTATCCCGGTTCGAATCCGGGACGGTTCGCGTATCGGAATCGGATTAGGAAATGCGCTCTGATTGAGTACGCGAGACTGCGACTATGCGGGAATAATTGGCGCGTACGAGACGACGAAAACGCCAATTTTCCCGGCGAAATTGTTGTTGCGAAATTGCGCCATTGTGTGCGGCGGCATTCGGAAAGAAAAGCTCTTTTTAAATCGACTCGTTTACCTTGCTCGCTTTAATATCTAACTTGGGTCGTTTCGGCTAATTAAAAACCGGAAGGTGCACGTTGAAGTTTCATGGAGAAAATGAAATTCGGTTTCTTTTTCCACCTACACTTACGAAGAGTACCTACCTACTACAGTAAAAATTAACTGGTGTGGCAATTAACTTAAATGTCGGCGTTTCCTAGGCATATTGCACACCTCACACAGGTTGATCAAGGCTCTATAATTAATATTTTAATTAAAATCACCCATCCTATTTATCATTTTGAGCCGTAATCGCGCCCTCCCGAAATTGAGTTCCCCGTGATAAAGGATAAGGGAGCTGTCAGGTGTCCCAACTTTATATGATAAATTACTGAGTAGCATCTATTGACTTTCGCTCTATTAATTTGCATAATGCAAAAATACACGGATCGCTCAAAAAAACGATACAATAAAATCGTAATTAGTACCGCCGGGAATACCCACTTATTTACCTAATAGATAAGCCGCCCAAATAATGTCATGTAAAATATAGCAACTCGAAATCTTACAAGATTAATGAAGGCCAGGCACGTGAAGGCTTTCGATGTTCAACATTTTTATCCGTTCCATTCGACGAGTAAACGTATTAATCTATTCACATGACAGTCGGTGCATTTCGTAATCTGCGAAATCTTTGCATGAAAATGCCGTTAATCACAGGTGTCGACGTGTCACTATCAAATCCACGGCACGCAACTCCTAATTATTAAGCAAATTATGCACATATACGTTGAATGTTTACATTTATTAAATTACTTTTGATAAAAAAAAACAAATATGTAACAAGCATTTATTGTGTTGTATGAATAGGAATATGCGGAATTAGTGGATTACGATGGGGGTTTTAATTACAGTTATTAGGTCGCGGACGGTTCGAAACACGATACGCTATCGGATTTTATACGATAGTTTTTTTTTGTTTATTCCTGTACGTTCGAATTTTATTGTGAAGGGAATAAAGGCCAGTAGGAGCCTGGAAAGCGCGTCGAAAGCGGAACAATGCAAACTGGAGAGTAATGCCTGCAGGCTGTAGCTGTACAACTGCTCTAATTACGAATTCTCGCTAATTGGAGCCGAGGGAGCATAATAGTTGACCAGTCGGTCTCAGAAGGCACTCGCTCGCGTACCGTCGACGCGCATAACACAGCATATTAAATTATGAACCGGCAGTTAGATAAGAGCACAAAACCCCTTAACGAACGAAATAAAAAAAAAACCGCTCGAATTTTCACGTAGTATAACGAACACATTTTCCGATCCACCGGCTCGACGAAAACAGCCATCTAATTAGGCGCAACTCCGTCTGTTCGAAGGTGTAGACGATGAAGAAGAAAACGATGAAGCTACCGTGGACGATAGCGATCCTGTCGTGCGTGCTGATACCGCCCTGTATATCTAATTCGCACCGAGGCCGCCACCATTCGCCGGAGCCGCACGCCGAGGCCTACCACATATCCCGCGACCACTTCGACCCCCACCGGGACTCGGAGGAATTCAGGCGGGACGCCACCGACGACAAGAGAGACTTCAACAAGAAGGACTCCACCGACGACGATCCTTTGATCATCCAGACGAAAAAGGGAAAGATTCGCGGCATGACCGTCACCGCGGTCACCGGCAAGAAAGTAAGTTCAACTGCTTCATTGCTTTTATACATAGAGGTCTGTACATTCAGCGCCTTTGTTTAATATTAGAGTGACTAAAATGTAGTAAACTTTAATAATAATTTATGATGTTTTGGGTGATAGGTGGACGCCTGGATGAGCATTCCGTACGCCCAAAAACCGATCGGCAACTTGCGGTTCCGGCATCCGCGACCGATGGAGAAATGGGACGGCGTGCTGAACGCGACGGAGCAATCGAACTCTTGCGTGCAAATCATCGATACGGTATTCGGGACGTTCGAAGGCGCCAACATCTGGAACCCCAACACGCCGCTGAGCGAGGACTGTCTCTATTTGAACGTGGTGGTGCCGCGACCGCGACCGACCAACGCGGCGGTGCTGGTGTGGGTGTTCGGCGGCGGTTTCTACTCCGGCACGAACACGCTCGAATTGTACGATCACAACATCATAGTGTCCGAGGAGAACATCATACTGTGCTCGATGCAGTACCGCGTCGCCTCGCTGGGTTTCCTGTACTTCGGCACGCCGGACGTGCCCGGCAACGCCGGCATGTTCGATCAGATGATGGCGTTGCAGTGGATCAAAGACAACATCGCCGCCTTCGGTGGGAATCCTAATAATATTACGTTGTTCGGCGAATCCGCGGGGGCCGTGTCAGTTTCGTTGCATTTGCTGTCGCCGCTATCCAGAAACTTGTTCTCGCAGGCCATAATGCAGAGCGGCGGGCCGACCGCTCCGTGGGCCATGATCTCCCGAGAGGAGAGCATCTTAAGAGGATTAAGACTAGCGGAGGCGCTTTCGTGCCCGCACGATCGGTCTGATCTAAACGCGGTCATCGACTGTCTGAGAAAAGTCGATCCCGTCGAAATGGTGAACAACGAATGGGGCACGCTCGGCATATGCGAGTTCCCCTTCGTGCCCGTTGTCGACGGCTCCTTCCTCGACGAGCACCCCGTCAAGGCTCTTGCCAACAAAAACTTCAAAAAAACCAACATACTGCTCGGCTCCAACACTGAGGAAGGTAACTATTTTATCATCTACTATTTGACTGAATTGTTCCGCAACGAAGAAAACGTCTACGTCAATAGGCAGGAATTCCTGCGAGCCGTCACCGAGCTCAATCCTTACGTGAACGCCGTCGGAAGACAGGCGATCATCTTCGAGTACACCGATTGGCTCAATCCGGAGGACTCTGTCAGTAACAGAGACGCCCTCGACAAAATGGTGGGAGATTATCATTTCACGTGCGGTGTTAACGAATTGGCCCAGCGATACGCTGAAACCGGAAACAATGTTTATATGTATTACTATTCCCACAGGAGCGTCGCCAATCCTTGGCCATCTTGGACAGGTCAGTTAACATTCCAAACGACCAGCTCTCTCTTCTACGTTCTCGAATCGATATGCTGAAGGGTATATTTTTGTGTTCCTGCAGGCGTGATGCACGGCGACGAGATAAACTACATATTCGGTGAGCCGTTGAACCCCTCGAAGAGTTACACGGCCCAAGAGGTGGATCTGAGCAAGAGGATAATGCGCTATTGGGCGAACTTCGCCAAGACGGGCAACCCGAGTCTGAGCCCCAACGGGGTCTGGACGCCGACCTTCTGGCCCTTGCACACGGCCTACGGCAGGGAATATCTGACGATAGAGATCAATTCGACGACGGGCAGAGGCCCGAGGCTCAAGCAGTGCGCCTTCTGGCAGAAATACCTGCCGCAATTGCAGCAGATGACTGGTGAGTGTTCGTATCTGCTTCCTCTTACTTTTCACCGGAGTGGTTTCGGTTAGAATTTGCATGTATTTTTTTTTGTTATTTTTTTAGCTGACCTGCAGAAATCGCAGTCGAATAAGGATTGCACCAATTTAGGAATATCGATATTTAGTTCCCGGTTCCTAACTGCGTTCTTCCTGCTGTTGGTGTCGATAAAGTCGATGTGGGAACCGTTCCAATAAACTAGCAGCTTCGAATCACCGTCAGTTTTTTAGAAACCAAATACCAAAAAAAAAACGTTACAAAACTCACTTGTATGGAAACAATTCAATGGTATAGAATTCCGCTTATCGCTAAACCTAGAGTCAATATATTTGGTAGAAAACGAAAATGTCTGAAAGGGTAAACGCATCGTTGAAAAATCGTCGCCTGACGAGGTTGTATCGGCGTGAAAACGCAGATTTTTTAACAGAGAGGTGTCACGATTGGATATAGGAACAAAAATCAGCGCGATTTTGATAACCGATTTGACTTTATTTTTTTGATATTATAGGTTGGTTTGGTATAGCAGACTGTTTGCCAGTTTGACGCGTTTTTACGACGTAAAGTAGGCGGTAAAATATAACTTATTGGTTATCGGTTACTATTTGTTTCGAATTTAAAGTAAAATATGAATACAAAAAATTATGACAATCCCGTATTTTCCGTTTGGTTTAAACACAACAGCCAAAAGCCCACCAACCTGGACCCCCTAGTTCTGCTACTTATCTTTGCTGCCTTATACCCATTAAAAATAGTACGACAAATATTTATAAATCTTCGATTTTTTTTTTGAAAAGCAGTATCGTTCAGTCAAAGAAATAATTATTTTCAATAACATTTTTCCTGGACTTGTTAGTAGAAAAATTATATTTACTTTAATCTTGAGACGATAACATGTGCAGACAATTGTGTAACTTTAATAATAGAAGAAAAAGTAGATCACTTAAGTGATAAATTTAATCGATTAATAAATGTCAAGTATTTTCGTATCGGTTACACAACAGTTATAATATGTATTTTTATTGACTGAATGATTTTGCAAGAAAGTTTTAATCTAAACCTAGTGTACATAATAGTGTATAGTACTCTAGTGCCTCCGCATCTATTCTAGTTTAGCGTATTCTCAACGAATATCCCCAAAAAACTCTACTTACTTCAAATCTACACACAGAGAAATTGATACTATAGACAAGTATATAAAACTTGAAACTAATAAACGATAAGTTTGTATATCCGCAAGTTTATTGTATATTTCTCTTAAGTTTATCATTTAATTGATATATAGACTACAGACAATAATTTAATATACTTCAAGCAATAACCTTAGCTCAACTGAAGTAAATACTTTACTCGATCTATACACTTGAAATGAAGAAAAATATACTTCAATTAAGTAGTACGAATACTGCAAACAATGAAATGTAAAACTAGAATCAAATTTTATCATTCTTTATTTTAGTAATTAATATGATACATGTAAGTAAATAAAAACTTGAACTGAGTAAATTGTAAATTTTAATTGAATATATAATTTATTTACACGAAGCTTAGTAATAACTGATGTTAAGCAACTAGATATAAATAATCAATAATTTGAAACAAGTATATTTTTTCCTTTGGTCCCGTGGCTGTTAGTAAATGACCTAGCAGTTGCAACTCTTTGCAGAATTTGGAATCTGAAATGAATTACATTACATTTAATTAAAATAATTATTTTTTTAGGATAAATGAATTGATTTACCTTCTTCGAATGTCTCTATAGTTCCTCAATTTGAATAATGATATTTTCCTTGTTCTTAAACAAAGGGCGCTTTATTTCCAAAAATTTTTCCAATGTTGTAGAGGATTTACACCTCGTCCAGGAAAGAGTCGATCTAAAAATAATTATTTAAACTTTATTATGCAAAACTATAGGTACTTTGAATAAATCTTACCATAACTTATTGACCTGGTATACTTAAAAATGGGCCACTTTTCTATAAATTCGGAAGCACATTTCCAGTTTTCAATAACTTCCTCCAGCGGATCCTTTCTAAATACGATTCGTCTGTTGATTTTGATAAATCTGTAAAAAATCAATTTTGTATAGATATTTATGACATCTATCTATTAATTTAATTTAATTTCCATCCCATTTTGCATCACAAAACATGAAATATAGGCATCATTAATATGGCGCCAACATTTTGTCACGTGTCATTTTTGTCTTTAATGGTTTGTAAAATAAAAGGTTGCACTTACCTTCAAATCTAGGAATTAAATGAGGACATCCCATTTCTTCTAATATATCATTAAACTGTATCTCCATTGTCTTAATCTCCATAACTTAATACAGATAGCTACATAAATCAAATACACTAAACTATCCACACAAAAACGTACACCGCAAATACCGATGTAGTACATCTCATCCCTAATTCCTACGAACTAAACAAGTCCGTTCTTAATTTTGTTAAAACAACACAACAGACGTTATAGAAATTAGTGGGGATTGTCGGCTGGGGTATACTCTTTTCAAGTATATCATAAACTTGAGACAAAACGCTTTAATTCGAATAAGTAAATCAATAACTTAAATCAAATTCATTTGATACTTTTCATATAAGTAAATTATTTTCTTGATAAACACTTTTTGATTCATTGAACTGAGAATAACTTTAAACTTATTTTAAGAATAAAAAGAACAAGTATATTAATTTCTTCAATTAAGAAAATTTACTTCTCTCGCCCCTTTCATTACAAGTAAATTATTTAGTTGGGTGGAGTCAATATTATACTTGAAATTTTTTACCGAAGTTTCATCCAAGTATTTGTATTCTTTAACTAAATATATAATGCCAAGTATAACAAATTCTTGATATTCGCATCAGATTTCTCTGTGTGTAGAGTAAAAATTTTCAATCCTATAAGGCGCAAGGACTTCAATTAAAGCGATAATTTTTCGAATTTCGTTCGGTGCAAATTAATTTTCGAGTCTTTACGCGTCTTATGGGAGAACTAAATTTCGAAAAAGCGACTTTCTCATCACCGATTTAGTTTTAGTCTCAAGCTCGCCCCGCCGCGTTTTACTCAAACATATCCGTACAATGGTGCAAATTACAACCTTATAAATTAGGTCTTATATGTAATATTGTAAATACGTGTATTTAAATTTTACTTAGAAAGTAAATAGATCGAGCAAACCAGCTTTAATTTCGATTCAAAAAACATTTAACGCACTCGAAGTCTGAAAATCCGATCACTTGAAATTTTACCTTTTGTTTGATTCCTCTAACTTTTGTAATTGCTCATCGATATCTATTTATTAACCGTATGAAAGTTTCATAAAACAATAATGACAGTTTATTGTACAGGAAGAAAAAAACTATACTTTCTCAACTACTTTTCATGTAATTGTGGGCGTTTTCGAACTAAAGGGAAATTTTAAGTGGTCGATTTTTTCCGGTTAGTGTAATTTTCGATTTGAGACCAGGATATATTCCATTCCTTTAAGTGTAAATAAAGAAGTACTTATTGTAAATTTAACGATTAGAAATGCTATACAATATATATTTTTTCGAATTGAATTATTGCTTAGTTGTTTACAGGTATTTTCTGCAGAGTGATTCCTCTCTTCCATACTTAACAAACGTTACTTTTTACAAACGATATTTAAATATTTGCATAACACTTGTTTCCGTTATCGCAATTTTATTATTTTACCATTTTAATTACTTTATGTCTTCTTATTAAGCATATTCGAAATGACTTTATGAGAATCATTCTCCAAAAAAGCCGGAGTGAAAATAAAACATTCCAAATTAAATTTAACCGTAACAGCATCGAATTGCCCGATTGCGGCGTGGGAAGCACCTTTCAAAAAAATCCGGTGAAGTACCGGAGTGTTCCGGAGGTACCTCCCGCGCCCGTCGCGCAATCGAAAAGCTTATTGAGTACCTTAATTAGCGGTTAAGTACTTGTTAGACCTATTCTAGAGCGACAAATCTTTGAAATAAACGCACCCATTTGACCAACGTTTTCTAGTTGATAAAAATAACCGATTTTGTTTCGATTTCGAAGATGATAATGCGACATAATTGCGAATAGACGTGTAGTTTAGCGGTTGAATAAAAATTGTATAGGCGTTTGAAGGATTTTATTCACGCTTGTTACCTTATTGAATTAACGATGCGATACGTTGTAATTTTGAGGTTGGGTAATAGAAGTTCGTTTAGTTCAAAACTCTTCTGATGCGAAATTGATTTACAATAAACAGCATTTTGGTTCGTTTCGAGAATTTTGGCCGGCACGTGTAAATAAAATTTATCTAATTTTTTGGTAGCGATTTACATTTTACAAAAAAAAAGTTGTGTAAACTATATTAGAGACGATTTTGATGTTGTTAGATGGACTGCTTCTTAGAAAAAAAACAAAAATTAACTATTAAAAAAAAACATACAGTGTTGTGTATTAAATTTTCGTCTAATTCTCTTGGTTTTTGCCACTGTAATATATACAGGGTGGTGTTTCAATTTCAACTGTACTTCGCAATGTGAACGTTCGCTTAGTTAAGAATAATGAAATGTTTGATTATGCGGCACAATGTAGGTTTATGAATTTATTATCTTCCTCTGGCGATTTCCGAGCGCGAATCTAATGCGTTTCGACGCACCGTTGGGACACCCTGTATACAACCTCTCATCGTTTCGCGTTTTATAGACGAAAAATTATTGCCAATTATGAATTAGAATTAAAATATCGAACGGCTCCTACCGAGCGATATGACACTTTGTAATTCTTATGAAAATCTTTTTCTAAAAAGAAAATTAAATTGAATTTGTCAAATGCCGCGAACGCGACCCGCTGTTACATTACATAATTTAAACAGTTCAAGTAGATGATAACGATGTAGTGTCTATCGGTGTAACGGTGGTTTGGTTTGCGGTGTAATTTTCAATAAAAATAAAGGAATTGTGAAAATATTTACTGACCATATAAGCAAAAAATGTTACCGAATCCGTAAGAGGAGTCAAGTTGTTCCCCAATAAAAAAAATTGCTAACATATCATAATTATAGTTCTAGTTTATATTTATATAGAATTCGGTACATATCCTTGCTATTTATATAAGCCTAATCAGTAAAACACCTTTTATAAAGCGAATTAAAGTTACTTAGGTGTTCACTCGAACCTTTCCGGATGGCTAGTCATTCAAACGATATTCTTTTAACAGCTTATAAAGGTAATTTTAAACGTGAATTATTTTAATCACATACCTATACCTAATAACTTATTGATTTTAAATTTAAACATTATCGCGCTGTATTCGATTGAACAAATGTTATCAACAAAAAATTTCCTTATCAAATTGATTAGGTAATAGTACGAACAAATAAAATTTTAATAATTTCAATTTGAAATCGCTAATCATCGAGTCGCATTCATTGCGACAAGTCCAAATTCGTTTATAAATCGAAACGATCGAAATCGAATGAAACAATTCGAAAAATTAAAGGGATTGTATAGTGGAAAGAATATCGTTGAAAAATTAGACCTCCGTTCCCATACAGCTTCCGTCTTCATTAAAATTAAACATATTCGAATTAAATTCAATTATTAATTATTCAATTAATTCAATTATAAGGATAATTGAGAGCCTAATTAGAAACAGCGAAAACTTGTGTCCAAGATGATTTATTAAAATATATTTGGTAGGAAAATTAACTATTTATTATTTTACGAAATTGTTTACATTAGATTACGCATCATAATTAATCGTCGATTAAATTTGGTGCACATTTATTAAACGCTCTAATTGTAAGTTTAGAAAATAGGTAGCCAAATAATTTTATAGATTTTAAGTACTAGATGAACAATGTTGCACACAATCGATATTCCTTTTTATCGGTTACCTTTCGATCTCTATTTTTATTTATACAATGCGTTTTTACAAAATAATCGCCCTGTATAATGAAAATAAATGGCCTATAGTGATTCTAATGGACAACTGATTTAACTAATTTCGAATTAAGTACCATATGTTAATTTTACTATAGAATTGTTGTATTTATTATTGTTGTTATTATTTGATATTATTAATTGAATTCGAAATAAACGAACGCTTGAAAATTGAGTTTTTCATTTATTACCATCTGCCATTATTAGATTTCAATGAAAGTGTTAAAAGATAAGCACTCGTTGACACAGCTTTAAAACTAGCAATTAACTTTATGAACTTGTAAATACCAGCGATTAGGATTATAGAATTAACAATGAAAATATTTACTAGTCTATATTGTATAACCCTTTTTTACCACTCGATGTCTGATGATAATAAAAGGAAGGTTATCTCTTAATCAGATGACTACCATATAGAAATAAACATTCAAATCTTATGGAAATTCCTTATTGCGTTTCGAAACCTACTATTTCCACTTGGAAAAAATAGTTATTTATAACAGAATAAGTAATATCTGCTATAATTTTGTAAACTACATACGAGTACATGGAAAAGATAAAACGCCAAGGTTGCAATCGAAAAACTAGTTTTTCTAAAACTGTTATTATCAATGTTATTTTATTTTTGCTCTTTTCATTAACTAATTACATAATTTAATGTGAATAATAGCACATGAGAAGGACACTAGAATTTCAGATGGAACGTGGACCGACAATCACTTGAGAAAATTGCAAAATTTTGGCAATTCTCACCAATTTGGGTCTCCAGGTAGGTACAGGTAATATTTTTTAGGGAAACATAATCCCCTATAAGCACTATTACATCCTAATTCTTACAAACTGTTCTTTAATCTTTGCAATTGTTGTCAACATTTCAAGTTCATGATTTTCTCAAATTTAAGATAAACGAAATAAATGTACTGATTGCCACAATCGTTAAATAACTATTAAACTAATTAGATTACACAAATAAATCATTCTTAAGATAAAGCTAATGAATGAGATCGGTGTTAAAATCATTAATAAATTAGACATATTAGATCAGCATAAAAGTGAATACAGGGTATCTCGAAATAAACTGCTCCAAAAAAGTTAAGGAAGTTCGCAAATTTAGCGATTATTTTAAAAGTTACACACTTTTTGATCACCAAATTTTCAAATATGCGAAATTAAATGTTTTCTCTCATATCCGAGTGGATTTTTTGCCCCTACCTCCACAATTCATACTAAAATTGGCGATCAAAAAACCTGCAACTTTTAAATTAATCTCAATATTTGCAAACTCCCTTAACTTTTGTGGAGCAGTACAATACGAATATCCCGTTCGAATTGAATTGAACGTCTCTCGTCTCGTATCGGCGCCGCTGGTCTTTAATTAAAAATCGAATCGCGCAGGAACTCCCAGCACAGCTGGTTGATTTCTCCGCACAATGAAACACAAAACCTAACCTCTCCTCCGAGTGCCAGCGAATAGATGGTGGTGCGGTTTCGTGGGTTCTATTACACCGAAAAAAATCGTTCGCAGTGCTCGACAACGGGCGGATTTTTTTTGAGTGTAAAGTGCGAATCTCTTGGTACTTATCTGTGATTAAATGAACCTTTGTTGATCGGATCAATTCGTTTTCTATTTATCTGCGGGTTCATCCGAACAGTTATGTCGTTACGCCTAGAGGATCGTCGCGAGTGTGCCAATAATTTTTACGATTTTTAGTTGATAGGCCGCGATGGATTCCAGCAAAAAGCACGTCAAACCGAATCCGGAAGAAAAGGCGAATCCTTTGTCGGTGTTGTTTTATTGGTAAGTAAAAATATGTTAAGTGTTGCAATGATTAACATTATCGCGCGTTTTATCAACGCTTTGATTTATTTAAATGCTATTAATGTAATTTATAATTTTGCCGTGGACGGGCGGGCGCGGAATTTACTCGGGATTTCATTTTCAGTACACACTGTGTATACAATTCGCGAAAATATTGATAAACTTTATAAAATAATATTTGCTTAACTTTCAAATTAAGTTAATAACGTTATCGGTTACGACATCGTCTTCTTGGCTATCGAAATTTGGAGTTCGTTGAGCAAAAGGGGCATTTTAATGATAACTTAACAGACTATTATTATTATTAAAATTCATCATAATAAAATAAGTAAATATAAAACACTAGAATACTAATATTAAAACAAATATAGCATGAGTAAGAATTTATCTAATTTATATCTAATTTATCTAAGTTTATATAGAATTAAATTGTTATTTATTTTTACCATAAAATAGTAACAAAATCTACTAGAATTCGTATAATACACGCTTTGGTTACCCCTCGACATTAAAAAATTCTGTTAGTGTCTCTTATAAGGCATTGGTAAGTGATATTAGATATAAAACAACTTAAGTACCAAACTGATGATAAAGAAATATTTAAAATATGCAGGAACTTATCGGCAGGGCGGGCATATCGATATCGATAAATTCAACAAACACAGCGCACGTTCAACCACAAACGCGGTTTCATTTCAAAAACTCATTACCGGTGGAAATTGTATACTTACATTAAGTTTAATAAACCATTTTTTAGTGCTCGTAGAAATGCTGTTAAATTAAAAAAAAGTGCTTCAATGTCGCGTTACACGCATTTCCCAGGCTAATACATACATTGGTAATTGTTTTCAGGTGGTTCCTGCCGTTTTTCAAATTCGGATATTCCAACGAAATCAAACTAGCGGATTTGTACAATGCGACTAAATCGGATTTATCCGGTCCGCTGGGGGACCAATTGCAAAAGTACGATCGATTTTTATTTCTCCTTACTTTTACTAAAATTGCCTAATCCCATTAGGTGCTGGGAGGAAGAGCTGCAGAAGAGCTCGGACACGAAGAAAAAAAAGCCGAGCTTGAAGAGGGCCATTTTCAAGGCGTATTACAAACCTTACAGCTTCTCCGGAATCGTCCTGTTCATCCAATTCACCGTATTAAGGTAAAAGAAATTCGACTCAAGTCGACTGGAATTTCTAAAATTTCAATTTAAACCGCCACGCTTATCGTTTAATTCCTATAACATTCCGACTAATAGAGTCAATTTAGGCGCGCTAACATTTTAATTGAACAGAACTGAACTGTTTAAAACATTTTCTTATACACAATGGAGAGGAGTACGATTTTTTTTTTTTATTACGAAGTACTGTAAATATCTTAAATTCTAAATTGTTGTTTAGTAAAAATGGTAATGTGGCAACATCGAATGTATACTTTTGACTTTTTAAACTTGTCAAATATTAATTTATTAAAAAGCAAAAACTTAACCTCCAACTAAATCAACTTATATAATTTTAAAATGTCGCATGCGAAGGTAGTTAAAACCTTTTTCATGTCGTTTTGTTAAAATTCTTCATTGTATTCTAAAAAAGTGTTTATTTTTGGCCCAAGAAATTTAAAACAAAGAAATTACAAATTACAATAACATATCCCTAGATATGTCGTCCGTCATTTGATGTTACATTGTTAAATTTGATGCACTTTTGTAAAAATGCGTATATTTCCTAAAATATTAAATATTTTCAGCAACTGAAAACTGCTTTGAGTTCTAATTTCTATTCATACATCTGGTTAAAAACCGTAAATCTCACATCTTACTCCTCTCCATTAACACTAAACTTCACCGGCTTTGTTAGCTGGTAAACCAGCAATTGATGATGATATAAAGCGGTCGAAACGCGCTGTTTCTAAAGGCTTTTGTGTATACAGGATGTTGCAACCGTTCGTTTTGGCCGAATACATCAATTACTACAACAAAATCGCGCCGAAAAAGCCCGCAGAAATTGGTTGGGCGCTTGCCGTCGGAGTGGTTCTGATGGCCTTTATCAACGTGATAATAACCCACAGCACGAATTTGGGAACGCAAAGGATCGGAATGAGGGTCCGAATCGCTATATGTTCTTTAATATACAGAAAGGTAGGCAACCAAAAATCACCCCCGATTAAGTTACTGATAGTTTCCCGTTCTTTAGCTGTTGAAATTGAGCCACAGCTCTCTGGGCCAAACGGCGGCCGGGCAATTGGTGAATTTGCTGTCGAACGACGTCCAAAGGTTCGACATAGCCGCTCAATTCGTCCATTATCTGTGGATCACTCCGTTCAACATCGTCATCGGCTTCTACGTGATGTATAGAAGCGTGGGTACTTGGGGCGCCATCGCCGGAATGGGCCTGGCTAGCATGCAATCCATACCATTGCAAGGTAAAAACCAAGGAAACTAATTTTTGTTCGAGTTAACTGCAGGTGTTTTGTAGGCTACTTTTCGAAGTTGCAAGGAGACTTGCGGTACAAAATCGCCCTGAAAACCGACTACCGCATCAAAATAATGAGCGAAATTACGTCGGGCATACAAGTAATCAAAATGTACGCTTGGGAGAAACCTTTCGAAAAAGTCGTCGAGCTGGCCAGAAAGTGAGCTATCAACTTACTAAATTATTTCAGTTTAATAATCACCGCGTTGTTGCAGACTGGAAATCAACCTTATATCGAAAACCTCGTACATCTACGGCGTAATGTCGGCCAGCGGAATATTCACCGAACGTGTAACGCTCTATCTCACCATAATCGCGTTCGTTTTCTCTGGAAACCGACTCTCCGCCGACGTGGCCTTTTCCCTAGCCCAACTCTTCAACACCATACAGCTAATCCTATCCATATATTTCCCCAGAGCGATGTCCACGTACGCCGAAGGAGTGGTCTCGATCCAAAGGTAACTAACTACGATTCGCTCAAATTACATCACAATTACTCCTTAAACTTGCGCAGAATCGAATCGTTCCTGCTGATGGAAGAAAACGAAGGCGTCGCCAACGCCATCAACGCCACCACGGCGAATTCGAGCGGCTCGGGAGAGGTGAAGCTGACGCAAGTCAACGCCAGCTGGACCAAGACCTCCATCGTCCCGACGCTGATGAGCGTCGATTTGCACGTGAAGCCGGGCACGCTGTGCTGCGTGGTGGGCCAGGTGGGCGCCGGCAAGAGCAGTCTCCTGCAACTGCTGCTGGGCGAGCTGCCGGTCACCAAAGGGAAGCTGGAGGTGAACGGGAAGGTGTCGTACGCCTGCCAGGAACCGTGGCTGTTCGTTTCGAGCGTGAAAGACAACATTTTGTTCGGGAAGGAGTATGATAAGAGGAGGTGGGTTGTGGCGGGTATTCTCTTTAGGTGGAGTTAATGTTTAATTGGAATTTTAGGTATAAGAAAGTGGTGGATGTTTGCTGCTTGGAGCAGGACTTCAAGCAGTTTCCCTTCGGTGATAGGACTTTGGTTGGGGAACGAGGGACTTCGTTGAGCGGGGGTCAAAGGGCTAGGGTTAATTTAGCCAGAGCGGTTTACGCGGATGCTGATATTTATCTATTAGACGATCCTCTATCCGCAGTGGACACCAAGGTGGGACGACGCCTTTTCGACCAGTGCATAGCGAACTATTTGAAGGACAAAACCAGGATTTTGGTCACCCACCAACTCCAGTTTATGAAAGAAGCAGACGTGATAGTTATTATTAAAAATGTAAAGTACAGTTTCGCGTAGAATCCTCCAATAGTTAGCTGTTTTGATGTTTTAGGGTAAAATAGAGAAGGTGTCCTCTTTCGACCAGCTTTCGGAAAACGAGATAAACACGTTACAACAGGAGCGTACTGATGAAGATAAAGACAAAGCGAAAAAAGAAGCGACGCCCGTATTACCGCCGGTAGCGAAAAAACCACCGATAGAACACTTTCAATCCATTTCATCCTTATCCGTAAATTACATCATCTCCAATTAAACTGTAATTTAAGTAAACAATTTTGTAGAGTTCCATAATGGGCAACGAAGATCCAGAAGAAACCGACGAACTGATAACTAAAGGAGGCATATCCAATTCAACCTATTGGGAATATTGGAAGTCCGGCTGCGGAGTACCGTTTTTACTACTAACAATATTCATGTTTGTTATATCTCAGATGATCACTAACGCCTCGGATTTGTGGCTGAAGAGTTGGTATGGCTTTCGAAAATTTCAAAATAACCTAATCTATCTGTACGCTTACTCTTAGGACTAACGCCGAAGAACTCAGATACTCGCTGTGGATGAACATAACGAATAACGATACGACTCTTTTCCCATCGACTACAGTTTCTCCTCTAACAAGTACCACCGTTTCTTCGATAACCAGTTCACCGGTAGACAACGACACAGTAACGACACTCGCTAACGCCGCCCTATCGGAACTAGAAAAGGAATACTACGCAGTAGAACCGAAGGAATATTTCATCTGGATCTACTCCGCTCTTATAATCCTATCGATAGTTCTACTGACCGTCAGATCCTTCATGTACTACAAGGTGTGCATGACGGCTTCGAAGGTTTTGCACAACAAGATGTTCAACAACGTCCTCCAGGCTCCGATGCGTTTCTTCGACACCAATCCCTCCGGTAGGTAAATTCGGCATCTTCGCGAGTTTCGAATGTAATTTTGCGCGTCTTCAGGGCGCATATTGAACCGGTTCTCCAAGGACATGGGAGCCGTGGACGAGCTACTGCCGCGTTGCCAACTGGACGCTTTGCAAATATTCATGGTGATGCTGGGCATTCTGGTGATGGTGTTCATCGTGACGCCGTGGATGATAATTCCGGCGTGCGTCCTCTCTTATCTATTCTACTTTTTCCGTAAAGTCTACGTAACCACAGCCCAGTCTATCAAGCGATGGGAGGGAATCAGTAAGTGAATCTACTAAACGCAAAAGTAGGAATCTACAAGTCGTACTTAACATTTTAGCCAGAGCTCCGGTATTTTCTCACGTGGTGGCATCGTTGTACGGGTTATCGACGATCAGATCGTCGCAAGCTCAAGCGATGGTAGCGAGAGAATTCGACGAGCTTCAGGATCTACACACCAGCACGTGGTACTTGTTTTTAGTCAGCAGTAACGCGTTCGGGTTTTACTTGGACTGTCTCAGTACTACTTTCCTCGCGTTGGTGACCTTCCAGTTTCTCCTATTGAACTACGGTAAGTCCGACGAGCGGGTTTCTTCGATCGGTTGATATTTTAATCGTTTTCGCAGAGAGCGTGTCGAGCGGTAGCGTCGGTTTGATCATCTCGCACAGTATTATTTTGACCGGAATGGTCCAGTACGGCGTCAGGCAGAGCGCCGAGATCGCCAGTAACATGGTGAGCGTCGAGCGCGTTTTGGACTACACGAAATTGGAGAAGGAGGGCCCGTTCGAGTCGCTGCCGGCCAAGAAACCGCCCAGAGATTGGCCCGGCAAAGGGAAAATCATCTTCAAAAACACCTATCTCAGGTACGCCTTGGACCTGCCGCCCGTTCTGAAGAACCTGAACATCGAAGTCAACTCCGGAGAGAAGGTAAATTCATCCGAGCTGTATAGTAATTGTAATTCTTATATTGCAATTTTTTTAGATTGGTATAGTAGGAAGAACGGGCGCTGGTAAATCCACTTTGATCGCTTCTTTGTTCAGACTGGCGCCTATAGACGGCACGATTTCTATAGACAGTATAGATACAGCGGATATTGGCTTGAACGATTTAAGACTGAACATTTCCATCATACCGCAGGAACCGATTCTATTCTCCGCCCCATTGAGGTACAATTTGGACCCCTTCGAGAAGCACAGCGATGAAGTACTATGGAAGGCTTTGGAAAACGTACGAAAAACACCCAAAATACAACTTCCAAACGATATACAAGACATTTACCTTGCAGGTGGAACTTAAAGACGCCATTACGGATCTCAATCACCCAGTCAGCGAAGGCGGCTCGAACTTCAGCGCCGGTCAAAGGCAACTCATCTGCCTCGCCAGAGCTATAGTCAGAAACAACAAAATTTTAGTCATGGACGAGGCCACGGCCAACGTAGACCCACAGTAAGTACCGAAACACCGAAACAACAACTACAATTAACCATCTAACGTGTTCAGAACTGACGGGTTGATTCAACGGACGATCCGCGAACGGTTCAAAGACTGCACAGTACTCACCATAGCGCACCGGCTGAACACCATCATGGACTCGGACCGGGTGCTGGTGATGGACGCCGGGCAGGCCGTGGAGTTCGACCATCCGCACCTGTTGCTGCGCAATCCGGACGGGTACTTGAGCAAGATGGTGCGCGAGACGGGGCCCAGCTTGGCGGAGGCGCTCGCCGACGTGGCCCGCGAGGACTACGCTAGAAAATTCGGGAGCCAGGATAAGCTGGAGATAAAGGAGGCGGGCGAGGAGAAGGCGGAGTAGAGTATTTCTCGGTAGTATTTCTCGGTGCCTTTTCTTGTATTAAAAACGGTGATAATACATTATGCGTAATGTAGGATGATACGTAGGTATATAAAAGATGTTTTTCTTTATTTTTGTATGTAGGTGCTAATAATGTCGATGGGAAAATTCGATGAGATAACAGGACGTAAAAGAGAACCATACGAGTTATTTTATATTATATACGTACTTTTAATAGACATTATTTATTAACCTATGTTTTGTAAATAAAAAGGAAAACTGTTGGAAAATATACGTTCCCATTTATACCAATAATTTACTATTACTAATACCTGTCTTTTCAAACCGAGCATATACCAAGAATATAGTATACACATTTAATACAGATTATTTTTCGTATATGGCTAAAATAGAAACTAATGGCTGAATTTTGAGAGCATCTGTAAGAGCTATTCTAACCTTATCTGTAGATTTAACAGAGGTAGAATCACATTTACTGTCTCTTGCAGATTTCGTTAGGTCTTTTAGTTGCTCTCAGAATTCATCCATAAATTGGTTTGTAAACAAATTTACGAAATAGCAAAATGCGTAATTATTATAAAGGAATTAACTTTTTCTAACATGGTTGCTGCTGGTTAGTGCAGGCTAAGAAAGGTTAAGGTAGGGAGTAGAGAGAGTAATGGTGAGTTTACAAACCAACTAATTTTCCTAATCACCCGTAATGAATACACTTAATATAACACTTACAAAATATTTTAGGAATACGTTTATTTTTCGCAACGAACAGTAATGGCCTGGTTGGTTTTCTTTTTGTGAGCGCTGGTCATAAACTCCGTGAGGCTGCTGCTCTGGGTGGTCAACGTGGAATCCCTCGGTTTGCGCTTACCCTTGTTGCACAGCCACTTGCACGGAGGCAACGACCTTTAACGGAGAGTAAAAGAATCTATTAGAAATGGAAGTCACGGAATTGTAGAGTTACCATATGGTTCGGCAAAAGTGCGTCGACAATAAGCAGTAGATAATCGGATTGGCGGCGGAATTTAGCGGCGCTAGGCTCTGCACGAACGTCGCTATGGCGATGTTCGTTTGGGTTTGGGGAATTTGCTCGTATACTTGCAGCAGGTCGAAGATTATGTAGGGGCTCCAGCATAGAATGAACACTGTAAAATGCGAGTTCGATACTAAACAAGATCAATATTAATGCTAGAATTACCTGTGACTATCACGAAAGTGATCTTGATGGTCTTAACTTTGGCTTTCGGAATTAAACCGCGCGAACTTGCCCTTCTTAATTGTTCCAAACCTTAAATAGAAAACACCTGTTGAATAAAATTACCTACTACCAATTAGTTCTTATATTCGTACAGATTCTTTGAATTTAAAAGCTCTAAAGTAATCGGAATAGAGCATTAAATGTTACCTCTTTTATTATCATTATGGCCATTTTTCAAATTTCGAAAGCTACTCTCGCTTTTCGTCCAAATGGTGATTATAATGATGGCGTAACAGGAAGCGATGATTATAGCCGGCAAACAGAACAAACTGATCGAAACTAGAGTCATGTACAACTTCCACATCCACTGCTCGGAGAATTGGAGCCAGCATTGATTTTGACCTGAAACAATTCACTCCATCATCGCTCGTTTAGAGAGTTTTCTCGCGTACCTTGAATCATCTTCTCTTCGTACAGGATCAGGATGGGTATGGAGAAGAGCACGCTGATCAACCAAGCTGTTATGATGAGGCATTTGGCCCTTCTCCCTAAGCAGCAGAAAAAAAATTGGATACCTCCAAGAAGATTGGCAGGATTTGAATACTTACAGCTACCAGAAAACTTCATTGGATGTCTTATAGCATCGTATCTATCTATACTTAAAGCTACCAAAACGTATGTAGAAGCGTACGTGACTACTATCTACAAATATTACAGTATAAAATATACTATGAGTAAAGTTTGTGGTGGTTTTTTACCTGTAGAAACTTGATGATTTTACAAGCGACGTTACCGGCGTACCAAATTACAGTCGTCCTCCAAATTAAATCCGTCAAAACGCTGATCAATCCAACGGAAAGATCTAGAGATTCAATTCAATTACGCTAATTGCAAAGAAAATCCTTGTATAATTTACCGGCGTACGCTAAATGGGTGATGAAGTAATTCATGCGGCTCTTTCTCGACCTGCTGAACGTCAGCGTGTAAATAACGCCGATGTTACCGGCTATTATTACAATCAGCAGCAGCCACAGCACCGTGAATTGCTCCACCTGCGACCGATGAAGAAATTAACGATGATAATTATGAGTGCTCGCGCGTAAACGTTTCGCTAGCGCCTCGTAAAAACGCCGCTAATTTGAAATTGGGAAATAAGATTTTCCCCTCGGAGAAACATTCAATGAAGGAGCCCGCCGGTACGAATTTAAAAACGTTCCGCCCGCTCGGAATTTCAATAAATTTGTATAAAAACGGCGCTCGACGATTGATGCGATCTTTGTCGACCGAAAAAAAGGGCCTTCGAAAAACGTTTTCATTTATTTGAAAATTGAGACATATGAATTTCCGCAGTTCCTTTTTGTTAACGACTTCTGTCGATTTGCTTTATGCTATAGCATACCGAAAATTCCCTTCTATTGCTACAAGGGAATTGGAAGCGTTGTTTGTACAACTGGCGGATTTTCCGTCGGAAACTATCGCAGTCGATAAAATAATAATTACACCTGAATGTTTTGGATACGAGTGAAATGATAAAAAGATGAAAAGCCGAAAGAAAAATGCGCTGTCCTAATCCAGTTAAGTTCCTTTTTCGCCTCGTTGAAATCCGAGCTGAAAATTTACGACCGCGCCATTTATAATCGAGATGACGTATCTTCCGCGGGAAGAGTGTAAAAATCGTTTCTTCGCTGCAATAAAGACATTATGAACGGTACATTAACTCAATTGCGAAGCTTATACATCCTCGAAAATGCGAGGTTGTATTATCGCGAAATCGCTATTTTATTAATGCGACATTTTTGCATAATATAACTACCGAGTCTAGTAAGATGGATACTTCCTGCTTGCATTTGATAGAGGACTTAAAGAGCCGCTATTCTTTGTGTAAATTTGATAACTAATTCTTTATTTTTCTCACTACTTTTTTCTTATTCTACTAAATTCCGATTATAGTTTTTTCTTCGCGAATTAAATTTGTTGAAATCAAGAGTGTTCGATTCAAAGCTCATCTTGGTGACCTGTCACTTACCTATGTCAAAATGACAGTTAGAAAATCAAAGCGTCGCAATTCTTTGAGTAAATTTAACAAGTATAAATCATTATTTTTCTCTCTATTTTCATTCTTACTTCACTAAATTTCGTTTTTCGCGAATTATAATTGTAATCAAGAGTGTTCTAGTCAAAGTCAAATCTAGGTGACCTGTCACTGATGTCAATATGACAGTTTGAAAACCCACGGTGAAATATATAAGAGGTTGGATCATCCGGACAAATGTCAGGATAGTATAAGAATAGAAATCAATATTATGAGGTATTAAAGTGACGTGTATAATTAGAAAGCTGGAATGGAACAACCTACGAAATGTTGAGTGACATAGAAACCAATCCGTGGGCAGCAACCTTAATTGACTTGGGAAATGCAATTATTATTTATAATGGACCTACCGGTAGCGCACATGATAGGTTAGCTTGACTTTAATTTAATTTCGCTTAAATTATGTGATGTTTAAATTTAGTATGTGCCCATTGAATTTTAGATGTGTACGTGAAATTTATCATTTTTATCGTTAATTGAAAAAAGTATGATATCATAGTAAATTAATTATAGTTACTACAATAGTCGAGTGCATGGTAAACATTTTACCTGTAAATTAGTGAAATACATATTGTTATATTTTATTTACCTACAAGATAATTATTTTTATACAATATCATGGCGGAATTCGGATTATTACTGATGGAGTAAAATTTTGTTTATCCAATTACTCAACCCTGCGTAAAATCAATTAAACTTGGATTAATATTGAATTTTGCAGATGAAATTTCTAGTTTATGGTTACTAGCTAATAATATATTATTACTAATAGATACATCTTGTGTTAATAAAATCGTGTGTAAAACTACGGTAATTAAAAAAACCGACGAATTTCGAGCGTTAACGACCGTTTTAATTAAGGTTTAAAAAATTGATTCTGCTCGTTTAAGTAAATATTTGAAATATTTTACGTCCGTAAACGGATTTAAATGTCAAATATTTATATTAGTTAAATAGATAACTTAATTGAAAGGTTATCGATATTGTCTGGTGACTAAGATAAAACTGCGTTTTTTGCATAAAAATAATTTTGATATTTCTTAAAAATGGCATAAAACCAAAGGTCAGTGTAAACAATCTTCCAAAAGAAATTTAATTAACGACGTTATTTTATTTTTCACAGACTGTAATTAATAAAATTAATCACAAATTTAGAAAAAAACGTACCTCATAGAAATAAAAGGAATCGAGCTTGGTTTTGTTGGCTTCTTGCGAGTCGTTAGTCAAAATGTCAACGTCATTTTTCACCGATTCCATCGTTCGATGCGAACTCGAAATTTTCCAAGAGAATTTTCACTTCCCTTTCCAGCCACTTCCGATCTACAACGATAGGAAACACTGCGGACGGGAACGGATTTTTTTATGTTTATATTGGCGGGAACGGAGATTTAGCGCAAGCGCTTATTCCTCACAAATAACGAAAAATAATGGAAATTTAGAAAATTTTATTATGTGGCGAATTTGTTTCGAAAAATGTAGAAAACTCCAAAGAAGGATTGTATCTAAGCATATTGGAGACAAAAATAAATAATGCTAAAAAAGGGGAACACTAAATTTACAAGATAAATACATAAAGATGCCTTTCGAAATTAAAAAAATATTCAAAATTTGTTAGAATTTTGGAGTAAGCCCGCGGCGCATTCACCACAAATCCCGCGTCTTTCGTATTCAATCAACATTATTTTCTTATCAAATATTACCGAAGACGAATGTCTCAAATTGGAATTCACGATCGATAAACCCCATTCAACACTAACGCTTTTTATATACCCCAATTCCACTTATCCGAGGCAATTAGGTGTACGCAAAAAATAAAGATTATTTTTATTTCCATTCAGCTCGGGTCCGAAAAGGGAACGCGACTTTCGCTGATTAAAAATTGGGCTTCGCTTCGCATTCGCGAAGCTTCCCCGCAATTTCATGTGCCGCCTTAATGCGTCAGAAATCAGCGGAAAATTTAAATATTTTTTTAATTTAATAAAATTACTTTTTGCGGCGTTTTCTGGAATTGGGAATTAATCCGGTCTTATCCACACCCTGCTCTCGGATTTGAAACTATTATTCCTCGAACGTAGATTGGAAAAACCGAATTAATTACAGCGCTTCTTCCGAGTATGTTTTATGAATAATATTGATGTCAACAAATTAATTAATCAAGAGAACAGTGGCAATGTCAACTATAACTTTGATGTTTATTCAATTTCGCTTGCAATAGTATACATTTTATTAAATTCCCATCATTAGACAATTAGATATGCGTAAGTACTCAAAATATGTTTATCGCAGTGAATAATAAGAAATGGAATATCTATAAAGGAAATGCTTGTTACATCTGATATTTCCAAACAACATTTCTTTATAAACAATAACAATTTATGGCCTTGTTAAGAACAAACCGACAGATAAATTGTGGGTATTTAACAACAATTTATTATTGACAAATAATTTTACATTCTACGATTATACCGTTAAAAATTTAGAATAATTATTATACTTATAACCCCAGAATATATTTTTAATATACCTACAGCAAAAAATAAGGATATTTTAAAAGTATTAAAATTCTTTCTTAATTCTTTAGATATTAATGAATTAATATTTGTAATTATATAAAATACCGAAGAATGGCTAATTTCGCGTGTTATTGTAACAATGACGAATGAATAGAGAGTTCAAATAAATGATGCTTTTGTTTTGTGTTTAATTAGACTATCGCTAATGTTTACTCCTATCTTAATTGTCTAAATCGTGACATTGAATAATTTTTTAACAAATTCTTTCTTTATTCATATGTTACTAATCACGCACCTTGTCCATGGGTTAATATTTATCAAAACATTGTTTATAGAGGGTCAATATGAAACATTTGCGCTAAAACAATGCTGTCTCCTTGCTCCACACGTGAATCTATTATTATGTATTATGCTTGAAAATGGGGTTTTCTACAATAAAAAATTACTTTTCTACTCTTCGCGGAGGAAAATCCCGTTACATAAATTAAATAACGAATTCCTCCTAAACATTTTCGACATTGAAAATGAAATTCAAAGCGAATAACTCACTAATATCGTAAACAGCTAAAGTCGTAAACTTTAAATATAGCCGTTTCGTCGAAGACTCCACTAATAATTGCATTAAGTCTATCCTCAAAAATATCGCAAAAACCCACAATCATATTTTAGAACCACAGAGAGTCGGATAAATAAATAAAAATCGTACTTGCAATAACATAAGGGTTTATTTTAATCGTCGCGCTAGATTTCTTTTTTAAAGTTCGCCAAAACTCAATAATAGGTTAATGTTTTCAATATGAATTAGCAAATGCGAATATTATTTAGGTCATTATAACACAGTTAATTTTTTAGCTGTTAAAATTGGAATTTCGCCATTGAAAAAAAATGCTAATTTAATACCGTTTAATACAAAAATTAAAACACTGATATGTTATATTTTAACAATATTACCGACCGATTAATCCCAAAAAATATCTATTAGTCTATTCGCCTTGATATAAGATGTGTAAATAGACTAAAAAAAGACCTTTGCAGATTTTAATAGAGCTATGATCGAAATTTCCGGTTGCCCTACGATAACTCAGGATTCCTTCCGCTATTGTTGGATTAGAATTCTCGTCGCGGCGTCGGAGACACACTTTATCTTTCGGCGCGTTTCGGCTTACCTAAAATTTATCAGCATTTTCTCTTCGGCTATCGTGCCGGGCGCACCTACCGGAGAGAAATGTGCCCGCGTGCGGAAATGGATCTCGACAAATCGAGAAAAATAAGCGGCCGCCGTGCCGGGATGAGCGCCGGCGACGACGGATGGCCGCCGTTTCAGTTTTACTCGACTTTCCGAGCCGGATTTATATTGTACAGGTGGAAAAACCGGCTGTCGGCTTGTGCAAGGGCGAATTTTTTTGAGAGATTTCGGGAATTATGTTAATTTACGACGCCCCGCACGCCGCTCACTTCTCAACCTTGGGTTATGTAACGTGCGTGTCCGTTAGAGATTCACAAGGCGATAAAAAATTGTTCGAGTAGTTATCTAAATAATTGTACTTAAACGCGTACTAAAAGGTAAAATTTAATTTCGGTGTTTTATCTACAAATATGGAGGTACATATTAGAATTAAATGTTGCTAATTCGCGAATAAATATTGGATTTATAAAGACTAAAATTTATTGTTTTATTTGATTTTATCAGTGCAATATCAGTCTAACATGTTCGACGTACGAAAAGTATACCAAAAGCGTTTATCGCACTGATAGAAATATTTGCAGGTCTTTCCTAAAGGTCGATTTTTATTTACACTCGAGTACTGCGGGTGTCAAAAAACTTGAGACTGGGCTAACACAACCTAGAATCACCAACGATGAATAAACGATGTGGGTAAACGTTCTCTAATCTCTAACAAAATTAATTTCGTACGCATTCAGAATACATTACAGTAAATAAGTAACATCCATAAATAATGCATGACCCCCCAGCATAACCCAAGCGTGTCGACGCTGTGTATAGCAGTGCCAGTGCTAGTCCTGCAGAACGTCGATGTCGATAACTACAACTAGAACTCGATATACCACTATATAAATACAAATTCACGTTCTCGCCGGTTTAGTAATTAAAACAAATTCTGATATCGCGACAATTGAAACCTCCGAGATAACGAAATTCGGCGAGATTATACCGATACATCATACGAGCAACGGCGAGAGAACGATCAGAACAACATGATACGGCGGCAGAGGCGGTTAACTTGACTCGTACTATACATTTTTATTTTTAATTGTTTAAATTACTGGACGAGTGACCGGAATTATCGACCTTGCGCTGGTGTGCTTCTGAAGCATGGATCAGACCAAGAAACACGTGAAGGCTTCGCCGGAAGAAAAGGCTAACGTGTTTTCAAAGATTTTTTATTGGTGAGTTTTTTCGAATTTCGTACACAGTAGAGAAAGTATTAAAACAAAATTTGTAACATTTGTTTTTTTTTGAGAATCTATAATTATTGCACAATTATATTTTAAACGCAAGTTTTTTAACGTATCCCTTTTAACTATCGGTTTATGTTAATTTCGGTGTTAAGTTTGCCAAGGTTACTTATGAAAGGTATTACTTAAGAAGTTATTATTGAATTAACATTGCGATTTTGTATCTAAAAAATTATTTGTGTGAGTAACTTTTTACGAAAATTATATTTTTATTGTGATCGCATTTTTAAGACCTGAATTTACAGTATTAGTAGAAGCACGTGCTTTCGGAAATTCCAAAACTAGCTTACCTTTAATATCGTTTTTTTTTGTTTAGCTGGCATAATCTTTACAATTATTTCAAAATCTACAATTTCAGCTACCAAATCGTTAATCAAATAAAAATTTCCATTTGTTTGCCTATTCGCGGTAAAAAATTAACCATGAAATTAACCGGTTAAAACCTCAATTCATTCGAACACAGACCAATTCTAAAAATTCGACATTTTTATAATTTAATTTGATAGTTTATTTTTTTCATTCTTCGAACTGTTATTGCAGATCACTCGATACATTTTATTGACACGCGATAATGACTAATAATTCTAGTTTATGTAATTGACCTCACTTTGCGTGTTTTCTTTTTATCAAACTTTACTTAGCTTCTGTATTTAAGTTAGAATTAAAAGCATTTTCACAAATTATTAATCGTAAAAATATGCATTATTAATCTTATCTTTTTTCCGGAGTCTTTATAATTTTGTAGGTCAAGTACATACATATATCATTGTATTTTACTTCTTATTTCCAGTATTTCTTCACCAATTATCTGCAGCTTGTGTGATCCCTTATTCAATAAACTAACAATTTATTAAATTATGTAATCAGATTTAATATGCTCCTCATTACTTTACTCCCTCTTTTTAATTCTGTGATATTTAATATCTGCAAATACATAGTTTACCAATTTAAACAAATATGTATAATTTTTATTAATTTTTATTGCTGTAATTGCGTCTGTGTAAAAATTGCGAGCTTATCGTTAATGCAGCATAATTGTCCTAGCTTTCTACATTTTAAATTACTAATATAGTTATATTCTGACTATATTTAATTTAGAATAAAATGTACTTACATCTTAAAATGTAAATAAAAGGATATTTTAATAAATAAGTTATTACCTTAATCTACTCGTAAAATGTTCTTTCTGTTCTCACTTATCGCATCAGGTACAATTAGCATAATTTACGTATTTGCAATACTTCAATTTCTTTGGTATTTTAATTTGGTTACAAAGAATTTTAACAAGTTTTTTATGATTGTTTTACAAATGTTTCTATCTCGAAATAAATGTTTCGTTATTAGACAATATTCCCAGTATAAATACACCAACAAGAGTGTACAATGAATTATTTTATATGAAATATTTCATTGTCTTTGAGATTGTTTAACTAACTGATTAACTGTAAGGAATGTAATAAAACAGAAAAATGACTTTTTCGGTACTACTTATTATATATTGTTTTTATATAACTAGGTTGTTGTTGTTGGATTTAGCATTGTTCGAGAGAGTCAGCTGAGTATGTTCCAGCAACCGACAGTTTATCAGTTCTTATCACAGACTGATAATTATATGAAATTATTTAATATTTACATTGTCGAACTTTAGTTTTATTGAGGGCCGATAATACATTTAATTCCACATACCCGAAATCGTAAATAATGATTTTTACTGTGCAATAAAGTAATGTATAAATTAATTTATGATGTTGAACTTTTAGTAAATCATTATCCTTTTTCTATAATTAAATATAAAAAAACAATCATTGGGCTTATTACATCTGATCCACTTTGCAAATTATATATTCTCATATGCTTTGTTTTTATCGCTATAATTGCCCTGTTTTGTCTGCAACTTCTGAATAGTTTTCATGGACATTGGCTCCTCTTAACCATTTCGATGCGGAAACAATAAAAGTTATTTTAATTAATCATTCAATTACTATTACTGACTAAAACATTTAATTAAACGTGGTTAAGAGGTCATGGACATGAAAATTTTGGATACAATTGAATAAAGAAATCAATCAACGTAAATGAAATCGGAACAGCCAGGGACCAGACTAATTTTTAACTTTAATAAGATAGTAAGATAAGAAACTGTAATAATATATTATGAACAACAAATATCAATTAATATAAAATCTACAAGTAAATTGTGTAGACTTTAAATAAACATAATAATTCGTAAGATAACGTAACGTGATTAGCAGATTATCTAACGTTACTTTAATTTTAGATGGAGAAACATTTTAAAAGATGACTGAGCAATTCCCATTCAATTCTGTTAGAAAAAAACTTGTACCTTTTAAAACTTTTAACCAGATTATAACATAGAACTTGACATGCTTTTGTACCATAATATTTTAATCAGTCATATCATGTATTTGCCTTTCACGTATTTAAGCTGGCCTGAATTTGTAACCGACAAATATACATATTTATTATGTATGAATCTCATAACCTAGAGGGAGCTTCAACATGATGATGAAATCTTTCTTGATGATGATTTTTTTTCAGGTGGTATTTACCCTTCTATTACTTCGGCTACAAAAACGACATTCAACTCAAAGACTTATACAATGCATCGAAAACGGACCTTTCGGAAGTTTGGGGCGATAGGCTACAAACGTGAGTTATTTTTCTAATGGAATTACAATAACGTAACATGTTTTTCGAATTATTTACCAACCTACATTCCACGAATAACCTCTAATTGGCTAAAGCGTATTTGCATTTCGAATTATCGCAGTAAATATTTACAATGGCATTTGCAGGAATTGGGAAAAGGAGCTAAAGAAGGACACACCGAGCCTGAAACGTGCAATTTTCCGTACGTTCGTCAGGTCGTATTCGCTATCAGGAATGGGACAATTTATACAATTTAACATAATGAAGTGAGTTTAGTGTATTTGTAATTATTAAGTACCTGCTAATTACTGATATCGATCTACACATATCGTTATTTTTCGCCGGTTTAATTGATGTATAAGCCGCTCTAATTGATACAGATATAATCTGTTGCATAACTATGTTTTTAAAACAACACAATGATGACCTAAATTTTAAGATTTTAACGAATCTCGCAATGAACTTATTCGGAAGTACACAAAATTATTTTTTTACATCTTAAAATCTTCAAGCTTGTCTCGTTGACTTTTCCAGAATGATTCTACCGGTGGTGCTGGCCGAATACATAAACTATTTCGATCATTCCAAAGATACCGACGTGAAAATGGGCTATTTCTGGGCGACGTCGGTGGTCGTCGTCTCGTTCTTAATCGTCGTTTGCAATCACGGCTCGGCCCTGTCGGCCCAAAGGGTCGGAATGAGGACGCGAGTGGCCGTCTGCTCGCTGATGTACAGAAAAGTAAGAGGCTACCGCGCGCCGAAAACCCCAATTTTACCGTTCAATTTCGTTCGATTTGCAGCTGTTGAAATTGGACCACAAGTCGCTGGGACAAACGGCCACCGGCCAGCTGGTCAATCTCATGTCGAACGACGTCCAACGGTTCGATCTGGCGTCGCTCTGCCTGCACTTTTCCTGGCTGATGCCCATTAACCTGGTGATATCCTTCTACATCATGTACCGGAGCATCGGAATCGTCGCCGCGGCCGCCGGAATGGGCGCCATCATCTTGGAGTCCATACCCATACAAGGTAACGCTTCGCCCTTTCACGCCTTTATGTATTACAAAGTGTTCAATTGCAGGTTACATGTCGAAGTTGCAGGGCAAGTTCCGGTACCAAATCGCCTTCAAGACGGACAGACGGGTGAAGCTGATGGACGAAATCACGTCGGGCATACAAGTGATCAAGATGTACGCGTGGGAGAAACCGTTCGAAAAAATGGTGGTGTTGTCTAGAAAGTACGGCACAAACGGAACCGATTTTCTAAGTACATGAAAAAAATGTAGATTCGCTTTTCTCTGCGCAGGTTAGAGATCAACTTCATCAGGAAGACCTCCTACATCTACGGAATGTTGACTTCGATGTCCGTGTTCACGGAGCGATTAAGTTTATACATTGCTGTGATAACGTTTGTGTTGATAGGAAAGACTATAACAGGAGACGTCATATTTTCCATGGCGCAATTATTCAATACCGTCCAATTGACGCTGTGCATATATTTCCCCAGGTGTCTGTCCTATTACGCCGAAGCCAGCGTGTCGATAGGAAGGTAAGATCTCCATCTAACTGTTCCAAATCCCCAACTAACTGTTCATCCATTCAGAATCGAAAAGTTCCTGATGCTGGACGAAATCGACACCGTGAACCGCATCAAGACCATCAGCGACGGCGAAGTGGGCGAAATCGAACTCAAAGGCGTGTCGGCCAGCTGGAAGGCCGACTCCATCGCCCCGACGCTCGTCGACCTCACCTTCCGCATCAAGCCGGGCACGCTGTGCTGCGTGGTCGGCAACGTGGGCGCCGGCAAAAGCAGCATCCTGCAATTGCTGCTCAAAGAACTGACCGTCAAGTCGGGCGTAATGACCGCCAACGGGAAGATCGCCTTCGCCTCGCAGGAACCCTGGCTGTTCGTGTCCAGCGTGAGGAACAACATCTTGTTCGGGAAGCCTTACGACAGAGAAAGGTAAGCGCGTTTCTAAACGGATTCCTTCATTTGCTACGAAAGAACTGCTGTTGTAGGTATAGGGAAGTTGTGAGAGTGTGCTCGTTGATCAAGGACTTCCAGCAGTTTCCCTTCAGAGATAAGACGTTGGTGGGAGAGAGGGGTGTATCGTTGAGCGGTGGCCAGAGGGCTAGAGTGAATTTGGCCAGAGCCGTTTACAGCGAAGCTGATATTTATTTATTCGACGATCCTTTATCGGCGGTGGACACCAAAGTCGCGAGGCATCTATTCGACGAATGTTTCAAGAAATATTTAAGCGGCAAAACGAGAATTCTGGTGACGCATCAATTGCAATTCATGAAGAAAGCGGACGTTATCATCATCGTAAACAACGTGAGTTGCTTTCGATTGGAGGCGATAGTGCGAGTTGTAGAGTTTCCGGTTTACAGGGAAAGATCGAGAAGATCGGAGAGTTCGAGCAACTGTCCCAAAACGACTTGAACATCATACAACAGGAGGCGGAAGATGCGGCCAAGAAGGAGTTGAAGAAAGCGGAAGAAAAAGAGAAAATCGAAGCCGAGGCAGTTACTAAAAAACTCAACATCTTCCAATCTGACATGTCTCTTACAGTAAGTTTAAAATTTTTTTTCGAAGGCGAAATTAATAAAATTATCGTCTTGCAGTCAAAAGCAGGTGACGATTCAGAAGAAAAGGACGAATTAATCGAAAAAGGTGACATTAAAACTGAGACTTACATTGCCTACTGGAAAGCCGGCGCCGGGTGGTTTTTCCTTCTATTGACCCTATTGATGTTCTTCGTGGCTCAAATAGCTTCCAACGCTTCCGATTTGTGGTTAACCCATTGGTAGATACATCACCGGATAAACGCGACCAACAACAATAATTACATCTAATTTTTTAGGACCAACATGGAAAAACTACGAACCGACATGTTCGAGGATAAAATCACCTCGGGCGACAGAGAAATCTTCGTGATAAACTCCACATTCGACGACGATCTGCCGAAAATAGCATCCCAAAACGCCACGTTCGTTTTCCTGAACGAAACCGTCAACATGATACTGGACGCGACCTCTTTGCTCGACACCGAAATCAAACCGAGGGACTACTACATGTGGATTTACACCATTTTCATCTTCGGCTCGGTGTTCTTCCTGACGCTCAGATCCTTCTTGTATTACAACATTTGCATGAAAGCCTCGAAGGTTCTCCACAATACCATGTTCAGTAACGTCCTGCAAGCGCCGATGAGGTTCTTCGACACCAACGCATCAGGTAAGTGGACCATTTCCACATCTTTTGGAAAGTGGATTGTATGATATGTTGTTATAGGTCGAATTCTCAGCCGTTTTTCGAAAGACATGGGCGTACTGGATGAACTTCTCCCTCGCAGTTTAATCGATACTATTCAAGTATTCATGTTGATGACGGGTATTTTAATCATGGTGTTCATAGTAACTCCCTGGATGATCGGTCCCACTATTGTGTTGGGAATAATGTTTTATTGGTTTAGAGTGGTGTATCTGAAGACAGCGCAGGCCGTTAAAAGATTAGAGGGAACAAGTAAGTTCATATTTATAGTAAAACCTCTTATGATAACATTGTTCGTTGCAGCCAGAGCACCTGTATTTTCCCACGTATCAGCTACACTCTACGGCATATCCACGATCAGATCGGCCAGCGCCCAGCAAATGGTCACGAAAGAATTCGACATATTGCAAAACCAGCACACGAGCACTTGGTTTCTGTTTCTAGTGAGCAGCATTTCCTTCGGTTTTTACCTCGACGTGATAAGTACCACTTTCCTGGCTTTGCTCGCCTATCAATTCGTCTTCTTCGACAACGGTAAGAACACCTTTTAATCCTCGCAATTCGTATTAAATCCCAGTCGAATTTCAGGGGAGTCTTACAGCGGCAACGTCGGCCTGGTGATATCCCAAAGTTTGATTTTAACCGGTATGTTGCAATATGGCGTCCGGCAAAGCGCGGAAGCGGCCAGTAACATGATCAGCGTGGAAAGAATAATGCAATATACGACGTTGGATAGGGAAGGACCCTTCGAAACGATCGGTAACAAACCGCCGAGAGACTGGCCTAGCAAAGGAAGGATTGTATTCAAGAATACGTTCCTCAGATACGCCAAGGAGTTGCCGCCGGTATTGAAAAACCTCAACATCAGTATTGAATCGGCCGAGAAGGTTGGTAGATGGTTCGTTTCTGTAGAATTCTCGTCTAATATTGTACATTTCAGATCGGTATAGTGGGAAGGACGGGTGCTGGTAAATCGACATTGATAGCCTCGTTGTTTAGACTAGCGCCCATAGACGGTACGATTTCTATAGACGATGTGGATACCAGTAAAATCGGTTTGACCGATTTGAGATCGAACATTTCGATCATCCCGCAAGAGCCGGTGCTGTTCTCGGCTTCCCTCAGATACAATTTGGATCCTTTCGAGAAGCACTCAGACGAGGTTTTGTGGAACGCATTAGAATATGTAAGTAACTCGAAATTTCCTTTTAGTTACAATTAATTATCTTAAACTAATTTATAGGTGGAATTAAAGACAGCCTTTGCTGATCTCAATATAACAATCAGCGAAGGTGGATCAAACCTAAGCGCTGGACAAAGACAACTAATATGCTTAGCGAGAGCTATAGTGAAAAACAATAAAGTTTTAGTAATGGATGAAGCCACAGCCAACGTCGATCCACAGTATGTCATTACCTATCATCCTCCATTAACTATCACATTGAGATTCTTTTATTTTCAGAACTGATGCTCTTATTCAAAAGACAATTCGCGAGAGATTCAAAGACTGTACAGTACTTACGATTGCTCACCGACTTAACACGATCATGGACTCGGACAGAGTGTTGGTTATGGACGCGGGGGAGGCCATGGAATTCGATCAGCCGTACGTCTTGCTGCAGAACCCAGAGAGTTTCTTTTCGAATATGTTGAAGGAGACCGGGCCGGTCATGGAGGAGACCTTGAAGAACGTGGCTAGAGAGACTTACTTGAAGAAAAACAACCTACCAGTGGAAAACGGCATTGATAAGATGAAAGACGTTTGAAATTTTTTGTGATGTTAATTTAAACTGTACAAATTTGAAATATAGTAACGATACATATTTTTTACTTATGATTTTATTCATTTGCACAACTAAAAATGTGTTTAGTTATTTATTGCTTTAGAATTTTTAGTAAACGATATTCTTACCTCATTTTGGGAAATCAGTAAAGAAAATTTAAAATATTCAAAATTGGCAACGCCAATTGCCAACTGTCACTATATTGAAGAATCTGACCAATCAGATGCCACACATGTCGAGTTGCTGACTATTCGTAAAGTTGAAGACACCTAAAATTAACAATTATTTAAAAATAGAAGAACAATGTAACCTTTAATATCAAGTGCCGTGTTTTTTTATGTGTTACATGTGATTTTTTATTAAATACAACATACATTAAATAAATTAGAAATGGAAATTAGGGAAAACACCGACGATAATCTAGAAAACATGGATGTGGATTTAGAAGACAATCCGCTTTTCCCTAAATGCGATTACCTTATTGAAGAACAAGTTGTTAAGAGTTTTATATTGCACTTGGACGTTACAAAGTAAGAAACACATTGGAAATTATATTTGCAGCTTAATTTAAAATCTAAAATTTCAGAGAGACATGTCCAAATGTATTAGTAAACACTGCAAAGAAAAGATCGGTGCTATACAACATGCAAAATAATGGAGTTAACAAATTGCATAGCATCGATTGCGAATCTGTATTAATTGGTTGTAAATTTAGTGTAAGCAGTAGGGATCTGTTTTATATCGGATCCGAAGACGGATGTATTAATGTGATGGATTTAAGAACACCTGGGCGCCCTTCGTTACAATTTAAAGGTATTAATATTTTTCATAAAATAACATTTTACATTTATTAAAGTGCCTAATTGCAGATACTACAGTTGAAGATGGAAAGTCTAAAACGTTCAATTGCTTCGATGTGTCTCCAAACGATAGACTCCTAACAGCCGGTACAGATTTAATTGGAGGAGATGCTTTTATATTATTTTGGGATATTAGAAAACAAAATGTACTAGGTGGTTATTGGGAAAGCCATACTGACGATATTACTCAGGTAAAAGAAATAAATTTGTAATTAATTTCAAATTAAACCATTTGATCGTTCTGTCAGGTTAAATTTCATCCGGAAGACATGAATTCGTTAATATCTGGAAGCATCGATGGTTTGATTAATATTTACGATTTATCTCAACGATGTGAAGATGATGCGTTAACAGATACATTTAACACGGAAGAGTCTGTAGATCAATTATCTTGGATTCGTAATAACAACAAATACAATATTAGTTGCATTACACATACATCTGATGTACAGTTATGGGACAGAGATCAAGGGGAAGTGTGTAATGCATTGACAAAATTGGATGTTGCCAACAACATATCGGTAAATATCTGCATTTAACTTATTAAATAATCCTCAAAAACCATTATTTTTTAGAAATACGTAGATAATGTTTACGTAGCTAATTGTCATGAAACGGAAAGTGGAGTGCTATTATTAGCAGGGTCAGAAAATCCACACTGTTTGAGGAGTTTGAAATTGGGCAAGAAAAATGTTAATCCTGGCCTTGAATTTTCGTCTAATAAACAAAGAGTTAGAGATAGCTCTTTTATTGAAACCGTAAGTTTTATATTATTATGAACTTGCTTGTGTAATTTCATACTTTATTTTTTCTAGAACAATCTTCTGGTAACTGGTGGAGAAGACGGAATTTTAAATGTATGGAAAGTGCCTGTAGTTAATTAAATAAAACGATTCAGTTAACATTTATAATTTTATTTCTATCCCAACCCTTAGAAATAATTTAAATCCAATGTAAATAAAAAGTATTCTACATTTACATAAAATAAAAAAAATATACATTTGGTGATGTTGGCTTAAATATGGCTGGAGTAAAATAACTAACATTTTGTGAGTAGGTATAAAAAATTTACTTTATCGTGTGCTCTACGTTTTTAAATAATATATTTTCTAATATAAATAATGCTCGCCAACATTATCGAAAAATTGAAAAAAAAAAAAATAAATTCAATAACAACCTGTTGCTCATCGAATCCAGCAAGAACGTAACATTTCTTCAGATGATCAACACGTCAGTATTTCCCAAAAAAAATTAAACCTAAACGTAAATATTTCAAGTAACGGTCAAAAATACAAAACCTAAAGGTAACAAACAATCATACAGTTGACGTTATAAATTTTCTCTCTAATCCTCATAAATAGAATTTTATCAACTCTTACAAGATAAAATAAGAATCTTCATCTTTTATATTTTATCTTCGAGAGCGAGTCATGGATATAAAAATAATTAAATCTACACTTAAAATATAGCTAAGGAGATCCACAAATAACACAAAAAAAAGTAAAAGTAATCGTTACTCAAAAAATCCCTAGGACTTATATAGCACAAGAAATTTATTGTAAACTTTAAATAAACGTAAAAAAAATCTTACTTAAGTTTGGTGTAGTTTTATTTCGAGAACATTATCAACCTAGAAAAAATAGAAAACATAATTTGTTACGCGTGAACACAGAATAGAAAAAAAAGTAATAATGAAAATAAGAAGAAGTAACAGGAAAACAAGAAACAGAAAGAGGTTGGGAAAAGAGGAAGTAACAGAAAAACATGAAACAGGAAGAGGTTGCGATAAGAGGAAGTAACAGGAAAACATGAAACAGGAAGATGTTGGGAAAAGAGGAAGTAACAGGAGAGAAAACAGGTAGAGGTTGAGAAGAAACAAGAAAAATAACAAGGAATAGAGTAAATTGAAAGCCGCTCACCTGAAATTAATGGTTGTAGCTGCCAATAGCCGATTGCATTCCGGCGTATCGGGCAATGGTAATTTGACGAACGGCGTCTCGTAATTTTGCTCCGTAAATTCAAATTCGTATATTCTCGGCTTCACGTTGATATCGCCGACGGGGCCCCTCAACGCTATGTAATTCAAACTCAACGGTTTCACGGACTTCGACTTCAATATCAACTGAAAGAGATATTTCAATTCGATACAATATCATTCCTTGCAATTATCTGCATCGAGAATACAGCAATTCGCAAACAATAAATAGATAAGAGTTGAAAAAACATCTCGAGCTAGAGTCAAAGTTCCGGACAAACACGGGTGTTATCTTACCTGATAAGACATGTCCCTTTCGGAGCTTTGCGTAGGGTCCTTCTGGTTGTTGTTTATCCTCGCCTTTACCACCCATTGGTAATTCAATGCTGAAAATCTCGACGATTCGTAGAACAACCGATGGACGAATTCGTCAGTGCGATATGGTTTTAATTGTACATCTGAGAACAGAAAAATAATAAACCCTCAATTGGCATGAGGTCTTATAAAATTCAGATTTTTTTTTATTGGTAAAGGTGGATTTGGGTCACGCTAAAATAGCATTTGCAAAAATACTCCGGCCCAGACAAAACACTTTCGTTACCTACATTTTTTTTATCTTGACCCCGATATAAAAAAAAACAAATCGTTAATAAACAATATCGCTATCGCTTGGTGTTTTATTATTACACCAGATAAGAAACTCTTTTAGCAAACATTTCCGAATCGTTTGAAGCCGTCTATGCAAATTCATTTAATTCCCTTCTAGAAAATCTACTCGCATTCAGCTCGTTTACTCGCCTTTTCCACCGAAAAAAATAAAAAAAAACCGTAACATGTTGCGTAACTTTCCACTATTTTTAGAATCCGGATGATTAGGATTCATGTCGTTTATTTTTATTTCATTTACGACGGAATCGGTTTCTCTAATTTTGTAATTACCAGCTCGGAACAGCTCTATTTTCGACTCGAACAGAACAGATATTTTTAACGGTGCATTATGGGGTAAGACCGTTTCTAGATCCCAGAGATCTAGGACCCGACAAGAACATTGAAACTTCTATGGTAACCTAAGATGACCAGCGGGAAAACTACAGAGGATCTAGTTGGTTAATGGGTTAAATAGGGAAAATCCAGCGGTTTTAAATTGCACGTACCGTTGATGGTGATCTTATCATATCCCAGCAGATCGAATATGCTGTCGTAGAGCATACGTTCCTCGTTCATTTGATGGTCGATGGACTTCAAAGCCTCCATGACGTCGGCTCCGGAACGATTGGGATGGACGCATTCCTTCTCGTGTTCGCTCCTTTCGTGCAAAGGACCTCTCCATGGGCATCCTATACGGCTATACTTACAACCTGAAATTCTACAATAACAAATCGCTTTAAATTAACAATTAGAAAAAATTAGGGTGGCGAAATACAAAAACGTTTTAGATATCCCAAGGTGAAGAAGTAGGTGATATTAAACTAAATATTCAAATCGGTTCACAACAATATTTTGAATGAAGCGTAACAATGCAACGCCATTAAAAGTGGCACAAGGTTGTTGGTTTTTTTGAATAACTAATTCAAACAGATGGTTTAATCTAATGGTATAATGTACGGACGAAAATTAATTGCGTCCTAGTTTCGATCTTCAAAATACAGGGTACACTCTAGAAGATTTATGCAGGAATACTGTATATGGATGAAGAGGATGCAAAGAGGATTAAAAAGAAGTACAATTTTCTGAACTTATGTGCAAAATTTGGAGTTAACCAAGTTCATTTGATCTTCAAAATACACTCTAGAAGATGATCCAAAAGAAGAATACATTTTTGAACTTATGTCCAAAATTTGGAAAGAACCAAGTCCATTTGATCTTCAAAATACACTCTAGAAGATTTATGGATCAATGCTGTATAAAATAACCTACTAGGAAGAAGACGATGTAAAGAGGATCCAGAAGAAGTAGATACACTTTTCTGGTCTAAAATATGGAGTGAACCAAGTTCCTGCAAATCGAAGCAGTACAACAAGGGAGCTGGTAATTGAAAAATGACCTGCAGGACGTACAAAAACAATCATTACAACGAACCTCTCTTCGCATTCGGCCTCCTCGTGTCTGACCAACGAGTTCCTGGGGAACTGCTTGTTACAATACTGGCATTCGGCGGGCAATTCGGAGACGGCGTTCTCCACCGCCAGGTTTCGGGTGGCGCTCGTTTTGCTAATCTCCACTCGACAACTGGGACACGTGGCGGTCTCGTCTCTGAGCCGGGCGTCGGCCAGCACGTGCGTAAAGCATCCGGCGCACATTAAGTGACCATTGCTGCACTGTAAGCGCGAACGTACCAAAAAAAGAAAAAAAATATCGTTTTAATTGGGGCGGTTTTCGATTCCGGGGGGGCTGGGGTAAATCGACGCAATGCGAGTTTGTTATAAGGGGGGCGTCCGAGTCGGGTGGGGGCTATAAAAATAAGAGAAATCGTTCGGTTGATAATTAAAAAAATGTGTGTTGTGTACCCATCTCGCTTGGTTGTTTTTAGTACCGCTCCTTCGGGGTGTGTTGGAAAAAAATAGAATGACTACAACAAAAATTGTTACTACTAATAAGTCTGTTTTTCAGGGCGGGGTTTGTTTACACATTACGCGCGTATTAACCTCTTATTTATAGGAAGATACAACGCGGACTCGCATATTCTAACTAGAGAAAAAAATCGTTTCTTTTTTCTAATTAGTCGTTAAAAGACTTACCAGTCCTCTTCATATCCTGTAATTAACAAAACAATACGTTTAATATTACAATTTCATCTAATATTTCCCTTACTTTACCTCTTTATTGTCTAAAGGTCCTGTCGAAGGACCACTTTATAAAAAATAAAACCACTCATTAATTCGTCGGTAAAAATTGTGAAAATACCTACCCATTCAACGGGGTGGCGCCCCACCCTCGTGAATTTAGCGAATCAAAATAAACTCTCGTTAAATAGTAAAATAAAATAGCCGTGTAGTGTCGTTTTCGACGCACAACCTACCTTATTTAATTAGAAATTACTTAATTTAACTGTTGCAAATTTATACAGGCCGATCTGAGTTATTACGAAATCGTTTCTAACAAAATATTGGGCGAGAAATATTCAAATTTGGTACTAAAATCCTGCTGTAGGTATTGCAAATCATCCTCTATCAGTAAATTTTTGATATTCGAATAAATTCTTTCTTCTTGGCAGGAATTAATCTCGCCACTTTACCGCCTTCGTCGAGTTGAATTTCGTGTAGGTAATTTGCACAGCTGTAAATTAATAAATACAAAACTGCTCGAGTGATATCTCTTGGTAATTTTCCAATGAAAATTCGAGATGGTGCGCTTTGATTAAATTGCACGAGTACTGCTGTAATCAAGCGCGCATATTCGCGATTACTGAAACGCAAAATGCGATGCACCTGCTGGATTAAATGAGGAAAAAATAAATGCGAAATATGAAAATATTTTTGGTTTTTTTGTAGAAACCGCTTTTCGGAATAACAACCAGACCGTCCTGTACTAAGAGGATTGGGTTTTGGGAAATGAAAATCTAAAGCTAAATGTAAAGTAACGACTACTCAAAATCAAATTAATCAATTTATTCAAATTCAAAAAACACTAACACGATTTGTTTTATAAAAAACAACAGGAAAAGTAAATACACTGTTTTAAAATATACAAAACTTAACATCTACAGATATATCGCATTGATTTTTTACAAATAATATATTTTACTTAAAAAAATCACTAAAATACATCAGTCTTTAATCGGTAATTTGTTTTTTTTTTAATAACTATCGATTCGTGATAATAGATTGTCTCTAAACATTCATTGTAACGTATCTTTAACTTTTAGATAGTAAAATACAAATTTGAGTAAAGAAATAAAAAATAAAATATGAGACGCAGAACAAAGGCTCTTGATAAATTACGCACTAAACAAGGACCTATGTTCTGCGTGTCAGGCAAGCGAGTTCAATCAATATTTCGACTTCGACTCGCCTGCAGGAACCTGCTGTAAACGTGAAAAACAAAACAAAGGAAAATTCGCCCTTCGGCGTGTTACGTAATAAAACGCAATAGAAATGGTGCGTACAGAAACGAGATGGAGAAAGAAAACAAATCGGAAACTTACCTGATAAACGGCGGCCCGAGGCAGATCCAAACAAACTGCGCAGCACAAAATTCCGCCCAGCCTATCCTCCAATTTGTATTTCTTTTCGTCGCCCGAGAAATGCGATATTTTACGCTTTTTTATATCGGGCTCGGCGAATTCCTCCTGTTTCGCCGCCTCCGCCATGAATTGCGGAGCCGATTCGCTACTCGAAGGTATAGGCTGATTATCGGACATATCTATGGGACTGGGATTAATGTCTTCGTTGATATTCAATTCGATCATTACCCAAACATAAAACAGCTGAGATGAACTCACTCCACTTCCACACAAAACCAGAAAACAGCTGACGTGACGTTTCTCGTTTGACGTTCACAGAAGACCTTCCCCCACCACCAACGATAATTCATCCCGTTTGCACGCCTTCTTTCTTTTTTCATTTTTCATATCCTTTGTTGGGCTCGAATCTCCAACGTTGCCACGTTTACCATTTTCTAAAAACCTCCTTAAATAATACAATACTAAACACAAGAACAATAGCAATACAATTTAACACACTATTTCCTAAGTGTGACGTAGAGCGTTATACGATTATATCCTCCTAACATTAATCATCCAACCCCAACAGAGAATTCTCACACGGGCCGGCAACATTGTTGACGACAAAATTAATCAGTCGCGCCAACGCAAAAAAAGTTAAGCTCAACAAATTCATGTTGGCTATTCTGATAGCATCAAGTCGATAAGTTGTCAAAGTCAAAAGTGTCAAATTCGCTTGAGAATTTACCATTTTTTTTTGTTTTTTCATCTGTATTTTCATTTTCGGTGCGCGAGGTAATTATATTACACATTGAAAATGAACAACATAAGCCCCACAACAGGTAGGCTAGCTTAATGCGCTGCTTTATTCATTATTACATTTGTTTGTGTCGTAATACAATGCAACTTATCGATAATTAAAATATCTGGCTTTAGATTTCGTTATCGCACTTGTTCTTTTACATAATTAGTGCTTCCTCTACTAGATTTATAAATATATTCAATTATCCGGCTTGTATTTACCGTCATATGACGTGTCATTCAATAGTTGCATGCTTTCCTTCCCTTGTTTAAAAATCATGGGGTTTTCAATGCGAAAACTTCTTGAACTAAACACAAACATCATTTATTGCATTCTACATCGCAAGGTATCGATAAATTACTAATAATTGCACGTTTCCATAAATCACACTTTGTTTTGTTTAGACAGTAAATCGGGTTGCCTAATAATAGGAGTTTTGCCATACTTTTGTGAAAGTAAATTTACCTTCCGAAACAAACGGTACATACAAATACTTTCTAGCCGCGTAAGCATGAAATTGAGGTTTCTAGAATAAAATCTGTCAATTTTTAATGAGCCCGTCCGTAAAATGCACAGAAATCCCAGTGTAATAAGGTTAAAATGCTCGGCGATGAAGATCCGAATTTAGACTACATCGAAGATCCTTACTTCAATCCGCAACATTCCGGCGCTACTCCCAGCCTGGACGAGCCCGACCTGAACGACTACGATCTGTTGGAAAACGAATTGGACCTCTTCGACTTGAGGCGTTTCGATTTCGATGAAATCGCCAACAACAGCCTGCACTCGCTGCCCGAAGACACCGAATCCATCAGCGTCGAGGCCGAGTTCTTCAACGTGAAGAGAGCCAACGCTATCGTACGGGCATTTTTTAAGAACAAACTAAAAAGACAAGTGCGGGTGACTTACTGTGATCTTACCAAACCCTATTTAGCTAAACTGCCGAAAGACAGTAATTTTAGGAAATATTTAGATATCAGTAACAACGGTGAGTTGATGTCCTATTGAAGGTATTTTAGGGTGTAAATTGCTCTCTATTATTAAGCACTCATCGATCGATATCAATAACATCATGTCCTAGTTTTTGCCTTATAAAATTTGCAGGAGTAAATCAATTGTGTTCTAGACACCCGTAAATAAATCTATAGTTTAGAACAGCTATTTAATAATACCTTATTAACATTTAATTCAACCGAATACATGTACACACAAGCATTAGTTTATTAATGAAGGTCGTTTGTATTATTGTTTTTTTATTGTATAAAGAGGCTAGATGTTCCATGTTCTGACCTAGAACTTCAAACTATCAGCATTATCACACGCTACATATACTCAGTACTTATACTAACTGTAAACATACATTTCGTTATTGTAAATATTGCGAGTATACAATAAACATACACATATTTTTAACCTGATGCTGTTCGGTAAGTTAATATGGTAACTAATTTATGTATCATAAGAAATCCGCTTGTAATTATACGGGGTTAATTCTTCGGCAGACGAAGCGATGGCGGCCGGCGAAACCCCCGTTCCCGACCTCTCTCACCTGTCCTCCGAAGAAAAGGCCGAGCAGGAGAGACTGTGGAAGGAGGAACTGGCGACCATCGAGGACGAGATCTCCACGCTGCGAACGGTGCTGGCCTCGAAGATGCGCCGCTGCGCCGAGCTGAAGCGGAATTTGGGCATCACCGTGTGGAAGGAAGTGTCCGAGGACATCAACCAGGGCATTAAGAACGTGAAGGAGAGCAACGTGTACGTTATTTCCCCTAAAACTTTGATGTATTTGAGTAGTGTTAGCTAGCTTAATCACTAGTAGTAGGCCATCAAACGTTATAATTTTATTTTATATTGCATGAATATTATTTTTTTTATTAGATATCAAACAGTAGAAACTAAAGTTGGTCAAGTCACTAAGGCTGTTACCGATGCTCCCATGTAAGTACCGTTCGAAAAAATTTAATACTATATTTAAGTGGCTGTGTTTGGCAGTTTCCAGACCTTGTATACAGCCATGGTTTTGAAGTAGCCTTTAATTTCAGATACCAGAAAACGACGTCTCTGATAGGCGGCATAACTGGAAACATTTCCAATAAATTCGGCCAGATGCGGCATTCCGAATCGTTTAAATCGTTTGAGGAAAGGGTGGGTTCTGCGTACGAAAACGTAAAGGTAAGATTCTTCGATTGATAAATTGAATGATAATAGAACAGTCTAATTGTTGCAGTGTTTTCTACTAACACTCGGTAGTTTTTGTATTTGTTAATTTTTTTTTGTTACTTTTGTTTTAGGGAAATGTAGTGAATTTTTACGAGGTTGGTATTTTATTTACTTTTAACAAAATGCCAGTGTTAGCATCGCTCATGCTAATGTTGCTTCGAGTAAATTTAATGTCGCCTAAAATACGTGCTTAAAGATTTCTATTTACAGCTATTAACTTTTTATGTTTGCTTGATTAATTTTTACTAATTTTTAAATTAACTTGCATGGAAATTGAGTAAAACTATTACTGATGTTTACCTACAATTTAATTAAATTTATCTATGGAAATTAGTAGTAAACTTTTCCCGCTACAAAGGTTTTTATATGTTTTCCTGACGCACATTTTAAAGGTTATTAGTTAAAAAAAAGTTACATAAATTTTGTCATATCCAGTTTTCATTCTATGGGTAAAAAGTTCATCAAGGTTTTATTTTTTATCTCTCTGTATTAACGAATAAATCTACATACAGAGTGTTCGAATAAGAACCAACGCAGATTGATATATTTTGCATCTATTTTATTGTTCATGATATTTTTAGCAAGAAATTATGGATGAATTGGTAACAATCTTTGAATTTCCCTTTTCATCCGAGTGGATACGATTTGTGAATTTATTATTTTTATTTTTTTGTAGACCAAAGTAGTTTCACGTTCTGGATCGCAACAAAGTCTGGACGATGTGGGTAGGTCAAGATCAGGATCAGCAGTGACAAGTCCAACCATTCCTGAGGAGAAACCTCTGGCGTAGGAAAAGCGAAACGTTTTGTAAAAGCGATATGGTAAACTCCGAAATTGCCTTTTTTTGAAGCTTAAAAAATGTGCTACTGTACTAATTGATTCGTTACTATTTTTGTAATAGTTCGTTAAGGTGAAACTCGGTCTATATATTTTTTAATTTATACAATTCTTAATATATATTTTTTTTGTTTGTAAAACGGAATTATTGAATCACGATTATTAAAAAGTGCATTTATTCGAATTACGAAAACGCCGACATCTCAAAATTTCGATGGAAACTTCTCAACTGCGTTTGTTACTTTTGAACAAAATAGCTTTTGATAGGTTTTTGGGTAAACTTGAAAATCTTATTTTAGTACTTTTCACATGGTGATAAGATACGATTTCGTAGTAAAATAGTTTTTGTACAGGTTAAGTTAGTTTCAAAAAATAATAAAAATACTAAAAATAGTATTTTTTCATATTCTTCTTGTAGCTTAATATTATAAAATAACTTCGTAGCTGATGTATGTATTCCTTTAATGAATATACGAATAATTTAATGGAACATATTTTAATTCACATTACCCTAAAAAAACAGGAAATTTTGGGAACTACTCAAATAATAAAAATTCTTAGTACATTAATTTTAATACCAATACAACTCTCCTTTTAATCCTAATAATACAATTTAAAATACGTGGTCTAAAAAGTGTAATATTTGTGCTAAAATACAACAAGAGAGCAACAACGAAGATCCAATTTGAAAATTTTATCACAATTCTTTCATTTGGATCTACAGTAAATCATTAAGCACATTGTAAATTTACCTACAAGTACACTTATCACTTAAAATTATAAAAAGCACTTTGTGAACGGATGAAGTTACTAAAGTATCAGTCATATCGAATGTTCTATCATTTATACATGCATAAGAAATAAAATAAATACTGAGAAATGAAAATGTAGCAAACAATATCGCCGGACAGTACAAAAAATATACTTTCCTATCGAAAAATAGAGATCATCTTTAGATAAATTGTTGATAACACTTTGACTAGCTTTCATCGGATGGCTCTTCCTTAATTTCACAACAAACCCCATCCAAACGATAAGTACTCTGTAAAATTAGTTAAAGCACGTTAAATTTTTCATAGGTATGTAATCAGACTCGGTTCTCGTCTCGATGAACCTGAAAAATATCCATTAAACGTTCAATAGCAAGCACATTCAATTTTACCACACTCCAATCGCCGCACAAACAGGGAGGAAGAAACAAAAACAAAATAAAAAACGGACCGTTTTCGAAAAAATTTATTTAACTCAGTTACACAAAACGTTACAGCGCTCACAGCCAATACAATAATTTTTATCAGACGTTTTCTACCCTTCGTAAAAGAGACGGCGGGGGCCTTCGAGAATTCAAGGTAAAAGCTCTTTCAAACGCTTATCACTTTCAATGCTCGTTTCGTTTACCCTGTATAATTGCTTAACGTGCACCGGAGGATATTTTAACGTAAAATCGAAACAACAATAATGAATTATTCGAATAGATAATCAATTTTATTTTGAAATATCGTCCGGTTTATGAAAGTTAAATTTCCAATTAGGGCACCTACACTAATAAACGATTTTTAATTAATCTATTAAACTAATCTACTTTATTGTGGAAAATAGCATTTTACTAAAAAACTTGTTTTAAATTTAACTTCATCGACTATTCGGGAAGAACTAAATATATATTTTTAAATCTAGATACTAATGTTAATATCCTTTTCAATAAAACTAAACTATTTTAATTTAATTTCGCAACGTATCGAATCTATTGTCTGAAATATAAAATTTTACAGGGTATTTCCTGAATAAACGCATCGTCGAAAAATTTTAACTGAACATCAAATATACAAATTTCCAACGTAGAAAAATCAGAACAAACTTAGAAATCTTAAGAATTGACATGTCTCCCAAGTATGAGCAAATTATACAATAATAATACATTTTTTTTCAATAAACAGAACAAGTAAAACATAACCCAATTGAACGATTTCACCCCTCTGGATCTGGTAAAAGCTTTCTAGCGCATCACAAACAGGTAAAAAATCCCAACACCAATTCATAGCCTCGATTCCTAATCACACTAAATAATTATGCGTTAATTATAATTCAAATTTAATACACAAAAAAAGCACACTTTTTTACAACTTGCAAGAGTTAATTCGATATTAAAAAAAACACACTAACAAATAAAGCAAAATAAACCCAATCAATTGAATAATTACCTACTGGATCGATTGATATATAAATTTATTAATACCACATCTACATTACTTATATCGCTCTGATTTAAACACAATATGAAAACTAATCATCGGGCTGCGCATCTCTGAAAAAATAAAACCACGATTGCTATGTGTGCGGGCTACGATTGTGAAATTTATCATTTATAAGGCTAATCGACTTCGATCAAATTTGCAATATAATATATACTTAATAATAAAAAAAATTTAGTATCGATCGAAGCTCTACGAGACACAGAGGAATGAATATTCGAGATTCTACTTTTAATTTTTTTTTTTAAATGAATTTAAGCTCGCGACGGTAAAAAACAACTCCCTGTCTGCGAGCCCTGGAGTGTTTTTTCAACTCACATTGAGTGATATCCTCTGGCTTGGCAACGGCGTCTGGCTACCAGATAGGCCACCATTATCATCACTACCAAAGCGGCCAAAACGCATCCAACCACTATCGGCACCACGTCCGAGGTGATGGGAGAAGCCTCGCAATCGATCGCTAAAAAAAACATTAAATCCTTATGAACAAAATATATTCAAGAGAACCCGCGAACCGTCAAAGAAGCCCAAAGGGCTGTTCTATCTCGGGCGAGTTTGTCATTGGGCTATTTTGTCTTGGACGGTTCTGTCATTGGGCTATTTTGTCTTGGACGGTTCTGTCATTGGGTTATTTTGTCTTGGACGGTTTTGTCATTGGGCTATTTTGTTATTGGGAAATCAAAGGAACAATACACAATGATTGTTTATATTTAAATCCAATCGGGGTAATCAAACTCGTAAAGCAATATTCGGCAATAACGTCTTCGATGAACTTTGCTTGAACAAATTATCTTACATTGTTTTACGAATGATGCGCGTTGTTTGCGTCGAATAGGATGTATAAATATATAATCTGATTCATAATTGCCTTTATCAGAATTCTACCAGTTGAAATAGAAAAATATTTTTAATTGCAAACATAAAGCGTGTATATCGCAATGGATTTTTCCGCGCTGCGAATGATATCTGCGAAGTCATAAGTTAGAATCGGATGATGGAATGTCTGAGAGAAACTTCGAATACCGAAGCGATTTGTCATCGTGCAGTCTTTCCTCGTTCTAAAATTGGCGAAATATTGAATTCATTGTAGCTAATTGTTTACGGCAAGCGCGGATGTTTTTCTTCGTTAAAATATTTTAAGAATCTCGAGTATCTTATGCGGCAAATAGAACTTACCGGAATCGAACTTGTGGCCGGTTGTATTGGCGAAAGCTTGCATTTGGAGATGGCTAATGTGCAAATAACCAGTCATGTTAGCTTCGCCTGTAAGGTTCAATGTTTGAACCTTCTTGCACTTGTAGGAATTGCCCAAAGGCGTGCCGAATTCGGAAACATTGTGAATCAGAGTCACGTTCTTGAACGTACCTAAAAGAAATAAAAATAAAAACATTCATTTATTTCTGATGTATTATCCACTACATAATTACGGACTGTTTCTAATTATTCTTCATTATCGACGAGATTTAATTACGAAAATTACCATAATCGCATTTGAGCAATAAACCTACACGATCTAAATATAAATATCGATCGAAAAATTCGAATACTTAATCAGTTTAAAATCTACTGAAACCAGAAGATTAATTTAAAAAATTGCCTATGCCTTAAACAAAATATTTTCTCAATGCCGATCTTAAATTTCTAGCAAACGAATTCCTATGCACCATTCAAAGCAACAACAATTATTCCATTCGATGCCAAAATATTTAGTTTTCGATTCGCAATCGCTCAAGGTTAATGCAATTCGAATTACATTAATTTTTTTATCGACCAAAGTAGGTGGGTAATTGCCCGGTCGCGTCCTAAAATATTTTTTCACGCTAATCGAACTAACGGTAACGTCGAACGTTTGTTTATTTTGCCGGGCGTGACAAAACCTGAATTCGTTCATTTTTTCGAAATCTCTCATCGCGAAATGCGATCTGTTCGCGAACCGTACGCTTGACTCACGTCGAATTTGAATTATTCGAATATATCAGACAAAATGATAGGGGCAATTGCACGATATACATAACACAATAAATGTGTGTTCCTGCTGATCAAGCAGGCGTTTCTGCGAATTGATAAACAAACATCGACGATAAGAGATAAGCAGTATTACAAACTCGACTAAAAACGACTATGTTGTAGTCACAATCGTCGAAAAAAAAATGAAATTTTTCAATAATAAATCGCGTTATACTTACCATTAGGTAGGCTCAAATTAAAGAGGTCAGCTCGAATCGATGCCAATGCAAATTTGCTGGCGTTCACATCCTTGGTGAAATTCATGGTGAAAACATTCTTTTCCCATTTCAACACAATGACATCGTCCATTTTGTTGCAAGCGCCGATCAACGTGGAATTAACGGGTATATTGATTTTGTTGGTGGTATTTACGGGGTATTCGATTTGAATTGCGGCATCCATGACGAAACAACTGTTATTTCCATCTTTCACCGTCCAATTACCAATGGATGGATCCGGCACGGGCTTCGGACCCGGTGTGGTTGTTGTTGGTGGTACAACTGTTGTTGAATTAGGCGAAACCGTTGTTGGTTTAGGTGCAACTGTTGTTGTATTAGGTGGAGCTGTTGTTGTTGAATTAGGTGCAACTGTTGTTGTTTTAGGTGGAGCTGTTGTTGTTGAATTAGGTGCAACAGTTGTTGTTTTAGGTGGAGCTGTTGTTGTTGAATTAGGTGCAACAGTTGTTGTTTTAGGTGGAGCTGTTGTTGTTGAATTAGGTGCAACAGTTGTTGTTTTAGGCGGAGTTGTTGTTGTTGAATTAGGTGAAACCGTTGTCGTTGAATTAGGCGAAGGAGTTGTTGGTTTTGGATGAGGTTTACCTGGAACTACAGTAGTACTATTAGCATTGCGGTTAGGATTATTACTGAATGTAGATGCAATCAAGGGTATACGAAATTGCTACAATTTAATTGCAACCTTTTAATAAGGTTACAAAATTTCTGAACAAAAATTCCAAAAAAAATTTAACAGAACAGATGTTAACTGTTAACCGTTATTGCTAAACTACAAATAAAATGTTAAAAGTAAGAATATGAAGCGACCTTCAAAATCCGGGGAATACCAGAATAAAATATTGGAAAAAATCAGGTTTTTCTAAGTTCTTTACTAACGCACAAATTACCATTTTAGAAATACAAGTCGGTGTAATGATTTTTAACGAGATTACTCAACCTAAATTATTTCCAGTCGTTTATTCTATACCATTCCCTGTTCTAAGTGATAAACTACAAGTAAATTATAAAATTAATAGGGGAATTACAATTGGGTGCCAAAGAATGCATCTTAACAAGCATAATTTAATCAGTGCATTTAGTGGAAATGTACTGTGAATAAAGGTTATCAAACTTATCGAATGGCACAAATTTGAATGTAATTAGAAATAATATACGTCTTAACGATAAATTTGCTTATATTGCTATATTAATTAAAGCTTCATATTGCTAATTATATGGGAAAGTCCCGCGATAAAAATTTTAAGAAATTATAGGAAACAAAATATTTGAATTATCCGCCTAACAGATGGTTATTCAATGCCGCTTTATGTGATTATTGTTAATTCCTGTTTGATAAAAATGTTGACCGTTTCAGATAAAAATTCCAACAACAAAAAAGATAAACTTGTAAATTATAACAAAGGTATTACAATCGTAATTGCTGTGAAAAATTATTGGTAACGGTTATTATGGTTATCGGGGGAGTGAATATCAATAAATTATAGAGGAATGCTGCGATCGTAACACGTAATTTAACCTAGACTTTTACCTGCGGTTTCCTGCTCAATTGTTTGTGCACATGCAGCAAGCACAATCAGCGGTAATATTAATAATATCTTATTGTTCCACATATTTTCTGCGGTGCTCTAGAAACGACGAAAATCTAAGTATTCTAAATGAACCACTCGCAATATCACAATTCCGAATTCACAATGCAATGATTCGTTAAAAACCTTCTAGAGCTAAACTAGCTTCCGACAAGAATGAAAATGCGCACAAAAATGACTTTTGACTTTTGACACAACAATGACAACTATGACCTTCGACAGTTGTAGGCAAATAGCCGAATACCCATGATAAGAGAGGTAAAAAAGAAGAATTCAAATGTCCGAATAAACCAGTAGCTGAGACCTCAATACAAAAAGACGAAGAAATGAATTAATCTAACTTTCAAAATAAAATAAATTAATCGACTTATGAAAGAAATGGATAGAATATGATAAAAAGAAAACGCCTGCTTAGTGTTAGAACCGCTATTTATTTATATTCTTTAAAAAATTACATTTAAGCACAAAGAAATTATCTTAAAATTTGAATATTGAGCACAAAATGCTGAGGCAAATTGTGTGCAACATTAGACCATCGTATTTTATAAATATTATTCCACGATTAAAAACTACCAAACGGAGGATGTTAGGAAAAAGTTTGGTTTCATTGGCAGTTCCTTTTAGTCGTGGCACAATTTATATTCATAATTTTTATTCATTTAATTTTGTTGCTAGAGCATATTCCAAACGAATAGTTTGTCAGTAAATATGTATTATAACTTTAGAATATTCTGTAGTAACAAAAAACGTTACTTTATCAAGTAATTAAATATACAATGCATAATAACAATGTGTATGTAGCACGAACATATCAAAATTATTATTTTCGCGGCCCTACAACAAGCGGTGTAGTTCAATTAATGAAAATCTACTCCACTCGCGTTCGGGCCCTTGTTATTGAGATCTCTCGGGTAACTGCTTTTTATTTATACAATTTTCTATTCGTAAAGAAATTATAATTACCTATATTATTGCGCAAACAAATTAGTAGTAAGTTATTTTTTTTTGTTAAAACCTAAGATGTTAGAGTGACAAATATTTCATCCCCTGTTTATGCTGAGTTTTGTCTCAAAACTGCTTTATTATTTAGATATTTTATGTAATTAAATTTATTACAATTATACAAATTGTTTAGTTAGACGTAGCGTAAGCGTATTGTCATTGACAATTATCGGAGGTCTTTGGTAAATTATTGTAGTTCAAGTAGAACATTTTTTGGACAAATCGTTATTAATTTTTCGTTTGGATAAGCGAGTCTAACAGAAAACACTCTGTATAAAAGCTCAAATGTATGAGTATAAGAGTCCGGAGTCTTGCTCAAAAGACTTTGTGCGTGACGAATATAATCAAATGCGGAATGAAATACTGGCACGAGTTCTTCCAACAGTTACGCCATGTCGGCATCATGTTTTCGTTTTTGATATGCAAAATGCATTTCGAAAAATAATCAGTCTACTATTTGCGAACTGGTAGAATTTTGTCGTTTTGAAAATTCTTATTAACTGATTATTACCTAAAAGTTATTTATTAGGATATACTAAACTCTATGAAGTACAGTTAACACTTATCTTCTGGTATTTTTATAACAATATTATTAATTTTTGCATATTCTTCTTTTTTGTTCCTTATAATAGAACTATTTATAGCAATTTAACAGTGCTTAAACACGTATCGTAGGTGTCCGTAAGTTTCATTTTTATTGGTAGGTAGTCGTGAAGGCAATCAACGCACACTTTTTGCTTTTTGTGATTTTTTTTTCGATATTGCAATTGTGATTTCGGTAGGCATTTTGGTTTTCTTGCTTAAGAGTTAATCACATCATTTTTATTTATGTAGATTAAACAATATACCGTGTGTGAAAGACCGCTCTTTAAAGAATATTTTCGAACGTTTAAAATAGTTTATTGAAGTTTTAAGTGCTAAGCAGTTTAAAAAAATAACAACTTTGGTGAAGTTTTATAAAAATTGCGTATTTATTCATCTAATACACACGGTGTATTTATTATAATTAAAAGTTCCGTATCGATATTACCAACAAAAGCAAATTCTAAGAAGCTTTTTTGATAAAAATTACTTATGTAGATGATCTTAGCGCTTCTGAATAATAAACAACAAGCCTTTAACCCTTAATTGATCACGAAAATCCAATTCTTCTTTTTCTTTTTAGAGATAAAAATTGGGGTACCTACCTTGTTGATATTAGAGTTGCCCTCAATTTTTTTAATTATTAATTAAGGGTTAAAAAGCGCCTACTTCAAAACGCGCATGTTACCTTACTGACCTATATTTGTCTGATGTAAACGACTCTAAAAACTCTTATTTACTTTATACCATTGCAACATTTACTAAAAAGCATATTAGAAAAATTATGTACTTCTGACATGCGGACATCTACGTTTAAACCTTAATTATCCAATGCAAACGAATACTGCTTACTTTTACTATAAAAGAATACGTTATGTTATGCTATAAAATCACAACGAAACATTATTTACATTAAAATCATATTAACACATTCGTCTCTATCACAACAAAAAGACGGTATGTCTTTAGCTTTTTGTTATTAACAAACTCGAATACCTCGTACAATCAACAATTGTAAACAGAAAACCTGCTGAAACTCTCTTTAATTTCCGCTTGTTGCCCTAACGATTTTTAACCAGTAACTCTAATAAAACACGCGTTTATACTATCAGTAAATGTTAATTTTTCATATGAGCTTTTGAGATTTTTTTTTGAATTAACATCAGCCACGAATGTGACGAGAGTTTCCCAATTGTTCATTCGAACAGAACGTTTACTAATTTATTGTAATGCGTCAAAAGAAACTATAGGTAATGATAAGAATGGCTGTCGTTTCGTTAGATGTATTTGCAAATTAGTGAAGTATTCGACTCCCGATGCCGTTTACCCTGGGTACACCTGTGGAAGTCAGTGACGGGTGGCCAAAGCGACCTAAAGGGTTACAGTTTCACGATTCGAAAAAATTATAGCCCCGGCAAATAAATCATTTCCTTCGAAATACTGACCCGCAAACCCGTTAAACCATCGAATGATTAATAATTCCCTATTACTTTAGTTCCATTAAAAGGTTATTTACGTACTAAGTTTTCTGCTAATAATGCACAGTTAAGACTAAACACCAGTTTAACGTTTCCTTTTCAGTATTTCAAATCGAGCAACGTTTTACGTAACAAAAATAATTTACCACATTTTTCGCGCCGACCGAGATTTACGGCGGACCCGTAAACCCCATTCGTCGAGGACTATAAGATCCTGAATCGATCCTGTTACGTAACTAACGGTGATGGCAGAGTTTTAAAATTCCTAAGATTTTTTCCGTGAACTAATATCAGGTAAACTAAACTATCTAGACCGTCGCCTTATTTTTTCTGTTATTTTTTTTTACTGAAATTTGAATTCTAGAATTACGACCGCTGCGATTTTTACTTGATGGCAGTAATCGGAGCCCTCGGCTGGCCTGCGGGGCGTCGGCGAGCTTAATCCACCATTAACTCGAAGTGGACGGACCCTCGTCTGTCCACGCGGTCGTGGAAAATGTTCTTCGCCCAGGCCTTGCATTCAATGTTGATCAGAATACCGCCTGGAAAACCCACCCGGAAATACATTCAACGCCGTATTCAGAGGGAGATATTTCATTAATTCTTAACTACTCACGTTTGGGTTGCTCGAAATGCACGGCCACGAGGGGCGAGAGATATCCATCCTGGTTTTTGAACGGGAAGTACTGGGAGGAGAATCCTCGTTGCGGAATGTATCTCAAAGGACCGATGTTTTCCTTGTCAGCCGGGTTCTCGCCCTCGCACGTTACCCACACGATTTGGTGCTGTCGAGAAACATCACGAAATTAGTCACAGTAAATTCCCCGGGCGATCGGCTTACCTCGTTTCTGGACTCCGCTTCCAGGATGTCTTTCCGCAAGTACTCGCTCATTTCGCTCGAATCGGGCAGATTGGAGGAGTTGTAATATTCGGGGTGCCAGTTGTAGATCTGGAAAGGTCGTGTTATAGAGATAATTCGCGAGAATCGGCGGTGGTTAGTACCTTGTTGAGCTTCAAGAAAATGCAAGGGCCTCCTTTCTCGTCCTCGAAGCCGAAGCCGGCTTCTTCCAAGCAAGGGTTCCATTTTTGGGGCAGCATCTTGACGTCGCAAACTTTGCCGGGCGTGGGGCTGACGAACATGCTGCATTGCTCGACGTTGTTATAATGCGGGTTGTTTTCTTTGTGGTAAACTGATGGAAAATTCGCATTAATTCTTTCAAATTATTATAATTGATGCACTTACGTTTTAAAAATGTGGCTAGTTGCTCTTGCCAATAGCGAACGTTGCCTTTATCACTACTTTTGTACCAAATTAACGTACTTTCTACATTGGACTCTGGAGGCATGGGTCTAAAACCTAGACCTGGAAAATTGTGCAATTTGTATTAGCGAGGGGCGGTGTTAAGTTTTCGTTTTTCTTACCTGGATTATTACCAATTAATCCATTCTCTAATTCCCATTTGGGTCTCTTCATATCTAAAGTTTGATAGAATACTGCTAACATAGCAGCAAAAAATCCTATTAAACATGCATAGAATAGTAGATAGAATAATAAAATTTTCCCTGAAAGAAAAACATTCTTTTAGATCGATGATTCTTATAACATACGCCGGTCCCAATTTGGCTTAGGTATAGTAAAAAATAATACAATTCCATTTTCTTAAATTTTTACTATCTGTTCATCAATTTTCCCATTCTATCGACTCTCAATAAATTTGAGTTGAGGACATTAAATTTTACTGCAACATTTACGACACCATAAAGGAAAGACGGTTATTAATTTTTGATACGTCCTACCAGTGATACCAAATTTCAAATTATTATCAAATATTTTGGGACGTTATTAAATATTGCGCATTTACACCAGCTTTCATCGCATCTGAGTAAATTTATACTCATTATATCGAGTTTTTCATCGCCTTTCGCCGCACAATCACCTAATACTAAATTATTCAAGCAGCAATGCTAAAAATAGTTTAATATTTCCTTCGCCTCATTAACTCTCAACCGAAATCCATTAAATAGTAACGAGTTTATTTTGCGTTAAAATTCCCACAACAAGAGAAAAAATAACAACCGCTATCGAAAATGAAACTTTTCGAACTCTTCCTGTCCAGTTGAACGGGGAGGAGGCCACAGCCCGTGCTGGACATCGGCGATAATCGTGGTAAATAAACGCAGTACATTCGTTTCCATATCGGTGGAAAGTGTAACTAGGTCAGTTCGACTTTGCCTTTGGATAAATGTGGAAATGGAAAAGACGGGCGAGCGAGCGAGAGGGAGAGCGGGCGACCGATCAATACGGACGCCCAACTCCCTCCATTACCGCTAAAAAGGGACCGAATGTATCTTTCCTCGGTGGGAAACAGCTGGCCAACTCTCAACCCTTGACATTACGCTGATTTGCTGGAGTTTTCCGAAAAATTGAAACTATATCGAGCGATTTTTTCAATAAACTAAAGGTATATTACTTTTATGAAGCTCGAAAAGTTTGATAAAGATATTTTGAACTGTTAAAAGCATGTAGAACAATTTGAAATTTACCGTAATAAACAATTTCGTAAAATTTATACATTCTTGTAAAGTTTTCACTAACAACCACTTTGATACATGAACCATTACTACTTATCATTTAATAAAATTTGATAAAATATGTTGCAAACTTAGGTCAAAACAATATTGATAATATATCTCAGCAAGTTTATTTATATTACTATTTCATCCAACAGATCATCTTCTTATTACAACAGAAACTCTTCCGCCATTTTCATAAAAACGAGCCATATTTTCCGGCAAAGACTTCCCAGTTCCCCTTTTTATTAGCAAATAAATATATCCTTCAAATCCAGTGCAAACCCGCGATAGCGCTCGCGAGAGTCCTTCCACTGTTCGATACATAAAAACGCCTGGATATAACTCAAACTGTACCGTTCTTTGTTCTACTCCAAACAATATCGTGCAATGAACAATTCCAGCTATTTATCATAAGAAGATAACTCATAAAGCATTCAAAATATAGGGGATTTTTCCAAGTGCTTCACAAAGTTTATTAGTTCCGTATAGACCCTTCGAGTTAACTCAATTCCTCGATATAGGGATTTCCAAACTTTCGGAAAGCCTTCGATTAATTCCATCAGCAAATAAGGTACTCCCGATCCGGCTTTATCTGATGCCGACCTTTTCACCTTTTAGCATTCGCATGGCGTCGGGGAGCATTCAACTTCACGCAAGCGTACGGGCCCGTCCGAATTTTCCGAGATTCATTCAATTAGGGGAGGAAATTGCAGCGAACAACCTGCCCGGTGGAAATTCCGACTTCGGTCTTCGGTCCATCGGCTAATTGCCGGCACTCGGCGGAATTGCTTCCAAGGGTAATTAGTCATCGCGCGAGAGTGGACCAGGTGAAAATGGACTCGACAAAAACGCGGAGAGAGAGCCGTAAAACGTGATGGGTTATTAATTATGCGACAGCGCGGTTGATGGTTGCTTAAAATGTAGATTTTTTTGATGTATTTTTAGACGGGAAACTAGAGGTGTTGGCTTTGGTTATTAAGCAACGATTAAAATGTAGGTATAAGAGAGTCTTTCGCCTTGGGGAGAGGAGATTTAAGGTGGAATATTTTATGTAGATCGTCTAAGAAGAGACTATGAAAAGTAGTTTTCCACAGGGTTTGAGTGTTTGAGCGAATCTCCCGGGAAATTCGGAGGATTTTTTGATTATCCTTTATTCTTTTAGAGCACCGGCGCTCAAGTTTCATCGAATTTTTCCATTACGCGGTGTATTTTTAAATTGAGTGGAATGCATTATTCAAATCCATTAGAATTTAATAAGTGTACAAATTGTGTTTTATTGTCTCATGGTCATCAGTTATGAAATTGCCGATTCTTCGAGCACTATTACTATAGATAGAAAATTCAATATTGACTCGACGCACTTTCATTGTAATTTCAATCGATCAATCTTTAAAATTAAACAGACATAATGCGGGTTTCTGGAAACTGTTTATTTTCTATCCATTTGTATCTCGAGGCAATTGGTTTTTAATTTGCTACCCTTATTAATTCAATGTTGATCAAATAATTTTTTGTACATTAATTAATTTGAGTAAATATTTAAATGATTCAAAAAAACTGTTAGTTATGTGGAGTGATTATCGAATTTAAAAAAATTCATTCATGGAGGGCGATATTCTGTTAATATTTTTTTTCTTGAATTGCAAGTTACACCCCCGTTAATTTTTGTTAATAGCACAGCTGAGCAATTTTTTGAATATTGATTTCGTTGTAGAATTTCAAAAGATGCGGGATTGGTATTTAAAATTAACTAAATACTTCAGTGAAAAGCGATTAAATAAAACGGGCGTCTCCTCCATTACGATTATAGCACAAAAGACGCCATTATGAAAACCTTCACTGGTGCAGCAAAAAAGGGAAAAACCGAAGGATAAGCTGGAATTTCACGGATATTTCTCGAGTAATACTCTAAAAAAATTAATAGGAAGCTAAAGAATGATTAATAGGCTTTTAATAGAAAATGTAGCAGGGAAAATTAGTACGACATTTCGCTGAGTAAAAGGTCACAAGTTCACAATTTTCATATGGGAAATTCTTGTATGAGGCTGTTAGTTTTGGATGAAACGAAACGAAATTATAATATTTTAAACAAATAAATTCACGCATTAATATAAAGAAGAACTAATTTATGCAGTTTCAATTCTAAAGAAAAATACTATATAATATAAATTAGAAGTTCCTGCAAATAGTTTAGTTTCGATTCCATCGACAAGTTAACAGGTAAACGCTACTAAATAATAAATCTAATCCGAAACCAGCCAATATTGGGACCGCACCGGAACACCTGCACATATCCCCTTTACTTACCCCAACTGGCCCCTGTCCTTCCGAGGAATTGGTTAGTTTCAGGATTCCAAAGGAACTGCTTGAATCCCTCCCATTTGGTCAAAACCGGTGGCCGCGTATAATATTCGTTCACTTTTTTGTCAGCCATCGTCCTATCGCTTTACCGTCAACTACCCTTTACGTAAGAAGGACCGTTCCTAGGGTTGCAGAACGATTTTGCGCGGTGGCTGCGGCGCACTTCGATCGCGACGGCGGCGGCGGGACGTGTGCGACGCGCCTGACTCGTCGCTTCGCGTGGCGGCGCGGCGGCGCCATCTACACCAACGCTACCGCCGATTGGGACCCCGATCGATGGGGATATTGATCCGATTGCTCGCAGGAATCTTTTCTCCCGGCGCCATAACCCCCAATACTCCGACAATCATCCAATATTTTTTTTAATTCATGAGGATATAGACGGATTTAGAGGATAGAGTGACTCTCTTGGGTAGATAATCGACTCTCTTGGGTAGATAAGTGACACTCTTGGGTAATAAGTGAGTTTGTTGGGTAGATAACTTACTCTTGGGTAGATAATTGACTCTCTTGGGTATATAAATGACTCTCTTGTATAGATAAGCGACTCTCTTGGGTATATAAATGACTCTCTTGTGCAGATAAGTGACTTTCTTGACCCCGAGCGAATAATTGACTCATGGATGGACTCTTTTGGATAAGTAAGTGAGTCTCTTAGGTATATGATGGTACATTTGGTGGATGTGTTGGTTGAAATAAAGACTAAAACATGTACTGGAATAATAATTTATTATTAAAAAATTGGATTGATCTGTGGTAAAAGAATTCAACAAAAAATAAAACAAACAGTTATCTATACCTATATGGCTACAAAAATATATACATCAATTAAAACTTACGAAGAACACAATGATAAAATTAACACTGTAAACTAAGACTGTCGTGTTTTTATTGAGTTAGATATGAAATGTTTATTGCTTACGACAAACACATTTGGTATAGGTAAAAAATTTCTCCGACGTTTCGTTACTTACAACTATGTAGAAATGGTAGAAGAAAGGCGATGTCTTAAGGCCACTTAGGCAACTATCAATACTAACGTGTTCTAACAAAGAAGCCTATACAGTCTCGGTATTTTGGAATGTATAAATTTTATTGCTCGACCCAATTAGTCGATTAGCAGTTCGAAATGGACGGAGCCTAATCTCTCCGCCCGATTGTAGATGATATTTTTGGCCCAAGCTCTGCATTCCACGTTAATTACAATACCAGCTAAAATAATAGTAGATATAATTTAGTAGAGCATAATGGGAATAAAGTAGCGGGTACTTACAGACAGGTCGTTCGAATCTAACTGCAATCAAAGGGCTCAAGTAGCCTTCGGAATTCAAATAGGGGAAGAAGTAACCCGGGAAGCCTTGCACACCTTTAGGATAGTAAGTAACAGGTCCTAAATATTCCACGTCGGCGGGATTCTCGCCCTCGCACGACACCCAAACGTTCTGGCGCTGAATTAATAAATAAAAAAACGCATTAAATTAATCGAGAACTACTCGTAAATTTAGTTCGCTTACTTCTCTCGTGTTGTTGATGCTCCTGATGTGGTGCCTGAGGGATTCGGGCATGTCGATGGGCAAGTCGTAGGGATCGTCGTAGTAGATGGGCGTCCAGCCGTAGATTTTGTTCAGCTTGATGAAAATGCACGGGGAGTTTTTGTGGTAGTTGAAGAACTGGTCGCGGTTGCACTCCTCCCAATCCCTGACCTCCACTTCGCACACTTCGCCCAAATGCGGGTAGTCGTGGTGCGAGCAGGTTTTGATCTGGCCGTTTCCTTTGGCTATTTTACTCGGAACGTAATACTCTGAAAAATGGGACCCGTAAATGTGAAGAATTCGAATTCGTCCCGCGGCTTACTGTCTAAAAACTTCAGTATGTTGTCCACCCAGTAGGTGTAGGTGGTTTTGTTGGAGCCTTGGAACCAAATCAGGGTGCTTTCTTCGTTGTTTTCGGGCATCGGACGGAAGCCTAAGCCTGGATTGGTGCCTATTAGAGATCTGTCGAGCTGCCATTTCGGTATTCGGGGATCCAGCGTTTGGAAAAACACCCACATGCATACTGCAACTAAAGCTGCTAGCATTCCATAGAATATGAAGTAGAACAGGCCGATTTTAGCTAAAAATATACAACAGAATTTCTAATATTATTACCAATAAAATTGGATAAAAATTGTTTGTGTTATGTGGGGAATAAATAGGTTTTTATATTGTGCTTGTTCTGGTCCTATAGGAGTATTTTATAAGTACTTTGTATTGTATACAGCAAACTTAATGTAAACAAAAATGACACATAGAGTGTTGACACGCCTATTTCAATCAATGCGCGCTAGGTTTATCAACCTTTATAGCGCGTTTTGTATATCGATAAAACCGAATCCAGCACGAAAACAATTATAAAAAACAACAATTTACCAATATCTTCTTTGCTCCGTTCCCTGAAAAAAGTCCTGCCCGTTTTACCGCCGAAGCCTCTGCTGCCTTCGTTAACGTAGTAATCGAAATTCCGTTGCACCGTCATTTTCGCAAAACTATCGAATATTTATTTACACGCACTAATACTATATCGATACGTAAAAAAGTATAAAAATTCGCACGTTAACCTAGAAATTTAATTCGATACGAGACATCGTGTCCATTCTACGAATCTACCATTCGGCCAGGTAGGCGAGGCACGTTGGCTGTTCATCAGCGTCTTTAGAAACAGTAACCACCAGAACCGGAGTTGTACAGCCGACCAAACGAGCCTTTAACGAGGTTACCTACAGCCCATTACGAAGCAATCGCTGGTCTAGACGTTCGTACAGGTGGGGACTTATACACTACATGCAGTATGAATGTACACGTTTGTAGTTGTGGTCATTCTCGAACGAGTTGTTTTGTTTGTATGGTATTATACCAGAGGATCGTTGTATACGAGGATCGTATCATAATTATTTTAAATGTTCGAAAAGTTCGCTAGGAAATGGGTTAGTTGTAGGGTACCTGAAATGGTACTTAATTAAAGTGTTTTGAAATTTTTGAATATTCAAAAAGTTATTTAATAGAAAGTTACTGAAACAGGAAGGAAATAATTAAGTGTATAGGCAACGAAATTTACTGGATAAAACTGGTTAAAACTTCCAGTAAACCATCAAAATCCGGCTAGAACTGGAGAAAATTATTTCCATAAAAATATAAAAAGTTAATTCTGTAAATAATTATAGAAGAGTCCCTTTATATTGACTTATCGTCATGTCAAAGGTTGCGATATGCTTCGACCGCTTTATTAAATTTTTCTTCTGACTCATTACGTGATACATTTTAATCTAATTAAAATGGATGAGCACCGCTCGGAGGAAATCGTAAATTGCTCGCGTATTGCGGAGTTAATTAATTTTTTCCAATAAATATTTGTTAGTAAGCTTTAATCAAACACAGGTTTAATTGAGCAACTTTAATTTCCAGCATTTTTATAACAAACTCACCCCAACTTGTGCCAGTCCTCCCGAAGAACTGCCTAGTGTCCGGATCCCAAATGGTCTTTTTGATCCGCTCCTTCTTGGTCAATTTCAGCTCGTCTAATCTCAAGAAATACTGCGACTGCACGCTCAGCAGCTCGTCCTGCTTGCTCGCCCTCGATACCTGCGACATCTGCGACACCTGCGAGATTTTCTGCTTTTCCCTCGACATTTTCCTGCTTTCGGATATCGAATTTCACCAAAAAAGGGATCGTTCGTTAGTTGCACTGGTCACTTTTTTCCTTAAGATGTACTCGGATGACTATTAGGAGCATTTAAATTCGTCAAAAGCGTTCTTTGTAAAGTGGACAGTAGGAGGGCCCGGATATTAGCTATTTTGTACGTGAATAAATACATCCTTATCAGCAGTTCTACAACATTAGTACATTGTAGTTCATGTGATATGCAAGATGAGATTTTTCTGTGTATTTTTTATGTTAACCAATATCTAGTATCGAATCAAGCAAGCAGAAGTCTTGGAGAAAACATTTTACTTCTAAGTTAATGGTGTATGAATCCCCAGAGGAGAGGATAGTTGATTTGTAGCATAAAGGCAATTCTGGGTAATTTAAAGTTGCCCAATTAGGGCATTTGGGCAACAGACAGATGATGATAAAGTCTTAGAATAGTTTCGAGGTCGTTGCGAGCAATAAAGTCCCATTTGAGAACTTCTGGATTGCAAACACAATTTAATAATCTCTAAAGCTACATGTACCATGATTGTAATAAATTTACCTTGGCGAAAAACGGTTAAATTTTCCAGACAGACCGAATTGTAGCAATAAAAATTTGTTCTAATCTATCTTACGCGTCACTGATGCGTAAAGTCTTTTATACCCAAAAATGCCCCGACCTAAAGAAACTAGATTAAAACATATACAGTTTTTTACAAAGTGAGTACTTTATTAGACAATATCCAAAGAAAACCTCGCGTTAACATAAACTTTATACAACCTAATTACACGATTCACTGGGACCTCTTCTCGCCCTTTTCCTCGCTCCTCTCCTTGATGGCCAGCTCCGCGTTCTCCACGATCGCAGCGTCTCCGACGACGTTAACGTCCGGCTGGTGGGTGGCGAAATGGCTGGCGAAAGTGGTGTAACCGGGGTAGTAGATAGCAGGGGCGTAATTGTACAAACCATCGATGCCGTAAGAGTAGCTGAACGCAGTCGAAGCCGGGCTGGATTTCACCGCTATCGCCGGAGTCACGAACGATTTCACTGCTACCGTCGGTCTGAAAAGATGTTACAATATGTACTTGGTAATTGGTACTAGTGTGTAAATAACAAACCTGTAAGCTACTGGTAGGTACTGAGCAGTAATTGGAATGCTCGATGATATAGCGACGGGTGTTTCGCCGTATTTCAAAGCGATAGCGGATCTTGCAGCTGGAATATCCACGGAATTACCAACTTCAGTTTGCACCGCTTCATTTACAGCCCGGTTCTACAATTAATACTATCGAATAAAACCATTCCTGATGGGGAATAAGGTACCTTAGCTTCCTCCACGGCGGCGAAATGCTGGTTCCTCGCTTCGATCACCTCCGGCGTGTCTTGTACAGGTACCGGCACGGCCAAGGTTGGTATTTCAGCGGCTACCGGCGCTACCGGCAGATTGGAAGCGGCCACCCTGAAGCCTCCCTGGTCAGCTGCATACTCCACGGATTGAATTTTACCGTTGGGATCCACGTAGCTGTAGCTGCCCAACACCGAACCGTCGATTGATCTGGAACCAGCGGATTAGCGTGCGATAGTAAAGGAAGAAAATTCTCACCTGGCCTCGGACTTGGCGGACAAAGGGTTGGTGTAGCCGTAGGTGTATTGTCCCAAGGTGTCCTGAGCGTGGTACTGGCTGGAGAGCGGGGCGGCGAAGGCCGCTATGGGGGTGATGAATCCGGTGGTGGTGGTGGCGGCGGTGCAGGCCAGAATGGCGGAGAAGGCGATGAAGACGTGCATGTTGATGGGGTAGTTTGGCGCTGCTGATTCGATCAGTACTCGCTGAACTGATTCGAAATGAATCGACGGCTGGTTTTATACACGTCGGAGATGCCTTAAGGGCTCGCCGAGGTTCCTGTTTGCTCCGTTTTTAGGTTTTGGTCGTTTTAATGGAGATCTGGAGGCAGTCGACTTTGAAAGATGTTTATTGTTTCTGGTTTTTAGTGAGAAGCAAGGACGTCTGTTGAGTGTGGAAGACAATGACCGGTGGCGAGTCTGCATACACTGTATCACATGTGTTAATTAATCTTTATTTTCTAAATAGCCGAATTTTCCTATAAATTATTTAATTAAGAAAATAAATGTGCCAACTTTTAATAACCCTACAATACCTCTTTCGATACATAACCTCTACTTAAAAGAAGATATAGGTACAACTGAATACATATGAATGTTATAGGTAAAAAATGTAACCAACTTTAGAATTGCTAAAGAATGCTTATTTATTATTGATTAAAGATGGATTTAAAGTTTTTGCCAATGAGTGTATGCATTTGACAGTATTTCGTGTTGAATTAAGTTATGATAATTTGATAAAACTGGCCGTATTTGATGTGGATCGAACCACACCCAAGGTGGATGGGTGCAAGAATTCTTCGATCGGGTTTATCTTATTAATATATTAACAAGTCTCGTAAGATTTTTTATAATTAAAGTTGTCGAAGCATTTCCTATAGATTTAAGTTTTTTTTATTCTTTTTTTAGGTGTTGTTTTTGAATCGAGAATTCCTAATTAAGGTATTGCAATGATGGAAAATAATATGCATTTTTGAGGAAATTTGGTTTTTGTAATCAATTTTTTGTAATAGTATATTTCAATACACTAATAATCTTTTATCTGAAAAAAACACGTGTGTTCGACTCGTAAAATGGCCATAACCATGGGATTAAGCAAAGTCTAAGGAGAACAAATTATTTCAAATTGAGAATTAATGTAGAAATAAGGAAATTGTATAGAAAAGCATTTTAAATAATAATCTAATACAGCGGAATGTTCTATATTCTCAATTAAAAATTTTGCTGGAGTGTAGGCAACCCACAATACATTATGCCCGGAATAAATTCGCCATCTGCAGGACTTATTTCAAATTTGTTGAGCTACTTCATCAAAAAATGGTGGAGGCACATCGCTCCTCCACCATACTTTCTTCATTACCAAAAATCATCTTTAGTCCTTTTCTAAAGCTACACAAAGTTTATTTTTCTATTAAAATAGAAGCAAAAAAAAACTAAAAATGTTTTTTTTGAGATCAGCGACTTTAATTTGAATAAAAGATTGTAAATCTGCAATATTGCACAATCTTAAATTCACATTGGAATTGTAATGTTTAGCAGAATATTCTACAAAATTTGGTGCTTAATTTCATTCATATTGACGATTTTCTCCAAATAATCTCCAATTATAAGTGATATGAATCATCTGAAAATCCCACATTTTCCAATTATAAATAGAATTAATAAGAAATTCGTTACTGAAAACATACAGAACAAGTTTACTTCTAAATACCCCCTATACTTTTACAGCTACATAGGTAGTAAAATTTCCTGCATTGAATATTAATCAACCGCGTCTGCACAAGCCTACAAATCCAAACTATATTTACTTATTGATCCCCGCTGATAATAAATCAATGTTGCATACACTATAGGTAAAAGTGTACACAGAAGTGACGAGATAAAATACCCCCTACGATCCCGCTTCGTTTAGCTCTCACGAGGACCTGTTGAATACACCAACCAGCGTGGACGAAGGGTTGAAACAAGTCGAGCGAGTTCCTTTCAAATCCCACCCTATACCCTCGAATTTATTCCACCGATTATTTTTAGCATCGTGCACGTCGAACTTCCTGCAAGTATAACGAGCGCACGCGGTTCGGTAATCCCGACGAGGCGGCGAAAAAACGCGAAACCCGCCGTTAAAAGTCTACTTTACCACGCACGCATCCGATCCGCGTACATCCACACGGTTCCATTCCATTCCGCGCGTTTGTTGCTGGCGCAAAACACGGTTTGGTAGACCAGACACGTTCGATATCGGAAGGACTTCGAACTCGGTAGCTCGAAGACCGCAATCGAGCCGCCTCAGCGGTACGAAGAAGAGCAGCAACAAGCCGATACACAGAGCGTTGCTAGGCAACAGAGCGTCAACCTCCCGTCGTCTTGTGTTCCGTGAGTTGTCTTGATCGAGGCGGGTTGTCGTGCTTCGAAAATGAACAATGCGGGGAAAAACTCCGACAATGGAGTGGCTGAATTCCAGTTCTATCAGCCGACGAACAGGACTAAGTGGGAGACCTTCCAGCTGGCCCTTTACGATAAATCTTCTAATCAAATTTTAGGAAGAACGCCGAAGAGTTGGGGTATGTAGGATGATAATGAAACTGCTACGTTTGCTGTGCAACTGCTTTGTTTATTCGTTTTCTATATGCGCTTTATATCGATTTAAATGGTACCGAAATAAGTAGTTTTGATTCCCGCTATTATATGCAGTACCTACATACTACAAGGATTTACTACATTTACTACATTTAGTGAAAGTTGAATATTATCCATAAATTTTCCTCGAACTAATTAGAAAGTAATAAAAATTAACAAAATTAATTTTTTTCCAGAAAATCTTTAACACGAAAATAGTTACTTCTACGAAAATATTTTGTTTCAAAACATTTCTGTTTCCTAGTAATTCGACTCTTTTAAACTCCCTTTTACACGAATCAAACACAAAGACAAGCCAAAAGGCCTGCGTTTTATTTTTAACAGATGTTTCTAGCTTTAATATTTCTTGGTAAACCATTCTGAGACACCCTGTATTTTCTGAAAACTGGACTTCTTAGATCGTATATGTTATATGCGAGCGATTTACTACACCTGGTTGAACCAATAACATAATTAAGCCTTGCTACTATTTTCTATTTTTTACATGCTTAACCTTGGATATACTGGATGCCTGAAACTGATCTAACTTTAACTAATATGTGAGGCAGAAGTTCCACTTGGAGTATTTTCAATATTGACATAATCCGAGTGCTCCGGTTGTATAATTAAACGAGATATTCCAATAAGAATCCCGACAATTTCATTCAAATATTCAGCAATTACAGAAATATGAACTAATTTGTGTAACATTAAAATTTATAAATTTACTATGTTCATTTTGAACTGTTGAAAATTTTCTACGCTACCTACATGCATATCGTATTAATGATATACGAAGCGCATCGCTTGTGTTTTACAATAACTATTCATTGTATCAAAGCGTTAACATTTACTTAAAAGATAGGAGTAACAACATTTACACACAATTGTGTATGTACTTAAAAAACACATCAAATTATCAATTTATAGGTACTATTAGATAACAGCACTCTATTGAGGGGAAGGCTAATTGGATTTTTTGCATATTTTTAAACAATTGGGTCTAAGATAAGTAATACAATATGTGAAATTAACATAACGAATAATTATTATGTACTCAATTCGGTTTAAAATGTAATTACTTATCACTTTAAAAAATATAAATTTTCGAATTCGAAGAAGTGTTCAAGATATAAAAGTTTTCCATCAATTAAGCTAAAATCTGATAAGAAGCAATCGTCATAAATTCGATGAAGGGCAAAAAAATGATATGTCGCTGTATTTTTTATCAATTACGTATTGAACTTCATAAAATTTTCATCAGCAATTCCGTTTAGAGTCTACCTCAACAGTTGTTCCTTTAGGACTTTTATAGGTCACTTATCGCTGTTTTGTTCTAGAAAATGCAAGAAACACATGATTTGACAATGTCCTCGCCGATCTGATGCTTATAGCATCTGCATCGAAATGTGATTAATTCGCAGTCTATCGCAATAATTGTTTTATTATCCACATTATTTTATGTTAATATAGGTCAGCAATGTAGGTACACGTATGGTAAATTTTACTGCACTTTTTTATTCTACTAAACTTGCTCTTTTTCAGACAAATAACATGGTGCAATAACGAGTGATAACTGATAAACCTACCTACATAGAATAAATATTTATCGAAACTATTGATATATGCTACATTTTTTATAAGTTCCCTTACAATAGGTAGTGGTTTCCTACGTTTCGTTCAATTCATTACATTCCCCATTCGAATATAATTGCTTAATTGAGTAGCTGAATAGCATTGTTGAAGTAGCAATATCCGAGCATTTAGTTTAATTTGATGGGAGATTCGTATGTAAATTAATTAATATATTACGTGTGTAGGTACTGAACATTACCTAAGGGCATGCGAGGCGCGCCTGCTACTCCAGCAAATTTAGGTGTGTATGAAAGACAGGAGTACTTAGTTAATTAATTAAAATCTTGCAACGAAATAATTCGTAAGAACTCTTCTCTGTAGAATGAATTTCAAGTTCGATAATATTTTTATCGAACGACTTATTATTTCGAATAAAATGCATTATGCATTACAACACTCAGTTATGCAATAGACTCATGCATAAAACCGTTTGTATCATTGAACTAAACTTGTTTATGTCGCTTAGTGAAGCAGATTCGATTTTAGCTGTGTTAAAAAACGTTCAGGTTTTCAATAATCTAGCCGTGGAGCTGTTACTGCTTGTTGGTTAGATCTAAAATTATACATTTTCCTATAACGCGCTTAATAAATCGGGAACGAGTTTGTAAACAAATTTCCTGCGGACGGTAAAACTTCCTCTATTATCGATAATCACTTCAATGGCAAATGTAGTCGATTTGGTGGTGAGTTTATTTCCAGAAACACTCGAGAAAAGGCAAACAAATCAATTATGGCAGCGTATTGACTAGGCCGACGTAAATAAAGATTTATTTTTTTAATAATTTATTTTTATCCGGAGGCTACATTATAAGGCTTTACGTTGCTTTCAGTTCACGTTTGAGTAGAATACAGTAAAAAATATCCATTAAATTCCTGGTATACTATCCATCAAGAGAGGAATTATTGTTTCAAAAACCGGTTCCTGTCTATACAATTCCTTCGTGCTCTTGAAATGTCTTTAGGTGTTACAATTTGAAGATTAATGATTCTAATAAAAACTGTTTTACGAGATGTAGGGATTAGGTACACATTTTTACAACAATCAATAAAAATTAACGAAATAATAAGATTCGTTTGAATTGTGAAATGATCTTTATACTTTAGCTGTTATGTAAACTTGATTCAAGAGTTTCATAAATCGTAAACTCGAGATAAATTGATTTTATTACGTACAATAATTAAAAAAGTTCAGCTATAAAGCGAAAAATAAATATCATTAAAAACTTAGGACTAATCTTGAGTGTAGAAAAAATTCCACTGGTTGCTCCAGAAAGGCAATTAGAAGCTCCATTGAAACGAAACATTCATATCGTCAATTCCTATTATTTTTTTTATTTTATAATAATATAATTATTGGTTTATCATTTTATTTTATAATTGCTATAATAATAGAGTAATAAGTAATTAAATAGACTAGTAAAATAGTAGTTTTGTAAATAATATTCTGAGAGTTTGCGAACGATAAACAAAGAGCACAATAATCTGGACATTTATCGGTCTGGTGCACTTCTTGTCTACCCTATTTCACCATTATTGCAATCCTGTGTCAGGCTAAATAGGACGAGTGGAATCTTTATATACAGAGAGATAATACCGATCGTTTTAACTTCAGCGAAAAAGTTTGTTTAGAGCCTTTTTTCTATCGTCATAAATCCAAATTTTATAGCTTTTTACTCGGTAAATCTTATTGTGATTCAAAATTCGTGCGATACTAATTATGTTTCTGCGAAGCAAAAACCCACTTGCCTTTGATGATTATATTTTTAGAATCATCAGCCATCTTTCCATTGGCATCGACATAATGCAGGTTTTCGCGATTTTCCATGAATCCAATATCATCATTAAATTATCGCGTTTTAAAATTTAAAACTATATTTTCATGTAGCTCGATTCTATTTAAAATATTAACCTGCCTAATACTCGCTACCACGTTCTAATTTCTGGTTATTTACCTATCCTATTTACCCGCATTTGAATTAATTTAATTGTTTGCATAAACGCGTTTAAGTGCCTTTAAAATTTGGATCACGTACACTAATTACCGATTAATTCAAGGTTGATAGTTTAGATATTTTCGTATCCCACCACATATAATAAAAGAATACTTCTACAACAAATTATTGTGTTACTTTACAAATACTAGTAGATATATTTTTATGTAATAATGTAGTTAGATTACTTCGATAGTTTCCAGCCAATCAAACATGTGCTTACTTTAATTAGTACTGACATAAATTTCGTGGTATTAAGCCGGAAGTTGTTATCATTTTACAGCCTTTTCCGGGCAGCTATATGTGTGTATTTAACCGAAAACAATACATTTGTTTTCGTGCGATTTCGAACTCATACAGGGCGTTTAATAACACGAATACAGCAAAAATTCGACCTCACAGCGTATGAATTCGAGAGCGATTGCGGCCGCTCGGAATTATTGAAAAGTCATGAATTCCTTTTATTAATTCATACTAATTTATTATCTGAATTCAAACAAAAATAACAATAATCGAGAGGTAAGCAAACTATTCGTATCGCGTTATTATCATTCTTTATTATTTTAATCTAAGGCTTTATCGCGGGCAAATGTAAGTTGACTATTGGAAAATCCAACGGTTTTTAAAGTCAGTATATTACAGGGTGGAGCAATTCGATATTCTATTAAATTTATTACTTTCTTTGTTCTACTCAAAGAATTGCAAATAAAATTTGCACTTACCCATATGTACAGATATTTACAGGGAGTCCCTGTCATAGGAGAGAAACTTTATCAACATTGACATCTGTAATTTCTGGAAAAATTCCTCATTTAACATTGCAAATTTGAGGTTACAACCACGAATGTCACATTGGCAACTTCATTTATTAAAATACACAAATCTCCGCATTCAAGATTCCTCGAACTTGCACAAATTATGGTACTCGAATTATATACTCCGCAATTCTTATCTAACCGTTTCATTGCAGGGCAACTCCTCGTATTCTATTCCATCTTCTACATAGTACTAGCGGCGTTCTTCGCGATTTGCATGCAAGGTTTATTCGCCACGTTAGACGACAAACAGCCCAAATGGAAATTGGGCGAGAGTTCGATCGGAACGAATCCCGGCTTGGGCTTCAGGCCCATATCTAACAACACCAAAGAGGGCTCGTTGATTTGGTACAATCTCCACAACAGCACCACCTCCCAGCAGTGGATCAACCTGGTCGAAGAATTCTTACAACGTAAGCGATTTCGATTTTTCGATTCCAATCACCTCGTTTCGGCTTCTAAAAACATCGCATTTTCCAGCTTACAATGCCAACCAGTCGGGCAAGAATTTCGCTGAATGCACCTTCGAAAGCCCGCCCGAGGAAGGGAAAGTGTGCAAGACCACGTCGGACCACTTCGGGCCCTGCACGCCCCAGAACAAGTACGGCTACAACAGCCCCTCGCCTTGCGTCTTCTTGAAGCTGAATCGAGTAAGTCGCAGCTATCGCCTAGAAGTAGGGCTATCAATTTAGTTAAGCTTACGTGATTGCCTTTCAGATCATCGACTGGACGCCGAGGGTTTTCAACTTTTCCCAAGCGGGCATGCCCCCAGAGCTGGCTGATTACGTTGATAATGTAAGCATAGAATTTGGAAATATAATTTTGAGTTAATTGGATGATATTTTCCAGTTGAATGCGACTAACTCCACGGAACGTATGGTGTGGGTGTCGTGCAACGGCGTGACCCCCATAGACAAGGAGCACATTAAAGGATTCAACTACAGTCCTAGAGGCTTCGCCAGTTATTATTACCCGTACAAAAATGTAGACAACTATTTAAGTCCGATCGTTGCCGTACAAATCGTCGACGTCACACGTAAGTTCGGTATTTTTAGAATGTTTTTCGGAAAGATTTTTCGGTTATTGCGGGATTACGATTGCATTCGAACGAATATGAATTGTATGTACGTCTGTTTTCTGGCTCGGTTCTGTTTGCTTGTACAGAGAGGGATCCGTTAAATATTTGCGCGAGTTATTGATCAAATTGTTTGCTTTTTATCTTATATCATTAACGCGAATTCATAAATTTCCCTTTGTTCGACTGTTAACTAACTATAAAACGACTAGCTGATATGTAGCTGGTATGTTTATATCCTCCGAGTTTGTTTACTTTAAACAAGTTTCCATGCATTTCTCGTCTTTCGCAATTAATATAAAAGCCTTTTTATTGTTATTAATTCTATTAACGAGTCGGAGTCGGTTCGGCTTCAATACACATATCGTTCTATTTTTACGCTTATCGCTTTCCGATTATGACGTGAAATCCGATCAATTTTGTTTATCCCCCATCGCGCGCTCGCCGGACCTTTTAATGCGGGATCTCCGGCCGTTTCGCCGCGCCCTTTTCTTCCTCGGGGTACCTGGATATATAAACTATAAACGGGCGTGAGTCATTCGCACGTATAGCCGGTTTGCGCCGCTCTAAACCGGACGCTCTAATACAGGTCCGGCTCAACGGACACCTGTAGTTCCTTTTCCAAAATTAGAACTCTTCTACCCTGCTGCATCTGGTTTAGTACAAAGTATAACAGCAATATTTTGAACATTTGGTCGTTCATTGCAAAAGAAATAATTTAAATTTACTGGTATTGTATTGGTGGAGAATTGGGCTAGTTTTGCGTTATCAATGGTTTTGTATTGTGGCGTTTAGAGTATTTTTTTGTAACAAAAATCGAGGGATTGGATGGAAACAAAGTGCTTCTCTGCGTTCTTTTCCATTGTCATTTCCAGCCTTGGTTCTAATTGATGAGCCATTACAGGAAATGAGCTGTTATTTTCCGCGCCCTTAAAGATGTCCGATCGCTACATTAATAAAATGTGTGTCACGGTCAGCGGTAATAAATTAACGCGACCGGGGGTTGTTTATCCGCGTTCCATAATTCCTGTCGTTTCGCGCCCACGAGTGAACGATGCCCCTTGTAAATTATGCAAAATATGCTTCAATAACGTGTTGAATTTGCAGCCAACGTCGTCATTCAAGTGGAATGCCGCGCCTGGGCGGACAACATTAAATACGTCGGTGGTTCTTTGAACAGGGCTGGTTCCGTGACGTTCGAGATCCAGGTGGATAAGATCCCGGTGAATTCGACGACGGGCGTGAAATCGCCGATGGCGTCGGCGTACAAGGATAAAATGCCGTCGACGAGCGCCGTCGAGGCGCCGACGACGGTCAGCGCCGTTTTGAACGCGTCGGTCGTCGGTTCCACTACCGCTTAGTTAGATACTTATGTAGTATGTGCCATATTGAAGGTGGAGGAGTAGGGTAGTAGAGGAGTTGTGCTGTTTTAAAAAAGATCAATCTATTTTTTTAGAGAATTGAAATTTTTTATACGTCGACAAGTTCTTGTGTTGCTCCTCTGAGGAAAAGGTAACTTTTGCACTTATATGCCTAGGTATTTGAGTGAATATGTGTGAATTTTATTTATTTTAACGTATACTTATAACGGTTGTACTTAATTTTTTTCGGCGAGTTCGGCTAGCTGATTTTTTGTTTTACCCTTTTTCCTTTTTTTGTTATTTTTTTTTTCATAGTTTTATTTAGGCTTGGATGTTTTTAGGCGTAGATACTTATTGTGACTTTGTTTGTTATAACTTTTGAATAAAAATAAAAGTACAATGAAAGTTTATTAACTGACAAAAAGAGATTTTTTGAAATTAGAAAAAAATATATAAAATATTTCATTAAATATTTTACTAAATATGTATATTTGAAGGCGACAGTATCTCCGAAAATAAATAAACTTGCACTTATGACTCAGTGAATAATGATCTTTTGTATAATATTCAGATATAATCTAGTTACATAAAATATGCAAAAATCACTAAAGAATCAGTTTATTTGCTCTCAGATTTACCGTCTCCTCAAATACCAACTTGTTTAAAATTCATTTCAATAATATTAAGATATAACATATTGTTGCGCTTTCATGCTTTTTGTTTACAAAGAAATAAAAGACATTTTCTTAAATTTACAAATAAGTATTTTCATTTGGATTTTTTTATAAACTTTTTTCTCAAAAATTATCACTCATAAATTCATTGGGTGCTTGAGTAACCTTGTAAATAATTACTAGATCGTAGTAGGCAATAGTTTGCAATCCAAAAATTTAACTTATCAAATTCAAATTTTCCAGTAACTCTGACCTCTGATATTACTGACAGTTGTCTAGTTTTGTCAAAAGATATATTTTATCCATTTTCGATTGCAATTAGAATATTTAGTTTCCTTAAACCCCTTAAATGCCAATTAATGAATATTTTTAAGCAATATTCTAAAATAAGTTAATAGATTAAGAAACAGGTGCTGGATACCTATACTGACATAGGTCGACAAATGACACTAAAAATTTTCAAGAGAAAGAAGATTACTCTAACCTCAAAACTAAGTATTATTGTTTTGATACAAGTTTCAAGATAAATAACAAATAATAATTTTATGATTAAATATGAAACCTGCGATTGTGGCTGATGAAATGTTCCCAGAAGGTGCTGGACCTTACATGGATCTAGAGGAAGTATGTTAAATGTATGTTATTGTCGAATGTAGCTGTATTACCTCAAACTTATTTTAGGCAGGAGGCTCTTCAGGATTATTAATGGATTTGACTGCAAACGAAAAAGCAGTACATGCCGATTTCTTTAATGGTATACATGATTTTATAGTAGTTATTTATTTACAAACCTAATTGATAGTAGATAATGAAGCTGTGCATTATTGTACGAGTCCTATTTTCGTTCTTAGCTAAATATTCTTTAAAAGAAACATTTAGCCTTGTCCTTTTAGGCTAGTCAGCTAATGTTCATTATTTATCCATTTACTTGTGGCGTTTTAGATTTTGAAGACCTCTACGATGATGAAGACCTGCAATAAAACCTAAGTCTAGTCAATTGTATTAAGGTAAAATAAAAGGCCTCGTGCCAAATTATGTATTTAATGAAAATGTTTCATTTGCCAAATATGTACCAAAAATGTTTGCAGCAAATCACAGTTCAGAAGGTTGAAATTTCGGGTGGCATTACATTTTAGTATAAACAATAAAAAGCTAATCTAGAAAATGGCATCTATTAAAAGGATTGTTCATTCTATACATGATGATAAAGAAATACAATTATTGGATCAGACAGAGTGGCACAGGAAGTGTTATTTTTTACAGTACTTTTGTGCCTAATTTTACAGATGAGGTCTCTTACAAATTGGACGATTTCTTTATGTAAAAAGTTAATTGTGCAAATGTCTATGTTATTTAGACGTATGGACGTTTGTTCTCACAATTACTTTTACTTGAATTGAATCAGAATTGTAAATCAAATAATTAATCAAGCATAAATATCAAATTTTATAGAAACTAAATATTTAGTTAGAAAAAAAAACGCATCCATACTCCAAAAGTGTATACATTCATAAAAATTCATACCTCTATCTCAATAAAATAATAAAATTTAAAAATCAAACATAATTGTATGAATGTACGATCTAATACTTATATTTACGATCAACAAAAAACTTGTCCTTCAAAAAATATATACAAAATTAATTACAATAAACTTCTTTCTGCCACATGCTGCTTTCCAAAAAATATATATTATGTACAAAAATGTAATACAGGTGAGCCAAAAATTGGAGCATACGAATAAAATTTACATAAATAAAAAAATCAAGCTTCTGAAAGCCTCTTTTTGAACGAATCTGTTACCTAATCCTATTTTGGCATACATTTTTTGGTCCACCTTTTCATGAAAGAAAAATTTAATTCATTCGTGATCATAAAACTGTAAGTTTTAACCCTGCTATATTCACCTCTAAGTAAACAATTGTCGAGTAACTAACAGGCACTTTGCTTGAAAGTAAAAATAGCAGTTCTCAATATATTAGAAATTAAAATCTCTTTATATAACTTAACTAAAACGATGCAATGGTTCAACAGGAATTACTTTTCGCCTTTGGAAATAATAAACTAGTGTTGTCGATTCGCTGTTTTTAGATCAAAAATGGATTAATTACATATTTAAATAAGTTACAACTATTTTGGTCCACTACAAAGAATATCAAATAAATATTTACAATCATTAGGTAGGTATTTATTCAATTTAAGCACTTTCATTTGGATAGATCAATTATTATTATTACCTTATAGTCAAGTATGAATTCTAACAAAAAAAACAATCGTATGGCGATTAACAAATTGTTAAATAGAAACGTGACATATTCTATAGATATAACAAAAAAATAACAATCATCTAATTATAAGCCTTACAAAATTGAGATGCGATATCACGTTCTATTCGGATGTTAAGGAAAATACTTTTCATAATAATAAAAAAAAAACGTTCCTATTATACTCATAAAACGAAACCATCGAAACATATAGTACGTTCAAATTTCGTCCAGCTGACGATACCATAAAAAGGAGCAATATATAAAAAAAAAATTAGCAAACACTAATGCACATCGTTGTCACTGGAAAGATCCGATTCCACGTCTTCCTCGGAGAAGTCCTGAGGACTGGGCGACAAAGGATCGAAACTGGACGATTGACGAGAATTTTCCTCGTCTAGTTGAGTTTCCACGAACTCCTCGGCGCTGAGCATGGAAAAACTCGTACCAGCTCGAGCCTCCTCCAACACGTTATCGAGAGAATGCTGACGACCGTTCGCTATTTCTTAAAAAATATACCGGGTGTTAATACATTTCATAAAAATATCCGGAGTAATAAGAAAATTATAATAGAAAAGTATTTTTTTTTCTAAACTGTAGCTCGAAAACCAAGAGGTTTAGGACGTATATTGATATAAACTTTTCTTCTTAAAATCAACCAAATATTCACATCCTGAAGAAAATAATCCCGATATTAACAGGAAATACGTACTGTCTAAATATGGCCAAAGCGACTCCGGTATTAACTTCTTCAACTGAGCTAGATTTTCTTCTGTACAAGTCCCATTATCTAAACCTGTAATTATGAATTAAGTACGTTGAATATACATGAAGCAAACACGATTTTAACGCAACTAACCTGAGAGCATGCCAATTGACTTTAATATCTCCACGTCGTCGTTTATCTCGAATTTATCGTTAAATTGGAACAGATATTCCATCCTATAAAGAAACCCGTTAAACTGAATACTCGCTATAAAAAAACATTCACTTACTTATCGTTTGATATACTACAATTAATAACAGTCTTCTTGTTTGTATTGATTACAATAAAAGGCAACTGAATGTACGAATTCGGAGCGGGCGCCCCGTACAATTTCTCGTTCTCCTGATTCCTCCTCACCAAATTCTTGAACGCTATCTGATTCAATATCAACTCGTCCAGCTGTTTCTCCTTCTCTATTATTGTCTTTAACTTGTTTTGCAACTCCTTCTCCAACTGATGGCACTCCTGTATAGAATTCGTCGGCAGACCCAACCACCTACGAAACGCAGTCACGCTCAATTAAACTTCTAACAATAATCAAAAAATTACCCACCTAATTTCCTTCTTTTCCTTAGATATAATCTTCATGGCCATCAGAACGTTAAGGGCGTCGTACACCCTCCTCCTGATGTTCTTCTGATCGTACTGATCCGGCAGGGCGTTGTTGGTGGCGTTCGTGAACTCCGTCACCAGTTCGTCGGCGACTTCGTTGTAAGTTGTCGTGCCCTTTTGCTTGACTTTCTCGCACACTTTCATCGAAAAGTGCCGGAGCCCCTTGCCGACCTTCTCCGATTTCCTGCCGCGTTTCCTGCAAACCAGAGATTCGTACATTTCGCTCCTGAGCGAGCCGAAGGTCTTACGATTCGGGCGCGTACTCCAGCTCGACTTGGTCCTGCCTTTTCCTGCTCAGGATCGGCGGCGAGATGTTTTTCATTAACGACGACGATTGCGACGTGAATACAGGTACCGTGGTTGAAGTAGGATTGTGTTGAGGCGATATTTGAACTTTCGTAGGAGTGGTCTGGGCGAGTTTTATTCCTTGCTGCGAAACGAAACGTTTTGACTAGCGAATTCTGGCGAAATTATCGCGGGAATCTTACCATTTGGGTCGGCGTCAGCTTGATCGTTTTCACGGGGATTTTGTTGACGTGAACTGGAATGGTTTCTGAAATCGAAATTCAATACGATACAATTTTCGTAAAAATGGAAATGTATCTATAACGAGTAACAACAAATAAAATTGTTTTTGTACATGGAAATTTACTCGTTATCTTCCGACTTATCGAGTAATGAATATATAAACTTACTTGTTACAACTTTAGGAGGTGTCCCTATTGATCTCAATACTTGTGTAGTGGATAAAGAATTAGCGGTCGCGTATATCTGAAAATTAATTTATTCAATTAAATTTCCCGATTTCTATCCAAGCGTTTATCTCGAGCAAGCGATTCGATATTAGTACCAGGCATTTATACAGCCTTAAAGAGACATAAACATCCATTAATAAGTCGTCGCGTATGGTAATAAAACCCATTCAGAGAGCAGGCATATGCACTACCTGCCTGGTAATAACCAAATAAAAGCTGTTACTTTTCAAGCTAGCATAAACACAAACAAAATGTAAACATTTTCTACTACACATAAGCGTTCTGAAAGTTTTATTTTTTCGATAATCGAGGACTGCTTTACATCTCGCGCTACAGGTGATTTACGTGTAAATCCATAACATTTAGTCCGTTACAGAATTAATTCATGAAGTACAAAAACACCCTTCGGCACGCTCGCATTGCTCAACAGATGGTTCAAAAAACATAACTGCGACTTATCGCAGGTGGTTGGATTTTTTTAATAGAAACGGGGTCGATAAAATAACCGAATTCCATTGTCGTTGTTGCTCCTCAAGATATGGGGGAAATGCAAACGAGACGTTAGCCTATTATTCTCGACGAGAATCGCTGGATTGAATGTTTTTACTCGCCAAATGACCCTGCACTTTCCCTATATTTTTATTAATTATCGAGGAATCGAGCGAAAATATTGTTAATAATTTACAATAACTTATTGAGGTGTCATTTTACAGCCCTTGCGAGATTAAATAATCCAGTTTGGTGTAGAATTGTGCGAGTTTTTTTAATAGTAATTCGAACCCACAGCGACAGGTGATAAGTTTCCTGTATGTGGGCTATTACAAGTGCTATCTACATATCTACGTCCTGTTAAAATGTCCAGTAAAAATTAGACTTGTGGCTGTAAAATTTCAAGTAGTAAAAAAATGTTTTTAGTCGTTTGTGAACGAAATAAAGCCATAGAGGAAATTTAGCGAACGTGTCGAGCTCATGGAAATCAATATGCCGGGTTAGAAAAAAAATATACGAATTGATTTCCACATTTTCCCCCCACAACAAGCGCCTTATAAGAATCAACAGCTCGACAAATTTTTAATAAACTTACCTAGTAAAATTAAATTGTTTTCGTTCCAAATATCAATTGAAAGTAATAATAAATATTGCTGTTTAGATTTAATGGAGTTATTTATTGTAATTAAGCATTTCTAGTTGAAAATAAGCAATTTAATATAATGATAGGTAGCTCAATACTAAAGAATCGCATGTACTTCATAAATATTTCAGTGTTATTGAGAATAAATTTATATTTTTGGGTGCATGATAAGAAATATTAAAAAATATGAATTTAATTATCCCACCACTCAAATCTCAAAACGAGTTATATAAAACTTTCTTCGATTTGATATATGGTAAAAATCTAAATTACTCCATTACATTAAATCGGTTTACGAATAGTACCTCAAAAAATACATTTTTAAACAAAATACTTAAATTCAAGATTCAGGAAAGGCCCTGTATAAAAGTACTTGCAATATAACAACAAATATTCGATTGCATCAACAATACTAAAATAAACAAAGCAAAAACATGCAAATATAATTTTTCAATCAATGAAAACGTGTAGCTAGTGTAAAAAAACTTACCTGCTGAGTATCATCAGATAATGTCGATGATGATTTGATAATTTTAACTGGTTGCCCGGACATAGCTGAAGTCATAATGCCGCTAAAAGTCTTTCCAGTAGATTGCATTACCTTGATCATTTGGGGCTGGCCTATTTCAAACGAGAAACACATACTAGTAATTCGTTAAAATTTATTTCGTAAATTATAACAAATAGGACAAATTACGAGGAAATCGGGCGAATTAAAACCGTAGCTTAGTGACGGCTACTTAACAATATTCGCAAATAAAATTACATCCTATCTACAATGTGCGGAAAATGTATGTAAAAATTTTTGAAATTTACCATTCGATCCTTGTATTACCCAATTCGTTGTATTCGTTTGTTGTGTCATTTTAACTCTGCTCGAAACTATACGAAATCAAAAAGTCTATAAAAAAGAACGAGATCCCACCGAAATAACCAAAAAAACCTAACAAACCATCAGTTGTCGAAACCAGATTAGTCAAAATGGCGACGCAATAATACCATACTTTGAAAGCTCGATATTACGAAACCGTCGGACCGAAATTCAGTTTAAATCGTTCCTCTAATCGACCGATTATTGCACTTTCATATTTTTCAAAAATGCCCCCCTTTAATGAGTACTTCACACTTTCAAAGCTTGACAAAGTTGAGCTATTTCGTGCAAATACATCCTTGGATCAGCTTGGCGGCGGGTACAAAGCCTTTGGTTCTATTGGTCGACGTGTCTCACGTGGTATACGCTGCCGTAACTTGAATGAATCGCCGCTAGAGCAATCGGAAATTTGTCTTTGGCGCCATACGATCACCATAGGGATTTATTCATTTCGGCTATTATTCACCAGATGACACTCATTTTTTCTTAGGCATTTTTTAGATCATCGTAGAATTACGAAAAGAAACGCTCGAAATACTTAAATTAAACTGTGCGCCAAAAATCGTTTCATGACGTAATGTCATTAGTGTCATTACTGTCAATTTTTTTACGATTTAGGGTTTTTAATGTTACCAACATTTGGTGAGAAATTCAAATTTTGACATAAACTGTCATGCGCTGCTTTCGGGATGACAGTGACGTTTAAAACGTCACTTCAGAAGTCAACAACATCGACTTGTCAAACAAACCAGAAAAATGGACACTGCAATAGCAACTCTAGTTCCTGATAATGTTCTCGAAGTAATATTCTCGTTTCTCACACTGCACGACTTAAGGAATTGTTCTCTTGTATGCAAAAGATGGTATAGCTTTTTAAACGACGAAAATAACGACGTGTGGCGATTGCATTGCGTCAGGAAACTAGCGGAAGAAGCACTAAAATCGGACCTTCTAAGCTCAGTGCCCACATACAAAGCGAAATTACGAGCCTTCCACCACGCTTGGAATCCGAACGATTGTTCTAGAAATATTTATATCAAACCCAACGGTTTTACGTTACATCGAAATCCTGTAGCTCAAAGTACAGACGCATCCAGGTACTCACATTTTCACTTGATATAAAATTCACCGCGAATTAGACTATTTCTCGTATCAGGGTATCATTGAAATAAATTTGTGTTGTTATTTTTAGGGGGAAAATAGGATTTCGGCATGGTAGACATGCATGGGAAGTGATATGGGAAGGCCCTTTAGGGACAGTTGCTGTTATAGGAATTGCCACCAAAGATGCTCCCCTTCAATGTCACGGTTACGTGGCCCTTTTAGGATCTGACGATCAAAGTTGGGGTTGGAATTTGGTCGATAATCACTTATTGCATAACGGGGATGCTCAGGGCAATTATCCTATGTTGAATAATGCTCCTAAATATCAGGTAATTATTTTAAATTCTTGTTGCATTCATGTGAGTAACATTTATTTTGTATTTCAGGTTGGTGAAAGAATACGGGTAATATTAGATTGTGATGATAACACGCTATCATTCGAGAAGAATTACGAATTTTTAGGAGTGGCATTTAGAGGTAATTCTATCGGTTTAAGGTACATCAATCATCTAACAATGTTTTATGATATTAGGGCTCCCAGATAAGAAACTTTACCCCACCGTATCGGCTGTTTACGGTAACACGGAAGTATCGATGGTGTATCTCGGTCCCCCGTTGGATGGCTAACACACCATCAGCTGACGACTAGTCAAATAATTTCGAAACCAAAGAAATTGGAGAGAGAATCATAAACGTCTGTTTCAAAGATGGTTCAATTCAGGTCAGTCCGGTTTGCCCAATGTGATAATTACAACAACAGAATTATGGTATTGTTTTACTCGATATTAACTTCCAGCCTCGGTGTGGTTCATTATCGAAACCAGGAAAGTTCGGCGATTATTGAAAGAGTTATTAGTTTGTTTTCAGATACTCGTTTGTCGTGCAAAAGTTTGCGCTATTTTAATGCAGTTTTGTTTGCAGGATGAGCGGATGGAGATAAAATGATTAAACGGAAGTAAAGAAAACTTGATTATACATTGCTCGTAACAGTTTGTTTGATTCGAATAAATCCCTCAAGCTATCGAGTATTTTTTAATAATCGCAAAACTTTATTATTCACGTTGAATTATAACAGTTTAAGCTTTGTTTGTGCACAGTTGAAGATGCTCCAAAATGATGGAATTAATTGAAATTTTGGAGTAATTGAACTGTGGTTAATTTTCGATAATTTCTATGCAGGTGTCGCGTTTTGCTTGGATTGCCGCTGTTGCATATTTTGTATGATTAAAAATTTTGTAAGAATGAAAATCTAGAGGCGATTAGTTAAACAAAATATGCAATAAAACATTATAGTGATAATGTTTAGGTTACATACAATTGTATAAAAAGTCTGATAGTTTTAGAAATTTTGTATAAATTTTGAGAATAGCACTACAAAATTCGTAAAATAGCACTATGATGAATTAAACGTATTTGCGATAAGCGTACCTAATGCCACGACAAGAATTTTATCGGTTTTGTTTACTTAAAACTCTTGCGCAATTTCTGGCGATGCAGTTATTTCAGTAATTCCACCGTTTTTCGTCACTGCCATGCCACTTAAAACAGATTTTTTATGAAATCGAGTATTTAAAATGCTATACAACGCGACTATACCTACCTTATCCTTCTATACCCCTCCCTACCCTTCTCTACCCTTCTCTAACCTTCGCTACCTTTGTATCAAAATTAAATTTCTATTACAGGAATATGGAAATTTATCAATAATTGTTAAATAGTATTACAGACATTTTCGAAATACTTGTTTGATTTTATTATAGATCAATTGATTTCATAAAAATTCCTTAACTTTTTTGGCTAATTTCCGTACAATAATTAAATTTTGAATCGAATATGTAACATATTATATTTTTAAATCGATCCTATGAAACAGAAAATAATTACTGTAATTTTACTAATATTATAAAGCCTAAAAAATATATAAAAAAAGCATTATTAAATTTTTCTTGCAGCGTAGCCACCAAGAGTTGCCTTTAGTCATTGATGTTGATTTTTATTTATATTCTGTGATAGTTTTGATATTTTCTTTATTTGTCTTAGTATCCCCCTAAATATTTATTTACATTGCTCGAAATTTATCAAAAGTATGATTTCTTATTATCAAAGACAGCCAAGTTAATTGGAGAATTAATTTTTTGTTAATTAATTCATAATTAAATATAAATGTAGCAGTACAAAGATTTAAAGAGCGTCTCTTTATTCTAGTCTTTTTCGCATTCTTATAATTTTATGAATAATTGTTAGCTAAAAAAAATAATACTCTTATTTTAGAATAAATGGAAACGCAAATCTAGTCCTTTTTGTACCTACAATTTAGTGTTAATTGGAACGAAAGGGTTTCTTCAAAAATTTCTTGAATAATTACTATTATTTTATTATGAAATTTTAGAAGAACTCTTAACTAAGGAAGTTCTAGTTTTATAGAGCTCCTGTAAGTAGTATGAATGATTGTTTAATTTTTTTATACATACGTTTTTTTTTGTTTTATACCGGTTTTATTTATAAAAATGTACAGTATGGATTGAATAAAATGTAAAATTAATCTTGATTAGAACTGTTCATGAATTTATTTCGAACTTCCCCGAGTCCTTTTTGCCGCTTTTAATCCTATTCTTTAAATAAAACAATAAATTTTTCAGGAAATTTATTTTATATGTGCATATAGGGTGAATTTTATTCAAATTTTCTATAAAACTGGCTAATTTTTAGTCACTGAAAATAACACATTTCTAATTATTATCGAAATGTAACAAACAACCTACGTTATACAGGGTGTCCCCGCAAATATTTTAACATCAACTTTCGACCCATATCAAATTAGTATTTTTGCTCAAAAATTTTTCAGCATAATCCCTATTCTATTCTTTGCATTCTAATTATAAATTTTCACTCCAGTATTAACTGTATGAAAAAACTTACTAATTCTAATGAATAGATTTGTTCCCAATAAATATTTGTCCAATACACATTATTTTTATTATTACTGACTAATCCATGAACTGGTCAAATTCTCATTGAGTACAAAGCTTAATACATACGAGTATAAAGTAGTACCGAATTATTCGGTCCACAACTCTTCTAGGTACTATTTTTATTGACTGAACATTGGAAAGATTGACCAATTAAGTCTTGTTTGATATTAGGAAAAACGACTGCATTCAATTAATTTCAAGGTATAAGAAAAGTAGTCAAGCAATTCTAGCAGATTATTGTACTTTAAAAAGATTTTTTGATTGGAAGTATTGAAGTTTCTATTAGGTAAGTGAAAATTTTGATGAATATCGTTGCATAAGATTTTTAATACTTTCACCTTGAGCAACACAATCCATTAACTCAATTTCGAGAAAGAAGTGGCAATTTTGTAATATTTCTCTAAACAAATCCAATGCTACTCTACAATTTCCAGCATTGTGAAACTTTTAATTACTACAATATCACAATTCATCACCTTTTAGTTCTACCTAGTTATTAATATATCCACTTCAAATAATCGAATTTTCAACAACTACGTGTCGCTCCTAAAATTTCCAACCCGACTACATGTGTTAATTAGCAAATTTTCGAAATCATCAGCGCTTCTCCTTGGCCGAATCTTGCAAACGCTTGGCCACTAAGCAGTACATTTTGCAGAGGAACGGGCACAAGAACGCTTCATGTGTTATAGCTGCTGTTCTGTATAATTGACTCTCGAACGGGTCCAGTATGGCCGGACAAAGCATGTGATTCAGATTTATTTCTGTAAGCTAAAAAAAATTATTAGCTAACAATTAATCAAAAGTAACACGACTTACTATTGAAAATCCCTGAAGAATAACGAAATGATACAAAAGATTGATGCCATAACTTACGCCGCACCATGACATGTCCCAAGGGTCTTCGATATTAAATTCACCTAGAAATTAACCAGTTTATAAATCTATAAATTACTAAAATTGATGGATACCGACCTCCCATGCGTAAAAGATAGTAAGGCACAACAAAAATCATCCCGTGTTGGGCCCAGTAGACGAAATTCTCGAGCGGCAACTGAAATAACACGAGAGAAATGTTAATGAATAATATCAAATTAAAACTTACCAATCTGGTGTCGGTTTCTGGAAACATGTACGCCAATACCGGCCCGTTCATCAAATTCAATTGCAACCTAAATAATGCAGTTACTGTTTTGCTAGGCTTCGACGCTAACAGGAAAATCTAAAAAAAAAACCATCAACAACGATTCCACAATTCCCTCGCGGGAACCCCTACTTGTATCGCCGTAGTAATATGACAAGGATTCAACAGAAATATCACAGTTTTAGTCGAAAATTTGTACCCAATTTCCAACCCTAATAGGACGCACAGCGCCACCAACAGGACCGTCCTGTCGACCGTGTTCCTTCGCAGGTACTTCCCGTCCGGCAACCTCAGTTTGGGGTAGTAGAACCAAATCAACCAAGACGCGATGGACAGGGCCAGGACGGTTTCGAGTACTCGCCACGTCGGGTTGAGGTAAACCGCGCATTCCGGCCCTGCGTTGCGGGGCACCGCCGTGGAGACACCCGCTCGGATCCAATCCCAATCCATTGTCATAGCCTGAAAATGTGCACCAATTCAAAGTCGTGCCACGGAAATTGCGGCAGTAATTTTAATTACCAGCAGCGCATTTAACGAGCCAATTTCGCTCGCTATCTTATCGAGGAATTGACCCGCTTTAATTTATCGTTACGATATTTCTACTTCTACATCTTAATCGTCAAACAACTCGTTTACTGACCTTTTAAAATCGCCCGTTTCCTTTCGATCGGAGTATTTATTTATCACATTGTTCAGCGAGTAATCTGCGATACCTCGAACGCTAGAAGGCTGCTTGAAAGAACGCCGCTTCCGTTATCATCCCCGTCATTTTCGGTGATTCGCACGCCACGGATTACTCCGGAATGTCCGATTTCGATTTCGTTCCGGTGCGGGTTTATCCTCACCGAAACTCTCGACATAGGATTTCCATTATGCAGTTTCGCGAGGGGCGGCATCTGTGCCGAGAGGGTCGAAGCCGAGGCGGTATCGATTTTTCCGGGGAAATTTCCGGGATCTTCTCGAGGATTTCGGGGGGCTCGATCGAGGTGGCGCGGTTGGAGTGGAGCGGAGCGGAGTGGAGCTAAAGGAGAAAGATTCATTGTTAACATTAGTCTGCGGTGTGTGGCGAGATTAAGGCAAATGCCTTTTTGAATAATTACTAGGCGACCTTTTTGCTAATAAATTAAAATTTCTAGATTATGAGAGAAGAGGGGTTGGTTAATGGTCGACTTTAACGTGGCTTATACACGTAGATACGGCTTTAGCATTGCAGATGGTTAATTATTAAGTGTACGTCGAGTTAATAATATTTCGTAGAACCTATTTTTGAAATATTTGAATTTTTTGTAACCGCCGGATTTCGCCGCTTAACCAATACACAAATCTCGGGGAGATTCCGCTCCATAAACCATTTTTTTATAGCACATTTCCGTTCTCCATCGAACGCCATCTGGAATTTATTTTAAAGCGCCGAACAATAGAAAAATAGAGCGGGATTTTTCTTGCGCCGTATCACGGAAAACGTTGGGAAACGTTCATGTTATTCTAATGCAACGATGTCGCGTGAATTATTGGATCTTTGTATTTATTCCGTCACGCGATATATATCATATTTCACATTTCATTCTCGGAAAATTTCGGAACGCTGAAATAAACACCGCGGGAATGGAGAAGGAACGTTTACTCTTTACACATTTCCCTCCAGCGGCGGCTCGTGAACTGAAAATATCCATTTTACTAATTAAGAGTTTAATAGTATCACAGATGATTGAATAATTTGTTATAATTAACGCAGTTGCATTCACACATTTTGCGATTTAAATAAATGTAGAGAGGATTGATTAATTATTCATTATGGCGTTCATTTTGAAATTAATCAAGTTAAATAAGAAAATATTTCAGAAATATATTCAACAAAATGCACTCAAATTTAGCTCCAGCTAAGCGTTTTCCTTCATGCGCTCGTTGGAAATTCGCACTTAAATTTATTTGCTTGAACTCGTACAAAATAAATGTTTTGTAAGATTAGTTTTTTATAAAAAGATCAAGAAGAAGTTTTACATTTTATCTATTACCTATAAAATGGGACTTTTCTCCAGACATATTAGTTATTTATAATAGTAACTATTGCTTTTAACTAATATAAATTATGTAAATCCCATGCTCAGGTTAGAAATAAGCGAATTCACTTTATTTTGAAACTAACACTCGAAGCGGTAGGTAATCACATTTCTAATTATTCACACACCCCTGTTCCTGTTCAATCAACCGAACACAACGTGTTTTACATGCCCTACTGTGCCCCAAAGCCTTGAATAGTACTTACCTGTTATGCATTGTGCAAGGGCGTACGCTCGCACAAATGCGAGTCCGGCCAATCCATAAAGCTGCTAATAACCTAGAAACGTTTCACAGCCTAAATTAACTGAAGCTGAAAATTCGGTGAAAGCGATGAAAATTTTAATCCAAAACGGTAGTCAAGTTGACCGCTGTACAACACACAGTTGCGGCGATATTGGTGAAATCGGAAAAGTTTATTACTTTTACATAAAGAATGTAACCTGTGTAGCGAGAAAACCGTTTTATTTCGAGAAGTTTGAAGTGAAAAATGGAGGAAATTTTATTAGTTTAATATGGTCTTCAATATAACCTCTACGAGTAGGCATATGGAACCTTTGAAATTGCTTAATGGAGAGGGAATTTTATACGTTTCTACCTTTAAAAGAAAAAATGTGTTGCATTTAAATTTACTATACACCTTTAATGTACCGTGGATGAAGCGCCGGATTTATGTTTACGATATACCTACGATAAAAGCGAAATATTACCAACTATCTAATAAAATATTCCTATAAAAGTTTCTTTGTATAAAACAGTTTGTATTTTATTGCGTCAAAATTTACTGCGAATATTAAATTATTCTACCTTACTAATGGGTACAATGAGACGGAAAATTCTCTATAAGAATATCGAAATAAATATATATTTAAATAAAGACGGGACATCGTCGGAAATCGTAGACAATAAAACGATTTTCGAATGGCTCTGCCGAGTCGTTCGGGGTTGAATTTAAAAACTGCTTCGAAAATAAGAACGTTCCCTAAATCACGACTAACTGTAATTGCGGGGTGTTTGAACTCGACTAGAGATGGCACAGAAGTGTTCTTTGTGTTTTTCGAATGGCTTATATATCTGGGAAACATACTCGACGAACGGCGACCATCAAGAAAATTACCCGTAAAGAAAAATTGCGTGGTTACAATTCGTAAAATCCAACGGATATCGGGCGTTCGGTCCGGTTTCGATGAGTTTTATACGGCTAACTATGCTCTTATCATGCATGCATCTCGTGAGTTTGTGGTGCTTTTCTAAAGTTTATTGCATATTGCATTAAAATATTTATTAGGCAACAGAGATTTTTTTTAAATAAAAAACCAATTTCCCTAATGAAACCTCTTCCATCAGGAGTGCAGTTTTTTTTCGAAAACCGCTAAAATTTAATTTTCCTATTTGCGTTTCTATTAAAAATGTCCCCGGTTCACCGGCAAAAATGCGAAAGCCAAGATTAAAGCAGGTCCTCATTAAATAAACTCGGCATATAATTCGATTTGTAGCGAAACTCGAGTGCACAAAAAGCGCCATATTTGTGATTCTAATTCATATTCAAATAAAAAAATTCCGCGAAAAAAATTCGCCGCAAATTTATTCCGCTCTTTTTTTTGTCGTTCAATGAAAAGTGCCTTTTTCAATCGAACCTTCGTTTCTTTCAATAGGAAAAAAAAGGAATTCGGCGCGCATGATGTTTTATCGAGTTTTCTATACACTGTATGTACTGCGTTTTAAAAAGAAAATCAAACTTTCCCGCCCTTAAAATAAGCATTTACATACTACAATCATCTAAGGCATTCAAATATTCCAAGAAAATTTGTATATAAAAATTTTCTTATGACGATTTCGCGGAATTCATTGACAGGCAAATATCGATCGCGGCTTTATCGAAACCAAACACTCTTCGAACCTCCTATTTCTGGATTTTAAATATTCACTTTTACACCCCTAAATTAACTCCGGGCAAACCAGATGGCAACGATGAATAATTTATTAAAAAAAATATATCAACCGATCCGCCAAAAGCGCGAACGGCGGGTTAACGAAGCATCCAGGAAGTGCGTATATCCTTTTCATTCGTTAAGTTTTCGAGGTTCGAACAGTTTAAATTTTAGCTCGAAATCGTCCGATTCTCGGGGCTCAATTGGAGCTGAAGGCGGATCCCGAGTCACCCCAATTAAATATGTATCGATCAGCTATTTAATTATTGAATAGATTTTATAAGGTTACAGCTACTGTTCTCGTCGGTATCCATTCGTTAAGCGACAAAAAGCGCCGAATATTGATCGCTACCGCTAATTAACCGTTACCTATTTGATTTTGGTCCAATACTCTTCAATAAAAAATTCATTGTTGAATGAGCGAATAAAATAATAAAAAATTTCACTGTGAAAATGTTACATGTTGTCGGTGCAAAACTAATATTAATGCACGTTATTACTGTTGTTATACATTCCAAGCATTGTGCCCAACTTTTAAAAATAAAGTCAAAATAAAGTTTTGACTGGAAATTAGTTGACTAATCGATTGCTCAAAATCACTGCACTTTTAGTATCGCTTATAAACTACAATATTTGAGTACATATTAATAGAGTGCTTGTAACTCGATACCTTGAACAAAGAGTTTCATTTGCTCCCCTCGCGGTGTTTTCGCTAAATAAATAACACCCCTGTCGTTTCCCTCTTCATCAGCAAATATGTCAAACTTGTGTTTGCGATAGTCGTGTTTAAAGCGTATTTAACTGCTTCCCAACTACAACGCCCTAACCGCGCGCAAACTACCTCTAATTGACTATAATTATTCATTTCGTTCGTTATTAATTCGCGAAAATTAATCCACTCGACTATTCCGTGCGTGCGGTCTCCGGTTGTTTTTCCTTTCCTTAATTGGAATTTCTCCCGTGCCAAAATGCAAACGTTTGTCAATAAGCGTTTAAATATTACAATTTATTTGTTGTTTCGAAAGTGCATGTATTTCCGCAAATAAAAACAACACAAACAAACCCCTGATTTTCTCCTATATGCGAATAGTTTATTTGCACAACAAACCAAACTGAACCACTTCGAAATTAGTCGATACAGGAGCGTTATTATTATTACCGGACAACTCAAATATAAACGTTGGTTGGTATTTACCCCTATTAGCAAAAATTTTGCATAGGTATTCAACAAACAGGATTTTTTTTCGTTAAAACAAACAGGAGCAATGGTGAGGATCTTCCTTTGCGGAGCCGTTAGTTGATGGAGTGCGAGTTTGTTTCCGGGGCGTAGGAAAATTCGCGTGAAATATGCTGATATAATTATTCCCGCCGGGCCGAAAAGGTGGCGTATATACCTATTCTCGGGAAAATAACGCGTCACGACGCTCATATGCAGCGTCGCGGACGAAAGAAATATGATTATTGCGTTAAATTCCGCGCAATGTTCCTAACCGAGTAAGAAATGTGCAGGAAGGAAGGCGAGTTTTCGGTAACGAGAAAACTTTTTTAGTGTTTTTCTTTTAACGCTTCCTTTTAAAGAATTGCGCCGCTTAGAAAAAATACAAGAGAGGCGCGTTTACCTTTGTATTTATTCGTAATAAAATCGGCGATATGGCACTTAAAACTCCGGCTCCGATCCGACGATTTCCGCTAAAGAAATGTATAATCAGGAAAATAGGAGTCATGCATATTCAAAGGCAACTCGTCAAAAGCGCCGCTCCGCTCCCGTCCGAATTCTGAATATGTTTCCTCTGCGGAGATGACGGAAAAGAGGACGCGGAAGTGAGGCTCACCTGTCGTGATATTTTAACTTAAAAGGGTTCACTCACAACCATGTCCCTCAGCTAAGCTAACAGCAATAATCAAAGCGAGACAGTTGGAGCAGAATTGGTTTCGTTTAACCTGAATTGTTGTTAAACAAAAAGCGCGATTGATTAATTATTTAACTGCGTGGAGTAGACGAATGGATTAATTAACTGCAAGTTGCGAAAAAATAACCTTGTTCTCGTCGAAGCGGAAAATTGAGTTGCATCAGAAAGCCGAACAAACAAATAAGCGATATAAATTTTTAATTGAAATTTGCAATACCTACGGAACAAGGAAAAATTACCTCGGACTCGGGGCTAATGCAAAAATGGCACTCGGCTCATTTACCGCGTTAAATGAAAGAAATCAACGACGTTGAAATGCGCCGCTCCGACGTTTTCCACTATAACGTTCGGGGAAATTTCGCGGGCCAGGAGCGGCTTTCAAACGCATTCGCCCCTCGGGAGATAAATGGCGTTTAACATGCTGTCTCCATGCTTATTGTGACGGCTGAAAAAAGTTTAGTTTAACCTAAGTGAATTATTGGAACTACAGACATATTTTCCGCTGTTCCTTTTTTGCGCAACGTCCGGCTCCTAATGAAAAAGTCGCTAGCCGAGAACTGAATACTAATCGCACCCGCGTCCAATCAGGGGCGTAAGAAAACGGATTTTTAAAGCGGCAAAATCACCCCCAAAATTAGACCCTGCACTCGAATAACTAGTATACAGGGTGTCACATCGAAAAAGAAACAGAGGGGCGTTTTTTGAGGTAATCATCATATTATTTTACCCCTTTGCACAGCAACCTCAACCGTTAGAAATTGAATAGAAAAATCCTTTTTCTGATTACAACAAAAAAAAAATAAAAATCGGTCGACTCTGTCCCCTTTTCAATGTGTATTACCTGTACACGTATAACTAATTTCAAAGAACGTATTTTCAAAGAAATTTATCATTTATGTATGTATCTCATCAAAAAAATCGAGCATATAAATATTAAGAATCGCATTTCCATTTGGATTTAAAGGAAAAGTCTCAAATACGAAATGCGAGTATAGGTAAATGAGAATCAAGACGCACTTATTCGAATCGAATTTTTCTTCTAATAAATGCATAGTAGCCGCGTAACTACAAGATTTATATTTAAATTTATTCATAGTATATTTTTATAACTTCCTAGAAGACTTTCATGCTATACCATGTAATCTGTATTACTATAATTATTGATAACGAATGAAATAAAATTATTCGGATCGCATGCGAGTTATTTTTATAATTGCGAAATTTTATTATACAGCCATGTAAATTTTTCGTTATCTTAGATTTAATCTCATTAAGGAAAAATAAACTATCTAGAGAAAAATTGTAACGAAATATCGGAGAAATTGTAGATAAACATTGGGTGAAAATATTCATCAAAAAGTCGGTTATCTGAAAGTTTTTCAGAAAATTTGGCGTATAAACTGAAATAATATATCGATCGGAGTTCCGGCGAGCGTATAGGGGTAGTCCCGATGTTAGAGTATACATGATATGCAAATTGAGTTGTAAGAACACATTTTGGCATTCAGCTTTAACATTATCCTACATAAGTGTATGAGACTTTAGGGAATAACTTTAGACTTGCGGCTGACGTATACCTAGCAGCTTTCACTCCACTATAGGGAAAAATAATACTTCAAGGCGTCTCATTTAGCTCGTAATTTTAGAGCGGAATCGTTACTGACTTTCTTCTTCTTCTTTTTTTTTAATAAACGAACGAAAAGTTATCCCACTAGGCTCAAATTAGGGCCGAGCAAACACTCTCTCCTACTTTACTTTTCGCCGGCGTTTCCCTCGCTCGCCGCCCGTTCTTCGGCGAAGAAAACGGCTCATTATTTAAGTTGAAGGAAGTTAATTAAAATTGACAAAGGCTCGGTGTAGATAAGGCGGCAATGTCAAGAAAGTTTGTGTGAAGTGACAAATACAACGACAAAAACAAAGAAGTCGAGGAAATGGTGGAAATGTGGAAAATCCATCGACGCTGCGAGCGGAGATCGTCGGCCCGTTTATTCGTTTAATTTTTTTTTGTGCTTCGCTTGTCGCTTAATATATCCGACATGATCATTTCGCTTATTGAGAGATATCGATTGCGAATTAAATGTGCATTATATTTACGAGAAATTTAATAGTCTTTAAACACAACTGTTTTGTTTTTGTGTATATGCACTTCACTACTGTACAATTTGAGCTCTATAAATAATCCAGATTCAGAAGTCCCAGAAATTTCTCTATGTACTCTTTTAAGGGTCAATTGTACACTAAATTTTTTAGTCGCAATGTTAAATATATTTCAAATGATAAAGGAATTTGATGATTAAATATAATGAGCTCCTGAATACTAAATAATAGTAAATTATAGGTGACGTGCATTGATATTTGTTTTGCACCGACTGTAGGAATGTATGCGAATGCTATTTTGCGACCATTTACCGAATTACCATCGAGAGGACATAGCAGGAGAAATTTTGTTATTTATTTTTGAATGATTTATGTGTTATTTACGTTGGCGAGATTGAAGCTGAGCGGTTGAATTTGCATACCAATGTACTTAAACAAGAACCGAAAAGTTACATTTTTGATGTATTAACTGCCCTTTAAAACCCTATCCCTCGCTTCGGCTATACAAAAATAATTCGATGTGAAGGAAGGAAAATTTTTTACATAGATATTAGTAAATATTTGCACGAACTGTAAATTTGTAGTTATTAAAAATATTTTTCCATTAAAAATTCCGCTTCGTTTGAATACAAAAATGTCAATAAATACCTATCATAGTGTTCAATTGTAGCAATTATCGCGGAAGATCCTGCAGTACAAAACGCAAATAACTGTCGCAAAAAATACATAATCCCCATGAAATTTGAAGCGTAAAATAAAACCGAAAAAAATACCGGAATATTTCATCCCTGGGCGCTTTTTACATTTTGCATGAATTACCCGACAGACGTGTCGTATCTGCAGCAACAATATGGCACCCGTCGTGCGTGTCATAACTTAGAGAAAAAAATCCTTTTGCTCCCTTTTAAGTCCTTCATACCAATAATAACGAGAAACGTCAAGATCATGCATAAAGACCCAGCAGGGAAAGAGTATTTCCAGAAAAAGAGAGCATCTCGAAAAAGAAACGTCGCCTTGCCAGTCGAGGACGTGCTCGGAAAGCTATTCCCAGTTGACCGTTATTACATCGGCTCACGTGTAAGCAGCAAAATTGCGCCATATAAAAGCATAGGCCCCACTTTCAAAGTATCACAGCCTTCATAATTACAGTTTTCATCTCGACCTAAAAACTGCAGCCCGTCAGAAAATATTTACTAACACAGCGCGAAGAATCGATAGAATACAATCAATTAGAGACGACAAAAAACGAGAAATGTCCGAACAGTGTGAGTATCCTTTGATACTCCAAAAAGCCATTCAGACGCTCCGCAATAATTTCAACCGACGCGCTCCGTGCAGTCGATAAACTTTTGATTGAAGTATCCGACGTAAAATATCAGCTAAGCCTGCGGGAATATCTCAATGTCGAGGAGGACGCCCCAAAACCGATACAAATGCATATACAGTCGAGCAGGAGTGCGCGAAGTAGAAAACAAGCAACGACGTCTACTGAAAATTGAATAACTTTATATCGAATTTTTACGACACTCGCTCATCGATTTTTCCCATGATTTACTCGCGATGAAAACGACAATGCTATAGCTACAGAATACCGCAAAATACTAAATAGTACCGTGCTATATTAACGGCGGAATTCCCGCAAAGATGGGTCGAAATATAACGATGCAGTCTAGCGGAAAAAAACCGGCTACATTTCATATAACGCAGCGGTTCGGGAAGGGTTGTAAATCTCGCAAAACTACCAAAACAAAATACTGGAGGGTTTACAGTCGAACACTCCAATGCATATCAAATAGATATCGAAACAACGCGGACGTTTGATGGATAAGGTTTTTATTGGGTGCTCGATATTAACGGCTCCGAACTTCTACTTCGGCGAGACGCGTAAGCCTCTTTTAATACCGATTTATGGATCGGCGAGAAATTAGATAAAATTGGTTATCGCGTCGATGGAAGGCCGAGAATTATGGCGTTGTTTATTTTCTACGGAAGTGGGTCTAAACACACTTCCTCCATAATCGACTATAACTCAAATTTTCTTTATTTTCCCTTATAAAATATCAAACTCATTTCTACCCAATACATTACTGAATCGTCCAACATAAAATTCCTTAACTGCCTCATTGATTGGTCATTCGACTATCAACCCTTCGGGTAGGTCAAGCCGAGGAGAACTTGCTACAGCAGGATCGCGCGAGAATGAAAGATTATTTAGGCAGAGAAAACCAGAGTTCGCTTTCGGCAATGATTTATCGAATCGAATTTGTCAAAGTCGGCGAGGAAAGGGAGAACAAAGTAACTAGATCAGTAACAAGATATTGGGGAAAACCGAGAAAAAGGATTTTTTCTCCCGTTCGGTCTCGCGTGCGATACATCAAGGATCCGGGTAGACGACAATTCGAATTCGAAATAATGAAGGAGAACGGCTTTTCGCTCCGAACACGAACGATATATACAGGATATGTCGTTTTCGAGACGAAGCGAAACGAATAAAAACAATATTGATATGTGCGTGGGAATGTTCGAGTAGAGGAGCGCTTTTTTATCTCTATGTATATACGCTAAAATAATCAAAAGAATTTTCTGCGCGACGGGATGCAGGTAAACAGGACTATTAAATGGTATTTGAACGTGACGAATTATCTCGTACAACTAGCTATTTAAATTAATGTGTCAGGAAATATTTATCGACGTAATTGAGATAATGCGCAATGGCCATTCTAACCGATATAATATTTGTTATTTCCACGACCGATAGGGGTTCGAAGGAATGCAAATTGCCATTTCCACAAACTCATTTTTCACCACTATCTTAAGCTTCTATTACTGTTGGTTAATACAGTAGAAAGTAAATAAATATTTTTTTTATCTACTTACCTACGCTTTTCGGTATAGAATATATGCTGGAATATTCGGAGCTCGTATGCATTGCACCACAGACGTGCCAATTTCTCGTTTTCATCCGCCAGTTAAGATACTATCTTCCTCTTTTTAATTAATCCGCGTTGATTCCCGGCCATATAATCGAAACCCTATGGGAAATTCTAATTAAATAAGTTAGCTATTTCCCTCCACTCCGACCGTCACCCGAAGAGGAAACTATTCCGGGGACAACTTAATATGTTCCTTCCTCAGCAAACGGGAATCGTTTATTTTTAATCATCGCCCGGCGTTTTTAATTTCGAACGTTAATTACCAGATATTCGCGAAACAATTTTCCGTGTAGATTTTGCGAAAATCATCCGGTTTACGGGCCCGTGATTTCTTCATTAAACGCGCGCGAATTTCTATAAACAATTCGATTTATAATTTTCCCCGTCCGCGACTTCGGAACAATTAGAGCGCCCGACGCAATTAGACCGAAAAACTGGAACCGCTCCGGGCGCGAACGCTCCGGGAAAACGGTGAAATTTCACCCGAAATCGACGTCAATTCTAAGATGGCAGTAACGCGGATAAAGCGAAAACAAAACAAATCTCGTTTCGCGAGGAAAAGCCGAAAAACCGAGCACACGTATTATGTCACAAACATGAATTGTCATGATATAGAATCCGAGGGGAAACGGACATTGATTTCCAGCGTCAGAGCTACAAGAAAATATTTCTATTTCGGAGATATAAACACAACTCGCGTAAGCCCGGTTGCATACTTATTAATAAGTAGATATTATTTATGTAAAAATTTCGAAATTTCGTGATTAAAACCGATTTGTTTGTCACCGGATCGCATGCTTGGAGGCATCGATTACTCCAGAAATTAGAGCTTTCCGACGTCGCAGCGATCGCAATAAATCCGCACGTACAACTCCAATGCAATTAACCTTTCAATTACATCGGTTAATGACCAACAGTAGCCAACTTCCTACAATTTCTCAAGAAACGCAGATAGCAATGGATGTGCCCCCGTGAAATATGGATTAGGAAATTACGCAAACGAACGATGATTTAGTTTCGGGCGAAATTTACGGGCGAATCCGAACCGGTAGGAATTTTAATTTTCCCGTACTGACCTGATTCAGCTAATTTTTCACCGGGCGGGACGAATACTCGCATAAATCATTATTATTAGAACTAATAGCACGCCACTGTGCCGACCCACCATCTGCATATTTTCACGACAGCAGTTTTCTGTCCCTCTCCCGCGACTCTCCTAATTACTATTCGATAATGAAATACTATAAAATAATTGACAAGATTCTCCTACGTTTTAATTGAATCGGTCCGGCTGGTTTCAATTAGAGAAGTTCGAGTAGAGTGAAGAAAATGGTACTTTCCTACGCTAACAAAGGAATGATTTCCAAAGCCTTCGTTCTGGTATTTTTCACGTGAGTCGATTTGTTTTATTTGTAGTTATTATTCCAATAAATTAAGTATCCCAGTAGAATTTTTTGTTTGATTAAGTGACTTTATAAATATTTTTTGTTTGTAAGTGGCTTCTTGAATCATTTAGTCAGGCAAAAATTAACTTTTTAGAGTTGTATATTTGCGGAGTATTTCGAACAAATCCGAAACAAACAGCAAACAATTATTAATTGCCTGCTTCATTTATTAAAAACTCTAGTTATTGATTTTTGCACTAAAAAAAAGTTGGATTTCCACCGAAATTTTCCCATTGCCATTCGCATCGAAACAAACTCGCATTGTGTTTGCTGCAGGCCATTCATACACGGAGCCCGGCTCGTCAAAACGGAAATCCCCGAAAGTACCACGTTGAAATTAAACGAAACAACAGAAACGACGGAGAAAACCGCCACCGAAGCGACCGCCCCGTCCACCGAAGCCTTCGTTAATTTTTCAGCGCCGGAATTATCGAGCGAGGAAGCCTACGCGTCCGAGAGGAACGCTTGCTATCAGTGCCAGTACGAGCAACAGTTCGAAAATACCGTGTTCAAAATGTTGTACAATCACTCCGAATTGAAGAACGCCGCCGTGGACGCTTGTTCCAGATGCAGGGAGGCCGACGATTTCTCCAACAACAGGAAATGTATGTACCGGCTCGAATAATTTTCTCAAAGTTTATTAAATTTTCCTAGCAGCTTTAGGTTGCGTTTGCGGGATTTACACCGTGCCATCGGCTTCGTTTAAAGACGTACCGCTCCGGACTAAGATGTACCACAATGTGACCTGCCACGAGCAAGTGCCGTTCGAAGAGGCTTGCAAGAAGATCTGCATTTTGGGCGCTCTATCGTACAACGAATTGGAGCCCATCACGTTGTGTTTCCATCTAACAGAAGCTACGAACGTGAAGGTTGGTGGGGATTCATTCCTCTAGCGCTCAAAAAATTCGTTGTTTTTTTCTATTTAGGCTTACGTGCAATCGAAATCGTGCAGAGGAGACGATGAATGGACTTTCACCGGATTGATTTCGCCGAATTCGATTTGCTGCGACCAAGGAATGCCCATTAGATGTTGATATCCCTCTTTTATGTTTAATATAAGTAAGCGTTATGATGATTTGGTATAGGAGATTATTTTTGAAATAAAGATTTATCGATACCTCATTGGTTTTTGATTCGTGCAATTTGCGATTCGGCTCGATTCGAAGTTGAAATAACAGCCCGGTATTTTTTTAAACGTCGAAAAATAAACTGAGGTTTTTTCCCTTCCGGCTGAATTAATTTCGGGCGCTTTAAAATTATTTTCGTTCGCTCTGTATAAAATAAAGCGAACACTCCTCGGAAAATTATCGACAACATTTGCGACGGGCAGCGTATTTAAACAACAAAATAAATCTTTATTGGACGTTTACATCGATTGGATTTAGTTGTAGATTGAAATTATGTTGCGAATATTTTGCATAGAAATCCGGGCCCGCCTAATTCGATCTGATAATCTCGCCGGTACAGCGATGTTAACCGTCAAATTTTTCCCCAATCAACTATTTACCTAAATTTGCATCTACAACAACTGCAAACAACAATAATGCGGTCCAATTGGGCGGCGCGAACGTTATTTGTTGACCAACATAATGTTTACCTTTGTTGTATGACCGGGAATTTATTGATTTTCGAATTTGGAAAACGCCAGTAGTCGATTCTAATTGCAAAGGTTAAAACATGTTAATAATTTCGATGGCGGTTGCATTCCCAATACAGAGTGTTCGTCAAGGGATCCACCATACTAACACGCTACTTTTTTTCTTCATTTTATTACGCTATCGCTAATATAAGCTGTAATATAACGTGTAACATTAACACTCGTATCGTTTCGTATAAATAATTGTGTTTAAAACATCACTGGATAGCGATTAACCCCGACAAGCTGGTGGTATTAATTGAATTGTTCAACACATATCAATTTCCCCCGGTTCCATTTAATCTCTCGCCTTTATTACAAACAATAAAGTAACAACTGCAACATGCGATATTCCTATACTACCGAACTCTTTAGAAATTGTAAATTTTTTTTTATAATAACGTCAACTAGCAATCGTATTAATTAACTCGAATTCGTCGCATACGTTGCTTGAGAATGCCACTGAATACCCCCGAGATGTTCTTTAACTAGTGCAAAATTCTGGACAGTCATGGAATTCCCTCGGGCATCACATATACCTTAATTGGAAATCCCTACACAATTCAATGAAGCCCGGCGAAGAATCCTATTTGACCGCGCCACTTAAATCAGAGACGCTTCGAAAAACCGGCCACGTAGCGCACTCAATTAATCAATTTTTTGAGAGTCGAATGGCTATTTTGTTGCATCATTTCGCAAGCTAAATATGCGAATTTTAGCACTAGTTAAAAAGTTAAAGAGAGCTCCCCGGAGAGGAGTAGTAGGTACCTTCGAGGGCATCGGGTAATCCTAATTCCGGCGCTGTAAGCTGTAACATCCTACCGGGGAGGTGAGTAATGGCATTAAGAGAGGCCGCAGATTGGGACACTTTTTGTCACATCGACCCAGTATCGGGTATTCCCGGCGTCGGGGCGCAGCTTCGAAGGGTCGCAGGACATTTGCGGTTTTCCCAGGTGGATACAACGGGCGAAAATTTATACATACGTGAAAGGTTTGCGTTTCCGGATCGATCGAGGCGATGATTGATTTACTTCGGACGTTTTTTCATAGTTTATTCGATTAAAATAAACGCCTTTTCGGGCGCCATTTCGACGAATCGCGTCGCGTAATTCCGAGCATAAAAGCATAAAAGTCGTTTTCGCTTTAATGATAAGGAAAATGCTGGAATCCTCTTTAGCCGGTTGCCGAGATGTCTATATCGGTTTATCTGCGGAAAACAGGGATACTCGCATTCTTTGCTGCGTGATAGATATTGTTATCGGCAATTTCCAATTAAAAGTTCGGCAACGACAATAGAATGTCAGAGGGGGAAATTCAGATGAACCCGGCCTATAGAAAACGGATTTATTGAACGGATACGATGCTTTATTAAAACCTTATTCTGATTAATAACTCTGCAAATATGCCACTCGAACTAGAATAATCCCTTTTTCCTTTGTACGAGTAAAATGGAAAAGTCGGCCGAGAGAAGCATTTTACCTTCGATGATAACGAGCCTAGACACGAAATAAAAGTAAATACTGCTGAAAAAAGAACGGTTAAAATCGTTCGCAGAAGTGTCGGAAAATGCAATCCAATTTGCTTCATCGGGGGAAAAAAGCATCATCCATTGAATTTCCTACAAGCAAATTGAGTGTTCGCAGAGTCGTGTTGACAACAGTAAGAAAGCCTCCGGAAAAATCTATAAAGCCACCAATTTCTATACACACACACTAGAGAGATATACCAGCGCATCGATTCTATTATATCTTCGAAATATAATAGTTTTGATAAATGTAGTTAATGTGCAATTCTTATACCTATACACTGTGTACCTACTCGATTTCCTAAGGGTTAGTTCTGATGGATTTACTGTCGATTTAATAATGTTAAAGGACAATTTATCTTAAAGTTTCCCTTTCTCAAAGTACGATTCTTCTTTTGTGATCGCCCTGTATGCAAGAAAAATACAGACAAACACGTAGGTGAGCAGATACTGTTCGTACGTCCGCGCCCATCCATCAAGCCACTATTTTTCAAGCGTTGTCACCGCGCCGGCCACTAGAAAAGAATAAAAGCGAAAGCCGGCGTAATGGAGGGCATTAATTCCGGAATTTTTTCCCCGCTTTTCTACCATCAGATTTTGAGCTTTTTACGGGCGCCGGCGATCAGTCTTCAGCGTCGAGTGCGCGACCACGTGTGAAGTCCGCCCGTCCGAAACACTCGGCATGGGCGCCGGTAATAAAAGAAACCGCCGCGATTTTTACGGTGCCCTTTATGGAACTAATTAACCGCGAGTTTCTTGCGCATTTGCCGGCTAAAGAACCAACTCTCGAGGGCGTAAATCTCGGCTGTTTTGGTGCCTATAGTAGAGAGCGAGTCGGAGCAATTTTTTGTTAATAATTAATGTAATCACTTAGGGAAAATTGGAATGGCGTTATAATTCCTTTTCGAGGGTTCTTCGGGGCTGGCAAAGGATCGGAAAAACGTTGTAGACTGCCAAACGATTTAACCCGAACGGAATGAAAGTCCGAAGTAACATCGAAATTCGACCTATTTGATCCCGGCGAAATTAATTCCTATCGAATTTCGTTTTTTGCTTGTTCTTTTTTTCCCCGTAAGCATTTGATATTCCTTTAATACATCAAGCATATTACGATCGAGGGGGCAGCTAAGCAGGTTTTTGAGAAAATGCTCGAGATTTGATTTAAGGCGGAATTTCCGATTTGCCCCGGAGCAATCATTAAACTCGTTTATTTATTTTTTTGCAAAATCTGGTTAAATTTGAGAAGTGTATTTTAAGCAGGATAATGCGCCTCTGGATTAGTGGATTTATTTATATTTATAAGGTTAAAACTACGCGAATTTTCGCATAAAATTTCAATGTGTGGTCCCAGTTGCGTAGTAAAGAATTTGTCTTTTCGGTTAAGTTAGTCGCCCGAGGTAATGGAATTTTTTATTTTTTAGCAAAGCATATACGCTGGTATCTGTTTGTTGGGTTGTATTTTTATGAAAAAAAAGCGTTTTATTCTAAGCCGTCGTTTTAACGAAATCTCTGTCATAAACCAACCACAAACGCCTAACTTAATTATAGAGTAGAATAGATTTTTTTCCTATCGCCACTGAGATGCGGAAAAAACTATTTTCTGGTCTTTGTTTTGAATTTCTCTCGTGATATAAAGTCACGAATGACTTGATGTAGAAGAATAGGACATCCCCAGTTGTTAGATAACAAGTGGCCTTAACAGCCAGGAAAATAAGGAAGAGTAGATTCCTGCAACGTCCTCTGGCTAAAGTACGGGCATTTCCGGTTTCTGTTTTATTCGCCCTTGTTTTCCTAAGTAAGGTTTTTTTGGTGTTTTAGTCGTTTTATCGAGGCATTGCATAAATCTGTCGGAAAAAAGGTTATTTAGGTACCGGAGCTTTGTTCCTCCGGGATAAAAATGTAAAATAAAAACGGATATTTGGAGTGTTCTTTCCGCTTTTTTGCTGTTGCCAAGGAATTACGATTTATTAATCCTTCTAGAGAATTTCCCAACCGAACATGAAAGGAAACCGCCCTATTCTAACTACTTAAACACAAATATTTTAAATCCAAAACAAGAAACTAGTCGGTTGAATTCGTTAATAATTCCTGCAGTTTCATAAAATTAGAGTAGATAATTTATAAGCATTAAAAACATAATTCCTGTGAAAAGCACTCAAAGCGCAAATCCCGACGTTAAATCATTGCGGAAATAATAAAAATAGCAAAAAATGCGCAAAAAGAACCGACCGAGTTTGTCGAAAGAAATTAATAATCCAATTACCTACAGCAAGGAACTGCAGAAATTAGTTCTTAATAAAGATATGTGCCCTAAAACTTATTTTTCCCTCAAAACTCACACTGATGTAATTAAGACAAAAGCTCTCATAACTTCAAGGGAGTTTTCAAGTTTTAATAACCATTTTGTAATTACGTCCGAACACTAATTCACTGAAAAGTGTTGTTTAATTTATTCGCGTCTCTAAAAGTAAAATCGCGAAGAATTTAGAGGTTTTCCCGCTTTAAGAGCTCGACGCTTTTCGTTTCACCTGAAAATCCAGAACGACAAATTAGAATACCCGCGTAAATCGCAATTAATCGTTTAATGAAAATGTTTTCTGATTGCTCGAGTAGCCAGAGAGAAGAATTTTTAATTATTATATTTAATTTGCTAAAGAGCAAATAGGTAAACGTTTTAAGCAGACATTAGCGAGAAATGTAAAATTATAATTAAAAACTTTTCCGGCTCATAAAAACGTCCAGTTCTGATGCATTTTCCCAGCCATCTGTTCGCCATATATTTTCCGTTTTCGTAGGCTTGTTGTCACATTTATTCCTTTCATTTATGACCCACTCGTTTGTGACCGTGTGTAGTAATTATATTTGCAGCACGCGAAATAGAACGTTTGAATAATTTAGACTATAATAGGAATTACATTTCGGGGAATGTGCCTGCATGAATGAGTACGTCTTAACCGTGGCGTCTCATACACCTGCAGAAGGACAACATTTTATTTTTAAATTTCAACGGTTATAAAAGAAGATTAGTGTACTAATATTAAATAATCTAATTCGTTTTCAAATTGCTCAATCCAAATCACCTCAATAATCTCTAATAAAAATATATTTTCTTGTTACTCGAATTTATTGTGGAGTATTTTGTCCGCCTAAATAATGTTTTGCACCACTTTTAGTACATGTCTGGAAGCGATGACGTTTGAATTAGACCCTTCAAGGTCTTCAATGCGAAAGATGAAAATTGAAACTTGTGCATTACAACAGCACAGTTGGCTTGTAATTTAGATTCACCCGGCAAGCGCATGCATTACAATCGATTAATAAAACAGCAAACTACAAACTTTTAATCGTCTTCTTCAATCTCCACAACATCAAAGATAGGTTAACAAGCCCGAAGAAAAAGGGAGGCTAATTTAATTCACGGATACTAATCCCACCTTTGTATCGCTCCAAATCGGAATGTCTTCTATTAGCTACCCCCGAGGCTTCGATTGCCGCAGTTGCACATGTGCGCTCCCCGGTGCATCTCGAAAACGTGCAATCCTCATTTAATTCCTGCCGGGGACTAATAGTTTTTCCGGCAAGAGAGCAGGAATTCGACTCGACGTGAATTAGAGAGCGAAGCGCAAGAATATCTAGTCAAATATTTACGCATCCGATGGCCGAACTCCGCCAACTCGCTAACCTAACGTCTTGCTTTCCTCTGATAAATAATACCTAATAGAGGTCTGTTTGTTTTTCAGTTCAGCCCTAAGTTAACAGCTGCTTCACCGTCTGAGCAGATGTTCTGTGTTTAACTTGCCTAGCGTGTTGTCTAAGCGATTAGTAATCGCTGATTACGAGCGAATTTTCATTTCCTGCAACTAAAAAAAACGTTGATTTGCTCATTAATTCAATTGCTAATCATCATAGCTGCGCAACATAGGTTATATAGGCCATGGGTGCGATAAAGACAACTTCCATTAGACACTTATAAAGGAAAAAGAAAGAGTGACATTTGTGTCATTGCAACTTTTCACTCTGACAACTGTCATTTTAATAATCTTTCTTTGTTCCACTCATAGAAATGACCATGTTGCAATCGGAAATGGAGCAAGGTGTATACCACAATATTGTCAAATATTTGACAGTACTTTATTTTATACTCAAATTTAGTTAAACATATAAATAATTAACTCAAAATGAAAGATACTTGCAGAAGAAAAATCGACTTGGATAGGACGGCGGAGCACACTAATAAGAAACACACGGAATCTTTTAACAAAAAATTGGACACGCTTGAACAAGATGCCACCATACCGGATCACCAGCGACAAGAGATTCTCAAGCAGCTATTCCCCAATATCATATACAAGGTCATCGACATCGTGCCGGTGGTGCAGGAAAAGGATTACTTCGGTCTGGGCAAGACTTCGGAAAAAATCGGCGAGGAGAAAGAGAAGACGTCGAGGGACAGCATTTCCACGCAGTACTACCAAGATCCTTCGCTTAGGGTAAGCACACAGTACACAGTACAATATTTCGAAGAGAAATTCCCGCTGTAACAGGTGCTTCAATCAGACGTGAGCAGCGAAAGTAAACCCAAAGAAGCGCAGGAGCCTTCCGAAGAATCCATCGAAGAAGAAATAGAACTGAAAGGCTAGTATTATGCTTTTACGAAGCGCCTGCTTCAGGGAGTTGTTACGCATTGCAGAAGGGTCGAGCTCGAGCGGCCTGAACTCGGATTTGGTGAAAATCCTCAACACCCAGATCAAGCCCCAGCCCACGCTGTACTCGAAGTTCTTCGCGAAGAGCAAGGACGCCGCCGCCATATGGCGCAAGCCCAAGGACGTCAAGGCGGCGGTGACGGCCGAGGAAATAGCCAACACGACCAGCATGAAGATAGCCAAGAATTTCGTGGAGTGGGCGAACGGGTGCGGCTTGAACGATTCGCTCACCGCCGAAGATCTCCTGAAGATGTTCAGCACCAATCAAGGCGAGAATAAATTCTACGTGAGGCAGGAGGAGACCTACTCGGTGCCCGGGCAAGTCGGGTGGTACTTGGGCTTGAAGCGCCGAACCAGACAGTGGGTGCTGGTGAATCAGATTAGAAAAGATAAGTAGGTTTAGTGAGGTTATTGTTGAATTTGTGCATACATTCTGTGGTTTTTTTTGTCAGGCAGGCGTATGAGTTTAAAGGCGAGAAAAATATAGCATTTGGAAAAACGCTACCTCATTTCCTCTACAAAGGAACCTCCAATAATGATAGCTACACTGAATGGTTGGCTACAAAAATTCCCAAGAATATCGAATCCTTCGAAGAAGTCTTTAAAGGTTTTTACAACAGCGTTTCGAACGAAAAATTTACATATTTTTTGATATTTTCAGAAATCAAAGACTTGGAGGTCACCAAGAAATACGCAGAGTTCATAGAGAACAGACCTTACATTAAACCGCCCTCGTACCTAGTAGATGCCGGCCTAATTAATTACCCCAGCTCCACTAAGTTTAAGACCCTGAAAGGATCCAGAAGACTAACGAGAACAGAAACCATTTACACGCTGGTGGAATCTCCGCAATTAGAGCTGCTCAGATATGACTACGACAACAAAGTGCCCGTAATGGACTTGGATTACTACTGAATATTAAAAGCAGTTAATAAAACGCTGTTATTAAATGAAACTACTTTAATTCTGGTATTGTCCATAAGACTGTCCGTCTTCGAAATCATCGGGAGCCTGTGGAAATTGTCTGACAATACTCGGGTCCAGCCACAGTGCCGATCCTTCCAAACATTCGAAGGACTTGGTGAACAATTCCGAATTGCTCATTATATTTCGGATCTTCAGTTGGTAGGGCAATCGCCGTTTTTCCAACAAATCCAGCATAAAAGTTGCTTCCGATTGATCGTCGCAATATTCTAGAAAAAAACACAATAGAAAGAAGATTTTTTTGAGTTTATTGTCACCTTGAGCTCCGGCTATGAAGAATGTTTGATTCAATGTGATGCTACCGTTGTTGATCCACGGCAAGTCTTTCTGTTTCTTGATTTTCCCGAATTTTTCCGTGATTAATTTAAACGCTGCGTTATCTACTATCATTTCGTTAGCGAATAGTTTGCCTGAAACCGGCTGAAAGAAACGAATATTCGTGACTATCGTATATTGTTAGTTAAACACGGTGTACCTTAAATTTTAGGTTGCTGTTGTGGAAACTTAGAGGTGTTTTCGTGTAGTAATTATTGAAAATCTCCATCATGTGTTTGATTAATTCGTCGTAATAGTTATCGCTGGATCTAATTCCATCGGTCATAAACAAACGGCCTACTGCATCGAAATGTTTAGCTATTCCTTGAGCTAGAGAGAAACCTAATTTTGCCAGACGGACGTGTTCGGGCAGACTAGTAGGCACACTTTTATATATTTCTGGATGCAAAACTGGAATTTCCACTGGAATTTGTAATAATTCTAATACAACTACATACATACCTATGGAATCACTGGTGTAAAACGTCACAGGTTTCGTGTAAAAACCATTAACGAAGAAATTCAATCTTAAACAATATTACTAGTAACACACAATACAAAAAATATAATCACTTACATAGAAGCCGGTGAAGATTTGGATCCAACAATATTATACAGGAACTTCTTGGAGTTGATCAACAGCGTCATGGTGTTCTCTTGGAAATCGTTCCTAACCTTAACGTGCCTGTAATTATCCCTGGTGGTGTTGGTATCCCCTTCCGTGATGAGTCCCAAATTCAACCTATCCAGTTTCTTGATGAATTTGTCCTTAGTCATATCGTCTAGGGAGGAATCCTGGAAGGACGCTTTCAGGATTTTCTTGAGGTCCGTGAAGATGTTTTTCGATTGATAGATGGCGAGGTATATTTTACTGGCTGGGGATAAGTCGTAGAGTATCCAGGAAACGATGTCCGGCATGAGTTGCTGCGTCAGGTCCATGCAGTACAGTCTCTTGCTGGCGCCTCTGGGCGTAAGGAAATTGCGGTAGAGATGCAGGCTGGTTAAATCCTGGAGCATTTTCGTCAACTTCCTGAAAGATCGCGTGAAATATCTGCGAATTAAATAAAACTGCCGTTACCCTGTATCGATCTTTCTGAATTGGTCGAAGAGAGTTTGGTAGTAGCCCGAGAAGGCTACTAAAACCTTTTCGTTGCCTGTAAAGGTTCTGTTAGTGGTGATTTTTCCGAAAAATTTCTTCCAATCGATGAGTCCGTATTTACTATTGATTTCATCTATCGTCATTTCGGTTAATTTTTTGGAATTGATCGTGTCTCTAATGTAATCGCTGGGTAATACGTTTTTCTAAAAGATGGAATTAATATTTTGAATATGCAGTTAAATAATTATTTAAACGTACCTGATATAATTCTAATGCTTCTTTAAGAAAAGCCTGGAATAAATTTAGTTTAAAATGGTGAAATTTGTATTTCATTTTTTATCCTTACCTCATTAGTAGTAGACTTATTGGTAAGTTTCATAACTGCTTCGAAATCTTCAGCGTATTTGAACAAAGTGTCGCGTTTGCATTTCAAATATTTGTCATAAAGTTCATCCAGATCGACTGTCTTTGATCCTATAGAGTGTTGCGCGAAATCTGTGCAATGGTTCTCACTTTGGTCTAAAATCGACCAGCCTCTTAAGTAAGTTTTGAGATAGCTTTCGCCTGGTAACGAGAGCTAAAAAAAATTCATACAGTTGAGATGAAACTAAGTTTATTTTAACATACCAAAAATTGGTAGTTTTCATCCGAGGATCCGATATCCAGACTGACGTCGAAGAAAGGCATGGACTCGGTCAAAATGGATTCCACGAATACATCGGTGAGATCCTTCGCTGTTGAAGATTTCACTAGAATATTCCACGTTGCAATTATCCAGTTAGAGCTAAATTGAGGATTCATACCTTTGTCCAAATTACTCAAAAAATTAAAATCGACGTTGTAGTGCAAGCAGCTTTCGTAAAATTTCTTGAAGTCCTGCAGGAATTTTTCCGATTTGTACGTTACATTGGCGAATATGTAATTTTCGAGAATTTGGAAATTTTCGTACGTGAAACCGTTTATTTGTACTTTGTTGCCGCACACTAATTCCTGGAATTCCTCGCAAGCGTCTGCATGATGGTTCATTGAGACGAGCATTTGTGATGTTGCCGATTTACAGGCGGATTTCGAGCATACAGTCGAGAGGTCCTTTTTGCCGGATTTGATTGCTCTTCGAACTCTCCCAGCTGAAATAAAAGACGACACCAAGTTGAGGTATTATATTTTACATCCTCTTTGACTTACCTCCTGCATTGTCCTCGAACAGACCATTGTCGTTTTCATCCTAAAAACCAATATTACATTACTTGCATAAGCACATATTTGTTACTTACAAAATCCTGAAATGCGACACAATGGCAGCAAAAGTAGAGCAGCAGGATGATTTTTAATTCGAACATTGCAATCATATATCAAGAAATGAATGGAAATGCATTAATCTAATGCGTTTTAACCGCAAATTTTTTCCGAACCGAGACCACAGAAGAAATATCTACCTACTTAATAAATTATCACTAACTAAAATAATACTTATCTCGCGAGGTTTCCTCTTCCGAAGTTGTTGTTTAATTGAAAAAAAATAATTGTACGTATTAAATTGATAAATCACAGGATGCTGTTGATTTCTATAGCGTACAAATACCTGAAGTGTTGTAATATTAAGGAAGTGGGTCGTTTTATACGTAGAAATAAATATACATTTGATAAATTTTGTATTGAGATTTAGAAAATATTTGATTCGAGAGAAATTCGAGTCTTCCGGTGCAGAATTTTTGCTCGTAAATTTTTGCCTAATATACATGGTACGGGATGCGTTTTAAAACGCCCGAATTCCAGTCGTAAATTCCCAGTTGATGGCACTAAAGTTGACTTTAATTGGTGAACAGTCGGAATTTTAGCGTCGTTAGTCCCAAATATCATCCTTTTCCTGAGTATTTTAAGGGAAGAGTTTTCGAAATTTTTTGATTGTAGATACGTAGAACAGTCTTTATCGGCGCCTCGATTAGTCAAAAGTTTTTCTATTTGTGTTAGCATTCTTCGTTAAACTGCTAAATCGAAATATGCCGAAAAACGGCGATAAATTTAACGCAAACCACCGGCCCATTTGTCTCAGGAATCGCATCGAAATTCATATTTCTATAATTGCGAGAGGGAAACGGCAATCACAAAGCAATACCGTTTTATCTCCGGCACGTAAAATAAACTTTATTGTACATTACAGAATGCGAAATAGGTGGCCGGTAATAATTTATATTCATAAAGGAGTTTCAAAATTGCATTCATTACTCAACAGTGTCGCTCCTCTGACCGCTAATCCCGATCAGATTTGCTGAATCAAGACAGAGTGGAAATTTCCGCTCTGTTATCATTATCAAAATTAGAAATTGAGTTCTAGTTTAAATAATTTAATTCAGCGCTTATTAATCTCATACAGTGCGCGAAACAAATATTATAAATCATACAATGACGATTTTTTTTTCTTGATGGAAATATCGAATAGAGGAATAGAGAAAATCAGGAAACAAACAAATCGACAACTCGGATATTAATCCTCCGATGTAAAAAGGCGATATTGTTCCGAAGTTCCTGCAACGCCGTATTTTTCCTTAGTATCTCATAGTTTCTTAATTTTCCGTATTCTTTTATCGAAAGGTCCAATCTAAAATATCCGCCGTTTCGCCTAAATATAAAGCACACAAAAGTTTTATTAAATGTTTGTGTTTACTTCATCAAACAATCAGACCATTCCAGATTATATTCTTCGGGGGTCTCCTGCTCTTCGGGCACACAATTCGGATGTCTTAGCACAGCCGTAGTCAACCATAATTCTACTAAAGGAATTTGTTAATATTTACAATAGGATTATTTAATGTTAATATAAGGACTCGGGTGGCAAATTTATCCCTCTTGATTAATAGGTATTGTTAAATTCTCGTTAAAGGGGGCTTCGTATATCGTGATTTTATTTCGATAATAATTTTTAGGCTTCTCCGAAGCGCCTCTGCCTTTGGCCTTTTCTTCTTCTCTCTACCAACATCTAAATTTAATTTCGTGCGAGTCGAGTGTACATTTTGTATTATTTCATTATGTTTTCTTTGTTACCGGAATGCTAATCGATATTCTCCCGTATTTTTTCCGGCGCTTCCACCTCGAGGAGGCCGAATTTATGAATTTTTGCAAAAGGAAGCCGAAAGGAGTTTCCCCGCGAAACTTTCTCTCTTCTCGACCAATAAATAATGCGAAACAATTAATTTTGATCTACAACTTGGCCCCGCGCTCAAACGCAGCCCCGGCCGCAAACGGAACAAGAAATTTTCGGAGTATTATAAGAACGTGAATGGAAAATATCGCGCTTGTCTCGGCCAGAGAAAACCGACTAAAATTAATACCGCTCCTTACGGATTCTCCGAATTAGAAATCATGTTCCGACGGAAATCTATATCGCCGAAGATCCTCCCATATCGAATTTTCCATTCACCGGATAAATCCAGGTCAAGAACAATCGCTTTCGTTCGCCCGACGATAGCGAGTCCGCATTTACACCAGTTTTCTCCATCAATAGGGGCTCCGTCATATTTTCGCCGAACTTCACGTTTCACTGTTTATTAGCGGCATCGCTAAATCCGATTCATAATTACTCCGGAACTAAATTAATTAGGAGCATCCTAACTGGATTCCCGCCGACCTACTTGCCCCTTATCAAACCGTTTTTAGCGCATCATCCTGTACGCAAACGGGGTACATTGGTTTCCTAATTGCGGGTGTCTGTACCACTTCGTGCGTATTAATGCAAATATATGAAATTGCCAACAATTAATGAGATTATCCTTCAATTTATCAAGGATAATTTCGCAAAATGCTCGCGCTAAAAGGAGCCTGCCGGCAGCTTGCACGAGGATTCGATGGATTGTATTAATAGTAGATGTGCTTCGGGGTGTGCCCTTTCACGAACATCTTCAAAATTAGGTATAAAAATATTTTCCTATTTATTATTTCTGAACTGTCTACAATCGTAAATAGTATGAAGTGTCTATGAAATATTTAATTTATGAATATCGATGGAGGATGGGCTTCTTGCATGACAAGCAGATAATATTATCCGGTTGTCACCTTGTATGTTATCTGGAGCTACGCCTAATTAAACCCAGTGTATTTGTTGACTGGTATGTGACAAACCCTTTGATAATAGCCCGATTTAGGTTCTATTACGTAATATCCTCAGATGGAATTCCATACGTCAGAGTTAATAAACACAATCAGACTGCGCCATGCGCCTTTATGCCGCCCTCGCGTATAAATTAATTGTATATACTAAAGCCGAATCATAATTAAATTCGTATTTGTATTAACTCAAGGAGTATCGATAGACAATGGTTCGTTACGTAGTTGTAGGAAAATAAGGGAGTTCGCTTTTGATTATTCGGATGGGAGCTAATGCTAATCGACCCGGAAAATCGTCGCAATAGTTTACTAAAGTAAGTGGAAAATCGACCGGTAAAAATGTACAACTTTATTTAAAAATGTCAAAGGGCTGAACAATATTCAGCCCTTTGTTCATTAAGTTAATAAAATATTCCTGAACATACTATATTACGTAATAAAACAAATAGTTTGGCTCAAACTCGTTTGTGTTATTTAGATTCAAGTACATAAATATAAATACCTATCTAAATAGTAACACAAGAATGATATTGTTATGGGTGAACTTACTTAGAATTGCCTGTTATATTTTAATGCTCATTAGTTCCTAGTTCAGTGTTTAGTTTCTCTATATAAACCAAATTCGTCGTGAAACTTCAGCATAATAAGATTAGGGTACGTTTTCAGACATCAAACACCCCCTAAGTTTCGGTTGATAAGAATAATTAGGTTAGATTATTTGCTGTCCTAGTACAGTAACTTTATTTACTACCTCATCAGATTGAAAATTTCTCTAGGTAATTAGTTTCTTTTCGCCGGTATTTCAAGTTGTCCGTTGCGTTTCATGAATTACGCGAATCTTAAAACTTAATTGGTCTTTTTCATTCGAGTTTTCCATTTTTTATGTACCAATTTTCTCTACCTGCAAGGCTTTCTCGAAATTCTCCAGTTCTTGTTGAGAGAACATTTGACTTGAAACATTCATTAATTCTTCTACTATAAGCGAAGTTTAAAAATTTGATGCTCGGTGAACTTACTCAACCGCTGACCTTAGAGCATGGCTAACAATTGATATTGGTTGCAAATGGTATAGAATTTTTCACTTTGTGTATCTTTTATGATTTATTCTGGAAACCTCTACACTTGAACTCTGTATGATCTGAAATGTAAATAATATAGTTAGAATGCAGTCGAATTTTCTTCTCTATATTCTATTCGAGCAAAAAATGATTGAATATATTCCTCTATTGTGAAACGAGTTGTTAAATGCAGTGTCGTAGGTCTTCAATCATTAATTTAAAGAAAAATTCAATATATTAGTTAATTGTACATAAATTAAGATTTATTTATTTCAACATAATTCCTTTTGGTCAAAGTTGTAGAGAAGTTTATTAGAAAACTAAATGTAAAATCCAATTTTGTTCTGATCAACACGAAGTAATCGAGTTATTATTAGTTAATCAATATCTAATAGGCTTCACCCTAGCACCGTTACTGTTCGATTTTCTTCGCAATTCGTTCAGGAAAATCCGTAGACTACAAAGTATATTCCATAACTCATCGATTTTCTATCCAGATGTAAAATAGCACTCCTGAGGATAACCTCGATATTGAAGATTATCCTGTTAGAATTTCCTTACCGTTTTCATGATTTTATAGCGGTTCCTAAAAATATACCGCAATCGGAGGTGAACTGAAGGAAATTCCCTCTGCTCTATAACCAGTACAAGTACTTTGAGCATTACATGGAGAGGCCAAGACGAACACTTAACGAAATTGAAATGGCGAGCAAATATACTTAGTTATGTACTTTTGGCGGGAGCGTTATTGTCGACTATGGGGAAATAAGAATGTGGTGTGTGTACTTAGGACTTTACACCATTTTCTGGTTCAGGGTTGAATTAGATGTTAGTTTAGGACTGCATTATCCAGAAAAGTGTCTAGACGATCGGAAGAAATAAGCGAAGACTACATAAACTAAACATACAAAGTGTATACGTCTTAAATAAAAAACAACACCAAAAAATACACAGTTACTGTAATTTTTAATGCGCCGTGAATAGTACAATAAATTGTATTATAACGATTTTTTGTTCAATTTTTTATATCTAAAATAATTTTCCGATATTACGAGGATTTTCTATTAGTTAAACAATACCTAACAAATACAATAGACAGTTAATTAATTTCGTATCACCAACATTTTAAATATTTATTTTAATTAAAATTTCTATTTTTTTAATCAAATTGGGCGTTCGGATAATATTTACTTTCGTTGTAAATTTTCACACTCAATTTCGCGTTTGTTAAATACGAGCTGTTCGATAAGTATATGGGAAAAATTCGTCTCGTGTAGTATGCAAGTAATTCGATAGGTCATACATCAGGTACAAATAGATACCAAAATGCAGTTTAATAAAACGTTTCGGAACAATTGACACACACACACATACACGGTTCAACGTAATTTGAAATTCTGATCGGATTGCGATATTACAATTAAAGCTAATGAGATCAACTTGTAATCGCGTTACGAGCGGTCCAACAATTTATTATTACATTAAAAATTCCTAGGGAATTTGGCCATGTTGTTGTTACATTTATGCCACTGGTAAATTGATTTGGCGTTTGTTTATCGAAAAATATATTCCCAACGCCATCGTAAGAATTTGCCGAATATTTACAACAATTTGTAAAATATCAACCCTGCGAAATTTAACCAAGATAATTGAATAATCGCTAAATATTTCCACCGCCAATTAATCCAACAAATCCGAAACCCAGCCTCACAAAAGAATCAAAGCTTTGTGTATTAATTAATCGATTGTACCGTTCGTTTTCATTATATTGTTATTCGACAATCTATCGTCTCGTTAAATTCCGTTATTTAAATATTATTTCCCGAATAATTACGAGCCGTTTCTAGCCGGTGAAAGGAAATTAAAAATGCAACGCTGGCTGCTTGAGCTCGGCCTTAGGGCTTTCCATTCAATTTCTTGTAACTTCTTGAAATCGACAGAACCAGTGGCGTATTAGAAAATTTACCCGATTCGGGTAGAAAATTGATTAAAATTATGCTTGAATTGTAAATAAATTTTTGCAATTTAACGGATCGGCTTATCGACGGCAAAGCAATTTCGCCCTTATTTAACTTTGTTCCCCTTTAAGCTGAGCGATAAATTGCGCAGAAATTTCGCCGTTGGACGTCAATGGCAATTCGCCCGAAGAGACAAAAGTGACGTGTCTTAGAAGGAAAACAGCCAGCAGGCAGTATTGTAATAATAATTAAAATCAGCCCATTAATATGATAATGGAATCCGGAATCGGATGCTTTGACAGGATATAATGAAGGGATTGCGCTTAAATTTTTATTTTTTAATTAATTACACGGTCCCAACTAACGCGTCCCTGGAGGAAAATATTTCAACAGATCGAATTTTTTTTGTAAATATTCGTTGTTTATTCGAAACTTTGTTATCATCTTACATACATGTGTATCGAGCGAGATAACCCAGTACATGGTATGTTGTGTGGTGACATCGATTGCGCCGGAAACGCCATCATGTTTCCCTCTGTCAACGATGTTACCATTACCAAATTTGATTGATAGCAGATCCCACTGTGCCTTGCTTTACATTGACCAAAACCCGAATCATCATACGAACATATACGATTATAAGCTTCTCGAATTCCTCGGAAAAACTTTGCCTACACACCAGTTTTTCCTTCGCCTTCGAGCGGCGTATTTTACAGCCCTGATTGTAAACCCATTACATATCGGATTTCATCAGTGGAACGATTCGGCCGTTGTGTACGCCGTTTTGATTGCTAATTTATTTACACGGCGTTTTCATCGAATAATTAGAGGAGATTTCTTGATTACGGCTGCAGTCGGCGCGCATTTTCCGGCCTCGCCGTTATTGGTAGCTGCTACATGCGAAGATACAAATAAACGGAATGCGGAAATTAATGCACGGCAGAGAGAATGCGAATTTGCCCGGGCGAAAACTCGATTTCCACGTTCGTTCGGAACGAAGAAAATTTCATCCGGTGCACTTTTTTTTAAGCCGGACACTTACCTGTGCATTTGTTGGGTTTTTAGATAGCTTTTTGAATTGATCGATCAAGCCTTTTTTAACTAACAAAATATTTTTTTAAATACCTACGAACGAAAACATCGAGTAACTGATACGGATTTGTTTTTCCGCTGATAAAACGCGCTTTGTTTTTGCTGCAAATGAATACCAATGCAATTTTCGAAGATTGATCAAGCTATACGCTAATTTATTTCGAACGTTCGGTTCCCGTTATTGCGAATTACCGAATCCGGGTTTTTGTTGTTCGACTCAATTTATACCCGGAAACGTAATTAAGGAAAAATCGCTTATTGTTTTACGAAACGCACCGACCAGCCGTTTTGTATTTCACATAACTACACGAGGATGAAACTATCGCAGTAAAACAACTCCTAAAACAGGGTTTACGGTTCTCTCATCCCTCGTATAATAAATCGTTAAAAATGCATGTAGTATCAGCGAGAAGTGTTCTCACATTTTCGTTTCCCTTTTAGTTTTCTGATTGCTCGGGTCGCTGCGAATCTCTGTATTCGTTCGAGCGGCTCCAGAACCGTCTTGAATAAAAGAAAAAGCGAGCTTTTATTGCGGGCACATTAACCGAAAGGCGCCGGTAAATGGAAGATCCCGGCTCCATCACGGCCCTGCCCGCCCGCCATCAAGGAACGGACCTTATGAAATTATAATTACTTGACCGCCATCAATATTTTAAGGCCAGCGCCACGCCACGCATTAGGATGATTTATTCTCTGATGACCTGTGACTTGGGATGCGACTCCACGACTTTGCGAATAGATAAATTTTATGTGGGATTTATCAGCGCCAGGCGAGGTGAATTTTTGATGGATGAAGTGATTTTCATTAGGGCCGAGTGTTTGGGGTCGAATTAGACCGGAGGAAACGAGAGGTGGACGACGATGAATTAATAAAATCGCCACAGCAAGCGATGGGATGTACGTTTTTATTTTGGGTTGGGAGTTTTATTCGTAAGAACGGAGTAACGCGCTCAGCACTCGGTATCTGAGCAATAAAACCGATGAATGGGCTTGGAGATCATAGCGGCCATTGGAAATTGTTCGTCGGGGCGTTAAATTTCATTAGAGACCGCGGTCGATATTAAATAACAACGTATGGGCAATTGCTCAATCACTTATGGGGTGATAAAATAGAATTAATGGTCGCTGAGTACAATCTATCGGGCGGCATTAGCAGACGGCGTATATTTGTATTAACTTGGGCGCTTTAAATTTCGTCATGTTTATGTTTCGCATTGTCAGAGGTTTCGACCAGAATTTATCCGCTCCCGAGGACGCGCAATAAAGTCCAAACCTTGCTAAAAATGTTCTCGTTGACTTAATAACAAGAAAATCATTAGGTATTCATCGGACTCGACAGGATATTAGGTACACATCGATCTTACCGGTCGTTTGAACCGAGAAAATTACAGAGTATTGAGTATATGCAGAGCAGTCTGCGAGGGACCAGACGAAACCCGAACTACTATTTATCTCAGTCGGATCCCGTGGCGTCATTATTGCAATCGGTCAAGTAACTAGTAGTTACTAAACGAAGTAATTGTCGGCCATTGTGTTATTGATTTCTGTACAACAGAACGCAAATTACCGCAAATCCATTGAGGATCCCACCGTAGTTTGATGGGTGTTTATACGGAGAAACTATTTACTATCCATACCGAGACCTCGCGTTGATTGCGATTTTGTCTGCTCTGTTAAGACATTTACATATACAGGGGCAACTAAACCAGAGTTGAATTATAGAAAATCTAGTAGAATTCGATACCACTATCTACTATCACTATCTAGTATCTACTATCGTATGACGCGAAAAGGGATTATTATTTCGGAGCGGAATTCCGGTGCGCCGGAAAAATTCAGCTGTTTCATTTAACATTTACATTCAAATTTCAGAAACCCTTTCAGTATTTTTTTTCTTTCAATGGAATCTCTTATCTAACGTCGCTAGACCTTCACGTCAGTAATCTGCCCTTACAATCAACCTCCCAAATCTGCTCTAAAGCCCTCCGAAACGCACTTATCTCCCGCAAGCCCTAAATCTTGGAAATAGTCGCGGCGTTATAACATATCCTGAATGCCAAAGACAACATTTTCGTATTATTGGTGTAGTGAATGCGTGTTGCGGGTAGCCGGGGCGCCCTTGAGGGGCCCCCCCGTCCCCACGGGGTTAGTCGCCGACCATTCCTGGCTCGGTTTGATAAAAGCCACCGCGGAAACTTAAAGTGGGAAACTTCGGCACAGCCGTATTCTTGCCCGTTGTTGCGGGCCGGGATGTGTTCCCCCGTGTTTACCATTTGACTCGATGCAAATCCGGATTCGTCCGAAAGAAAAATACGGAAATAGAAGTTATCTGTTAATCAATATTTAGTCGAAATTATGTAGGAGATTTTGTAGATCCTTCGAATCTAGGAAATGAAACAATCGCAGCGTTCAATCGACCTTGTTTTCTCGATTTGAATAAACTTTTCCCGAGTCCTGGTAGCATCTCCTGGAAACTTTCTCACTTTAAGTTTCCACGCGGCTTTCATCCGAGAGTGGTCGACGAGTTGCTTGTCTTAAACTATCGAAACAACCGGTTAAGAAGACTGGAATAAAGGACTATTTAAATGTGGGGTTAAACAAATTTTACGTTCATTCGGTTCCCTTTAAAGGCTTTTAAATCAACCAGCTGTATAAAAAAACTATTGATTAAAAAAATGATGTTTGCAAAAAGTACTCTACACATCCCTAAAAACCACTTTTACCGCGAATTTTCTATTTTTTCTATCAGTAAATAGTCTTCGCTTGGAGCCGAGGAAGGCGTTGATCATGCGCTGGAGGAGCGGAGGCGATCGTAGAGGAATATAGGGAAGGTTTCAGTAACCGACTGTAAGCGGCCGTTGTAGCGTGGTCGTCGCGACGCCGGAATCGAGCCCGCGCCGGAACGCAAACTTTGATCGGCTCGACAGGTTTTTCCTTCGGCCGCGTTGGGAGCTCGCGCGAGCGGTTTTTCGAGTTTTCCGAGGCAAAAAATCGAGCGGAACGCCTGGCTTTTCGGCTGTGTTGTGATTTAAAGGATCGTTGAGGCGGTCAGGGATACGGACGAGTTTTATATAAGGCAGGTAAAAATGATTTTGTAGTTGATAAAATTGTATATTTATCGGTAATTAAATTTGGAATATATAATGAACATAAACACCTACGAAGCAATAATAAATGTGCAAAGTAATAAATAAAGTTTAATGCTTAATAAAAATTATTGTTGGAATTGAAGCTATTCAACAAAATTTTATTAGTCATTTTCGTTTTGACTGTATATGGAATAAATCTTTATTAGCGATTTTATTCAATTCGGGAATTAAATTACTTCCTATATTTATTAAAACTAGTTAACAAGAGACGTAAATGTTTTAATGCCGTTTGAACATTAAATAATACGGCTTTGCAAAGTTCAAATGAACTAACATAACAGATTCTAAATTGAACATAAACTTTTACAATCAGCGATTTTCCCGGAAATAAAAATCCTTAAAGAAGTTAATTAACGGAATATTAGTGTTAGACATTTCCATAAGCTACGTTAATATCGTTAATGAAAACGTTTCCTGTCATTTTTAAAATTTCAATATCGCTTCTACTTGTAACTAAAAAAAATACGGCACACAAACTTCATCCATTTAACAAAAACACTTTGAAAACGCCATTTCAGGCGAGACTTCAAACGTTCAGCGCTTATTCAAAGTTTTTTTCCTCGGCTTTTAATTAGCAATAATCTATTAAAATTTAGCCAGCGTTCTTCTATAGTTTATAATTAATTTCGAAGTAGAGTAACGCTTGCTCGCTACTACTAACAATCCACTTTGATCCTGATGATGAGCTCGGACAAATAAACGCTGCACAGGACCGGTCTAACAAAAAATTTTAAAACACTAGAAATATCGTTCATATTATTACTTTTTTCACGATCGGTATTCTTGTTTTTGGCATTGGAAAGTTGCATGCATCGAGTGCTCTATACCACGAGGTTCGTTTGGGATAATATTAAACTACGATATATTCATGTTCGAGCATTAAATTCGAAACAAGCCTGCAAGCGATTACCTGTATAAGTACAAGGAGTTAGAATTTCGAATCGATGAAACTAGTTTATTCCGTGCATTAATTAACGTTCTTTGAACTGTCAAATAATTCATTATAGAATGCGTCAAAATTTCATACCGTCGAATTCAAATTGCTCAATCCTGAAGGCGGATATAAGCGATGTGAAATTAATACTCCCGTTACGGAGAATATTATTAGTTGAAAATTAAATTAAACTTTTCGTTTTCGCCTCTCCGCGTATCGCGTTTCGAAATTTCGGCGCACTCGCCTACCCGTTTAGCGAGTTTTTCCGAATAATAAAGTGCGAAAATGGCATCGTTTGAGGTTCCATTTGCGTATAAAACGCGTAATCACGCAGGTATATTTTAAGTGCGCCGATCAAAGTGGTTTCCTGCTGGCGGTGTCCTCAAAGACGCGAGCGAAGGTGAGGAACCATAATGAGTAAGTCAACAGTCTTTTCAAACCGGCGCGAAAGGCGAAAAGAAAATGTAAATGGGGTTGATTTTTATCTATGTACTTGCCTACGAGGACGACTGATGCACCGCGATGATTATGAATGTTCGAAATATTTTCTCGCCTTATTTTCTTTTTTTATTTTATTTATTTTAGGAGTACAAACTTGATGAATTTGAATAGTTTTGCATATGAATTGTTAATTAATAAATGTTTAATAAAATAGTAACATCGGTTGGTAGTAGAATAATTAGAAATATCGTGCTTTTTGGTATACATTCTAATTGCTATGGAATAGCTTTCAAATTAATTAAATCGAATTCTAATTCACAATAATGGCACATTATGTATTTAATTATACTGTATGATAATTGCATTAATAAAAAATTACCAAGTATTTATTCTTCCTATTCCATGTATTTAACTGTTACATCCAGACGAAGCGGTTTTTTTCTTATTATACATACATTTCAAAAGTCAGCGCAATCCATTATGGCGTCTTATCATCTCGCCCTCATATAAACATGTATTTTCCATCCAACTCACAAAATCTTTTGTGCAGCGCCGAAAAGATAATGTCCTTTGGAGAATCCCGAATCCACCTACTATCTGAATTTGTCTACACTTCCTGAACAAGCCAGCAGGGCGAGCACATTATAGCCCACCGGGTTTAGGTTAAATTAACTCCAGAGGCGGCAGTTGGGAAGTTTTTCGCCGTAATTCGGTACAAAAAGATTTCACTGCGACATCGCATCGAGTTAAGTTTTCCTGTTGCGAGCTCGATTTATCGACCAAACGCGAAAATATACAACAAAGTTTGAAGGTCAACGTCGACCCGCTGTCGATAAATTGGTGTATGTTCAATAGACCGGAATCCGGATATCACGTTAACTACGTTGAGTGAATGTCGAACAACCACTTTGGGGAAAGTAGAATAATTCGGAAGTAAATAAAAGGGAATTTATGCCCAGATTGAGGCCCTCAATAAGAAGGAAGGCCTGTCCGGGATAATAAAATACAATTTTACGGCTATATAAATTAGGTTTATTCGGTCCCGCAGAAAAGTACGTATAACTTAACGGGGCGCTTTTTATTTGATTTTCCCCGGAATACAACGTTAATTTTATCTCGACCTCTCGAGACTATTGAACTTTGAGTAACTCAACATTTATACCAAAGCATGTTTTAATTTTTGAATAATTAATATTTCCATCAGTTAATGTAGATAAAATTGGCGTTAGTCGAAGAAATTTCTCGGAGGATTTTCTCGTTTTCTTCAACGGTTTATATCGGCATAACTAACGGTTTATTTTGTACACGTTTGCGCTCGGTTATCCATAAAATCTTATCGAAATGGTGGCTAATAGAATTTGATAGCGTCGATAACGATCGGGTTGCAGAAATATTGATATATTTCAACGATTTTAAAGTAAGAAAACGACCGTTTCCAGTTTAAACTCGGCGATATTTATTACGGGTTAATTGCAAAAAATTATATAATTGCAAAGCTCGAAGTAATCCTTTTATAAAACGCCTCCCTTCCAAAGTTTTTTGAATATTAAACAAATAAATAACGCTAATGGTTATTTATCCCCGGGACGCTATCGGCTAATGACCTAAAGTGGAATATAATTGTCCATTAGGAACAACCATGACATAAAATATTTGCACAAACCTTACACTCGTTTATTTTTTCATCCCAGAAAGCGGGAAAGAGAAATAGCGGATAATGTTTAGTGTTATTATTGTTATATGCAGTCGTTTCTTGGTACGTCTAGTTAATGAGCCTTTAGGACTTTTCGGGCGAATTAACTAGATAAACAGATGGTTTTTATAATGCCGCAGGAGACTATCTCCCGGCGCAGAAAACTACCTTCTCCAAACCAAAATCGATTGACTATAAAAAAAGCTTCTTAGTATTTTCATAAACTCTTTTATATACATAGCAGGGGTTTATTTCTGGATTGGGATACAATTTTTCCCCGAATGCTGCTCATTCCCTTGTCATCAAATCGCGTTTCCCAACAATTTCGACGCTCCCTGAATTCCGATTTCGTCAAAATTACGTGATAATGTTACCTCAAGATGACGCTACAATTTGGATGTTAAATAGATGGTTGGCTGAATGAAATAAAACGGAAATCGAGAAAGACGCCGATTCGAGTTTAAACATTGCGTTGTGCGCTTCGATAACCCGAAGTCCCCGTTTGGCATCCATCAGGTGGCCATCAGCGTTTTAAACGCCCACAATTTTTTTGAAATTAATTACGAATTTCAGCCCGGTTGGCAAAAATGCAAATACCCACGAAATTCCATTAGGGAGACAAACGCGTAATCCGAAATAGACCGGAGACATTTATTTTCTGCGAGAAATAATGCCCGCAATACCGTCCTTACAATTTTATCCCGGGGAATTTTTATGACGAAATATTGAGGTAGGGGCTCCGAACGGCGCCGTAAAATAGATCTCGCTGAAAGAGAAAAATAAACTCTATTGCTCTATAAGGATCGGCTCAAGATACGGTCATTGGAGATAACTAAATTTAACGATGCATAAACTGGATTTTTTGGCAGATTTATCTCACCTACCATTACGATATTTAAAGTATATTTAGAAGGCGGTCGATACCCGTCGATTTAAATTTAAACATACACGCGGATTTTTCCCCATCGAGAAAGGGTCCGAGCGAGAATTCCCGTTTCTTTGAACGACGGCCTGGAAGATCATTAAAATTTCGTTCGAGTGGCCCAGCGAAGTGGCGTCTGGCGCTGAAACGACGCCGGTCATTAGCCGAAGATTTTCGTTCGTGAAAATTCAATGTTTCTGACAACGGCGACTCTCGTTACGAATTTAATACGCGAAAGGTCCATGCGAGACGAGCAAAAAATTAAACGGAGGTCGTACGGTCGTTATAGCCTGAGAGACGACATGTGTTCGGCATATATAATTCCGGTTTTTAGGGCTTCTATTATGGAGATTGCATCGGGGGGTTTTCCACATAAAAATTAATACGAACTCGAGCGTAAATTTGCACTTATTAGAATGGCATTTATTTGAGTAAGATGAACCGTACATGTAACTTTCTTCTAACGATCCGAGTCGCTGAGTTCCCTGTAGTTGTTGGAAAGTTTAGGTATAATCCGGTCGACGCGTTTCTAAGCCTTCCGCAAATATAAGTTTTCGCTGACGAGCCATCGCACGGTATTTGTTTCGCTTGTTTTCGAAAAGAACTTACCATTGTTAAAAGTCGAGTCTATCGCCGAAAAGCAGATCCCATTCCCAACGAAAACGGATTAAAATTTCTTAAGTACTCGGCAAGTTCTTGTAAATATCGACTCAAAAAACAGAAGGAAACGGAAAGTTCCGGGAAGTTTGTTGACTTCGAACTTCCATCGTCTCAGTTTTAAGTAGCTTTATAGTTTAGGGAATCGCCCTAATTGGTCTCGAAAGGATCGGGTTTTATTTTAAACAATTTCCCGGCTCTTTAACGAATAAAACACCGATCGGTTTTTATCGCGGTGCTTTCATGAATTTTCCGATTTACGAAGACAATTCCTGCAATGAAAGTCAACATATTTTTATTGCGGAACGTTCATAATATTGACGATCGTAAAATTCCGAGCTTGTTTTTTTATACTTTCCACCCCCGCATAATTATCGTCGGAATCATTATGTTTCATCAGCGCTGTCACGCTTCGATTGAAATTGCAAATCAATTATTTGAGCTTTCATATTTTCAAAGACATCGCAGGGACAAAAAGAAAAATATAACAAGAAAATTCCCGAAATATAATAACTGACTACAATGAGATAAAAATATCTGCTGACGCGAGTTAAGCTATAGCTGTCGATCTGTAGTGTATTTTTACCTCCAACTTTTAGAAAACTTATTCCCGGCATTCCTGCATTGCTAAATTTATTAGTTCACACAGTTGCTTTGAAACTTGCGTATATTAAAGTGATACGTTAATGAAAACACTTTACTCTGTTTAATTACAGCAATTAATTTTCAGTTAAACGTCTAAACTGCAACAACGCCGGGGAATAGAGGTGGAAAAAATGCAGTTAAACACTCCTGCGAACGCGAACTATTTCCACCGGGAAATTCACTTCGCGATCTCCGGCTTATCGAGCAAATATCGCGATTTATTAAAATCGTTTCGCGCTATTTTTTTTAACGATACTCCTTTCGCAATCTCCGTGAGAAATATTCGAGAAAACGGACGCAGGTGAGCGCGATGGCGCTATTTGTTCTGTTGATATTTATTGATTCCGAAATCCCGTTTTGTGTCCCGCATCGCGGGGATATTTCATGGAAATTGTCACGATCGTTACGAGTCATTTATTCGCTTTTCAGAAAATCGGAAAAGCTCCGAAAAGGCTTTTCTTAGGTGATACGGGATTTTTTCAACCGTGTTTTTTAGGCCGGTTTCGGGCGATGGCCCCGCTTTCTCCTTAATTATATGGGAAATTGTCGTATAAAAGAATCGACCAAATGGAAAAAAATGGTATTAACTACAGGACCGGCTTAACCCACAAACAATTTTTTCAGTTAAAAATTATATCCTTCGGCAATTTAACAATTTAAAACACATAATATCCAATCCGTCTGTCTCGGCGAGGCAGCCATTCAATAAGCGAAGTCGGAAAATGAGCCGCAGCACAATCTCCAACGATCCCCCCAGGACGGCGGGGCCCCGCCAGACTTTCCAGAATTCGTGACTTTACACAGAAATGGCTCCGACGACGATGGCCGTGAAGAGACTCCCGGAGGGGGCGGCGCGGGAGCGGTTAAAACCGGCGCGGCCCCGGCTCGATTAAGGAAGCCGAAAGAGTTATGGGAATGGTCAATCCGGTTTATTGTCAAGAGTAATTGGTTTATTAGTTTGAGGGAGTAATTCGTCGGGCTTCGCTCGGCCGGAGAGGAAATTGAGGTTGAGGAAATTAAGAATTGTTTCGTTCCATTCTATTTTTACTCTATCTAAATAGATGTACTAATTAACTCAATGTACCGGTGATTTTATTCTACCTCGCTTTCTATTTTCCTTTGCCTTTAGAATCGTGCATGGTGCTTTAACAAAGACTTTCGTGTGTAGGAAATCACGTTTGAACTTTATAGTTTCTAGTTATTTGTATCTAATATTCGGATAACTTTGTGTGATCGACTATGTTTTCGTAATTACTTTTTGAACAACATCGCAGCGAACTTTTGATAAGGAAAGTTTGGTTTTAGCAGCTGCTAGATTTTTGTTGTTTGTAGATGCGATTTGGTGCTTATAATTTTGAATATTCAAACACTAAATTTATTGAACTAACAATACAGTGCAATTTTGAGATAAAAATACAATATATTGTTATTTTAATTTCCTGTATTAGTAATACTACTATAACCCATTAGGGGTTAAAAAGCCCTAAACACGTTATTTCGCCTATAAGAAATCTGGCAAATATGTTTGCTAAGTAATACATCAGATAAGATATTAATAAAGTTTTATTGCAGGTTATATGTATGAAATTTTGCTCGAGCCTTATTAATTCAAGATAAAAGTTCCAAGCGGTACGGAAAGTTGAGACTTGAACAAAATGAATTATTAACGGGGACCCCATTTGGTTAGAATTCGAAATTATAGGGTACTTTGAAGGATTTCGCGATCGATAATGTTATTTAAATTTTAATATCATATCAAAAGAGCCTTGAATTAAGACACAATTTATGAAATGTAACGGCAAAGCCATTACGAGTGTGCTCTTAAGAATTCGAGAAATCCTTCATTTAGATTAAAAATATTATTAGGTAAAAGCGGAGTCGAGGAACAAATTAATTTCACGTTTTCCTTTAGTAGATCAAATGTAAAGTCTGCTCTTATAACGCGGGTTTTCACTTATTTTAGTCTTTATGAGTGGTTTATAATTGAAGGGTGGATTTAATGCAAATTTATTCAAGCTAATTTTTTTTTCAACAAGTAGTATGTTTTAAATGAGTTCGCGATTTGGTCCAACTATTCTAAAAAGTTGTTTTAGCGATTTGTAGAGTAGACCCTCCAGGAGAAAAATATAAGGCGATGAAAAACCCTCGAGCGCCGCCCAATTTCCCAAAACTCATTATCTCAACATTTCATCCGTTTCGCGCGATTCCTCGTCCGCGATCCTCGAGATGAGCAGACAGTAAGCAGAAAACCTGAACGTTTTAATTATGTTATCACCGGAGTTGACTGTTTTATTAGATTTTTCCATTACGCCGTCCCGGGACTCATGCAAATCGCCATACTTCCAGAGTTGAATATATTACGAGACCGGGAGCCGGAATCTTCGCCGAAGATATCTCAACTGTTGTTATGCTCGAGTAACAATGCTTCCCTATTTTATCGCGGTGTTTAAACCGTTCTTTACGGAGCTAGTACGTCGATTAAGTGTCAGAAGGCTTGATTCGTTTAATGAAAGTTTTAGGTGTCAACGTAAACGTTTTATTGCGCAAGGAATTTTTGTTATATGACTGGTACTTGTTGAGAATTTCATTAGTACGTTTTCGATTTGATAGGTCAATGCTTTATGATGTCAGCGAGAATGGGATTGTGCAATCCTCGCTAGCTGTATATAGTATGTTAAATCCTCGTGTTTGTATTACTCCCGTCATGAAATTTTCACCGAAATCCTGGTCTACAATACACCAACAATTTCGAACGTAAAGCGGACGTAAAGTTGCTTTTATTCGTTCGTTTAAGAACGGCCGGTTGAAAAATTGTTCACATGGACGAAAATAAAAGTGCGGTCTATTGGCTTATGCCCAACGAGGCACTCAAAATCGGCGACCCACCCTATTAGTAATAAACTCCTTTTACTGCTAGAAAGCTTTCGCAACGCTAATGCCTCTTCGGGAACGAATCGGTATCGTTTCTTTTACGTTTCGAAAGGGACTTTTTTATTGTTCCACGTCACATCAAATTGCAGCGAAATAATCGATTCTGCGAGAGGTTCGAAATTTCCGAACTGTATCGAACTGTAAAGTTTATATTCCGCTGGCGAAACCGCAGTTTAATCGTCCTCTCCGAGACGCCGGCTCAGGAATCTGTCAACAGCAGAAGAGTTGGAACAATGCAAGAACTAATCGAGTGTTGTTGGTTCACCACAAAGGCACGGCCAAGTGACACGGATGCCTGTCTCAACTAGACAATGGTCAGGAATGCGCTGTATATACAGGGCACTTGGAGCGTAAGAAGCTTGCGCTGAAATGCCACAATCTATTAACGGTCCTCGCTGACGTGCACGAAGAGCGAATTCGGTATCAGTTTCTGCTCTTGAGTGGTTTAATTTCGGCTGGTTCGGACGAGAAAAGTCGACTTTGCACAGCAGAATTCATCTTTCGAAGTATCTCAATTTTTTTCGTAGACGGATTAGGAAACTTGTTTTGGCGCGAGAGATTGTATCAGCATCGCATTAAATTCCGAATCCTTCGGCGCACCTATACGTATCCTGCGATAAGACAGGACCTTTTAGCAAGTGCGAAAAGAGCCATGTCATGTTTTCAATATACTTCGTTTTTCGCGTTAGCGAAAAATAAAGGAAAAAATCCATGACGTCGCGTTTTTTTCTCGTTTTGCGCCCGGAGCCCGGCCGACGAAAAAACTTTTATTCCGGGACGAAATTGGCGTTCGTAATTTACTAATGATTCGAACAATTTGTGCACAGTAATGGAAACTCTCGGTGAGTTTAAATCGTTTATAGGACAACGCGAGGCTCACTTGAACTCGGATTGTCGACCTTCTAAGTTCCTCTGAAAACATTTAGTTCGACTGTATAAAAATCAATTAAAAAATTGAGTATAAAGCAATTTTACGGGGATGCCGGGTAAAATTTTATGCCTTATTCTGATGCGCCTTTTATGGATAGGTATAAAACTTTGTTTCGGTTTGTTTATTTTTTGTGAGGGTCGGAAAATTGGACGTTAAGTGAAAGATGAGAAATTCTCGAGAGCACGCCGGGGCAAATTTGAATTTCTTTTAAGCGAATTATAATGCCGCGGACGTTGGGAGGGAAATTAACGGTACACTTTCCGTTTTTACAGTCGTATACACCGCTGGTGATGAAAAATCGATTTGGTTTGTTAAGACCGAATTACATCTAGGTGATATGTTCCCTTTCGATGATTAATTTCCAGTTGATTTTTTCGCCGTAAAAGCTTTTCGCGATTGAACATAACGAAAAATAATTAGAGAGGAGATTCCTGAATAGGCGGCGAGCACAAAGGTGGATCCATTTACTGAATTAATTAATAATTTGTGCATTGTGTTTACGCCGGAATAACAACGACATTCAAAATGAAAAATTCTCGTACTCGCGTAACTTTAATCGGATTTAGCAATGAAAATACGTTATATTTAAAATTTCTCGATTTTTATCTGCGATTTTACGTAAATGATTTTCTATTATTAGGGTCCCTTATTCATTTGTAAATATTCAATATCGACGGGACATAATACGCTTCATGTATCTCCCGAGAGCGGTATATCTAAGGAAAATCTTCATGCGTATAAAAAATTATTTCCCGCCCTGCTGAATTCCGATCACGCATTAGTCCCAACGGAAAAATAGGGACACGCACTCTTTGATTCCCATTCTTCGCTTCCGCATTATCATATTTTTCCTTTCAAAAAAAAATGTCGATAAATATTTTATATTTTATTAACGTTATTTGCCGGAATCGTCTTAGTATAATGTTATTTCTATTGTTTGTTAGGAAACATTCGCAGTGTGCATGAACAAAATTGAAAAAGTTTCCTGTAGAATAAGAATAAATCAGCGTTCTTATGTGCCTACTTATTGAAAAAGAATAGGGAGGTGTAGATATTAAAATAACTTCAAGGGAAGGCGAAATTAAATTCGAATATCCAGCGCGTTTTTTATGTAAAAAAAAATAAAAATTCTACGCCGGCATCCTTCAAAATAAACTCATCGGCTTGTATTCGAAAAATCCCGCAAATTAACTCGAAGAGAATTTATCTAACCGGTAATTCAATTTCGAACGAGTTAATTAACCTCCGATTCGAAACAAATTTGCCGGAAAAATTTTAATTTACTTCCACCACCTTGGCTTTCGCGCGCCCCGCTCCCCCGTTTTCCACCTACCAATTAACTCTAATTCACCGTTAAATATTCACGAAAACATAACTCTTCAGACCGTCGTCGCAGGTCAGGCTCCGGAATGCACGGGAAAAATTAGCCGCGATTTCCGAGCCGGAGGAATTCCGCGCGGAATCCGCTTGTTGTGTGGGGAAATGGCCAGAAATTGCTTGCACTTCTAAATAAGACATTCTTTTGGCCCTTTAATAGTTCTGACGGAACTAATGCGCCCAAAAATTTTATTATTCCGCACAAAGAAGTCTTCCCGGATAATGTTCCTTTGAAAATTCCTGAAAATCTAGTGCATGCATGCACGAGTACTGCCTTAAAACGCTTTATTAATGAATTTATTTTTTTCAGGTGAGTGCTTTGCTAAGCATTTCTATACTCGTATAAGGAATTCTACAATCTGGTGAGTGCTTTAAATATGAAAATACCGGCAATTCTGTAGGATTTGTAGACACCCTGTAAGTTCTCGAGCATCTTCATGTGTATTAAAACTTTATGAGGCAAAGATCCCGAAACGCCAAAACTTGTAAATTCGCTGAAAATAAGGAAAATGGATTTCCATTTCCAGACGTATTTATGTGTTTGCCAAATGCTACCGAAACAATAACGGGGGAAAGCCTCATTTTCTTTCCCATTCATAAAAAGGCCCGTTTTATGAAGTCCCTATAGAAAAGCTTGCAATAAATTTGCATCGAATAAAATACGTTATTTTTAATAAGGAATAATAATGAAGTCATACACAACAAAACTTTTGCATCATTTATTTGTACCAAAATTGTAAATTATAATCAACTTCCATTCTAAACGATTTCTACTTGGGGCCTGTTAGATTTTAATCGAATAGAATGCCCCACTTGGAAGTTTTCCTTTGTTATTCCGTTAATTATTTTCGTCGACTTTTCTCCATCGCGATTTTCTTTATTTGAGCTAACAATTTTCCTTCCGATCTTATGGGGAGTTATTGTGGTATAATGTATAATTCATCATTTAGGAGTCGGGCAGGTGGTTGGGAAGTAAGGATTGGAGATGGGGCCCCAGCCGGGCGGACTCGAGAGTAATCAGCGCCTGTTTCCTCCTCGGGATTCGGTTATTTCTATTTTCTATGCCCGGGCTGGGAGGTGATTGACGTTTCGAAGACGATTTAATGGGCCGTGAGGATTTTCACTTGAAACTTACAAATTTCCTCGGTGTTTTTTTTTTTCGGCAGTAACTTCGTTTTTTGATGGATCTGGTTTGTTTATTTTAAATCCCAGCGTTTCGAAATTCGATGTTAAATAAAACTACTCACGTTGAGAATATCAATAATAGATTCTGTCGGATTAAAATAGATGTGTATATATTCCATAAAACTTATGCCACTTTCAACGTCAGGCAAATGTTTGGTTAAAATCGAAAATTATTCAAAATTCGTTGAAAATATAAGCTGATCAATTAACCTGTTAAAAATGACGAATATAATATATTAAATTTTTTGTGACAGGAGCAATTTGTTGGAATCAATATTTACTTATTATATCTGAATAATTCAGTTTTAAAAATCATTCAACGTACAATATTGATATATTAAAAGGAATTAAAATTCAAACTTTTTGCAAACTCATTAATATTTACTAGTTTCAATCATATACTAATTGCCTATTTAAAATACTCGGGCATCTGGAACAACGACTGAAATTTTCCAGAATCATCACCAAACCAACAGCTATCACTAAAATTCCCCACATACTTTCCATATCACCGTTTAATATTTGGAATGCTTGCCTATAACAATGAGAGGATAAAACAGCATGTGACGTGCATCTCACAGTGGAACCCAATTTAAACCTTCCTCGCCCGATTTTCCCGCAATTTTAATCCCCACTTGGTCCAAAAAAATAATTTTCACTACAATAAACTCACGAATTTTATATGTACAATATACAAAACTTCCTATCGCAGTGGCTTGAAACAAATCCTCTCGTCCACCTATTTGCTTGCTACCCACTTAGTTATGTATGTTTGCTGAATATCTCGTCCATGTTTCGAATTCGAATGCGATATGAAAAGGTTTTCTCTTTGTTGGTCCTTTCCCACAGCGCGACACAGATGTTACATCCTATATAGAGAGTGTTTAAACACGAGCAAAGGGTCAGATTGCGTCCTGCGTCCTGTCACAGGATTCGCAGGAGCGTGGATACCTTGATTCTCGGGAAACACAGTATGGATTACGGAAGTAATTTGTGCAAAAAATGCCGCGTGTATTTAGTAGGATAAAAGTTTGTGTACGTGTAGAAACGAGTACGAACGGGGCGAAAGAGAGTTTTAGATAATTTAGGGGTTGTGCAAATGCTAGATTAAGTTGATATTTCAGCTAGATTTACGACGCGACTGTTTGAGAAGCTAACGTTGAAATATCATGTTTGCCTAAAATCCAGCAGTTGCCAGAAAAGTAAAGGTTTGTTTAGGAGTTAACTAGTATTTCCCGAATTAATCAACCATCGACTCTTTATTTTCTATTCGGTAACGTTAATAAATAAAACGCTTACATAACGAAACCTCTGCATATTTACCTTCGACTTGTAATCAAACACTCCTAAGCACTGCGCTTGTTTAAATAAAGTAGATTTTTATGGAGAATCGGGGCCAAATCAGAATGGTGTAAATTTATGTTCTGCTTTGATAAAATTACTTTGTTACCCCGCGTGTTCCTCAATGTTTCTTAATCTAGGCGGGTCGCTTTACAATGTGTGCAACGAGGCCCAAAAAGGCCCCGAATTACGAAAACCGATACCGCAGGAAAACGCCGCGAAGGGAAAACTCGGGAAAATTCTCGCTCCTGCTATATCCGGAATTTATGCGTTAAATAATCTGTATAATTGATAACCTTTAAGAAAGGGAATTTGATATACATGTAGAGGGAATTAACTATCAGATAACACGAACAAATCTTTTAAGCAACATATTAATTTGTATACTGTTTTGGATCTAATTATTTGTAGGTATTTACGAATAAATAATATTAAAATTGACCTACTGGAAAAATATCTGCAATATTTCCGTGCTTTTAATTATTACGATTAATCACATGAATAATCCATGCATTTGGGGATGTTTTAGTATCGTTTTTCATACGGGTTTTCGTCGATGGAATGCTAAATAATTTAAAATACACAAAACATTCGCCCGTATGCACATATCGTAATTGATTTAAATAAGTTCGGCATAAATTTGAGTTTTATTCATTTTTAATTCATAACAAAGAACCGTACGGGCTTGGTTTGTTTGATATCGGTTGTTGTTCTGCAATTTAATATACATTCATCGAATACTGTACGCATATCATTTAATAACTGAAGTAAATAAACATCACGATATAATTAGTATACACTTCTAATGTTTGTTCGTTTGAATGTAAATAACTATATCGTTCGCGAGAGGGTAAGGGATTTATTTTAGAATCTGCGATTCTCCTTTCGTGTATTATACATGCGAAATAACGTATTTAAATCTTCTCCTTCGGGCGGTCTTTATTTAAACAACGGCATTTCGATTTGTATCTGAATAAAATACGATGACGGTCCGGGGTCCAATTCCCATCAGAACGGAAGAAGGCCATTCGACCGAGCGGAACGTAAAAATAACTCAAAAACGCCCTCATTGAACGCAGAACAAAAAAAACCCGAATAAACGAATGCAGTTATTTGCGATAAAAAAAGCAGTTAATATTGGGGGTTTTCCTTTTAGATTTCCCGAATAAAACGAGTAAACGAGCGACTTTAAAAGCGTCGCGGAGCTTTCCAATGTGCGGAACAGAAAGGCACGAGACGGACTTTTATGTTTCGGTTTTTTTTCTTTCGATTATAAAAGTTCAGGAAAAGTTGGAGGAATCGCATTTGTATTGGGTTCGGCGGTGATATAACTCCTCGACGCCGGGATTTCTTCGAAAGTTCGACTCGAATCAATGCTACGGCCTTGCTTATGCTCGGCCGATTAATAGAACTTTTCTAATTTCTTTTTAATAATCGAGGAATATCGCTAAATCAACAGAGCGCTCGATAAAACTGGATATGCTTCTGTTTGAAACTATTATTTGTACGGGCGAAGCCCCGGCAGGTACTGGCTTTTATACCGAACCCGGGCAAAAAATCACACAGGAATTAACATGTCAGATAAAACCGTTCAATCTTGCTTTCCTCAAATCCTCTTATCGCTGCAGATAAATGTTCAATTTAAATTTGTGATTTTCGTCAAGGTACGATTCCTTCCCCGTGGGATACGCCTAAATTTCAAACGTTTTCCATCCCGTTTTTTACGCTTGCCCTCACCCAGGTAAAATAGGATTCCTTTCGAGGATTCCTATGCGGAAAAGACGGATTACATTTAGTTTTTCCGTCAAATTTGCAGCGAATAATTGTTGCAGTAAAACTAACGGGAGAATGTTCCCTCGGCGGTGGAAGACAAAGAGAAACTGTATCTAATCAATATCTATTCTAAGGTTAATCAATTATTCACTGGCATATAATTCTGCATCGGGAACGAGATATATTCGGAAAACCACCATGAATATTGAACATTGTTCGGTAGCAGGGTATTATAATTGCTGATAAGTCGAAGCTTTTGTAATCGGTGTTGCAACGGACCCATTAGAAACTTTTAATTGATGCTTTATAGATTTAAATGCAATGCTGACTTAAAATATCTTTTTATTTCTTCGTTTCGTTTGATTTTTCAAGCAGCTTCGCCAAACGAATTAATCATTTTTCCGAAACTTTCCCTCGCCACTCGCGTGCACATAACTCGAGCCGGCCATATTTCCCGCAGGAGATTTACTTATATCTCCGAAATTCCAGCAACAAACATCAGCAACCGAAAACTTCCTATAAGTCTCCGTGCGCTGAAACTTTACGTCCTGAACTTCCATTGTAACATTCCGCGAATGTGTTCTACATACAAAGAAGCAACGAGCCGAGGAATAAATCTTCAATTCCTCTAAGTGCTATTCGAACGAAAGATAAGGACCGATTTGCGGAATAGTTTTATATATATATACTGATCTGTTCGCAACTTAGTGTAAATCAATGGGTGGCTTGTATACTCTGAGATGGGGTTGCGGTGATAAATGTTGATATATATTTCGTTCGGTTTATTGCCGATGCCTTTTTATTCGAAAATATTTTCTTCCGAAGTAAATAAACTCGTAAAGCTTGGTAGATAGAAAAATGCAATTAACACTGCCAAAATAATAGATAATTAACTGGAAATTAACTAGATAGATGAAGATATCTTCTTCGATTACAAAAAACAAATCTCTTTTGAGTATTAAGAAAACCCCGGGCACAAGTTCGTGTCGGAGATAACCCGACACGACACAAACAAAAATAGCCAGCTTTTAAAAGAGAATGAATGCTTTGAAAAATGTATCACATTCATTTAACTCCATAGAACCGGATAACAGCGGTTCTTCGGCGATGATTAAATATAATGAAAAGCCCTTTCCTTTCTGCCATTAGTCTACCGATGAGGGCTGAATGTGTTTGCAGGAGAAAAAAGCTATAGTGAAGTTATCTCGAGAGGAGCGGAATCATCAAAATGGACTGAGGTTTAAAGAATATTAGCGTTTTTTTTTGTTGGGGCGGATTTAAGAAATTACTGTTTGGAGAGATAAATTTAGCACACAAACTTAATACAACAAAAGATACTAAGATAACTCGTTATTGATAATTTGTATATACCTAAGATTTTAGCTATAACTATTGTGGTATAATAATACTCTCTCAACATTGACTTAATGCTTTTAATAATTTCCTCGTAACTCACTCGTAACTATCAAAGTTTCTCTCACAAAATCTAGTTAGAGTAAAAGCAGCAATCAAAATTGTATATCCCGCCGTCATCTCGATGAAAAGTATTATCAACTTACCTAGTTCGCGAAATTAATTCGTTATCTCTCTCCGACTTATGCAGTTAAATTGCCCAACTTTTCGAAACTGATTCTTAATAACTTATTAGTTCTTTTTCGGCACAATATAACGCGGGGAACTCAATATATAATAACGAACTTAAACTTGAATCGCGCCGCTGCCGGGAGTTCGCCCGGTATGGAGTTCACGAGTTTTATCAGATTTCGTACAATATAGAATAGGAATTTTCTTTCAACGCGAACTCGAGGTTGAAATATCAAAAGTTTTTAGGCGAAAGTTCCTCCTCTCGGGCTCTTAATCGTGTCTTCTGGCGCAGAATTACATTGCAGACGTTACGATTCTAAGAACAATCGCCCTATTCACGTACTCGTAAATAACGTATTCCTGTGAAGAACTTCGCAAAGGGTAAACTATTCAATCAATTAGTCAGCGACGAGTGCAGCTTTACGGATACGAGATTCGCAATATAATTAAATAACAAGCAATTTGGTCGGGGTACTGGAAACTTGATGAAAACTTGCAGGAACTTCACTAATTGAGGATGTTACAAACATAGTGTTAAATGGTAATTTCCAATAATTCTGGAGCACTTTGTATAAAATACTTACGCATTGAAGTTTCGAAATTTTGAGGGTTTTGCAGAGATAAGGCGAGTCGCAGGAAGCGCAATAAAGAATAACTGGCCGTTGGCAAGAGCCTGTAGATTTGATTAAATTCATTTCGACATCATAATGCATACAAATACCCGCGCCGTCAAATAAATCAGCCGAGAAACGTCTCCATTACGCCAAAGTGTTACTGCCCCGAGAATAATATTCTCGACGAGAAAACCCCGCTATCCTCGAGCGAAAAATATCTCATGCAAAAAGTACCCCCAGAAATATTCATAACAGTGACACTAATACCGAGAAAGAGCTTCCGCCAGATTTCATACATCAGCCGGGGCATTTTCCTCCTAATTTACATCTTAAAACCCTTCAGCCCCGCTTATCAGCTACCTCTCTATCTCTCCGCGACGCCAGGGGCGCCCCGACGCTTCACGTCCTACCATTCGCGATAAATTCTCGCACTCGAGCCAGTACCGGCATACTCAACAAGTATGCACCAGGAGAGCTGAAGATTCTCCCTACTTTTACCGAAAGTATAAAGGAACCTATAGATGCACATCTGGATGATGATAATAGACCGGCGAGGACACGATTGCGGGCGAACACCTCGCCGAATTGGCATTCAACCTTCGTGTTCGCTCTGGTTCAGACAGCGCCCAAAACGGATAGATTGCCCTCTTAGGATGCGGCGCAATTTAATATGACGCGACATGCGCGCGTGTTTTCCGCGATAAATTTACGGGCGACGCAACGCCGAGGAGCGCTTTAAAGGCGAAGGAATGCTGTCGGGGATTTAATTAAGTGTCGTAAACTCGATCTTCTGCGAAGGTCCTACGGCTGATGGTCAGAATTTGTCTTGGGCCTTGATGGATTAATATCCACCGGGGCTGGATGCGAATTTCCGCTCGTGTTGTTTTTGGGTAATTTTGGAAATTTATGACAAAGGTGAAATATAAACAAGGAATAATGTGATATTTCTATCATTCACCAGTAGGTAGCTTTGATGTCGAACAAAGATAAACAGTTTATTGTACAAATTTATTGTACGATTGTTTATTGTACAAATTTAAATTGTACACTTCGGTTGGATTCCTCTACTTGGGATAAAGAAGTTCTTGCATGCTTTGTGACCTCTGAAATGCTATTTTATTAATAAAATGAAACATTGTGATGTTTTCATCGACGTGAAAGAGTTTTACAGTTTTCCGTTTCGGAAAACGGTGTTTCTCTTGTCGTTTTGCATTTTTATGTGATATTTAACTTTTAGCCTTTTATTCGAGTATCGCGCAATTCCGGGTCATTATAGGAAACTGTGTACGTCTCGCTTTTATTGCGGTTCTTTTCGAACATCACTTTTATTTTGTTATTCACGCATTCTAAATTTTTCCCGGTTAACGCCCAAAACTTTATGCTGCTGTTCTGTTTGCGAAAAATCCACACTAAATAATGTTTTGAAATCCCACTTACAAGCAACACGTATAGTAGTTGTAAAAGAATTAAATACCCTAACGTTTTCAATGTTCGCAACGTTTGTATAATTTTTATCGTTCCACAAAGGTGTACTAACAAAAATTCAACGCTTTGCGCTCATTAATTTTACTTAGGTTTAATTTTTTCTTCCTTGCATCACCAACATTGCACGGCATTTCCAGAACGGGTCGTATATTTTAATTATACACATCAAGGATTTTCGACCATTAGTGTGATATTTATTTATGGTTAACAGAACTTTTTGAATTGCGTTGACTCGGTAATATTCTCCCTGTATCGGGGACGATTTGCGATTGATTGAAACATTCCTGTAATACGAACAATTTTTAACCGCCGTGGAAAAAGGTTGTTTGGGGATTAAAATCGGAATTACCGAAGGGAAAAAAGGTTGCTGGTCCCAAGATTAACTCCAACCGCTATAGCGTCCTTTTTCGACCGTAATTAAGTTGGTTACGGGATTGACGAATTAATCCGGTATTAGATTACGCGTTTGCTAAATCACCTTCTTAATTTCGCCGAGGAAATTAAAAATAGCTCCTTCCGCTACCATTCGAAACCTAATTTGGAAGTGAAAATTGCCTTTAATCGCAAATTGTCAACGACAGCTATTCCTGTCGATCTGTACACGTAAAATTGGTTTAAAATGAAATATTGCGTTATTTAATATCGTTGCACGTAAATTTAGCAAGCCTAATGCGCTGTTAAGAGATTAAAAAAATTAAGCGTATTAGGTAAAAATAATGAAATTGCTTCCGGTGTGAAGCAATAGCCGACGGAGGGTTGAATTTCCAAGCTTTAAACGCGAATACGGGCACATAATCCTTGCTGACAGATTTAATTTTTTTTTTCGGCGAGGAGCTAAGTCCCTAATCGGATAATATTTTTTTTTCGAAAATAACAGAGGTTACCTCGATTTTAGCAATTAAATCGACTGTACAATGCCAATTATACGGAACGTACGTCAACATGCATTATTTCTAATTACCGTTGCTTTCTTTTTATTTTATAATCTCGCTATTTTTTATCAGGCTATTTTTTGTAGAAAAAAGATTTTACAACTAGAGGGAAACGCGAGCTTTTTTAATTTACAAAGCGCCAAATCAATAAATCCAATTTACTTAATCTACTCGTACGATACAACTCGATGCTTATTTTTCATTATTTCGAGTACAAACAAAATAAAATAAAACAATGATACTAAAACATACCATACTCGTATATAATTCTACCAGACAAACGATTATCACGGTGCACCACTGGTATCTAGCTGGGAATTAATGTTTGCTCTTTAATAAGTTCTGGTGGGGCCTGTTTTATGGGGCTCCACGTCCCAGCGTTTTGATTGACTGAATTTTCGTCGGAATATTAATGGAAAATTGAGACTTTGAGTACACAGTCTTCGTGATAAATTTCGGACTTGGAAGTTTGAATTTCCACGGCGTTCGAAGTTTCCGGCCCTTGCGATATTTTAGACGGGAACCGATGACTTCGGTCGAATTTAAAACTGACCGAGGGATTAATTAAATTTTTTGCGTCGCGTTCGGATATTATTCGGGTTACCGCTAGGGCGGTATTTTCCGGAAAATATTCGAAGGCGGTCGATTTATGTGTTGGTGTACGCAGAAAATTGTAAATATAAAAATGAGGCGACATAAACCATTTTATAGCACTTTTGGCGAATAAAATACGGACCTATTTGCGAATATGCGGGCCCATATTTCACGAGCCCTAAGGAAAAATGCGCCGGCGTTTTTGATTTAGGGCTCGACTGGATGTGCCGACGACTGAGATTAATCTCAAATTGGCGAGCTACCATCAACGGTTTTATTTAGTTTTCGTAAAACATCGGCCGATGGCTTAGTTAAATCGTTATGTTGATAGTAAAAGAATATAGGCTTTCGCGCTGTCGAGCTATGTTTATTATAAAGGGAATTTAATGTCTCGGAATAGGTTGTTAATTCACTAACTCTTGTTCTAGCTGAATGAATTCGACCATATTTCTAGTGGTGTCTTGTGCATATGCTGGTGAGGTAAGGAAACTCCTAAATTCGAATAGAATGGGACTGCATAAGTACCAGGATGCGTCCCAAAACTCGAATGCAACGCGAGAATTCTAATGAAGAAAGCTTAGTAAGGAAAATGAATTTATTTAATGGCTTTTGTGTTATTAAATTTAATTCATTAAAAAAATCCTGTAGCAATTAAATAAATTTAAAACCTCAACAATTCTGATGGCGATTTTAACCACAATTTACGCTCATTATAACTGCTGTTATTTCATTATCCGCTTGTCACGTAGTTATGAAATAACTAATTTTCCCTCCATGACTATCATATTCCTACACACACATCATCTATCCGATTCCGGATAAAAAAAAAACTGGAAAATGATTAATAGGTTTATTTCTTACGAAGGAATTTCCTTACACATGTCGTGTATATCCGACAAGGAATTGCGGATAAAAAGCAGCTAGGAAAAACCGCCTGGGAGTCTATTTAACTACGTTTCGCTGGCTCTGTCGCGTATTAAAATTCCACTGTTCCGCGCCCGCTATAATATGAATATTCATCGCTCTTTCCATAACACTTATCCTTAACGGTTCCACATGTATTACATGTCAATACAGATCCGGACTCGGAACACTGATTTTTTCGTTAAAACAATTCTTTCATTAACTAATTTAGCACCTAATAAATAGTTAATGAAGCGGGTAAATTCGTAAAGCTTTAAACGAGTAATGAGCTTTGTGTTGTTTAGTAAAAATATCCTGTCGGTCCGTCCCTGTTCACATATCGCACACGCCCGCTCGGTGTAGTAAAGATCTTCAATTTCTTATCAGCGGTACAATGCTTTCCAACCCCTATCCATTTTTAACAAGTGTATAAGGAAGATGAACTATGGCTGTACTTGACAGGTCCATTACGAAGTGATTTTTCTCTCATCACGAGGCGACGTTAGTTCGTATATTCCTACTTCAGCCCCGACTAATGGTTTTACCATAAAGACAACGGCATTTGCTGGCAAACATATTTAAAAACGAGACAAGTTTTTTTCGCGTCTATTCAATCTTCGTAGATGTATCTTTTTTACTGCATTTCGGGCCCTTATTGAGGACGGGTTTCAATAAACTTTGTACTCAGTTGATTTCTATAGGGAGTTTCGTGAGCGGGGAGGGACGACAACACCTTTTCAATGAAAAATTCCCGAATACAACATTAAGTCATATTTTACATTCAGCAAAACACATAAAACCAGAATTACTCTCTAAAGAAATATCAAAAGCAATCGTAAACTTTTCCAAACGCTTTTCTCTTACATTTCTGATGATATTTCGAATATAAGAGCGTTTTCAATTGAGTTACAGCGCTTTTCCATTCGCCTTTAGAATGCAACGAACTATTCTCGAATTTTCTGTAAATTTTCATCGCAGTCGATAACTAATTTAACATTTCCGAACGTATTTAAATAAAATAAAATGAACGATAATAATGTCTCAAAGCAAAACGATGACTTTGATGGTAATCCACGTTAATTGGGAATGTTTTTTTTTTATTTTGTTTTACGTATTCGATGTGTCTTTTATTCAGGGTTTTGTAGTTATCAATTATGAATTAATTAAATTGTTAACAAACAACCTTTGAATTTCTTTTTAAAAATTCCTCCTTCCTCTATAGAATGGAAAGCAAATTATACAACACATTGCTCTAGTAATGATGCTTTGCGTACGACGAACAAAGGGGACGTTCGCCGACTTCTCTAAGGTAAATGTAACTGTAAACACTGATTTATTGAGGTTGAATTTCATGATAAAGCTCTCGAACATTAAAGGTTACTTCTTTATTACAAAGAAAATTGTCTACTTTGATAGCGAGGGGGATCGTTCGGGTTTTAACTAAGGATGTTTCAAAAGGAATAATGTATAAAGACACTTTCAGCCGTTGTGTGGCGTCCCATTTCCAGTCTCTATTACACTTTGATGATCTTCAAAAATTTTAGCGGCGCGCGGAATATACGTAATACGTAACGAAGCCGCTCGAATGACGGAAAATAATTAATTCATAACCGATTGAAGTGTACTCCAGAACGTAAAATGGTATATAATCCCGGAGCATCCTGCTCAGAGTCTAAATCATTATTAGCCGGGTCTTTTTAGCGAATTCCAAGGGCGGTCGTCCCTAAAGAACGGTTCACAAAAACCATTTTGTGTAGCTCATGCGCCTTTAATCCGGACGTTAGAACGGTACGTGCTCATCGTCCGGCAAAGAAGAACAATAATCCGATTTGAGTTCCCGAACGTCGTTACTTCCCCGGTAAGACCGTATTATAACAGTTTAGCGATGAGTCCGCCGACGGAAACCCTTCGTATTTATCCACTCGGGCGCTGTTAAAATTAAATTAAATTAAATTCATGCACAACACATACAGGACGGCCGTTGTCGGGCCGATACCTGGACGAAGTCGATAAGGATATCGTTAATCAACTAAACTAGTGCATTAATCCCGGAACTGAGGCGAAAATCAGGAAATTTAATTTCAGATGGAAACCGATAGTTGACGTATAATGATTGTTCGTTTGTTGTGCGGATTAAGTTCGTCTGTTTTACATTTTGTAGTTGGTAAACAGGCTATTGTTTACGCTTCATGAGCATCGCTTGAATTATCCGCTTAAAATTAATAAAATCGACTCTAACGAAGCCGCGAAGAAACTTAACAAACAAAAGCCTTTGCGTATTACAAACCAATAAAACCATTTCAAAAACATTGCAGTGAGAAATCTCGTATCTTTTATAACAAATTAATTTGTCAAGATTAATGGCGATCTCGTCCGCCTTAATTCTTCAAGCTCTTCGGATTGAAATAATTCCGTCCCAGTGTGAAATATTACGCAAGGAATATTCCTCATTTCTACGGTGTATTCATTATTCTTTTTTCTTTCTTCGGATAGCAAGATTTACAAGGCACTTATCTTAATGAAACTGAGAACGAGATACAGGTTGAGGAGTTAAAACTGAGCAAAATTCAAGATACCTGCTCTGAATAAACCGGAGTTTTAAAGATAACGTGGAATTGATCGTTGGTTGTGTTTCTCAAGAAAAATCGGCATTTAATTATAGCTCTAACGATACATAATGTCTCTTATTAGGTTTAGGTTCAATGTACATTTTTTTCGAGTCGAGTTAGAAATAATTTAATTCGATTTTATGAGAGAGCTTATGCGAGGATAATACAATCGGATCACGATTGTACTATAATGGCATTAAATTCCAACTAGTTCTTTTAGATTACTGAGCCGGAATAAAGCGAAAAGTAAATCCTAGACAAAAACCAATTACCTTAGCTGAATTTACTTCATTAAATCCGAGAAAAACTCCCGACTATTTTTACGTCAGTGGCTCGAAACGAAATCAAAGTAAACAGCCACGTTTCACGTCCGCGAATCGCAACTTTTTCCCTCCGTGCGGATTTTTAAAAGACTTTCGAGAAATTCGAAATTCTCAGATAACTTATTGAATGGTTTCTTGTAGTAACAAGCGCATCAAACGAACTCCACTTTTTTTTTAATTACATCTTTAAGAACCCAGCAGATATTTTAGTATCCCATCACCTGCTCGTGTACTGCAAGCAATTTAGTAAGGTAGTTATTCTGCAAATTACAAATTGAGTGAATGTGTACGAACAATTCTCCAACCACTTAGAAGTTTAGCTCGAGTAAATCTCTTCTTCGATCCGCACCTAACTATTTATATTCAATTAACCTGAAGAAGGCGTAGATGGATCTGCGAGGGATGGATAATGGGATATATACTCGAGGCTTCAAAAATTTGATTCAACCCCCGGAAAAGTTTCTGGGGCAAATCGACGACATTACTTTGCCCGACCAGAGGTCTGCATTACTGTTTAAATAAATCGCGACTAATCTCGTCTCGAGTTTTACCGGTCGATTAGAGTTGTCTAGCCCTGATACTTTTGAATTATTTATCGCAACTTTCCCCCCGATCATTCCGAGAGGTAATAAAGGCTGAATCCCAAGTTTCTAGTGGATGCTCGCACGAAGGGGTTGCTTCTAACATATTCCTTATAAATATGGATAATGTTTCGGTTGGATTAGATTTGATGGAGGAGCAGTTAAGAAGGAATTATCCCAGGAGGTGTAACCCATTTTTACCTCGAAATAATCAATCTTGTACGTATCTCATGCGTAATATCATTTCTTGGTAATCAGTGTAATCTAAATAAGCATTCGAGGTTCAAGTGTAGACTTAAAAAATTTATCCAGATAATTTCCTGTTTATAAGTGTTATCTATTTATAATTAACTACGTTAAAGCGAAAACAATACAGAGATTAACTTAGATTAATCTCCTTAACTGGGATAATTTTTGTAATCTTCGTAAAGTAGGTCATTTTATCGATAACCTACATACTCTGTTCTAAAGGTTTTCTTAAAGAAAGTCCTCACAAAATCCTCCTTTTTTGTAATACATTCAAACCATTGGTGTTCGGGTGCAACGAGCTCATGTTTTAGAACGTAAATAATTGTTCAATGTTTTGAAATCCATTAAGATAGGAGGGCTGTCTGGGGGTGTACATTCGCTGCATTGAGCGCTGTGGCAAATTTCTGCCCGGCTCCGCCGCGGAAATGAAAATGGAAGAATAAGGAGATCGATTTTCTCCGAGTGGTATCTGTCACGAAAGGGTTGTAATTCAATTACGTTTCGACGATTGCGAAACTGAAAATTGATTGTTTAGGAATATGGGCGGGCGCTGATATTACGATCAAAAATTGGAATTCTGATTGGATTATCTCTTGGAGTTTTTATTGATTCTCCCAGAAACTCTATTCAGGTGTCTGAAATTGTAAACTTCGCTTCGTTACAAAAAATATTTCCCATCGTTGTTTTTTTAGTGTTGTGTATGCTACAAAAGAAATCAACTGGTTATACTTTTATTTTCGCGCTGTGTGAAATATAAAATAGCAAAGAGAATATGGGTCGCTATCGTATCACTGGAATAATCCGTTGCGCCGAACCGCCTCTTTGGAGGAGGCCTCTTTGGAATTTGCGGCGGTCGGGATGAGGTTTTTTTTCCCAGATTAAATTTCCCCGCCAAACTATATTTCTTCGGCGAGTTTAGTGCAGAAATAACAGTTTCAATATCGAAGAGATCAATCAAAGGGGACAAAGGAGGCCCCCTTTGAATACTTAGACACTTTGTTGCTGGCGCTCACAAAGGCGGACGGTTTTTGACGGGAACAACGCTAAAATTTAAGGTGCGGGCGTGAAGCGCCAACGGCACAAGTCCTCGCCTATTATACGGCATTTCAGAAGTCATAAATTTGGCCGGAATTTCTGCATAGAGGTATTGTGTAGTGGCTCGTTCCTTAACTCAGATTTATCGGCGGCGCAAGACGCCACGTACTGGGTTGCATAACGGGCCCCAACTAAATCAACTTTTTGCCCGGTTTCCCTTAAATGCATTTCTAAAACCAAAAAAAATATACTTCGCTTATAAAATATAGGTTTAGGACAAAAGCAAGTCAACTGCAACTGCAACTGCATCAATGCAGAGATAAATTCAGTTTCCTCTATATCTTAGTTAACCCGTTCGTTTAAGGTGAATGCAATTTTTTCGAAGATGAACAGCGCGCTCAAAAGGCGCTTTTAATTTTGATGTACAATGTAATTAAAACCAATTTGTTTTTGTTTCATTAACAAGAGCAGCGCTGTTTGTATTTTGTTTAAGTACCTATATAAAGCTCTTCTTGGAACAAACGTATGATGTATTTAATTAATTAGAATATAGTAGAACACACTAGCTGCGCTTTGCTGTTTTCAGCTCTCGTTATTGAAGTTTGTTTTAATTAAACATTGCACAGTCTCCATAGGAATACTTAACTAATAAATGGAAACTCACGGATTTGTACTGACATAAAATCCGCTCTAATGCCGTTATAATGTAGGTACCCGTAGGTGTTTGAAATCTTAATTATAGCTATTACGCGGGTTAATTTGCATTTAAGAAATGTGTAAAATTAAACCGGTGAAGGGAGTAAATAAAATTCATTGACGTGGAATGCACGCAATCCAACTTCCGCGGAACCCTCGATATTCATTGCCCTTATTTGCCGTCACCCCATACATACATAATGGTCCAAATATTCGGGGGGATTAGATTTTGGGAGCGATCGAACGATTTCCGATTTCGGATTACGTTGTCAACGATAATGCGGATCATTACAAGAATTCGCCGATGTTATTCGGTTAATGGGGAAAAATCCACGAGCGGATTCCATTTGCCAAATAATTATTCTACTATTATAGGCATAAACTATTCCGTTTCGAATTCAGCGATTTTAGGCGCTGTTATAAATCTTTATCTAAAGGAATCCGCTTTTCCTGCTCCACTAATTGTCACTCTACCGGCGCTTTTCTCGTTCGCTCGGCAACTCTTACGCGGAATCCAATTATTATTAATGTTCATTAGAGCGCGTATATCAAAATTTGCCTAGTGGTCTAATTGAGTTTGAAGAGGGTCAGGAGGGATGTTGAATTATTTTCCGCCCCTGTCGCGAACGTATCGCTGACGAAGGAATGCATTCAATTTCGACTACTTCTTACACCTGTTGGTTTCGGCGTTGCGTGTAGTCATTAATGTCAATCAGCGAGGGGGAAATTTCGAAATTTTTCCCGTCGCCGCGCCCGGTTTTAATATAGCGTTTTTTTATTAAATATTTTTAGCCGGGAATTTATCTTCAAGACGGCGGATGGTTATTAAAGATTAAACTAAATCGAATGGTATTTTTCCATAATAAAAAAATGTCACGAAATCTCCATCAAATTATTATACAAGAAGGGAGAATTAAACTCTGATTTTTTTACCTCGCTATAGGTAAAAAAAGCTGTTGAAAATAAGCTAGTTGTAACTATGTAAATTTTTCCATACACTTCGAGCGTTAACAAGCATTATTCTTACTAGGAGCGTTAAATTCAAATTTTAACATTACTTAATTTCCATATCAAAGATTCACCCGTTAGAGGTGTATGCATGGTGATACACCGCACTCTTCAAAATCCAATTATCTTTCCATCCACTTTTGATTCGCAGTTCCCCCGAAGTTGCGAGTTAATTTCGAGGTGGGTATATACACTTTATTCGTCAACCGGTCGATTATTAACGTGTACTTACATCGAAAACGTTTCTCTCCCGGCTCGATCGAAGTTCGATCCGAATTTATTTGTATTTTTCATTGAGCCGGCCGGAGAATTGAATTTGCGATTTTGACGGGGAACCGGCACGAAGTCGCTTCCGATTAGAAGTGGTTTAATATATAGATAATTAATCTAGCCCCGGGAATTTCTCTATAAATGTCTGAGGCAAGCTCCTCCGACTCGGATGTTAATTGCGTGAGGAACTTTGTTACTCTCAGGATTAATACACTTCTAGGATATGCCCACCTGGAGTAATTAAGACTTGTAAGGCAACTCACAAGCGGTGCCAGCTGAATGTTATCGCATCTAATAAACCTATTTCGCAAAATATTGCATACATTTTTACCAAACGTATAGTAATGTATTCTCATCGAGACGTGGTGTTCCTTCGAACAGGTGTATTTACATTCCGACACCCTATAGTTTCCCCGCAAACTATACACCCAATCCGCGCGAATTAGTTTGATATTGCGGTGATTTGCGAGTAAAATGGAGCGAATAACCGTGCGTCAGGGATGTCAGTTGCGCGGCGAACATCATTTTCCACGGTTCCGCTTTAATCTTTGCAAGGGTTCAATGAATATTTGACAAGTCGGATTTGTCTTGTCTGTTGTGCGGCTCCTGTCGTGACTTCTGCCGAAATAAATGAGGTCGGGGGAAGCCCGGGTATGCGCGTTTGTATGGTTAAAAATCGGTTGCTCAAAGCTATTACAAATTAACTCATTGTAGCTTTATTTCCGTGTGTATTGCGGTGGAACACTAATACAGCACTCGCAAAAATGATTTTCGCAGTATAATTAAATTAATTTTATACAAATTTGTGGCGGCGGGTGAATTGTAATTTATCGACGTTTCGTACGCTGGTCCATTTGTCGAATTAAAACTTTTAATTAACCTATCAAAAGCGTTCGGTGTATCGATTCGGAAGCATCAGGAACGTTTTGTTCGTACATATATGACTTACATTCGAATGCATTTCAAATTTTCCCGGCGAAATGCCGCGTTTGAATACATCTGGAAACAAGAATTTCCAGAAGGAAAATTATGACGTCTGTAAACAGAAATATGCTCGGACAAAAAGGGGAAAAAACCGTCGCTGACCGTGCAGCGGAAAGTACCATTTATCAACGAAGTTTCGAGCGTTCGGTCTGTTTCCCGAGCGAAATCCGAAGGGTTTTGTACATGTTATGTTACATTAAAAGCCTCACGTCGACGGAAAACAAACGGCGCAAATTACCATCCGATGAGAGCGCGTTTCAAAGCAAGAAAATTACGGATATTTTTTACGACTTGTAGAACAACTTAAGGCGATGTGTGTATGAGTTAATGAGACGTTGTCACATAAGATACATGTTCGCTTTCTTGCGCCGCGTAATCCAGCATAATGCAGCAAACTCGGAAACACTTTCTGCCTTTGCAGAGACCGTGTTGAATATAATTAAGTCTGCAACAAAAAGACAGCCCACCATTCCAACTTTGCTGCGACTCCTCTCCGCTCGGCCAGACTTGTAAAAATACTTGTAAAGTTTTTAATTGATATAAACCTAATTACGTACAAAAAATTCGCAAGTCAAAGCCGGTAATTTCGAAATTACCCAAGTAAAAAAGCTTGCTGAATGTTAAATGCCCGTTTAACAAACATTCTCGTATCATCCATTTATAGCTCTAATAAAAGCGAACCCGATAATTTAATTTTTGCGTTGGAGAGGTCCACTTTAATGCTGTCGATTTTAATTAGAGGATATTTTTAATTGAATCGAATGTAATCGCGGAACAATTCGCGATTCATTGATTCCGTCGGTGGCCGTGCAATTATTTTAGAGAATATTCCACAACCGTTGAGATGTCGTCGTCACAAACAATGCTATAAATTCACTCGTAATTGTTCACCGCTGACAGCACCTCTGACAAATTGTTACGATTCGCATATAGGACACTCCGCATTTACTACATAGGGTTATCGGGATGTATTTTAAAAAGGGTTATCGAAATATAATGCATCGAACTTGCACAAAATCCAATGGAAAAGGTGAACAATATTTGTTAAATTACGGTATTTTGCTCATCCCAAAATTCGCTTGTATAACACAAATACAATTATTCATTAAAATCGCCGCGTTCGCGAAAATTTAAATCAAATTTAGCCGTCCTTTCAGGTCGCCGGTGTTCCTAATTCTATCCATAAATCTTCTTAAAAGCTTAATCAGGACCTAGCGTCGGACTTTTCTGAGTACCCACATGTATGATTAAGCTTCATAAACGGACCTTTTGTTCCGAAAATCTGAAACCGCTAATTAAATAAGGGACCGAAGGATTCTTTGATCAATAAACCGAACTTCGAGGATAATATCAGCAAGAGGGATTAAATTGCAACTTTTTTCCGCTAATTTTACTTTGTATAAAGCGATTCCCTGTATACGTGTTAATTAAAACCTAAAATATCCGAGTGAATTATATTAAATCGGCACCTATGTATCTAGCGCGCATTTCGAAAGAGATAGTTCGAAATTCAATTATCGAGTCTCCTTCGCTAATTCGAACCCCGGGTATATCAGCGTCATTTAACGGTAATTTACCGTGTACAAGTCAGTAATCTAAGGAGTATTGGGGTAATTGTTGGCAAATCGGCACGAACAATACCTTGTCAGGAATTAAGGCCGATATTCACGACGCATGGCTAATCCTCTTATCGTCAGCTGTCTGGAGGCATTTCCCTTCCTTTTCCTCTATTTGTTCTCTTGTTACAGATAAATTCATCGGAAATGTTTAAGCAACGTCTTAAATGCGGCCGTTGCGAGAAATCCTCCAAGCCGCGAGTTTTTTTCCTCTTATCTGCTCGATGCTAGATAAAGGAATTTTTGCTCAGATTCGAGTGGTTATTTTATTTGTTCGACTTAATCCAACGATAATCCAACGTTGTATAGATTAACAGATACGCTTTATCTTTCAAACTCCTAAATAACCTGATATAAATTACATACATGCATGATTTGCAAAAAGGATTAAATTGTAGGTACATACGAGGGTCGGTGGAAAGATCCTGGAAAAGCGTCTTACACGTTTTCCATCAGTGGGCTTCAATTTCAATATCGGGAATAATAATGGAAAAGTAAAACGCGGCCGGTTTTATTAACTGTTACATTCCACGGCCTATTGTATTCGGCTTATCGCTCGGGTTTTCCGGTCCACGAACTAGGTTATTAATTCATGCTGTCCCAGGTTTACAACGCACATATGCACCGATTCACAGATAGAAATCTCAAACTGGCGCCGTGGAAATTCAGCGGAATCGGCAATTTCCCGTCCCCGGCCGCTCCCTTTCGTTACAATAAGAGCCCACGGAAGTTCACCGACCAGTCGCTATGTTTTTTTTAAAGAAAATTAATTTCCAGCGGAATTTCAGCGTATTTATTGATTCGTTTAGCGAGCGCACAAAGGGAAAAACGCGACGAAAACCCCGGTGGAAAGTAAAATAAAGTAAGCGGAAAGGTATTGGATCAAGACTCCGAAAATCGAAAAGAGTGAAAACACAATGGGACCGTTGATAAAGCTTGTCACGATCGGTGCACTTCATGTCGAATCCACCTTAAGCCGTTTTATTAAAGCTCATTTATTCTAAAGCTTCATCAAGGATGCTTCAGTCTTTTTTAAAGCCCCGCATTTCACAAGCTATTGATTCGCGATCGAACCGCACTTCATTTACTTTGCAATGGATATGAGAATCGGGAGCGCCGAAGGAGCAGCCGATGGAAAATACATCTCCTTTTTGTTTGATCTTCGAAGACAAGGCAATGAATCAACTTTAAAAAGTTGTAATTAATGAGATTTGGCTTCCGGGTTTTAATGATAGAGGTTTCGTGACCGTAGTTTTCTGAAAACCTGGAATTGTTAAGGAGTGATAGATGGTGTAAAAGGCTTCTTTCGTTCGTTGAAAATTCTAATTATCCATTCTAGTAGAGTATAAAATACTTCTTTCGTTAATTGAAATACTATTGTAGTAAAAATACTGTTATATTGCAATTAGTGCATTGTTTTAATTTTGATACCTATTAATTATGAAATATGTGTTGAAAGTATTGATAAAAAATGAATATAGTAAATGTATCCCATGCGACCAAATTACCAAAAGCATCATCAGCGCTATAATAATTATGTTTGCGAATGCAAAATTCGAAATATCGAAAATAATAAATTTAGTAAATGAATAAACAATATAATTGCAATAAACCGAATCATTAATTATTGCATAATTAATTTTTTTCCAAATTAATTGTTCACAACCCACCCTAACCGTTTCTCTAATTACTAATTACATTATTTCATCGAAATCGTATACGCATAAGTTCCACTCACACAAAATCTGTCTCGATTTCCCACACCAACGGCCGTTTTAATTGTGAAAATTTCTCGAATTTTAAACGGTTTCCATCGAAAAAACATCTTAATCTCTTTTTACGCCGGCGGCGATGCGCTTTAGCACGAACCGAGGCCGAGACGAAAAAGAGAACAAACAATATTTCTCATTCAACTTTCAAACAATGGGCATTCTTGAGTCCTAATATCTGAAAGAATTTCGATTCGATTTCGAACAAATAGGAACGCAAATAAACCGCAACGAAAATTCAGCCACTGTTAAGAAACCGCCGGAAAATCCGGCGTCAATGGGCGAGGATACTTTTTCCGAAGTGAATCTTTTAAAGTTCTACGACAAGTTAATTGATTCAACTAACAATGCGAAAAGAATTGGATTAACAACTAAATCTAGCGACTGAATATCCCAATTGTTCGCTCTCGCATAAATCCCGGCTAATCTTTAATAAATAAACATCTTAAATCCTCCGCCGTGGCGAAACAATATTGCTAAATCATATATTCAAATGTTCGTACATCTACCATAAACCCTCCTTTCGCCGCTGATAACCCGAAAACACTTTAAATAATTCTGCAGGCGTTATCTGGGCTTAAATTTTCAATAGCCGCAGACCGTACGTAGGTTGCTTAAATTTCCAACGGGCCGCGGGAATGCTTCAACCCCATTAAAATCATCCTTCCGCAGGCATTATGCCGTTTTATTATATGAATATTTTTCGCTTTCGCCCGGCCGTTCGAATTAATTAGCGCGGAAATTCTGCGGTTCATTCTACTCGACTCACTTGAACCCATTCGATACAATTTAAATTACAGTTAAATATCTCTCTCTATCTTGTTAGATAGCGAGTACGAAGTCATACCGACGGTAAAGAGGTTGCGCTTAAAACGTCCATATATCATAGCTGAGAAAAGTGTTTTCGCTAAGGCCGTATTTTATATTCAGAAAGTTGGCTCCCCGTGGAAGGACGTGTCCGACATAGCAAGTGAAGTCTATGCGGCAAAGAATGAAAGATTACCTGCCATTACATAATAGGATATATCGTGCCAACTTTGTGAGAGGCAGGTCGGGGAAAAATTTAAAAAATATATACCCCAACCGCTGATTAAGTGGTACTAATCTGCGCGGCTTCGATGCGATGTTATTAACTATTGCGCATCGTGTAGAGTGGTTTTGTAGTGTGTTGGAAAAAAAGGGATGCGGGAAAAGGGGTATTATAATCTGATTGGGAAATAACAAAATAAAGCGCAGAGGAGACCAGTCCTTATCGGTCGTGTATCTTTTTTTGCCGAAACATGTATCGCTTTTTCATCTATTCCATTCGAAGCGAAAAACTATACAATCTGACTTCATAAATCCTCATAAATCAGTCCGGACTCTGCGGTATATGTGTAAACCATTCCTGGTTGGGCGTTCTCGGGGGAAAATTTACCCTGAACGACATCGGTCCGCTGAAAAACGGCTGGGTGTACGGGCGATGGGAAACTTGTAGCCGTCTCTTTTTGTTTTATTGGATCCCTCGGAGATTATATCCTGATTTTCCGTTTCGTTTCTTTTTACGGTACGGTCGCGCTCGATTGCTTAAAACTTTGATGGCGGATTTTAGGGACATCTTTGTTGGAATGTAATACGCGCTAAACGGGAACGAGCGCGGCGTTTCAATTTCTGTAGCGGATCGGTTTTTCGATATTGGGGAATGGTATTTTTCTATTTGCGTAAATATCGGTAATTTTCGCCGGCGGCCCCGGGGACGCGTTGTAAATTGGACGCGTTTTTGGACGTCGCGCCGACGCTTTTGTAATGTAAATTTGTATTACAATTGTTGGTAAATTTTATGCGATGTTCAAGCGGAATGAAAAATTATCCCGGCCCGGAAACTCATAAACATTATCTATTTCATCACGTTGACAATCACTGTGGTGCACCTACTATAGTTTGTACTGTTGCATTTTTCATTCGAATGACAGTGAAATAGTGGAAATGGTTGAAAAACATTACAATATATTTATAAATTTGTTTCACACTTACCAATATTTCAACAAAATTAGACCAACATTATTTGTATATCACAATTACAATGACTATTCATTTTTTTATAGTCATAAACAACTTCAAAATTACCCCGAATTATCGCGAGTACCACTTCACCTACTCCGATGAAAGTGTCTCATTTTTTATTTAAACTGCTCGAAAAATATGCAACAGGATGTTTGCACATATTCGTCCTCGATGCTGTTAATGGACGTTATTTCGAATGGGGCTGCATTTCAGTTTATAAACTAAAAAATAAATCCAGGTAATGTGCGAAAAATTCGCACTATAAATCACTTAGAGCAGCAAACACAATTGCGTTGCATATTAAGTTGATGTAAACCGGATTTTATGGCAATGAAATTTAAATTAATATAAATATGTATGGAAAAAGTAGGGGTATTTTTTTAGGGTTTCATGTTTTTGTACATGATTGAAATAAATTTTAATTTGGTTACATATTATTAGATTTTTAGTAAACAATAATATTTATCTTACCGTTTCATCTTATCTACAAGTATGTATTTAATTTTAATGTATCATATTTTAAAATAATTACAAAATTGCATATCAAAATTTTCTTGTCATTCTTTCTCTCCTACACTCATGAAACGAATAAAACAATCTATCTTCGGTTGCCTATTAATTAATCCTAAAGTACTGGCCTGTGTTCACCCTATATTAGTTAGAATAACTACTAAAATTTTTATTAACCTATAATTAAAAAACCCTTTATGGTAAAGAGCATTTACTCACATGAATTTTAAAAATAAGCTAATTTAGCAAGGTGAAATATTATGCGTTGGCAAAAAATTCTTGTATCTCCAGAGACCCTACTCATGTGTGCGGGAAAGTAATTCGTTGTGTGGAAAGATAAGAGAGTCGAATAAAACACGATCCTTTCGAAAATTAATTAATTTACATAGGGTACTACATCTTTCATAATATTTCCTCTGGATGTTATGCCGGCATGTATTTTTAGGCCGTAATTAATTTTTGGAGGGAGTTCACGTAAATATTTGCCAAATGGCGATTTAATAGAGGGGCTTATAGCTCCACTTGCATACCGAAGAAACTACTTAAACGTTATTAATTTTAAAATTTTCCTAATAAAAGCGCGGATAATCTGCTGCTAAATTAAGTACTTTTCAAAATTTACGAGTTGATGAATTTATTAAATTTGCCCAACACATCCGCCTCCGCACGACCGGATAAATTATTAATTATATACAGCACGTAAATAAATATAACTATTTAATTCTAGTAATATTATTACATCTGGCATCTCTAAATATTAGCGCAATTCGTGAATTATAGACAATTAAAATCTATAATTTCATTACTGGTATACGTTTAAATGAAATATTATTACCAGATCTTGCTTTGCTAATAATTTATAGATCGTATTGTTATTGAACCTGTAATTAATTTTATGGTGCTTTTTGACCCGAATCGTTCTAATTGAATTTTATATAGCTCCACATATTAAACAAATTACCCGACATTACGCCTCGACTTTTTTCTATTAGAGTTAATAACTCAATTATTTAAAAACAACTTAATTTGCGCTGCTTACTCGATTCAATATGGTATGTTTTTGCTGATTTGCCGCAGCATTTGCGGCGGATTAAAAGGATTGGAAGTAACTTTAGAAGGTCCTTTATTGGAACGAAAGGAAGATAAAAGCTTCCGAATGCAAAACAACCGCGACAACATATAAAAAAGCGTCCGCAACGGCACTAAAATCGAAGGAATCGAGTGTCGCAGCCGAAGATTTAACACCAGTTGTGTGTTTCTGGTAGCAACATTCCGCTTTTATGAGGGTAATCTTTATCTTTAGCGCACTTAAAAAGGCCAGCGAGTCTGACCGAATGATATCGAATACTTTCGCAACGACTTTCAGGACCTTTTATGGATCAAAAGAGGGATGGATTAAGGGGGTTGTTATAACCTGAAGTCAGAGGACTTGAGTATGACAAATGAGAGCAGTTATTTTGGGATTTTTTTTAGTAGCGCAGATAAAGGGGTGTTTTATAATACTTAGAATCTGTGGGTTTGACTTTTGTATATCAATTTTAGTCGTTAAATTCATTGCAGAAATTTATTATATATTTATTTATATACAAGTGTGCGCAACAAGTACCAGACGAATGTGTTTAGAACCAAAAATACTTTTAATCAGGTGTGAAAGTACTTTTTTGAGGAAATAGATACTCTAGCAAAAATTCACACATCATATCACTACTTGAAACTGATTGTCTTTGAATAGGGCAATATTGTATTTTCTCTTCCACCTACAGTAAATTGACAATTAGGAACAAAGAGAGATAAGGTAAAAAGACTCTATATATAATGAATTGATGAAAGTATTCCTACATTACTAAATCGAGTGTATTCGATACTGCAGACAATTAGAAGAGAATGGGTAGGTTTATTAAACTAAGTTTCTTACGGATCATATTTTAATTAGATTAATTTAAGGTTTCAAAACTGCTATTTTCTTTTTGGTGGTTGTTGCTTCTACAGGTAAGTAATTTTTTACCTCATGCAATAATTTGATTTCATTAACTTAACTTTTGAATTTTATTAGCAATTAATGCTCTGGGAGCTGTGGATATTGACGCAAGTTGTACCAATGGCTTTCCGAATTACCGTTTCTATCCTTATGATTGCCGGAAGTACTTGGGTTGCTTGAGCGGAGAAACGAAAATTTATTCCTGTCCCACGAGTTTATATTGGAACGAAGAAATTAAAGCTTGCGATGTTGAAGAGAAAACTGATTGTTGTAAGTGAGAAATAATACACATTTAATGTGTTTATTAACTTTATAATTGTATAACTGTAATGTTGAAATTATTTTTTTTTGTTGTTAATGTAGTGTATTTTTATTTCAGCTCACATAATTCCATACCCAGGTAAGTGTAAATGAAATTTCTTTTACTTATTTTAGTGTAGGTAATAATAAAAATTCTTGGTTAATTCAGTGCCAGATTGTCTTAATGCCACCGAAAGATACTACGACTATCCATACGATTGTGCTAAATTTTATGAATGTTTCGGAAAGAAAGCATATCTGTTAAATTGTCCCTCTAACTCTTTGTGGAACGACAAAATTAAAGAATGTGATGATCACGATAAAGTCGATTGCTGTAAGTAGATTTCTATTTTATCAAGAATTATTTGCATCATATGTTTATTCAAGCATTTAGGTACAAACAATTACTTAACATTTTACATAATACGAGTAGGTAAGTAAATTAGTAAAATATTTTTAGCTAGGGTAATTCCATTCCCACCGACAACTACGACTACTGCAAAGCCTACCACTCCAAAACCTACCACTCCAAAACCTACCACTCCAAAACCTACCACTCCGAAACCTACCACTCCAAAACCTACCCACGCACCCTATACCACACCGAAAATAGAATGCACTACGAAAAGGGAATACTATCCATACCCATACGATTGTCAGAAGTATTACGAATGCTCTAATGGGAAAGCGGTTCTAATGAGTTGCCCTGGAGTCTTGGACTGGAATGACAAGATTAAAACGTGCGATCAGCCTGAAAATGTTGATTGCAGTAAGTTAAAAAATAATCATTGATTTTAAACGTTTGTTTCATTATTTTATTAACGAATATGTTTCAGGTCATATTATACGAATTTGATTTGCACAAGGTTCATCAACACAAATACCTAGACAATAGCTAACTGCAATTAGCTCAACTCAAGCACAACTTTAGAGTCCCATTAAGTTAATTCAAAAATAACCTTCTAACCCAATTAAACAAATGTACATCCGTAATAATATGATTATCCAAAAATGTTTTGTGTTGATTTCAAAGAATATAATTGCTAATAAGTACTAAATATTTGTTGAATTTTTTTATGAATCCTTTCTTTTTATTTCATCCCACGTTCACGTATAATTATTTATTAAGTACCAAAAGAATGTGTTTAGAACAAAAATACTTTTAATCAGGGTGATAGTTTAGAAAACAGATACTCTAGCTAAAAATCATATCACTACTTGAAAATGATTGGCTTTGAATAGTGCAATATTGTATTTTCTATTCTAAGTACATACACCGAATTGATAATTAGGAACAAAGAGAGATAAGGTAAAAAGACTCTATATATAATGAATTGATGAAAGTATTCCTACGTTAATAATTCGAGTATATTCGAAAAAGCAGTCAATTAAAGAAAATGGGTAGGTTTATTATACTCGTAATCGTAATTTAATTTCAATTGTATCTATTAATTTAAGGTTGCAAAATTGCTATTTTCTTTTTGGTGGTTGTTGCTTCTACAGGTAAGTAATTTTTTATCTCATGCAATAATTTGATTTTGTTAACTTAACTTTTGAATTTTATTAGCAATTAATGCGCTGGGAGGTTTGAATATTGACCCAGAGTGTGTCAATGGCTTTCCGAATTACCGTTTCTATCCTTATGATTGCCGGAAGTTCTTGGGTTGCTTGAGCGGAGAAACGAAAATTTATTCCTGTCCCACGGGTTTATATTGGAACGAAGAAATTAAAGCTTGCGATGTTGAAGAGAAAACTGATTGTTGTAAGTGAGAGATAATACACATTTAATGTGTTTATTAACTTTATAATTGTATAACTGTAATGTTGAAATTATTTTTTTTTTGGTATTAATGTAGTGTATTTTTATTTCAGCTCACATAATTCCATACCCAGGTAAGTGTTAATGAAATTTCTTTTAGTTATTTTTGTGTAGGTAATAATAATTCTTGGTTAATTCAGTGCCAGATTGTCGTACTGCCACCGAAAGATACTACTACTATCCATACGATTGTGCTAAATTTTGGGAATGTTACGAAAATAAAGCATATCTGTTAAATTGTCCCGCTGACTCTTTGTGGAACGACGGAATTAAAGAATGTGATGATCACGATAAAGTCGATTGCTGTAAGTAGATTTCTATTATCTAATTTTATCAAGAATTCCATGCATCATATCTGTATTCAAGCATTTAGATACAATTACTTAAAATTTTACATTATACATAAATTAGTCCAATATTTTTAGCTGGGATAATTCCATACCCACCAACACCTACGTCTCCAAGACCTACCACTCCAAAACCAACCACTCCAAAACCTACCACTCCGAAACCTACCACTCCAAAACCAACCACTCCAAAACCTACCACTCCAAAACCAACCACTCCAAAACCTACCACTCCGAAACCTACCACTCCAAAACCTACCACTCCGAAACCTACCACTCCAAAACCAACCACTCCAAAACCTACCACTCCGAAACCTACCACTCCGAAACCTACCACTCCAAAACCTACCCACCCACCCTATACCACACCGAAAATAGAATGCACTACGGCAAGGGAATACTATCCATATCCATACGATTGTCAGAAGTATTACGAATGTTCTAATGGGAAACCGGCCTTAATGCATTGCCCTGGAGTCTTGGAGTGGAATGACAAGATTAAGACGTGTGATTATCCTGAACATGTTGATTGCAGTAAGTAAAAAAATAATCATTGATATTAAACCTTTGTTTCATTATTTTATAAACGAATATGTTTCAGGTCATATTATACCAACTGGATTTGGACAAGGTCTACCTATGACAACACCAATACCTAGAGTTTAGCCAACTGGAATTAGACCAACTTAAACACAACTTTGAAGCCCCATTAGGTCAACTCAAACATAACCAAATGTTATGTGTTGATTTTAAAAAATATAATTGCTAATACTAAACATTTGTTGAATTTTTTTGTAAATCCTTTTCTTTTTTTTTATCCCACATTCACGTATAATTTTTATTTTAACATCATTACATCATTATGAATCTTTAGCAACAATATCGACATTTACGATCAATATTGTCGTATTCGTTATCATTTGATAAACCTCAAATGTGCATAATGTAACGTTAAAAATTGCTTTCTTAATAAAGTAAAACCAAGGTTATCTGTTCAATAATACAAAGCAAATCTGTCCAGAGGTGTAATATAAAATTTCTAATTTAAAAATGCTAACTCTACCTACTTGACTTTACAAATTTCGTGGTATTGAAGCATCTTCAAATAATCGATTTCACTTGTTTTATTTAAATTTTCGAACTTTGATAAAAATCAATTAAGATAAAAAAAATATATAAATATGAAAAAATATATATCAATACATTCTTCTGAAGAGATCCTGAAAAATGGGTAAGTATTAAATATTTGTGGGCATTCAATTAATGGGTATTAGAGGGTAATTAGTGAGTTTTCAATTACCTTGTATATTTTTAGGTGAACACACAACCATGTTCTGCTTAACGGTTGTCTTTTGCACAGGTAACTATTTGATTTTTTGGTGTTCCACATACAATTTACTAAATGAATTCTCCAGCCATTATTGCCACCTCTGGTCGTATTGTCCTTATACAGGACGACAGTGGAAACACCCAATACTATTTAAATCTTCACAACAACACAGATAACTGCACGAACGGATTGCCCGATTACCGTTTCTATCCCTACAATTGCACCAAATACTTAGGTTGTGAAAATGGAACACTAGGTGTGTTCGATTGTCCGAGGAATCTGTTCTGGAACGAAGAAATCAAAGCTTGCGACCTAGAGGAGAAAACCGATTGCTGTAAGTATCGAACTGTTGATTTCATATAGCGGTTATTAATTTTTAATTTTTATTTTCCAGCGCACATTATTCCCGCAGGTATGTTACAAATCGATCTTAGTAAGTACTGTTAAATGTAAATTTTGGTGTCTTGTAGTTCCCGATTGTAAAAATACAACTCAAAGATACTTCGCTTGTCCTTACGCTTGCGGCGACTTCTACGAATGTTACAACAAAACCGCCTATTTAATGACCTGTCCGCCTAAAACCTTGTGGAACGATAAAATCAAAGAATGCGACGACGAAAACAAAGTGGATTGCTGTGAGTACTTTCGTGCACTTTCATACACAAATTACTCACACAAATTTTTCTTTATAGCTGAAATAATTCCTACTTCTACCAGTAGCAGCCCTACCGATTCTCCTACCACAGCTCCCACCACAGCTCCCACCACAGCTCCTACCACAGCTCCTACCACCAATTCTACTGCTGGTAATGTTACCTCTAGTGATGTTCCTACTCCAACAACCTCCTCCGCTTCACCTGAACCTACACCACGACCCGGTGTTATATGCCTTCCAGGAGTACGTTTCCTTCCTGACCCAAGCAGCTGCAATAAATATTTCGAATGCTCCAACGGAATAGCCTATGAAATGGCATGCAACACAGGACTAGATTGGGACCCAGATCTAAACACTTGCGTTGGACCAGGAATGGTTAATTGCTGTAAGTGTTCTTTAATTTGCATATTTTTTTTAGAAGTTTATTAATTTTTTTTTTCATTTTAGCGTGGGTTACCACTGAAAAATATTCTGCTACTACTAGTAAGTATAACTTCATAATTTTTGGAGTACCTAATCAATAATCTCTTTTATTTTCAGGTTTGTATTATCTTTAAATATTTTAAATATTCTAGCATTAGATGAGCTAATAAAATTAAATTATGTATTAAAAAATGTTTCAATTTATTTTCGTACTTTTTCCCTTCGCACAATAAGCGACATTAAAGAACAAATTGAAAAGTCTGGGTGACCCCGGTTTTATGAAACATGATTATATTACATCGACATCGAAATAAAGCCTTTATTTGGCGCTTAAGAAATAATATAATTAAAGAGGTTAATTAAAGAATATAATTGCTAATACTAAACACTTGTTTAATTTTTTTATGAATCCTTCCTTTTTTTTTTCATCCCACATTCACGTATAATTTTTTATATTTAACTTCATTACATCATTATGAATCTTTAACAATAATATCGACATTTACGATCAATATTGTCGTATTTGTTATCTTCTGATAAACCTCAAATGTGCATAATGTAACGTTAAAAATTACTTTCTCATATGTAAAACCAAGGTTATGTGTTCAATAATAATCAGCAAATCTGTCCAGAGGTGTAATATAAAATTTCTAACTTAAAAGTGCTAATTCTATACTTGAGTTTCCAAATTGCGTGGTTAGAACGTTGATAAATATCAATGATAAAAATATTATATAAATATAAAAAATGTATATCAATACATTCTTCTGAAGAGATCCACAAAAATGGGTAAGTATTAAATATTTGTAGGTATTCAATTAAGTTATAGCTTGTATATTTTTAGGTGAAGAAACAACCATGTTCTGCTTAACGGTTGTCTTCTGCACAGGTAAATATTTGATTTTTTTGTGTTCCACATACTAAATGAATTTTCCAGCCATTATTGCCACCTCTGGTCGTATTGTCGTTATAGAGGACGACAGTGGAAACACCCAATACTATTTAAATCTTCACAACAACACAGATAACTGCACGAACGGATTGCCCAATTACCGTTTCTACCCCTACAATTGCACCAAATACTTAGGTTGTGAAAATGGAAAACTGCATGTGTTCGATTGTCCGAGGAATTTGTTCTGGAACGAAGAAATCAAAGCTTGCGATCTAGAGGAGAAAACTGATTGCTGTAAGTATCGAACTGTTGATTTCATGTAGCGGTCATTAATTTTTAATTTTTATTTTCCAGCGCACATTATTCCTGCAGGTACTTTACAAAACGATTTAAGGAAGTACTGTTTAATATAATTACAGTGTTTTATAGTTCCCGATTGTAAAAACACAACTGAAAGATACTTCGCTTGTCCTTATGATTGCGGCGAATTCTACGAATGTTACAACAAAACCGCCTATTTAATGACCTGTCCACCTAAAACTTTGTGGAACGATAAAATCAAAGAATGCGATGACGAAAACAAAGTGGATTGCTGTGAGTACTTTTAGGCACTTTTAAACATTATTCCAACAAATTTTTCTTTATAGCTGAAATAATTCCTACTTCTACCAGTAGTAGTCCTACCGATTCTCCTACCACACTTCCTACCACCAATTCTACAGTTCCAAGTAGTGTTACTACTACTACTGGTAGTACTGTTACCACTAGTGATGTTCCCTCTCCAACAACCTCCTCCACTTCACCTGAACCTACACCAGCACCCGGTGTCATATGCCCTCCAGGAGTACGTTTCCTTCCTGATCCAAGCAGCTGCAATAAATTTTACGAATGCTCCAACGGAATAGCCCATGAAAAGGAATGCGACACAGGACTAGATTGGGACCCAGTTATAAACACTTGCGTTGGACCAGGATTCGTTAATTGCTGTAAGTATTCCTTATTCATTAGGTTTTATTATCAGTTTATTAATATCTCTTTTAATTTTAGCTTGGGTTACCCCTGAAAAATATTCTGCTACCACTAGTAAGTATAACTTCATAATTTTTGGAGTTCCTAACCAGTAATCTGTTTTATTTTCAGGTTTGTATTATCTTTAAACAATTTAAATATTCTAGCATTAGATGAGCTAATAAAAATAAATTATGTTAAAAATGTTTCAATTTATTATTTTCGTACCTTTTCCCTTCGCACAAGCGACATTAAAACATAATTGAAAAGTGTGGGTGACCCCGATTTTATAAAACATGAGTTATATTACATTGAAATAAAGCCTTTATTTGGCGCTTGAGAAATTTAATAAAGAGCCTACCTATTCAGTAAAAGGCTAATGAATGAAATATTGAGCGTATACGTATGGAAGATTTAATTATTATTATTTTAATAAATGTAAGCGTCTCAAAGAGATGGGCATCATTGTTTATTAATATGAAATGTTAAAATTTTAATTACTAACGCTAATTAACTGATCGGTAGATTAAAAATTTGGAGATTCTAACATATTGGGCGGAAAGGAAATTACCATACGTCCTTGTTATTAATACCTATATCAACATAGACAAATCTTTTCAATTTTATTATTTAACATTATTTTTTGCATGCTTAAAAAATGATAAAAATCATTGAGATAACGTTAGTATGTGTTTATTAAATGAAGGACATGATATAATTCTATATCGTATTGATTTATCATCAATCTTCTGTCAATGTAATGAATTCCTGGAGATAACAGTATTTAGTTACCTTATCTTAGGAGAAATTTTATAAGTATTGCAAAATAGAATGAATTAGTGTCTTGAAAGGGAACCTATTGAGACAATAAAAAAGTTCTACTTTCATAAGTATCTTCTAATGTTCTAAAAATATAGCTCTATCTTGAGATGTTCTCAAACTTTCGAGCTTAGGAGGTAATATAAGAATATTCCTGCTGCTCTATAGAATAGCTTTATTATCTTTGATGATCGTTCAATGGAACTTCAGAAACGGGTTAAACGGTTAATTATTTTTTTTTAATGTTAACAGAATAGGTAAAAACGGTTAAGCGCTCTTCTGCAATCTTAATTATGCCCTTAATTCACGCGGAAAGCAAGATTGTTGTCTCGCGAAAATTGCCGAAATTGAAACGCTGCGGGAGGTGACTATATAGCTTTCTGTACCTAGAGAATTTACGATTATTGCATTTCGCAGGAAATCTACAAACTTTAAACCGAAAATCTATGGCAACTTTCAGCGCTTAGATGTCGAAAATCGCTAGACACCCTCCGGCGGGTTATTTAACGGCCTCGGGCTGTCCTGGATGCAAGCGAATTACTTTTTTTTCCACCGTCATTCGACGGGAAAAAGGTTCATCGATTTATACATCGAATTTTATCACAAAAAAATATACACACGCGAACGAGTAGAATATATACGTCGAATTTAAAAATACCTCCAATGAAATTACCCGCAATCCTCGTACCGGAGCATTAAAACAATATGTCGTACAATTCGTATTGAACTTCGCGTGTTCTACCTTCGAACAATAGAATCTTATTACAAAAGCATTGTTTCCGAATCCCGAACGTAATCAATTTGTGGCTGCATAAAATCTCCAATTTCGTTCGAATCCTTTGCTGAAATCCGCAGGACTGATCCGACGGATTATATCTTGAATTGTTGGCGGCAACGTCCGGTTCCATTCAAAAACGCCATTCGGATATTCGATCTACGGATTATTAGCGAAATATTACCTATTACGTACACAATACCTGACCCGCTACGGTTTGTATTATAGATCCACTGCAACCGAATTTCACGATGAAAAATCGACCTGTTTTAACCTATAGAAATTATTCTAAAAATATTTTCTTCTCTTTCAGATTGACGAATAATTCAGGGAGATAAGATCGAGGATGGCGCGTCGTGAATGCCGAGTCTCCCTTCGCCCAGGAGCCGTAACTTCCAAGTTCATATCGAAAACGCCGCGAGTGGATAGCGTCTTATAAACCATCCGATATCGCGCCGCGCCGGGCCCAAAACATGTTAAATACGGCCCCTCCGAGGGAAAAGTTTGCTACAAGAACAGTACACGTGTCAGATGCATACTAAGCGCCGTCCGGGATTCCAGTTGGAAAGAGTTTTATCGACGAGTTTTCGAGTTTTGGTCTTGAAACGCCACCGGTCCGCTTGTTTATTACGGGCGCGTGACGCTCGGTGAGTATCTCGGCGTAAACGCCGCCCGTGCGGATTTGCTTCCGGGTTTTATGGGGATGCGTAAACATATTTTACTGTGCTGCTTCCGACCGTATTTTTTTTACGGGAGAGTTAATGCAGCCGTTACCCCGTGCGGCTTGTTTTAGATGCCGCGGAAGCCGCTAATTTATCGGCTGCTTTCCAGGTATTTTTTCGAACTTGATTGCGGTGCAAATGCTCTTGATTCTTCTCTCTGTAGCTCGGCATGTCTCTCTTCTGTTAAGTTTTTATTGCGGAAATTCCAAAAAATCCTTAAAACGAAACATAGCATAATTATCTATAGTTTTACAGCAATATTACACTAATTGTGTAATATTTAATATTTGCTCGTTTGCGCGTTATTTTACCATTTTCCTATTCATAAGCCGGAGCTCGCAACGTTTTTAATATTCCCGTATATATTAGTGTTCTCTTCGTGTACACAACAAAAATAATTGCACAATGGTTGTGCTGTATCATCGGGAATTCATATTTCTGTAGCAATTATTATGCAATCAATCATTCGGAATTAAGCCGGCCTGCAAAAATTCCCAATTATTTAAAAATATTTTTTCAGGTTTTAATTATCGGCGACAGTTCAGTTTCAGCGACGTCGGGAAATCGCGTACAAAAATCTAATTTTGATTTGAACTGGTTTCGATTTTCGTCAATTGCAAGTTTTGTTGCTCGAAATTTTACCGTTCGACTGTTCGGAAAAAAAAACCTCAACGTTGTGCATTATATGCATTGTAATAATAATTAGTCGATTTATGAACAAACGAACTGAAAGGCTAACCGATATTACGAAACTTTCCGAAAACTTTTCATCTCGAATTAGCCCGACAACCTAGCCGTGCTACTCAACAAACACATTATGTATAATTTCGTTTAATGGACTTCGAAACTAACGTAGTTCGTTCTACAACAGTGGAGGGATGAAGTTTTATTAAACAATTTCATGCGGTATGAACTTGCAAAGCTGATGGCATCACCGACGTCGGCGCTGAATTTGTCAGTTATGGATGATAATAATAATTTATTCGCACGGACGGTCTCACTTTAAGTATAATTCATTAAATTACGATCAAATGCAGAGCCGGTTCGTTGTAATGATCACGTTAAAATTTCACCGTCCAGAGGGTTTGATCCCTATAATTCTTCATTCGGAATTAAACTTCCGTTAGGCACCTCTTCTATTTACCACCTCTACTCTCTACTCACTATTTCTACTCTCTATTCGGGGATTATAATTTTGGTGTGGAATTCCTGGTGCACCGCGGAAATGATCATATATTTGTTGAAATTTTAATCAACTCGAAATGATATTGGCCTTTCGAAAATCGCAATTACATCAGAATAGAAAACTGAATTCATTTTAACATCTACTTATACCTTTCGGTTACACCGGTATTGCGAAAGTTCCCTCGCGGAATGTAATTAAATGCGTTTTGAGCCGGCAGATTTGCCCCGAAACTTATAATTAAATTTCGAATTATGTTCTCGCTCATTGGCGATATTTTTTCACCGAAACTCCACACCCGACTGACATTGAGTTACTATACGAATTGATGTATTGCAATTATCTAATTTTTTGCAGATAATGGAGGAATCGGAAACGAGACGGGAGCTTCTGCAGTGAGTCGAAATAGAAGCAAAGTGATGCCCAACCATCAGCCGTTCCTCATCAGATCATGCTTTCCATATGCCGCGCAAGGCATAGATTCATAAAATTTTATTTCGCCGTTTTGATGCTCGCATCGCCCGTCCATTCCGGCCCCAGATACAGCTCCAGGATCGTCGACATCCAATCGGGGGCCATCCGGGGCGTCATCCTGGAACTGAACTCCAGGCACCTGGAGCCGGTGGAGGTGAGCCCTTTCGGGATCGGCTTCGAGCAGAGTTTATAAATCGTTTATAAATTGGTTTGCAGGTGTTCCGCGGCGTGCCGTACGCGGCGCCGCCGGTGGGGCCGCTGCGATTCCGGCCGCCGCAGCCGCCGGTGTCGTGGCCGGGGACGCGGCTGGCCGACAGCTTCGGGGCCGCCTGTCCGCAGAAGTATCCGGACGTGACGAACCGGACGGCGGCGCTGCAGTTCATGCCGAAGGGGCGGTACGCGTACCTCAGGAAGCTGGTGCCGCTGCTGGCGAACCAGTCGGAGGACTGCCTGTTTTTGAACATCTACGTGCCGGGGAGCGGTGAGCCCGAATTTACATTTTTTTTTATTATTCTTTTGTACCGTATTCGGCGCGAATTGGATTCGGAGGGAGGGCTTCGTTAGCGGAAACTTTCGGATTCGATTTACCAATTTAGGGAAAACATTTTAATTTGATAATGAATAACATTTGAGAAGTCTAACTTTCGGTTCGAGGATCGGAACTTTTTGAATTTGAATCGTTTAATTGTCGAGAACTCCCTACCGCTAAGAAGCAGGATTTCCTGCCATTGATTTTTAAGGTTTTAATAAAGCAATTAATTAGTACGACAGAATTTTCGATAAATGGGAATATTAAGTCGACTCGAAGGGAATTGCTCATTAGAAGATCAACTTTCTCAAAAGAAATAAAGTATCATTAACTTTTCGCGCAAACAATAAAGGAACTCGTTCGGAATTATCAAGGATTTATTTTATAAGAATTATTATTTAAGAGTAAAAAAACAACGAAGCGCTCTCGTAACGATCAAAACAACTTTTGCTTTATTTTCGTTCTAAAAATATCATTCAATTCGCGATTAAAATTTTCCATTTCGACGTACAGAAATCCAAATCGACAGCATTTTATGTTAAATTACACATTCAAAATTTATTTTCCAACAAAAGCTTAGTTGAGCCCGACTTAAATTTCTCCCTATTGTTCGGGAATCTCCGGGGAAATATATCTGTTTTGTACGCGGACGAATTCGCAGATCTTTACAACCTGTTAATGAATTGCTTTAGAGAAAATTATAACCGTTATCTAAGTGAAAACGTCGGTAAAAGCTTTTACTTGCGGTTTTTAAATGCTCGCTCGAATTTGCACGCAACATTCCCGGACCTTTTCGAAGTTTATGAAACGCTTTGGTCGCCTTGCGGGAATTAAATTTTACTGCATAACTTATTCACAATACTTATTGTTATGTACGGGGACATTTTTTCTCTGTGCTTACGCGAGGGAATTACACCCTCAAGGAGATTACAATTACTCTTCCTTTTGCTTATTTTTTAGCTACATCTACATATTTGTATATAAATGTTTTTTTTTAATTATTAGATGCGTTTAGTGATGAAGTTATTTTATCGTTAGGAAATATTTTATATTTCCGAAACGTTTTAACGGACGAAATTGCGAGTTAAGGGCTGTTGCAGTTCATAGAATCAGGAAATTTAATACGAATTTAATCTAAGAGTGCAATTTGCAATAAAACTCTTTAAAGAAGATGAAATACTTTCCGGCGGAGAATGCAATTTAATAGTTCGCAGTAAATCATTAATTCCACAGCGGGAAAATTGTTCCAATGAAAAAATATGTTTGGAGCAATTTGTTTGAAACGTTTAGTAAATATACAAATAGAGAAGTTTCTCGAGCCGATACAGCCGGATGCGTTGCTCACAAGAGGTAAATAAAAATTCACTTAAGTAATAGAACATCAAACTTTCCGGCGCGTCCGTTTATTCTCCGGCCTCTCGTAATAGTTCAACCGCGGATCCGAACTTTCGAGCGGTTCGGGGCTGTTTTATAGACCAATTTGCGCTACCCACTTCAGCCGGATACCTCGACATTTTTCCGGCGCGCATCGACACATCGAACCCGTCGAATTCCCGAATACATTTCGGAGTTAGAGCGACACCTGGAAGTTCGCCGAAGGGCCGCGCAATTAAGGGCCCGGCTCGCCGGCGCTCGGGCATGTTTGCCCGCCGGCAACTCCGGCGAATAAATAAAGGAGGCGGCGTCCGTGTAATTCGGTGACCGCTCGGCGTGATGGCAGCGACGGTTAGATTCCTCTCGCAGGATTTTCTGGCAGGACGGAGCGCCGCTTGTCAGCCCGCGATCGATCGCTGAAGATCCCTGTTTGCTTTGCAGGAGTACGCAAACATATCGGGTCGCTACTCGGGGTATTTGCGACAAGTTTGTGCATACACAAGTGCATGTAAATTTTTCGATAATATTTATCTACCGCGAGTTAGGGGGTAATTAAACGTGCTTCTATTAATACGCGATTCATTCGAGGAGGCTCCACGAGCGAGCGTTTCATTTGGCGAACTAATTTTTGACCCATATCATGTAATACATGCCAAGAAGTGTAAAATTGTTTCCGGGCTGATGTGCCAAAACAATTATAACCGACTTTGAGGAGGGTCGAATGCGGAGGGTCCGATTTGAGACTGCGGTTTCGTTTTCTCGCCGGTCCGAGTACGCGTTAACGCTAATTCGTACGCGCGTTTCTATTAAACTAATATGTCCGAATCGGATTTTACGCGGAAGGGTGAAAGCAAAAAACCGCTGACCTCGTTTTCTTGCTTTTATCCGAGGGATAATTCGCCGTCGTTTCGCTTTCTGCGAGCAAGTACTCGATGTATACGCAAAAATGGTCTTTACCCGCGCGTTCGCAGAAGAATCCTCCACGGAGTGAGACCGGAAAGGACCTAATATAAAACGTAGTGAAAATTTAATTAAAAGCACACACCTCCTTGCTCGGGGATTCCGGCGTGTGCAGCGTAGCGTGTTTTCGCGGAGAGGCAGGCCATTTTATTTTTTTTACCTGGATTCCAGTTAGGAACGAGACCCCGAGCGAAAGAACGTTTTGCGCGGAAAGCGGTTACACATTAAGTGATATCAGGTATTCAAATCTGCTGCTAAAAGGGCTTTTGTGAGAATTCTCGACAAATTTCTAAATCCTTTGGGGATACGGCGGATCAAAGTGTACCGTGTTATTTCCTAGTTGCGGTTATTTTATTAACTTTTTATTTGCATAGATCGCTCGGATGCTAATGCCTGGATTTCACTTACGTGTGATTAAAATGCAACGGGTACTCTCCACGGGACGGCTACCTTCATTGCGCGCTTTTGAATTATTTGCTATAGACGAGAATCGTGTGAATATTGAATATATAAAATTAGATATTTTATCTGCTTCCGTGTAGGAACAATAATTAAAAATAATATGCAAATTTTTGGGTACCTTTACACCTTGTTTGTCGATTATTATGCAAAACAGCTTGTTTAGTTTATGTGAAGCAAACTAGTTTTCATATCGAATTTTCTAGAATTAATTAATGCTCCCTAATTATAACACACCATCATTACATCCCAGCGGTTTCTAAATGGAACATTCCGCTCGGAATAGCTTGATTGATGATCGGAAATAGAAGAAAATACGTATATACCTAGCTAGTAGCTAAATCTCTCAAAGTACAAACAGAACCGCCGCTTCTGTACGATTCGAATTTATGCAATAATCCAATTTCTAATATCGGTAATATCCCTCTGCCAATTTCGGCGATCCAAATGCATAATATTGATCAATTAGCTCGAGTCGAAGATGAGATTTATGCTAATAGAATAAGCACGAGAGTTTGGTTCTCGAGCAAAGCTGAGTTAATTCGGAGCACGGAATACACATTACATTATTTCATTTATTTCTCGTCTGGAGCGAAATAACCAAATCCGTCTGGCGGAGTTGATCCCCGCGAAAGTGGCGCAGTCCGTGAATTTTTCACGCGGCATTTAAAGTTTCATGGAGGACGTCTTACGACCTCCGTGCTCCTCGATTTACTCGACTTTATTTTATTTTTTCGCGCCTAATAAAACGCCCTGTTGCTATGCATTCGCATCGAATTCGCATTATTTCGGAATAACTACACTACGCCGCTGATGTATAATATCTCCCCCACGTTATGCCTAAATCACTAAAGCTTTTACCTATTCAAACAGTTAATCTCATCTAGGAACTACTCGAATGCACTCGTAGAGCAATCCTTACCGCACTAGCATATGAAATTAAAGCAAACAGCGATTTCAGCGATCACAAATATTCTAAAACTTTATCTCGTGTTAGATGCTTTTTAATGGAAACATATTTGCTGGCTGTATATTAGGTACTTATACACGCAGTCTCCACAATACACAGCGACAATAATATATGACATAATCCATTTAGAAACTTAAAGTTTGGTGTTATTCAACGAGCAAACATAATGGAGCAATAGTAGAAACCAATTACATTATAGCACATTTAACAAAGCAATAATATGAAGGTTATTCCCGAGTAAAATCCCAGTAATATCGTCGTTTCCATACGAGATTATTGAATTCCCAGATATCATGGTGGTCGAAGACGACGACGCCCTCCCATATCTAATAACCAGTAATACAAACTTTCTAGTTTAACGAACAACAACGCCATTAGTACCAGTCTGAAACTATTGTGTCAAACTAAGTAATTATAGCTTGAGCTTCGGGAACTTGTTATGATAGTTGTATCAAGGAAAGTTAAACCATGTTTGAGAACAGTTTCGGCGCGAAGGAATAATTAAAGATGTGGTAAGATGCTCATCATTCCGTTTAAGTGTACGAAATTTCGGTAGTGACCATTACGAATAACTGGAATAATTTCCGTGCTACTTGCATCGTTTTATGAACTTTAATTTAGTTCACGACCGCTGTCGAGCGAGTGGTTTAATTCAATTTCGAAGTGTATCGAATAAAGAGAGCTTGATGTATTTGCGTTTCGGTGGAAACAGTCGATTCGCAGTTTCTGCCATTGTTTATTTCTCCTTTTTCTGTAAATTTTCATTTGTAGCGAACGTCACGAATTTCCCGGTAGCTGTAAATAATGTCCGACCGAGCGAATATTATTTTCTCTTGCACACTTGCGTCAAATGACAAATGATGCGAGATCAACTTCAATTTCGGTTCAGGGAGTTCGGACCGTTTTATTTTCATTTCCTAAAACTTACATCAGATTTTCATGATGTCGAACATCCATTTGAGGAGCTTATTGAATTCGCGCTCTGGTACTAGACAAAAATCTTCTCCGAAATGGTATTATTGGCGCACATTCGAGCCGGTATATTTCCCGATGTTCGGGAAACAAACTTTGTGAAAAAATTTTTGTGTTTATAAATTGCGTTCGTGTACAATTACGATTGTATGGAGCATCTTTAAAGCTAGATATAAACGAAGCGTACTAATTTTCTTCTGGTCCGAACGAGGGAATGCTTTGCCCGGAATATTCTCCAGATATTTGCCGAACGACTGTAAAGAATAGCGCATTGTTATGAAATGTAAATAATTTTTGAAATGCCTTTGAATATTTCATGCGGAAAAGTACACATTGTACTTACCGGGGATGGCTCGACAAATATGTACGGTATAAGAGCGGGCGGTCATGGTTCACAAATCACGATATTTCTCAAATAAAATTGTTATTAGTTTCCATTGTTGGCTCGTTGAAATGGAACGACAATGTGTAATTTCCTCAAAGACTAATGCGTATCGTGAATAATTCCAGCGGGACGTAAATAATAAATAAAACGACCCCGAAAATCACCCCATGTACTGGGCGTTTATCTGTTTTGATTACCGCTGGATTCACGGAAAATCCGTAACGAGCGGGCGATTTCATCGGGACAACCCAATTTAGCCGCTTGCCGTAAAAACACAAAAAAAAACAAAAAATCGTAATTAGAATCGCTTTCGAGCGTAACATATCTTACGCCCTTAAAACATGAATATCGCGCGATTTATGCAAGCATACAATTTATTTCCCCAATTATACATTCGATATTATACAGATTGTTCTTTGGCTTCTGTTGTGTCCAAAATCTTCGTCTTGTTTGGTATTATAGTACAAACATTTTAAGTTGTTTCGAAGAGGTGTGATACATTTGCATTGTAGATGCAATTACCAAAAACATTTAGGACTCCTGTTTGTTGGGCCTTTGAGAGTCGTGTGTCCCTGCATATAGAATACCTCCGCACTTGATTACCTTTACGCCCTGTATGGGCGAATGTTGAATAATTCCCTTATATTTAATCAGCACTCTAACCCGACTGAATATAGAAGACGTTCGTTAATTTAATATCGGGAATCTTGAAATATTGTGTCTACTGGAAACGTCTAATTTATAGCAGTCGTGTGTCGCGAAGTTTCCATTGTTAATTTTCCGCCGGCCAACTTCAAACTTTAAATTCACAATATATTGTTCGAGCGGCTGCAGTTTCTCGGTATAATTAGTCGAATAAAGAAAACTAATTAAAACGAATTCCCATGCACCGAACGGCGGCGTTTTTATTTAATTTAACTTCCCTTTAACGCAGCGACGAGAACTTGTCAATTATACGTACTTGCAACAATAAGAATGTTGATGCAAGCAACATTGAAGCGCGCTCTTTCCAAAGAAAGCCTTTGAAAAGAGAACGTACAGTTGCATCCCGTGATAGATACGAGACATAACAGTGCCCTAATGCCGTTCTTTAGTTACAGATCGCTGGTTTCTGTAATTTAATTAAGTCATTGTTTATTGTAGAGTCTACTTGGTGCTGCGAACGCGTTGTGTACAGTCGCGAGTTCAGTAATTAGAGTAATTGTTTTGAATTACAGTTAAAGTACACTTGTAAGCCCTAAATGTGAATTGTAAATGTCTCTACTACGCGGACTTTTGTTCGTCGTTTCTGAAATAACCGGCGAAAGATAAGTCATTAATTTCGAAATTAATCACTAAGTTTCCCATTATCCGGAAATAGATGTGCACTTGGTCGTCGACTAGTTGAATTAGATCGAAACGTTCGTCTTTAGGTATTAGGATAAATTTGTGCCTCGAATTGCTAAATTAAAATTGAGTTTGAAACTGTTTAATAATTTACCCGGAATATTAAACTTTGCTTATGCATCTGAATTTCGAGAAAAAATCATTTAGCTTTAAGTATATAAATCAACAAGAGAAGGATCGTTTGGGGAGGTCGGATATTTTCCTAAGAAAAGGGAAAATGAAGGGTGTTTGTATAATAATCAAAAGTGACTTCGTCAAATAGGGCGAAAACAAAGTAAATCTGCGAAAACAGAATTATTCCATGTGCAGTCAGTCGCTCAGAAAGGTTTCTGCTCGAATCAGATTTTTCTTGACGCGCGCTATTTTTTCAACAAACCTTTTTCCCGGTGCAAAAGATCAATAATAGCAAGCGGGATATACGAAAAAAATCATATAAGACACTTTCGCACTACCTTTCCTGCTACATCAATACCGGACCGAAATCCTTAATCCAGTTCCATCGAGAAGGTTGTCAAAACAGAATTATCCTGCGCACGGGGAAGACGCAGTAAGTCACTTACGATGACCGTACTTTTCGACTATACCGTCGGTGGAAAGAAAATAAAAAATTGCACCCTCGTTTCGAATCCGACATAAAAGAGACGAAAGCCCTTGTTAGCATAATGGACTTGCTCAGAGGTCGTGCGAATGAGAGATACCTTTCTCTTCCAAGAAAAACACAATTGTTAGCAGATGTCGTATGTTGTTCGAGTATAGGTACGGAAAATGCGCTTATTCAAAATAACACGTTTTCGAATGCTTCGAAATTCTCGCACAGGAATTTTTCGATGATGGGATGTGTGTTTAGTTTTATTCCGCGCGATCTAATTGTTACTCGATACGTCGGTAAGTATCCGGAAAGCATCTCGAGTTTCCAATTACGACTGCGAATTCATCCAACTTGTGCGGCTTTTGTCCTCGCAGGAATAATAGAAATATCAAAATGTTTATGGGAATACCGAAACAGTCGATCCAGCTGCGGACGCTTTTTTCGGTATAATCTAGTCTTTTTGGCGTTTTTGTCCTCGGATAGATTGGGTTTCACGCTGCTCTGAAGCTGCCTACAGCACAGAATCGGATCTAAAATTCCAAAGCTAAAACTTTAAAGAAAATATTGCATCTGGTAAGATAAGTACTGATGAGATAACTATATTTTTTTTGAGTTAATTACATGTTTTATTGCATTAAAATTTTCTGTATTAGTGTGAAATTGAATGAGGAAATATCCTGCGGCCGGTGCTGCTCTGGTCCTGCAGATTTTGTATTGGAAAAATGTGCCCGCAGTGTTAAGATATCAATCAGTGTATTTCATCAGATTTTCGAAACAATCCAGTTAGTTAAACGAAAAAAGTACCGTTCCCTCTTTCGAAAATTCGAAATATGTCAAAATAATGTACATTCGGAGTGCATTTTGGCTGCAATTCCGCAGTCAATTTTTCCGCGAATAAACCCCCAGCCGATGCGCGAGGTATTTTTTAATTCGATCGCGAAACTCGGTTGTTAAGATAATTTTTACGCCGCGATCGCCGTTAGTCCGATTCCGGATTCTGAATAATTAAACCAAACGAAAAGATTAAATCCATCGCAACTCGCGCCGTTGTAATCGAAACTTTTTTCAATTACCATAAAGTTTTTTTCCTTCTGGAAAATCAGGCAGAAAATGAAACCGATTTTTATCCGAAGCAACGGTTCGCTCATTTTTACAAGTTTTAATTCGGTTATCCCTGGATTTTTATTTGTATCTTCTATTAAATTACACTCGTAATTTCCCATAAAAAGTGCAGTCTCGAACGGGATAATATCTGCAAGCACACACGAGCTTGTTCAATTACCTATTATGCTAAACGCAGAGATAATAATTGTCGAAGTTGTAATTAATAAAGTTTGCTGCAGCATTTAGCACACCTACATACAATTCGATCGCTTATAACCGAACCGAGTTCAAGACAAATTCGGTCAAACTGTATTTATGCAAATTAATTGTATTCATTTCATACCGATCTCCATCAGAATCAAATAAAACTTCCTCTCGTCGCGTTAGGGGCACAAATATTTGTATAGAATCTACAGAAGGGATGTAAATTGGGCGCCAAAACGATTGGATTTTACTCCTTTACTCCTTTGGGTAAATTGGGCGCAGTCCCCTCTAAATAACCACAATCTCTTATACTTTTTCTACTCTACTAAATGCTACAATGGTCTCAAACAATCCCCCTTTCGCGCCCAATTTATCTATGCCATTAAAAATAACCTTTTAAGCTCTCAAGTAAGCCAATAAATATATTTCTGCGCCCAATTTACTTACACGAATCGAATTGAATCTGGAAGTTAGCGGCCGGAGCTCGAAGAGCGCTCGTGTAAAGTTCCTCCTAACGCGATTTCGTTTAAATATTTTCGGGGGGAGCGCGATCGCCCGGGACCATCCTTTCGCTCCTGCCCGCCCCGCTCTCATTAGCCCGAAACTTTTTAATCCAGTTTGAGTTTTTTCCGTGCTAATGAGAAAGAAGTGGCCGACCTTTTTTTTTCACTCGTCGCTTTTTTATGCATAGAGTTATGAAGATCGTTATAGCGAGCAGGGGCGGGCTGGGAAAGGGGTTGGTTGTGCGTGAGTTTCGCACGCGAAGCGATCTTAAGCCGGCTCGAATTTTAATATAGGAATATTGGATATTTGGAGTGATTCTCGAAAGGAAATGAAACTGCATTTCTGCATCATCGTGCCGAGTCGGCTGCTTTGATATCGTTGTTGCAGTCGTTTTAGAAGTAATTTCCTAATAAAAGAGTCCGCATTCCGTCTTAGACGTTCCATAGAAATTTTCATAACTGACAATTTTGATATCCTTCGAGTTACTCTTTAAAATGTAAAGGGGAAAAAAGGGAGAAAATGGAGCGTTCGTTTTATGGAGTTGGCTTTTGCGTTTCTGCTTATCTCTTGCTATTTTATTTTTAAGTTCGCGTTATTTCCCGTACACGTTTTCGACCGAATTTGTATTAATGCATGCGCGAATTTCCCGCCTCTATCCCACCCACTTCGAACTCGTCCATTATTTACGAAAAATCAGCCTAGAAACTCCCGATGAAAACTCCGTTTTTGGTTCGCTCTAATTTGTTTTAGTCACGGAAATAATTAAAATCCGAGCTTTACGATAATGGACACAACGAGAATTAAAGCTTGCCGTTGCAGGAGAAATAAGCCTGACCCTCTTCTCATGCAGGGATTTTTATTTTCGCGTAGGAAACGTTCTTTAAACGTTCCCCCGCAAAAAATAAAACAAAAATCGTTTAAATTAGTTATTTTGCGCTGCTGGAATTGAAGGAAATTGATTTCTTTGATCACCGCCGTTGATAATCCGTTTAGAGAGAATACGCTTTACGCCGTCAGGTGAAATTAGGTTAGAATTTTATTTCGACGAAAAGGAGGAAAATCCGGGATAATTTCGTTTTTATCGGCTATTTATTAAATTGGATTCCTCGCCGTTGAATTTATTTTTTCGCATTACTACTTTTTTAATTACGTTGAAGCTATTTAAAATATAGCGGCGTTGCCACGTTGCAGTTTTTTACAAGTTTTTAGGTAAATAAATATTTTTTTTGCGTTTCAGGTAACAGGGGGTTGGAAGCCCCGTACGCTGTTCTGGTATTCATCCACGGGGAGAGCTTCGAGTGGGGCGCGGGCCACCCTTACGACGGCAGCGTATTGGCCTCCTACGGTCACGTGATCGTCATCACGCTCAACTTCAGATTAGGCATATTGGGTAAGTCCAAAATAGAAAATCCCTCGGAATTCAATTAATTTCGTCTCCGTGCCGTCGATTAATTTAAAAACTTGTGCAATTATTAGTTTTTAATTTCCGAGCAAACGGTCGCGGGCGCAAATCTTCGCATTAATTATGCGCGGTTTGAAACCGCAAGTTACATTTTTAATGTTCCTGCTGTTAGAACAGTGTCATCTCATTAAAAGTACGCCGAAGAGGCGATTAAAAAAGTTCGGTATAAAAGGGAATAATGGACTTCGAAGGGCAGAGTCGGCGCGTTTTTACATCGATTAGATTGCTCAAATTTCGAGCGCGAATACTAAACACTTTAGGCTGATATTGGTTGTATGTTGCAGCAATAGTTTGTCAAGATAGCAGATAACGTTGCGATACTTTTTTGGAAGGTTTCCATTCAATCACTGTTCGATATTTTACTTTCGTTCCTCATTCACTATTTCCCATACATCAAGCGGAGCGCTGAATTTTCCCCGGCCGCAGAATCTTTATCAAAGCCGGGGTACAGTTCACTTTCAGTAGCGCCCTAATTAATTAACATCATTAAGCATCGAAGCTGTTTGAAAAGATCGCTTTCATTAATTCTTTTAAATGCATTCTTTTCTATTTATATACACGACAAAGTCAAGTATTTTCCTTGTAGGTAATTATAAAAAATGTTTTAATATCGTTTAATAATTAATTTTCCGTTTGCCTCCGTTGCTGTACACATTTGCAGGTTTCCCAATCCCGCGCTATTGATAAATGGATCAAAAACCATTAATATTAAAATTGGTATTTGACTTTGCTGGGTATTCGTATTGTATTTTTATGGGTTTTAATTGGGGGGGTCCCGCCTATGTAGCATCCGGTTTTTCCTCGTTATACGCCGTAATAAAAACAATAATACAACTCGCCACTCGGACATCGGGCTAGGGAATGATGCAGTTTTGCGGGAAAAAGCAAACATTTCATTTGTGGCCGCGTATTTTGATTTATTACCTGTCCGCCGCGTCACTTCGAACCATTATTTACGATCCCATAAACTGCGATTTCTGTCGAAGGGTTTTTTCTTTAAAAATTGAATTTTATGCCCTTGATTCTCGCTTAGGCTGATTTACTAACGCGTTCCATTTACTCCGATAAGTTTCGCAGATAAAAAATTTACTCCGTTTTCCTTTCGTTCGAACGTATATACAGCCGAATCACAAGGATTTTCCCATAGTGCCTAGTTAGGAAGGCAAAAATAATAACGTCTCCTGCAATATCTCACGAATGGTATTTGTAGAAATACCGGCTCTAATAATATACTGGCAAACAAAGGAGAGGAAGTGAACCAGTTAACATTAGAGAAACACTTAATCCTGCTTCTAAGCTCTATAAAAGACAGGAAATTACATTTACGTTAATTCTCAGCTCTAACTGGGAAAGCATTTGGATATGACAATTAATGATAGATGATAGAAGTCGGGGAGTCGGGACGAGTCATTAACACAACAGTTTAGCTTAAAGGGAAATTAGAAAACTATGATGAATTTTACTGGAACATACTACAAACAAGGATCTAATCATAGGTCTATTATTATATTATTACAAAATAACACTGCTGAGGTATATAGGAATATTTGTGCTTGTGCTAAGGAGTTGTCTCATCAATAAAGAAAGACTAATGTCTTGAAGGATCTGGATTTCTAAACATTAGCTTTCAGCCGTGTTTATAGAGGTTGACTCGTGAAAACCATTACTGAAACGAGAGGGGTTCGAGGTATTATATATTAACTTACTAGGTTTAATTCAATGGCGTTTCGATCCCGTGTATACAAGGTATCTAATAAAGCACACATTCTACATTGGTAAATTAAAACAAATCCGAGTTTTTACCATAAAAGAAACAATTTAATTTCGTACGGCGCGCCGTTTCTGAGCAATAAAACAACCAACCCAGCCATTATTCCACGTTAATAAACATTTAAACGTCTTCTTTCTGCGGAGGAAATCTCGACAGTAAGCCCGAGCTCATTCGAAATTGCACTTTAATGTCGTCGGCAGTAATCTAAACAACCACTATTCCACCAATCAAACGTAGTTTAGGGGCGCTACTGGCCTCCTTTGTGCCCTTTATGAAGTCGACAGAGCGGCCTTCCTCGGCGTTCGCCGCCCCGCAAATTATATTTCCTGCTCTGAATTATCTAAGACATGTTTGCAAGTTTCCATTGTCTCCGGCGAACGGGTAAATATTGAATAAATGTAGCGACTCCGGCGTCGGTAATGGTCCCTTTGAAGCCGCCCAGAAAGGTTTGAATGCCAGGCGATAATTAAGGATCAGCTGTCGATTGTTAAGCAAATTTGATTCGGTAGCTGAACGGAAATAAATTGCCAATACATGTCGCCGTGTGTACCAAACCTAACGAACGATCCTGCCTAATCAGGTGGAGAATATTGATAATAAAAATCGTTGCAGTAGTGCAGGGGAAAATTCGATTATTGCGAGTTTATAATCTGGAAAAATCCTCTGGAGAATTCGAATCGAATACACAGCCTGTGTACCTGTGCATTTAGCGGCGTACGTGTAAATCATGTTTTGCAAACACAGGTATATTCAGGTATACGTCAGTCAGAAATCAAACACTGCGGCGAGTTCAATGCAAACTTAATTTACAACGATTTGGAAGTTTGCATCGGGCGGAAAGTTAGCGCGCCGTGCTGAATTTAACTCTTCTATTTCCTTCGCATCGGGTTGATAATCCAATGCAAGCGCCGTTAGTCATCGAATTCTCGGCATTAACTTCAATCCGAAATTAAACGCGATAAATTTTGAATTGGACAGAAAGGACGGTCTGAGATATGGCCCTCTTGGGACGCTCCGGCGGGACGAATCGTTAATCTCACGTGAAAACAAAATTTTAAGGATGATGGGCGTCTGTTAACTGTACCATTTCTCACATTCGGGTTTTGACACTTAATTAATCCAGGTACACCTAATGCAAATTATCTCATACATGATTTACAACAACATCTGGCTACCTGGTAAGTCTGATTGTAGTAATTAATTGTGGATTTTTTATGGTGTATGAAATTATATCGATTATATGCAGAATGGTACAGAATTTCCGGCGAAAGGCCGCAATCGATGCGGTGTATCATATCCATTAGGTCGTTAAAAAATTAATGAAAGTTGAAAAATGTAAACGGATATATATCGTTTCGCTTTGATTAATGCCAAATGGGCCTTTCAACGAGTCAAAGGATATAAACGTATTAATTAAACGCACCTAATGCGAGCAACGCAGAATTATGATGTTTGATTGATTTCCGTTTTCCAAAGAGATTTTCGTTATGAAACGGCCGGTCGATATACGATAAAATTCGATATGAAATATCGCATTAACGAAATTTAATTAAATCATTCCCACGTATAAATTTGATGGCATCCATTAAATACATGCAAAATCGCAAAACCAAACAATCGTTCGATAATATATTTATATTTATTCGATTTATTTTAATTTACAAAAGATAGTTTTATATGCAATAAATTCGCATAAAAACACACAAAACTTCTGACCTTTCGTAAATATATTTTTTCTCGTTGCGAAAAGTTTTTCTCGCGGCGTCGCCTCGTCGAAGCATTATAAATTTCAATTTAAATTCACCTTATTTAGGCAAATCCGATGCGGGGCGGGCCCGCGCGCACTAAATTCAAATCCGACTCGAAAATACCTTGGATTTGAAAGTTTTTCTCGAAAGAGACGCGCGGAATCGGTCGCACGCGAAACACATTCGCCCGGCGATAAATAGCCGAGAAGTGTTCCGCTAATCCCGTTTTGATGAGAAAAAACCCAATCCAAAAATGTACCCTGTATAAATCTCAGCTGGTTTATAACGTGTCTTCGAGTACCTTTAAAGCTCTGGTTGATGCTAACTAATTGATCGATTCGCTGGTTACTTTGTTGGAACTATTAATGGATGTATTACGGAGGGTTTAATAGCGCGCAGAACCGTGCTAATATTGAAAAAACTTTTTCGACTGCAGGATAATTAATGCTGAATCAGTAGTCGGGACAAATTTTATTTTAATTTATGCCCGAAACGGGGGAATTGTCGCGCTTCTTATACCGAACCCGTTCCGTTTTAGCGTTTACCCCCGAAGGCGAGGATTAATTCTTTCCTTCCCTTCAGAAATCTCGTTATAAATCACAAAACCGCCATTTTCCCCCGAAACTAAACCTCTCCTTCTATTCGCTATGAATACTTTTTGCGGACATTATTTTTCAACGCTACACGGAATCGCTCTCGACTGTTTATTTTCTAGGCGAGTTTCTCCCGAACGGATTGCTCTCGCTAACTCGAACCTAATTTTCGCGTTATTTACTATCCGCAAGATGAAATTTAATCGACAATGCCGCAGAGTGCAAAAAATCATCGCTGAGATAATTGGGCGATTCCGAAATATTATACCTACCTATTATTTAATTCAATAAATCGATAAATTATTTGTTGAATTGTAAATAATATTAAACTAGCACACGTTAAATATTTATTTGTCATGTGAAATCACAGCCCGGTATCGGATATTTTCCCTTTGTGAATATTAATATTTATTACAACGGATAATGCACAATCAATAGGTATACAAAATATTGGGTGAGAATAAATAGTCTTTGTTAGTTAATTCATGCGGTCGTATTTTCGCTAAATTGGATACTTATATGCCCGGTTTATAATATGTATATGGAAATTATGCAAATTACTAACAAGCATTAATTTTTTTATGTTAAAACTCTCGCGTTTTGGCCTGGACTGGTGCTGGATTGTAAAGCTCTAGCACCTCGAGTTTACGCGTAAAAAATTGTTTATAGGCAAAATCGTCCGGGGGAAACTTTCACGGGTAATTGAACCGGATGACTCGCGTGTATACTTAGAGTCTCTTAAAAGGCTTTTTAAAGAGTAAAAATAAAGTTCCGCGCCCAAAAGTAATGCTTTCTGACGGCGCGGCGCGTCTGCCAGGAACTTTTCCCTTATCGAATTAGAAATTTCCGCAAATTAAAAGACGATTAGCTCGTCTAGATAAACAAACGACGAATATCCGATTCCCGGGAAGTAGATTGGATAACTAGATTCCGCGGAGTGTGTGCTTAAAATATTAATAGAGACAACACGGGCGCAGTTGGGTTCAACGAAAGTTTGCCGATGTGATTTATGCTCTTCTTAATTGGGTTACTGCGGAAGACGGTAGGGATAATGATGGATGTTCGCTAAGAGTGGAGGAATTAATCTGCGAATTCGACGCGACGTCAAGTTCGAAAAAAATTCAATTACAACTTTCATTTTTTTCACCTGCCCGTGTTCGTTCCGAAAAAATAGATCGATTTATTTTGAATTATATATCAGGATTTTTTTTGTAGGTTTTGCGACAAAAAATATATTAAGCTCGTTATATAACAACTAAGCTGCGTTCTATCGGAAAGATTTATTTTCCAATTTCGCGCTCTTACCTTACCCTCGACGATGGAACAAAGTTATGAAAAAGAGCGCAGCGATTTTTTTATTAAATTTAATTGGACTTTCAATTTCATTAATTTCGCTACGAGCAGGGAAGAGAAAACATTTTCGTCGTCGAACGCCGCTTTTTTCGGTATTAATTAATTTTTATGATTGTACTCTTCGGTCCCGGCCCGTTTGACTTCAACGCATTAAAAAATACAAATGGGCAAGAGGCGAGCATTTTAATTTTTCGAATAACACACCCTTTTTTATTTAATATCTATTCGTTTGCAATTTCGAACGCTTCTAAATTCAAATCGAACGCGCTAGAATTTCAATTCACTTAGAACATAGTTAAAAGAATCGAACGTTGTTTAAAACTATACGCTGTTTAAAAGGTCGTCGCGAAAATTAGATCGGCTAATCGAAAACCCGGTTTTCCGGCCCGCTTTTCCGCCCGATCGGAGTATTTTCATTCGAATCGGCGATTATGACCGTTCATTCGCACCCATTTTGTCTTCGGAATTTAATCCGGCTAAAAGTGTTCCAATTGGGGGCGCGGCTTTTTTAATTCGAAACTGCATTACAACTTTAACAAGAAGAAACTTAAAAAAGCCAATTTACTTTTCAGTTTCTTAGAGCTTACTTTTCGACAAGCACGGGTTTAGTTATTAGATTGCGCGAGCGAAATTCCGATTCGATAATTTCCATTGGAAGTAAAATTAGTTCGGTGGAATTCGCCGTGTATGAAGTCGCAGATTGCCGGAGTTCGGGAAAGTTGCGGCCGCACGACCGCCGTTAGTACTTAATTTCTGGAGGAAATCGGCCGTGCGGCGTGAACTTTTACGGTCGCAGAGAATCGCCGATAAAATTAATACTTCTTCCGGCGCGATTCGCGTAAATTCCGGAGAAAATATCGGCCCGACTTGGATAACGAACGGTGCGACGCGAGATATTGAGGAGAAACAGATTTTTCGCATAAATTTGCATGCGGAAACGCCTGCTCGCTGCGAACGGGAAAATAAAAAGCGTCAGAAGAGCCCCCCTCGTTCGTGTTTTATCGCGCTTTTATGTTCTTAAGGAATCTAATGGAAAAATCGCTAGATACAGCGAAATACCGCACGTGGCAACATTGTAGATCAATTGAACTTGGTGTTAACCTAATGCAGAGAAAACCTGCACCTATTTACTAAATCAAAGTCTGCCTACAGTAAATTCAAACTGGTTGGGTGCCCGAAAGTTCCAGAGTAATTTGTTTGCCGTCTTGAATTATCTTTTTTCTTTTCATTCTTTTTTTCGGTTTTTTTTTTTTGGAGATTTATAGTCGCTTGCTTGTTTTTACTACTGGGAACGCGCCGAGCCGATTGAATTTGGGGTGGATATGCCGCGAAATGAATAGGAGAACGGGAGCTTATCCGGACCCTGCGCGATTTTCCGGGTTGGGAGCGAAAGTGGATGAAGTCATGTCGGAATTCGTGTTGCGATATTTTGCGAATTGTTCAATATTAGAAGGAAGAGGCGACGGTAAAAATTAGAAAATGCGGGTTCCTCGAACGTTTTATAGCGGGCACAATAAGGTGTCCGGAAAATATCGGAGATTTTCCGGGCGAAATGGGCTCCGTTCGGGTCAATTTACTTTTCCCTTTCAAAAACGTGCGGCAATGCGCATCGGAATGAAAATAATTTTGTCTTCTCTTCTCGCCTCAAATGCGCCTCGTGAATGCACCGAGAAAAGAAATTCCTGGCATATGCAGACTTTTTTAAGAATGTACCTTATTTTTATTAAATATTATACTCAATTTAGTAAAATTTGGAGCCTTCCCGTTGTTTTATTTAACATTATTGTGACATTTTTTTAGCTAAACTACCAATTTTATTGAATAACAGTTTACACTGTTGTAAATTTTCCCACTATAGAGCGTATAAGTACATACTAAGTTAAACTCGGAGGTAAAAAGCGATGTATGTCTATGGGAATATCGAAATTTTACGGCTTACGATCCATATTTTCGCAAAATTAAAAATCCTTTCCGTTCGCAAACAAAAATTGCGAGCGTCGTAAAATGGGCTTTACAACTACCACTAAAATTTTATCACCCGATCGTAAAATAGACTTTAAAAATCTTCAATTTAAAAGCCGAGTATTAACCGGCGATTTTTTCGTGCTATACAAAATATCAATCCGCTTAGAGGCCCTTCGATTTTTTCGCGTTTTAAATTCGAATTTCGATGCTGCGAACGCAAAAAACCCAGAAAGTCAAACCCGACGTCGACTTAATAAAAGGAACGGGAAACGCGAAGACAAAAAATGCCGTCCCTTTGCAAATGTCTCTTATTTTTTTCATCCGAACGGTCGAAACTTTTGTCGCCTGAACTCCTCTTTGCTCCTGCCCGACAGAGCCGACTTCCGAAAATAAAAAAATAAACTTAAATTATGATAGAGCCAGCGTCCACAAAAAATTCGAAATTTATAGAACTATTTTTTTGTATTCAGTTAAAACCTTTAACAAAGGACCAGGATATGTAGGTATTATGTTTCGAGATAATTAAAAAAGAACCCTTCATAATTTTATACAAAAAACGATATTCTTGTAATTATTTAAAAAAAAGCAGCTTATCTTTTCATTAACTAGCGAATTTATATTAGATTTTTTTAGCTATAGCAGAAATTAAATGCGGACCGAGTCCTGCCCTGGAGACAATTTCAACTTCACTCACGCAATCAAATTACCCAAACTAAAATCCCCCTAATGAAAATTACCTAAGTGAAAATTCCCAGGGCACGGGAAAAGAAAGCAACTTCATTCTCGCTCTAATACTTGTTTATGATTTTTCCGAGTTCGTCTCTTGTTATTCTCGGTCTCTAGAGGTGTGACCTGCTCGCTTATTTTTCCTTAACCGTAACGCTTCTACTTATGCCTTTTCCAGGGGTCCAAAACCTTCATCCTCTAACCCCACGATTAATCTAATGAACCAATCCTACACAAAGCATCTTGCAACAAACTCGAGTTTTTAGAGTGTCTCGACAACTAATAGGCGATTTTAAAAGTTGTGTGACTATTGTCCATCTCTATTGCAGGTTTCCTGCGAACGCAATCGTCGAACGTCCTGAGCAACCCCGCGCCACCTTCGGCGGACAAAGGGTGGGACTCCTCCGGAGGCAACTTGGGGCTCAAGGACATCGCCGCCGCCCTGCATTGGATCAAAGCGAACATCGCAGCGTTCGGCGGCGATCCCGAGCGGGTGACGCTGCTCGGCCACGACACCGGAGCCGCTTTGGCGAATCTGCTCTTCCTATCGCCCACCGCCAAAGGTGAGAACCTTCGAAAAAAAAAATCTCCCAACAATAATACACCTGTAGGTGGAAAATCGACATGCGCGAACGAAACGACCCCCTATTTCGCAACCTATCGCTTATCGAGCCACCTACGCTTTCGAACTCGGCTCGGAATATAAGCGAAGTTTCGTCGTAAATTTTTTCACATCATCAACTTTTTAACGATTAGCTGCCGAGATCTCTCCGTTCGCAAAAGGGGTTTCGTTTCGAGTCGATCGTAAACTCGCTCTGGCTGCGAGAAAACCGATCTAAAAAGTTTCCACTGAAATATTTATGCCGTTCGGAGTGTATTATGCCGGCTTATTGGAGTGGAGATGTATACAGAAGGCGGGTGTGATCGCGGGGAGATTTATAATATGTTGCTCGCGGTGTGACTTAGAAACTAAGTAGATGCGCTGGAATACAATGGTATTTTTATAGAGCAAGAGCGGGGGTTCGTGAATGATTCAATCGCCGATTGATCAATGCATTTATGCAAGCTCGTCAAGGTGTTTATCTCGAGTTTTCCTGCAACACTCAGCCCTATGCGCTATCGATTATTCGCCCTCGTCATCTTCGAGTGGCGCCCGGATAGGCAAAAGTGCCGGAATATGCAGACCTTGCACTAGCACATTAATCTTAATTTTTGTTTCTGGAACTTTGCGGGAAAGTGGCGCACTCGAAACTCCATAAAAATTCAAAGGAAGGCGCCTCCGCGCTCGGTTTATCGCGTAATTGCGGCGAATAAAATATCGGTTATTTACTTCGATTTTTTCGATGGGTTTTCAGGACTTTTCCGGAGAGTGGTGCTGTTGAGCGGCACCGCCCTCAGCCCTTGGGCGACGGTCCGAAACGCGGACGGTTTACGGATCAGCGTGGGCCAACAGACCGGATGTTTGCCCATGGATATGCCCCCGCAGGAAGAGGACAACGTTGACATAGCCGCCTGTTTGCGATCTAGGTAAGTTAATTCATTACGAATTCACTAACTACACGCGCGAGTAAACACTCGCGGAAAAACCCAACGGGTTAATCACGGGATTAGAAAATTTCCTACCAATTTCCCATGCAGTTTCGGTATCGAAAGGATAACTTCAAACAAGGCGCGGGCATTTGGTATTTCGCGTACCCGCCGAATGGATTACATCGCATATTCATGATTCGAACGAAATATACGCGATATATGTAACCGATCAGCCGCATATACACATGCATCTTGAAATTAGGGCTATACATAAATTTCGCGTTTCATCAGGATGTACGCGGGACGTGCATTTGATATGTTTATAGCTACCCTTCTAGCCGCAATTACGTGATATTTTCTCAGTTGTTGGATGCGGCGATCCATCAAACATCAATACATATACGTGATTCGAGAAGACGGTGATTATCGACTTACCGTATATAACACGCCCGATTGATATGTTTGTGCGGATTTATTGGATTCGAATGTCGCAGGATTTGTGTGTGTGTGTATGTGTTATTTGCGCGTTACGCCCGAATCGTTCGTGCGATTTTCTCTTTATAAATAGATATTGAGCGAAGATTAAATTAAAAATAACTCTTTTAAATTTGCGGTATCTTCTATCATAAAGAACGAAATTTAACAGTCGAATAAGCGGTTCGGGTTTTTCCCCAGCATCATCCCCAAACAGTTCCATTATAAGTACGCAAACTAAAGGATTTGACCTTCTTCGCACACAAGCCAAAGCCCTATATTTACGTACGATAATCCTATTAAGCTAAGTTTCATGCCATGCTATTGTTTCATTCTCTTGCTATTAGTTAAGGAATTATCCTATGTTAAGTCGGATGTTCCAAGGGGCCTTTTGTTTGCCTAATACCTGAATTCGCACAGAGACGTATATACGTTGTGACACGAATTTATATTACAAAAAACAGCCGTTATTAACTCGTGTGTTACTACCGAAGATCGAGGGTAGTATTAAATAACTCGTTTGCAGGCCCCTGCAAGTCCTGCTGGACGTCGAACTGGAGAAAGTCCGCTTCATGCCGCGCATCGCCCCGTCGCTGCCCGTCGACTCTCTCTCGGTGGATCCCGCCTACGCCATGGAGCACGCCAGCGAGAACTTCATCACCTGCGAGGTGATGCTCGGCACGACCACCACCGAGAGCTACGGCGACTTCAGCGCCAACGACATCCAGTACGGCTTCGAGGAGGACCAAAGGAACCGCGTGCTGCGCACCTACATCCGCAACGCGTACGTCTACCACTTGAACGAGATATTCTCGGCGGTGAAGAACGAGTACACCGATTGGGACAAGCCCATCCAGCACCCGATCAACATCCGCGACTCCACCATGGAGGCGCTCAGCGACGGCCACACCGTCTCGCCGCTGGTGCGCGTCGCTTATCTCCACGCCCGTCGCGGCGCCAAGACGTTCTTCTTTCACTTCGGCTACCAGACGAAAGACAGCGATTACCCGCAAGTGAGTATACGCGAAACTATCCCGCCGACCGCGCCAATTGAGTAATAATCGATTGCAAACTATCCCGCTGACCGTGCCATATTATTGAGTGATAATCGATTGCATTCGCAGCGGTTGGGCAGCATCCGGGGGGAGGATATCACGTACGTGTTGGGGCTGCCGCTGGTGGGCGGCCAGCCGCACTTTCCGCAGAACTTCAGCCGGCAGGATTTGGGCGTCGCCGAGGCGATGCTGGGCTTTGTCGGGAATTTCGCGAAGAGCGGCGATCCGAACGCGCCTACGCAGAGCAACAAGGAGCCGGATTACGGGGGCAATCGCGAGAAGACCCGCTACAAGGGGCTGGTCTGGGAATCGTACGAGATCGGCACACAATATTATCTCAGCTTCAGTAAGTACCTATTATTTACTCGGTAGTAGTTTCTGAATATAAACAAACTCGGTAATGGTTTTATTAATTTGCAGCGAGAGAGCAGGTTGCGTTATTTAGTTCGTTTCCTTCTGTTTTTTTTTGCGCCTTCTTGTCTCGACGTTTCGCCTGGTCGGGAAGTGCTCGAATGCAAAAATAATTATATTCCGAGTTCGACGAACTAATGTTATCGGGAATTTAATTTACCAAAACGAAGTTACGGCCTCGAAGACGCTCCGAATAAAGAAAAACGGCTATCCTTTAAACGCTCTCGGCGGGCGAAATCGTTTATTTCTTATTTCGAAATCGATTAAGGTTTTTTAAACGATCATATTAAACATCGCCGCTGTAAGTAGATAAAACGCTCAATCGAGCGCGCAAAAATTATTTGTACACGAATTTTTAATTAAGCGGGAATAAAAATATCCCGTTTCCTGCGTGTAAAGGAAGATTCCGGAAAGTTGTGTTACAAGCCCTAGGAGGAGCCGCGTAAATCTAAGAAACAAGCTCGCTTCCGAATTTATACGGGAGTAAAATGCATCGGAGTGATCCACTTCCACAAAAGTCTAAACCGTGTAACTGGGAGCCGGTCCCTAAAAAGGGGAAACGCGCGACTATCTCGTCTCCACGCCGCGCTGGAAAGGCAGAAATGGAGATTCGGATAATTTATTTTATGGTACGAACTGAACGGGGCTGGATGCACGAAAGTTCGGACGGATTTACACGGTGAACGTCGCTATATTCAACATTTTCCTCGAATGATTTTAATTTCTAATTTTCCACACATACCAAAGAAAACTTTTTTCCATACAACGATCCCTTTTATACCCCGCTAACTTTTGATACTACAATTTATTTCGGAACGCCGCGTATACTCACTTTTTTATAACGAATTTGCATATTTGCATGTCCAAATTATGGCATTTAATTTCGTCGGGCTCCGCGGAGATCGCCCTGTATCCGGACCGAGCGTATTTTCGTACACGATTACAGGCCAATGTGGACATTTCCGGAATAAAGTGCGGTTATTACGGAGACAAACTAAAATTTGATGGCGCTATTTCGGCCCGGAATGGAGTTATAACATGTGTCACCGGGATGGAAAAGGCGCCTTCGTAATTTTTCTATTTTGTACAGCGCTCCGGGCGCTCCGAATATTCGACTCCCCGAGCGCAAGGTGCTCGATAAAATAGTATAAATTTTATATCGATTTATTTTAATATAAATACGTATATTAATAACTGTAATTTTATTACTCCATAAGCAAACATAGAGAGAACATTTATAGATGCATTATACTGCTGATAATAGAGAATGTATTATACATTGCTATATTACACACAAACAATTTTGTTTAGTTAAACATGCATCCGCCATTATTCCGAGTGTATCCTTTGCAGGTGTTTGTTTGCATACTCCTCATTAAAACAATCGTTAATGTTGTAAGACCGAGCCCCTGAATTACAATTTAATCGCGGGCAGGGCCGGTCCCCGAGCGGTCAAGGGAAGTCCCACGTACCCGGAATATGCCCTTCGTGAAATTGTTTACTTTGCGGTAAATGCAATTTCCTATCCGCGTTGCATTTTATACGAAGATATGTGGCGGCGTTTTCTGGCATTGTGGCTGGCGTGATTTTAATATTAGAAGACTTTCCGGCGCGGAGCCGGATAGAGCGGTTTTCCCTCGCCGGTGTAATGTAACGAAAATATGTGCGGGAAGTTGACAGTTATAAAAACAAGGGTAATCCGATTAGGGTGAACAAGGAATCAATTTTTGCTTGTAAACATTACGCCGCAAATGCGAGAATTTTTATGGAATAAAAATTTATATTTTATAGTCCGTTCGCGAATGGATTATACTCGACATCGATTACTCGTCCGCTAATTTCGTTCTAAATAGTCCGCGTACGTTCGGTTCTTCTCTTAGACATAAATATTGTTGTTTGCCAAAGTGCACCATCAATTTTGAATGAGTTAGGTCGGGACAAGTCTCAACTTGCCATCTATTGAAAAGCCATAACTCTTTCGTTCAATCTTCCTCATGCGGAAATGCGCGACTGGGATTCTTTTTGTGCTCTTTTTTTTGTAGTCGAAAGGGGAATCCGAGCGGAAAACGATCCGAGTTAATTTGAAATTTGTTTTTAAGTTTTGTTGATTCGGTGTTCGGTTCGCGGATGCCGGTTTGACCTATCGATTTTTCGTTAATTCATCGACTATAAGATTTTAATGAAATTGCAAACGGCAAGTTTATATTTACAAAGTGTTCGTTCGTCGTGTCTGCGAGCCGAGGAATAATTCCTCGAGTTACATAAACCCGAAGAGGGCTATAAATAAACTAAGGAAAGGAAATGTGTGGTTTATGCACACTTTAACTGCTCGGATCCTCTTAGTATCGATTTCGAGACAGCGGCTCTTTGTAAACAACGACCGACGGAAGCAAAAAGTTGAAATATCCGCTTCCCAGTTTTCCATCGCAGTTGTAGTTTTTCTAGTTGTAGTTAGAAGCCAACGAAAAACGGAATTAAAATTTTAATTTTAAATCAATTTCGCATTGGGACGTCCTGTATACCGTATAACATGCCTTTTCGTTTTACGCTGGACGAATAAACCAGCAGCTTTCCGGTTCAAAGCTGCAATTTCCACTAAAATTTTCTCATCGATTTCATCGCTGTTCAAATCGTAATGCCTTCATAGAGAACTCGCACATCAAGAGAAATTTTAAAAATCCCCTCGAAGTGACGTTTACTTTGTTGTTATCAAGAGAACAATGAAACAGTCCGGTATGGTTTAAAAGCTTATCAATACACGCGATAATCCCCAACGTTTCCAATAGTAGGTAAAATATCGCATGATTAAACAGAATATGTTCAGAACACAATAACTTCTTTTATTTCGCTAGTTAACGAATTTCTGGATGTAACAATTATCCTTCAACAATCATCCTTTACAAACCAGAAACTTCCTTAAATTATCGTTTTTCAATTAAGATTTTAAGTGAATAATGCATCGGCAAACAAGTTAGCTTAACAAAATGGGATGCTGGCACATTAATGCTTCTCATAGGAGATGGTTTCATTCCGAAATAGTTTACTAAATAACGTAACTAGTTTTGAAAATACCGCTCTGCAATCAAAACTTCCTAAGCTTGTAATGCAACGATATGCTACTAAAACACTATCAGAGGAAGTTATGGCGAAGAATAAACAGCATGAATTGTTCGATAACTTCCCATTAAATTTAACTTTTATTAAAATTAGATAAATTTACTTCGAGTTCATAATTATCATGTTAATAATGTTTTATTTTTTATTTTTTCGAAGTTGTCTGGCTCTTTTATGAATTTTGAATTTAATATAAAATCCGTTCTTCTCGCCTTTGTCGAAGCACAAACGGCGCTTTGGCGAAGAAGCCGGGACAAATTTAATAAAAACGAACAGTGTCAGTGCAGTTTCAATTAGAAATGTTTACTTATTCCGGACGCAACAGAAAATACGGATCCTCCGAAAAATAATTGTGCAACTTTTAATGGACAAATCGAGTCGTTCGAGTGGAATTTTATGAAAAAACTTTGCAATGCTGATTGCGGAAGTTGTTTTTTCGTTTGTTAGTGGAAACTTTCCTTCTGCATATTTTTATTTCTCCTCGTTAGCATGCAAATGAAATTGTATCTTTCGGTATACTTTTCGCGTTAAATTCAATGTAAATCAGTTTGTTTCCGCGTTATTAAATGAGATAGTGCGAAAATGTTCGGTTGTTTCTCTTATTCGATTTCTTTTTCTTTCAACTTATCTCGATTAAAGCGTTTCCTGGTGAGGGTGAATGAAGAAGAAATTATTGAATATACAAATCCGGCGGTGATTAAACATCGAAACCCGTCTCGTTAGTGTCGATAAATACCGCCGATTCTTGTCGAACAACCGAATCCGTGGAGCCCAAATAATCGGTATTCAAGACGCCGCCCGCGTTGCCACCTCGATGGAGCCCCGACCTCCGGAGTGATAAATGAACTACCGGCTTCTCTCCGGGGAGAATTTTTCTTTCCAGCTGCTACCGGTCCCCCCGCTGCCACGCCTCTGTTTTCATCCATTCCGCTTGATTAATGATATTTTCTCGAGATTTCCGGAGGTTTTTGTTTTCGCCCGTGAAGCCGATTAACTCGTTACGTCATTAAGTGAAACGGGGCTCTTTGAAGTGTCAACGAGACGGAGCGTCGCCGACGAAAGCGACCCCTGCCGGACGTCGCCTGAACTATGCTAATGACTGAAGTTATTCCTGAGATGTAATTTAAGAGTCGGCAGTTTGTCGCCTTCTTGGGAAACTCGCTTTCGGCTTTATTTCCTGTAGCAACACGAAATCTTGTTGTTTTTGTTCCTGCAGGTCGCAGGAACATATATTTTTAAATATCTTCCTTTTGTGTAGTTTTTTTAAGAATGTGATTGAAATGCAAAATAATAAAAACTCGCATTGTGGGATTTGCCCGGTTCGATAAAAATTTAATAATTTTCCGGGCGTCGGGAAAGTGCAGTTTCGATCCGTATTAGGACGAATGGACGGACGTCGGCTGCAACAGTGCCAATAAAAATTGATGTACTTCATTAGTGGAAATTTTCCATCTATGTCGAAACGGTCAATTTGCCGCGGACTTTGCCGCATTTCGCGTTAATTCGGAATAGATTTCGATTTGGGTCATTTATTTCGTTTATTGACCGATTCGGGATGAATCAATCGCGACAATTTGCGTACAGAAAGATTACAATTGCGAAAGGCCGTTTGTTTATTTTCGCTATAATTGTTTGATGGATTTTTTGACGGATATACAGCGATTATTCTTATCGCAAAACCCCCATCGCGGTTATTGTTATTAGTTATAGTTGAAGTATTTTCTGGATGAATTTAGGCCGTGATTAGAGGTCAGTAATGCCAACAACATAGCACGACCAGACATTTCCAATAATTTGGAATAATGGTCGGGACCTATGGGCGTTTAACATCTGTTTCGCATCCATCAATTTACCCGTAATTGCATCCACTGGCTATTGAAGTTGAAAAAAAAAGTAAACGTAGATTCCACTCGGCGTAGCTCGGCTCGCACGCGCCATTAATCCAAACTGACGCGCTCTTTTTCGGTAGATATGCTTGCCGTTTAATTGCTTTCGATGGCCGAACGCGGAACAAAGAATGCTAAACGGTTGGCAGGACGCCAGGGCTGCCTTTGGCCGGGTACTCTCCGGACTCAAACCGTTCGTTTGTTGCAGCTTCGAAGCCGAAAATGAAGAGCCATTACCGCGGTCACAAGATGGCAGTGTGGCTGAATCTTATCCCGCAACTCCATCAGCCCGGCGACGACGACGTCACGATGCGCCACCACCATTTCCACGAGAGGGAACCCCACTATTATGCAGGTTAGTGGAGCGAAACGCGAAAGTTTCGTTTGGAAAATTGTTGCAGGATACTTCCAGCATAGTTCGGTTTGATTTGCATGCGATACAAACCTACCAACCGGAATATTTGTAGCTTTTACTTACCGGATGAATCGTAGTAACAAACTTTTTTCTAATAGCTGAAACGAACCAAACGTTGGAGCAACTCGTGCAGGAAAATATATGAGGAAGACGGAACGGAGGAAAGCGCAATAATAAATTTAAAAATATTCCTGGTATAGAACAAAAAAATTGACAATGAAATTAATAAGAGCGGTTGCCGTCGTTCCCTCGAGACATTCGGTATCATATATAGGAAGTTAAACAGAAAATTATATGATATTCGGGTGAGTCATGTCGTCGAAAGGAGTTTTAGCATTTTAAATTTTTATGGAAAAGTTGGAGGAGTTCGGATAGTTTTATTCAATTTACGTGTCGCGAAGGCGCAACGAACGAAACTAGAGCGTTTTTAAAGTTGCGGAATATTGATTGGATTGAAAGTCTCTTTGCGGAAATGAACAGGAAAATCGGTTTTCCGAAATTATTTTCGAATACTCCCAACCGCACGGAGCCTGCTTTTGAAATATCCGAAACGCAAATCGAACAAAAGCGGCTAATATGCCTGAAAATAGCAGTTTCGCAAATACCTACATTCATACATTAAATTCAACTATTTTCAAAAAACTTCCACCATATGTATGTGGAAGTTTTCCAATAAATTTTAAGCTTGTCGGCGCAAAGTAATTACCAAACTTCCAGCATAGTTCCTTCTGGTTACAGAAAGTAAACAAATACTTTTAGCGATGTTCTTGTTAGACTTGGCTGATTTTCTCGTTTCCAGCAAATAGATAAACACGCCAGTTAGCTTTTGTAGCCTCATTAGAAAATTTTCAACTTCTCGACTTTGTAATTTTCTCCACCGTAAAATCTCTACCTATTTGTTTGCTTGTTTCGTCTTGATTTGCTGGAAATGCACTCGCGAAACTCTCGTTGGATATTTCACGCGACGAACACCGTCCGAAAAACCATTACTAGTAAAGGAAAAATTTATGAATTTCTTTTTATCTAGAACTCCTTTTTCCTTTCTAAAAATAACTATTACGCCATCGCTTTCTAAATCTCCTAAGTAACGTCCATTAAAATTATTAATTATGTCTGAAGCAGATCCTGCAATCTTACCGATTCGCATTTTTCTTCATTAATAAAGGAAGGCCAAGGGAAGAAAAATAGGGCACTCATATTTCCTCATATAACGCCGTCGAAAAAATACTCCGGTCATTCATATCCCGCTGCTTAATCTTGATTATATTCCGTCTACCTGAATTATTTTCGCGAATCGAACGCAGGGCCGTATTCCGGAAAACAGAATTATGTTCGAGAGTTTGAATTACGTAGAGATTCTTCTTGATCCGCTCATGTGGGGGAAGACGTATTTGATGCTTCTTTTTGTTTCTCGACAAAACCAACCAACCACTGCAAACATATTATTTACGTCAACCAAAATGGCAGAGATATTGCCGCATTAAAAATTCATCCGAGACTTTCCACTCTCGGATTACTTACTTCTTACATGTTCGAGTGGTTGTATTTGTATGGATGCGATCCAGAAATCGAAGCTCCATAGTTGTTCTAATACTTTTTTGGAGAAATAGATTTTTTTTGACTGGATGTTGCATTTAATTTGCACGCATCTATCTTTATTATGCCATACAATTTCATTTAAATGTATTTACGTCAATTTTTACTGCACATTCGGTTGCATACTGCATGCGGTTGGACTATTAATTATTCCTGTACCCCGGCAAAAAGCAACACGTTGGAAATATTTCCCAGGATTTTTTGCTGCACTCGTTTAGAACGGCAACAAAGTTGTCCCGACTGTATGAAATTTAAAACAGAATTAAAATACGCGACTCGCAAAAAATGCAAACAAATCGATACGCGGGAATTCTGTTTGTCGAATTTCTGAAAAACCGTCGAAACGATGAATAATCGCCCTTATTCGGGCGCTCTTGTTAGCTTTGGCCGATACTCCGCCGTAATAAACACATGTCCGATTAAAATGCATGACCACCCATATGGACGTTCACAGGAACTACACGTGTAAATATACAAGAACGACGCGCGAGCGACGCCGGCCGATTTTTTATTAAAGCGCGGTAATTAAATTTTACGTTCCGCAGCTTTATTGAATCGATGGGATTCGAACTAGCAGGCTTCTCAAGTGGTACGTCCACATGCGAGTTAATTTTTTCTCTATCGGACTCACTGAACGCGAACAGGGAACTTCCATGGGGAATTATTATTTTTTTTTAGTTCTTTCGTTTGTGTATTATTACATTTAAGCCTTCTTTTTGCATAAGGAGATGTGTATAGATGTACACAAAAATTGGTATAATAATTTATTGTTTAATAATCGTTTTAGGAGCGGTAAGGATGGAATCATTTACAAGACTCCCACCGCCTCTTCATCCAGCTTCAATGACAGATTCGCATTCGACCACAGGAGAGGGAACAGAGTGCATACCGAATACTACAGCAGATGAAGGTTTAACCCCAGATCCGAAAATTGGTAAGTTTTTTTTTGTGTTGGCAACACCGCAGATTTCCTCTACTCCTTCTGTTGGAGCGAGAGATCAATCCCTTTTCGCACTTGATTGATAATATTGAATACCCCACGACACATTTTTCCGAAGTTAGTTTCCTTCCACGTTGTGTTCGATTTCCGGAAAGTTTCCTCGCCGTTTCCACCGCCTCCGCCGCCGCCCCGCCGCCGCTCTCCCGGCTCGCTCTCCAGAACTAATATGTTCCCGCACTTGACAACTATTCGACTTGCTAAAGCCATCGATCATTTTCTTTTGGCCCGGCTCGAGGGCCTCTTCTGCGACAATGCGCGCCTATATCGGGCGATTTCGGATGATGAATATTTCGAAAATCCGTTCATTGCAGACGAAACCGACGAAGACAGCGAGGAGTTCCTGCAACGCTTGGCCACCCGGCATTACTACAGCTACACGGCCGCTTTGGGGGTGACTGTGGGAGTTGGGTGCCTCCTGCTGGTGCTCAATATGCTCATATTCGCTGGTATTTACTACCAAAGAGAACGCGATCGTCGGCGACATACTACATCAAGGTAAGTCCACTATAAACCCTTTAACTGGTTGATTCTTATTCGCTTCTTCCAGGTCACGCCAGAACCGGTCGAACTCCACGCCCTCCACCGAGACGATCCCCATGTCCCAGCGTCCTTCGACTCCGGGCAGTTCGGCGAGGCAATCTCCCGTTCCGGTGAAGAAGGAGAAGACGGGGGGCGAGTTCCCGCCCTCGTACACGATGGTGCCGAACAGCCTGAACTGTTCGACGCTGTCCAAGCGGGAGAAGCCGCCGCCGCCGGTGAGGACGTCGAGCGTGCCGGGCGGGGGGACGGTGAAGAAGCGGGTGCAAATCCAGGAGATATCCGTATAGCAAGAAGGGATGGGTGAATCGAGGCCCGGTCCGGCGAGGTCGAGGAGGCCCGACGTCACCCCCGAGTGCGAGGATTGCGATCTGGTGTCTGTACAGTTATAACAGGACGCCGATTTGTGTGTTATAGTTTTAGTGTGAATTTGCTGGGATTTTTGTACATATTTGTTTACACGCGTATGGGGTACCTACGTTTACGAATACATCGCCAATGTAATTAGTTAGGTGTTTTTTGATAAAAAAAATTATTGTAAAAATCAAAATTGTCGATGTGTTGTTTACCTATAAAACCTAGTATTCTTTTACTTAAATAAGATAAACTTTCATATTGTAAAATTAAAAACTTATGCAAAGTGTTGGTAAATTATTAAAAAATATGGATAATTAGAAAGGCAGTTTTCAAAATGATCTCTCCTCCAATTATTTTATACATTATAGACACTTTTAACACTGATAGTTTTGTTTTTTACAATGGATACGTGTATGTATATAAATCACATTAATTACTGTGTCAAATTGACAGTTATTGATGGTAGATTGCTTCAGGTAAATTGTACACATACAACTTCAATTAACATAACAGTATATGGAAACAATATTGATAAATTGTGTTTAGTGAAACTCAATTATTTTTTTTTACTTATATTGTTACTAAGCAAATCAACCTATCATCACATTTTTTAAACGAACTATTAAATAAATAAGGGTATACATAGTTGCAAATATTATGCAGTAAGTTTTTGAATTGAGATGTTGCACATTTTTTGTGTAAATGCAGAGTAAGTTAAAAATTCACATACTGTAGTCCTTTTTTTTAATAATTAATAGTACAACAAATGATGTTATTAGTAAAACAACACTGCCCACCAACAATTGTTTAAACTAATATCTGTGAAATTGATGACATTTTACTTTACCGAACAAACATTTATCACAGACTACTCGCGGACACCCTGTACATACTTACTGTAGGTAGTTTATTAAGGTAGATATTACATTTTTAATATCAGCGATTCCGTTTTCTTTAACTTACTCACAAAAATGTTTTGTTAGTATTCCTGTATAGTATATCTCGTTGTCTGTTTTAAACAAATTTAAATTGACTCTCTCCAAAAAAGTTTGTTGGAATAGAAAATGCGGATGATTTTAAAACTTTTCCATTTTATGATAAAATTTATTATTGTTGTTCGTTTGGTCCAAATTTTATCGACAAATCTGCAGTAAAAATTTCCGGGTTTTATTTTTTCGCATTTTATAGCGTCGATTTTTTTGGTAGAATTAATTACTTGAAACTAATAAAATTTGGAACAAACTTGTACAAGATTGTTTTCATTAAAATGACAAATATATATTTATTGTTTTATTACGTTATATGAAAAATAGCGCAATTAAATTCTATTTTATCTCTGTAAATAAACGATTTTGTATATAAATTAATACAATGATTATAAATATTAATAAATGTATTAATTTTTCCGATAATTTAAAACTTTATGTTTGTACTATCAGAAAATGTTGTGCATTTGAAATTATTTCACGTTCGTACTTCCCCAATATATTAAGCGCACAACCACATATAGTGTAATGAAAAATACATTAAAACGTTCTAAAAATCTCTCCTCCTAGAGATATGCCTTATCCATATCAGCAGTTCAGACTAGAAATTATTACTTTTATCCACGTAAAAGTCGTAAAAAGGCTATTCTAAAACTCCAAGCTATATTTTTTCTTATCCCGCCAGCTCAAATATTGCTCTTTACTATCCATAAAATATCGTGAAGATGTTCCGAAATTCCCCCAGATTACGATAAAAATAAGGTAAATTTAACGAACTGGAATCATCCTTACCTTAAACGTTTAATGATGATTGATACAATGTATATTTACACGTTATCATCACATTTTGTTTCATCGTTTAATCGCCTTGTATCTCAGTAATAAGAATAACATACCCTCCAGTGTCTTACCGAAAATAATAACATTTTGAGGCGAGCAGTATGTTTAAAATATTAATTAATAAGTACTCACTAATTCCTATTTCTATAATTTATTATAAACGATTCATTTAAAACCCGACAATTATCTAAATATACAAATTTCAAACGAATCACAGAACTCAGAACATAAAAGATGATAGAAATTTTCGAGCGCCATCTATGTGTTCTAGCTCGAACTAAACGCTTCTGTCAATTACATGTTCGACGTTCCATGCCACTTTGTGCATTTCCGCACGTTCCGTGCTACGTTTCGCGCACGGAACATTGTCAGTTGTCACACCCTGCTGTCAAGTCATCGGAACTACTCCGCTCGCCGGAGAGAGAGCGCTGCGGCGGTAGTTCCTCCGCCAACGACACACATGTAGCGTCGCTTCGGTCACCATAAACAAAAAATCGATAAACATGGTGGTTAAATGTGTTCGTGTGTGATAGGTTGTCAATTGTTATTTTTTAAAATACGGTACGTACTAATTTGATTTTCACGGCATTGTTTGCGGGCGTTGTTCTAACGGTGCGCCCGTTCAAATGTTACTTTCACGCCATTCCGATCTACGTTGTTCCGCCGTTTTGCCGTAATTTGTTGACATATTTGAATTGACTTGACATGTGGGCGTATTTTTAATGTCAAAAAACCTATCTGCAGCATATTGTTTGGTTTTTTAATGGGTTATAACTTAAAAGTTAATCGGAGGATTGGTTTGGGAATTTGTTGTTTTATTGTCGATACATCTGGGTGGTTTGAGATCGGTGTTATAACCTACAAAACCGAGTAATATTTATTTACATCGGGTTACATTTTAGCGGCTTTATTATTTATTTTTGTGATGTTAGCGTTAGTCACTTGATTGAGTGTAATGTGGTCTTGTGTGCATGAGTAATGATAAAGAATTTAATTGGTAACACCTAGAATGAATTTCTAATTCGAGTCTTGGAATGTCTACGTTACCTACCTGTCTGAGCGATTTTCTTTTGATGAAATGTCTTTGGGAGTGTCTAATTTACATGCTAACCAAGGTTTTTTTACTTATTTGTTATAATTCCAAATCAATTAGCTCGGCGCATATTCGTCGCCCCGTAGATAATAGTTTTTGAGGCGATCGGGAATATGAATCACATTCGTTAGTAAATTTATCTTTATAGGAAATATTGTACATCCGTTTCGAAAATTTAAATGGATTCGTCGTCGGAATGTTCATTATACGCCCAGCGGAGTAGATAAAATTTTGCTAGAATGTTATGAATGGACCTTCTTATCGCTTTTGAAAAGATTTATGGCAGTTGATTTGATTTTGGAATGCTATTTTCACCGTGCACTTTCTGATTATTCTACTACTTTCATTTAAAATCCTAACGCACACCATTTACTTCTAAAAGATTCTTTGCAAAAGCAAATTATTAGCACACTCGGTATAGGTATAACGGAAAGTAGGAGCAAATCAAATATGCCCCATAACGTGGGGTTGCTTCACTCCCACAAGGCGAATATTTCACTCCAAATTGCTACATGATAATGTACCACTCACAGTTCATTATCATTTGGTGTATTTGTTCCTGCTTTATGATAATGTAACGCAGGTACTTTATTAGCGTCTGAGGTAATTCGTCCCCGATGATTCAATTTAGAGCGAAATATCCCCCGCAGGAATAACGTAGCACCCGGAATTTTGTACTGAACGCATATTCCCATGATTTTGTGCACGTTAAACAACTTCAAAAACCCTCTAGCATTACTATTTTGATATAAAATCGCAATTCTACCAAAAAATAACCCGTAGCAGATAACAAGATCTGTTTTCTCCATTTCCGTTTTTTTTCTGGCGGTATTTTCTTGTCGTCGTCTGCGAGTGTCAGAAGTAGAAAATTTCTGAGACACCTATCGCATTTATCAAGATCTCGCACGCCGCGTAACTTACCTAGACATCAGACATCGCCGTCCTTTGCTTTTGCGGTTTTCTTTCTAACAACTCAGCAAATTCAGCCTTGGCTGGCTGGCACGAGCAGTGTTGTCGGGAATTTGCTCGATTTGGAGCTCTCGGGGATTTCCCCAATTGTTCAACTAACGCACCGGCGCGTCCATAACTTGCAGGATTTTTGTTGGAGACAAATTATACGAGCTGCAAAGGGCTCGAAACCGCTTGAACTTCGCAAATCTAAATTTACATGTCTTGCGTCATAAATCAGGTCGGGATCGGTGTATGTATGTACAACGCGCGTTTGCTAAAAATAGTCCTGTCAATTGAAATTCGCCCGTTTTTAATTCGGCAACGCAGCAACGTCTGTATGGCAGGAGCAAAGTGTATACCAAATCGGTTAGAACGCTCCGGCTGCGATACAGACGGCGGCGTCTGTGACGTCGCTGACGTCTATCACGTCGTTTACAATCACGCGCCTCGTCGCTAGGGCAGCGCGGAGGCGGCGGCGGGGGCGGTTTTCATCCGCAACATCGCCCTCGCAAGATGCTAAAATAGCCGAGCGACTCTCGAATTAGAAGACTCCTCTAGCTCTTTCGAAAACAATAAATCGTTATTTCGCTCGTAGAAGCGTCAACAGTATTATGCGCTTTGGTTGCAGGTAACGAGGTAAAATCAAAACAAGCGAAAAATCAACCCCTATGGTGAAAGTAAAAGACGAGCCTCCAATGGCGGAATCCAATTCTGCCCCTAGTCCTCATGCATCGTCAGCGACATCGAACAATCAGGCGCCGCCGGCGAATTTTTACCCCCGCAAGCCTCGCCCGCATCCTCACCACCATCACCATCCGCCGTTCCAGCACTATCCGCCCTGCTCGTACAGCTCCGAGAGCGCCGAGGGCGGCGCGAACGGGGCCGCGTCGCCGGCCAAGTTCTACTTCGGGCCGGGGTTCGAACCCCAGCAGCAGTTTCCGGGGCCCAGCCAGGGCCAGGGGAGCGAGTACGTTGTGTTCTTCCACGTGAATCCCGGCGTGACGATCAGCTTCCAGATGGGGGAGAGCCTGGAAATATTGAGAGGTGAGTTGGCAACGTTGCTCGGGTGTTATTTCAGCTTGTATTGTATTTATCTTCGCGCTATACGACACAGGCGACAAATTATTATTCACGTATATCTGGGCCCACATGGAGTCCAATTAATTAGTGTTTTGACACTCGCTGGTTTTTTTGGAGCCAGTGAGAAATGGATTCGTAGCCGTATTAGTGGTTTTTTTTATCACAAGTTTCGAATTTTTTATGCCGCGTTTCAGATTTTTCGGTATAGTTTCTGGTTGAAAAAAAAACGTTAATTGTGTACGCAGAAAAAGTTTTCCACCCATTTCAGTATTACGTGATTCGTTTACTAATTAATCATTATTAATTAGATTTTAATTATTAAATACCGACCGCCCCGCGTAAAAGTAATAGTCGAGCGAACGTAGAGAACGTATACAATGGCGTTAAAAATCACGACTTTCACTATTTACATTGCGTAACATTCAGCTTCCATGTTAGCGAAGGCAAAAACCATATTTCCTGTTTGGAAAAAAATCACAATTGCCGGCGAAAAATTTTCTCACACCAGACACAATCGGATACGTCGGAAACGCGTATGTATACTCTTCGTGTCGGTATAGGCGGAATCGCGTCAAAGGCGTGCATGTAAAGGACACAATTAGCCCTACATGACTTTGTGAATTTCCAGTAGAATAATCTGATAACTGATTTCTTTTATATTTGCTATTTAATTATTTTATTACATACAATATGAGGTTTACACACACATGAAGTGGAGCCTTAGGTGAACTTTTTCTACACTGTTGAAGAACTAATATTGGAATATTGGTACGCTAATGAGTATGATAGGTTTATTTCTGATTTTTTGATGATATGCTTGATTTGAAAACAAGGCAACGTTTTCCTCTTATTGTCTTAACTACAACTCTTTCTTCTGCTGTATTGAATAGGAAATATTAATGGACAGAATTTGCTTTTATCTAATCCTATTAATAATTTAAAATCGATGGAATTGAATATTCAAAAAAGGCGGCTTGTAAACATCCTCGTAGAAAGAAAAATTATATAAGAGTCGTTTCTCTTTCCGTGGTGGCGATGCCTTCGTAGAATAGGAGCATGACGTTCCAGTTTTTTTTTCTATTATTAATAACACTTAATGCAAAATAACTCTTTCAACATGTAACACATCGCTAAAGTTCATTCATCCGGAATATCGTCTTGTACACATACAAGGTGATTTCTAAACCTTCGAATGTTACTTTCGGAGCGAAATGAAGACTCTTAACTCCTCATTTTCTGTTGAATTTATGTCAGTTAAATTATAAGTTAGTTATTTTTAAATCCTTGGAAATGCCTGCCTACTTAATTCAAATTTAGTCTAGCACAATTTACCTGCATAATTCGATAATAAGGAATGTTTATCAGTGGGTACTTATGTAAATTTCCGATAGGTACAAAATTGGGTCTGACACGTTTTCTAGAAATTATTCCAAAATGAACTATTGAAACGTTACCCATAATCTGTAGATAAAAAATACATTAAAACGTATTGGAAATTTGTTTAAAAATAACAACATCCATTGGAATTTTTTCCACAGAAAACGCAAATTTAATAGTGCTAATAACTTTCATATATTTAATTGAAGCAATAACAAAATTCATTGGAAAGGTAAGAGAAAAGAAATTCAAAAATCTGAGAATATTTTGTCTTAAAATTAATTTTAAAATAAGACAACTTCATTCCTTTATTCAACAAATTGATAGCATTCGCTTGGCATTTAATATGCGAATTCTCGAAGATCACAATTAAACCCTGTCGGCCTTATTAAAATTCCTCGAATGTAAACTGAACGTCCGATAGGAAACCGTCCAAAAGAATGTATTTTCTAATTCGAAAAACATTCCGCTCCCGCTAATTTTTTAATCCAGCGTCCTTTGTGAACGAACGTTGATAAATAAAACGTCTTTAATAGTTCCAGTATGTAATGTGACGTCAATTATACGGCATACATGCAATAAGTGTGTTAAGTGCCTTTGCTATTAAAATACTTCGCCGCTTTATGTAAGATAAATTGATTTCGAGATGGTATTTGCGTACATCTCCAATCGTTAATATTCATCCTTTTTGTATTGTGTGCGGCCGATTGCACGCGTCGTGTTCGGCTAATTATTTCGCAAGATTCGCACAGTTGTTTTCTAATTTAATACAACTTACTTAAATGCCACTATAAAGGGGAAATGTAACTAACGAAGTTCGTAATCTCGGCGGTGCACCGGCGGAGAGCGATTAAAGAAATTTCGAACGACTTAAAATTCTTGAGAAGAAAACCATTTTCAACTTTTAATCTCATTGACGTGCTCTCTTGTTGTTCTCCTACCGAATAAAGCGGTCAGTTCGTGTATAATAGTCTCGGGACACCTTCAATTTATTCGAATTCGACATAACTTTGCAATAGAGAAGAGGAGCGCTTTGGCTCCCGGTCTAAATGCTTTAGAGTTTAGAGAGAAAGAGCGTTCAATTCGATAATTCTCTCGCAAGTCTGTTCGACTCGACGTCCATGCTTAAATAATCTTCTAAAACCGTTTATGTTTTCTGAATGACCGAGCTTTTGTTCGATCAATGTTCCTTGCTTGTTTATCCGTCAACCGAAATGCATTTGGCATCAGTGGCGTATCTTACCTTTATAATTTTTTTCCAATCAGTATTTGGCGTGTAATGCCCTCTCCATTGATTAATATATTCCTGCTTATGTGGGATCCAAAAATCGGTTTCGAATGCCACTGTCTCTGCCACGTCGCTTTTCGTTCGAATCTTGACGAACGATTTCTGAATTTATTCGAAAATTGCATGCGTCCAAAGCAGTAATGCGGCGCTCTACAGTAGGTCGTACCGCGGATCGCATTGTACAAAGTGGTCCACCGACAGAGAAATCCGAAGTACGTTCGGAATTTCCTGCAAAAATGCATTCACGGTCGTTCAACGTACCTGTATAGATAAATCAGGACTGGGCTTTGCGATTGACAATGCACAACCTACTACTTAGAAACCGCCTAAAATCTAACCAGATAAGATAACTAGTAAAAATATTCCGGTTGTAGAAGGTATACGTGATGGGATATTAAATTTTAGTTAACCCACATGCCGGCTAAAATATGACGCTAAAGGAACGAATGATCGATTTTATCTTACGAACGAGAGCTGATACATAAAAGAAAGTAAATTTACGACCGAATTTCGTGGCGATTATAACGATTGGTGCAATAATTAGTGTTATAAAAATGATCGTGGAGAGCCGATGCGGGCCTGAGTGAAGCCGAAGCCCGAGAATATTGGTAGGTTGTTTACAAGGTGGTACTTGTGAGGCTTGGATAGAACGGGTACGGCTAACGGTACTACCGATCACAATTATTGACACTGACTGGAAAGTATGTCGAATGCGACATTCTTTTGCGAAAAACTGTCGTGGAAGAAATTAATCAGCGTCGTCTAGATGTGTTTTATTTAGAAATTCACCCCTGTTTTCGTATTAATTTAATCGGTGACTGTCAGAAATTGTAGATGAAAGCGTTTCGAGATAGTGACATCATGTGTCCTTCGAATCAGCCGCTTGTAAATGTAAATTAATGTTTTCAACAGATATATCAAAACGTTCTTTCTAATAATGCAATGGCGTAATCTCCTCAGTTGATTTTTTTGCCAGTTCAATAGGGAGATTGCGAAATTTCGAACACACTTTGAATCGCCGGACCAACGGAAATAATGATAAGAGCATTCGAATTTTTGACCAATAATTTTTGATGGATCTTGTAATTATTTTGCTTCAGGTAGGTAATATTTGAATAATGTATACCTAAGATATTTTGCTAACGGAACTCCTACAGAAGAGTAGGTAGTTTGTGCCTAATATATTTTTCCAGTTATTTGTATAAACCATTTTTGTATGCTAAACGCTGAATTCGTATATGCATAAAATTAAAATAATACTTTTCTTTTGCCTGAAACGTGTCTAAAATATTAATTCAAATCTCCTGTTAGTCACTCGTTCATAGAACCGGCAGATTTCATAAAAATTGATTGTCAAATTAAAAAGTTCACTGTGAAATCACAAATGAACTTCTCCATTTTGCATTTCCTCCAGATTGAATCGGTTTTTGTATTTTAAAATAATTTAATGTTGATGGTATTAGCATTTTAAACAGGTGTTTCGCATAGTTTGATCTCTCGCTGTTTTTATCAAAAGAAACCAACAAAAAATCAGTAAACTAGTTAAGTATGAAATGTAATATGTAATTTACATAAAGTGCACCACGATCAGTCTAGCGTAATTTATTAAAAGGTCACTGATTGCAATTTTGCCATCAGTGGCGTTACAATTTCCATAATTTTCTTCAACAAAATTATAAGACGCTCTTACGTCTTATTGATGAATACTCTAATTTATTTCTTTATTTAGTTTGTGCAGGCAAAGCGAGAAATCGATTCGAAACATTGCTTTGATCTTTCTACTGTAAAGCTTCAAAAAAATATTACGTCTGTTTGAAGCTCCTCGAATGATGTGAAGTAAATCCAAGATTATGTTTACAACGCGTATCTCGATAAAGTTTATGCACAGGTTTCATCTGATATAATTATCTACTAATTTACATTTAGATCTAAACAGTTTATTTCTCGATTATAAATATATATTTTTTCCTTTTAAGTAGTGAATTTTGTACGTCGCTGGCGCGAGCCCGAGGACCTCTGGTTGGTTAGCGGGCCGTTGCCGAGTGAATATCGTGAAAAATTGAAGTAAGAGTTATGAGAGTAAAGACAATTGCACGTTTCAATTCAGATGTTTTGTTTGCGATATCGAAAAGAATGCAGCAGATAATGATAGGTTTTCAAGTGTTTCTTTTCTGTTCTGCAACGTAATGGCGACGACTGGGGGATTGGTCCCTGGCAAAAGAATGGTGAAATTGACCTGTTATCGCCTCGCGATTATTATTTAACAAATCGAATGACTGATTCAGAAAATGGGATCATTCGAAATAACCGTTTCGCTTCGCTGGGCTTAGTATGTCTTAACTGCAATGGAACCCAATTGCTTGGGTATGAAAAATTAAAAATTTGGTGTACTTATTTATTAAAAAAGTGTCCCGTAATGTACCTGTAAATGTATTGTTCAAAATTACGGTTTTTTACGAAAATATTTTCGGTTTGTTCTGATCTGCTATCATGTATGGTCGTGCTTTGCATGGTTTTATTTATAACTGGTGATGTGCTGTACGTGCCATATTTCTATTTTACTGAATTTTAGAAGTACTTTGTACATCACGACAAATTTAGAGAAATATCGTTTTGTTCAAATATCGCAACTGTAAGTTTTCTATAAAGAATTGATGGTTCGTTTTGGAAATAAATTTAGCTAATGCTTTGATTAAAGTCTATTTCAGTTCGTAATATCATCAGTATATTTGACAATGTAATGATTAATGTTTTCTCTATTTGCCAGACACGCCGAATAATATCTTAATTTGTTCATAGTATACCTATAAATACTTGTTCTTTGATTCTTATACCTTCAACTTGCAATTTAGCTTCGCCGCCTCGAATCCAGTACAGTGAACCCATAAAACGCGAAAAATAACCATCGTAAATAAACAAATAATTAATCGTAAATAAAAATTACACCATAATCGATGGATGTCTGTGAAATAAATTACCCGGCGGTACCGCAAAACTTTCCAATTTTTCAATTAAACTGATGGATTCGAAACGTCGCAAGTCATCGGAGAAAATTCATTTAAAAAATGTCGGATTAATCTCAGTTTTTTGCGTCGCGTAATTATGCTGCAGTAATCGAATGTGCATGCATACAGGTGGTGAAAGTATATAACTGCTGCATTTGCTGATCGCGACAGTTTTCATTCGAGTTTGTTACAAATTTAATGAAAAAATACCCAACTTTTCATTTGCAATAGAATTGCTTTTTGACGCTGTTAATAATTACTTTTAAGCATCTATTATCCGTAATTAGCAAGTATTTTTAATTGAATTGTTTACATAATAAAACAGTGAATAGATTTTTATACAATTCACTTAAATTACAAAGTGTCAAAATTAGCAATCACGACCTGTATAAACTAGCATATTCCAAGCCGCCGTTCGACATGACAATGTGATTTCACAAGTCTTTCGGTTCACTGACACCTGGTAAACAATTTTTCCACAACCTCGGTATAATAACTGGGCTAGCATACGATTAAACGCGGAATGTAATATTATGATGTTGCATGCATATACATGTACACGGTGTCCCGTTTTAAATTTCCCACAGTAATGGGCGATGGTACTTAAAATTTTGTGTTTAACAACTCGTCGTTAATTGGGCGACAATACTATCCCGTTTTTGTTGCATTTAACGAAGTTATTGGTGAGTAAAAAATCAGAACGAAAAAAGTCGATAACCCTAAGGAATATTGAATAACAAAACTTTATTTTTAAATCATACTCAAAATTTCTTGGGTTAGTTTGTTTATCTATTAATTGTGCGGTTACTACAGTTATCTAACTTATAATTACGAAAGTCAAAAATTTAATTATTTTTGAGTTTTACGATTACGATAAATTCGTAATTAAAAAATATTTGTGGTTTATATACGTTTTTTTTGTATCTTGTTCCGCTTAAGGAAATAAAAATAAAATTATGCTTAATTGATGTTCTTAAATTTTTTCATTATAAAAATGATAAGGATAATTTTGTCTGCATTTTACATCGAAAAACAAAATTTCTTATTGGGGTTATCGTCAATCAATACGATGAACCTGAGCATCCGTGCCAGATCAATGGTTTTTGACATTTATTATATTATTTAGAAACATACTATAAATGTGGGTATTTCCAAGCGATTTCTTATACATTGATATCGTATTATTAATTCCTGAAATTTAATCCGACTGTAAACTCATTTCATGCACTCAACTGGTGCACTCAATAATCTTCAATGCAATATAAAAAATTATATTTAACCACATAAAAATCCAGCATTGCACCTTAACCCACAATCATTATACACACACATTATTCTTGTATAATTGCGAACCTATTGAACCAAAATTATGCAATTGCTTGATATTTCGCATCGGTGCTAATTTCAACGTTGCTAATAAACTGTTGATTGATTGAAGTTTGCAATCGACTCCGTAATTGTACTAATAAACGAAATAAAATGCAACCGAGCAGCATTCAATAATGCACACACATTGCAACGTAATATTTAAATACTTATAATTGAAAATTTAATCCGTATACAACAAAATTAATTAGTTGCATAGGATAATAGTCAGTTACATTTATTTGCATCTCAAGCAGATACCTATGTTTATCATTTGTAGTGAAGAATCGTGCAAAGATTCACTAATGAAACTTTAATATTTTTGTAATGTTCATTTAAACACAAGTACTTATTTTGTACGCTTGGTACTGAAATATTTGTGTATCTGGTAATGGGTATCTAAAATTTATAATAATAACAACGCTCTGTAGTTGTGTATCTATCTACATGGCATTAAATTAATATTACATGAATACTGGAAAGTGCAAATTGCGTTTCTGTTTGCTATAAAACTGGGACAAACCGCATCAAGCTACTTCCTCGATCGAATAGAATAATGTTAATGACCATTCTCGAATGACGTCTGCATACTTCTAGTTCTGATAGTGGATCAATTTGTTCCGACTCCATGCCGTCAAATGACCGTTTTCATTCATACTTTTCGCAATTCTCTATACAGGATGTTGGCGAGTAATGTTTTTGTATCGATTCTTGGGTTTTGTAAGGTCGTACTTAGATGCGTATTATTTTCGTGGAGGAAAATTTGCTTCGTTTCTAACAGCATGTGATTAAAATAAGTTCAATTACCGATTTAACAAAGGTTAGTTTTTAAAAAAGTTCTTTAACAACAACGATCTAAAGGATGAATGTTCGGTCACGATTTTTTTGTATATCCTGGCTAGTTATTATGGTGTCACGCATCCTCTAGATGCTGCATTGAGGTACCATCACTAATTCGTAAAGAGTGAATGTAGCAGAAGGACGTTCGTCTACAGGGTGGTCAAACCAGAAAATGTATTAATGTATTTTCAAAATCGCAATGAACATAAAGTAATATTTATTATGGATTATATTACTCATTCAAAATTTAATCGTCTGTTGTGGTGTAGAGAAATTTATTTTATTATTATTATCACTTTGGTTTAGGTTCATAAAATTGCGCTTGGTTATTAATTTATACTTCATCTTAAAATATTTATTTTATGTTTCCCTTCTTTTTTTCAAATCGAATTAACCTCGATTAACTGAAAAAATTTCTAAAGCGGTAATTAATTCGTTTATTATAGAATTTTATTTTCAATTTATTCACGTATTATATAATCAATTAATTAAACATGTAAATGAAATGCTCTTAAAATAATAGCTAATAACAATATTGGAATAATTCGAAGAAATGCAAATACGTATACTTATTAGTTTGATTAGTTCTAAGGATATTTATAGACTTCTTAGTACCGAGTGTTTTTTATATATTTTAAAAGTTATTTATTGAATTCTGCCATTTTCGATAAGGGTTCTTCACATTTTACGAATTTCGAATGACCTCGATAAGATTTCGAGAATGCTAATTAACTTCATTAATTTTTTTTTGTATTATCAAAACGTGGAATATATTAAAAAATTAATTTTAAGAAAAAATATATGTACATACCGTCAAATATGGAATCTGGAAAGTAAAAATATTGTTTACATAGTTATTGTTTATAAACAGTTTTATCAGTCGAATTATTGGAGCCATACTCATAAGGAATCACTATTGGAATGCGATGATTATTACTAATAAAATAAATTTCTTTGTTACCTACCATTATTTAGTCAGTAGATAATTCTCAGTAACAAATCGAGCAAGTACTGCTAACGAAGAAAAATTACACCTATCGCAACAGTTATGAATAACCGAAACTAATATTACCTACTAGTGCGTAAAGTTATTTTTCCTATGCCACGTTAAAAAACGCAAAAAACGAAACGTCTTCGAAGCAAGTAATTTCATTGTGGTTAAAATTTTTGTTGTTCTTTCCATCAATTTCTGTTAAGCCTACAGGCGGGTTGAATTCTGACAAATGTATTCTACATATTTCAATTATTAACATCTTTACCATCCTTATGAAATATACACTCTACGTGACACATATCCCCGTTCGCAGTTTAGTTTTATGTGAAACCCATCACGTCCTTGCTTTTAGTCTAAGCGGCTGCAATATCTGCCATGCTGGGACTTAACGTATGATTTTCTCGTTCGAAAACTGCGGAACTTAAATCCCATTATCGAAAAAAATGGATATTATGAAATTGAACGAATTCTCTTATCGACGTTATTGAGAATTATTAATGAGAATGTTTATATTTGTTATTAGATAAACGCGACAGTAATATCGGTATACTTTCTAATAGTTGTTTAGTTTTTTGACCTTATTTTGTCTTAAACTCTGTTATTTTCATTCATTAGAAAATCACGTCGGTGTTGCAGCTAAAATCTCGGAGCAAACCGTTTTCGATATTCAAATTCCGTGTATTTTCTTAGGTAATTCTGTTTTCGGAACGGGCGGTTAGTTTTTGAGAACATCGAATTGTTAATTTCAATATGAAAAAATCAACGATAAAATTTTATAGCCGCCAATTATGCGTATATCTTTTTGCTTGATAAAAATGCAGCAAACAGAATGGTGAAAGCTACTTGCAACATACATAAAAATCGTTTGCAAACGGAGCTAATCAATCAACACCTGCTAATTTCAGCTAACGTGAATAATATTAGACTTAATGATGGTGGAAATGTAATGTTATAAATAATTGGCTAAAATTCGATTACCTACCTAGTTATGTAAGTTTACCTACAGGAAGAAATTAACTGCCTTTATCAATATTTGTCATGGTTTCTTCGTTATACATATGCTGAATACAAGTAGATTATGTAGTATTTTAATTTTTGTATCGTGTAATATAAAATATGGGAATTTCTTATAAATAAATCTGGCTGAGTGAATTCGAGTGTTCATAGACGAAGCATTAACAACATCAATATAAGCAAGGATAAATTGGTTTGACTGACAGTCGGCTACGTTAGTGTTTGTAACAAATTAAATTCCCGATCTAAAATCTATGGTATCGACGTAGAAAGAATGTGAAATTGTAAAATAACCGCTCATTCCAAAGAACAACACTCGCGTGAACTGTAAATAGTGATGTGTGCTGTCTAAAATTAACTGAGAAACGACCGGCTGCGTTGCCACATCGCCGGAAGTAAATTCTTGTATGGTTATCGGTATTTTGATTGGAAAGAGGCCTTGATTGGTATGCCTGTTTTGCAGTGGTCTCGGGTCTTTTTTTAGAAAGAAATCTGTATCTGAGCACGAACCGGTCATAAAATTCTTTGAAATGGATTTTTTTTTTGGTTTTTTTAAATCGGGTTTCTTTTTGCACGTTGGCATTTTAGAAAATAAATTCGCTTCTTTGCCTGGTAAAATTTATTTATTCTTATGGAATTCTTATGGTTTTCGCAGAAAAACATTTATACAATTAATTTATTTAAATGTCGCTAGTGAATAATTTTCATGGTTTTACGTCATATATTACAATGCATTTGTCCAAAATGTTTACACTTACATTACGACAGGAAACGTTTTATTTAGGAAAATTAAAAATATGAATAGCTTACATTTAGTAGTTTAGTATCATACTAAAGGTTACATTCTCTTCTTTAAATGGGTCAAGGTCTAGTGTTTTTCAGTTCATAGGTCCTTTCATCCAACTATTTATCTACATAGAGTATTAACATTGAATGCAACTCGTCTTCGAAAATTTTTATACATTCTACGCGTCTAAGCAGGATGAATGTAATGTTATTTCCATTATCTCTCGAGTCTTTCGAAATACCCAATTTCTAATGCGTAGTTAATAACATAAACAATCGCTTCCCAAACGGTCATAGGAAGTCGAGACAAGAACATTTCCAATGAAAAAAATAAAATAAAAACCAGTTTGAATGTCATTTTCGTGATGTTTTATTTAATGCGAGGAAATTATTATCTATGATTTAACGGCATCGTAAAGAAAATGTTAGATATACTCGTACACACGAAAAACCTTTGATTTTATTATTTCACTGCCGTATGTCACACATTTTACGTAGCTGGAAAGTAAAAATATAGTAATTAAATTAAAACAATCAGCAACAGCAACCGGTTATTCCGATTCAACAATAATAACCTCATTTCATATTTTAGTGCCACCGTAAAACTAAACAATTTCTTGTTCCATTTCAAGCCGACCGGCGCTCGTTTATCAGATGGAAGAAAATATTTAATAATTTTCCCAAGAGGTTCTCGCTCGGTTTTTTCTCGTTGTTGCGCATTTGCAAAATTTGCAGCGTAACTGGTTGGCAATGTAATAGCCGAGTGTAACGAGTATGCAATTATTTTTAATTATGTTGTTCGGGTCTGTAATAAGCTGCTGCTTGGAAATCGAGGTCTTTCGAAAGAATAACATTGCGAAATTTTCGATATTTCTTTTGATTCTTTCATCGGCAACGCCGACGGAAAATCGTACACAATTACGGGAATATTACAATGGAGCGCAGCTTAGTCATCTGAATAACCTTTTCTAGCATTGATTCGTTGCGATATTAAAGGAATTGTAAATATTTTTATGCTGTAAAAAGGTATTATGTGTTCGTATAAATTTTACCATAATATTATGGTATTTACTAACTCGTATTATTGGGTGTGTCATTAAAAATCTTAAGGTAAATGGTGGAGGGTATTAGCTCCTCCGCCATTTTTTTAAAATATTAGAAATCAATCTTTTTTCCCCTATTCTCATCGAACGTTTTTAACCTACTCTAGTTCTACCGCTTCGAACGCGTACTATCGAAGCGCGAAAGTCCGAAAATGAAATACAAACGCGAGCGGCCGGCAACGCCGCAATCTCGTTTCACCTCTCCTAGCAGAGAAAACTCCTCCGGCCAAAGATCACCGTAGTCGGCGGTCCGTTCAGTTGAAACAGCGCCCGGCCGCTGAAAGCGCGTTCGATCCACCGAAAAAACCGCACTTTTTTTTGTCGATCATCCGAAGCTGTCGAAGCTCGCCAGCTCCGGCGTAATTTCAACGAAATACGGCCAGCGATCGCTCCTCTCACGGATCACCAGCTGGGTGCAAGTCCGGCGCGAACCTCGACGCGGTGCGAAGGATCGAATACGCCGAATTCGAATCCGATAGGGCGGGATAGTGCCGTTCGGGGAAGCTGCAGGGAGTGCGACAAAGTGTCTCAGCGCGATTTCGGTCGTCATAGACGTGGTGGAGTTCTACGACCACGCGGTGCTAGCGCCAGCAGTGTTGTTATGGTGGCCAGCCAAGGCGTTGAACCCCAACAGAATGCAGAGATGTACTGCGGTCCCGTACATTCCTCATACGGCGATTACTACCAGGAAAGCCAGTACTATGTACATCCGGAAATGTGCCCGGCGCACGTGTGCGCGATCCAGGGGGAATTCGGTAAGATTTCTACTGGAATTCTCTTTGCAAACCCGTGATCCACTTGTTGGATTTGCGAAAATTTGTAATGAAAATCTACGTTTGATACCTATTATCACGTAAACCGACTGTTAAATTATTTAAATACCGCCCTAATTTTACCCCGAATTCTACAATAATAGTGAATTAACATAAAACGCTTTATACGCTTACAACATATCGCAAAGATACGAGTATGTAAAGCACACTTGTTCGTTTTGGTTGAAACAAAGTCTCTAGAATTTTTAATTTCGCGGCTCGGAATCGCTTAAAAATGTAAAATAATTCCGAAAAGCTGATGTCACGTTTGCGTTCGTTTGGCCATTACAAGTTGAATTTAAAACGCCCCAATGACTGAAAACCTCACTGTTGTAAATGCAAAGAATTTCGACTTTTAGGTATAAACACCTGCTAGTAAATTATTCTAATTAATACATTTAATTATCCGAACAATTGGGTAATTTATGCTCGGAGTATTGGATTAAACAGATTTTTTATTAGCTGTTAGCGAAAACATTTGGAGTATCATGGGAATATCGAGTGTCGTCGTTTCGAATACACTACAAAGCTATTAAAACAGGCTATCATTAAAGCTATTATTAAATTATTGTTATAAAGTTAATTTAATTGAAAATTACTAGTTTATTGAAATTATGTTTATAGATAATTAATAATTAAGTTTGCGTATATAATTTTAAATGTCACAAATAAAATATTTTCCCCTAATAACAAGCGAGTGTTTAAAAATTTTAAGTTTCTTCTTCTTAGGCCATTAATTGTAAGTTTGGTAATAAACTGGTTAACGATTTACTTTATCTATTTACACAGCAGTTTACACCTCAGTCTAAGTTAATAACTGGTTTAAAAACAACATTTGAACTAATATCGAAAAGTTCTAATACACCTAAAGCCTTAAAAATTGGGCAATATCCTCTCATGGGAGAAGTGTGTGGTTTAATAATAAACCAATTGTGGGGCCCACAGAAATACAATAAAAAATTTAACGCGAAGGATAAAAGTAGTTTGCTAAAATCGAGACGAGTTTTCAAAAACAGGTTTTCACAATAAAGCGACAAATTTACACAATAGAATTCTATTAAAGTTCACGGATTGTATTCGGTTAATTAGTCAATTTTCACAAAGAAATATTCAATTCAAAAGTTTCTACCGATGTTCAATGACTTTCGAGGACAATTTCATACCTAATTATCGTTTCAAAATAATTCGCAAGTGTTAAAATACGAGCGCGAGTACGCGACCTAGAACTTAATCGCGATTTGGACGCCACCAGACGCCGTCGTCGCGGTGCTATAAGACGAGCGATACCGTCTCGAAAGAATAAAGGCTCGTTTAGTCAGCGATCCAGATTTTACCAAGATATATTTAGACGGGCGCTTACTAAAATAAACTCCCTAATGTTTTGTGTCTTTTTTTCGCAAGGTGTCCAGGCTAAATTAGTTTCGTATGTTCCCCCATTAGACACTTTCTGATTTAGCCGATAATCCAGTAATTCTTTCCGCGAAATTCGCCTTAACTGCCTTTTCGTGCTCAAAGCGAAATAATTACCTGCACTTAATTCCACTGGATACGTAATAACCGATATCCTGCGAAAGCACGGCATAAATTCGAGTTTAAAATTGTCCCTGAGCTTAGTGGTTAGACTTCATTCGAAATATCAGACCTGAAACTACGTTGTTTTGACATGTTTACTGGGCACTAGCGGTGCACGTTATAATTTCGGAGGAATGTTCGAAAGTAATCATCCTTGAATTTGAATTTACAGCTTCTGCGAATGTGAAATATCAGTTTGGCTGCGTTTAAAAATAAACAAATTTAATTTGAAGTGTGTGTTATTCGTTTGCTAATTTCTTAGTACTCTCTAAGATTCTCGCTTTAATTTTTATTAACAATATACAATACAAAATTCGATTTTGTTTAAGATATTTATCAATACTCCCTTGTGTTTTCCATTGAAGTATCGGGCATATTTTTCCTCCTGTCTGCATTCAAATGTGATAAAAGTTTAATATCGATGGTAAAAATTCCGTTGTATAAGTACGTTTAACAAGCTAATAATAAAAGTCAGCGAATTGCGTTCATTCTCATTACTTGCATGGGATTATTGCGTGAATAATCGACAAATGAAGTTTTTAGAGCGTAAAATGTATTTTAATAATTTCTCCATTCAATCTACTATTAGGTATTATTTGTATAATACTATTAATTAAAAAGCGGGCAATTGTACTTGTACCTTGTACAGGACAAAGGATTATTTTATAAATCATGTAAGAGTGTCTTCTGAATATTGCAGATCTTCAAAAGATTATGTGCTTACGTTTTGAATATGGTATTGTTTATTTTCTAAACTCGCCTACCCTCATTTACACCTTTACCCAGATACTTTCTCCTCTTCCATGCCTCCATTCGGCTATGAGAGTGAATATTCGGTGGGCAGATCAAACTTGACGTCTGCAAAACAGGTGTTTCGATCACCGGGCATTTTTTTTTCAAGTGTCAACGACACGGCTTCTCTCCGTACTCGATCGAACATTTCGCAACGATTTTTTATAATTTATGCCGATAATCGATACGCGCGGGTGTTGCTAAAACATTTATCGCATACGAGACGAATGGTTGTTGGGTATTTAGGTGCTTCATAAATGGAATATAAATTTTCGTTTGATAGTAGAAACTGACTATATTATGGATACTTCGATGGCCGGCACACGGGCTATACTCAGTACGGACTTTGACCAAATAAGAAGCGACTTACGGAACTATTTACACGCGCTTCCAATGTCGTTGACTTTTGTGTAGATGTTACTAATTGTCATGGCCAAGGAACTATTCAACTCTAGTCTCCGTGCAGCATACACGAAATAATTTCTAGTTTCACGCATTTCCCACAAAATTTCCCCATCTCCAGCGGAATTTTGTGGGCCCCTCGCGGGCGTTCGAAAAACGCGAAATCGTTTTGTTTGCGATCGTATTCCGAACAATCAGCCGCAAAGCGCCGCGACACGTCTGTTTTGGCGAATTATCCGAATTATTCCGAATTCGTCGGACCCGTCTCCGGCCATTAACCAACCATTAAAACAATTGAACCCGCCACACCGTGCGCAAATCGCCCCAGAAGGTCATCGTAGAGATATTCTAGAGAGGACAACGCCTTCGTCAAGGACGCGAAGAGGCACCAGGTGACCGGTCGCTCCAAGTACGTCATCGCCGAGCTGTGCCATCGCGATGGTTAGAAATGGCCACTATCACAATCGGTGCTCGTGCACCGAGGTTCTTTTTTCTTGAATTCTTGCTTGCTTAAAGCCACCGACGGCACCATCAACTAGCTCTGAACAAGGGAGTTTTAACTAAAGAAATAAAAGGTACTTAATGCGATTGGAGCGTTAGACATTTAAATTTGCGAACCTTGTGAACGGTGTTGTGTATCGCTCGAAGGTACGTTTCTAAAAATATATCCGTTTTGACCTTTTAAAACTGGCGTATTTTAAATTCAGATTCAGCAGACTGGTTAAAAAATCGTTACTTTTCCCGCAGACGTCCGTAACAAACGTTGATTAATTTTTGTTGCTTTTTATATAAATAAATATGAAAGTCTATGCTGAATATATTGCATTTCAAGCTTCACTAGGATCTAGTTGCATGCAAATTTCTTGAGCGTCTAGACTTTTATGTACTTGCTTATACTCCGGGGTACTTATATTAAATGTGGTATTCTTAAGTCGTTAAAATGGTTATGGGAATATTGATTTTGAACTAAGTCTTTGTTGTTTGCTATGAATATTTACACTAAACAGGATAGAACTCAGTTATGTTTAACTAAGCTTTCGACTAAATGCATGAATTATATGTACCAAAAATTAATTTAATAACAGGTAGGTATATCAATGTATAGAGAAAGTAGAGAGACTATTTTTTTGCTAATTCTACTGGTTATTGAATATTTATCTGTAGCATTAATCCAATGGCTTTATTTTATAACAAATTTATCTAAAATGGACTGCATTGATCTAACAATGCGGGCGCGTAATTTATGGCTTTTTAATGAGAATGTATTTTTAAAATAGGCCATTTCGTTTTGCAATCATTTTAATGATTTTGGTAAAAAACGAGACGAACGCCATAACATTTAAAGTTCGAATAAAATGTGAAATCAATGAACTAATATTACCTTTTCTTAATCCAACTAATTTATTGGATAATAAAATATTTATTAGAGACTTATTAACTAACTCTTAATTCTCTTAACGTTTAATTTTGCAGCAGCGTTTATTCCATCATTTTTTAGCATTCTATTTTCCACTCGGGCAATTTATCAGCAATCTATAAATTTATGAAATCGTCGTGATTCGATAACTATGCGACACCTGCTCGAATTCGCAGTCAGCAACAATCACGCGCGCACATTCGTAAAATACTAACATGGTGAAAATTGACTAGAAATACATTCGACACAAAAACATCTTAAGTAAGCGTAATGCAAAAATAGTGTAGCGCTCTATGGCGTCCACTCAGGTCGACGTACTCCCGAGGGTGATTTTAAACCGCTCATTTTTTCTTCAAATAATCAATACTTTCAATACCTATTTATATTACCGGCTATTTAATTTTTATTTAGCACTTTACACGTTCGTATAGCTTTCGTTATTCCGTTTAAAAATTGCAGAGCTCGAATAAATATACGTTCAGACTGACACCGTTAGGAATAAAAACTCCAAGTAATGCGTAATGATTCTAATGATACGTTATTATAATTAATATCCCGTTAATCATTCGTGCATGCCAGTCACAGAGCCGGGCAACAATCCGATGCCAAAACCAACGAAAGTAAAGGCGAAAGAGAATTTAAATTTAAACACAATGGCGATTTGTTTGCAGCGAATTCGGTTTTCGGGCAGCCGAGTTTAAGATTGCATTTCCCTTTAAAATTGAAATGTCTGAAATTATCGTCCGGATGTAGTAAAGTGGCCATTAAATCGCTTAAAACCAGAAACTCTTTGTACATGTCATTGTCGATAAGAACAATTTTGTACAGTTTGTAGTTCCACGAAACCAATAAATGTGGATTGTTGAAATGTATAATCATGTCGGATAAATATTAGATATTACGAGATTTTTTATTTGTGCGTATATTTTTTATGAATGTGATTGCTAATGTTTTAGACTTTGTAATTTAATTGCACTCCATATTAAAATTACTAACTGTAATATACACGGGGATTTCTCGTTTGTAATCAGTTGCAAATTATTGTTAATACTTAATTTGTTTGTTATTGTTATTACTCTCCTTCCTGCCCATTTGTTTAATATGTTATTATAGGAGTTTTATTCATCAAATTTTATTTTGAAGCAAGAGCAAGAAAGTGTTTCCTTTACACACGACTTTTTAAAATATTTAATCAGATCAAACAATTCATTAGGTGCTTATTACTTTTTAGACGAGCCATATGATATTAAAACCCAACTTTCTCCAACATATTTCTCAGTTTATGAGCCATTAAATCTGTAGGTATTTAAACTTATGAATATTCAGATACCATCACGTACCATTACAATAATTTTCTAAGCTTATCTTCAATTTTATTCTCGTCTTAATAATAACTGTTGCGGATCCATGTTGGCGTCGGCGATCTAAAATACCTCGTTTTTTTTTCTTCGATTTCATTGTTCCTGCAACGAAAGGAAAACCTCCTACGCAGTCAATTCGGGACGAGTCGCAGCGTCTTAGAAAGGATGATACAGTCGGTGCAGCAGGAACGTCACCGGATAAAAGATATATTTAAAACGTAGGCGTTGCGGAGCTCCGTGCATGTGTATGTGTGTATGCGATAGGAGGTCAAGTGACCGGTGCATCTGGTTTTGCCGCATTATTTATTACTGAATCAGACATTCCTCGGCTGCAGGACAAACGGTTGAGAGCTTTCTCAAGGTTGGGAGTTCTAATGGGACGCCGCCGATTGGCGTGTTTTCTGAATTTCGTTGCAATTTTTCCTGCACAATTCATACGTAATGAAAGCTGGGATTTAAGTTTCTGTTGGTTGTTTCAGGTCCGGTGACAGTGCCTATGGTATCAACGAATTCCTCGCCGCCCATAGCGATGCCCGTTCAAGTTCCTCCCGGTCACATGGTTCAACAAATTGTAGACGAAAGCGGCACCTTAAGGCACGTTATATTGTCACCACAACACCCGAATCTCGTTCCTATGCCGTCACATAATCCTCAACATTACGTAAGTTGTGTATTGTTATTATTTTTTTAGGAGCTTCGCGAATGAAAAAGATCCCATTCGAACGAAGCCTGGTGTAGGTACTTTCTTATTTTATCTGTTTGTGTTGGTTACAGTTCGGCTACTCTTTTGTCATTAGTTTTTTTATTTGGTCTATAACCGGAGATTTTTCCCGCTCGACCGCAGACGCGTAACAAATAACCCGAAATTCGAGTAATTTAAACATTTACTGGTTTTACCGAATTTTATTTCTCATTGTATATACCCGTAAGTAATCGAGTATCCTTGATTACCTATACGGATGCGAATGAAGAAAGTTCAAATACCATTTTAGAAATCATCGCAAATAGTATTTTAAATTGTAATAATATTCGAATCGTGTTTGAACAGATACCTACTTACGAAAAGACGTGAAATAGAATTTCTTATTGGGCAAGATATTTTTTCCCATGGAATTCGGGTTTCTGATTCGAGATAGCCTCGACTTCTTTTATAAACAATTGAGCAATTGCCAGCCAATAAATAAGACCTGTTGGTTGTTTATCAATAAATATCCGGCTGGTGAAATTATTGCCAACGAAATACCATTCCGTGACTGCAGATTCTAATCGTACTTTTATTATTTCCCAGACTATTGTCATTGCATTAAGTAATCTACTATGTAGCTTAATTTTTTCCGTTATCCCTTTTTTGCCGGCCTGCTAACTAGTATGGGAAACATCTTAAATAATTAGGAAGTGGAAAGAAGGCTGTCACGTAATGAAATTGTCATTGTTTGGTATTATTACTCGCGGGATACACTCAAATTAATATTTTATTGCCGGTTCAGTTGGCAGGCACAGGAAAAATCCTTTTAAAACCAAGTTTAATGAGCAAATAACAATTATCTGATACATGGATCGGCAGTGCTGCTCGTATAATTCAATTATAATTCGAACGTCTGATAAAAAAATATTACAATGAAAATTTCATGAAATTCAGCAGGCACCGGTGTTAAAATTTCTCTTTGTGCATTTGTTTTAATGAATATTACATCGACGATGTGTTTTATTTACTGACGTGGGTTTGTCGTCACTTTGATATCGAATTCGATTTTATTAGAAGCCGTATTTTATTTCGCTTTGTGAATCCCACCTACGATACGTCACGTCGTTATTGTATTCCGATAAATTAGAATTCACTGATAATCCAAAAAGGAACCTTTTTATCAGTGAAAAATGCAGGTACTCTAATCCAGCCTTATCGTCATATACATAGGCATACAGTGAACAGTATTTTTTAATTGCACTTTTTATGAAACACGCGTGACATGTCAAACACGTTTATTTCGAAATTATCCTGTTAATGCGGTTTATGCATCGGATTTGCTAAATATTGCATATGCATTTATGTATAAAAGAGGTGTTAAAATGGTTAAAGTAAATATGCTTGCATGTTTTGTAATAATGTCTCATAATAACATTTTTTCTGACTCAAGTCCAGCATTTTTGCATAAAAAAACCATAATTAAATATCATTCATTTCAACTCCTTGTCAATGTTTGATATTTCCATTATTGAAACACTTTTAGTATAGATTTTAGATTTTACAGATAGTAGGTATCACTGAAGTGCTTTCAGTAAAAGAAAACAAACAATATACTATTTACTTTTTGATACATGCATATGTCTAGACAGTAAACATCTTTAACTTGTTCGATAAAGGGATGTCAGGTATAAAAATGGCAAAATGCGAATGCCTTTATCGAATTTATGTTGCATTTATCCTTCAAACATTCCGGTAAAAAAACTGATTCACAAAAACAGGACATATTCAATTTATATGGTTTTTTGTATCATATTTGCGGTTAATTGAGAAATACAATGTGGATAATAAATCCTCAAAATGCATTAGGAATAATAAAAATAACATTCGATAACGTTTGAATTATATGAACGCTTTGAATGCATAAAACTAAAGGCCTTGGAGGAATTAGTTTTAAATGTCGTCTTTCTCTTTTATAACAAAGCATATAATTGATTAAATACAGTCGATTTAGAAATATATACGACTTGGTTTTTCCAATGAAGGATGCTAAAAGTATTTCTATTCATATGTAGTTTTCAGCTCGAACAATATCTTCTTATATTTCGGTTTTATTCGCTTATAATTTTTTTTAAATGCTGGTACTTGTAACAAAATTCGTTCGATAGTCACGATTTATGCGGTTCCGGGAATTCGCGAAGTTTATTGAGTGTTTTAAAATTAGCATTCGAATTTAGACGGATGTTGACCATTCCGTTAAACGTTGCAACTTTAAAATCACGCTAGAAAGATATGACTCAGAATATTCGTGAATCATTTTACTTAAGCTTGGCAGAGGCTTTCACAATTATTAGGGTCAATGTGTTAGAATTTTATTACATCGAGGAATTAATTACTCCACGGTAATGTTCTAATCATACGAATGTTTAAATCATGAGCATGAAGTCGTCCCTGACTTGTTAGCTTTATGAATTTTTCTGTTATTTTTTCATCAATAGTATAAAATCGAACCATCGATTCCTATGTTTAAACAACTTTTTGTTTATTTTCGTTATGTTCCTTATGTTTGCCAAAGGTTTTTGTACACTTTGCTTATGTACATTGAAACTTCTGTGTTCTAAGTTCAATGGTCTTTGGAATTTTCTGTTACCGATTTCGTTCGAAACGAAATTTTAAGCGAATATGCATAAAATGCTATCTGCTCTTTTATTAAAATGCAAACGTTTCCTGGCACGTTCGCGCCTATAATAAAATCGATATAACTTCGAAATTTACAATGCCCGATAAGAAAAAGTCGCCTGCGAAAATCTAGGAAAGTGGGGCAATAGAAGGTATGCTAATGGTTTTTCAATAACTTCAAGACGAAACCGGGAATTTTTGGCCGAGGGCCAGTTAATAAAGGAATTTCTATTGCACTGACGACGTGTACGTATTGTAAGTACGGACCGAAATAGAAAATAGGATCCCCGAAAAACGACAAAATAACGAATGATGTTTGTTTTGACTTGTAGTCTTAATTTAATCGAGCTTTACTGGCATATTGTTCCTGTTTTTCGTATAAAAAAACCGGAAAACTCGGTGGAATATCAAACATCTGTAGTCGCTAGCATTAAATAATCTTTTTTATGGTACACAACTGAATTATTCCGGAATCCAGAACAGTGTTGCCTCTACATAGTGATGTCACTGCTAAATTAAATTAAAACCAGCACTCTTACTAAATTGTGATTGTAGACCGAGAAGATTGTTTCAATTCGAATATAATCTTATTAGTTGTGTTCTGAGTTGACATGGAATGCGACTAAATAGCCAGGATTCAATTACGATAGGAATTGTAGCATAAAATTTAGATCTATCGCTATAAACAAAAAAATATTTTTTAATGTCTTCAAGCAGTACCGCTTTTTTCCATCTAAATTATGCAAACAAGCAGAACATTGTACGTATCGGACGAAACAAATTTTATTCTAGACTTTCTCTGAAGAGTCCATTCATAAGAATCTCTCGACCAATTCTTACATTCGTTATAACAGTTATCCATTCTTTCCACTCTTTATTGTAAGCCGGAAATTCTGGTTTAAAACTAAACGAACGACTTTACGCATGCACTATAATTTTAAATTAAATTGCGCAATAAATAAGTTATTATCGTGATTATCAATGCGCTAATCTACCAACTTTTTCTGATTAATTATCATAAAGAATATCTTGAAAAAAGCCCCGTTAAATCGCCCGCAGATCCTCCAAATTAAACGGTCCTTCCTTCCGATGGGTTGTAGCATATTTTTCCAATGTACACATCGCAATTACATTGTAGGTAAGTAAGTACTTACAAAGAAACAATAGACCAAAGTGTACTTTCTCTTTTCGTGCTCGTAAAGGTTACCGCAAATGCGATATCTCGAACGGTTTACCTTCACATTTAACCGGATGTATCGGTCTCCCAACAATGTGCATGCCTTCTCTTATGTTACGAACGCAACGAGATACGTCGGCTGTGCCTAAACATAAAAACTATTAATTGTTGTAAAAAAAAGCGCCGCCATTTAGATCGGGCGCGGCGATTTGCGCGATTTTTGTTATCAATCGTGGAGTTTCTCGGGATAAATGCATCGTGGAAACATAAATGCATTTTTAAATTCGTCGCTTTGCATCTGAAATATAAGTAGACGGTCGCCAGTTATAAAAAAATGGTTACCGTTGGTTGTTAACGGTAGAAAAACGTAGTTTTTTTATTCGTTGGGCGATAAATAGTTAATAATAGGAGACCTGGCATAAATTTGTAAACGATACACGCCTACAATTCATGTTTAGAACCGGTTTTTAATTAATTTAACTCAAACTTTAATCAATCGACATAGGCCCATAGTTAAGATTTTGCGATAAGTATTTGTGATAAAAAAATAGGTGCGGGTAAAGTAGAAACTGTTGTTCTCGTTCTAATCGGACATTTTCTAGCTACTCGATCGAATATTTTATTATCGCCTGTTTATACAGGAGTAATTATTTTATACAAGATCGCACCGTTAGATTACCCTTTAGTTGTTACATACTTTACCAGATAAAATCATTTATGTAGCATTCAAATTAGGGTTCTAAACTTCCCGCAATGCGGTCCTGGAAACGTTCTGCTATATGAAGGTCGGCAAAAAGAAATTCTCACAAGAACGCACCGGGGATTGCATGTAGCATGTTTTTATTATCGAAATGTTTGTTATAAATGCTAAACTTAATTTCACCTATTCGCGTAGGTAGAGGATTTCACTTTGCTCGCGTAATTGTTACCGTAAATCTGCAAATCGCTAAACACACAGAGCGCATCGGGCGTCTTTCCTGGAATTGTTGGCGTTTCTGATAAGCGAAAAATCGTTTGGGAATATATTTCCGTATCTCGATCCCGCCGGAATTTCGTAATTGCGTTAATTAATTTCCTCGTGTGGTTATTCGCTGAAGATTCGGTGTTAATTTCATTAGGTGTTAGCCGGGAGTAAATAATCTCGGAAATGGCTGGTTAGAAGGAATTTTCCCGGTGTATAGTGCGAATTTCTCGAGACAAGCAGTGAAATCAACACCCTATAATTAAATCGTTGATATTGGAATTTCTTGTGAATTACGAGTATTAAAGATCGCCGATAAATTGATATTTTCATAAACAAAAATAGCGATAGCGACAATTTTAAAATGTTATTCAACGTTTTTATTCATAAGAATGCGGATGACGTCATTGTGTAATACTCGGCCGAAGGGGATATCCTTATTTATTATTATATCACAAGGCTGTGTAATTTTTTTGGAATAGAAATTCGCTATAAATAACTATTGTTCCATTTATGAACCCATATGACCTAGTGGTAATATAATCAGGAATTTTCTCAATACGGACCGAGCCGCGCCAATTACTGGCTAACGACTCATTCAATTACAGTTACCAATTACTAATACTAATAGACGAATCAATTACACCGATGCGTTTCGCTCAATTCGAGTGACTAAATTTTTTTAAGTCTTTGTTCGTAATCGGCCGGGAAAAAAAGCCGAGCCTCCCACGTCTTTTCATTCATCCGAAAATAATGAATGAAACTTCAACGCCATCGTAATACGTCGTAAGAAAACCCCACAAGGTCTTTGCGAGATACAAATTTCGTAGTCGTTTTATTTACCGGATACAATTCTACACATAATAGCATTTCATGATTAGACCGTTTCCGGACGTGCTTATCTATATATATTATTAAACGCGAACGCCATTCGGCCGAGTGAAAGAGTAAAAGAGATAGAGAAAGATACTGTAGCGGCGTGCTTGATAACGAATGATAATTTAGTAGTGGGTGTTTCTGATTTTTTTTTCCTATTTTTTCGAGAGGCCCAGATAATTGTTTATCGATAGCGAAAGGGGCAAATTTTGGCACAATTTGATAGTCGGCGAATTTGATAATTACTTCTCGTATTCGAACGAATTCGATTCAAATGCGAGATTTTCTCGGCTAAAGAATATCTCTCATCATCATAACTGGAATAGTGGAATAAAGGAGCCCATCCATAAACCGTAATCTCGAACTTCGGCCGTCCTGGATCCGACGACTGGAATTACAGTCGAGTTCTGGCAGTTTACAAGGAGGGTGTGTATACACCCGACCGACTCCTTTAACTTTCAACTAAACTCCGAACTCTTCTTCTTTCATTTAAATGGTAATGACAAAACCTACGCCGGCACGCTATTGGATGACTGCCGTCCGACGCAGGGCCGTAACGAATTTTTTAATCGTTTAAACATTTTCCGACGTTTAAAAAACGATAAATCAAGCGTTTCAATTCAATTGTTCCCGAATATTTAATTGCCAGTTTCTTTTTTTTATTGAATTAATACAATGCCTGTAACGGTGAAGTTCACATAAAAGTTTACATAACTGCCAGATATAATGATTTGTTATGCAATTTTATTATGCGGATAAGGAAAATTTTATTCCGTTATTTAAATTCTATGGAATGTTTAAAACGAATTCGATCGTACGCTACTGTTGGTCAACAATTCGCCCGCCTCCTCACTTGACTCACATGCTCCATATTCATTTAAATTCGACATTTGAACTCGAGCAACGTACTAAAATGACTTGTTTGTAGCTGCTCGTTTATGATTAGTGCCAATAAACGATTGACAATCAAGTCTACGCGACATTTAATGGAAGTAAGATTTATATTCTGCACGTGATGCGGAACGAGAAAACCGCGAAAATGGACGTCGAATCGCCATTATTGTCCGCTAATGGGAAAGATGTAAATGTCCTTTCCATTTGAATCTTAATCTACGCGGATTGTTCTAATTGAAACTCTGAAATTTCTATATCTATCGCACGATTATTAATTTATATTTCTCTTGTACTGGAAAAAAGTTAGGAATCTTCTGGGCTCGTTTGTAAATCTTTGCGTTTCGAAATCGGCTGCAATTAAGATCGCAGACAAACAAACAAACATCACTTTCTCACCTAATCCAATAAGCACGGATTTTTTCGCGCAGATAGGACATGTTTCGTTCCGTAATTGCTGTTAATTTCGATTTAAAAAGTTCAGAAACCTCTAAATCGACGGTTGCGACACCGGCGAAGTGAAATTACCGAACTAACGGTTAATTAGCGGCCATTTAATCGTTATAATTAAATATCGGTTGCAAATCGTGTGAAATTCGTTCCTACGATAAAAGCGCGGCTTTGTGCAATTGGAATTTCTTGGAAATGATTCTGATTTGTATGTTTATATAATTCATTTTTATTCAATCATATTTAATCGATTTTTTCAATACCGAATTCGAAAGCTAATTACGTGGTACCTCTCTCTCGGAAACAACACAAAAATTTATTAACTTATTACAAACCAATCTTATCTGCGTGATAACATTATGTATAGTTAACTGAGCGCTACGTAAGCAACAAGTGAATAATCAGTATTTGTACCGTGCCACATATACATGCATCCATCAGCTGGTCGCTGTATACCACTCTAGTTGGTACGACTTTGAAGAAAAAAAAAACACAACAATAAACAGCCTCATTAACGTTAATAGAATGGAAAAAAATGACGAAGAAGAGCAACAGAAGGAGAACGACGGCGACAATAAGGTAGGTTAGTGATTTGAAAGTCCGTTTGGAAAAATCGCGCGGCCGGTCGTTGCGAATTTCGAAAACATATGTTGTTTGTGTGCGACCTTGTTTCAATTGTATTTGCTCGTTTAGAGTTAATTATTCGGATGTGCCGATCGGATTAATGCAAATATTCCGGGGATTCCCGGGAAATTTCGTTTATTATTAGAATACTATGAATAAGGCTGTAAATAATAGGTGCGATTTTTGTTGTTTGTTTGAAAACATGTTTGCTTAATTCAGCGCTATTTAAATACGATTTATTATCCTTCAATAAGTTTTATTGAATTGAATATTTCCGCTTAAAGCTAGTACGGTTCATTCCATTTTTTTTTCTATTAATACAAAGGTGTGTTATTACTTCTAATATGTTAAGATTACAGCGAGTTATTTCGCAGAAACTGTGTTTGACGTAACAATTGAAATTCTTAGGAATTCTAATTATTTTGTTTTTAAATATTACATAAACGTTGCGTACTTCTCTAATCTAATGGGTTAATTAACGGGATATTTATTACTTTTTTTGTCGATTACTTTTTTTGAGTAAACACTAAATACTCGTGTTATTTACAGTTCCTGTACAAGCATTTCAAAATAAAAATCAATACTGATAAACGATTGTGAAGTACCCACCTGCCATTCATTAATAAAAACCTCCGCTCGCAAAAGCAACAATAGCAATAGCAATAGCTAAGCGGGTTAAAAAAAACGCGTTGTTTTCAGGGAGGCGGTCCGGGCAACAACAATCCGCCGTCCCAGCAGTACTACCCCGGCCTTCCGACCGGCTATCCGCCGCAACAGTTCCATTCCAACTTGCAAACGGGCCACCCGGTGCCGGCGCACCTCGGCCACTCGCCGCCCCCGAATCCCACCTACTACAAGGACGAGCGGACGCAGCGGCAGCACATCAAACTTAAAAAAAAGCTGCACGACAAGCAGCAGAAGAACGACAGTCTGTTGCCCAGGAAGGAGTTGGTGAACGGTCTGAAGAGATCGGGCGCGGGCAAGGAGAAGGGCATGAACAGCGTGGGCACCAGCGAGGACGGCGAGGAGAGCAGCGTGCCCGACGAAGAGGATTCCATACAAATAGCTACTGATATTTTGTCGTCCGTCCAGGCGCCTAAGGTGAGCCCGACGACTCCTGCATTTTTTCCGGAGTATTTAATTTTGTTTCGCAGGTGTCTGAACTCAGTTCCCGTAGTGCCTTATTGCAATGGGCGCCGCCCGTTCGTCTCTCTGAATCGGCGAGCAACGACAGCCATGACATTGATATTTCCGAGTCTGATCTTAGGTACGAGGTGCTACTCAGTGATAAAAGCAAAGAGATGAAGTTCAAGTGCATCTACAGCGGCGCGTCTCTCTCCTGCAGGATACAAGACTTAAAACCCGGCCAGGAATATTCCGTGTGTTTACAGGTAGGATTTCTGCTATTGTGGGTATTTTGTAAATGTAATTTTTTTAATTGCTCTATTGAAAACGCTTGAATTTTAGTTCTAACGTTCGATATTAGATATCATCGGTTATTTCTGTCCCATATGTGATCTTTGGGTCAAACGAGTAAAGTTATCGATTAACTTGCTGAATCGAATCGATGTGATTTTTTTTAATTCTTATTAATTGCCAGTAAAATTAGAAATTGGTTGCGCAAGCGAAGATATCGATTCGGACACCATAAATTTTTTTTACTCCACTATCAGTTCGTTTACCTCTGTTAAATACCGAACTGTCAAAATATCCGGGTCGTATCGATCTATCAAATTGTTCGAAAATATGATGTAATTTATAAATTGGTGAATGTTGCGAATTTAGAATTAATTTTTTATCGAATCCGCGAACATCAAACAACTCGGAACGATTAATTTTTTACCTACATATTAAATATCATTCAGAGTAGTAAAATTCACCATCCGATTAATCTTCTCGATCGCCCGCAATCAATTCCTCGTAATTCCGACATTAATATCGAATATTTTTTTATCCGCTTTACGCACTAGCCAGTTTAATAGTTAGCCAGCCATCAGGTTGATAGTAATCAGCTTATATCGAACAAGCTCCAGACTAAATATTTACGAGAAGAAGAAATAAAATATCGCGAGGTAACGAGTTTGTTTTTCAACGCTAACTAAAGATTTGTTTTCGCGGTTTCTTTTTAATTTATGTATCGTTTGCTCGATTGTAATTTGGTTAATAAGAAATAATAGACGTTATTTGTTGCCAATTCGAATTTACTGGTTAATAATAAATACTAGATGTTTAATTAACTAAATAAAAACAGGCACAAGTAAGTATCCCCAATTCACAGCCTTTTCTACCTTTGGAGCTCTTTTAGACTGGTTGTAGGGGCGCTTAAAGAACCGATCCGATTTCCAGGTGTACCTCGACGAAATCCAAGGCTCCGCCACCGATCCCGTGAAATTCGTGACGCCAGCGTGCGAGCCCGACCAGCCCCAACCGCCGAAGCTGCTCAGCCGCACCAAGAACTCGCTCCAGCTGCGCTGGAACGCCGTCAACGACAACGGCTCCCACATCAACAGCTACGTGCTCGAGTACGACGAGGGCAAGGGCGGCGACTTCGTCGAGTTCTACAGGGGCCGCAGCAAAACGCACTCGCTGCAGAAGCTCCTGCCCGCCACCGCTTACACCTTCAGGTAAACCCAACAGCAATCAACACATAAATCGATGAATTTAACGAACTTCTTTCCGATAGGCTCGCGGCTGTGAACGAGGTGGGTAAGAGCTCGTACTCGGACAGCATCGCCTACAGCACGTTCGACAATCCGCCGGCGCAGCCGGGCCCGCCGGCGCTGCAGGAGGCGCACGTCCACTCGCTGCAGCTGCTGTGGCCGAAGCGGCCCAAGGACGACGAGTTCGTGCTGCAGATGAACGACACCGAGAACAAGTACGGCTTCCTGAACGTGTACCTCGGCGGCGAGAACCGGCACGTGTGCAGGGGGCTGCGCGAGTGCGGCAGCTACGCGTTCCGGTTAAGGGCGAAGAACGAGAACGGCACGTCCCCTTGGTCCGACGAGGTCACCTACAGCACGTTGCCCGACAAGCCTTCGAGACCGTCGAAGCCTTTGGTCAAAGGCAGGATACACGCCCATTCGTTCAAGCTGAAATGGGAACCGCCCAATTACACCGGCGGATCCGACATAACCATGTTAGTATACTGCTCTCTGCGATACCCTAGCTTGCTTCTACTTAGTATATTCGTTTCGTGTTTTGTAGGTACATTTTAGAAGTAAATTCGGGTAGCGGCTACGAACCGGTCTACCAGGGCCTCGAAACGGAAGCAGTCTGTGATAAACTGACGCCCGGCACGACTTATCAACTCCGTGTGAGTTGCATCAGCGGCGGCGGCGTCAGCAACTTTTCCGATCCCTGTACAGTGACGACGGACGCCGTCAGTCCGGGACAATGTTCGCAGCCCAGGCTAGTCGGAAAACCCACGGCCAATCAAATCACCATCCGATGGGTAAGTCTCATTCCAAACGATTAAAAAACCCCTAGTTCCTCTGCTCCTTCTTCTTCTCCAATAGTTTCGTCACCTACACCTACACTTTGGATATCTTCTTATGAGTTATTCTTCGTTATTTACTTCGGTTTCACCGTCTGGTGGCCGAAAATTCGTGAATTCGCGACTAACGAGATGCTTATTTTCGCTTAGACGGAGCCGGATTACAACGGCGGCGCGCCCATCTTGGACTACGAGGTGGAGATGACGTCGCCGGAGGGGGGCCGAAGCCTGGTGCACAAGAGCAAAGAGCCGGAATGCGCGGCGACGGCGCTGCGGCCGGGCGGCGAGTACGCCTTCCAGGTGCGCGCCGTGAACCGGATCGGGCCGGGCGCGTGGTCGGAGCCGTTGCGGGCGGCGAGCGGCGCGGCGCCGCCTCGGGCGCCGGACGCGCCCAGCGTGGCGTGCAAGGGGCCGCACCAGGCGTACGTCGAATGGTCGGAGCCCGAGTGCAACGGCGCCCCCGTCGGCGAGTACCGGCTCGAGATGAGCGCCGATCTGGGCGAGGAGAACTTCTCGAGCGTGTACCAGGGACCGCAGACGAATTATGAAGTCAAAGGGCTGGCGCCGTTCCGGTCGTACTGTTTCAGAGTGCAGGCCGGCAACAGCGCCGGTTTCAGCGCGTACTCGCCCGTCGCGACGACGCTGACGCCGCCGGCGCCTCCGTCGGCCGTTGCTGTATTGAAATCCGAGTCGACGCCGACGTCGATCGCTTTGTATTGGAACGCGCCTAGCGAGGTACGTGGAATAACCCACACTAAACTCTTCTGTTATTAATTACATTTATTGTAGAACGGTAGCCCGATTATAAATTACAACATAGAAATCGGCGATAGGACGATAACAACGCAAGGACCCGTTAACGAATATCTAATCGAAGGTTTGCAGCCCGAGACGAGCTACAAAATCAAAATTCAAGCTGTAAACGAAGTGGCTGCAGGGCCGTATTCGACCTCTTTGCGAACGGCCACCTTGAGGCTGCCGCCTACCGCTCCTAGGTCGGTACATTTTTATTTATTTCGCGATAAATACACGTTAATGATTCGCTCGTTCTGCAGGTTGGAATGCTTGGGAGTTGCGCATAATTACGTGAAACTGAAATGGGGCGAAGGCAAGAACACCGAGTACACCCAATATTGCGTGGAAATGGAGAATCCCCGGTCCAGGGAGTACCAATGCGTGTACAAAGGTACCGCTCTCACGTGCAAAGTCAACAAACTGCACGAATCCACCACGTACAGGTTAGTAAATTATTATTTTTAGTAGGTGTTGTACCTTTAACGGAGAGGTGTTGGAATTATTTATTCCCACTGGACATATTCGAATACAAATTAAGCTTTATTACGAGCTTTAACGCTGACATTTATAACAACATGTAACGAACTTCATAATAAGTGACAAGTGACAAGCTGTCATGTCATCTCCCAGTAACAGACGACACGGAACTGTTTTTGTAAGGTCTGACAGCTGGCTTAAGACAGTTTTTGACATTTAAATCGCGGTTGCGTGAAACGACAGTTCAATCTGTCAAAACTTCAAAAAATATTTTTTGACATTTCGAAGAGAAAATGGAGAAATACATTAACCGAAGATACGTGAGGCTTGATGTTAACAACAAAACCATCGCTGATTTAAGTATATGTAGTGTATTTAAGTATATGTTGGTACGCAAAAAATTGTAATTCTTTACAACATAGCCTCCTAGAGGTCGCTTTAAAAATCCTGTTTTATCTTCAAATAACGCGACACTTTTTCTACCTGTTTCTAAACCTTAGAAATATACTACCGTGGTTAAATGGTTATTATATTCTGTTTTTCTTGTGGTCCAGGTTCAGAGTGAACGCAGCCAACGACGCGGGCGTCGGCGAGTTCTCGGACGACTACGAATTCACCACGACGGTGGCGCCGCCAGCCGCCCTGAAGGCGCCCAAAGTCACGGAAGTCGATCAGAGAAGCTGCTCGTTGGAATGGCTTCCATCTAGAAACAGCTTCGCGGATTCGGTGGTGTATCGCGTGCAATTAGCGCGGAAAGAACAACCCTTCAAACAGGTAATAAACAACTTACACCCTCACGCGATTAGCACTAATATTTTCCGTCCTACAAAGGTCTGCAAGTCTTCCGAATGCAAATCGACGCTCGAAGACCTGGAGCCGGGCACCGAGTACTCCGCCCGCGTGTGCCCCGTCCGCCTGACCGCCTCCGGCGAGCTGCAGGGCCCGCCGTCGCCGACCGTCTCGTTCGCGACGGCCGCCGCCGAGCCGGCGAGCGCCGGCTGCAAGGCGGGCGCGTCGAGCGCGCCGGCGCACCAGCCGCACAAGCACCGCTCCTTCTATCATTCCATCTCGCAGATGCTGAGCGTCTCCGAGAAGTACTGCACGTACGTGTACGTGATGCTCGTGCTCGTCGTCGGGATCGTCATGTCCTTGCTGATCATCTGGTTCATGTAGATGGAACGTTCAATTTCGGCGAGTCGGGGGCGATTGCTGGTTGGGACATTCCGTCGATTGTCGAGGGGAATCCCCGCGGACGTCTCCCTTCTCGTCGCGCGAATCTTAAGTATTATTAAACAGGGCTTTTTATTACGAATATTAGAGGACCAAAGCGCGAGGTTTTGGTATTTTTTTATACGTGTCTCCGTACTTGGTGTGGTGCTATTTGAAATTCGAGGCGCGAGGCCGTTTTTTTTGTTTGTTTCGATCGCGTTCGACGGGTCTCGTTTTTAGATTTTTTTTATTATATTTTTTTACGATTCGGAGATCCGGAAATGTGGCGGAAATTCTGGATGTGATTGATGTGAGAGTTGAGAACGCTTCTCTTGAGGTAAATTGGAAAGGTCGCACAATTTTTTATTCGGTTGCGTTTCGGGGAATTTAGCGCGGCATGCCGGAGCTCGATTATTTTTTCTATCGTATTTTTAGTAAGATTTTGGCATGCTGAGATTTGCATCCCTCCTCGTGTCAGTATTTTTGACAAAATGAGATTTTTATATTATAAGTGAAGCGCTTCAAGAGAAGCGTTCGGAGGAGTTTGTGTTGTTCCAGTCATAAGTGTACATATTGTGTAATGCTGTTGGCAATATTTAAATTATTATCTAGATGAAAATTTACTCGGGAAATGGCTGGAAAACTCGCTGGTATGTACAGGCCGGGCTGGTTATTAGTTATTACGTTTTCTTGTCAATTACTAGTGCAATGTTATTTTTTTATCATTACTATTATGAAAGTATCTAATTTATGTTGTGATAATTACGGAAACTTTATCTATATCGGTTTTCATGTACAGGTTGTTCGATATTTCGGTTGCAGAATATTATATAGGTACGGGACGGGATTTTTTTTTAAATTCTTTGACTCCATTACGCATTTTCCTAACACAATCAAAATAATCACCGATATAAATATTTTAGATATTTGTAAATAATATTTCAAAAAACGAATAGTAAAAAAAGTAGCTTATATTTTATATGTTCTATTTTAAAAAGGATAATATTAACTTTATATATATAAAAATAGAGATTTTTTAAAAGATATAGAGCATTTATTTATTTATAGAGTATTTGTTCGTTTTAGATGTTTGCATTTGATGTGTTTACATCTAAAACGACACGGAGATGTTCATTATGTATGTAGAGTGTTACGTGTTGTTAACAGCCGGTCTGTATGTACGAATATATAAAAAAGAAATAAGTGTATATGTTGAAAAATTATCCATTAAATTATATAAATCTAATGTTAATCGTTTATGATCTAATCATTTATAATTTTAAATTTGGCTATACTGGGAAGTGTAACTGTGCACCTTGCACTTTATGAAAAATTATTATAATTATTATATAGGTAAATATACATTATATATAAAAAATCAATTATATTTTATCTACTAGAAATTCGTGTCTTTTTCCTTACTGCCCACTCCTTACTCGAAATAACCAACACTTGTAGGGAACTTGATTGATATTTGTTTTGCACCAAGTATATTAGATTAGTAGGAAAAAAAATTGTTAAATAAAATACACAAATACATGCTTCGTTAATCACTTAAGAGACCCGAATGATTTAATTTAATAAAGCAACGTCCAAATGTTTTCAAACATCCAGTATATACACAGTCGATGTACATGCTTATTAAACTAACAATAAGGCACTTTCGTACAATGTTCACGGAGGGCAGAATAATATTTTTCAAAACAATTAAATTCACAAGACTAGCTGGTTGGCCCACCTACAATAATTATTATAAAGAGGTCATTTTATTCTCACCATTTAGCTTAAAAATCTCGACAATACGTGTTAAAAAGAACGAAGAGTAGAATCGCTATTAAGGATATAAAAAGACCTCCCTATTGTATCCAACGCGCCACTTTTATGGATGTCCATTCCAGATAAAAATACAAAATAAAACAGAACATACATCCATAAAAACCCACTATATTATATACCTTAATAATAACCGAAACTAATATCGTGAAGCGGAGCAGCCCCGCCCGAAGGCAGCGCGTAATCCTTGCTCAACTGATCCAGAATCCCTCCTGCCCTACCACCAGGCGCGCTCGGCGCCGGCCTGGGCTGATACACCGGCCGAGGAGCCTGCGAAAATCTACAAAAAAAAAACCACCTTCAATCAAATCCCACACAACAAAATCGAATTAAACAATGTACCTAGGCGCGGGTCTCGCAGGAATATCGAAATCGACGGGCGCCGGTCTCGCAGGAGCGGGCACCGGCTGGGCGTACGTCACCCTCGGGGCGGGTCTCGCCGCGGGGCCGAAATCGTCCAGCGGGCTCGGCTGGGCGCCGGGCACTTGCACCGGTCTCGGCGCCGGCGCGGGCGAGTACCTGGGCGCAGGGGCCGGCCTGGCCTGCGTCTGCGGCCCGAAGTCGAATTCGAACGACGATTGAGCTGGAGCTACAAAATTGTAAATCAAAATACCTCGATATTAATTAAATCGGGAGTGTTTACCGGATCGAGGAGGTTCTGCAGCCGGCTCGAATTGCTGCGGTGGAGAGTACTCCTCGACTTCGATCTGCTGCTGAGGCCTGGGTCGTACTGCTTGGGGTCTTCTGATGGGAACTTGGGGTAGCGGACGGGCCGGTCTTTGCTCGTAAAGGTCCTCTTCTTGCTCTTGTTCTATCGAAAATTTAAAATATTATACTCGAGCTACTATTGGTAGGGAATAATCTACCTCTGGACTCGTCGACTAACGTTGGAGGCGGTACCGTTATGCCCTCCCCGCTGGGATCGAAGCCGTATTTGGTGGCTCCGTACTCCACCACGCGTACTTTACCGGTGTCATCGACGTACCCGTACTTCCCTTTGACTTCACCGGTGGGCAGTTTGGTTTCGATTTTGAACGTCCCATCGGCCGATTCGTAACCGTAGGTATACGAACCGTCTTCGTTGTGTCTATAACAATTTGGTTGAAGAGTTGTTGAAGATTTCGCGAAGAAGTTACCTGTTGATTTGCTTCAGGATGGCAATAGGGGTGGGTCTGGGGGCGGCGGGTCCCGAGTAACCCGGTTGAATCCTAGCCGGCGCGGGTCTGGCTCTGGGCGGTTGCGGTTCCTCGTCGTAATAATCATCCTGAGCGAATGTTGCAGCTACTAGAATTAACACAGCCAACTGGAAAGGAATAGAGTCGAAAATCTATATAGAAAGTCGGTTAAAATTCATCGATTTTTATCTAATTCAGTCCACTCTATATCTTACGTAACCCGTTCGAACGAAATAAAATCACATTAGAATGGAAAACGGTGTGTTTTTTTTTGTTAGATCTAGCGGAGGCAGTGATGCAGAGACCGCACCCGCTACTTTATACAATCGATATCGGACCGATACTACGGTACCCGCTTTGAATTAATAATGACTTTCGATTCTTACTACACATTTCTCTCTCGCAGCCGGACAACCGGCGGTCCATTAACTTTTAAACTGACGTTGGACAATGCTTAAAATAACCAGCGAAGCGAAATATCCAAGCAGGGAAAACCTGTAGGTTATTGCAAAATCATTACACTAGTACAGGAGTAGATGAATAGATTCCTTCAAATCCTCCAGTACTGGTAGTAGCTTTTCGAGTGATTCATCGCTCAATAAATCGAGTTATTCTTGGCGATTGATAAGCAAGGTCCTCCTCCGGTTTGCGGAAATTTTCAGCGAGGTCCGCGCTTCTGAAAATGTCCAAGAACGGCCTTGGGTAATGGCTCGCGAACGCGGCAGTCGCGGCCGCTTCGAAAGGCGTTCGCGGAGATCCGAGCCGATGTGACGGGTAACGCCCAAGGTAGCTGGGCGATAAAAAACTTCATCGAGGAGGTTTTCACCGGATCCGAAAAATCGAAATGCCAAGGACTGGTGTGAGCGATGATTTTTGCTGGTTCGGCGGTTAATTAGAATGCGGTTGTGGGTAATAACCAGAAGGAACGGTGGAAATATTTGTATGAAGGTTTTAATAGAGCGTTTAATATGTACGAGGAAGTTCGATGGAAAAATGTAGTAAGGTTACAACGTGCAGTAAATTCTAAATAATTGAATGGGCATGAAGAATTCACGTGATTATTTTAAAGACATTTGGGGAGTAAGAAATTATTCCAAAAAAGAGTTGTTAAGAAGGATATGGAAGTAAAGAATGTAAAGAACAAAATATAGAAAATAAATTGTTAGCTACAAAAAGTAGTAATTTATGCAGTAGGATTTGGCATAACATTGCAAAAAAATCAAAATTATTGAAGAAATCTGCACCAAAACAACCAAGACAAAAGCTTATCTTTTGCTTTAAAAAAACAACAACTTAACAAAAATAATAGATAGACCCCCCTCTCTGGAATCGACCACAACATTGCTAATACAAAAAAAATAAAAAATAAACTCGGTGCCCCACTCGTATTGAGTTATCTTCGACCACCCACCCGTCCACCACCTCTTTCGCGGGTTGTGTACTCGCGTCAGAAAAATTGTACTCACGTTTCTCAAATGTAACATGATTGTGTTTGCCGGCACGACGCACTAAAGTGGCGCGGGGGGTCGACTTTTACCTTTTATAAGACCGAAAGCGAAGCACTCGAAGAAGGGGACAAGGTCCCGATGTTGCCGGGACCTCTTCTCAACCGAGTCCTCGGGACCCAAAAAATTTTTTGCTAATTTTCTTTCGTGTATTTCTCATATTTTTTATTAAAGTGTAGGTGCTAATTGCGGTATTCTAAGGATTTTTACTGTTATCATGAAGTACTTCGAATTAATTAGGAGTAAAAAATATTAATTCAATGCCGATTGGGAAATCGTAATCTAATAATTTCAGTTCTTGTGGTTTCTGTTCTATTGTTAACATATTGTTGCCGAAACAATGACCAATTTACCGATTCTTGTTAATCTTAATTTTCTTATTATGCACAAGGTTCGATTTTTTTCCGACGAATATCCGTCTTTCCAATAATCAAAGTGACTTATCCAGCAGATAGTCATTATTTTTTAACAACCTCCTATTCTAGAACATGCAAAATGTCCCACCCAATTTAAACACCCTATATAACAATTGTATTAATTACAATTCGTAAAAAACGATTGCGGTCAAAATCACCTGCGATCTGCGCAACACGATCTACTTACATATTACGTGAGTGCAAAGAAAGTGAAACGAAAATAATATGTCTAGGTAACTGGATTGATGGCTAAATCGGACTAAACTCTTAGACATTGGCGTATCAATACAACATTTCAAACTCCACAAGCATAATTTGACCTTAATGAAGCTCATAAATAAAATAATCTACAATAAAAAACCAACGAGACTGATTGGTTCATTGTTAGATAAGAGCTTGCGAAGTAAACGAGAGCAAAATTAATCGAGCGTTTGCTCGTCCGCGATTATAACCGCACAAACGAGGATTCGAGGAGGGAAATACGACTAATTAGCGCGCCAATTAGCAAGAAAAAGTTAGTTATTATATCTCGAAATGTTGCCAACATTGACCCAATACTGGCGGCATAGGTGTCGGCCATCGTTCGCATTTACATACATGATTTATATGCTTGTTGCAAATACTATCCCCGCGTTGGAATTTCGTATCATTTCCTATACAACACCAGCGTATCGGATTTATAGCGACTGTAGAATTTATTTCGCAATTTTAGTGGAAAAATTGGCGATACTGACGCTGATTATGTTGGCTCCCTGTTAAATCCGGTACTACCAACTAAAAGTAAACTAATGTAATGTATCCTCTCGAATACAACTCGGTGTGAAATGTTCATCACAAATTACGATTTGTTGTTGGGCCATTCGAAAACGAAGGCGCCCAAAGAAACTGAAAGAAAATAGGTGGAATTCCGAATACTCCACCTCTCGCGAGGGGAATGGTTTCTGGTTTCATAATGATAATGATAATAATAATAAGAATTTGCGGTGTGCTGTAGACGAAGTGAACGGGTGGAGCCATTCAGGAAGACCTTGAGCGCACGCAGGAATGCGAAACTCCTACTGAACTAGTTGCTTGCACCTTATTTTTTTTTTCGCTTTTGCTCATTTGCACAATCGGGGCTCGAAATTTAAATTTGAAATCTTCAGCGGCTGCGATTTAAATGAGTAATTGACATGTTCTTTTATATTTTATTGAACTATTACGAGTAATTTACATTCATTTTAGTTGACAATTTCTAAAATAAATATTGTTATTGGTATTATGCTAAAACACTTTGTATGTAGGATAATTAAAAACGGACTAGAGCAAAAATTAACTCCATTTAGAGAAAATGATCTTTTCCTAAGTCTTAATAAGGACAATAATGGTGTTGAAACACTTGTGGTAACGTATTTTTTTTTAATATAATATTAACAAATTCATTTTATGTGGTGTATTAAGGAAATAAGTAGGTATACTTCCATGAATCATTGCTATTGAACTCTTTGACATTTACAGCAATTGTGTTATGATATAAATATAACGGTAGATTATAATTTCGACTCATTTATAACGAGATATAAAACATGTATAATACGTTTTCGTACACATTCTAAATGTCAAAACCATTATCGCTCGATAAAATCAGCAATAAGAAATTAGATACAACCGCGAGTTACCTTCCACCAAACTTTTGTCGTTAAAATAAAATTGCAAAACCTACATCTCCATCCTACTATCTTTTGTAATTCACGGTATAAGACCCGGACCAGATATCCACGTTCTGCGCCGGATGTCCAGCCCACGAAGGCCCGTTGGGCTGCGCGTTGTTCGAAGGGTTGCTGTTCCACAGCGGATCGTTGTTCCATCTGGGCGCCGGATTCGCGTTCCAGTTATTATCGCTTCGGAAGCCGAAGTTCGATTGAGGCCTGTAAGCCGGCTGCGGTTGCGGTTGCGGTCTGTACTGCGGTCGAGGCCTGTACTCCGGCTCCTCTTCGGGCTCCTGGGCGTAGTAACTCTGGGGTTTATAAGAAGGTCGCGGTCTGTAGGTCGGTTGGGGTTGGTACGATTGCCTGGTGATTTGGGGTTCGAACGGTTCGTACTCCTGTTGCCTGTAAGCGGGCTCCGGCTGGCGGTAGGCTGGTTCCGGTCGGTACCTGGGGGCTGGTCGTTGCTTGGGCTGCTGTTGCGCGAACTGTTCATCTTTGTAATAATCCGCGGGATCTTCCCTGTACTGGCCGTCGTCTTCCTCTTCGGGTGCCAGCGGTCTGATGGCTTGTCTGTCGTTGTTCAAAGTCGGCGGGGCTACCGTGATATCGTTACCGGTGGGTTCGAATCCGCGTCTGCTCGCTCCGTATTCCACTTCGCGGAGGGTGCCGGTGTCGTCCACGTAGCCGTACTTGCCGTAGACCTCGCCGTTGGGGTACTTGGTTTCGATTTTGAAGGTGCCATCGGCGTCTTCGTAGCCGTAGGTGTACGAGCCGTCTTCGTTGTGCTTGTCGATTTGCTTGAGGATCGCCGTGGGAGCGGCGTAGGTTTTCGCTTTGGCCGCCGAAGCTGCGGCGAGAAGCGCAGCTGCTAGGATCTGAAAATTCGGTTTGTACTTGAGGACCGGTGGGACTACTTTTACTGGGCTATTAACCTTGAATGCGTAATGTATACGGACGTAAAATATAATTTATATCTTTTAGGAATAATTTTGTTTTTTTTTGTGTTAATATGCAATTTAAATTATTTTGTTATTGCATGTGAATGTGTTTTATCAAAAGAAAATCTGACTTTTATGGTTTAAATAGTCACTAAATACCCTTTTATTGCAAAAAATTAATTTATTACACAACCAATGTAAAAAAATAATACAAAAACTATTAGAAAGCTTGAGGGACAAAGTAATTTTACAAACTTTAATCAAATCTGGATTATTCCAAAGCATAATAATTTTTTTAACAAAAATACAGTTTCTTACCACAAAAAAAAACATATTTTTACCACTTATCCACTTAATTACGAATTAGCGAAAAAATACAATGTAAACAAAAACACTATACTTACGTATTTTTTCATCTGGATCGATCACTTGCAGTGGAACGATATGAAAAGAGGTAAACAGCCGCGCCTATCTTTAATGAAAGCTTTTATACCAACTTATCCCCACGTACTGTGGTGGCAAGGTTATAAATTTTAAATTGTGCATCAGTTTTCGTTTTGTAAAACAATTCTATAACGATTTTCCGATGTAAGAGTATTGATTATAAGAAACTTCACTTTGAAGAAGTTTTATTGAACTTTAGGGCATAATTAAACTTAGTAAATTACTGTAACTAACTGAAAGCAAATAAACTTTACCCTATATCTACAAAAATTATATAATAATAGTTAGTCACTATCGGTACACCTATGATTTTATAATTGTTTTTATGCACTTTTTTTATTTATTTAGGTATTTAATCTAAATTCGATCAGAAATAAAAATTTGTCTTCCTCTAGCGTAGGTAATGAAATTTAAGGACGTCAACTGCTCTCAAAGAATCTGGGTGTGTGAATCGAAGGTTTAATTGTCTGATATATTCTAAAAATCCATTTTTTCTGGTAAATAATGACTCTGCAATTCAGTTGCATTCACGTTGATTGCAATCGATTTACGGGCCTAATAACAAACATTAAACTGACAGTGACAAAAATGTTGTCACAAAATTGAAGAACATTTTGACCTTCTGGCGTTGTATCAAATCAAGTTAGGCAACAAATAAAAAATTTCTGGAAGGTTGTTTTTATACTTAATTAACTCGTAAACTATATATTCAATGTCAATAGCAAATTTCGAAATTCTATATTCACTACTAAACTAATATGCTCTACATCTAGTATCTTAAATTCTGGATAACCAAGCCATGATCTTGTTATAATACTGTAACCAGTGAATAAAGTTTTATTATAGAATTGCGATCAATACACCTGTTGATACTCGTAAATAGGAAGTGCTTTACATCCGCCAGCGGAGTCGAATATTCTTCCTGCTAGAATAACGTCAGGCATCGAGCGACCAATAAATTAATAGCCAATAATTGACAATGATCAGCCGTATTCATAAAAGCATATGGATTCGTTCGTCGAGGTCGACACACCTATTCTATTGCCAATAACCCATACTCTACATTCCTGAGATAATACTAATTTTCAAAGCGCTATCTACCTGTTATAAATAACTGAAAGTTTTGTCCGAATGCGAATAATCCTGCGACTTCGAGATGCTTCTTGTATCGAATGTAGAGTAGAATGAAAAAGTTTAATATTGATAGATTTGCGAAAGAAAAATTTGTGGTACTATCAATGAATTTGGGACATATGAAGGTACTATTTCCTGATCTGATTTCTCATTAACTGCGATACCCTGTATAGATATAGTTTTTTTTAATGTACATACTTGTGAATGGATTAGGTACGACCTACGTACTAGGTGGTACTAAGCACAAGCATTCTTGTATACCAGAATCGAGCTATAGACAACTTATATTACTTGTATGTGAATTGGTACTTGCATAACTTTCCATACTGGTAGGTACTCAAGAAATGTAAAATTCTTACAACTTTATGATGAATATCATTAAGGCATTTTCTACAAATTACAGTTGCAAGAATTTACAAAAATAAACCGAAAATTTCCAATAAAACTGTTTGGTATTCCGCCCGATCTTTTATTTTCAAAAAAATAAGTCTCGACAGAAAGAGACCGGGTTCGGGATAAGGTGTAGCATACAAATTTGTTGTCAGTCGATTAATAAAACGAATAAAGCTCCGTGTAAATTGCGCGATGATTAATAACCGGACGGCCTGAAATTTGAGTTAGATTAACTATAAGCTTAGAAGGAGGCAAGTGCAATTTCGCAAATTCCATCAATATAACTCTGTTAGAAGTGTTAAGAGGATTCGTCAAAATAAACATAACTTTGCTAGTTAATTTCTGAAGTTACTCAGAGTGAATTAATTAATTAGGTTTAATGAATATTGGGGCTGCAAAATAAAATGCTTGTTGAAGTAATTGGTATTGTTCGTGAAGGTAAATGAGGGGGAAATTTATCGATCGATACTCTTAATAAAAACACTCGAGTATAGTATAAAAGTTGGAATTCCTTTGGAACAGCATCATTTTTTAGTCTGAAAATTCGCAACGGATAGACACATTATAAAAAAATTTATGTGTCAAGGTGTAAAAGGTGGAGACATAAATTGGATACTGGGAATTTCTGTCTGTGGGCTCGCGCCTCACGACGCGCCACCTCTAACGGAAATCAGATCCTTATCCTTTTGAGCCTGTTTCGTTTGGTATAAATTAGGTTTCGCGAATCGCCCGCCGGAATGCCAAAAATGCTACGGCTCAATTCGAATACCCGCCGAAGAGGTTCAAGTTTCCTCATTGTTTGCCTTCGATGGAACGCCAGAAAGTCAATGTTCTCGAAAATGTACACACGTAACGCCAATTATCGGTTCTCGAAACCGTTATTAACGCGGATTTTCCAATAATTTGTCTCGATTAATTGTCGCGAATGGCGAACGCTGCTCTTGCCTCTAACGAATTTGTGCAATGTTTCAGTTTTTAAACTTGACCTCAATACCAACGGCCTGTACTCCGTGAGATGAATCGAATTCTGAAGAAAATTGTGAAATTTAACGCAACGTTTTCTGTCCGTAACAAAACCCATAGCTGATTCATTTGAATAAATCCGCACAGAAAATTACCAAGGTACCCTTACTACATGTTTATTGTTCCTCATCGCGCATTCCTCGAAGTGTTAGAATTATTTCGGTGCTTATCGCGCGTCCCTATCTTCGAAAACACTTACTTGAAATCGATTTGAATATTTACGTGCGTTAAAAAATTATTCCGAGATTATTGTAGCTTTTTCTCTACCAGTATCGGTATTAAAATTTTCTTTCAAGTGCACCTGATACTAACTGGATACAAAGTACTCACTAGTACAAGTAATTTTTGTTCTATAATAGTACAAATATGGTGACAATAAATTTTTATGTTGATGTATTTGTTGTTTTAATAAAAGATTTAATTATTAAATCGTTGGGGCCGGTACTGTAATTCCGTATAAGACATAACATATACCGATTTTGAGATCGATATCGAGTTTTCGGACTTGATATATTGCATTGTTTTTTATTGCACACCATCAAGTGATTTTATTTAGTAGCCAGCTAGCCGATTTTATGTTTGAGGAATTGAAATTTCAGGAATTTCATTTCGAATCTTGATCATCATAAAACGGGCAGATATCGATCGGCGACGGTTGATTGATGTATTATTATTTATATGGTACACAATAAGTACTGCGGGTGATTATCAAAAGTGGGTCCTGAGTACTGAGTACCGTTAGCGAATTCCGAAAATAACTGCTGGTACCTTTAAATCATGTGTTTCGGTCTTTAATTTATCGTTCAGGTGCTCCCATTCGTTCCGAGAGATTAAATTTAGTGTTGTAATATAAGCATTACAATGATGCTTCCATATATAGGGAATCGATAAAAAAATATCGATCTACTCTCATATAGTTGATAAAACGGATCAAACGCTATCAAATTTATGCATAAATAGGATAGAAATTTGAAAATTAACGTCAAATCTAAACCAATTAAGTAGATAAAAAATGGCCAAATACAATTTAGATTTCACTAACAAACAACGGAATATAATTGTCACTTTCTTAATGCAAAACACGCGTAAGATTTTTATTATATCCTTAAAATCAAATAAACGTTTTTTTAATTCTTTAAAAAGGACATTGACTTGCCCGAAGAACGCAAACATATAAATATCTATTAGTCAAACCAAAAAGACTTACAGTTACACTAATTTAAATACGTTATTTTGTAGTGATTAATACAAAAATCGATAAATTATAGGAAAATTACGATGGGCATGATTATCAATAAGATAAAAGTGTATATAAGAGAGAAAAAAGGAAGAATTGAGCTTTTTTATCATCATCTTTCATTTATTTGGTAGGGAATCGATAAAAAATTATAGGAAAACTATTATGGGTATGATGAATTTGAGATAAATGAGAGAATAAGGAAACATTGAGCTTTTTATCTTCATATTTTACCATCATCATCCTTCATCATAATTAATTCTTCATCATCTATCAGTATCTCCGATCATCATAATCCTTCACCACCATTGATTCTTCATCGTCTTTCATTATCGCATTGAATCATCATAATCCTTCACCACAAATGATTCTTCATCGTCTTTCATTATCGCATTGAATCATCATAATCCTTCATCACTATTAATTCTCCATCATCTTTCATCTTCCTTAGAAATGAAGCGTTAGTTGCTGGAAAAAAATCCGGCTCTCCGGTGACGAACCGCGCGCGAATCGCGAATCTCTGGCGCGCGCGTTTTCTTCGAAATTTCTCGTCGTGACGGCGTCGTTTCGGACGGCTCCGGACCGCCCGGGTCGCCCGGACTCTCCGGTCGAGGGCGTCAGAGGAAAAAGAAGTGGCGGTCGCGAATCCACAATGGCGGTGCCGTTCGATCTCAGTGTGTCGTTAGACTTTATGCAGCGCGCATTAGCGCGTCACAGAGATTAGTGCACGTGCGAAGCGGTTTCGCCGATCGTGAGATGCCGTGAAAATTGGCAGCGATGCGCGGCTCAATGTGCTCCAAGCGATTCCTGCTCTATTTTCTCTACGGCGCCTTCACCATTTCGGTAAGACGGTTATCATTTTTTTGGGGGATTTTCGGGGTTGGAAATGTGGCGTTTTGTGTGATTAATTTGATGAAAGTACAACAAAAAATGTGTTTGTAATTGAATTACTATTATTATCAATAGGTTGAAAATATATTTTTCTCTAAAAATTTAATAATTCGAAACAAACACTTTGAAACGTTTTTTATTTCAATAGGAAATTGGTTCGATTTTAATTAATTTTCCTATCAACACTTTTAAAAAATTCAACATTACTTCCAACAACATTCAACCACCTACACTACAAACAAACAAGAACATATTTATTATCCATTTCTTGTATAAAAAATCAAGAAACCATAAAAATCTTAAAATATTCATAAACTCCTTTTTACTACCAACCACAAATGTAGCATCACAAAGTTATTATCGTAAAACAACTCCGGCATTTTTTAGGTACTATCGTTTTGTTGCAAAGTAAAACTCGGCGATAAATAAATCCTGCGGCAATAAGGAAACGAGCGGCGGGTCAGTCGAGCAAATTGCCCGGTGAGGCTCTTCCGAAATCTCGGAATTCATCGCGCGCTCCGCAATTATCCGAGCGATTCCGCGCGGGTTTTTTGTTTGAGCAATTAGCGATATCGCTCTTCGTTTTCGACGGCCGTAATTGCGCTTTATGTGTACGAATTTACGGCGATTGTCAAGGATAATGAATTTAATGGAATGCGAACCGCGTCGATGGTAATTATTCCGATGAGTTGGTTGTAGATTTTTTTGACTGTTTTTGTAATGCATGTTTCGCGAAAAATGCTACTCCTCTCGGTGAAATAGGAAACTTATTCGTTAGCAATTTTAAAATATCACGTCTTTTTTTTGGACCCCACCTTATAATATGATAATATCGCTGAAGCATCCTACATTAAAATAAACATGTTTGTATTGGTACTCATCCTTTTATCGTTAATATAAAAGTCGTAAAACTTAATAGCTCTATATATGTAGTTCCTTCTTGCTCTCCACGTATTTATAGGTCTGATCTGTTATGATTGCGTAAATCTATTTAGCAAAATGTCGAAATAGCCGCATGAGTGGAGGCCAGCATTGAACCATGGATAATTATACGAAGAGAGACCGTAAATTCTAAAACGGTTAAATAAGACGTAATAATCGGTCAGTCGGATTTTTTTTTTCATGTTTGCCGAAGAAATTCACTTTGAAATAACCACTCAATCAATAACAATTCACCATTTGCATCTACTCAATAACGCAGCAAATGACAGATTGACAGATTCAAGTATCGTCAGTGTCATGGCCGTATATTTCTAAGGTCTAGAAACTGTGCCCTAGCGGCCGTTTTAGGTACCCTGTTTTCCAGGACTGATGTTTCCATACCTTAGAAATATACGACCGTGTCAATAACGCAACAAATGACAGATTGACAGAATCAAGTGTCATCCGTGGCCTTTGATGGTGTTTGCTTGCAGTTACACCACGTTAGAACATGCCTAATGTAATGGGACACCTGCGTGCACATACGTGCTGCAAAAAGCTTTGATATCGGTAAAAAATCGCGGAGAAGTGGCGTGGCCGTCTTTAGAGAACCAACAACACCTACGTGAAGGAACATAATCCTCCGAAGAACAACAAAAAGGCCTGCTGGTTTATCTATTTCGTGTGCAAACGCGACGTAAGAGATAAAAGTTCTTTACAACCGAGCAATAGATACGACTAGTGTCTAGTATGTGCAGGGTTGTAAATCGCGTTTAACGAGTAGACTAAAAGCTTGATGAAATTGTAATATTCGATAACAAGCGTTTTCGTTTTATTCGCATTATTTAGTATTGGAATTTTCCGGATAAAATGGTCATAATTAAATCTCACCGTGTGTAAGGATTGACGGTTTATTAAGCTTGTTAAATTAGTTCCATTTGGAACGTAATACTTAGCGAAATGTCAACCACCGTGAAATGTATTCATTGTTCATAAAATGATTTTACTGCGATGTTATTGCTAAATGCTTTTGTGTATAAAAACGACAATCTCTTTGGGTATTAATTGATATTTAAGCAGGTATAGTTCGTCATTTCAATTGATGAACCGAATAATATTGTTTGTTGTTTCAATTTGCATTTATTCCCACGGTTATTAAACTTTTTAGTACTAATAAATCGCGCTTTTAATTGCGCAAATGAGTAATCTATGAAGGACTTGGGTAATTATAGAATAATAAATGTTCTAACAGTCGTAAGTACAAATGTGCGAGTTCATAAAAATAATTGCAGTTAAATCTAGAAATATAATACCAATAATTGAGCATATACACAATTCAACGATCCATTAATTTACTTAGTACAAGATTAACTTGTCTTCCGAAGAATTAACCCATGCTGGTTCTGCTGTACAATTGCTGGAACCCACGCAGTCCGGTAATCGTACCGAAAGTACCAAGTTATTTTTTAAAAGTTCCATCCTACGGAACATTTGTTTGTTATGCACTCAGTTGATAGGAAATAGTTTTGGCAAAATTCGAGCAAATAAGCGTAAAACATCGGGCGGTGTTGTTATGTAAGGTCGCGAAGGAAAAAATAACAAAAACGACAATTTCAAGAATGCAATTGCTTTCTCTTGCATAAGCCTCATCTACGACCTTCAAATTGAGAAATAAAATAAGCGTTTTTTGGACATATTTTATTTCCTAGACATTGTCCCAGATTCCTTAGTTAATATACTTTACTTTCTCTATACGAGGAGCGTTCAGTAATTTATTCAATTATCCAAATCTAACTTATCTGCATAAGTTCTCGTTTGGTTTCATCCCAAACAATAAATTGCTACTGGATTATCAGTAGCATTATGGTCAATTTTTTATAAACAAATTCATCTTCGATTCTGTCACGCCGATGGTTTTAAATACATTGTAAATAAAAAAAACTGCGGGATTAAGAAAATAACGAACCTCGATAAACGGTATTATAAATTCTCTTCGGCTCCCGGTATTCGAAACAAGCTTTCTTTCGGGGTTTTAGCATTATTGATCACCTCCCGAAAAATTCGCAATAAAAATTCCCCTAAGCGCCAGTAAGTCTTTGGCTCGTAAATTAAGTTTATGATAATTATATTTTTAAAACTGGTTTTATAACACCTAAACCGTATCATTAGCTGTCCCATAAAAAGGGGTTATGCATTTAAAAAGTATATTTTTAAGTGGTACAATGTTAAACGGCGGGTGTTATTGCCTTTGGCTTACTTTTTGACTTTTCGATGCGCACGAGGAATTCCGATGAAAATTTTAATAGGTTAGTAGGCATCCCGTTTGCATATGGCGCGATCCGACGCGAAAGATATCCCATATGAAAAATTTGATATAAATCAGATTAGCGAAATAAATTCTAATTAATTGAACAGATATGTGCAAGAATACCTACATCATTCCCAACAGGTGTGGTATGACCTTTATCTATTGATTTGCCTTAACAATTCTCCCGCCCATTGTTAATTATATAAAAGTCACTCAGAAAATTATGTACGGAGTAATTACGTTTTCCACGTTTTAATAAATCTTGCTGTACATCGCTTTTGAAATTCTCAATTCGAATTCTCCAACTCATTTTCTCGAATTTTTTTTCGAGAAAACAATGTCTCCGCCAATGACGCAATTTCAGTTATAACTAGAGCAAAGCCGGCGACCTTGCCGGCCAAATAGTACCAGCACGAGTGGTACCCGGCCACATATCGCTTCCGGTGTACAGTTGGTACCGCCGCCGCCGCGGTAGCGAGGGAGTACCGTGCCCAAGACATGCGGTACTATCGTGATCGGTATTTAACGGAGAGTAATTGGCGTCGTTAAGAGCACGGCATCAATCAGATGATACTCGCGACTCGCAGGATAATAATTCCAAAAAATTAGTTCCTAATTCGACGAGAGAGATTCTCCGGGCGATTATTTATCGAGTCAGGAGATAATAATCTATAAATATATTTATTAAATCGTCCCTTATACGAGTCGGTAAATTAACAATAAATCGTCGAGGTATAAAGTTCTTAAGTACTACATTGTTTTGAACTCTTTATTGTTGGAACAACTGTTGGTTTGTGATGTCATGTTTTAGCATGATTAATGCCGTTAGTGGCTTCGCAATTTATTAATTTTTAATTGTCTCGGAGCTATAAATCACTAGCCGTAACAGTAACGAACCCGCTAAAAATTGAAAAAGAACGTTATAAAGTAGAAAATACGTCTGGATATAAGGCGATTAATTAAAACGAACGTTCAACAAGTTTTTGTCATCTTCTTGCTTTATTTTTCCCTCCTTCCAAGCCGTCTTCGTGTACTATTTTAAGCTCAAATATAACATTTGATCGAGAATTTTTTAATACCCAAAGAGTGTCTTAAATAGATTGGAATACCATGAATATCAATATCGAAAATCAAGATCAATATCAATAACAAAACTAATTATGTCAACCTGTCTTGCGAGCAATCAATTGCTTAATTTTCACCTGTGCGCCGATCGACGTGCATTAAGGAGTATGTGATTTACGATCGAAGACAATAAATATTTTGTAATTATACAAAGACAGACATCCTGGAGGTCGAAGCGATTCGAACGTCACGGCGGATCAAAAAGATAATATAAAAAAAAACCGGTAGGTTGTCCCCAGTTTTGATGCAAAAAAAAAACCGTAATGTGGGTAATTAAGCGACAAGTTGCCGATTATCGGCAACAATAGGTGTGTCTTCGAGCACTGCGTTAATTTGATCCTGTTCGGTGGGAAAATACATACATGTAAACACATTTTACGCGCATATTTTATGATCCTTCGAATAATTTCATTAACTAATCGATATACTGTTAATTGCATAGGCGCGAGAAATTAACATTATCTCCAATAGCATCTACCAGTAATTATACCATATCTCAATCAATATGAATTCTAAGAGCCTCTCGCGAATTTATTGCGGCAATTCGAAAGCGAAAATAACTAGTGTAGCACAAAAGATGAGACTGGCTTTTATAGAACCGGTGCCAACAGATCATCGAGCATATATCGCTTTTAACGACATTTTATTCCCATTTCCAAGCGACCGTATTCTCGAATATTAACGTCGTAAAAACTCGCGTAGAAAAAAAACACGCCGTGTAAATCGCGAGTAATAACGACGATGACATGTGGAGGAAAAAAGGAGAAGCAGCGCGATGGTAAATCGTCCAACGCCCAAATTCGCTCGCCTCTTTCCACCGTTCCGATCGACGCAAATGGCCGAGAACTCTCGGTTTTATAACCCGCGGAATGGACGTGTTATGACGGGTCCCAGCACATTTGCTAAGGCCGTTCAATGTCGAATTATGGCAGCGGCGAACGGGGACGTTTATTACACTTTTTTTTCCATCGTTTGATTGAACCTTAATGGTTTTTGTTGTAGATAATTTAGCACGAGCATAAAACTAACCAAAATTCCGCATCAAAAATTTTCTTACTTACATTTCGTTAACTTTAACACTCTTTCGATGATACACAAACTGTCAAAATTGACACTAATGACGTTTCGTACGACATATGATTAATAGAGGTGGGAACGATTTGTTGGTATAGAGTTGCAGTAACGACTGTAACAAAATAAGCGTTATTTTTCGAATAAATGTAATGCTGTTTGTAATGGTTTGAGTGCAGGTGATACGCCACTGGCGACGATTACAACTGCAGATTACGTTTAGATGGTGTTTGTGTGTAAATAAATTTTCTTTTCGTAATTGAGCGGCGCCTGCAGTTTGCGGTGGTGCCTGGGAGCGTTGTTCACTTCGTTATTTTCAGTGACGATGAGCTTTCAGGTATTTCAGTTGTTTATATCAAGGACTCTTTTTTTATTTTCGATATTTTCAGGTTTGAGCGTGATAAGCAATAAAATTTCGTTCGTCTGGTTTATTGGCGGAATTGTGGAATTTCGATGATGGTTTAAAAGCTCAATAATTGAATTATTGCTACAATATTATCGGTTGTTAGAGGTAAAAGTATTGTAATTATATTCTTATTTATATTTCAATGCATAGCATTATATTGTAATTGTCTTGGTATGTGATCAGTTCAACCTTGGATCAAAGTTTTTTGTTGGGAAAGAACAAACTGCTGAAGAAACCGTTCGCACAAACATCCAGCTTGTATGACAATTCGTTTACTGCTATTTTTTTATAATCATCCTTAATAACATATTAAAGTAGATAAAAAAAACAACATTAATAACAAGCATAATTTAAATGACTGTGTAAACGTGCGCCTGTTCAAATTAACTAATTGTTTAGTACAGTTAGTTCCGTGTTAATGCATTTGTTTAATTTGTAATAAATGAAATAAGTGTTAAATACCTCATTTCTCATCGGATTTAATTTTAAAACGAGAGAGGGGTCAATTTATCATTTCAACGACCCTGAGTATATCAATATTGATCGGTTATAAATTAAATAAATTTAAATTGATTTCGTACATGTGCTATTTATTTTTTGTATCTAGGACACACTAATAGTATATCAATAGAATTACTATAATTTTTTATTCTTCCTTAGATACCCATATTATGTATAGAAAAAATTATAAATTGGTATTGTTTCACATATCTACTAATGTAGAAGGTGTGTATAAAATTGTTTTTATTAATTTAGTGGTTAACGGGACTGCCTAAACAAAAAAAATATTTCAGTTATAAAAATTGAAATATAAACAATAAAATACCATTCCCGAAAAATTTACATATCTTATTAATTTACTAACAAAATAGTACCTAGAAAAGCTCAATTCATCCACTAATATTCATTCACATCATGGTAAACTGAGTATCTACATGCGTCATAACAAATTTAAAACGCTATAATTTCTATTTTACGGCTCTTTTATTGCTCTGTTATGTGTTATAAAGATTATCCAAACGATTTCTTAAGTTATAATGAAATCGATGGGAGAATAAATAATAGTTCGAGATTAAACGCAAACATTTTTCGTACCGCCCAATACATTTATCAAGTCGAAACTCCCGTAAGCACCGGATGATTTATGGCTGTCATAAAAAATGCTGTTATTAAACGGTAATTTACTGATTGAGTTGTTAAATTCGTGAAAAGTAATTTCTACCATTGTTTAATTTCAAACGCTTTGAACATATCCATGCGTACTTTAATGGTAATGGCGACAATTCAATCGCGTTTTAATTAATATCATTCTCGACGAAATTAAGTCGTTGTAGGAAATTTAAAATAGTCTCATAAATATTGATACTTAACCTGTTTAAAAAATTATTTGGGCGTAGTCTCCTACTGATTCAAGAGGTATTTTGTTGCATACATTATACGCTGTGATTACATCTTGTTATTAAACGGTTCAGGCGGTATAATAATGCCCAATTAAGCAACAACACTTTATAAGTAGGTATAAAACATAATGGGTTTATTTTAAAAGGATCGGAAAATTATTTTATTTTTACTGGATAATTTTCCTAATTATACGATTACTAACTTAAGCACGAATAAATTAGTATATCAATTAGGTGGTATAATAAAATTAATCCTGTAGTATAATTTTTTTTCTATTTTTTACAATAGAAAAAAACCTTTATCTTTACGTTACATCATGTAAAATCACTTTCAAACGACGCCATTTTTGCCTGTTGAAATTAACAATTTCCATATTCAATTTTAATCACGAACAAAGCAAAAGATTTCTAATAACGCAATTACCCAGGCGACTTTAAGGCAAAAAGATCTGACGACCATTATTGCAGGCATATATCGAGATATTCGCGCGATAAGAGAATTAAATAATAATCCATGCAATTACTTACAATGTAGAATCTTCCAATAGAAATAAAATTCGCGTTATTAATTTGTTAATTGTAATAGTTCAGATGCTTTAATCGGGCGCTTATAATGGTAACGAGAAACATCAAAATCGATTTAGTCAAATATCGTTTAAAATCCCATTAATCTCGGCGATTAAAAGCGCCGAGCACCTGTCAAGGAGTTTTAGGGGAACTCCATCGTCATTTATCATTGTTGTACCTTTTGACGCAACCGTTACACCTAGGTTGCATTAACAAATGATTCGGAATTCAACAAAACAAAATTCCTGCACGACCTCTCTTTAGATTACACATGCAACAGCACCATCAAAATCGGTGTTCATGAGCCTGAGCAGTGCCGTACGCTATTATTTTATTTCTCAGTGCAAACAGGGAGAAGATTTGGATGATTAGGGGTTGATGAGGAATGTTGGGTAAGAAGAAGATTGATGTATTATTCGAATATTATGAGGGTTTGTGGGGTTTAAAAAAATTGTTTGTTTAATCGAACCCGCCTTTGCTTCTTAAATAAATGTAATCACGAAACCTTTGTAATAAGCGGATAGAATTCAGCCTTGCCAAGGTTACTTCGCTGGTTCGAAATGATTATTAAGTCTGAAGAATACGAGGAATTGGTTTCCACCGAAATTGGTGGTGATAGAAATTTTGGTTTTCGCTTCTTCTAACTAGCCAATTATATTTCCCCTAAAACCGCAAATCTACAAGATTCTACAGACGCCAATAAAATTAACATTTACTATACGAAATACTTAAGCTATATTACTACAGGTATAAGTAATATTTTTCTAATACAACCATTAAACAAATTGCACCAGTTTGACCTAGAGCCGTATCCACACATAAATCTCTTATCGCGACATAAATATAACAGACAACGAGCAATTATTTATAATTCATAACTGTTAATCAATCTAACACATAAAATCACTCTACGTGGATATTACCAGCATTAAGAGGGTACTTACGCTTCGAAATGGCCGTGAAATGATTTCGAGTTTCGAAATAAACCAAAATAAGTACGACCAACACCTTACGGGTAGCCGCAAACGTCGTAAAACGATCATAAATCAAAATCATTGGTACACTTGGCAGGTTTTTCCGTCATATTCTCGTTTCTTATTTCGTTGCCGCTGAATTTGTGTTCAATTTTAACCAATTCTACTGTCGTTTAATTCAATAAAACAATTTAGTAATGACTCACAATTTCCCGTTGATTGCAATTTATCGAAGCCAATTAGTTTGGCTCCGATTTAGTTCAGGACTCGGCGTATGTGGGAAGTTTATGCATACAGTTATGGCTAGTAACTCCGGTTGGGTGAGGTTATGTTTATGCTCGACGATCGAGTCCTTGAACCCGGCCCATATGGCGCCACTGACCGGTCCATAAAATCTAAATAGTTAGGCGAGTTGTGGCGATTTCTTTTCGCGTTTTACTCCGATTTCCATCTAGCGTTATAGCGCAAAATGCGCGCAATACATAAACTAGCGCTTTGCGCTGTAAAATCTAAATCGGCCGTCGAAATCGAAGCTTTAATGAGCCCGTGCGGAGTAAAAGGCGCGTAATAACGCTGGAATTTGTGGGAATTGATAAAATATTACGAATTCAAATGGTAATATTCCCGTTTCAAATCGACTGGAATTCTCATAAAAATGTGCGCGAAGTAATTAAACCGGACATGAATGAGTAACGATATCAATAAAGATAGAGATAATCCTTGGAAGTTGGAAGTCCTCGAACGAAACGTTAAACTTTTTGTTATTATTCAGATTGTCATGGGATGTTGTGGTGGTTTCGAAGATCCTGAATCCTCTGAATTTGATAATAGTTAACGAGAATCTCGACGTGACGATTTAAAAATGCGTGAAGCACAATGAAACCATAAATATCGAATAAGTTGTGTAGTGAGTAACGTAATAAAATGTCGAGTATTCCTTTTGGGTCGATGTTCCTTCAACAGGTTTGTGCTGCTTTTTCTTGACGTGCCGGAATATAATATTAAAGGAGACACGAAAATTCACAAGCTTATCGTGGCTAGTTTAAATTTTATATGCTCGCAAATTGTACAACATTCAGTTAAAACAATCAAATAAATTGTCACCCGACATTAGTGCAGCAATAAATAAATAACGAATAAACTTGTCCCTAGAGGTAAATTACAATCATAATATAAAATTATACCGATTTGTTATTACTCGATAAATTAATTTTAATTATTTGTATACAGTAACAGTATTATTTATTAAAAGGTAAGATGTATGTTCATAGAACAGTTTGCATAAGCTTTAAATGGGTGTGAGATTTGACTTTCCTCGCGGAATGAGACAAAGTGGTCCTTGAAATATTAAAAAAATAATAAGAACCGGAAAATTTTATTTCAATTCACCTATACAATCATTTGATTAGCTGCATTGGTTGAGTGGAAAGATCCGGAATTGCTCTAAATATCAAATTCGATTAATGATAATGAATTTTCCTCCTAAACTGTTGTTTGTTTTATTTGTGTTTCCTTATTTTTTAATTCTAACCGCACCTTTACTGATTTAATTTAGATTTGTCCGTATTTGAAGAACCCGGAAGACGATTAAACAAAAAACCTGAATTATATGAAAACCTTAATTTGGAGTGACCTAGTTTAAAAAAATAGTAGTATAATTATTATTTGCAAAAACTAGAAATAAACTGTTTTATCCAAATCGTTATAATTGCGAATAATTTTATATATTTCGTATCGAATTTCAAAAGGTAAAAAAATTTGGTACACAGTTTTGTAGTCGAATCTCCAAATTTTGCAAGTATAAATTTCGCAACGTACGCATCGAGAATAAATAAATTATTTTCGTTACGCGATTTCTTGCTTTTATTTACAACGCCATATTGACTCGAGGAATTTTATAGTCGTAAGGGGGACTAATAAAAAAATTTCACAAAAATCTCAGACCGTTTTCATCGCACTCGTATTTTCTTGTGAACATTCATTCATGCACATTTCTTACTAACAAAAATTTTCTTCTGCATGTCAGGCTGCATTTCAAAGTATCCAATTACCTTCTTTACAGCGCATATTTCTTATTTTGTAGAAACCCTGTCACTACTACATATATTATGCAATGCCACAATATATCGCAATTTATGGATTTTGCATACAAAGAGGCAAATCAGATCCGCAGAATGCGTTTAAATCGTAACATCATTTTAAATAGAATCGCCTTAATAACAAGTCGAGACATACCTAAGGTTTAAAATTTTTTCTATTCGAATTCAAACGAACCAAGGGTGTGGTTACCAAGCGCAATAACTCACCCTAATCCACCCTAACAAATTACCATTTAATCTTAATTTAAATAAATATACGTATATGTATGTAATTTGCTGTTGCACAAAAAGAACTGTAATAATTTCATTATGTAACAACCGACCTTGATATTTATATGTATGGGTATTATCTAATGCTCAATAAGAATCTCAGCCATTAAACGACAAACTTAAAATGCATTATAAATAAAATCATTTCATTTCGCGGTCGAAATTCAACGTAATTTGTTCATTTTACAGATCCTATTCGACGCCAAGATGGCCATCGAGGGCCTGCCACTGCACGGACAGGAGCCCGATAGCGATCAGGACATCCTCGCAGGAGCCGACTTCCTGTCGCTGTTCCTGCAAACGTCCCTCCGCCGAGCGTACGCCGAAACGACGCCCACGCCGCCCCCGACCACCACCATCCTCCTCGAAATGGAAGACGACCCGTACACCACCCGAAGGAGCAAACGAAACTCCCAATCCCCGTTCGCGAGTTCCCCTTTCCCCCGAAGCACCGAACAATTCAGCGACTCCACCACCGACAAAGACGGAGTCGTCGTCGCCGTGCGGGTCTCCTCCTCCTTAGGCAGGTCAGCGAGCGATCCGTACGGCGACAGTACCACCTTGCAACCCGCCCCGACGTACTTCTCCTCCGAACACCACCCCAGCCTGGTGGCGAAGGCCAGCAAAAGTGAACTGAGTGTCGAGGAAAGTGAGCCCATAACGAAAGACAGCGACGCGGCGTCGGACTTCAGCAGGAACTACCCGGCTCGCGTGCGCGTACTACCTCCGTTCGTGCACCAGGAGAACAAACCCTACCAGCACCCGACCGTCATATTCCACGACGATCCCGCGGATACCAACAGCGCGAGGTCTGTTTCCTACAGCTCGATCATCCAAACGATCCCTCAGCTGCCCATCGAAACGGAGCGATCGGAGCCCCACGAGCGGCACGAGAGGAACTACAACGACGCCAAATCGCCCTACGTGAACGCCTTCGACAAAGAGGCGAAGCTGAAGCAGATCGACGGCAGTACCAAGCAGACGAAGATCGATTCCGCTGCGAAGACGACGCCGAAAACGTGGCATAGCCCGAGGGTGTTCGCTCCCACCACGCCTCTGCCGGTGGTCCTGCCGAAGGTCTACGGGCAGCCGGAGCAGAACTACGAGGTGGACGAGGCCTTGAGCGTGGTGACCAACGGCAGGGCGCACGGGGTGCAGCCGACGAAGCCCGAGAAGAAGCCCGACGATAACCAGAAATTCGGATACGTGGTGGAAGGGAAGAATTACAGGAAGTACCGGGTGGAGGAGAGAACGGCCGATGGGTTCATCGTGGGAGAGTACGGAGTGGTCAGCCACGATGACGGTTCGTTGCGCGGTGTCAGGTACACCGCTGACGGTACTATTAATCCCAGATTGATTTCCGAGGCTTTGATGAAGTTTTTGTCCCTGTGATTTTTTTTGTGCTCTTATTGCTCGTGCACTGGTTTATTCAAATAAAACGACTAAAAGTGAATGTTGTAGGTCGTACTAATAGTACCGCACATATGCGAATTTGAATAAAAGTGTATGCAAGTAATAGCGCTAAACATATGGGCTGTACTGAAATTATTCTAGTTCCTTTTTTTAATTCGAGAAAAGTTTTCTGTCAACGACAGTATCTGTTTAGTCTAATCTTGCCTTGTTTACAGGAAACTTGCCGTCACGCTCTGTATAATTTGATTTTTCCGTTTTAAATTATTTCAGAGCGCCGGACAATTCGATTGCGTGGTGCTCGTATCAAAATAAATCCCTATATCATTCGAATGGTTTGCTCACGATGTCGATTATTGTAATAGTTAATTAAATTTGTATGTACATCTAATGTTATTTCTAATATAAGTAATATTATAACTAGTAATTTTAATAAAATTATGAATGAATTTGTATTTTGAATTGTGAAGAATGGTATTATTAACCAGATGAAATTGTAGTGTACAATGTATCGAATAATTTTGATGAGTTTATAAAATAAATTTTTGGAATATTTTATAGACCGTTTTGTTTATATTTAAAAAAATTAAAGTTGACATAAATTTATTGAAAAATTAGTTTAAAAATAATTTTATGAATTAAAAAATTAAGCACATAATTGAAAAAATAAAATTACAATAAAAAAAAAAGATGCAAAAAACTCCTTCGAGCCGGATTTGAACCAGCGACCTATGGATTACTATGTTGCTTATTCCACTACAGTCCACCGCTCTACCAACTGAGCTATCGAAGGTTATGAATCAAGTTTACGTAACTCTAATTTATCTACACTTATTGAACTAGTTTAATTTTATTTAATTCTACAATTATATTCAAATTCCAAATGATTTTAACAACATACTATTCTTATTCAATAGATGGTATTAAATATTAATTTAAATACCAGCGTAAATAAAAAGTGTAATCTTATGTAACTTCTAGATAGGCAACCAGTTTAACAAGTTAAATGCAGTTTAACTCGATATGAGAAATCTTTTAAACTTATTTTTAATGTTTCGACTGCTTAAAAGTATAATAATAAAGTTAGGACTAATCGCATACGTGGTAGTTTAGTTTTTATAATAAAATTATTGTAATAAACATTCTGTTCCTATAATTTTACTTAATTTTGTTTGTGTATATGCATATACAGTGAACACAAGTTAGTGATTTCCTTTTACTCTATAATGTTATTCATGAATATTATTACTATTTCTTCGTTCCGGAAGCCATGTCATTCGAAACCGAAACGGAATTTAACGACTTCACTTTTCATTCCGCGTCTACATCCTCTTCAAGCCGATTGAAAAGATGAAAAATCCTTATCGAATTTCATCGCGAACCATCGTTCACATGTCCCGAAAAAAGGCAATCAGGTGTAGACCGCCCCTAAAAGCACTTCAATCGATGCAAGAACAAAAAACTCCGAACTTTCCGCTGCCCCCTGTGAATCGAAAGTTGTTTGGTGGATTCGCAGGTTCGGATCTTTTTGGGTCCTTTGACGACGTTTCCGGGGCGGGACGGTGTCTTTTTTTTTCGAAAAAATCCTGAATAGACGCGATGAGTTCGAAGGTAACGTTCACGTCTACTCGGATTAAATGAATGCAAAATGCGTATAATCAGTTCGAAGAGAACTCGAATGGAATGGGGATGATAACATGTCTTCCTTACCGGTTAAAATCGCTCCTTTTATTGATAGTATTATTCACAAGACTATAGAAGATTGGGTTGCATAAGAAGAGCTGAGCAAAGTGCCTATTTAATTACAAATGAATAAAGTAAAATTCAAATTCCCTATAAAAAATGTCCCTATACGATTGAGTGGGTTCCCAACAGTGAAGGCTGTAAAGTCCACAATAAAAATCAAAAACAACATCTTTTAATTATTCATGCATCCCATTCAGCGGGCGCGCAAATCGCAAGAACTCACTTTTGTAAAATGAGCATTACAAGCTGAAAAGGTACAAAGCCCTTCCTGTGACCCAAACGAAAAAGACGCGGATAGGGGCGTTGACAGCGCAAAACAGTCAATGAGAGCTGCCGGCGAGTCTACGTGGAAAAAAAATTCTAGGTGCACATACCCGTCCGTGGGACAATGCCGAACCATGATGGGCTTAAAGCGCTTCGCATGAGGATAGAGAGATAAAATGCTGGTAGTCGAGATTTTATCGAGGTTCGAGAAATTTTTGTTGACATCACTTACCTGTTGTGTATGTGTCACGTCTTTTGCCATTGTGCCCTCCAACAATGAATTTGACAAATTTGATGGCGCAAATTGAATGTCTACCGTTGACTTCATTAAATACGATTCTAACAAAATTTATCTTTGTATTATTATCGTTGAGTTTCAATAAGATTTAGTATGTGAGTGTGACATCAATTTTATCAAAAAATTGTCGCTTAAACACTAACAATCAATCGTGAGAAAAGAGCGAAATTCAACTGCTCTGTATATTAACGTCAATCTGGTCAAGTTGATTTCGTCTTCAACACAAATCCGCACCGACAACATCAAGAAAATACGCCCTCATTGATAACAAAAAAGCCTTTTTAAAAGGCTCTTAAACGCTCCCATGCGGCATTGTGGATATTTGTTAATAGAGTATAAAATCACCGTTCGCTGTTGAGGCAAATACAAAGGGATCATCTTTGAAAGACCATGTAAGATTACATGGAGAAACTAAGACGTACCCCTGCTCTGATTAAAAAAATATTAATAAAGAGTCTAACTAGCGGATGCAAGTATTAGTTTTACCACAAAACAAAATTGAAATGCGTTTTAGAAGCTCCAAATGGCAATTATTAAAATCTTCTCTATTAATTTATTGTTAATTTCGGATTGTACCTCGACGTACGCCACTGTTGAGACTAGTAAGACTACACCGAGATGGAGATCGTCTTACGTATTCTCAATAAAGAGGGTACCTATGGCGAGATTTCTTTAGACAGGATGCTAAATAATTGACATGACTGCGTATAGACTTCTTGAACGAATCGTAAGGATAATAAGTCGGATTTTCGAGGATCATCAACAGGTTGTGAGTAAATTAAAAGGTCCTAAAATTACATAAAAAAAATCACGTAATTATATTTTATAATGAAGAGGGCTCGGGTATATTTTACCCGCACGAAACGTCACCCTGTATGGCATCAACACACCGTCCTAACAATAAACATATGCGCCTAAATAGACTCGAAATTACCCCGTCCCCTCGCCCCGCGGGGTAGCTTCAATACAATCCCCACGTCGGCCATGATTTTCACTTTGTGCTTGTCCGTCCAACCAGCAAATGAGGATAACAGGAGTTATGTCAATCTCTTTGAAAGCCAGCGCATCCAGGTGTGCCCGAGACGCATCCCTTCGTCGTCGGTGCGGTGCCTTTCGCTGACTTTACCTGACCTAACGTGGATTAATTGAGGAGAATTCAGAAGTTAAACTACTTCCCGACGGTTTTCGAACGGTAATGATTGCGTAATAGAGGGAAGAAATTCGGTCGGATGGTCGTTTACAATGAACTAGAACATCTCCGGTTATTGTTTAGTGTTCATATTGTATTCGGAACTATCGGATTTCGAATTGTTAGGTTTTTAATTTAAGCATCTAGAGTTCTTGAGCTGTAGGTAGAGATGTAAAATTGTAATATGCGGTATTAATTTCTGAGAAATGTACTCGAATTGTCGCATAAAACGTCCCGTTCAAAACATGTCAATAAAATCTCATCTTCTGGGTTAAACGGCCGTGTCCCTTTTATGTCACGAAAGTTAAAAGCTCGACCACGATTTCCACAAGAATGTCGAAAATAAATATGGCCCATCTGCGAGGCGCATAATGACAAATCGTTTTCGATTATTTCCAGTTCGGAACCGTTGAATGAGTTTCATTCATGGGCCGCCAAAAACCGAGTAAATATTTCCCATTCAAGAAATCGCCCGAGTTATTTCAGGCCGGATTTATTGTGATAGATCTTTAATTTGTCGTTTCGTGTCAAACAAATTGTCCGCCATTCGACGAGGATTTCGTTACCTGTCGCATGTGCTCGATAATGGAGGAATCTATAAAGAGTTATTTGTGTTGATAACGAATTGATTGATAAGCGAGAGTGTGTCGAAAATCTATTGTTTCGTACTGTACTTTTTCTACGAATTTTATTGAGAAAATCTCTTGTATTATTTACCCAAATATTGTTGTAAATAAACTCTTTTTTGTTAGGTGTAGGTATAGAAAAATATTTTTAAAACCCTTTTTAACAGATCACGAATCAGATTAAAAGAATTGATAAAATCTACATTATGCCAATTAATCTGCATGGGGCTTTGTGGTGAGTGAACAACTGTTAGATGGTACACAGAGATAGATGACTGCCCAGATGGGGATTACAACTTTATAAACTCAAATATCCTAATTTTTCTCACATATTTCACACTTAAATGTGCCTCAAATATCGATCACACAATTAAAAAATCTCGCCCAACGGCTACAATGACACCAATTTGCAAGTTCCAAATCCTCGAAACTCGGCTTCATTAAAATTTAGTTGACTATACGCGGCCGTATTCAAATGCAGTAATCGTTCCCTTTATTCGCACTACTTTGATTTTAACCCTAAAAAGGGCGCATTATCAGTAGGTTTGAAAGCATCGACTATCGCTGCAAACAATCAATTTTAAAAAGGGATTCGGCTTAAATGCATGATTACCGGGGATCTTCTTTTCGGTTAACTGGGCGCTAGGTATGGGGACTCGACCAAATAATCCCTTTTTCAGTCACAAAGGCATAAAGGCAGAAAGATGCGACATATGCACGGGGGACCAAATTCGCGATTTTAAATATTTTCAATTACCAGAAAAATTTCTCTTCCGAATATTGTATAGGTATTACCCAGCGCTTTTGTACGATACTTGCAACTACTTGTTCAAAGTTTATCGCAAATACAATTAATTCTTCCGGCTGAAGCTAAACGGATAATAGGATTTGAATATTTACCATGCTAATAAACTTAAATCATTTTCACCTGATCGAGCTTTTAAAAGCATTACGACTGTAATCCAATCCGGAAATTTAGTTGACTAATTCCTTGTAAATAAACCAAAAACAGGAATATCCCAAAAATAAAGCAATAAATATCTATTTTCGAGGTACAAAAAGGTATAAAACATTTACAAAAGGTACCATAGACCAGCGTTGTAAAACAATAACTTTTAGATAATATTTTGTATTTTATACACACAACTTTTTTAACGCCATTGTAAGTTCGTAAGATCAGTGCAATAACTACATTATTTTTTGATAAAAACCATTATATTCAAATCAAAAATGATTCATCTTTACACCGCCCACTTCCCACGATGCCCTGATCACAATTCCACTGATACCAAATGTTATTTACACTAAATACCTGTACATCCCTTCAGTAACGCGCGTGTAGATACTCCACATCCCTTTTTCCGATCTAAATATATCGGAATTCCTGCTACCATATGGTCTAAATGCACTTTACCTATCAGCGTGAGACCATTACGCTACAACATGTCACTGTTTTTCCCAATTTGAGGGTGCGCTAGGTACACCGTCGGAGAGAACAGTTGATTAGTTATACAGTAATTAGTTAACAATCTGTTGGATTGATGATGTGAACGCTGAGTTCGTGGGAATTTTCTAAAATAGGGATGATTTATTATTTATTACGCGCGACAGATCAGATGATACGAGGGTGTAACCGATAAGGGAACAGGTATCATTCTGATGAGGTATTGCTCTAATTTAACGAGGAATTTTATTGATACTTACATAGCAACAAAACTCCCCTTATTTTCCTGTATTATAATTTCGAGTTGATGGAATGGGAAACACCGAATCGAGTACTGGTTAATGGGTATTATACGAGTAGTAATAGTAAAATCGTAGTTTATAGTTTTTCTTTCACTCGGAATTTTACGATTTCTGGGTATTTATTTATTCAGGTAAGAGATAACGTAAGTAAATTTCATTCATAAAATTCAACTGGCATTGAACCCTCTAATCCTATCCCATTTAATGAGTTTACAATTACACAAGTTCAAAGGCATTTAAGGTTAATACTTCGTAAGCCCCAAACAATTTAACTTGATGATTTGTAATCGAATTCAGTAGAAAATTTTTTACTCGGAGATGTAATACCCGATTGTTGCGATAGCTACGCAAATTCAAATTTAACAATTTAGATTAATGAAATCTCAAAAGTCAGGTAAATGATTATTAGAATCTACTCGGCATATTCGAGTGATAAAGCAATACAAATTTTCCTATGTAATCAAAGAAGGCGTATAGCAAAAATTAATAATTTATCTGGAACTTTTAGTACATATCAGAGGGGTGGAAGTACGAAATGTGCTTTATGGAATGCAGTTATTAATATTCCCTAATATACTCCGGGAATATACACACATTATATCCCTCCGCTATAGCTTTTATTTAATATGTTGATATGCCCTTTATTAAAAATATTTTGATATGATCCTTTATGCACCTTGTATATGAAAAAGGGGAGCCGCTCTCGCGATATTAACAGCATCAGCTTTTTCGGCGATCAAATTTTTGGATAACGGAATATTTCGAATGCCGTTTTCTTGTTAACTTACATTCTTATCGTATTTTTTTCGATGGAATCAGGTCAGACATTCGCCATATCCGGGGAACGGAAAATATTGTTGATTTAATATTTTACCCGATAAAATCGGTTCTTCAGATTAAGAATAATTTGCATAAAAAACGGGGAATCTCGGAAAAATTAATATTACAAGTACCTACCACACTTGTGCGATATCAACAATCGATTTAATCAAATGATTATAACTCAACGAGCTGGAGGAAGTCAATTTTCATTCAGTATTTTTTAGCACCTGAAATAATCCATTCGAAAACCGACTAATCCAAGATTATGCCCTACATTAATCTACATTTCGAAGGTAAGTTTACTTGCAATAAATTTTCATTTAATCGCAAACTTTCCGCGTCAAAAATCGCAAAAATTCGCTCACTTTACTCGCCCGTCTAATCGCTTTTACAAAGGAGGCAAACTCGAACAGACTTACAGACCTTAAACCCCACCCCTAAGGGCTAACCGGCGCTCGAATACGGAAGGGGGCGCGGCCCGAACGCTCCCTTCGCGATTCGCAGCCAATGGCATCGCCGAATTCACTCTAAGTCAAAAGGGTCTCATTCATCCCGACTCTTCGAATGATTCGGTAAGCTTTAAAGTCCGTCATAGATTAGGAAAATGTTCAAACAGTCCGTCGATCTCGAAGTTAGAAGTTGGATAGAGTCGTGCGAAGGTGTTAGTTTAGTTTCGTTTAATTCTCCGGCTAAAGACATGATCAGTTCCAGTGTGCAAAATGTGGAGTTAATGAACGTCGAGCAGCACATGAAACCCCATTCACCTACTGCTTCTAGTAAGTTTGAAATAGATATTAAATGTCTAAAATCGTGTAGCTAATAACTTTGTTCTGTGATAGTTTTGAAGGTCTGGTGCTCAAATAATGATAATGATGATAGTATAGAAAATCTAAATTGACCATTGATCATTTTCCTTCTTAATAAACACATTTTTAAACGTTTATAAAAGCACCTTCAACACCCCAAATAACAACCCCACATTAATTGCCATAAATATTTAAGCATCGCTCTCACTATACACAGGAAATTGTCCTTTTACCAGCCTCTATTATACCTTACGAAGGAGGCAGTTCCCGCTCGTGAATCGACTTCCTTTCTAAATTAACGCCTCCAAACTTACAAACGATTCGTTTTTTTGCAGGTAGGATATTGGACATTCCATGCAAGGTGTGCGGGGACTTCTCCTCCGGGAAGCACTACAACATTTTCGCGTGCGACGGTTGCGCGGGATTCTTCAAAAGGTCCATCCGAAGGAACAGGCAGTACGTGTGCAAGGCCAAGGAAGAGGGGACGTGCACGATCGACAAAACCCACAGGAACCAATGCAGGGCCTGCAGGTTGCAGAAGTGCCAAGAAGCCGGCATGAACAAAGACGGTGAGCGAATTCGAACTAATACAACTAGAGAGAACTGTTCTTTTCGAGCGAGTCGCGAGTTGAACTCTTGAAGTCGAAACTATGTGTATATAAAAACGAATCGATCTTGAAGGAGCTTCGAGGGCGCTCGACGGAAGAGTCATTCGGAATTAAATAGTGGAAAATCGTTAAAGCAAACATGCAGGGAGACTGTTTGTTGTTTGCACAAGAGTCATTTTAATTGTCTACTAAATATCGATTAAAAAGAGTTAATAATTTATATAACCGAAATCGGCGGTAGGGTTGAGCGAACGAAGCTTTGAAACATCAAACAAAAGTCATCGATGTTTCTCGTTTTTGTAATCGCGCTAAATATTTGTTGCGGCAGATGTTAGAAGTTAGAACCGTAGGCTAATTTGTTTTCCTTCGGCGGACCGTAAAAATATCGTTGTTTTTGCAGCCGTTCAGCACGAGAGGGGTCCACGAAACTCCACTTTGAGGAGACAGCAAATGTCGAACTTTTTCAACGAAGCCAGGGAGCGGATGATGGCATCTCCGCCCATCGGCGCCCTCAATTTGGCCATCACCAAGCCATCCACACCGCCCGTTTTGGACGGCCCTTTCGGGTACGTCGCCCCGACGGGATTCCTCTGCAACTCCATACTCAATTTGCCCAGAGTAAGTACCTTGTTTTCAGTATCTATAACAATGACTTGCGTGTTGATAGAAATATTTAGTAAAAAATGCGAAGATATCGAAAGTAAGCTTAAGTGGAATTGACTTTATGTGATTTTTTTTAATCTACTCGCCTAGTACTTGTGTAAGTTATGATGATTAGGTAAAAATTTACAAGTAGAACGATACTAAGTAGTCGAGTGGATAGATACCTACGCAAGTAAAAAAAAAACCACCAACATTATCTATATACAAATCGAATTAACAGTTAATTATTTCTGTTGCAGTTTCCAATTCCAGTACAGCCGCCAGTCGCGCCGCAAATCCCGAATCCTGCTGTAGTCTGCGAAGCAGCGGCCAGGCTCCTCTTCATGAACGTCCAATGGGCGAAATCCTTACCGGTCTTCACGTCGCTCCCTTTCACCGATCAACTCCTGCTGCTCGAGGAGAGCTGGAGCGAGCTGTTCGTGCTGGGCGCCGCCCAGTTCCTGCCAATGACCTATCTCCCGCATCTGATCCCGAATTTGGGCGTGGAGACGAGCGCGGCGTTCTTGCAGAACGTGCAGGAGTTCCAGGACGTGCTGGTGAACGTCAGGCAGTTCCAGGTCGATCCGCAGGAGTACTCCTGCCTGCGGGCCACCATTTTGTTCAAGCCCAGTTTCGACAAGGCGAGTTCGTCGTCGCAAAGGGAAGCGGTGTTGCATCATCCGGGTAAAGTGGCGGCTATTCAGGATGAAACTCAGTTGACGCTGAATAAATACATTTCGTCGAGGTACCCCGCGCAACCGTTGAGGTTCGGGAAGTTGTTGCTTTTGCTGCCTACCCTTCGAAGGGTGTCGGGCGAGACTATCGAGGAGTTGTTCTTTCGAAAAACGATAGGGACTATTCCTATTGTTAGGATTATATGCGATATGTACAAGTCACAACCTAGTTTATGATACACGTACATGTACCAGTTCAAATGACTACGGACGTACTTTATTGTGAATTAAACACAAAAAAATTAATGGCATACATATGCACAATTTAAGGGTACAAGTGTATACATATACACTTGTATAAGAGCGCTAACGTGGCAGTTAATTCGATCTCAATTCAATTTTTTAACAAAGCTACGTGTAATTTGCGATTATAATAGAGTTGATGTCTTCGGGTATTTCTGTACCAAAGTATAATGAACCTACAAAAGGTGTATAATTGTTGTTTCTAAGGGTACATTAAGGTTGGTTAACCCGCCAAAAACCGTGCAAACATTACTGTGATGTAAATATTTTAGGTAAATAGATGGATATTATAAGAAAGAAATGGCTGATGGTTTCTTTCAATCTACTTTGTATTGTATGACCTTCTGCCTACCAAAAGCTTTATATTTATAAATTAATATTAGAATTATAGTATTTTTTATACTCGATGTGAATTCTAAGAATTTGTTTTAAAAATCTATGTCTAGGAAATTGTTGTTGCAAAATTATTTGTACAAAACGTGTTCACTGTAAAATAAAAATATATTATATAGTACTCGTATTTTTGTTGTATACTTTCGCAAGCGGCCGGAGAAAAATTTAACCCAAGCAAAATATATCAAATCCAAGAAAAATAGTAAATGAAAAAAAAAAGAAACGAATGAATAAGCAAATAATTCAGTTGGTAGATAGAGATACTATCTCAGTAATTATTCAAAGAATTTTTACAGATGTATCATAGAACAAGTAAGTAATTTTCCGTAATTTTTTCAAAACAATTTTTTAAACAGAGAAGCGAATAAGATGATTGATAAATAGAAATCATTCTTTAGAGTGAATATGTAAAAGTCTTCTTTATTGATCTGAGCAATGTTAAAAGTACCTATTTGATAATGAACCTGTGTATATATTTTTAATAATTAAAAAATGAATTGCTAATAACTTTTGGTTTTAAATAAGGTAATTTGGTTTTGTTTTAATTAGAATAATAATAATATAAAGCATTTATTTATTCTATTTAGCAATTTTAGAAAATTTAAAGCTAGTCATGGTAGATAATCAATGAAAAAATACCAAGTATCTATACCAAGGTATACAAAAAAAATCAAATTGATAAGACAAAACGAATACATTACAATTCTCCTGATAATACATAAGTACTCGTATGATTTAACACAGGTATACTTTGTTATATCAGTTTTTGTTCTCACATTTTCAGCTAAGCATATGTTACACCTAATTCAAAATACCGATGCAGCATACAGATCATGGGAACCGACATCGGTGTTTTTCATGGGAACATCCGAATTATCGCCCGAATGCGGGCAACAACCCGCTATTTCCTTATACATTCAAACCTTCGAGGGCTCGCGAAACTGTCGAGTATCCTAAACAGAAATACTCCACGTTCGCACTCCGCGTGTGGGGTGCATCAAAACACATTCAATGCAATTGTAATTGCGGTAGGTGCATTGTTTTTGAGTGCCACTCGCGAGTATAGCAATGTCGGTTTCTGAGATGCATTTATAAACCGATAAATTTCAAAAAAAAATCCCTCAGCAATAGTTAAAACAATACCGTACGAAAAATGTTTAATCGGAGTAAGCGCCGTGTGTTCCTATACTACAATAAATATTAACAACAAATAACAGATTAAAACTAATCACCTATTTTCCCAGTATTCGTATAGATACAAAACATCTACCTTATTTACTAATTGCGGTACCGAGTATGGCAATAGGCACCTGATATCATTAGGCACCTGAAGCATTTCGTTAAAATAGCTTTGAAATTTATCTTATCAGTGAACTCGTTGGCATTAACACATATCGTCATTCGGCGATGAAGTGTGCGAGCGTCGACGAATCCACAGAATCCACGGAAAGTTTGCTGGGCGATAGCGGAATCGCGAGAGCACGCGGCTCGGGTGACAGGGGCCTCAGAAATCGACGGGAGTTCGTCAAGATGACCGGTCAGTTGCAGTGTCTTTTGGCGTTCGCGACGCTGCTCAGTTTAATTTACGGCGTGCAATTGGCCATCAGCGACGCCGCCGGTTACAAAGTGCCGTTGGAAGAGAAATTGAAAGTATTCCGATTTAACGAATCCGATTCCGGTGAGTAGATTTTTATGCGATAAAGAGAGATTAGATTTTTGATAATACTGTGAATTTGTTGTATTTTTGTGCGGTTTTTTGGGAATTGTCCATTGCCAACGAATCCTGTTAGTTTGGATTAAAATTAGGTTGAATCGGATTTGGGTTTCCTAAAATTTGGAGATAAAAATTAAGGTCGTATATCGAAAACAAATAGAAAACGAATTTGCGAAAGATATAGATAAAACTATCATTAATTTTGTTGAACTTTGTTCGAAATTGTACACAAATATGAAGATAAATAAATTATATAAAAAAATTAACAGTATTATGATAAAAATTTAAAAAGAAAATAAAAGTATTTGTCTAGGAATTTCTAAAAAAATTTAAAATATGCATTAAACGCCTAACCATGCAGGTAAAAATACCAATTGCATTTATTCTCTACTGCACCCTGTATAAATGTTGATGCACTCCAAGGTTGTTTAATATGCATACAACATTTGCAAATACATATTTTCCAAATTACAATACACGTTATCTAAAACATGTCTATAACTTTATGTGCAGAAAATCGTTTTAAAGCAATTATAATAGATTATAAACTGTACACGACCTTATGTATTAACGTGAGAAATTATACCGGGTGCCTGTACATTAAATACTCAACAATGCAACAAGCACGTTCTAATTTTTGCTAATTTTAATTCAAAGCCTAAAAATCCAAAACATCCAAAATCCAAAACATTTATTTAGCAAATTCGCCATCTTCATCAGAAGTATCGACACGTTTTAGAACGTGTCATTCACTTTGATGTGACCATTGCCCTGCTGGGCAGCGACCGCTAAAATCCGCAAAAAAATTCTGTCCGTCCTTGGCAGCGCACTCACAATAAATTAAATTTCTGGTTGTGGCGTGAGAGAAATTAATCCTCGCTATAACAACCATCGCATTCACTAAAAACAACAGTTCATTCCACAGTTATTAGTGAGCTTAAAGCTCTCTCTTTAGCCATCGAGATTCATCCCATTGCCTTGCTGATCAAGTCCCATAAAAACCCTTTTTCTATTCAATATAGCTTCTCAATAACTGACTTCAGTTTTGCAGATGAAGTATGGACGTACGACTGCTCGAACAAGCGATGCGAGCGGAGGGAACTGCGGGAGAACGAGCGGCCTTTGCCGCTGATCGAATGCAATATGTTGTGCGACACTCCTTCGTTGTGGCCCAAGCCCAAATCCGTGACGGTAACCGAAAGAAAACTGTCGACTTTCGCCAAGAACAGCGTATTGACGAAACTCAACGCGCCGAAAAGCGTGGAGAAAGATCTCCGGGAAGCTTTGAGCATCTTCGCGAACAATCTGCCGCATGATCAATCCGAGAACGACGTCGAATTGGACAATATCAGCGTAAATATCAAAGTAACGAGCGATGTCAGAACAATTCAACTAAACACCGACGAAAGTTACAAGCTTGCTGTTAGTAAAAAAGGTAACATCGTGGTCGCTGATATCGTCGCTCCGACTTACTTCGGCGCTCGACACGCTTTGGAAACCTTAAGTCAGTTGGTAATCTACGACGAATCGTCGAAAAATTTGAAAATCTACCACGACGTAGAGATCGTCGACAAGCCGGCGTTCCCTCACAGGGGCTTAATGGTGGACACCTCCAGGAATTTCATTCCGATGAAACAACTACAGCGAATCGTAGACGGAATGGCCATGAACAAACTCAACGTTTTCCACCTGCATTTAACCGACGACGTTAGTTTTCCTATAGTACTACCAAGGAATCCTTGGCTAGCGAAATACGGAGCCTACAGCCCTTCTTCCACATACTTTCCAGACGATATCAAAGGTACTAATTTACTAATAAAAATCGATTGTGTTTGACGAGTAAATTTTCAACAGGTTTGATAGAACACGCCAGGATCAGAGGCGTCAGGGTGATCCTGGAGATCGACGCGCCGAGCCACGCGAACGCCGGCTGGAGCCACGGCAACACCGACAAAGACCAGATAATCATTTGCGGCGACGAAGACGTCTTCAACGGGCACCTGAACCCCGACAGCAAGCCGGCGCAGAACCTCCTCGGCAGCGTCTATTCGGATCTCCTAGACCTGGGCACCGACAACGAAACCTTCCACATCGGCGGCGACGAAGTGAACATCGATTGCCTGGCTCGCACTAAAAGCGCGAGCAACTTCAGCGACACCTACGACTTTTGGGCTCACTACGTCAACGATATCTTCAAAACCGTGCAGAAGGCGTTCCGCGATAAACCACCGGAGAATATCGTCATTTGGTCCAGTCCGCTCACCGACAGGTGAGCTTCTATTTCTCGTAGTAATTACATAATAACTCGCATTTGGTTGCAGAAAAATCGATTCGCTGAGTTACGCCAAGAACCTAATAGTGCAGTACTGGTACGGCAACTTGGATTCGATCGTGAACAACGGCAACAAAGTAATCGTCTCGACGGTGGGAAGATGGTACTTGGACTGCGGTTTCGGGTCGTGGAAGGCGTCGCAGACGCGAGGCGTCTGCGATCCCTACACCCCCTGGCAGACGTTCTACGACTACAGGCCGTGGGGCGACTACCGCGGCAGGAGGCAGCAGTTCCTGGGCGGCGAGGCTTGCCTGTGGACGGAGCAAGTGGGGGTGCACACCGTCGAGAGCAGGATATGGCCCAGAGGGGCGGCGTTCGCCGAGCGAATTTGGAGCGATCCTCCTGCGAAGGATCTGAACGATTTGGTGAAGAGACTGGCCGATCAGTCGCGGAGGATGTTGAGCAGGGGATTCGGCGTGGCTGCTATTTGGCCCGAATGGTGCACTCTTAATCCCGGAAAATGCATGTAATTCAAGGCGATTCGATTAGACAATGACAATGACTGTAAACGAGATGACTTTTTTAAGAAATAAAGCTTTATTTTTATTTTGTAGTACTACCAATATTATACCAGATTTGATTGCTGTGAAAATTCAATTGATTGAAACATCAATGCGGAGATTAAAAAATCTCCCACGCTCGAAATACCGAAATCGAAAAAAAAGAGAACTAACTAAATAAGATTAAGGAAAAGTAAAACGAGAAATTGCAATACGAAGAAATTCGTCACAGTAAAAACCATACAAATTACATTTATTTACAAAATAAATAGAAACAAATCGTCTTACAAAAGGCTCTCCCAGTACGGCACAGACTGACATATGCACATACAGACTCAATAGCAGGCTTAGGGGTGCACAGCTGCGCGTCTGTCACCCCCGTACCAACGAACGAATTCAGCAAACTGCGTTCGATATCGCCCCGGGCTCGCCCTGTTGCTTACTGTAGTTTCATTGTGAATCGGATTCCCGTGATGGGATCAAATGAAATAATGAAGTTTGGTACAAAGTGACCTGCCTTTTCAACACTGTATTATCCGGCCATATAGGTATTATTCGGGATGTCACCAAGCCCTTGCGCTAGATCGTGCCTTCGAGGGGACGATTTCGTTCGGTAGAATCACAGTCTGAGAGCGGGGATTCAATTATGGGCAGCAGCCATCTTAGTGCTCATGACCGCAGTGACAAAATGTCTAAATTAAGTGGATGGGGACAATGAAATCTAGCTTAATGTTATAAAGGGAGGGCCGGCGATTTAGCGTTTAGGGTTGATTTTTTTATTTCGTTTAATTGATACTTTTTTACTGCCGCGATCGAGTTTCAAAGAGGATGAAAAGTTGTGATTGATGTGACGATTTGTAATCGTTTTCTCACTTTTACTTTTTAGGATTTTTTCCATTTCTTTATCTTCTTTATTCATCATCTTTATTCCTTTTCTTAATCATACATACAAATCCATTGAAAACCAACTTAAGAATACTTGAATAATGTTTATTTAGTAATTTTTATAATTCAAATCCCTTTTTTGTATCTACATATATTATTTTTAATATACTGTGTACTAATCCCTATGTAAAAAGCCGCCATTTGTCACTAACAGACCATTGTCAGAGACACACACGCATCAATTGTGGATTTAATTCGACCCATCGTCGAGCCTTAAAATATTATTATTATTTAAATTGTATTAATTCGTCCATACCCTTGTCATATTCTCCTATGACGAGTCTATTGTCGCATCGAGCCACTGCGATTGGCGAATAAAATTATTGCTTTAATGCCACTTGAAGTAGAATTATAAAAATTTATGTGTACGTTAATACTTCGCAAGTTTTAGGGTAAGTTTTTTTTTGAAATTTAAAAAGTGATTTGAGAATCGTTTGTTCCGAGAACTGGGAGCAAATCTCCGCACGTCTAGGAATATAATCCGACATCGGAAGCCCAAAAAGCATGAAATTTTTAAAACTGGACGGAATCCACTCATTGTATTTTGTGATGTCAGGTAAGTAAAGGCAGAAAAGCCATCACTAATGAGCATTGTCCATTTCGGGCAAACAAAAATCGGCCCGTTTGATGTAAGCGAACAAAACATTTGATCCTTGTATTAACTTCGAGTATTAGTGTCCATTTTAGCGTGAAACCTGTTGACAAATTGGTACAATACATCGCTAAGTACGAGATAAATGGTGAACTTTTAAATACTTTTAAACGAAATGCCCGGTAGTTTTGATATTAAAAAACTGAGGTATAACCAAACTTTGGTCGAAAAAAATGTGAGATTCTCAAAAATAGATTAAAAAAGGTATTTTTTTAACAGATTTTTTTTTTTGGAAAGGAGAACGGATAAAAAGCATTGTTGTACCATAATCTCCGTCAGTTTCAGAGAATTTATATAATCCCACGACAATTCGCTAAAAATCTCATAGACATTCCTTTCAAACGTTCCAACGGGTACTTCACAATGGTGTAGGTGCTAATTTTCGGCTGACTTTTACAACAAATCCAAAAGATACTAATGCAGTAGTTAATCTTTTTCTTGTACCCAAGTACCTACAATGACAAACTAATAATTACTTCCAATAACAAAACTCCCCTTTGTTAGCGGGCGGTAAATAAGCAGATTATTTTCGACTACCAAAAACGGTACCTGGAACCCAAAAATTTCGAATACCTCCTTTACTTCGCTTTGAAAGAAAATAACACATTTTACTATTTATTAAAGCATCATGAAACAACCAAGCACTAGAAATCTTCACCAAAAACCGGTCCAATCATACTAGCAGTAATTATACGCGTTATGAAACAGTTTGGTTGAAACAAAGCCCATCGAAATTGAAACACCGTTCGGGCATACACGATCAACCAAACTTTTCCCATGCAAATAAGTCGCCCGCTAAAGATTATTAAGTTATTTTTCAAACTAACCACTCGAGCACCGGGGACACTCGAGCAAATCAGCTGTCCCCACGACTCCGGCGACAAGTACCATTACCATCGCGTACAATTGACTATGGAGTTTCGAAAATCAGCGACGGACTCTCTTTTAAAACTATTCTTCAGTTGAATTAACTATTTTTGTATCCTATAAGCTTGATGTATTATTATAAGAAGAGTTCTAAGAAGAGTATTGAACTGTTTTAGTTCTGAATGGTTGTGAATGGTAATTAGAATAAGAGTTCTGTTCTGGCAGATTCGAACATATTCCGGTTCTGTTCCCTTACATTTCCACCCTTGTATCCGCGAATTTTTCGCTTTGTTACCTTCAAACAAACGGGAAAACACCACAATGGCCTGTGTTCGGTCGAAAAATAATCACTTAATGTTTCAAAGTTGAATTGCCGCTCGAAACCTTTGTTTCAATCTTTTGTTGATGGTAAAAGGTTACAAAAAAATGCATTGTTTTGGTTCTGTTTAAACGATTTCGAAGCGGTTCTACCTACACCAGGAGCCCGAGTACTTCCGTGTTTAGAATGTAAAAAGTTACATCGAGAGGGATTGCAATAATGCAATAAAACAGCGAGAATAAGTAGATGGAATCCTGCAAGATTTTTCTCACAAATTTCGCACCCTAATATACCTAGGCAAACAAGAAATATTCAAACGACATTCTAGCGAGTTGTTGCGGAATATCAATCGGTAACGTCGGTTAGAAAAATCACAATATCAAACCGCAACGCGACTTGACCGAGTGAAAAAAGTTGCGACGCCCCGGGCGAGAATTATCCAACAATCGAATCGAGCATTGTACGCCCGAAAACTTTGGGGTTGATTTCACGAGGGGGGCAGCGGGAGGGCGGCGGGCCCGTCCGAGGGCCATTGAGTCGTCACTCATAGTCCGGAGATAATCTCAAACTAAAACTGGCACTTAGGCCTTCATCCCTCTTCGCATAATATGGCGCGCCCCGCGCACAGGGGGCGAGTTAATAGATGAGATGTATGGAATTAAAAAACGTACGGAACAGTTGATAAAAATAATATTTTATATACGCAGGTATATAGAGGTACTCCAGATTTGTATCCTTAGTTGTGAGCACAGGAAGGAAGTGCGTCATTTTAAACTCTATCGTTTGCATTCAGGGAGCCTCATTATAGGCACCTTGCCACTTGTGTTACACAATAATCTCGCAATAGTACCGAAAGCCCGTCGGCGTTTCTGTTCTGCCAAAGAACCGCCGATTTTCAAAAGGTTTGTTCTGCAGATAAAGGAATCGAATCAAAAGTGAGTACACCGCAAAACCGCTTCGCTTATTCTTTTACTCGAAACCCGTTTGTGCGGAAAATATTATTTTCATATACCTACTAGGTCGTTCGAAAATGTTTAGTTCACTTAATAAAAAAATAACTTTGTGATAAGTGGATGGTTTATTTAGATTGTATCTTTCACAAAAATGGATTCTAATAGGGATACTCCTCGTAAATATCGTTGTCAATGTATTGACTTCTTCTCGGTTGTGGTTGATAATATTGCGGCCTGTAAATATACCGCGATCTTGGCGTCTGTTTAGGGCGAGGTCTCGATATGTAACGAGGATTAGTTTCTACTGCCTCGTATTGAATATCTTGCGCGGGATCGCTGAAATAAATTTATCAACAAGAAACCAAAACTCAAATCAATCTCGCTTACTCGTAATATTGCGGTTGAGGTCGGGGTCTGTAAACAGGGGCTCTAGCTGGTGCTGGAGGATTCGCCTCGTTTCCGTAGTACCTCGGAGCTTCTGGAGTTCGTTGTCTGGAAGAAGGCTCCACCGCGGTGGGCGAAGCTCTCGATCCGGCGTTGTAGTTGATGTTCACTTTCAAACCGGTGGGATCGGTGTAGGAGAATCCGCCTTGGATGGCTCCGTTTGGTCCGCCTCTGGCCGAGCTGACTATTCCGTCTTCGGTTTTGTACAAGTAACCGAATGTTCCTAAACAACTCGTTTTGAACTAATGAATCGATAAGAAATGATTCGATTACCATCAGGTGTCGGCTCGTCTCTGCTATCTTGAAGGATGCTGATGTATTTCGATCTAGGTGGGGCTTGTTCCAGCGTGCTTTGGAAACGGTTCGAAATGCATAGAAAACTCTATAATTAAATGCGTCATTACAAACTTTAGTATCAATCTGTAATTTAGCAAATAGAACAAAACTAAGTAACGCATTGCATGGTAATTTAAATAGACCGTTAAGGCATGACTATTATCTGGCTCCCATTAATTTGTTCAACGATTATACCAGATACGTTTGCAGCGGGAACTTTCGTAAAAAAATTGATTTATACGTACGTACTTGAGCGAATTCGAATTGAAAATGTCCTTGTTTATTCGTTTATCGATACACGCAGCGTGATGTAAATATTGCCGGCGTTTAACAATGGGGTTGATTTTAAAAGATATTTAGCAGCCAAGAATAATAAATTATTAGGTTAATACCTAACAAAAGTTTAGGTAAATATGTAGAAAGTATAACATATTTACTGTTATGCTTATTTACTATTATACGAGTGTGCTTTTTATTTTAAGCATAATTAAGTGTGCAAGTAATAAAATGTAAAGAATTTTAAGAAAAACGCATGAATTATAAATATTGTTTTTTTCAAGAGTTTAGCTATCAATTATTTTTAATAACTATAATAGGATAAAATTAATCGTATCGAAGTGAACGCTTCGAAACGAGTTTTGAATAGTTTAAGTTAATTAAAATAACCGTGAATTAGAAAATTATCCTTCCAATTTGCATAAATTGATAATGTTTTTTTTTTCACGTACGCAATTGCAGAAAGTCCCGAGTTTGTTGATAGAATACAGAGACATTACGAATTTAGTTCGTTAACTACACATTTATCAAGGTGTTTTACCAGAGTGTTAATCAACTGTAGTTATTTGTAAGTCGTAAAAATTCTCGTTTTAACACAATTTACAACATATTTGTAATTGTCAAGAGAGGCTGAACGTAAAAGGCAAAGCGTAATTTTGATTTATAATTATACTTATACCAGACGCACTTGAATGCATAATAAACACAGATTATAATTTAAAAACCCAATTAAATTTTTCAAACATTATTTGTTTACAAGTAGTTGTTTACAATAAAATTTAATTAAAATACCTACGTATTCCTAATTCGGTTTAAATATATTAATTTGAATTGATTTCATCAGTTTCAATCTTAATTGCTTATGACAAATGGAATTTGAAAGGTATGCACTAATTAATTAATTAAGAAATCGTTAATTGGGCAAAAAATATTATTTATGTATATCATTGAATTGATAATACTTTTAATGAAATGTCTTCAAATAGATTTTCATGACTGAAAATTAGTTTAAATTTAAAATAGGTAGATATTTAAATTTTTTGGAAGTGTCCCCTTTAAAACTCTAAGGGATGATTTAAGTAAAAGGATAATTCAAATAAAGTTATTTAAATTTAATAAAATTAAGTTAGATGTATTAAAAAAAATAGGAGATATTACAGGAAGGAAGAGATGACAGAAAAAAATTAGAAGAAAAAGAGGAAAATTATTATAAAAACCCAAAATATATTTAAATTACCAACAATTCCGAGCAACTACTTAGTAATTAAATAAAAATATGCATAATCGAATTAAAAAAAATAGTTTTTTAATAAGAAACTCACAATGAAAAGTGCAAACTTTCTGTCCATCTCGACTGCTCACTTCCAATAAAAAAAATAGTTAACCGGGACTCTATAACCTGGGAAATGGTTGAATTGAAACCACTATGAAATTATAGTTATCAGTGCTTTTATATAGGCACGCCTATTTCAATGTTGACCGGTATCGCAACCGGCAAGAAAAACATTCCTGCATCGGTATTAAATATTAATGCTCTCCAATATTTCGTTATACGCATATTATTGTACGGATACGAGTTTAATTGATACATTTATTATATTTTATGGCTTTAACAAGATCACTTATAAGTGTTAAATGGAATTCTCGAGTTTTTCCTCATGTCACAGTATTTTTTTCTCGCATTTTTCAGATACCTTGTATGTAGTTACAGGAAAGATATTCTTGAATTCTAATATTAGATTTTATTTTAAATTGAGCATGTTTTGGTTATCTTCACGAAACTATTGAAAAGTAATAAGTATTTATAAGTAGATAGTACTTGTGGGTAGTAGTTTTGGTGTTAAGGATAATTATTATAAAGAATAGTTTAAATAACAAAAATTTGTGTTCAAAAATTGCGAATAAAAATCAATAAGTAATTGGTATTATGGAGATTAGAGTTGAAGTTAAGAAAGGTGTTGGTGTTCTGTGCAGGCCCATGACAGCCTTATGAGAAATTTTCGACGTTAAATTTAGTTCGTACCCACCCTCAGAGATCGCGCGGCGATCGTTTACTTGAGAAACAGCGCAAGCAACCCGCGCAACATGCCGTAGATCATTATTAACGATTTTTCAATTTGAACAAAACACATGCACTTCGAAGTGTTTTGAAATACAACCAAGTAAATATTTCTTCCAACTATTGTTAGTTATCGACTATTATACAAAGTGCTTTGGTATTAGCTGTGAGTTTTATAAATTATTTGTGTAATGTTAACGTGATTCTACCATTCTATTGCTACAAGACTTGGAAAGTGTTGCAGCGTCGACCGCCATTTATTAAAAGTGGGTTTCAAATTCCAATCATCGGAAGGTCTGAAATTAGACAAGATTGCTGTGTCATGCTTTCTTTGCTAGGTAAATATAATTAACATTAGTACATAATTTAAACCCAAATATCATTTTTATTCATATTAACTGCTTATTTTTTGTTACAGAAAATAGAGATAGTTCTATTGGGTTCAGCAAGCCATTGATATAAAATGACTGGATTTCTCAGAAAAAGGTTTGTAAACTAATTATTGTATTGTTAATAGGCCAAAGTACATCAAAATCTAAATTATTATTCATATTATGTAGGTTTACATTTAAAATTATGAATTATTTTAATATTATACTATTTATAAATGTATTGTTTTTATATTTATGTAGGTATTAATTTATATTGAATTAGTTAATGTCTAATATGAAGTCTAAAAAAATGTATGTTTTTTAAATATATTTTTTAAAATGAAACGTTATTGTCGTTAATTCATTTCTTAATTTCTTGTAAAACTTGTACAATTTATTATACTATGTATATTTAATAATTATATAAAATTCTTATACATTTTATATAATTATTATTGTAATAGTATAATAAATTGTACAAGTTTTACAAGAAATTGGATAGATAATATCAGCAAGAAAAAGAAAAAAGTCGAATAGAAAACCAGTATTACACGATTGTGTATATAGAATCCTCTCTTTACTATGCAACATCCATTACAACTATTACTAGTTAGTGTTTCCCCATGCTCTCAGGGTGCGCTCTACAACGTCTACGAAATTCTCACGGCGATGTCCCTTCTTGTTTATGTATGTTCTGTGGTTCTGTGTAAGTTCGTACTAGCAGAGCCCTCTTTGAGCCAATCATGAAAGTTGCAATATTATTTTATAGATTTTTTATTTAAGTGTATTTTGTGTTGCCTGAGTTTAATTCAAATTATTAATTTATTGCTAGCCATATAATTACTTATTAATTCAATTAGTAGAAAATATATTTAATGTTATTACATTTTTGCAATTTTATAGAAAAGTTCACGGAACTAATGATCTGATAATTTATCAGCTACTTAATAATTATTACCTAATTCGTACTTATTAGTAAATTAAAACAAATAACATTTACAGCTATTTTTTAAATAAAATACCGAGAATAAAGATATTTAGCGTTGTTATATGTCACACCATATTTTCTGTTGTAACATAGCCAATTTCTTCCATCATCACATCAAATAATGGAAATATTATTTATTACAATAAATTTCACCGCCCACCCTTATGAAATTCGCCGCATTCGCAGATCGGGTCACTATCCTGAGCGAGCACTTGTCGATAAAACTTAGCAGAAAAGTACCTTCCACGCCGTGTTCTTAAGGTGTGTTCCATGGTCGTACCACCCAAGGTTAACCCTCGCTATAAAACGAAATTATCGACTGGGGGGGCACTAGTCGTCTCTTTGCGAGTCTCCGGAAAATCACCACCATGTTGATATTAGTGAGTATCCGAAATTGTATTATATTTTTAAGTGAAATTCGGCGTAACAAAGGCGGAAGATATCGAGTGGAAATAAGCAGAGAATGGATTGTATTTTATAAATAGTTAAAGCGGTTAACCTTTAGAATCGCTTTGTTAATACCGCTTTCCTGCTAACGCAAAATTATATTCTATAAATATTTTTATCCTGCAGGTGCTATCTTTGGCAATAGCCGTCACCGTCGAGGGTCAGGGCTACCACGGGGATCCCAGAACAGCGGCGATCCTAGCCGAGGATCGCTACCTGCAGGCCGACGGCCGTTTCGGCGCCCAATACCAGCAGGAGGACGGCGTGAACTTCAAGGAAACGAGCGCCCCCGACGGCACCCGCCAAGGCAGCTACTCCTACATCGATCCCAACGGCCAAAGGCACACCATCAGCTACACCGCCGGCAAAAACGGCTTCATGGCCACCGGCGACGGCATTCCCCAGCCCGTACCCACCACCTTACCGGTCGCGCCCCAGCCGAATTACACCCCTTTGCCCCAGTACAACCCTCCGGAGATTTACCGACCGAGGGCCCAGCCGCAACCGCAATACCAGCCCCAGCCGCAGTACCAACCTGAGCCCCAGTACCAGCCTCAGCCTCAGTACCAACCTCAGCCGCAGTACCAGCCTCAGCCGCAGTACCGACCGCAACCGCAACCGCAGTACCAGCCGCAGCCGCAGCCGCAGTACCAACCTACGACCCCCAACCCCCACAGGTTCTATCCGCCGGGAAAGCTGTCGTTGAACAGGTCCCCGGACGGGTACCAATTCAGTTTTAAGAGTGCTTAAGTTTGGGGGTTTTCTCTTAGGTAGGCTGTGTTTCGATTTAGAGTAACTCTTTCATCGTTTATTATACGTGAAAAATACAGCTAGTGTTCACTTATTCAATATTGTATACGAATGTACTATACTTTACTGTCCATATTTATTTATAATTTGTACAATAGACTGATGAGTACTTAAAAATTATGATTCTTTTTTAAACTTTATTCCTGTTTCTATTATACGCTGGTTAATTATATTTGTGTTTTTATTTTTTTGCTTATAAACACCTCACATTGTGTTGCAACCTGCAATATCGAGCTATTACATAAAGAGATGACCTTTCGTTTAAACTTTAATATGAACCTCAGAGAAAGGAAAACGGCACAAACAACTTATTTTACTGATTATTCACTTAATTTCGATTGGGTGTGGAGTATTTGCGCTGAACAATTCCCATCCACATATCCTTTAACGTCAACGATGACTAATCCAATTAAAAAAAGCAGGAAGAGTAGTCTCAAAATTATAATGAGGATAATAAAACTACACGTTAAATTTGTCAAAACAGGTTCAAAATTGGTTTCATCTTGACATGGAATTCGATCGATGGTCTTCCGTAAACCGTACCACGCCTAGCCTTTTACGAATTTATTTATACGTAAATTCCGGAAGAAGTGATTTCGTTCGAGTTCTTGTTGTCAATGCAGATAGCGTTCGAATGTTTGATGTGATGCAAAATACCAGTTTTACAAGAGCAACTACCTAATAGATTCAAGGTAGCTCGGTTACAATGCACTTTCTCGCGAATCCGCTATAAGTACTTTACAATCGCGAACAGTACTTACGATTAAATAACAAATAACTGTAATAGATAAGAAGGATATGGAAATTATTATAGCCAGCGGTTGATTGAAGGCAGTTTTTTTTGTTTCTCGTATTTTATATTAAAAAAATATTAGATGCATGTAAATTGTGTACCTACATATTTATTTATGTCCACTCACATTTCTAATGAGTTTATATTCCCAACAAATATAATCGAAACAAGACACCTATTGCTAGTTGAAGAATTTAAAGAACTAGGCAGGAAACTTTATCTCCATCATTTCACCTTCATTAAATTAAAAGTAGAAGGCTCTACCTGTTCTTACTTAAGTTAAACCAGCGCAAAACACTTATGAATAACGTTGCTAAGAAATTATATACTAAATTTCCTAAAGATTCTTAATTTCTCGAGGTTTGTAGCAAGTAAAAAGGGGTAATAAAATACTCTAAATAAAAAAATTATATTTTTCTCGAGGGAGTTCTTAGGCTAAACAATTAAAATAGATAAAAATCGATTATGACATCACCGATCGTCTTACTTAATCCTTCATTAACTTTTTCAGCATTGGAAACCCATTGTTGGGCAACGAGTAATTAGTCTGAAAACGTATCCTGCAGCTAAGACGAAAGTAAAAAATCGATTCTAGACCAAAACAGTTTTGATTAGATCAGCCTTGATCCGGCACGTTTTCGAACAGAAGGTTGTGGGTGAAAAGCGTTTCGATATACCTTAAACAAACATCGGTATTCAATTAGCGATTTATCGAAAGGTTTTTCGATTCGATATCTAAAATCTAGCAATGGGCCATTGTGCAAGTCGCATCTACTCTACAGCTACAGCTATTCCCGTTGCACTGTACATAAATAATAGATATTCATCATCCACTTTCAGCGACCAGGAAAGAAGTTAATGCACTTAAATGACAAATTATTTGCGTGGATATGTAAAACTTTCCCATTCGAAAAATTGCAATGTATTTATAAAGTAGAACGAAAAAACTTTAGTTATGTATGGGATTAAATTTAATGTTTCTTTCGCGATGCAGTTCAGCGCGTAAGAAATATAATAACACTGAACTTGAGACTGGTGGCAAAATGACTGGAGGATTCTTGAGAATGAAAGAAGGGAGTCGGCATTATCTGTTATGTCACGGTAGAGTGACCGCTTACTTCGCGGGTGACTTTCAAATTTGAAGCATTGCTGATTGATCGCCGAACGCGCGTTGATAAAGTGATTGATCTAGTGGGTGTTATGCAATGAGAATAAAATGGATGAGGTTTGTTGATTAGTTTTCTATAAAAGGTTTTAAATTTTAGTGGGATTTGGAGAAAAAATTGTAGCAGAAGAAATTTATATAAAAAAATCAGTTTAGGTATAAATAAATTATTAATCTAACAAAATATTATTAAATAGAAGGCTTTAGATAACGCACGTGTGTTACCCGATTTCTTCATACCTCTTTTTGAAACTCGAAGGTAACGTATTTTTCACACCCAGATACATTTAATTACTGATATGTATATCAAACGCAATTGTGTCGTAAGAAAATCGTTAGACATCGCCAATTAAAATTTTACGCGTGTAGAATTTCCGCGTTTACAAGAAGAATTGTGTTCGAAAGGACCTTGGTTATTTACTCCACACTTCACGCAACTACCTCGCCTAATTAACTGCTTGATTTTTTCAGATGAGAACTACTTTGATTGTACTTCTGGCGGTGGTTTGCTCGGTGACTTCGATTCTCCATGAACCCTTAACAAACTACCACCAGGAAACTATCTACCCTTCCACCAAAACCTACTTAACATCTGCGGGATTCAAGACGAGTTATACTTTGGCGGGTCCGGAGATTCTGCACAGTTCGCTTTACGATGTTCCGAGGGTTGTTAGAGGTAAATAGGGAGTTGGAAAGCGTGTGTGTTGAGTAAAAATTTGCTCGTAGGGCCTCCTCAATATCCACTGTTTACGCCTAATAGCTTCGATCAAAGACCAGAAACGGTGGGGCAAATAGAGGAATACAGGAAAGCGCTGGCGGAGGAAGCTGAAGAGAGGAATAAGGAAAATGAAATATCGACGAATTTTGGTAAATTTGGAATACTGCCGATTCATAATGAAGCTACTAGATCGTACGTAGATTTCGAAGGAGATGCGGTTAAATATAAATACAGAGTTTAGTGTATTGTTAATGATTTGTTTGCTCCAGGTTTCTCATTAGTTTTTTTTATCTCCTAAAATCTCAGGTTTATTATTACCTATAGGGAAATGTTGTTATGTAGAGTTCAAATTTTATATCGCTTTAGTACACTTTCACTTTCATATACTAAATAATATTAATATACTTTATTTTTACATTCCTACTAGGGAGGCATGTTTATCATTTAGATCTAGTTATTTATTTTTTGACAGAGATATGCAGATATCCGATAAATAAATCGTGTTATTGGAATTAATTGGAAATCGTTTTTATTTACCCGACGGTTACATAAGGGAACGACTTGTTAAATCGAGGCCCAGAACGAATTTAAAATTTTATAATATTGCTGGTGAGAAAAATCCACTTTCACCACACGCGTCATAGGCAATTGAGTTTAAAGACAATCTTAGGCGGCCGGTTTATTTTTACACCGGTTAATATACAGTGCAAATTTGTGCATGGTCTATGGGTTTAACAAAGACAACTGCTAATAGTCCCATATAAAGAAAAAGAGCGATATTGTGAGAATGCAACTTTCTCACTCTAACTAATGTTAAGTAAATAACCCTTCTTTGTTCAACACCCAACACATAGGCTTGACTGTAGTGTAGTGCAAACAAATTTGCACTTACCCATATAAAAAACGTGTAACCACAAGATTACTTCGATTACTACATAATAATCTCCAGATAAAACGAACTACAAATTCTAATTTTTCCACATTTAATATCAAGAATACATTAAATAAAATAAGTATAAAAACTCAATTGGTATCGCCCTTAAAATTAAAACAATAATTGTACTTTTTCGAGCAATAAGGTAAGTGCTTCTTTAAGCTAGCCTTCGTTATGAAACCTCTATTGCAAATATCACAAACGAATTTTTTGTAGCCCACGTGCCGGTAGACGTGATCCCTAAGATGTACAGCCTGGAAAAAAGCCTGTCCGCAAATCGTACACAAGTGATCCTTGTGGCCGAAGTGCTGCTTGTTGTGGTACCGCAGGGCATCTTTCGTGTTGAAAGTACTATCGCACAACTGGCAACTGTAACTATTTTTCACTATGTGGGATTTGATGTGCTTCGTGAGAAGGTGATTCATTAGAAAGGACCTCGTGCAACCTTCGAAAGGGCATTTGAACTTCCTGACGTTCCGATGGTGCCTCATGTGGTAGTGGTACCCGTAGGCGGAGGCCATTAGTTTGCCGCAAATGGCGCACTGGTACTTGTGGTGATCCAAGTAGTGATTGAAGTAAGTGTCCATGTCTAATTCGGGCTGGCTCTCGCACCTGGTGCACGTTATTTTGGCTAAATTGTAGCTGCTGACGTGTGAATAAAACGTTTCCACTCGAGAGAATTGGTCCCCGCATATGGGGCAAATGTACATAAATACTTTATCGTCTTCATCGTCAGGCTTCGGTTCGTCATCGACGACTACTTCGATGTTCGATAAATTACCTAAATCGAATAATTCTACTAGATTGGATAAGTCTCCTTTGGTATCTTGGAGTACGCTTTCTTCTTTGATAAAAATCTCTTGTTCGTCATCGTGATTTTCGTTTTCGTGTTCGAATTCTGTTGTATCCTCGAATATTCCATCTTCCTCCATGTATTCCTCGTCGTTTTCGGACTCCGATTCCCCATCGACATCATTCGTATTGTCGCAAATTTGAATAGCAGAGATCAATTCGTTATCTTCGCCTTCCAGGCCGTTACCGTTAGCTCCGTCTAGTAAGTGCCTCAGTTGGGTGAGCTTCGTTTGGGCTTCGTAAAATTGTTTTAGAAACCAGTAAGAAATTCTGATGGTCTTAAAGCAAGAAACGCAAACGCTGTTTGGCAGGCCCTGTGCTACCTCCAGCTGAAATCGCAAATGAAACTAAAACACGAAAGGAAATGGTAGGTAATTTACCTTTGATGAAGTGCAAAATTCTAGCATGGAAATTACATCGACTTCTACATTGGCGATTTCTCCTATTAGAGGGTATTTTTTCGTGCGAATGGGCTCCAAACAAGATCTGCACAGTTCTGTCATTGTTTGAGGTAAACTCTGAAATCCCTATTTAGCTTTGTAAAGAGGAATTTTAATTTTCAAAACAGTAACGACTTCTCTAAAATAAATCAAAACCAAACCAAGTTTGTTTATGTGACTTTTGACATAAGACAAGATATTTGTAAGAATGTCAGTACAGTTTCTTCTTTTTTAGGAACAATTACTTATATAGCATACAATTAAAATAAAAAATGCTCATTACTAAAAATAATTGATTTTACTAATATGTTGTACTAATAAATCAAAACCAAATTTATTTAAATAACTTTTGATAAGTATGACAAGAGACAAGTTGTTTTTTCACATTCCAAGCACTCTTACTTATATAGCGTACAGCTCAAATTGAAAATCCTCATTATCAAAGAAATAATTATTGACTCTACAGAAACTATTAGAGAAATAAAAACAACGTTGTGTAAATTGTACGACATTTATGTAAACCATAAATCACAAGTGAAATTACAACTATTTTTAACCTGCAGAAACAAAATAAATCATTTAAAAATATAAAACATTACGAAATAATTTACACGGCCTGCTCTTCTACGAACCGAAAAATGGTGCTGTTGTATGCATCATTTTTCTTTTCGTTCTGTCAACAGAGAATTGTGCATCTTGGTGACATCAGCCTCGACCAGCTCGGGCACGACACCTCCATTAACGTCTATGTAACTAGCCACACTCTTTTTTATGCTGGTTTCTCTTCTTTGCTTCGTTTTTCCGTCTATAAACACCAATGATAAGCTGTATTTATCATCATACCTGAAAATTGAATAATTTATTAAATAACCATCTCTAAGTTTAAGATTTTGTATTCTTACTTTGGCAAATAGGAACTGGCTTCCCAGACATTCTCCTTTTTAGAGTTGTCTTTTTGAATACAAACAGCAAATATTCCCTTCTCTTTGTAGGCTGTGTAAAACGTTAAAACCCCCATCATAATGAAGTACGTTGTAACAGAGAATATCAAAACAGGCCTGCAAATAAATACGTAAATACAACCAATTTATAAAAAGGAATAAATAAAATATACCTAGATTGTGGGAAAGGGTACAAGTAATCCCATACTAAGGCAAACATAGCTACTCCTACTGCTATGCCACATATTACTAATCTGCCATCGATGAGGGCGAAATTCTCAACATAATGGAATTTCCCGGTTAGGACCTAAAACAAAGCGTAAGAAAACGTGTCTACTCCTTTCTGATTACCTATGTAATTACTTCTTTAACTGCATCGTCTAGTGCATTTTTTACAGCTGCACCATCCCATTTGTTTATCTTTACCGGCTGAAATAAAAGTTTGTTGTGAATAAGTACTTACAGAAAGAAACAAATACGATTACCTTATCGTCCTTCTCTTTGGGAGCCATGTTAATAAGTTATTTAACTATATTTATTCAATAAATAGATTACATCGATCTCTCGCAGCTGTCACAACGACGCCGAAAAAAGACAAGAAGACACGTTTATTTACCACGTCATAATTGTCACTGTCACAAACGTCAATTGTAGTTTGTTTTTTATGAACTTGTACTGTGAAGTTAAACAGCCACTTAAAATATTTTTTGACGGTAGTGAGACGTTTGAAAATAATAAAACAACAATAATTTATTAAAATTGATAATTTGGTAATTATTATGCCTTTACTTTGTGCACCGGAAGATATGCTGATGGAAATGATTGACACCTCCGACAGATCCTGTACAGTAGATATGAAGGTGTTGTTAATTTCCCTATCTTTAGTAGCGTTACTGTACAAATATTTATTAAATACCTAATTAATAATTTCATATTTATTAGTGTTCAGAAATCGCCTCGAATTTTCTTGAATTCGCCTCGAATTTTCGAATATTTTGCAATTTTCCTTTAAAATTCTTCTTTTTTTGTTAGAATCTTGGTTTTTTTTTTGAAGGATCAAAAATTTATTGACAAACATTTCAAATAAACCATAATTTAAAAAATACTAATCGAATTTGAAGAAAAAATGCAATTAGTGTGTGTAGAAAGAAAAGAATTAGCTCAAATGATAGCCAATCATACTTTTTATGATTTTAACGATTCAACAAAACCAGCTGCAGATTTGAATTTGAAGTTAATCATGGGCATATTATTAGTGCTGTACACAATTATTTTACGCTAGAATGTACAGAAAAATGAGATCAATAGATTGTTTAAATAACATCGAAAAAATATTTCTAGATATCCTCGAGTTACAATCTACTTATTGGGGGTTTTTATTTAAACAAAATAAGGTCAACAGTTCAACAAACTCCTCTAATACAACCGTAATTACCGAAATGTATCGAACCTCCTCATCACACGCATATATTTAATCGAACATCCTTCATATTAGGCATACTTATGCGCCATGAATTTTTCATAATAATGCCGTCTCAAGTTATAACACAACATAGTTAATTTTCTCAAATAAAGAATGAGCAGGTGCAATCTAAGCAGCGTAAACGTCACCGTTGATCTGCCAAGCGCATCACCTCTATATTTCGAAGGGGCTCACGTATGTAATTGATTCTAGGACGTGCGGCTATGGTCGAGCCTACGTTCCAGGTTGCATTTAACAACCTCTCTACTCTCTACCGGCACAAATACTAGTAATTTGTCCGAAAATTCATTGAGTTAGGTACTTGGTTTTGTGGAAGGTACCTACCTACCTCAATTCAATTTTTTTCCAGAGATTACATTGTTTTGGATGAAAAGTGTAAGTTGCTGTTGGAGATGCTTGAAGATTGGTGCAATAAGGAATAAGAAAATTGGTACTTTTTGGTGTATTTACAAGGGAGCGCGCTGTAGGAGTGCCGTGTACACGAGGCGAGCGAGCACTACAGGTGAAATGAAGAGAGTATCATCGACAATACCGGTGTTTGCCATCAAAGAAATGGGCGCTTCATCGCCACCTTTCGCCATACAGGTAGGCACTACAGATGTTTTTTCGACGATATTACAGCCGATGATAACCAAAACAAATGCGTGTACCGGGTACTACCTCTAACGATATTTCCATGCGGCGTTAACCGTAATCCGAAGGAATATATATAGAATTCAAAATGGGGATCCGATAATAAAGGCCAACGACATTTCAGTTCCTGCTAAGTACCACTAACGAAAGAGAATTAAATAACATAAAATAAACCAGAATGAAATAGTGGTACTTAAGTTATTTGTAATAAATAATGGCGCAAAACATTCGACATGACCCCGATGGGTCGTTTGAAACGTATTAGCGTTCTCGTACAATTTCCCTAACGCAAGAGCGAATTAATTGCCCACAGAAAGGAAGTATTCTTTTTCCCAGGAGAATAATGCTCTTTCATCTGCACATAATGAAGTGTCATAATAAAAAAACCTGTTCGAAATAAAACTATACCCAGAATGCATGTTTGTGGTGGGTTTCTCGCTGAAACTACTTCAATTTACTATGGTTTTGCTTTGCGCCTATTTCGAACTTGGTGGTTTTTTATAAAACGCGAACAGTGGCGGGACCGATTGTCCATCTTCTTCGAGTAAATCGAATTGGATAGTTCACGATATTTAACGATCGTTGACTGGGGGGTACACGTGCTTGCCCACAGGGACGGATCAAAGCCAGAAAACAACAACACGAACTCCATTAGAATTTTATGATTCAAAAATTAGGCTTAAATTACAGGCCTCGTAAATGCTTGGAATTTCTTTACCGAATATGCACCTAACCGCTTACCTACATCAGCAAAAGGCATTAATATTAAACCGAATTTCCATTTGTATTATAGCATACAGTAAAGCTAACTGTTTTAATTTATAATAAAACAGTATAAGTAAAGTATAAGTCATCGCGTGTTCAAAGCAGATTTTTCGATAGGAAAACTTCAGAAGGGTTAAAAATCCAACGTGGACGCACTACTGATAGTGCGTTCATTTTTCAGATACAATCTGAAGTAGCAGAGGCATTGCTCCTTGGTGGCCATCGGACCATATCTCCTATCATAACCTCATTAAACGAGAAAATTGCACCGAGCTTATTTCCTAGGATTTATTTTAACACAAAAATATGGTTTTTTTCGCTCAGAAAACGGTGACTTATGAGCACGAAAGCTCGGCTTAACAATTAGAAGCAGCATCGGACTCCATCTTGGAAACATTATTTATTAATTTTTATTTATTATTTACATCACAAAAAAATGGAGAATGAGGAAATGAGCTGTACAAAAAACTAGTTCAATACAACAACCCTTTATTGTTGGATTTCTATGAAGGAAAATTGCATTAGGGTAAGGTGTAAATTATGATTGCCAAATTCTGATGACGGTCCTGGATTAATATGATTTTTAGCAGAGCGTGGCTTTTGTTAATTACGTGCTTTATAGAAATAAACGGCGAAGAACGCACACGATTGTAACATCAATTATAAATACATTTCGCATGGGTGAAATTAACCGGTGATTTGGGGTGGAAAAACGGCTTTGATTTACTCTATTAAATAAAGAGTTTATGGATTTAAAAAAAGGGTTAATATCATACAATCAAACGAGCTTGTTTCGCCTACATGCATGTGAAATTACCGACAAATTAGACACACAAAAAAACTGATAAAATTTACGAATCACCCTATACGGTATATTAGAAAAGCCTGAAATAACTAAATTATACAAACAAGTAATCCTAATAATTATCTTCATCTACCATAGCAGTTTATTGGCAACGATTGCGTGTATACAAGAGAATACCGTTAGGTAATTAATTAGCAGATATTTTTATAAAAGGTTTAATTAGACCTTTGTTGCTCGTGTTCATGGAGCGATGGTAATCTGATATATTCTTTATTCAATTTCGCCAATTTAGAAGCTAAATTGGATCAAAATGCGACAAATTAAACGAGCTAAAGAACAATTTTTTATCAATTTGAAAGGATCCTTCGAAGACTTAAAAGGGCATTATGTATGCTTTGGATACTCCAATAACTGATTACCAAATAACCCTTTCTGTATACATTAATCAGCGTTGCTAAATAGGTTCTGATAGGTATCCTGGTAAGACCGGTAATTAGAAAACTGTCGAGTGGCACATCATCAATAACCGCTGATTCGATAAACCGAGAATGACTATTAATGACTATTGTCGATGGCCACGTTTAAAAAACCCAACAATGGCGAAACTTCTTACTTCCCTGAACCAAATAAACTTTTTGCCAGCGATAAAAACGCGATACCGTTTTATTGTGTAATTTGAGTTTCTTTGAAAGAGTCATTTGTCGAGGAAAGTCCTACTTGGATGACAGTGGCGTCCGATTGATCGAGATAATTTATTGAAACTGGATAATTGTAGTCGGTAAACAGAGGAATTTGTTTAGAATTCGCAAGCGAAAATATTTGCTTGTATGTAGATTTATTCATTAGGTAAATTCGTGTTTTTCGCGCATTTTTATCGTTACATTATGGGAAATCGCCGATGAAAATTGTATTTACTTTGGAAATATTTCGTCAAATTTATAGTATTTACCCAATTTTTTTATTTGGCACTAATGGCTCATTTAACGAAATTTCTATTCCTTTTTTTGCTATATATACAATTTTTTTTCCAAAATCAAACATACAATCACAGTTCAAAGTATTAACAGTACAACAGAACCTACAAAACAAGAAAAATGGCTTTTAAAGTAGTTTTTGGAGCAACCGCAGCATTCGGTAAGTAAACAATTCTGCATCTACTACTAATAATAACCGTTTTATTCACCATATCGCATTTTAACATTAGAATTTTACATTTTAGTTCTATTCTTCAACTCTCTGCCGATCGCTGTCGCATCACCCGTCGCGACCAGGCAGCTCCTGCTCCCTGACCTCAACGTAGGCTTCCCTCCGAATGTTACCTTATTAATAGAAAACCTAAATAAATACATCACCGAAACACTCGGTGGTACCACCAATTCTAACGATATCGATGATCTGTTGCAAACGGTTACAAACACTGTCAACGGGCTATTGGAAGGACTAACTCCGGAGGGCGGTTCAGATAATATCTTCGAAGAAATTGCCGAATTGGTATCGAACATACTTAATGGAGGTCTTCTTAACACGGCTGCAGTTCAAAGCAGACAGCTCGTCGAAGGAACCACCACACCCAGCGTAGATTCCAGCAATGGCTTAACCGACCTTTTGGAAGAAATCGGTGAATTTGTATCGGCAATCATTGGTTTGGCTACTGGTACTCCTGTAGTCCAAGCCAGACAGCTCGATGCAAGCGCCATTACTGCTGGTATAGATTTACTGTCCAGTAGTTTGGGTTTAATGAAGCAAACTTTAGATGCATCCAAGCCTTTTGTGGATACGTTGAATACCGTTGTACAAAATATACCCCTTAACTAAAGGCAAAATGGAAGACAGGTATTTGGAATTTGGAAAATGTAATTTAGTGTGTTTATGTTATTTGTTTATCTTTATATCCTATGTTGTTGTGAAAATTTATTCAATAAATATATAATTCTATAGTTGTCAATACATATTTTTATTTCATACACTTCTCGTACCATTATAAGTGAGTGTGTGCTTTACAAAATTATTTTGTGAATGGATGCTCATTTGGTAATTGACGAGAAGGTATTAGAATTGATCGAGTACGACAATGATGAATTACAGCATGGTCAGAGACCGGCTTTTTTGGGGCTCAACTCAACCGAAAAACGCTTCCGTTCTCTAATAATAACATTCTTGAGAATATCAGTTCGAAATCGATTAAAAGGCATAAAAATAAAAGTCAGTTATGCGGTTTTTGTCAAGTTCGAATTTTACACGGACTACAATGAACCGACTGCTGTAGGATATTGACTGTTCTCCTGCGCAGTGGTGTAGAAACGAAGACGGTTTTCCCTCCGTGCACAGGATGCCTCATTTACGATTCCAAAAGATAATTAAAATTTCTAAAATGCAATACGGCTAAAAAATGGATTCTCACTAAGAAGTGAGAACGTACTTGCATACGTTTTCGTTCGAAAAGGAAAGAATAGACATTAAAAATAATAATGGACTTAAAATAAATCAGTCGTAAAATAACACTTCCTACTACAGTAACTTTTCGAACAATAGGTATGTATATAATTGATTTTGCTTTTTAATTGCCTTACCAAATCATCAGATTTAGTATCCTTTACATTACTATTAATTTACAGTAGAGTGTATAGTGTATTTACTCAATTTTTATTTCTTCCTAATATTAAACATTTCATATAAAATTCATCAATCAAAAGTACCTACTACCAGAATAATCAAGTTCATTAAAATTATATCACTGGTTTAAGTACAGCAATTTAAAATTTATATACCAAAAATTGAATAAATTAGCATAAAATTTCGCAAAACCAGTAGGAAATTATCCAATTAAGTTTCTAACTAAGTATTTCATTTGAATCTGTTTTAAACTAATTCGAAACGAACAGGTAGGCATAAGTAATCCACTATCGCTTGAGCTATTGTTAGAAGGCATGAAAAAACTAATTAATTAATTAAGCCCGAGTTGTACCTATTGATTATAATGCATTAATTTGTCTATTAATAGCGAGTGATGTAAACTTCATTTTAAAATAAACAATTAATGGTTTTTATGAAACGTGAATTAAATCGCTCGATTTTAATCGAAATTAAAGCGTGCCCACATTATAATTACCAAATTTATTGAATAAAAAAAAATACTCTTTCGAAATTATTAAAAAAATACCACCTTGTTTTAGTTTAGTTCATTAATTACTTTATTGGTTGGATTATGCCAGTATTTAACTTTAAAAATGATAAGTAAGTACTTGTATAATAAGTAAGTAAATGTTAAATATTTTAATGATTAAGCCGTGCAGTCGCTTTCCCATCGTTTCTCCACTTAAAAGCTGATCGCTGAATTACGTGGTATTTAAAGTACATTACAAAACAGCATGGGAATCGGATCAAACGACCGAAAAAAAAAACCCATTTAACAGCGTAAAATTTGGAAAAATCAGCCGGATAACGAATTTGGCGTGGAACTGCAGGAAAGCCCGCCCCGGCTCAGAAATCCGTTCTAATCCTAGTCCGCCGCGCGAATCGAAGAACCTCGCTTCCCCTAGAACCCAGAACCACGGACGATGACTAATAAGCTCCCATCAAGCATCACACAGTGTCATGGTACCCAGCACAGGTGCATTGGCCTCGCGAAGGTGAGGGGCAGGGGGCCAGAAGCTACCTGTCGTAAGTACCAGCGCCGGTACCACTACACAGTGTCAGTCGAACCGCGATTCAACTCAGTCGAACCGATCCTCACCGCTTAAACATGTCACCTGGTTTGCGAATGGCACTAGAAGAATTCACGGGGATATTGTGTGGCCCGTGGTCTTTGAGTGCCATCCTCAAAGCCTTTGGTACCTCCAGCTCGATTGCCGGTACCGCAAAAACGACCCGATTAAATGTAATTTCGACGTGGCTGACGTCAGTTGTTGTTTGGTTCTAGGAAGTAAAGTGGTGAGTGTACAAACTTACAGTGAGAGTCAGGCCAGGCTGTTGCTGGCTTTGGCTATGATGATGACTTCGTGATCTAATGTTAGAACAAAGAACCATGTCTTGATTGGTAAGTGGAGAACTTTAATGCGATCAGGTCATCACTCACGGGACGCCAGTTCGTGATGGTATCCAAAAACTACACGAAAACGACTAGAATAACTTTAGTTTTTAAAAGCGACTAAACTAAAATATTTTTTATAAGTAGGATCTGATCGTGTTTAATTATAAAATAGTGATTTTCGCGCTATATTAGTATACCTGTTTGACACGTACTTACGTCATTATTGAGAAAAAAAAAAATTAATTACCTATAATAGGGTTTGTTAATTAATACAGCATATATCAAATCCATTTTTGATACACTTGCATATGTTAGTGTGTTTATTAAATTTTTTTATTGGGAACATTAGTGACACGATTGTTTTAAACCTCTAAAATAAAATTTGAGGTCAGATAATAAAACTGAACAGTTTATTTCGAATTTTTTCTATTACAATTTCTATTGTTACACTCTACTTTTATTATTAAATAATACCAATTTGTTATGACTGCAAATCTTATCAATATCACTTATTTAAGTCGGCGACATGCAATGACATTTTCTATTATATTGTCGCTATCAAATCACTTGAAAATGTCTTATTCAATCTCCAATTCTCCAGCGAATATCCTGCAAATGGATTAGTTCAAGAATCCCGCATTGCAACAATTTAGCAGGAACTTGCTAACGATCGAATCGGAGACTATAAAAGAATCATTAAAATAATCTATAAGGCCGTATCACTGCAATAACATCAAATTTGATTAGCCAGTCGAGACAACGTAGCATTGACAATGAATCACAAAAATAATATAACGCTTCAGGGAAGCGACCTGAATTTAATTAACCTAATTGGACAAGTAATTAAGGCAATTTTACTCACAAACTTATCCTTCCAAATTTGTCTCGAGTAACAGAATAACGATTTTATAGGTGTACTTGTAATGGGGCTCCCTTTTCCCATAAACGCTCCCATTGTTACATGCTACGTAGGTAGAGAGTTCTTCAAGTCTAGTACCAACATTCAGAATCAAACGTTAGTTAGAAGGTGTTAATTACCAGCCCAAATACGGCACAAAGTCGAAACTCGACGCTTTTACGAACAGATTAGTAGTTGAAATAATATTATTCAATTTTATCATTTCTCTTTGGTAATGGTTGAATAAGGAGCAATTTGTTGCGTGCAACAACGTGTCCTGTAATACCTAATAAAAGTTGGTATTTTGACTCGTTTTGTTAAAATTGGTTCGTCTAAAATTTAATTCTAAATTTGGACGTGATGCAGAAACTTTACAAACGAATAAATTTATAACGAACATAGTTATATATAAAAAACAGGAAAACCATTAAAAATAATGATAAAGTAATTTACTCAGTGTACTATTATTTTGTAACAAAGAGTCAGAGCACTAAAATATTTTTTTACGAAGCATATATAGGAAACATTTTAGTAGTACCAGATTCAGTTATTTCCTTACTATACATTAATCAAATTTAATGCGTTATTTAAGGGTATATTCCTATGCATATTAGAATAGGTTTTAATTTAAACGAGCCATTCAAAGTATTCAAAAACGCCAATAAAAATAGTTGAAAATGAATTACGTCACAGAAAATGTTAACACCAACAGTAGGTAGATGCGATATGCTCGCTTGTGCACCAGCATAATCATCGATTTAATAAATAATGGGTGCCTATATACCCGATATTTAATTATTACTTTTTTAATGGCTATTTATAATGTAATGTCTTCGTCAAACAAACGATGTTTTCCATACGGTTAATCACGTTAATGGGTCGATTGTTAAACTATCGAATACGTAATTAGATTAAAAATACAAGTGCATTGGAACCAAAACATGTTGTTCCTTATTTTATAACTTCGATTTGCTGTAGTGTAGCCGAATCGAAAATAATTTAAATTTATAACTGAGGATAGGAAACTCTTTTTTGAGGACATCCGGTTTCTCCGGATTTCATTAATGAATCACCTGCATGGGAACTCCTGCAATGCACCGGGATATTTGAACTACACTAATTTTCAGAAGCTGTGTTTGCATAGGTAAGGTATGTTTGACAATATGAGAAGATAATGTGTTTGCTAATTTACGACATTATTCTTTACTCTGCAGGAGGTATTACTTATTTTTTTAATTCCTGCTAACTTTGAAAAGTCGTAGAGTTTCCAAAAAATGAAATGTTTTCAACCTTGGATCGAATATGGGTGTCTGTAAAAGTACGAAGCTTTAGCCTTAATCCTCAATGAAAATTGAATAAATAACTATTCCTATAATAGGTAGTAGGACAATAACAGTTCCTAGATTTGCCGATATGCAATTATAGTGGTCAATTTATCTCCTTTCTCGTCTTGAAAAATTATTAGGAAAAATTTAGGAATTTCTATTATTAAGTAAAATAGGCACTTATAGTCAATAATAATACTATTGGAATGTTATGGAAAAAAGTTTCTGCCAGTTCCCATGATCACCGACAAGCTTAAAAAAAAATAATTCCTAATTTGTCACAGTTTAGCGCTCTAATTTCAATTTTATTCCATTGGAAATAATGTGAAATTCCTCAGCAATGGTATAGTCACCTTGTATACAACAAAATCAGGACAGGATTCAAACTTTAACCGCGAAGAAGACTTTATAATAGAGTCAATGCGGTTAATTCGAAATAACAAATTTCCCAGTCCCCTCCTGCGCCCGCGTTCGTTCAGGTTCACCTGGTATGAAACTGAAATAACGAATCATGATGCTATTCAATTTCCTCTTTCGTTACATCAAAATAATATGTAATGGTCGTATTGTAGTTCTCACAAACATTTCAAGGCCAGAAATAATAAAAATAATATGATGGATACCCACACTTAAAATTTTTGATTGTCGTCGATTTCAAAACTCGAATTCGCCGTACGGATTTATTTAATTAGAGATTTCGAACGAACGGGCAATTAAAGCCGTTTTAATCGAACAAAACGAATCTACAACGAGTTGTTGAAACGAATTTTTCGGTGCAGAAACTTGCTCACAATACCATGAGAGATATAAAACATCTATCTAGTAATAGGCAGTGTCTACTGTATACATTAACGGAACGGTAAACACTTTATACGAAAGTCTCCCGGTTACGATTCATGTAAATCGTGATAGCTCATTTGATAGTCATCGTGAAGATTTTGTGAAACATTAAATAACTAGAATGCCAACAAGTTCGCTGCATGTAAATAAATAGCAGCACCGTTACCGGCGAAGAATAAGAGCGATTTGGATGATTTAGTTTTGATGTCTTCGAATCTAACTGCTCTCGCAAAGGCTTTTGTCGTGTTGCGTGTCAAAATGTGACGAGCAGCCATCCAAAGCTGTTTCATTTTGTTTTGTTTTCGAATCAGATATTTATTAGAGCGGGTGGATTTTCTCATGAACACTACGTCATCGTTGCGCGACCGACCAAATTGCTACCCGAAAAATTATATTAACTATCTTGACAATATTCGGCATTCGATTTGCATCGCTTGCCTAGAGCGGATCTAGCGATATCTACCCTGAATACCGATATTAGGGATTAGCGATACCAAGGAAAGCGAGAGCCGATGTTTTTGTAACAAACTTTTGCGAAATTTTGACCTGTTGCCACTTCATAGTCGCGCACAGCGCTGCCGTATTGACTGTTCATGAGATAATCCACGCGCTCTAACCTACTCTACATGCTATAAAACTAATAATTTTTGTTATATTAAAGAAGTGAATTGAATATATTAAACCAAGAAGTTGACAAGAATGACATATGACAAAATTGAATCTGAATCTAGTAATTTGGAAAAATGTGGCAATTTACTTGATTTTTTATCCTTTTCGGTATTGGAATTATTCACCAAATATGCTATATTTTGATTAATTTAATTTATTCTAGAAAGATATTTATAACACTAATAACTATTGTTATATTAATAAAAAGGATTTATTGCTTAACACAAGAAGTTGACAGGAATGATAAAATGATATAAAATGACAGTTCTTTATTATGACAAAAATGAATCTGAATCTAGTAGTTAGAAAAATTTTCTAAATCTCTCCAATTTACTTTATTTTCTAACTCTTTTGGTTTATAATTTATTGTCCTATTATAGACTATATTTAGCTCTTATTAAATTAATGGGTATTGTTTTTGATTGATTGCACGTTTGGCGAAATTAGGCACCTATCAAAAACCGATTTGGCTCCTTTTTAAAAACAACCGCCCGGCTAAACTTCGGACTTTTCGCTACAATCCAACACATTGCTATAGAAAAAAACTTTATTAGCCATGTAAATGATATGCAAAGTTATTCAGTACAAAACCCGCGGAACAACTAAATATAGAATACGTCGAAAAATGTAATGCAGAAGTGATATAAACAAATTTACCTCATTTGCATATTAGTTAAATGCGTTTAACTGAAAGTATAGCACGATTTTAAAAACCCCGCAATCTAAAAAGAACTAGAAATTAAAATTTCGTGCCAGAACTCGCATCTAATTGATTAACGTCGGGTGTTTTTTTTTGTTCGCAGAATTCCCACAATGGCGTCGAAAATAACTCTTCCATCATCAACCGGAGGAATTTTATCGGCGATCGAGAAACAGAAATATCGAAACTCCGTTAAATCAAAACTCTCCGGCAATTTCATCTCGTTCCGTCCGCTTCCCGAGGCGAGATTGTGTAATACTTAACAATCGCGGTTGGCGAGCGGAATAGGGATTTCGTTTCTAATGTAAACTTAATGGGTTGAAATGACGAAACAAAAAAACAGGTAAGGTAACCGAGCAAGGAAAATTATATAATACTCGGAGGTACACGAAAGTAATGGTGGATTATACACGTTGGAATTTCGTTTTAGACAATAGAAGACGCACGCACACGAAAATATTTTTATTTGCTTAATAATGCGAGATTAATTGCAGGGGTATATGTGCAACAAAGACAACTTCCATTGGTCTCGTATGAAGGAAAAAGAAAGAGTGGTAGTACATGAGTAAGTGCAAATTTGTTTGCAATATGCTCAATTCTATGAGTTGAATAAAGAAAGATTATTAAAATAACAGTGGTTAGAGTGAGCCAGTTGCAATCCCACAATATCACTCTTTCTTTTCCTTTACATGACACATGACACTATAGAAGTTGTCTTTGTTGTCAAAAATCGCTGATTTTTTTGAAATGAACTGTGAACTTAATGATTTGAAAACAATGGAACTTGTGTAAATTCATCTAAAATCAATACATAACACTTATTTAGGCGATCTAGTTTCGAAATGAAAGCACTGTAGATTTACAATTTATACAAATGTTTCTCAGGAAAGCGCAAAAATCATACGGGGACTGAACAGTTATTATTTATGTTGCCATTAACGTTTAAGGTTAAAATTAAAATAAACAATGTAAGTCAACTGTTTACTGCTATCACGTACTTTTTTTCACAGAAACGTTTCCATACTTGTATTAAATTTAATAATAATAATTAACGTGTTTGTATAAAGGTAACAAAATGAAATTAACTATACTCCGTTCGCTGTCAACAGATCGTTATAAAACCTAACTTTGCATTAATAAAAAACTCGATGAATGTTGTGTAATAGTAAAGTTAATTTTACTTTAGTAGTGCCACTCTGTATCTCTGTATACGTATACATACAGGGTGACACAGACATAAAGTGACTTAATACAGTGCATAGTCGTGTTATTACAGTCTGTTTTCACTACAAGTGCCTACTTTATATTTAATTGCTTCAAGATTGTATTACTATCCCTTGACAACTTAATAGGTCTATGAAAAAAACACGAAATGACACGTGTCACCTGTCACCTATAAACTTATAAAAAACACATTTAATTTTTGCAGGCGCCGCCCTGACGATAGTCCCTCGAATGCCGGTCGAATTTCCCCGAGTCGGGCGATTTTATGGTACCATCGACAACGCCGGATAATTAGCATGTCATGCGGGACCGAACGGGGGCGCTGGAGCGCGACGTCGACAGGTGCGGCGCGGGGCGAAGGGACGACGCCGCTTCACGCACTGACAACTGCGGATGTTTCCCGGACGCCGGGGCACACAAGCGGAACCGCGGAGCATCTTTTACACGGCGGTCGCGACCAGCGGACTTCCAATTAGACCGAAGATATATCCGCTTTTTTTTCAATACTTGCCGTTTTTTCACGCTCTCCCTATGTATGATGGTCGGCGGACCTGTCGCTCACCTCGAATTCTGCCTCCTTTTCTAGCATGGGAGAGAGCTATTTTGCCTCCTTTTCTAGCACACCCCAAAGTCATCACCAGAAAATCAGTAAAGAAAAAAAAATAATGTTTATATCGTAATGGCGGCGATTTAATATGGCTGACATTTGACACGTCAAAAACGTTTAGAGGAGGACACTCGATGTTAATACAGTTTTTTCAAATATCAATTTATTGATTAAATTTTATAAATTTTCTAGTTTTATTTTGGAAAAAATCTCACTTATATACGCTATTTAGAAGTTTTCGTTTTGAATATTGTAATAGCAAAGATGGTAGAAGCGTTGGTATGGATCTTCACGCTTCAGGTTCGAAACCTGTCCAAGCCAATTCTTTTTCTTATTTTTTAAACAATTTTTAATACTTCAAATATTATTCTTTGTTAATATAACTCATTTATGTAATATTACTTATTATTCCTTCCTTTTAACCAATTGTAACAACAATAAAATATACAAAATGTACAATACTTAATTTATTTTCATATAGACTTAAAATCGCCTTCAAATCAAACAACACATCATCCATCGATCGCGAATCACTTTCTCCTCTCACCGGCAACATTCCCCCGAACCCAACCGCCATTAAATAACATCCTCCAAATCCTGATTGCTGAAATCGACATCGACGTTCTCCACCCAAATCCTCGCCGTCTGTTCGTGGTGCCTCTTCTTGTGCTTCTTCAACTGGCTCGAGGACGTGTAGCTCTTAACGCACGCGTCGCACTTGAATTGCTTGATGCCCGTGTGCTGCTGCATGTGGTACTTCAAATGCACCGATTGCATGAACGTTCTTCCGCAGCACATGCACAGGAACTTCTTGCCCATGTGCTTCTTCTGGTGGTACATGTACGTGTCGTACGTTTTGAACTCCAAGTTGCATTCGTTGCAAACGTAGGCGGCGTGGTTGGAATGGATCCCTTCGTGCTTCTTGAGCGTCCACGACGTGGGAAATGACTTCGTGCAACCTTCGGCGCTGCAGTAATACCTAAAGCTGGAATGGGTTTTGATGTGAGAGGTGAGGGTGCCGGTTCTGTTGAAGCTCTTCCCGCAGTAGGGGCATTGGTATCGGTGATGTTTCATAAAGTGTGCTAAGAATAAATCCGAGTTGTATAAGGTGCCGTCTATACAGACGTTGCATTGGAAGGATTCCTTGTGTAGCGACATGTGAGGTAAGAGGCCGTTTTCGAACGATGCGAAATAGGTGGAAGGGCAGACGGGACACGAGAAGCGAATTTTGATTTTTCTCCTTAATACGGTTTGAGGTTTATTGGGGCTTTCGTCTTCGGGAGGCGGGTCGGCTTTGATTACTTGCACGGTTACGTTTTGCTGGAAACTCTCTAAATTAGTCGTTTCCCCGTTTTCCTCCAGACTTTTTAAGAAATCTCCTAAATTTTCCACTTTGACTTCTTGGTATTCGTATTCCTCTTCTTCCATTTCTTGCTCTTGCATTTGTACTTGGTCTTGCTCTTGGGGTTGTTCGGGTTCTTCCTCGTCTTCGACCAGTTCGTCGAGATCTTCGTTTTCTTGTATTAGATAATTTATTTGGGATCCCCCTGCGTTGGGAATGATATCACATAGCATTTCTTCTTTGACTAATTTCGCTGGTTCGGGCTGGACGGAGGTCTCTTCCCTTTCTTGCAGCAATTTTTCGTGGTTTTCTTTGAATTGTACGATAAAATTATACGCTATCCTTAAAGTCTTGAAACATGGCACGCAAACACCATTAGGCAGATCATCGCAAATGTCTAACTGAAATAGAGAATTACATTTAATTAAAATCGATCAAATTATACTTACTTACCTCTATCGAAGCGCAGTATTTAATCATAGTACCGATTTCTTGGTCACAGTTCAATATCTCTCCGTAAATGGGGTAGAGTTTTGGTACTTTTTCCAAACAAATGCGACACCTATCATTCATTTTCAATCATTCGCAAAATTAAAATAATAAATGTGAAAATCTGTTGAACTTATTAAAATAAAACAATGTTTGTTGGTTGAAAAAGTAAAAACAAACCGTCTGAATAATTTTTTTTTTTTGACAAATGACAGACAATTGACTTGACATTTGAGAAAATTAGTAAAAAGAGCGAATATCCTTAATAGTAAAAGGCTACCTGTATACAGCGTTTGACAGTGACACTTTGACGTCTTATTTATTTGTATTTCTAAAATGCGTCATTGTTGCGAATTTATTTTAAACCAAAAATAAAACTTTATCGATTTAAAGTGATAAAATCTGCTACCAGTTAATTTCTTGCTAATCACAATACACCAATTTTACATTCCATGGGATAAGCAAGTTTTCTAAAGTGTAATTAAAGTACTGTAGACAAAAAGGGAATAAGCATGGATGAAGACATTCTCACTACATTAAAAATATTAATAATAGGTGAAAGCGGCGTAGGAAAGTCCAGCCTGCTGTTGAGATTCACCGAAGACAATTTCGATCCCGAACAAACGTTGACAATCGGTGTAGATTTCAAAACGAAGAAGCTAAACATCGATGGCAGTTTAGTGAAATTAGCGATATGGGACACGGCCGGACAGGAGCGATTTAGAACACTAACGCCCTCGTATTACAGGGACGCGCAAGGAGCCATACTGGTGTTCGATGTTAGTAGTTACGCCACATTTGCCAAACTGGAGATGTGGCTGAACGAGCTCGAAACGTATTCAACGAAAAACGACATTGTCAAAATGGTTGTAGGAAATAAAATCGACGTGGTAATGACGATGCAGTTACGTGTCTTTGTATTTCAAGCATGTATGTTTTAGGATAAACGTGAGGTTTCCAGGGAGGAGGCCATGAGATTCGCTAAGAGGCATCATACTTTATACATTGAAGCTAGTGCTAAAACTAAAGATGGAGTTCAAGCGGCGTTCGAAGAATTAGTGCACAAGGTAAGGTGCCTATTTATATACAGAAGTTTTCTTTGTTCAACTCATAGAATTGACCATATTGCAAACATATTTGCACTTACCCATATTTAGAAGATGTCATTTTACGTATAGTATAAAATTTACTACTACCTGTATTGTTTTCCAGATAATTCAAACGCCAAATTTATGGGAATCGTACGCATTAAATAACATCCATCTGGGTAGTAAGGACCATCCGAATCAGTCTTCGTGCGCCGGTTACTGCAGTTTAGTGTAATTTAATTTAAACGATTATCTTTTAAAACACGGTTACAGAATATTAATGAAACAACAGATTAATGAAATAAGAATATTAATGAAATAAAAACACTTTAAACAATCGATTTCATAAATATAATCACTTCTAATTTAATTCTAGTCATTTTAGTCTATATGAAACTGTTAAAGTGTCGTTTGTGAACAATCTCCTCACTTTTATTAAAAATTAACATCATTTCTGTTCATTTTATACTCAAATTACTTTGAGCAACAATCTTTTTTAATTTATTAATAATTTATCTAATGTAATAGGTTTTTTTGGGTAATATTGGGAATAATGTTGGGATTAATAGCACCAGTAAAACATTCAAAAAAATATATAACTAAAGCTTTTTAATGTGCAATATGGGGGGAAAGTAAATCTAATTAATAGGCACCTAAAATAGTTTGTACTGTAAGTAAATATTTAATATATTTTATAGAAATGTATCCTCATTATTATAATTTTTATTGGTATTCGCTTTTATTGATAAAATATTTATATCAAAAATCTAAATAAAATTCTTTCAAACATGCCTCAGTTATTTAAATAGCTGAGCTTTTGTAAACTTAACACATTTATCTTCATTTTCAGAACTGCCAACATTCAAGTTTTCTCTTTTTCTTTCGTTTGCAATCTCGAAGTTACGTCCTTTTTTCGTTGGGCTAGTTTCAATTTAGTCTCTTGTACAGATTCGCATTCGGGCGCATAGCATATATGCAAAATTCCCCCATAGAAAGACCTCCCGTCCAACAATCTCTTGGCTATCCTGGCGGACTGGATCCTCTGATATCGAACATGGTAGCATTCCGTAAATATTTCCGTCTCGACATCCGATACCACAGATATCGAAAGCACTTGCCCATATTTAGCGCAAAGCCGCCTCAATTCGTTTCGTAAGTTTATCGACGGTACTCCGTAAACGTAAAAATGCTGAGATTCTTGATTTATAGTGTAAACCTACAAGTTTATTCGCACATAAAACTCGCTTACTATCAATTATAATTCAAACGTTTACTTACTTTTACTGCTGTTAATTTCCTGCCTTGTCTGTAAGCAGGTCGAGTAGTACAGAGTTCCAGTTGTTTGTGGTGTTCCAGTTCTTGTTCTTCGGTCATTTTTAATAATAAAATTTATTTCATATTTGAGCTAATTGAAAACATAACCTAATTATAAGATTGACAGTTGACACATTTCATAGATAAAAAAATTAACCAAAGTGGCCTTGTTCTTGGAGATGTGTACGAAAATGGTAGACGTTGTCCTAAAGAATCGTAGGCCAGTCGTTTACCAAATCTAGTATTTCACATAAATTGTACGAAAAGAATAAAAGGGATAAATTCGTTATCTTCGATCACAGTTTTAATATAAAAATAGACAAAATTTCGTAATAGCAATAATTCAATGTTTAGATTTTGTTTCATTCATGGGAACTTCATTTTATTGGGACACGCATGGTTCAGTCGGTATTCAATGTAGACCAATCCGCTATTGTGCCAGTAGTAAAGAGCCAATACAACGAAGATGTGCCACCATTGATGCGAATGACCGATGTAATCGAATTTGCCGGCCAGAAATCTTTCGGGAATTTTCGTTATGTAAATGATGAACGCTACGCCGCTTATGGCGTACATTCCGAACACCCTTGGTAACAATACCTGAAACAAAAATTGGATTTGATAACGAGATTACTCTTGGAAGTATTGAAATAACCTACATTAACTAAGGGGTTGTCGAAACCGCCATTTTTGATGGTCCAGTGGATAGTAGGAATGACCCCGTACAAACCCCAAGCTACGAAAACTATAGTTTTCACATTGGAATCCACGTTTAATTCGGGAATGTGTAGAGCCATCGCCACAGCAAATATCAAGGTAACGGTTATGGTGTAGAACATCTGCCAGTCCTGCGAAAACGTTGTTAATTCAGTAAAAATTAAATTTGTTTTCTTTGTGCAGTACTTACTGAATCGCACCAAAAGGCGTAATATATTCCAGACGTGTAAATTGCTAGCAGAGATAGTGCAATTCCAAATAAATCGTAAGACAGGTACTTCTTGCAGTCCTCTTCTGATCTGCATGAGAACGTGTGGTACATCGAAGACAATGCCATGCAAGACTAAAAATAGAGAACATTTTTATAAAAAGAACCTTCATGGATTTGGTTAGAATATCTGAGCTTACCATAAAGCAAGCAAGGAATGACCCCACAATAATTTTATCGGTCAAAGTGGCTTGAATCCTCAGCACAGAAAAATCGTAAATCGTCAAAACGACGAACAGAAATAAACCAAACAAGTGGGACCAAATGTTGATCGTTTCGTTCGTCCACCAAAATATGCTGGAAAACAACAACAATAATATCCCAGAAAAATCCTGCAGCAACGCGCATTATTACCTGGACATGCACAAATCGGTGGGCAAATTCCTCCTGTACCCCGACAAAATGTAGGGATTGTGCTTCAAATACGGCGGCGCCTCGTCGAAGGGCAGCAATTGTCGCGCCTTCTCGTAGTAAATTTCATCGTGCATTTCATCGTCGCTATTCTCCAGTTCCTCGTCGCTTTTCCTCGCCTGCTCGTCCGGCTTCTCCTCCGCCAAATCGTCCAGCAACGATTGCGTGCGATCGTGCAAGGCGTTCTGCAACAAAAATCAGGTTTAGGGAAATTCGGGAGCGAGCGGCAACGTCGCCGGTGGGACCACGCCGTCGTGTTCGACGGCCTCCTGCGACTCCTGCTGCCCGACTAGCCGGAAACCGTTCCACAACGTGGCATTAACGAATGTAAACAAAATGCGGCCAATCGCGTGGGAGCAACCAACTGTGAGCAAACCGGCGCGTCGCGACGCCCCGGCAGGAGCGCGTCTGGAAGATCCACTTTCGGCTCTCGTTATCGATTCCCCGCGTGATTTTGTGTTAGTAGTGGTAGCAGGAAATCAATTTTGCTACTCAAACAACGCCAATTTCCACTTAAATTCGAGCTACTGGAGAACTCGATATTTTCCTCCTGCGAATACTGATAATACTCTTGTACTTCGCTGTATTTTCGATTCGAGTTGGACATTTTTTAGTAGCCAATAGGGGTAAATTGGACGATTAGCGAGACAGGCCTGTCGGTCCTGTCAGTCTTGTGGCGTCAGCATCGACAATCGCACATTCTCAGCAGGAGAACAGGAAAGAGCGGAGAGCGGTGGCGGTCGCAGGATCGCTCTCGGTGCTTCGGAAGATCGCGCGGTTTCTTGGGCGACGTTGCCGGATCTTTCGGTGGATTTTACTGTAGGATGACTTTCAATTAAATGGCGATTTCTCCGGGAATGCGAACAAAATCGTTCGGTTATCGAATCGAATATCACAAACGGCATTGTGAATTGCGAGAGCTCGGAAAGTTGTTTTGTTACCTGAGGATATCGTTCTTGACATACATTTTTCGTCGGTAATAAAACGGAAAACTATCAGAAGAAGATCTCATATTGATTTGATTCGTATTGATTTTTATAGATTGTACTTTTTCATAGGTATATGCACTAATTACTAAAAAAAATGTGTATGGATTAATAAAATTATTAGTTTGATAGAAATCTAATTTATTGTTGTCGATAATCATTCGACCGTTGCAATCTAATGAATTAAAAGTAGCGAAATGAAGCAATATCTTTTGATGATAAAATAGCACTCATTTTCTAATTTTAAACAATTTAAGTCATTGAACCTTTCGACTGGCAAAAAGGGTAATTGTTTCAATTTCGTTTTCTCGAAAAATTCGCTCGGTAAATAAATAAAAAAATCGAAAAAATGCGGATATCTAAAACGAAACTAACGATTTGCTTTCTTCACAATGAAACCGTAATTGATGATCGAATAAATAAGCGCCTAAGCCCGATGAAGATTCCGAAAAAGAAAGTTCGAAGAACAAGTTTCGTTTCGTTGAGAGAGTAAGGTTTCGTTTAAAGTAGGTTGTAAATAATACGAATATTTCTTTAGTATAATTAGTTTTCCTATCACTTTTACTCGGATGTTCGATTAGGTTCCGTTTTTTCCATTCGAAATTTTACTATTTAAATGTACCTACGAACTAATAGAAAATGGCTTGTATGTACTCGAATTTTTGCACAGAAAAAGAAATTGAATTGATTAGTAATAAAAATTTTAAAAATACTGACAGCCGATTTTTATGCAGTTTATGGAGGAACTTTCTATTATAGAAATATATTCGAATAATTGTTAAATTTCCGAATTGTTGGGTAATACAATTATTTTTTAGAAATTTAATAGCGATTTTAATCAATTACATTAAGCAATTTACGAAATTACCTACAAAATAATATGAGAAATTGTACCTACTATTTATCGAATTTATAGAAAAATATATTTGTATTCCCTGCGAGTACAAACGTGTGTTCATTATTCCAAAGGTCAGTGTCAAATGCATCGAAATATTTCCTAACTACTCCATTGATTCCATAACAATTAGCTTTACAAATTAACACGAACTTAATGATTGCTTAACAGATTTCTTCTAAAATCGTATAAATCAAATTTTACATGCACCTAACGTATAGTATACCAACTATTGCATAGATACACACATGCAAAATTTACTTTACATTCACATCGACTTCCTACTTAAAAAAAGGGGATAATAGCTACAACAAACACGAAATTATACTTTTATACACAATGGCCATTCAACAATAAAACACCTCTATTCATCGAGTTCTCGACACATTCATCCATTGTTTGAAGTAACAATGATGTGGCTACAACAAAAGACCACGTTACTAGGCAAGCAGGAGCGAACGGAGATGGTTAAAAAATTGTTCATTTGTATCAGAAACGATTGCCAATTCCTATTTTTCAGTAGCCAATACAATATTTTCGTATCCATTTATAATGTATAAGTATCGAGGGTGCTGAAAGTGGGGTAGATAAGGTAGTTGATTCGAAGGAAAATTCAACAATTGGGGATGCTGGTATTGTGTATAGAGGGATGTAAATTGTGCGAAATTATTTTGAGAATTTATTTTAATTGGAAGAAGTTGGTTGTGATTTAAAATTCTGGTGGAGGAATTTGTGCTCGTTCGCCATAATTTTTTTAAATCCACAAATTTGTACGCAATATGTTCTATTAGGTGCAACAAAGACAACTTCCATTAGTCTCATATAAAGGAAAAGGAAAGAATGATGTTGGGTTGCAATTTTCTTACTCTAACCAATGTTCTTTTAATAATCTTTTATTCTTCAACACAAAAAAATTACCACATAGCAAACAACTTTGCACTTTGCAGAGAAGTTTTTAATGTGCAATAAAATTTAATGCTCGTAAATTTAGGACCGGCTTCACGACAATTCCAGTATAAGAAGCACCGTTTTAATTGCATTTCTAAATCCGGTGTAATAAATTAATTTTTTCGCCTCTTCGCATCCTATCTAATTATCAATGCGAAAGTGAAAGTTCCGATCCATCTGGAGGGAAACGGCACTTTGATATGAAGAGGTTCACTCACCTTAGCGGTCGTACAGCAGGTTTCATTGTCATTGTCGTCGGTAGCCACTTCGTGTTTCGTCGTCAAAGTTACTGTCATGTTCTGGAAAAAAAAATAAAACATTATAAATGAAAAGTTCCGGCAAGGATTCGAGAATCGAAACCGTATATGCAATTATCAACGGATTACTTTCTCTCTAATTGCGAGTAATTCTCGTTAAAAAAATCGGATGCTTGTATACAAATTTGAGGTTTTTAGGTATCTATAATATTTATAGCTTTTATCGGTATAGGCACCACTTTGTACCTAATTAGTTATGCTAATTAATCTTTTAAAGTAATTGGTAAAATAGAAGCGATAAATGTCGATAATTGCGGGTGATTCATTCGCTAAAATGTTTAGAATAATGCGCAAATTTGTTGCAAAATATACCAAAAAACTACTCACTTTACAAACAAATTAAATTATTAAACAATATTACAGTTTATGTAATTAATATTGAGTGTAAAATACTTTCTTTAATTTGTAAATAATGCAATTATTTATACACACATAATACATAAAACCAAGATATGTTACATAAATAAATTTCTGCTTAGGTTATTCGTCTAATGGTATATTATCTAACATTTTTTGTCAGACCCAACTCCTGCTGTGTTTACTACTAAGATTAATAAAATTCCTGCATACAAACCTGTTCTATCTCACCATCCATCTTAAGCACCAAATAATTACACCAATATTTCAAAATATATTTACTTACCCTGAATATCCAGCGAATATCCTCCTTGAACTAATAATTTAGCGTAGAATTGAACCTACTGTAGCGCAAAGTGCAGCAGTACCGCGTACTTAATAGACCGACTTTCTATAAGGCTTCCCAGCAACGGCAGTCATTTGTGATTTAGATATTTTTATGAATTCGTGTAAAATCCAACCAAGATCGTATTATGGAGGAGATGGCGTTGAGTCGTTACCTAAGCAACGTCGACGCTCAACTGTCCGATGCCCCATGAACGTTATTCGTTTGTTGTTTATTGCAAAAGCTTGGCCTACTCTTCGAGTGAGCGGTCATGATGGGGATATTATTCGATAAAATTGGCGCGTATCGTATTATTTTTTTTATTTGGATTCGTTATCTAATAAATGTGTCGCACTGGTTTATATACAGAATGTTTGTTAATATATGATATGTAACGTAATTCAAGAGAAGAATTTAGTATGGGTACTAAAATTATTGGGTACGTCCCTGTTGTTAGATGTCATTAGCATATCAGTACTTGCCAAATTTAAATGAAAATATGAACGAATAAATGTTTTTTTACCTATGTGTAGGGTGAAAATGGGATCTGGAGTTCTACTCACCTCGCTTGGTCTAGTGGTAGTATCCATCATGAAGTTTTTAATGTAGTTCTTTAACAAAATAGACAATTATGTTGAAGACGACACAATGGATTTTTGACTAACATAATGAGATCGAAAGTGACAACACAATTGACCTACATCTACATAATTATACTTACTGACTTAATTCGCAAATTCGCTTTTCGCTTTTGTATTGTGAAGATTTTAAAAAAGTAATTTTCTGAAGTTAAATATTGACAATTTTGTACACCTCTTTTGAGTAATTTTTTAAGAAAAAAAAATTTTATAATGAAAAATTTGAATATTTTTTGGAAAAAATGAAAAAAATATATGTTTCCGCCCGGGATCGAACCGGGGACCTTCCGCGTGTTAGGCGGATGTGATAACCACTACACCACGGAAACACTTGTTCAAAGGAACTTCCTATTTTATATTTAAACTCAATTATACCAACAATATTTGTATATTTCTTAAAAAATTGATAACGATATTCTTTCAAAAATTAAATACCCAAAATTCACACACTAGATTTAATTCTAAAAACTACTACAGTTTGTATACATTATTGGTAGTGCTGTAATATAAAAAATAAAAATTTAGAAGTAGCGGCAACGTTGCGGAATGTGTTCGCTTTTTAGCAATTTATAAAATTTATAAAGTGCCTCCATCTAAAGGCAGTCGTTAAAAAGTGAAAAAAAAGTCAAACAGAAATTAATTTTATCAACAGTTCGCTGTCATTTTGCAGGAAATGTGAATTTCTACGTTACCGACTGAAACCGAAAGTCGCCACGGAAGTGATCAGTCACATATTCTGGAACATTACTGTTTTAAAGTGCATATTTGAGTGAAGACAGAGTGTTAGCCACTATTTTAGTTTTTCTTGTAATTATTTCCATCCATATACAGGACATTCGCAATATTTCGATTGGATGATCGCAAAACAATATTTATTTGATTTACGTCGTGTCTGTGAGTTTTGAAGGAGGCCATCTTTGCAATCTCTATTAGAGGTCTTCAGCTTGCGCTTTCATTGTCTGGTGGAAAACCAGTATTTATTACACACATATTACTTCAAATGGCTTTAAAACGAATTAATAAGGTACGTTAATGTTTACAGAATCTTTCGCTATGCATTTTACGATCAATTCGGGACCAGAAACGATTTTTTTCCCGTCAGTTAAACGCCCTTAACGATTTTGTGTGGTGTAGAAATGTGAACAGTTTTAGAACAACGTTTCTAGCGTGTTGGTTTTTTCTCGAATTTCCCAATGCCGATTTCGCGTAAAAACGTACAAGGCTGATGCCGGACCGTTTTTACTTCGAAATTTGTCAGCGGTGACAGATTGTGTGTAATTTTACACTTATCATCAATGAAATCTCCGAAGAAAATGCCGGAATTACAGTCATTCTAAGGGGGAATATCCGGTCGAGGTGACAAATTAATCATTCCGTATCATTTCGCCGCGTGAAATACCGAATACCTTTTGTATTTGATGAATATTTTACCAATTTCGCGATATTTCGCCTAACTAACCTCACCATATTAGGTTCATTCCTTTCAGGTGTCTATAATTAACTGCATACCGATGTGAAAGCATTTCTATTCTGTTTTGCAGGAATTACAAGACCTCGGCAGAGATCCTCCGGCACAATGTTCAGCAGGTCCTGTTGGAGATGATTGTAAGTTATAATCAACCCGAAAAAAAATTAATATATTCCGTGTTGTTAACTTCGAAATTATTTTTTTGTTACAGTATTTCACTGGCAAGCCACAATTATGGGACCAGTAAGTAGTGTTTTTTTTTGTTAATATATTGTTTTAACTTAATGGCGTATTATGATGACCATTCTTTTGTCCTTTTTAAGGTCATTGACTTGGTAATAGTTTTATATATGTTATCGAAATGATTTTAATGCAAATGTTGTTTTTACAATGTAATGTTAAAGTATGAAAGTACCTTTAGGAAGAATATACAGGTACATGCAAATTTGGGTGAAACAAAGACAACTTCTATTAGTCTCATATAAAGGAAGAAGAAAGAGTGATATTGTGGGTTGATTGCAAATATCTCGCTCTAACCACTGTTGTTGTAATAATCTTTCTTTGTTAAACTCGCAAATTTCGCCATGTTGCAAACAATTTTGCAGTTGCCTGTATATATTCATAGGGATGATTAGGGATTGAACAACTTGTAATGGAATTATTTTTTTTTGCAGCCTGATAGTCCATACCAGGGTGGAGTGTTTTTCTTAACAATCCATTTTCCAACAGACTACCCTTTTAAACCTCCTAAAGTGGCATTCACGACGAGAATTTATCATCCTAATATAAATAGTAATGGAAGTATTTGTCTGGATATACTTCGTTCTCAGTGGTCTCCAGCCCTCACTATTTCAAAAGGTAACTTTCTTTTATATAAATCGCTGGTTTACTTATGATAATATTGTTTAAAAATATGAAAAAAAACCTCTACAATTACAAGTGATATGCAACTAGATTAATAGTGATTTAGTTGAAAAGTAGAAGTTTCAAATCGATTAGATTAGATGTAAATTGCAAAAAAAAATATTTAGAAAGATAAACTTTCAATTTTGGATGTTTGTGCAGGTAAAATAGAAATTTCTGAAATGAATTTATTGATTTTGAGCTGACCGGTAATCGCCAAGGTCGCACCTGGTAAAAATATTCTAGGGTTTAATTATTTTGAAAGGTAATATGAAGGTTTATTGATAAGGTCGTTTAATATCTGTCGTATTTTCATTTAAGTAGATTGTTCACTTCAATAAACTCTTTCATTCAAAATTATGAAACTTCTTGTAAGTGTACACGAATAATTATTGTAGATAAAATTATACAGGTAGATGCAAAATTGTTTGCAATATGGGTGCAATAAAGACAACTTCCATTAGCCTCGTATAAACGAAAAAGGAAGGATGATATTGTGGGGAGTTTGAAACTTTCCCACTCTAACCACTGTTATTTTAATAATCTTTCTTTGTTCAACTCATACTGCAAAGAAATTTGCATTTATAGTCGATTGCACGCACTACCTGATTAATTGTCGTTAATTAAAAATATCGCCCATTTGGAAACGCGATCTCTTTATTTATTAATTAATAGCGCTTTTTCCGCTATAATCGTTTTGTTTCTCCGTAATTTCTCCTTATCGCCCGTGTTGACTGCGCTTCATTGAAGTTATCTTTTTGTTTCAAGTTAAAAATAATATCGTACTTTGAATGTTTTATTTTGCATTCGAATGACACGAGCGTACTGATAGAAATGACTTGCTTTTATTCCATCGCTCGTTGATAATGGGAGTTTAAAGTAAAACAAAAAAAAAACTGGTTGTTGTTTATTAGAGTTGGGGGTACGATTGGGATTGTTTTTATTGAGAGTTTACGATTGTAAATACTTGAGAATGAAGGTGTTAATTTTATTGTAGGTCGATTGATTTATTTTGTTGTCGTTTCAGTTTTGTTATCAATCTGCTCACTGTTGTGTGATCCAAATCCAGATGATCCATTAGTCCCAGAAATCGCTAGGATATACAAAACCGATCGGGAAAAATACAACGAGCTGGCGCGCGAGTGGACTCGCAAGTACGCTATGTGATGGCCCGGCCCCCCCGACCTACGTTTCACATATTAGAAGAAAAACAAACAATTTATTTAATAAAAACAAAAAATCAACAAACACACACCGGAGGGGATCGGCCAGCCTGTTATTTTTCATATACATATTATATAAAAAACAAAAAAATTCTTCTGTACATTCGCTTTTTGAAGTCTTTCGGATCCCGCCACAACTGATTCATGCGGTTTTCCTTTGAGATGACACTTTTAGTTTTGCGTATATTTCAACATTAAAACAAAAACAACGTATAGGGTATTGTAATTTTTTTATTGGTTTTGGTTTTTTATGGTAGATTTTCAATGATATATTTCTAGAATTACACATCAACAATCTACCACAAGTACTAATTATCTACCGTACAGCTTTATTATTCTAGAAACATTTAATGAAAATATACCATAAAAAACCGAAACTTTTACCTTTTATAATTGGGATAATGTCGCGTCCAAGTTTCGCGGGTAGAAAAAATATCTATCGGTTAAAAAAAAATATAGGCAAGATATTTGTTCTTCCCTTAGGGTAATTTGGCTGTCTTTGCCTCACTCAAACTGATGTATTTACTATAGATAAATTAATATGTAGGTATTTTATGGTTCAATTAGGTGTACTAGAATAAATAATTGTTTTTTCAAATTTTTGACACTTTCAAACATAAAAATAAATCGGAGACCGTTCGGAGTTTGTGCAAACGATTGAATGTTTTTTAGATAATTTTTACTACAAAGTGCAAACCCCGCTTAAGATCTCATTAATAGAATTAACCGGGTGTACCGCAGATTTTTTATTTTTTATTTAAATTGGCTGGTCTATTAAAAATATCAAGTTTGAATGTAGAAGCATTTAAAATGCTTTAAATTTTAACTTATAGTTATGCCGTTTTTTTAATAACTTGTATAACTTTGAAATAAAAATCTTAAGTATCTGCAATGTTTAACGACTCATTTCACCTTAAAATCTTAATATAATCTGCATATAGTAAGTGAACATCAAATTTTCTGAATATCAATATCAGCCCGGTACATTCCGAAAACCAGCAAAGATCTTGTCTCAAGGTTTAGATGTTTAATGTATCCTATAATCATTAAAGACTAGAATAGTAGTTACTTTTTGAACATAAAAGTGTATATTTTCTTTTTATTTAGCTATCATTCTGTAATTTTTATACATGAAATATACATGTGGAAAAGAACGTTTTGAATGTTTTGCGGGATCCCCGTGCAGGGCAGTCAGTCTCCTCCAAGATTTTTTAAAAAACAAAAAAAATGTACCGTACACTCTACTCTCCATTGATTAAAATTATTCAGTGTAAAATATCAAATCTTATTTGATAAGGAAACTTAGGATATTTGTTATATATATTTTTTCTCATTAATTAAAACCGGACACATTAAATAATTAAATACACCGAGTGTCTTCTTTTATTTCTCTCTTAGACCAGCCGGATTCGTTTACGTTTGGGTTGATATCTAGTTGATAATTAGTTTAATTTTTATTGTTATATCGTATGTATAATTGTATTGGAAATATCTTTAGGTTTACCTTGCGCGTTTGTAACGAAATGTACTTATTATGTATTCTTTTTGCTGTTTAAAATGGTAAGTTTGATTTTCAGGTTTCTTTTTTAGTAGACCGGGTCTATTTTCATTTTCCTAGCGCTGTTCGCTCGACGCAATTTGTCTATTTTTAAGTTTCGCAAGCTGGTCTAATCATTTTTTAGTGTTTTTGTGATATAGTGAGCAAGACGCGTCGAAATTTTTTGTATAGTGAGAATTCTGTTTTGTGGGACAATAACGATCTATATCGACAACTGAAACATTTTTTTCACGCAACTTGAATACCACTTTCGCTGTGCAGGGAAATTTTGTCAAAGAAGCAATAGGGCAGGGCTTACTTTTCAATTGAATTTTAGTGATTAATAAATTTAAGTGAAGACGTTTGTTTGATTTTTACCCGTGCTCAATTGCACTCGAATGATTTATTATTTTCCTGTAATACTTCATTGTATTGTTGGTTTCTATTTGTATTTTTTTTTCTATTGCAATACACATAATTATTTCTTTGGGTTGAATTTTTCAAGTTATTTGACCAACTGTGTCATATTAATCGCACATTCTAATAGAGCTTCTATCTTCTATATTACCTTATTCCAATTAAAATTGAAGACTAATTCTTCATCGAACGATCATTCTACCCTATTAATCTATAAACAATACTAAAAATGCAGGTAAGTATTTTATAAATCATTACTACGAACACCTTCATATGTGCTCGGATAACGTACAATAAAACACAAATTTAAGCTAAATTTTATTCACAAAGTCAAAATAATAGTATCTTAATTTATAAAACGCAGCTTAATTGTTTATTTTTCTCCACCCTCGGCAGCAGGCATGCTTCTGATGATATCACTGTCGCCTGGGTCGGTGATGGACATAGCGCACACCCTGAAGTATTTACCGCATGCTGTTCCTAATTCGACGTTGTTGCCGGAGTAGTGGTGCACGCCAGTTTTGGCCAGCATGGCGTAGTACTCGATTTCGGACTTCCTCAGCGGCGGGGTGTTGTTGGAAATGATGATAAGCTTGGCTTTACCTTGCCTTAGGGTCTTCAATGTTTGCTTGTAGCCCAAGCAAAACTTCCCGGATTTCATCACGAGGGCCAAGCGACTGTTGATGCTCTCGATGGCCTTTTTCTGCTTCTTTTGGGCGACCATTTTGATCTATTTTATTCTAATATTTACCCTAAAACTTGTAAATACGTACACTTCGAACTAGACAATTCAGTCAGTTGAAGGAAAGAAAGGACCACGTTGTGTCAATGTCTGACAGGTTAGTTTTTTACTCAGTCGATAAAGTAGAAAACTACATTACCGACTACATTTCTTCTTTTTTTTTCAAGGGTGCAAAGTTGACTAATACCCTTTTAGTTGAGGTCGAGTTAGGCACTTTTGTTAATTTTGAATTTTAATATACAGAAGAAGAATTTGTTGATACAATGTAAATTTTACGTCGTTTTTATTATATTTTTTCATAAATACGCTCGATTTTAACCAATAATAATTCAGAAGTGGTAAGTAAGTTAAGAAAAGTTTTTTCTACGATTTATTTTCCTTGATGGCACTTGTCATTCGATATAAATTTTGCCATGTTTTTAATATGCCTATTTGCAATATAAGAGTTTATGCGAGTAATTTGATTATAGCATTTGAGATTTGAGCATCCCAGTTGGCTGTGCACACTTATTACGTACAAACCCTTCGCTCACTTGTCTTTTATCTAACTCAAAAATTAAATCAACCAGCAATCTGTATCCTTTATTGTTTAGTTCTACAGGCTTAGTAACTTCATGGATCTTCAAATAGTAATAGATCAGAATGGAATCCCCTATTAAGAAGGTACCTACTTCACTCACTATCGAACCTTTATCACTCCTCAAAATCAAACATGCCAAGAACTTCTAACGTAAACTATACATTTTAACTAACAAATTTGTAATTGCCCAAGAGCACGATATATGATATAATTCAATCCTGCTGTAGCCCAGAACGATGGTGAAGGCCAAAAACCCCGTCATGGTGCTGCAGGAGCTGATCATCAAGGAGAAATTACCGCCTCCTAAATACGAAATAATCAGCAGCCTCATGGGGACCCACAACAACAGGTTCGAGTACTGCGTGAGGGCCGGCCCCGTCGAAGCCTTCGGCATCGGAACATCGAAACAAATCGCCAAGCACATCGCTGCGCACAATGCTTTGATAGCTTTGGAAGAACTCGGCCTGTACGATCGCCAAGAAAACCCCGTGGAAGAATTCAAGGCGGCGGCTCTTCAGAAAATGGAAATCGAGGAAAATTGCAGCTCGTTGAGCTCAACACCAAATTGCATAGGTATGTAAAACTGCTTTTTTGATGTTTATTTGTAAACGATTTTCGTAGGATCCTTGAGAACTCTGTGCGAGGAAAACAAATTTGAAAATCCCGAATTCACCGAACTGTCCGTCGTGGGGCCTCCGCACGATAGGGAATTTTGCTACAGATGCCAAGTGGGTTCCTTCCAAACGGTAGCTACTGGAAACAGTAAAAAAATGGCGAAGCAACTGGCTGCAAAAGAGATGCTGGAATCGTAGGTGTATCGATTAAAAATCATCACTTTGCGAATATTTTATTTTTCAGGATAAAAAACACCATACCAGTACACGAGAGCTTGTGCAAGAACGTAGAACAAAGAGCCATAGAATCCTCTGAGCAGGACCAAGAGGCTATTGAATTGTATAATAAGATAGCGAATGTGGTCATCAACAAAAAAGTAAAGATCCCGGAACTGGCCTATGCTTTTAAGAATTACATGAACGATCTCAACAGAAACCTGAACGAATTCGAAGAGGTACGCGTTTAATTTATTTTTCCACTACTTTAGAACATATTTGTTTTAATTTGAAGGATCTGTCGGAAGGAACTGAAGAGGCATTGAGTAGAATTCTGGAGAAATTAGATCTGAGGTTCGAATTCATCAAGTTACAAGATGATCCGGTATTTATGCTTCTATCGATTAATTGTGATGTACCTTTTTCACAAGTTGCTATGGGGAAGACGGAAGATGAGGCTAAAATGAAAGTATTGGAGAGTACTTTCGAAATCCTAAATCTTTTCTTTCGCCTCTAAAAGGGTCTATAATTGTGATTACTTAACTCTTAAATATAAAGTACTATAAGTAGTTTTTGGTTGTTTAAAAAAACACAAATATTTTGAATAAGTAGTTTATTAACTGACTAGATAATTATTGATAATAGCTCATAACTATGTGGTTCGTATCAATAATGATGCTTCACAGGATATAACAATTTACAATTTATTTTATTGTTACACCTCGTATAAATATATACTTATCACAAGAACACGATTATATTCGATCACACAAAATACGTTAAAAAAACAGTAATCGAGTAAATCGACATTAGTCTATCTATTTTAAGTACCAGTCTTTCGAAAAGTGGCCGCTAATTTTTTAAAAACCAATCAATCGGTACTTAAAACGTTCCATACCATTTAGAATACGTAATGTGTCGATTAAAAATTATAGAAAAACTCTTTGGCACTAGGATATGTATAACTTAAAATTTTAGTCTTTGATACACCACATTAGAATTATGACACTTATCGGGGATTTTGAGCAAAGGCAAAAAAATATAATAAAATAGATCGTTAAATATGTAAATTTCATTGTATAGCATTCAATAGGGATTGGTTGATTTGCCTTTGTGTCAACTTAATACACGTTTCTAACAATTAAAAATAATTTAAGTAATCGAAAAACGAAAATTGAGACTCGAATATACGAATTGTTACATTGAGCTTCATCTGGAAATTGTTTTTTGATTGAACAGTATCGTCGAATATTTCTTAAAACCATCGAATGTCAGTTTAAAAATTATTAACTAAATACAAAACCTAACATTTGTTCAAGTTGTTTAAAAAAAAGTATAAATCGAAATAAATAAAAAAACTACTAAATATTCGAATATATCTTACATTAAGAATCACACAAAAATCGGTTAAATCTCCCTGTTTTAACAAAATTCTACTATCACTGTGTAGTGCAAATCGATTTTTTTCTCAAAAAATACAGGCATTAACGCATGTAGAATATTTCAGCACCAATAGGAATATTCCTAACAACCGGGAATCGGGGAAAAAAACTTCTAGTAGTAGAGAGCAATTACGGAATGTTGAATAAATCCTGATAGTAGAAATTTAAAATCGAATATAAGCAAATATTTTCTAGTCACGTTTCCGTCTCCTTTGTAATTAAATTCTTTTAAAAAAATTCTATCCTAATCACGACCCTATATTTCTAAGGGTAAGGACAAACCGAAGATACCGAAGGTCTGGAAATAGCCTATGATTTTGCATTTTTCGTTTCTTTTCCCTGTTTTATCTTCAAATAACGGGTATCTTCGACCTATGTTTCCAGACCTTAGAAATATACGATCGTGATTATAATCAAAGTATTTGCTTACTTCAGTACTACCGACATTCAGTGCGTACTATTGTGCTTAAAGTTTCTCGCGCTAAAACTGAAATGCCGCGATAAATTGATAAGCCAAAGTCTCAAACGACGGTAGACATTGTAGTCGAATGCAACGGTGATTTCGATAATTGAAATCGCAGTAATTCCGTCACGGTCACAGCGACTTGCACCAAGCCTTTACCTTCTAGTACGTCCGCAGCGCAGCATAAAAGATTCTGGAACAGAAAACCGAAAACACAATTAGATAATATACAGTTTTTTTTTCTGTAGCAAAGAATAAAACGATCGTGTTTACCTTGCTGATTTATTCATAAGCTAATAAATACTACATTTTAAGCTAAAACCGAAACTCGTAAAAAATAAAATAAACTCTTTAAAAATTAACCATTTAGCCCTTATTTTATAAGTGTTAGGTAGTAGCGGTGGCACTTTTTAAAATTCCACGTTGTTATTCCAAAAACAAAAACTTATTAAGTACTCTTCTCGTATCACAGCTACTAATTAATTATAGATATAAAATTCATACAGGAATCATCAGAGAGAAAATACGTTTGTCTGTACATAAAGTATTTCGAAAGGAAAAACAGTCTTTGATTTTATTAATACTGGAATTCTATTGACTAGATTGTCATAGTAGAGAGAAAGTAGAAAACAATAAATAACACGAAATAATTCAATAATCTTCGTGAAAGAGGAAAGCTACCAATTTACGAAAAACCTAATTAAATTACACAAATAATAAACTCGATCTCTTCCATTAAAAAAACAAACAATGAATCGATATTTACAGCAGTAAAATAAGTACAATATGTAGGTAGATAAATTCATTAAATATAATACTAATAAGTAAGCTTCAATTTCAATCACTGCATTGGCATATTATAAAGCTAACTACTTCATAATCATCGGTTAACTAACGTTTATCAAAAATATAACATTCAGTTAACTAATTTATCGTAGAGTACAAAAAAACAAACAACTGCGGTAAATTTTTAGCACCAATTACGAACGTTTGTAAGCACCCTGATCATTTCAATCCCTAGCTCTAGCTAAATCTAGCTTTCCAAATAAACTCCTCCAACCAATGCAATGTCACAATCTAAAATTAGAGGCACTAATAATAAAATCACATTTTGTTTCGCAGTAATTCTATGGATTGGTTTCCCACATGCTAATAAAACTGGATAACACGTTATCTTATCACACTTTGGCTCAAATACTAACGATTTAATCGCACTTAATAGCAGCTCTACTCTAATACTTTTTATCCAGTTTTGCTAGCTCGTTTAAATAAAATGGACGCGTTTGGAATGTATTTGATTGTTTCAAGTCTATGCAAGGAACCTCAAGTTGCCACGTTTTCAAAATTAAACCATTTCTACACCGAAAAAAATCAAACTAAAATACTCTCGAAATAAATAAATCAACGCCCGTTTCTCGGCTCTCCAATCGAACAAAATAAATAAAACACTCTTCTCGCATCCTCCCGTTTAGCAGGAATTATTTGGGCGGCGGAAAGGCGATCAGCATCGCCAGCGTGCCGAAGAACAGGGCGAGCAACAGTAGTGAGACTGTGGTGTCTTGCAGGGCCGGCCTCGCCGCAACTGGCCTCCGACTGTCCGGTCCGAAGCGACACAAACGCTCCACGGTATCGAGGAGTCGCGGCAAACCCCTTCCGTACAAGGCCTCCGACACGTCTAGGCTACTGCAGAGGTGTTCCTGCAACCAACCACAGTCTCACTCACTGTCGATTAAGCAGGAATGGTTTTATATACAGAAGGAGTTGTAAACAAAACAGAGACAGTTCGGAGGCGTTAGAAGAGATTGAAACGCGCGTGGGGAGTAACGGGGGGGACACTCACCTCGTCGACGCCGATTTTCCGGCAGGCTTCTATGAAATTGTCCACGTTTCTTCTGCACCGCGCCATCGTCAGTTTGGGCTGCGAAAGAAACTTGTTTAGTATACAATGGAGAGGAGTACGATGTGAGATATACGGTTTTTTTAAGCAGATATATGAATAGAAATCAGTCATTATAACTCAAAGCAGTTTTCAGTTGCTGAAAATATTCAATATGTTAGGAAATATGGCCGTTTTAAATTTAAAATTTTGACACGGGACGTGTAAAGTCGCTTACCAATCACAAAACGAACGAGTTACATTAGTGGTGTAAGAATTCGAACGAAATGTTCGGAAGAGTAGTAGAAACGAACAAAAGTTAAATTTAACATCAAATGACAGATGACATCTAATGTTAGGTTATTGTAATTTCTTTGTTTTAAGTTTATTGGGCCAAAAATAAACACTTTTTTTAGAATACAATGAAGAATTTTCACAAAACGGCATGAAACAAGTTTTAACTACCTTCCGATGCGATATTTTAAAATTGTACAAATTGATTTAGTTGGAGGTTAAGTTTTTGTTTATATTAATTTGACAAGTTTAAAAGTCAAAAATTCGATGTTGTCATATGACTTCATAAGAATACGTAGTTTTATAAAAAAAAGTTCTCCATTATTTGTAATATGCTAGTAACTTACAACAGCAGGCGATGGTACGTGTATACTGGACACCGATCGGGGTTTAATGTAATTAGCTAGATGGCACAAAACTACTCCGTCCGTTAAAGCTGGCGCTAGATCTTCCGGTAGTACCATCTTCAATCTCGACTCGATAATCTACAACAAAAATAATAACTAAAAGTACTTACAAACAAATTTTCTACGTACGTTTCTCAACTGGTTGATCAAATCCGTTTCCTCTTTAGCCTTATCGATTTCCCTTCGCATGGTAAACGTCATCTTATCATTAAGGGCGTCCTTGTCCCAAGTGATGTTCTTCGTCATCTTGGGACTCCTGGGCGTCGAATTGCACGACCCCAGCCTGGGGCTCGTCGACTTCCCGTTGGTCATCACAGATTTGATATTAGGCACGTTGTCGTGGGACATGATGTCCCCGGCACCTTTCGTAGGCGATTTAGGCTTCACGTAATTCGTCATTCTAGCGCTGCCGCCGTTCGCGTGACTGGGCGAGTACGTCCGAGACGGCGGCACCTTCTGCACGGGCTTCCTGCCGGGGCTGGTATCGTCGAAGATCGTCTTCGGGCTGCCGAAGGCCGAGTTCAACGGCGTGGGATCCGAGCGGGACGTGGAGAGCGTCTGCTGGGGGGTGGCCTGGTGCGTGGGGGTGTTCGGCTCGGTTTTGTAGCTCTGGTCGTCTTTCGTCCGGTATATCGAAGGCACGTCTTGCGCCCTTTGTTGCTTGAGGGCCTCTTTGTACTCCCTAAAAAAACGAACCAATTTAATATCGATTGGTGTGTTGTTTTGGAGTAAAACTTATGGCACATCGAGCGTATTTACCTGTAGGTCTGAATTTGGTGCAAAGGTTTTTTGTCGTCTGATCCGTTACTTTGCGCAAACGAGTCAGGGCACGGACTAAGACGTACGCTGTAAAAATCATGCAAAAGGAAAACGAATTACGACATTTACACGACAAAAAAAAACGGCTCGTAATTCGACTAGAACGAGGAGGAAAACGAATCCAAAAACAAGCAGTTTTCCTCTCGTTGTAGTTTCATCGCTCGCGCTAACTTACTTTACGAATTCCCTGGATCTAGAGCCGTCCGATTTATCGAAATCGTTGCTTCTCGCCACTTCTTCATCGTTGTTATTCTCGAGCGCCGGCGACAACGTCGACGGCGTCGACAAAGTCGATTGGGTGCCATTTTGATCGACCGTCCGAACTGCAAAATGATTCATTGCGAAATATTTACACGAACAATCTAATCTCTTTTGACAAATAATAATCCTTCTGCTCCGTAATAAACAACGATAAATCCCTCGCTCGTTTATCTATCCTCGTTTTATCACATTTTTTTTTCGTTAAAACCGACTATTTATATCGCGAATGCCTTATCCGCGATGCAGGAAACCGAGAAATCCAACTTACTGGTTATTTCTTGGCTCCACCGTTTCTCGTAACCGTCGCTGCTCGTACTGTAACCGCTATCGACGTTCTGTCTTTTGTGCTTCAGTCTATCGGTGAGATGCAGAGGACCGGGCGATGAACCAGCACCGCTCCGCCTCGATCTTCTACTCAAAGTCCCGCCGCCCGGATCGCTCTTCCTATCGAACTTCAACGCCTCCATCTCCAGATATTTGAATATATGCACCCTGCCCCGTTTGCACAACTAAAACCAACTAAAAATTACCAAAAAATCCACCTCTAAACAGCGCATTTCGTACGCTAGCCGGCGGACTGGTCAACGGGTTATCCTCCACCGACAGCTCGATCAACGTCTGCATGTTCCTCATCTCGACGGGAAGGCCGCCGATCCGGTTGGCCCGGAGGTCGAGCCTCGCCAGCTTCAGGCCGGTCAGCTCGACGGGAACGGCCAGCAGGAGGTTGTTGCGCAGCACCAACGATTGCAGCGACCGCAGGTCGCCCAGCCGCGGCGGCAGGTGGGTCAGCTGGTTGCAGGACGCGTCCAGCTCGGTCAATTGGGACATGCGGCACAGCTCGTCCGGTAGCGACGACAGGGAGTTGTTCGATACGAGCAAAATCTTTAAATTCCCAACGAGATTCTATCAGAATTTGGCGAAATAGGTATTCATTTCACCCCCCTAACCACCTAGATCATAGGATCTTCTGTAGGATCCTGCTATTGTAAGTTTATTGTTTCCACTAGAGGTTGCTAATGTGCTAGAGGTGTGAACTTTAGACAATCCAAATCCCTTGTTGTGTCTACATTTTGGAGCTAGAAGCTATATAGATAATGCTAGATAGCAACTTACTATCTGCTCTACTATTTTGAGAAGTGTGTTTTGAATGCTACATGTTCCTTGAGTACTTTACTCTGTTACTCATACTTTAATCGATTGAATCTTTTTATCCACAAACAGTTGCTTATTCTGGGATATTAAGAGTGGAGTGTCTTTCGTGCAGACATTGTATATTTTCCTATGCGTTTATCATGCACGGTGCGACGCGGTGTTTATATTATTTTAACGATTAACGAAGAACCGACAAGCCGAAAACTAAATATAGCATGTGCAATGTTTATTTTTAAAGTTTGGAAAATCAAAGGAGCACTACCCGAACGGGTTGTTAGGATATTCCAAGAAGCAGGAGCGAACGTCGAGGACTTTTTAAACATGCTATATCATCCGTAAAGAGTTTTTTTTTAAACGAAACAGGTATTATAGAACGCTGTAATGGTACTGATAAAGATGATAAATCGCCTCGTTTGCTTATAATAAATTTTATTCCCACAATTGATCATCACATTTCTTAGTATTCAAGCAAAGTCGCAGGCATAATAAGCATTTTGGCGCCATTTGGCTGGGAACTTGTAATATTTATAGAACCAACATCCAATTCGATAAACACCAGAGGGAAATGACATCATCCTAAACGGCGCGTTTAAAATTCGATTTTAAGAAGTTCCTTCTGACTGATCTCTTACCTGGATGGGCAACTGGCATAATTCCCTCGGAAGACAGGTCAGTTGGTTCCTGCTGAGATCTATGAAATTCAAGCATTGAAGGCTGCTCACGGTTTCCGGTATGAAGCGGATGGAGTTGTGGTAACAGTGGAGTTTTTCTAAAAAATGGAATCCCAACACCTCGTCCGGCAACTCGCCGAATCGATTTTTCGACAGATCTAGAACGAAGAAAACGAAAAATGCGGATCGAATTAATATTTTTTTTATTTCACGCAAGGCCGTCGGATGTTTAATTCTATCATAGCTAGTTCGAATGCGCGTCGACACTTCGTTTTTATTTATAAACAGCGCCATTCATAACTCGATACTACAACAATTTAACTCTTTTAACGTCGTTCGCGGAGCGACGCGAACAAGAAAGATGCCTTTGTTAACGAAAACGCAATGCTATAAATTTCGAAACGATGGATTTATGGATGCCTGTAATGTAATGGGGCTCTTTATTGTTGTAGCCGAGCAATTTTTCCATTTAATTTAATTGAATTCCTCGGCTTTTCTTATTGCTGCTATTAATAATTAAGGAGCGTTTGAATAGCAACATATTCGATATAAAAAAATTTAACACGGAATAGTTTCGCATCTGCGAAAAATAAGCGCGATCATCGTTAGCGAAACATTATGGTAATAAATTAAATAGCAAGGAGGACACGAATGATTGATCGCCGCGCCACGTTTTTGTAAATATTTAAATACGGTTCTACTAGAATTCGAGTCAAGGAAGGTATTGAGGAAATTGTAAACAATTTTTTAAGTAATTTGTGAGATAATCGTAAATACCGACCTTTGTTATCCCCTGATAAAAAATACAAGTATTTAAAAAAATACTAGCTTATCGTAACTTGGAAAATACTAAAAACAAATTAATTTAATTAGAGGCATAATATTTTCGAACTTCAATTAGTTATAAAATAGCATTGTATGCTCAAAGTACAATTTCATGTAAAAAGTGAAAGTATACCATCCAGCGATTTTTAAGAAACGCACAGGTAGTTAATTGCACAACATGAAATTTAATGATCAAGTTTATTGAATCTTACGAAACCGATCATAAAAAATACCTATAATTTCTACGCGTTCGTTCACTTTAAAAATAAAAATCGACCGAAGCCGCGCGATCAATCCATCCGTGGAACCCTTTTGAAAAAATCACCAGAGGACCAAGAAAAAATAAAATAAAATGGGAGTTCAACATGTTTACGACCCGACTCAAAGTAGGATTCATAGGCAGCTGCACTTGTGATAATTTTTGGCACGCGCAACTCGAACACATGGTAGACTAATGTCGAAGGGGCGCTAGAAACCATTGCCGGAACAGCAGGAGTTTCCTAAAGTATACAAAACCCTACTAAAAACTATAAAATTTCAAATAATCCCACAGTAATCAAGCAAAAGGATTACAAGACTTTGAATCTAATTACCACAGAATTAATCCTGTGAAATACTACTTAAAGCGTTTAAAGCCCGAACATATGGGAATTGGGATTGAATAAACTATATTCAGTGTTCGGTTGGGGAAGGTTCGATATGTCATGAGGTACGGCTGTTATCGATCGCCGGTATATCCCCTAAAATATGCCAGGGGTTCTTGCACGGGAACAACGAGAATTCGGAGGGTGCTCGGTCTGCGTCTGTGGGGCGAGGTTTCGCAGGAAAATCAAACGAAACAAAACCGGCTCCAAAGGGAAACTCCGTTTGATATTAAAATCGGACGGTTCGATTGCTTTTCTCGCGCTAATATCCAATTAGGTCCGGTCAATATTGGAGCGTTCGATAGAGTAATAAAATATGCTAGTTACGGTGCGTAATATCGCCTTGAAAATGCCGGGTTCAATATTCTTTTCGTATAGAAATAAAATACAATTAAATAGGTACACTTAAAAATTCGAGTCTCTGTATAAAACACGCTAGTATCATTCAAAATACTGTTTTTTAAGTATGTACTTAAGTCCCTCGCAACTTAACCACTTAAGATCAAAACGTTTTCTATGGGATCCAATAAAAAAAACACCACATAAAGTCCGTAAATCTAATCGAAATTGCTATAATCCATTTAGTTAATATCAATTTAATTGTGTCGCGTGATAATTCCTATACAGCGAACTTTAAAGGGCACTGCTCTTTAGGTTTTATTGGCCCGACTGCTTTTACACTTTGTACAGACGACTGTCCGTCCTCTCGAAACGAGAAATGAGCAAACCAAACAAAAACGCCATGTAAAGGTCCGTAGAAACGAGATATTCGTAGCGGTAACGTATGAATGGCGTTCCTTGTAGGACATTTACAGAAGATTCTAGTCGAATATTTACAGAGTAGTTCGAGAGTAGATTGAAAATAGTTTGAGAGTAGATTCAGAGTAGAATCTAACTGCCTTATTTCTAACAATTTGCAATGAAAACTTGGAGGATATTAAAGGGTTGTGAAGAGAAAAATTGGCGGCACGAGAGCCTTGTAATAGATGGGAAAAAGTCAATAATTTTTATTTTAGTCAGTTTGGCGGACAAATATTATTAGAACTAAAAGACTCGACCTTTGGCTTGGCATTTGAAACTCTCGGATTTGAATCGATATAGGGATGATATGGGCCTTCGAGGTCTAAGAATAAATCCATCGATCGTTTTCGGGTTCGTAAATATTAAGTTTAAATAAGTTTCCCTCGCGACTAGCGACTGATTTACGAACCTCGGAAAATTAGTCACGAACTACTGAGAATAGATAATTTTTTTTTTCGGCGATTTTATATTTCATGCCGCAGAACTAATGCCAAAAAAACGCGAATAGCGTTAGTAAATATGCTTTAAATCGGAATTGTTTGGCATGAATTTTTACGCATTGATGTAATTTATCGTATTTTTAGTAACGTTTTGTTGTGTTCTATAAATTACATCGTATCGAGGTCTCCAATAAAAATCACAGGAATCCTACGAAAACATTTAAACAGGTGTCTAATACTGCAAAATTCATTTTGCTCATCAAATTACAAGGAATAATAAGACATCCTTTACATCGCATGCAGTAAAAGGTAGATAAATCTTAATAATCAAAGACAAGGTGACCCTTTTCGACAAAAGGGTTAAAAGTTCCCATAATTTTCCCATTGTTTTCACGAACTGGAAATAAAGAATCACTATTTACGGACGGCAGCCAAGCGTTGAAAGACTGCACTGTGAACCATAAACTATTTTTTATAGCAGATGCTCGATAGTAACGTAAACGAGAAAACATTGGGGGAGCCTTTTTTTTCGAGGAGTATTTTTACCTATAAGGTATCCGATGGATTTTGTCACGCCACCAACGGTAGGGGTATTCAAGCGAAAAGTTACATGGGGTATCCAGTGTCCAAGTTAAATAGGAGAATAATTAATTTTCTCGGTCAAGCACGAACGGAGCTGCAGATTGATTAGTAAAAGGCCAATCAGGGAAGCCGGGTGACTATTGCACCTAAATTATCAATTAAACCTTTAGATGGTTAGTGATTTATCTTGGAAGAGGCCTAATAAGTTAACAGGCTTTAATTTTGTGCCTAATAAAGTGACTCTTTTTGTTTATTCTATTACATTTCCTTTCAAATAAGTAATATTCTATCTGACATTAGCCAACTGAAGAGATGATGAAATTGGCCCTAAATCAACACCTGAATAAATCTTAAAAAGTTTTAATTTACATTATTTGTTTTGAAGGAAGATTACAAAAATGTAATCTGGTATACAGTGAGTTTTATACGAGGGTAAGGTGAAATGTTCTCGGCCTGAATGAAGAAGTTGAGAGAATATTTTAGCAGTCTTCCAGACTCTGATTTTCTGATTCTGGAAAAACGCCGGACCAAGTGTATTGAAGTCAAGCGAGATGTAGAAAAATAATATAATTTTTAACTGAAAATCATGTCTAGTCTTTCATTGTTACGCCGAGAACTTTTCACCTTACCCTCGTAATATACCTGCTTAAGATTTGTGCAGGTATTCGGGGAGGATTCAAACACCAAATAAAAGATAAACTAGAGGTGTTTAGTAAATATCTAGCATGTAGAACGAAATAAATAGTACCAAAACAAACAAACCGAGAAACTTTAAAATTAAATAAAAAAAAATGAAATATTACAAAAACTAGTTAACTAGATATTCAGTTTATCTTCTTGATAAGGCTTCCTGTGTAACATCGAAAGAAACCACACACAAAGAGAGAAACTGAGAGCGTGATACGGAATGCTAATGCAATAAAACAAACTTTAATATTCAAGCCGTGTGTCACACACACGTTCGATACTACCAAGAAATGATAATTAGAAATTTACCTGCAATTACTGTATCACTCAAATTATACTTCTCGTTGGTTTTGGGGAAATCCTTCAATTTTCTGTTGCTCAACTTCAACTCGCCGCTTTGGTTCGCCTCTTCCAGTATCCGTTCCAAAGATCTGGTCAACTGGTTTTGAATATGTCCGCTTATATTGGAAACCAGCACTGCCATCGTTCATTTTACGCCGATAAATCGCACCTGCTTGTTATTTACCTTGTACTGGCGATTCTGCGACGAACTGACCGAACGTAAATAAACATATTCGCCGTGCTCGTGCTATCATTCCGCGTTATACGCGACGAACATCGATATTGAATGAACAAATAAAAAAAAGCAACATTCATTAAAGAAATAAAACGAGAAACGAGCGCACTTCGTGCTCTCGGCGAGCGAATTCACCGAATGAATAATAAAAATAAATGCCGCACGGGGGCATGGACGCGACAGCTAGCGAGCACACAAAATACTAACAGTTGCGTTATGAGAACGATTTTTCAACCAATAGGAATAAACAAGAATAAAATTTGTTTTTTATAGAATTTGTAAAAGTTGTGAAACAAATCTTGTTAAATAATAAATGATATTAATGCTTTAAATATGTTTTCAAACTGACTAATTTTTAATAAGTAAAAAAACAAAGAGTGACAAGTGGATGCTTTTTAAATATCTGGTTTATTAGGTTGTTGACACTGTTTTTCTAGAGGGAAGTTCTATGATGTTCAAGTTCTGTGTTCTGTGGTTAAAAATAGTTTTATATTTGGTCTGCGATCTGCGACTAATTTTGCTAATTTAATAAAATGCGGGTATTTGTCCATGATAAAATGTGAAGGTTATTTTGTGTTTGTGAAATTTTGGCAAATTTTGGCGTATTCGATTTATACTAAATACTAACATTTGTTACATTCGACTGTTTTTTGTCGTTTCTTATAATTAAATCATTTCAAATTTCTGGGGCCTTTGTAAGTATACCACTATAAATATAATTAAAATTAATTAAAAGAGCAAAGGTGGCTGGTTATATAATAAAACTAATTCGATAAAAATCAAATCATGTTTGACTTAAACAATCGATCAATTTTTTGGCTTGCTGTGATCGCTTGTTTATGTTTTCAAGAAGGTAAGTTTATTGAATAATGTAAATACTCTATTAATATTTTTTAAATTATCCACAGGTTCTACGATTAAATGTTGGGAGTGTAGATCTGACTATTATAATAAATGTTCAGATACTTTCAATAATGAAACTTTTGCTATAACGGAATGTGAAATTGCGCTTCGCAACTTTCGAGGAAATACAGCTGACATGGCCTGCATGAAGATTCATCAAATCGGTAAAACAATTTAATTCAATACAAGTAAGAAATTTTACTTTATACTTGTTATTATTTTACAGAGAGAGGCCAAAATGTATTAATAAGAAGATGTGGCTTTATTAACGAAACTGACAGTACAGATCCTTCGAATTGTTTGCGGAGACCTTGTAATCCTAATGATTGTTATGAAAAAATGTGCTCTGATGATTGTTATGCTGATTACTGTTCCTGCCACGATAAGGATGGTTGTAACTCTTCTACTAATCTAAAGATGTCTATGATATCTTGGGTTTTACTTTTTACATTTTTATTATTTGTTATAATTTGAAAATAAGTGTGTTATTTTATAAGATTAATGCTTAGTGCTTAGACTACCTCATTTTATATTGATGAGAATTCTTCTGCACCCGTTCAAATGATTAATTTTGTATGATATACTCATTGTCGAAGAATCTCTTACTATGCTTGTTAGAATTGTTTTTATACAAGTATTTTTATAAGCTATTTTTGTTATAAATTTTTATACGGCTAAACAAATAAACAGTGGCAACAAGATGGTTTTAAAATGAAAAATGTACGGCTTTTAAGGATGTAATCTTGGTTGCATAATCTAGGAGATGTTTCTTTAATTATATGTCAATTTGGCAACCTCTAATTTCTTCTTTTTATGGATCATTAAATTTTTTTCTGACATTGACATTCGACAGATGCCACATTTGACATTTATCCTAATGAAGGGAGTTGTATTTTTATTTGTTGTTTAAATTCTACATTCATTTATTTACCAAATTAACACTTATATCGATCACAAAAATGGAATTTAACTTTAGACTGGCCATACCGATATTGTTCGTAACATTAGCAGTTTTAATACAATCAAGTAAGCCGACTTTTAATTTATATTACTAGCCTCACCCACTTTACTCATTCGTTTAATAAATAAGTGACTAAGTACCTCCAACGTTCCTCTAAAAAGTACACTTTTTCGCTCGATAACGACAATGTAAAACTGTTCTGCAGGTTATTCGATAAAATGCTGGGATTGCAGATCGGACGCTGATCCGAAATGTTCCGATCCATTCGATAACACCACATTCGCCATAACAGACTGCGCTACATTGAAGGAATTGGACTATTTGAAAGGCGTACTTCCTACTATGTGCAGAAAAATTAGACAGAAAGGTATTTTATTATTTTAATTCATTTATTGCCACATATACATTTATTATTGTACTGTAATTAAACTATTAAATATTCTAGTGCACGGCGTTTGGAAGTACATAAGAAGTTGCGCATATCTCGGGGAGCCGGGTATAGCAGGAGACGAAAGGTTTTGCCTAATGCGAACCGGTACTTATAATATTTTCATGGAATATTGTACTTGTAATACTAAAGATGGTTGTAATACTTCGTCGAACTTAAGGATCTCTTCGGGATTGATATGGGGCACTATATGTGCTTTTATTGCATATAGGTTTATTTTGTAATTATGTTTTATTGAAGTTTTTTGAGGGGAGAATCTCGTTTTGCACATTCCGATTTTAGAAGTTTTTATATTTAAAGAGCTCATTATGGAATAGTTCGATGTAATATGGACTGGTTGAAGCACAAGTTGTAAATATTGTAAAAATATTAAGTGCCTATATTATGCATTCAACTTATTTTTTCCATATATTCGCGAATCTCATAAAAATTGCTAACAATTAGTTTAAGAATATTTGATTTATAGACTTTCGGGAATTATACTCCGTCCATTTTAGCTGATTTTTTTATATACTACAAGGTTTTATATTCTTTTATAATAAAACGTTATTTAATTATACTTGTTATTAATTTACAAAAACCCTCTTCAACCATTTTGAAAATAAAACGAACGTTTGAAAGTTTTTTATTTATTCCATAAAATGTTTCATTGCTCTACGGTTCGGTAAATACTTACACAAAATCGAAACTAAAATTCGAAAACGAAACCGTTCTATAACTTTTCAATTCTTACACCCTTAAAAACAGTTTTTTGTTATCATTTATTTATATTACAATACATTTACAACGAATATATTGTCAGTCATTGAAGTACAAATCGTTCCCGGTTCCTTGTACTGAGCATCACATGGCGTTTCCAGAGATACCGTCGACAAATCGGCCAGTCCTTTCGAACCATCTCTTCACCTTCATTTAAACTTATAGTGATACCTTTCAAATCTAGTATAATCGAGGGTTATTTATTATATATAAAACGTAATTGTTATTGCTATTAATTGTATTGGTTCTTCTTCATTGTTAGGCGAAAAATAATAATGATAAATGTCTGTAGTTAAGTACCAAATTTGAAAGGTGGTGTATTCTTACATCATAATAACATGTTAAAGATTGTTTTACATTATTGCATTCATTTACTATTAAAAACGACTAGTATATTACGAAGAAAGTTCAAACGCATCGCAACTTTAACAAGTACAATAACCGCGAAAGGTTTCCTCTCTCGACGATCGCCACTCAACAAAATCCGCTTTTGAACTCTAAAAAAGTGTGTTCCGTAACGGACACCATCACGTTCTTCTGCTCCTGCCGCCAGTGCCTGTAGGCGAACGCGGCCGCCATCAGGACCGCCAGCAGCGCCGTCACCGCCAGCACGGGCAGCGCCAGCGCGTTCAGATAGGCCGCCGGGAAGCCGCCCTTCGACGAGCAATTCGACTCCTGCTCGTCGTTGCCCGACGGGCAGTGCCGCAGCCCGTCGCACCACAACTCGGAGCTGATGCAGGCGCCCAATTCCGGGCAGCTGGAACCCATCAGAGATGATTTACTGTCGTCTACAAGATGATATTACCATGGAAAAGCTCAAAGTATCTGTTACTGTAGATGATTTTAGAGTTATTGTAAAAGATATATTGAGCTATTCCTTACTAATATGGTGTCATGTATGTCCTTGGGGGATTCCCACGGGGCTCTTGGGAAGTATAAAAGATATGGCAAGAAGGGAAAACGTGGGTGGTAATTGAACTAGTGCAAACAGTTTTCGAAGAAACAATTTTGTTTCCGAATTAATTTGAGAATAGAATAAACGTTGTATTATATAATCTGTAAGTGTGTAATTCGTTTTCTCGTCAGCCAAAGCGCGCCGGTTTGTATTCAGAAAATGGCGTTTCCTTTATTAAGCGAAGTTGAAAAGGTCAAACTTATTCAGAAATCGAGTCCGACCCGGGCGATACTCATGAAATTTTCAGGAAGTTCATTTCCATTTGAGATACGCCGCGTTGATGGAACGTTACGCCATTGTCCCCTATCTAAATGGACTAAATACTAAATCCTCGACTTACATTAAACTTGCATTTACTCGAAAAAGTAAATTATACGTCAATATCCTTGATTATTCTATCCATCTTTATACCATTGTCAAATACTCAATCTGGTGTTAATGTGAATATTAATAGGAATATTGATTCTGATATAGAAAATGTGCGAAGAATGCATGTTATTTTCAATTTTGTCCGCTTAAAGCTGGGAGAAGGTGCTCAGGGATGAGAATATTCGAATGCGAAATTCCGAGTTGGAATTGCACTTTTTACCTTGCCTTCTCGAAATAAAGACGCTCGAAATTTCCCCCGAATCGGAGTTTACTGGATTTGAATTATTCACAAACTAACTATACCGTTTACAATTAGTTCGTAGAATAACGTTAATGGAATTATATGCTCCTTGTTCTCTGTGTATAGCTGCATAACTTACACGGGGGTGTAATAATGGATTCGTTTCTTGAATTGTTATGTGAGAATCCGGGAAAGTAAAGTGTTTTGAAGTTGATTTACTTATGCTAAAACTACGAGAGTCATTAATGAAACTAATTTAAACTTTTTGAAATTTCCCGTGCATGCAAGCGCTCGAACTTTACAAATTCTACTGTTGATTATTGAGATGTTGATTATTCCAGTGAATAATGAAGCTCGAATTTCAGTTTAATCCACGTTTTAATATTCCGGTTACTTAAACGCAGTTCATATAAGAATCGCAAACTCCAAGAATAATATAATTGGCTTTCTTTCTACAATAGCAAATAAGTAAAAGTTTTCTCATTTTAAATCGAAGAATAGGATTTCCACCAATCCCTCCACGAGTTAATAAAAAATAGAAATTCGATTCGAAAGATTATCGGATTAATCTACTTGCGAAAAAATAAAACAATAATAAGAACACATCGCATTAACTCAGCAAACGATATAAATCCCCCAAAGTGATTCGTACAGTTTCGATATAAACTGGGGAAGCGGCTCCGACGGCGCAGAACGCATTTCCCGGTCGACTTGCAATTTTTCCATTTTTCATCTTAGCTCTTCTCGCAACCGTCTGCGTTCCGGAATTGATCGCGTTAATAAAAGTAATTTATCGGCTAATAAAATATGTAAACGGGGAATAAATCGAACGGGACGCGAGCTTTATAAATGTTTAAGCGCCTATTACGAACACACTGGCGCTATTTCGGATATGCCTTTCAAAACTTTATCGGTCGGGGAAAATGAGCGGGGAAATTTTTGAATTATGCAGCATCGAATTCGTTACCTGTGAGGGCATTCCGGCGGTGCTATCATTAACATGGAGGTGGGTAGTGCAAGCGCCGGGTTCTTGGACACTTCCATCCAAGTCACGGCGAAGTTGCCGCTCTCTTTGCGCAGGAACTCCACGACGAAGCTCCTGGAGTTTTTACTGTGCGTTTTCCTGTAGCTGTACAGCACCCAACCTTCCGAAAACATGTCGACGACGTCTTCGGGGTGTTCGTAATGCGGGCAAATCACGTGGACGGTGTCGGTTTTACCGGCGGGATACACCAATATCCTGTTTTTGCTGGGACATAGCCTGGAATCCTTTTTCTTAGTACCTTTGATTTTTAGGTAAATAAAATTGCTGTCCTCCTCGGGTTCTATCAACCAAGGTTGTTGAAGACAATACCTGTAACAACAAATTTAAAGACGAAAAATTAATGTATAAATCGTAAGTACCTGACGCTCTGATTCTTGCTGAAAACATCGTCGGTCTTCTCCAAACTATTCTCCCCGTTCCTGATCGTAATCTCCCCGCTGCTGCCCTTCAATCTCCTATTGTTCCAAGGATTCAAGCAGTTGCTGTCATTGGGCACGAACTCGAAGCTGGCGTCGAAGAAGTAGTCGTTGTAATCGTCGGTGATGGACATTTTCCTCACCACGAACTTCACGACCACCTTCGCCGACGTCTTGGTCACCACGCTGAAGGGCTCCGTGATGTTGCCGCAGAGACAGTCGCGGCGCAGCTCGACGTCCGGCCACGGAAACTCCGCTATCTGGATGAAGGCCGAGGCGGAGTCCGAGTTCCTGTTATAGCACACCCGCCGATCGGCGTCGGGATCGTAGCGCGACTCGCAGCGGCTCTTCGCGCCGAACTGCGCCTTGTTGAACGTGATCTTCAATCGTTGTTGATCGCTCGATTCGAACTGGTACGTGCAACTCAAGTCCTCCTTGCCGCCTCTGCCGTACAGGAACGTTATTCTCGGCGAGTAGAACCGGCCGTTGGGCGTCCTGAACAACCGATCGCAGGGATTCTTGCTCATCTGCACGCCCTCCTGCGACAGATCCACGAACTCGTAGCGCAGCACGAAGTTCACCGGGTACAACACGCTGCCGTACTTCACCGTGTGCGCTATGGTCAGATCGGAATTGGTGCTGACGTAGCTCTCGCTCAGGCCGCACGGTCTCGTTATCCTCGAGGAGTTCTTCAGCAGGCTGTGGTCGCAGAGGCGCGGCTTGTCGTCCTTGCAGAACTGGCCCATCAGCGGCACCGTCGCGGCGCTGCGGACGTCGCCGTCCCAGATCTGCAGGGCGACGTTGCAATCGCCCTGCTCGAAGTCGGCCGGGCGCTCGTTGATCACGTGGTATTTGATGAAGGATATCCAGATGATGCCGCGCGATTGGCCGCGGAAGTGGTAGTGGCAGGTCGTGTTGGGCGGCAGGGATTGCAGCGGGTTCTTCAGGTAACCGAAGGGCCTGTCGAAGGAGGTCACCAGGAACTCGCACTTCTTACCTTGCTCGATGTAAGTCGGGGATTCTTTGTTCACGTATACTACCTGGTGATGAAGAGGAAATTGTGGATGTAATTCAGAGAGAGAGAGAGAGATTGTGGGTTTACCTCTACTTCCAATTCGAATCCGGGTAAATAAGATATGGGCAGGGGATGGAAGGGATTCCCCGAAGGGGACGTGTGAAATTTCACCAATAACTCCGGTCCGCTGCTGATGATTTGCGGTATAGTTTCGCCGCTACACAAATGCGCTAAGGTTATAGCCGATGGGCCCCATCCGTCCAATATTTCTATGTAATCCTGCATCATATTGCACTGGTCCAGCGTCCTGAAACCGCGCCATCGATTGAAACCCGCTCGGTTATAAAAAATTTATATATCTCACCTAAATCCCCTGTCGCCGCCATCGAATTTGGCGACGTGCTCCTTGTAATGGAAATTCGCTTGTCTGACTGCTATAAGTGCATGTTTCCCCTGCGGCACGTTCCTCTCCCTCACCCTGTACGAACAGCTGACGTTCCGCTGGTAGATCCCCGGATAGTTCGGGGACTGGATGCGACACGTCCTCCGCGAGCATCCCTCCAACAACCGGTCGCAGAACGTCCCGGCGCTCAGCTTCCCCCTAAACACCGAGCACTCGTCACTCCAACGGGAAAACGCGAAATGCAAAGCGGGAGGAATATTGCCAGGGGTCATCTCTCGCAAAAAGTTCAACTCATATTCGAGTAGTATAGAGTTTCTAATGGGTCTAGCAGTATTTACCTAGCAATAGAAAAAATGGGCCTAAATCCAGCCGAAGGGCAAACTCGGGATTGGACCGTTTAACATCAATATTAAACATTAGTCCCTTGAATAAATAAAAGTGTATCGGGGCTTTATCGGCGTGCGGATAAAGCTGCACGTACCCCGCGTAAATCCCGGTATAATCGGGGGGAGTTGCGCCCGTTTAGAGTCTCCGGGGACCGGTCGAAACGGGGAATTATTTATTCGTCTCCGTTTGAAGACCGGTGGCGTTCGAAAAGGAAACTGAACATGCAGATGTACGGTCAAGAGGGCGGGAGCGCGCGCGGAAAGAGTTCAGAGGTGAATATTTTATGGGGCTCGACTTTGAGCTGTTTGTTAGGGATTACGTTCGCTTTGAGATTTTTTCATTGCGATTGGTAATGGCAATCGTGCTTTTTTCGAATCGGTATATACAAAAGGAGTTTGTTGTAAGAGAACTATTGATTTTGCGCGCTGTAGAGCGAATTTACTGTCTTATTAATAGCGTAGATACTAGCTCCTGCAAAATCACTTCTTCGCTTCGCGACCGTGGAGTTTTTAATTAAATAATAACTCAAGCAGCGCGGGATTACAGTAGAGATATAGAGTATATGAGATGCATTCCCAGCCCCCCCGGGTTCGCCTTACCTGTACGATCGCTGCGTGGAGTTCCCGTATCGGATCCGTGCATCGCTCAATTTCAGGAATTTGTAGGTGAGCTTGAACTCGAACTTGTTTCCGGAGTTCTGCTGAAAATGAAACTGCCTCTGTTTTACCCAAAACAACTACTCGACAACTTTAATTACGACACCTCGCTTTGTGAAATATCTCGCAGGCGGTTTCGTTTGAATTCTGCAATGATTTCTGCGCGGTGAAATCGGGCGGTTTCCATTCAACGAACGATAACAATGTATTCGGACGTAAAGCGGAGACGGGCGGCATTGTGCCCGAAAACGACGGCTCGGCACTTTCTTTTTACGAGCCCGCTTCAGTTCGGAGAAACAATGCGGTCAAACGGAAGCATCTAACACTTAAAACGTTTAAGTGGAAAAAGACATGTAGAGGGCCGCTCATAAGTTTCCGAAGGAAATCGCTCCGGGTAAGCACTCCGGGTCGAAAGAACTCCCGCTCGAAATGAACGACGTCGTAATATAATCGATAGTTACTAAATGATTGTGTACTCCACTCGAAGCGGCACCGAACAAGAAAAATTGTGCATGACTAAGCGATTCTTTACTCTTATACAAGGCGGTTTTTTGCCTTCTATATAGGTAAACCAATTCGTGGGATATCCTGGATAGAACAGAGTGAATCTCGCTCATTTTGCTACTCCACGACTCACCCGTGTATATTCCATTTTTTCGCTTAAAACAACATATCGTACATCTTACACAAAGTAAGTGGTTTTCGGGTAAAAAATACCCTGTATTTTGGCGATTTAAATACCCCCATGGAGTTGTTAAATCTATCGAGGTCGATAAAGGATGCAAGCACAAAGTCCTTTGTCCTTTGAGTGGTAGTGTTATTTTGCGGGCGCTAATTTTTAATCAAAATCCAGGGTAGGCGTCCGAATCGGCACCGCCGGCGTGAAAAAAAGGCCCGCGAGAGAGCGGATGAAAAGCCGTTTTGTACGGTTTTCGGTCGAGGTAAATTACAGTCATGAAAAATATGATGGCGCAACATCAATTTAATCAGGAAAAAAATCTGGAGTTTATTTTCGTCGACGAAAATGAAGTGGATATTAGATTTCAGCGCCCCGCGGGCTTTATTCTTCTTTTTCGGTCGAAACATAATGGGATTAGGTCGGGGATTCTTCGGAGTTTTCGTTGGGTTGTCGCGAAACGCGATTAACTGGAAATTAATTGGCCGGAACACCTCTAATTACTCACCTCCGTTTTTTACTTACATCGACTAAACGCTAAAAATCCTCGAAATGTCTGCTCGAATCTACAGCAGTTCACATCATATAATTCCGAATGTACTTCGGCTTTTAACCGAAAGCCATTAAAACTTTTTGGTGTAGTCAATATACACAGGCGAACATCGCGTATTTCGGATGCGGGCCAAAAATAATAAACATCATTTGCGAAACGCCAACCCATCGAAACTTAGACAATAGTTATTTAAAACGGACTCTATGGGAGTTCGTTAAGTTCATTCGAAAGTCTAGTCGTTACGTAATTTCCGTTCGCCCGCTCGAACTCCCGCCCGGGATCTAATTTAGATGGTGGCGAATCAAAAATTACGATCTTGCCGAATAATAACCAGACATTTCGCAGTTCGATAGACCTCCTACTTGCAGATATACTTTCGCGAAAACTTGCTGAACTACGTTCAACTTAATCACGCGGTGACGTCACAAGATTAATTGTTGAATAGACTATATGAAACAGCGCACCTGAATTTAGGCAACTTACTTTACTATTTTTAATACAAAGTGACGTTTGTTGGACGACATTATGTTAACAAATTTTATAGGTATTTGGAATCGGGTTTGTCGCGATTCGAGCAATAATTTACGAGGAAATTTTAATCCCGGACGATGTTTACGGCCCTCCCGATGCTTATGCATGCACTCGCTTATCTCGGAGTCGTATGCATACAAATTTCTATTGAAATAATTTTCTCCGATCTCTATTCAGCCGACACAACGGCGTTCGGGAGGCGGCCGGAGAAAGCCGCGCCGGGGGAGGCGAAGTGAACAGGAAGAAAATCTGCTCTTGCGATTCGAAACACGAAAATTATCAGCGCGAATTCGCCGCCTATTGTGATGGCGCGAATGAAAATTTGTACAACGGCGTGTTAATTTAAGGCGAGCAATCTTCCGGGATTCGACGCCGGATGAAAAACGCTCCGTATTCTATTGATTGGGATTTCGCCGAGTAAATTGACGTACGCGTTCGGTGGTTTTTAAAATTTGACGCGTCATTGCTGCCAACTCTCTATATCCGTGTCTACCAACTTGTATCTCTTAACTTTCCTTCGTCGAGTAAGTCATTTAGCTGACGTTGGGGTAATAAATTATACCGAAAGAATTATCTCCGATGTCCCGCCGATTTCATTCATTATTAGCAGACATCACGTGCGTTCGATCGCGGCCCATCAATCATTAATGAACCGTAGAAAAACATTTTTCATGTAATGTACACAGTACATTTTATTCGGGGCGGGAGGGGGCCCAGGTAATTTCATTGGAACAAAAGGGCCTTTCGCTACGCCATGCCAGTCGTATTTACCATTAGGCGGTTCATTGTTAGATCGAACCCCGTTGAATCGGGTAAAAAATTCGATACCGACGCTTCGACAGCGCGTGATTTATTACAAAAAAGGCCGGCGGGGAGTGGGAATTTAAAGGGTCAAAATTCAGTTCCATGGTAAATTTCATCAACATACCATATGATTAATTGCTCAGGGAGAATCCAAAGTTTCTACCTCCTATCAATGCATGATTTTGACATATTTTGACATTTGGCATTTTATAAATGTCAACAATGGAAAATCAAGGCGGCGTTTTGGAGCTTGTTTTTGGAGCTTGAAAAAAAACCGACGGGTAGTAAGAATTTAAAGAAATCGAAAATTCACTTCTCAGAAGAATCCTAGGAGTTTCTACACCTTTTACACTATACCCAGTGGAGTACACAAAACACCTGCAACAGGATTCTACTGTTGCAAAAATTTGACAGTTCTGACATTTGACGTTTGACGCTGGAAAACCCAAGGCGGCGTTTTGGAGCTTGTCATGTTATCTGGAATAAAAACCGGAGTATTTTCCTCGGTGTTTTTTTGTTGGTGTAGAGGGAAAAAACGGGACATGAAAGAGCGGGTCGCGCGTCGGAGCGTTTACGGGAAATTAATGCGCGAAAAAGTCGACGGTCGGCGTGACAGACTGGGAAGGTCTGGCGGGATCCGCGAGACGGAGCGAGAGAGATAAAAATCTGTTTTTGATGATAAATAACTCCGGAGTAATTTGCATAATAGGTCGGGAAAATATAAATAAGGAGAGAATTAAGAGCGCGAGGCGGCTTGCGAAAGGCCCCGCAAAAAAAATGTAATAATATCAAACGACTCAGAGGGGCTTTTCCGTAATTTAATAAGATGGAGGGTTCGGCTTTTTGATTCGCCAAATAACAAGACTTCGCAAATAAATTAACCGTTAAAAACAATCGCACTAATCTCTTGATAATTTTTCACTTGTCGTAGACAAAACGCTATATTTAACCGTCGCATATATTACCAATTAAATTGCCGCATCGGAGAAATTATTTCCGGAGATTCAAAAAAATAGCACAAACGGGCGAAAAGTCGAAGATAACGGCCCGGTTTTTCGTGGAAATTCAACGTCATTAGCGACCGATATAATAATAGGAAAAAAGCCAGGAAAAACTTTTTGTTTACGTCATCGTTCGTCTTTCCATCCCAGCCGGCTTGCGAAATCTCGGAAGCTGAATTGCCGGCGTGCTAGATTGGACAGCTAAAGGATTCCTTTTTTAAGGGTATTAACTCATCCCTCGTCAAACTATCTATATACAGAGTGGTCGATTATTTTTTATATTCATTATAGATATGCCTATTTTCCTATACTAATTACAAGAGTCGCTATTCAGCGCTGCTTTTTAACGTTAATCGCAAAGATTCTTAACATAAACAAATGTCCTTAGTTACTCCATAACAACAATGTAAAACTGTCAAATTAAACCCGCAACTATAACTTTCTTCCATGGCCTCTTGCGAAGTAACACATCCGGCCAACTCTACTTTATACAACAGTTATGGAATAAATGGTTTACATACCTCCTGGTTGAGTTTGCTCAAAATCAAAGTGAGGTTCACGCTGGAGGTTTCGCTGTAGTAGACGGAGTAGCCCCAGGCGCTGCCGCACCATTCGCCCCCGGTGCTCGGCCGGTTCGATTCCTGTATGGAAACGGCCCCGTCGGGGCACCCGCCGGACGTGAAGGACTCGAACGTCCCCACCGAAAACGCCTCGAAGCTCAGCTGGAACGAGAAAAGAAAATCGCCTTACCGAAAATATCCCCTGTTGCCGTAGGAACGATACCCTTCGAGGCCGTAATAATATTCAAAAATTCTTATCGCCGATTGGAAATTGATTCGTTCGACGTAAAGTCGGGCGTAATAATCGTAAATAAAGATCCGCCGGGGCTTACATTTGCGACAGCAAGTGGGGAACGGGCCATATTTTTAGCGAGGGCCATAATCATATCTGTACAATGAGAATTCGTGTAATGGCTCTTTTACGGCGCCATCCACCAGTAGGTGCTTAATGGATTCCGCGCTGTACGTATTTACAAATAGTTTTAAAATGGAAAATTATTCCGGTAAACAGAATTCGTGAATATTGCGGCGTAAAAAGTTTATTTTTCTATTGTTAGTAGGTCGCGACTGTCATTCTGTCACTCAAACGTCAAATTAATTGTTTGCATAAAACGTCAAAAAAATCGACTTTAGTGTTTTATCCGGTTTTATCAGAATGCTGTGATTTTTTTTTGTTACTGTCAATCAAATGTCAATTTAGTTTATAACTTTTCTCTATTTAATTCGTTCTATTTAATTTATGATTTCATTAGCGTGCTCAATCAAATGTCGAATTAAACAGTTCGTCTAGATACAAATAAAAGAACTGTTTCAACGAAAGAAATTCCCGTCGCGCTGGAAATCGGCATTGCCGATGTTTTGCTCTAGTTACCCAGGAAATTTTTTAAACATTCTGGCGAGCGTCGCGGCGTCGAGGCGACGTGAATTTTTCAAAAAGGCGCACGACGTATATCTCCTCCATTGCGCTCCATTAATTTTAATCATCCGTCCTACCTACGTGTATCTACGCGTCGCGACGTCTTCGAACTCCCGCCTCGATTATAAAGAATTAAAGCGCGCGGCGCGTCCGCGGAATATTAACAAAGCGTGAGTGCGACGTGTCGATTGTTTCCGATGCAACATTTACATTCCGCCTAGCGAAATTCACCAGCGAAATATATAAATATATACCCGTCGGTTCTTTTCAGAATTACCAGGATTCCCAACACCTCGGACGAAACAATTACAGCGCAACTAACGAAGACAATTAAGCGGCTCCGAACCGCTCGTGAATCATTTAGTGGCCGCGACGCCGGGCGTCGGGGCGCTCGAGCTCCATCCGTCTCGCCCGCGGAACGACGTCGAGGCGGAGACGCGACCGGAGCGAGAGAAACGACCTCGACTGCACTTTCTTAAAGGTAAATATTTAATCAAAGTTCGCTGAAGGATTAGTTCCGGTTCGATGCCGGAAACCAACAAAGCGCGCAACGACGTGCATGCAACTTCAGCCAGTTTCGCTTTAGTTTAACAATAAGTGTTAATTCCGCCGGAGGGCGCTCGTAAAATTCGACCTGCCATTTGGCCACTTTTGCTCCCCTTGATGGCTCGAAAATACAATCGTTGTATGTTTCTACACACATCTCAAAATCTTCCGACCATTTTTCTATCTACTGTCTATTAGAGATTGGTTTTCACATAACATTCAATTGAAGTAAAAAGATTAAGGAAAAGATTAAGTTTAACTAATCATAATCTTTCTATAGAATTTCCGCAATTCTCTCGATCACTAGTTCGCGAAAATTTTCCAGAATCAATCCATTTGCAATTTGCAAAACACAGGCGGCAACTTTCCATAAGGAGGACATACAAAAACTTGTACCACTCTATCAAAAATGCCCGGAAAATTTTGCGAACTGTGCAGAAATATAGTCGCAGATTTTTATTCTATAAATTATAAATTTCCCGTAACAAACAATAAGATGGAAATTGCAGGGAGTCGAGGAAATTGTTTCGTAGGTGGCGTCGGCGTCGAGACGCTCCGTCTGGCGTTGCAACGGGTTGTTTTGGTCGGGTCGCCGCGATGTCTATCGCGATTAATGGTCCGTTTCGAAGTGGCCGGGGCACGTTAATTAGATATCGTGGAATTAAAGCGTGTTTAAAATTTCGAAAACAAACGACCTGCTCGTAAATTCGCGTTTTTACGATCGACGACGTAATCTTGGGAAGGTTGCGTTTCCACGCCAAGATTTATCGGCTCGCCATGGAAATTATTATGCGCTTTTTTTTGCCGTTAATCTCCTTTACTATGTTGTGTTCGTTTATTAGTAAAGTCGCTTAATGCTTACTTTTTGTTTGTCAGCTATATAGCGGCTTAGGCTTATAGTATTTCAAACGAAACATATTCCATTTTCGCTGGCATAAAAAAATCCGTGGTGTACTCCAGAGGAGGAGATTTCGTCCCGCATAAACAGCTTATCCCGAGCTTAAACGAATGGAAATAAATTCCGTTTTGATAATATATAAAAGCAAACTTGCTCCTATTCATCACGTTTAGTTCAATCCGAAACGTATTCGTTAAATTTCCCTGAATGAGAGACCGTTTTCGCTCGAACCAAAGGCGGCAGATTCGTATCGGTTTTTGTTGCACAGTCGACGTCGACATGCCGGAAAATGGGATTCCGCGAACGACTCCGAATGTATATTTTCCACATATTTTGACGCGGAACGAGGAAATTTATCTGGGAATGGAAAATTGCGCACGACGACCGGATGATTTTCGGTCGTCGTGTTTGCGATCTAATTAAGAAAACTTTCAAGTTTCCAGAATCGACTCGCTTATCGCATCAGAAATCGTTCGAATGCACCAGGTGCTCCGATAAACTTTTCCTATTCCTCTATTAGATGCCGTTGTATTTAATTCAGGAACGTATCTAAATGGAAGAGTTGAGAAAACCGCCCCGATTCGCCGGAGTCGAGCACACCCCAATAATTCCGGGACGCTTCTAATACGTTATTATTCCATCGAATTAACTAAGGCCACTCCGGAATCCCTAAAGCGGTCATATTTGTTATTCCGCTCGCAGTTTTCCGCCGATTATTTTTTCGCTCCGCGAGTGTTTAGTCAACAAAGTTGCCGGTAGTTCTCGCATTCACTGCGGTAATCGGCCGACATGTTAACTATCCGAAAAGTTAGGAGAGCACAGAGCGCCCAGATTAAGATTATGATCACGTAACATAAATTTTCTCCCCGGCGGCGAAATAATGCATAAAAGCGGAATTTTCGGTACACGTTTGTGTACGAACACATACGTGTCGTTCCGCGGAAATGTGTATTCAGTGCTGTCCTCGTCCCGCTGGAAAAATATTTTTATTACCGAGCAACTGAAATAGCCGTAAGCGGACACACTATAATTTTATAGTAAGGGAGCTTAACGCGAAAATTATATATAATGTACTAAATTCCGGAATATAACCGATAAGAAAACTTATTAATCCAAAGCACTGTTAATATTCTCTCACCTGAACGAGTTCGCCGAGAGCGCCTCCGCCCGCCGTAAAGTTGAGGTAGCAGATAAAGGGCAACCGGCTCTCCGAGGGTCGCTTTATCTCTATTTCGTACGTAACGCCCACGTAACCATAATGGGTCGTATTACAAGCTGGAACAGAACAGAACAGAACACAGAGCAAATTATTATTAATTCCATTTCCATTTTCCGCGAAACGCGGAAAGGCAAAGGGACCGGCGAAATATGTACAGGACCCGCGTAATTAAAACTCCTTCAAATTGCCAGGACGAAATGCCCGCTTAGCGACGTTGCCGGATGTCCTATGTTATTTTTGCCGCGTTTTCAATTATGAATTGCAAGCGTACAAACAAGCAAGTGTTTTCCGATACTCCGGCGCATTAATTTTCTTGTTTTGGCTTTTGTCGTTTGCCGGTCGAAAACCCAATTAATCGAGCACTCCTACATCGGCCGCAATTTCAATTATCGATCTATTGATACGAGACCGCCGAAGTCCCTGTAATTTTCTTGTTACAAAACCCGACTCCGATACACCCGGGTCTCGGATAAGGGCCCGACGAACAAAACCCGTTCCTTGTCTCGGAATGCGATCGACAGAGCGTAAATACCCTTAATAACCCTGTAAGTATTACTGTATACAAGGCGAATGAAATAACTAGTATACTACTGAAATGCGGGTGAGTGTAAATTTGTTTGCGATGTAGAAGAATTGTCCAATTTTGAGTTACTCTGTATAGGATGTTATATAAATTTGTTTAATCCATCAATACGTTTTGAGGGATTTATTCTGCATAATTTTCCACTCGCTTCGTCACAGCATAAATACTCGTATTAATGCAGTTGGTATTAAATATGCAGATTGATTGGAATTTATATGGAATATTGGAGTTCGCTTCAATTGATTATTGCTTTGAAATGAACGAACGTTTCACTTCAAAGCGACTAATCAGTGTTTCTCTAACTTCTGACGGGGCCCGTCCTGCCATTCCGGCATTTTCCAAACCGAACCGGCTGGTAATTTGGAGAGATTGTTTCCGGTTTTCCGCCGATTCCAAAGGCTTTTCTATACGTCCTTTTCATTCACGATGTCTTTTCATCAACGCTTCCACAACAACGAGACGCGGCCGTTTAATTACGGTCCAGTTATGAATTTTTTCGACGTGTCCGGATCGTTTCTTATCCGGATGTGATTCAGGGGACTCCGGGGACCCCACGCATGCCCGTTTTCACCGAGAAAATCTTATTACTGCGAAAGTTCGAAACGAGTTTCGAGGCCGCCGAGGGAGCCGCGCTCTCAAAGGTCCTCTTTGTCTCTATCTCCTGGCTCTGTAGCCGATGCCTGCCAGTAGGTCGTGTTGCGAGTTGAAATTAAATGAGCGTACAGGTTGTCCGATCGAAAGATTCGCGCGGTTATATACGGGACGTCCCTTATTGTACCTATTTTAGGTCGTGCATAAGATACCCTTATTGTCGATATTATCCGGTTGTTCCGGCGCAATTTTCGGCAAGATAAGGGTAATCTAAGTAAATGAGTTCATTCCGAAAGGACATTGTTCGAAATTCTGTACCTACTGTATTTCTGGAATAACCAGAAGGGTATATAGTAACCTTGTTATCTTTAATTATTACCCTATTGTCTTTGCATAGCGGATTTGCTTGGTTTATTTATAATGGGAATTTAAAAATTAATGAATCTCATACGTGAATTAACCACATTATAACGTTATTTCATTAACAATGGGTTGTAAAGTTTCGAGTTACGTTTGACTATAAACCTGTAATAGAATATTTATAATTGTTGTCAACATTTTCGAACGGTCGATGAAAGCACAATCAACAATAATATCAAATTCGAATGCACATTTCATTTAAATACAATAGGAATTTTTCGAATTTTCGGACATGAACAGCTGCAAAAAGAGTAAATAAACCAGCAAAATAACGTTAGAGAAAAAAATTTAATTTGAAGTTGAGAAATTGTTACACACAATGCCCGATGCATTAACAAGTTTCGTTAAGGAGGAATCATAAAAAACGGTAATCGTTAGTTTTCTAAAACGACTATTAACTAGATAACCGGCTTTACGTGCTCAGGAAACAGCTACGAATCCTGCAAAGGATCTCCGAACGCGTTTCGAATTTCGATTAGATCGGATTCGAAAAATAAACAACAATTTCACCTTTCGTATTTTTAATCATCTAATGGCCGCATTTAGCGATTGTAAAGCGAAGTAATTAATTAGATTCAATTCCTTGATATATACAAGAGGGTCAATTATACGAGCCCGAATTTACCAGCAGGGCGTACATAATTCCTGCTAAAACAAATCTGCGATATTTATGATTATTTCCAGATCAAAACGAACGGCGAAAACGATAAAACGGGCCGTTCGTCAAGAAAGAAAAACCGCCCGAGATCAACCCCGAGCGGATAAAAGTTAATCTCGCCGCACTTAAATCATCTCATTTTCGTAAATTAGTCGCAGATATCCCGGAAAAAGATAAACGAAGAAAAAGATACTTATTTAGGAAAATTTATTGCACGAAATATCACGAGCGTACGGCGCAAACGAACCCTCACAGCGATTTATTAACCTACTAAAAAGTATAAATGTTACTTCGTCCCTTATTAAAGCCCTATTAGACTCCAAAATTTAATAACGCACACATAACGATAACAACAGTAATGATTTTATAGCGATTAGAGGTTATGTGTGCTAGTAATAAAGTGCTACCAACTGTATAAAAACGAAAACAGGTGGTATTACTGGTAGAACTAAAAAACTGCGAGTGCCTAGTGGGCACGTCACTGCATACAAAAGAGCCAAAGAAACGCGACCTGCGAAAATTTATTATCCCAAAAAACGAATCCGTTTTCCGAACACGTCGCCCTTACACAGAGAGATACCGTATAATTGATAGCATTATACTTTGTTTTGATAAGGTCGTGACTGACGAACGGGACGAAGGGCCGCGCTCCGCCCCCGGACCCGGAGGAACGCCGGTTTTTCCGGTCTCCCGGAAGCTACTTCGGTTAATTGGCGCGACGGCGACCTCTCTTGTTTTTGCCGGGAATTACGGTTTCCGGCCATTCTCCGGGACGGGTCGTAAAAAAAGCGAAACATAAAGCACTCCGGACGGGCCAACCTAACACCTTGGAGACAAATGGCGAGGTGCGCAAGGGTGGAAGGTGTCGCGCGATAAAAAACGGGATAAAATGAAGTTTCCAGATAATAAAACGGTTTCTCTCCTACTCGAGGGCTTTTCGGTGGATTTGGGTGAGTCGTATTGTCTAAAGAAACTATATTTTCACACCACAACTTTTGTAATAGATCCTAATTTCCATCCCAATCGCCTTTACTATAAATTTTGCGCTACAGTTTTTGAACCACACATAATCACCTTCATTATTAATTTACAAAGAGCGATTGATTGATTAAGAGTTTGGGTATTTACAGGCGAGCAATATTAAGCCCTTGAAGGATCCAAGTGGAGGAATCTGGAAGTTTTGTTTTGTGTCGGGGGGAGAGAAATTTCGAGTGGGAACTTTCGGCGATAGCTAAGAAAAGTTGTTCGAATTATATCGGGCGATAAGAGCTCGACGGGAGGCGGCTGTAGACGACAAAAAGGTAAGAAGTTCTTATCCCCCGTTCCTCGTCGAGCACGAGTATGTGCGTTTTCTTATTTTTTCGCGTCCGAACGACCGGAGACTCCGGATGAATAACGGCTCATCGATAAGGCGCTTTTCGGAAAGTTTCGAGAATTATTGCGATTCCATTATTTCTATTATGCGATTCTTTATCTGCGAAATTTCCCGGACCGGAGTTTGCCGGTATCGCTTGAATTTTTTGTCCGGCTTCCTAGATAACTCCCATAAATTTCTACCGGCTTTTCGGATCCCGCAATTTGTATATTCGAATGATTAATTCACCGCGATACTCTCGTTTTAAAGAGAAAATTTAGTATCCTTTTATGTAACAATATTTTTAGTCGTTCTGTAGGTATCTACCTCATTATTCGCGAAAGCGAAAGTTGCGTAAAAACGCATGTAAACACCGAAAAGATCAATCGCTGTGTCCCGGAGTTCTCCCAAAAACCAATTAAATCTAACCTTAACCCAATTAATGGAGGTTGGCGGAAACCAGAGATGGGAGAAATGGAGAGAGTGCCCGTTTTTCAGATAAGCAATTAGGCGACCGCCGCTCTCTCCCGTCCCCCACATCGGGACATGAATTCGTTTAATTAAATTCCTCATTAAAAAAATGCGAAACAAATTTCAAAAAAATTGTATCGTTCGACCGAAGCGTTTTTAATGACGCTGTTTTAAAATACTGATACTATTAAGCATATTGAATTACTTAACAACTATATAGAATGATTTTGAACTGTCCAGAATCATTCAGGATGAATCAGAAGTGTTGAGGACCATTTAGAATAGTACATAATGATTTACAACTGTCTAGAATCATTGAGATCTATCCAGAATGATTTAGAACTGTGCAGGATCATTTACATTGCTTTAAGGACGAATCAGAATTGTTGAGAACAATTTAGAATTCTTCAGAATGATTTACAACTATCTAGAATGATTTAGAATTGTCCAGAATCATTTAGAACTCTTCGGGTTCGAGTTTTGGAATTGCCTATTAGAAATAGGCTTCGTTTATGAAATTTAAATATAACGAATTAGTGTATAATCGCCATAACTATTCATGCAATCAGGGCTGGAGTTTTGGATAATTTATACAATTTAGCGTAATGTAGCTAAACGAGCTCGATCGCAGCAAACTGCAGTTTTCCGATGGTGAAACGTTTGACCACAATTTCCATTTATCGATCGCCGAAGGAGCGGAATATGCCGCCGAAGACGTCTTCAAAGTCCGGGTAATTTGGTTGTAACGAAACCGAGTTCGATGCGCCATCGAAGGGCTCCGAAACTCTCTCCTCTAATTATGATCGCAGTGAAAACAGCGTTTATGGATGGTTTGATATGCACCGGACTCGATCGCTCCGAATGCGCCTCGACTATTACACCGAATTGTTGCGTAAGCGGGGAAATGAGACTTGGTTTTTAATGTAGAGAAATAGTTTTGAATAATTTACGAGCCGTAATGCACTCGAAAAATACATTTTACTGCGATATTTTACTGCTAACTAGTTTGATTGCTGGTCGTGTCCGAAAGTTTTTAACGATCGTTCGCATACGTATAGGCAAACATAAAACGGATATCAATCCTTCTATGTATATAGGTAACTAATATAAAAGTAAATTCGGTCCATAAATCCTCGATGCATATCTATAAAACGTTCGTTAAGAAGTTTTCATCGCTCTTCCGTATAGCATTCTTTTTTAACTTCTCCGCGAAATATATACCGTCCCGGATTTTTCGGTTAATTTCAACATTCGCGATCTTAAAGCGCTTTTACGACGCCGTAAAAAAAGCTCTTTTATACCAAACACTC